>OX638402.1:6476722-8876722 GCA_951813805.1 Limnephilus auricula | reverse complement strand
GAGAAAACAATAAAGTAGCATAATAGAATTCTAGCAAGTAAAAGAGAAACAAGAAATAGCCTAAGATAAATTAAGCGAGTACATAATAGTATATTCTGAACAGAATATAAGAAAACAGTAGAAAAGAATTCAAGCAAATATAAGAGTATACAAGAAAATAGCATAATGTAATTGAAGCAAGTACACATACAGATTATTATAAATATTATTTTGCAAAGATTGAAGAAAGTACATAATAGTCTATTCCGAAAAGAATTTACGATAATAACAGAAGATAATTTAAGCAAGTAACATGGAAGTATATTCTGAAGAGAATACAAGTATACAGAATAGAATTCAAGCAACAAAAATAGAATACTAGGGAATAGAAGAGATTTCAAAACATAAGAAATTAACAACATAATGACAATTATCCGTTAATTAACAAAAATAATATCAAATAATGCTTCCATCAATAAACTGCTTTTGTGCATTTAGTCTGTACAGTTAGAATCCTCATCAGAATTCGATGAGAAAAATAACGGTAGAAGATTTAAATCATTGTCGAAAATGTTTATACAATATTATCGAAACATGTTAAGGAAATTAAACAACATTCCACAGCCACCAAGAAAATTATCTGAAGCGGATCCATATGATTAACCTTTTATGAGAAGACTTTTTTTTACATTTTTAGTGGATAACGAAGGCACCTCTTGAAAAAGTATAATTAAAAATTACGATATTTTCAAATATTATATTATCAGGTTATTCGAAACCCGGGAATATTTGGAATTGTTCTTTGTCGAATGCTCAAAAATGACGAAATTATGCCAGACTTACTTTATTAACCAGTGATTCCTGACAATATTTGGAGTAAAAAATGTATATGAAAATTTGGTATCTGGTGACTTTTTTCAGGTTTTTCTTCAACATTTAATTCTTCAAAAGCAAACAAACCCCTAACCCCAACTCTGCCTGTCAAATATCTTCTGATCTTTATGTTTTAGGTTGCAAAAAAAAACATCAAAAATGTCATCGTGGACCAAAATTTCAAGTTGGTTCATTTTTTACTTTGACAGCAAAAATCCAATGGTTGGGATGGGTAAAAATATATATATATAATTATAAAGTTATAATAAACCTGACGTTATGTTAAAATTTACCTAAAATCATCAGTCCACAAAATCGATTGATTTAATTATTGATTGAGTGTGCGGATTGTCTTTAGTTGTGTGTGCATATAGCGTGTGTAGTGGTGTGTGTTAAGTCAGTGTTCAGTATTGTTCAGGTGCTCTAAAGAACCGCCCATCGGTGGGCGTGTCACAAAAACCTTGTTCGAGCATACCTGGGGAACCGCACTCACCTGTGATTGTCAAACTTTTTATTTATGATTTTTTTTTTTGCTTTCTGACAATTTTGGAGTTGTGATATTATTAACTCACACATTTAGGTTTTTATAAAAATGTTATCTTTAATAATAATATTTTGAAAAACATATGATCCTAAGTGCTTCCGCAAAAAAAACAGTTATCGACTCAACTCGCTCTCCTGTGTATGTCAATGTGATGGTCCGCACACTACACAACTTCTCAAAAACACGTTGTTAATGGCAACGCAAGCAGTCACTCGCAACTAGTCAGGGCCTATATTATCTTTGGGGATCTGCGTGGAGGGTCTCTTTGAGGTAAGAAAGAAGAGGAAGTTCTGGGAAAGAAATAGGTACAAGGGGTGGGTAGGAATCTGGGGTTAAATGTGTCCAGATCAAAAGACGTCGACAAACCTCACCCCATGAACCCGGGCATCTCTGCTAAGTCACCAAATGTAGCGAACCACTTTAGGTGACCTAGGGCAGAAGTGTTGGTTATCCAATAAATGGTTCCCGCTGCGGCGATACACATTCCCGCCTCTCAAATTGCCATGATTGCGTCAGTTTTGTTGTCAGTTTTAGAGATTTTTATTTTTTATTCGCCAGCGCCAATATGACAGCGACAGATGACTGATTTGAAGAAGGTAGAAGAAACAGGTAGAAGAAGTTGGGGACCCCCGAGGAAGACATGACTTATCAAATAAATCATATACTTGAGTCGGGCCATGTCAAGAGTCAGAAAAATAGAAGAATATGTAGGAGTCTATGTATGAATGTAAATAAGGCAAGGAGTGTATGCCAAGACCAATTGATTTGCGGTCCATCCGTTCTGCTTACCCCTGCGGGGAAACGGCATGATGATTAGATAGTTAGTTAGACAGTAAACAATAATTATTGAAATGCCTACCTTTCAAATGTAATAAATGAGAAAAACGCTTTTCTAAATAATTTTTTTGTTAATTAATTATAGAGTTGCTTGTTTAAAATAATTATTTTATTCATAACCGATAAACAGTTAATTATGTGTAGTTGTGTGAAAACTATCGCAGTAAAAAAAACAGCCAATTTACTTTAATTGGAAAGTCATCCTAAAAAGAGTGCTTTGTGAAATAAAAGTTTTGAAATAATAAATTTAAAAAACCATGAGTCGCGTTGTCTATTTAATTTATTTTGATTTAAAAAAAAACTTTTATTATCGGGCGCCACAGTTTGGTAACATCTGCAACCCATTACCTCGAGGTCACACGAACCCGCCGTAATGGGTGGGTCGGGTAATACGAGAAATTAAAAATTAGTTTTACATGCCCAAATTATATTATGCGGCCCAGACCGGCTACGTGAATCTACGGCTACAGGCCTGGCTCTATCCTACGTTATATTTGCTATCCGGGGCCACACGGCTCAGCTTAGTGGTGACGCCCTTTTTAATCCTCCCAATTAAATACCGCTTAGAAACATGTTATTTCGATTTAGGAATTACGTGAATAGATTCATGTGAGTTGTAAAGAAACAAAGTTTTATGAAAAACAAGCTATACTCTCCAGCTTCGTCATCATTCATTCAACCACTGAAAAAATAATCTTTAGAAGTGTGATTTATACCTACATGCCCGGAGAAAATGTTATTCTAAAATACGATCATTTTATTCGTAAAAACGGTTTAAAACGGTTTGAATAACCTTTTTTCTCCGTGTGAAAGAATACGATTTTCGCTAAAAGTCTTAAGACCTAAATTAATATATTTTCGCCAATTTGACCGGTCGGTGGCTGAGTAGACATCGCGTTTGGGTCCCACCCTCATGTTCAATTCCTCGGCTGGCTAAGTCCTCCATCACGACACAAGCAATATTTTCCTCTTACTTTGGTGGTAGTAGGAGACTTTCAATTATTGTCAGGTTATTCGTAGCACGGAAATGTTTGTCTTACTTTAAAAAAAAATATTTATTTTTTTATAAGATAAACTCACTTTTTAACTTTTGAAGGTTATTCCCATCAATGTAATATATCATTGAAGAAGAAGATAACTATAATAATCAAATGAAAATATGAAAAAAATGAACAAGACACAGAAAAGTAATAAAACATAATGGTCGCAACTAGGACAACCCAGATCTCACGTCTTACCGTACGGCAATGAAAAAGGTAGCTGCCTATACTATGGAAAAATAAAAACATTAGTCGAAGATAATATTGTTAATTCTGAAATTTGAAATATTGAAATAAAAAATAAATAAATAAATAAATAAATATTGACTTTGACAATTGTGGCGGTTTTATAATCAGACGCAATGCCTGAATCGGTAGAGCGTCGTCCCGGTAAGATGTTAGATCTGGGTTCGAGTGCTAGTTGCGACCATTATGTTTCATTATTTTTCTGTGTCTGGTTCATTTTCATATTTTAATTTAGATTATAATTGTATCTTCTTCTTCAATGAAAAAAATAATAATTTGAACATTTGAAAATGTTTGATCAATTTCATTAAAAGTAAGGAACAATTAAGCTTACTTTGGGCCACGACATGACCCCAACACTGTTTATTTTTTCCTTGGATTTAATTCAATATAGTATGCTGAAGTAGACATTTTCGTTGATAATTTACGTGGATTATAAAAAATATGTAACAATAATTGTTCAGCTAATTATATGCATATTTGTATATATCTTTGTGTCTCTTTTGCTTCTTGCCTCTCTTTGTAATATTTTTCATTTGAGTAAATTTTTATATAATTTTGTATTTTATGTTATGTATTCTTTATCTGCGTAGTTTTTTGTAATTTTATGCACCTATTTGTACATTAAATGAGTTTTTACTACCGGATTTTTCTCACGTAAGTGATAAGGGGCCATACATTAATTTCGTGAGCTGTTTTTTTTTTTAAAATAGACCTCTTCCCCACTTGGTGAGATTTAGTGGGACCCCCACTTACGTGAGATGTTCTCGAAATAAATGTTTTTCATAATAGCCATTTTATCAGCGGGCAAAATGAGATAATTTTTTTTATTATTTCTGTAATAATATAAACTCTTTTAAAGTTGACGTGAGGTTTTTATTGACCCCCCCCCCCCCCCCCTTGGTATAATGAGATTTGGTGAGATTTTACTGGACCCCCCCCCCATTTTGTGCTCACGTAATTAATGTATGCCCCCTAACGTCTGTATAAACCAGTATTAATAAATATCTACATAAAATAAAAACTCTCTTTTTTCGATGAAATTAAAAGTTCGAATAGTGGCGTCTCGTCTTAATTGAATGCGGTAAAAAGTTTTTGTTTGCTCATATTTGTTTGTTTTTTTTTTTTTGTTATGTTTATTTAGATGTATGTACATTTTTTTCGTACATCTAGTAAGAAAATATGATAATACAATTTAATAAATACAGTTTAAGAAAAACAAATTAAA
Source organism: Limnephilus auricula (assembly GCA_951813805.1). Taxonomy (NCBI): domain Eukaryota; kingdom Metazoa; phylum Arthropoda; class Insecta; order Trichoptera; family Limnephilidae; genus Limnephilus; species Limnephilus auricula. The sequence continues at coordinate 8,871,975 of OX638402.1, read as the reverse complement.
AAATACAATATAAGAGATTTATTTAAGAAATACAGTTGACTACAATTTAAGAAATACAGTATAATATTTGTAATCAAATCAAAGATTGTTTTTAACATATATAGCAAATATCCTACGAAAAGTGCTAAGGTTTGAGGCTTCCTTAACGGCATTCGGTAGGTTATTATAAAGTTTAAATATTAAAATTATTCTTAAAATTGCAGATCAGTTAAGAGCTATAAATCGCAAATCATAGCGATGAGCTAGAAAAAAAATTCCGTGGATTGTTAAAGATATCACACAATCAAAGACACAGTAATGTGTCAGAAAAACTACAGTTGTTTTATTCAAAAATGACATTGTGTTATATCAACATCGAATTTTGACAAAAGTCCATTTTTAGTCCATATTAACTGTTTTAAACATAGGTTAGTCAGTTGTTACACCACTGAATAAGACATTCAAGTTCGATGCTCTCTATAGACCACAACAAACCTGTATCACGTAATCAGACCACATCTCCTGATACTAATTCATAGTGAATTTAATTAAATGCAAATAAACAACGCGGGAATGCTGCGATTACTAGACACGTACATATTTAAACAAAAACTGGACAACTAATAGCAAACATTCTGGTTTACAAGATAACGGTTGTGTAATAATAAACTTGTCACCAATAAATAAATTGTTGAATCACGTTCTAAAGAATTTACCAACAAAGTTTATTTAATATGAATGGTTTCTCTGGTGTGATGATGTTTAGTTTATTTTTTCAATGGTCCGTTAGATGAATTACGTGATGTGTCAGCACTGAAGATGTGTTTTTTTTCTTTTCTAGGTTCGTCGAACTAACAGAGAAATATTTCAACACAACGATCTCTGTCGAAAGTCAGCAAAAAATAAATTCTTCTTCGTATTGTGCAGGAGAGTTGGTGAATGTTACAGTGGGATGCTGACGTTATTCAACCAGTCAACGGACTTGGGAGTTGGGAGTATCTTACTTTATAACTTTTCGGTTCGGTACAAGTGCCTCTGAGAAACTGGAGAAGTTCTATAATTAACATTTGTCCATAATCACCCAAAACAGAGTCATTTAGGTCCATCACCAACACATCAATGTGTGCGATCCATTTGTGCATTACATATGCAAAACGACTGTGACTAGCGGGTGAGAATTTCATTTTCTTCACAATTCCTTTGGCGTTCAACTTTCGTTTTATAAATATCCCACAAAGTTATCTCTAGTGTTGCCGATTTATAGGACTTTTTAAACATCCGAAGGCAGTCATCAGGATTCAATAATTGATACTTAATTACATATTGTAAATGACCGTTGATGTTTTTTTTTCAACCAACAAACGACGTTTCAAAAAACCTGAAAACGTCAAAAATTCATTAGCAAAACGAGCATATTTTTGAAGTAAATACTTCTTTACGCACGCTTGACTTGAGGGGTAAACTGGCGACTGTGTAACGAAAAGTGAAATGCGTTGCGAGGCGAACGGGCTCACTGTAGAAACAAGAGAGAACATTGCGCGCGCGCATTTTCTTTCTCTCTTCCTCTCATTTTTTTTATTTTTTTTATAGTGAATACCTCACAAGAGTCCCAACTGCTTCCGTCTGGAGCCAGTGAGACTATGGCATCCCCAATTGGGGTATTGGGGTATGTGGCCCCCCAGTGAGGCTAAAGGTATGTGGCGAAGGGAAGGAGACGAAGAAAAGGAAGGTGAGGAAGTACCTGGCTATTCAGATCTAGTCACTAAATACGGCTAAAGCCATTTCAAGCAACGTTTCAATTCTGAATGGTGGTCTTACACTAGGGCGATACTAAGAGTATCTTCCACTCTGGAACGTGCCGCAAATATACTACATATTATTTTTAAATAATTAATTGTGAAATAACACAAATCAATTAAATAAAATTTATTTGCGCACGCCGGGTTCGAACCCGCGGCCTTCGGAATGGGAGTCCAATGCCCTACCGCTGGACTACGCCGGCCGTCATAGCCAATGCATGAAATATTTCAGTCAGTATTTTGAAATATCAGTGACCCGCCAAACGCGGGGAGAGCGTTCGTCGATGCGCACGGCTTGATCGGGCGGGGCGAATGATAATAAATTTAAATAAATATTTGTAGAAAATTAATATATGTATATATTTTACACATATATATGGTCAAACATATAGATGTAGCTAAAAAAAGTATTTACTTCAGTCGTGTGGTCTAAAGCATACTCTTTTTTTCATGGATCGCTCTTTGCTGCTCAAGTTTTATAAATCCAATGAATTTCAAATAAAACTACGAAGTATTTGATATTATTTGTGAAGATATTTCTTCATTACTTCAGAGTACCTTATGCTTAATATATTACTGTTTCCCTCCTGTATATAACTGTAAACTTAAAAACCCATGTTCAGCTTATTATGAAAGCCCTAATGGCGTTTAAATAAATAAATAAATAATTCAATATAAGATAATAGGAAAAACCAGCACCATTTAAATCATCGTTTCGTTCCGTGCGTACTGAAGAGTTATGAGATAAACCAAATTATTTTTTTTCCTAACGTTTATGAATAAGAGTTTTGACGAATATGAATAGGGTTTTTTAAAATGGTTTTTGATTTTTTATCCTATAATGCCGTATTGTATAATTGATTGACAGAACGCGAAGTATGTGGTTCTAAGTAATTTTTCGTTTAAAATTTCTCTTAAACTCTCTGTGTGTTGCTTAAATAATATGAGTGCTTTCCTTCCTTCAAACTGACAAGCTGAATAATAACTAAACACCCATTCCGTTAATAATAATAATAAATATTAACATTCATTCAAAGTTATTAAGTAGACAAGCGATTATTATCGGTGTTAATCTGAAATTCGTTTGTATAAAGAGCAAAATGCGTGACGTTTGATGAATTTGTTTTTTTCTGTGCTAAGTAGCTTTTAGTACGTTGACCTTTTAATTTGGAAAGAGAGACGGATTAACAAAAACTTAATTATAAAGAGGATCGACTATATAGTTCCGGGAAATTTTATTCAATACCTAGACAGGTGAAAATAAAAATGGGTTAATTCTAAAATGCAGACTCCGTAATTCAACAAGAGCACTTCTGGCTTATTCAAAATATTCTGATAATACATCTAATTATATAACGAAATTTAACATTTTCAAATTATCTTATATTTAAAAATGAATGTCTGTTTGTCATAAAACTTTAGGGATTTGATTTGCTCTTCCCCGCGATGGTTATAGGATAGTGAGTTCTGGCGTTATGAAATTATTTCCTGTACTATTCATCCGATTGCGATAAAAAAATAATATATTCAACATCTTCAACCCGCAAAGGTTTCTATATATACTGGTGAACGCTGGCATTATGAAATTGGCATAAAAAAATTAAATAGATCACACGCGAGTCGTTTGAAAAATGGGTGTATTTTATGGAGTTTAGCGGCAGGGAAAAAAGGCTGAAGGGGGAGAGGAAATGCGGAAGGGGCGGAGGGAAATTAAGAGGGGGAGGTTCGCGAGAGGGTTGTAGAGGGAGGGGGGACAGGCTGAGAAGATGGAAGGGGAATGCGTGATGGGGGGTTCACGAGAAGGGGGACAGCGGGAGAGGGTAAGGAACGCGGGAGGGGAAGAGGCGGCGGAAGGGTAATAGGGACGAATGGGAAAGGACACAAAGGGAGAAACAATTTATTTATTTAAGTGGCATTCAACGTATGCCGGGTATCAGCGAGTAATATAAATATTTTTTTATTCAATTGATTGTAATTATATTTTTTTAAATGGAGTTAATAAATGGAACTTTAAATTTGGATTTGGCACACGTTGGTAAAATCGCCAATATACTATATATTATATTTGGAAAATAGCAAAGTTATTTAGAGAGAGTTTTTTGATGATTTTCATTTTTAAAACATGAAATTAATGTTTTATTGTGTTTATCAGTTTATAAATGTAAACCAAAATACAAAAAAACATTGTCATTTTAATAACAATTAATGGACGCATGCATGTGGACATCTAAAATTAAAAATTTTATTTTCTTGGTGTGGTATCTTTTACAATAACTATTTTCAATGGAAGAGGTTTTGAAGATTTAAAAAAAAACGACCGTTGCAATGGGGGTCTCCTACGCGTATTTGTTTTCCGTGTACATATTGACGTATTATTATTTATTCTTACACTTTTTTTACCTAACCATTTATACACTCCTCATCGGAACGTGCAGTTCGTACTGTCAAAATCTCAAGTAAATGGTATCAATGTCGAACAGGGGCTTTACGTCGTGAACGGAATTATTAATTGCATTATTTTAAAAGATACAAATAGTTTACATATGAATAAGGTCATAACTACTACGTATCATTTTACTAAATGTCTAGAAACTATGAAATTAATTCGTTAAAGACGATAAAATCAGATCAAACTTATTTTGGGTTTGTAAAATCACTTTCCTTTTGAGGCCTAGCAAAAGGCAGTGGGTTAGAAGGGTTCATCTTATTCAATCTGACCACCCGGAAGCTTTGACGCCTAGATAACCAATTTACAAAGCTGACGTGTAGTTTGCCGACTAAATAAATTAGGTAGTAACATTGAACAAAGATACGGAATAAATGGGAAGGCACTGGAATCATTCCAGTATCCTTCTTTTAAACAACAGTTTGGCAATAAATTGCATAATTTATTGTTGATTTTCGTTTTGACACATATGGATAAATAATATATGAAGTAGATAAATTCAGATGTGAGGTTTTGCTAGCTTGAAAATTAATATGCCTATGTACGAGATCGTAGGAACTAAAAAAAAACGTAGGAAATCTAAATAATAAACACAGATAAATATTGATCCAGTTATTCATTAATATGACATAGTAGATGTAACTAATTTCATTAATATGAAATTAGTTACAATAATGTAATACATAAATGTGCTGATAAATAACTGCAATAATATTAACTCTTCCAACCACAAGACAACGCTTCAATGAAAGAGTAATATGTAAATAACTCACCTTTCAGTACTATTTTTACGTACGTACCTTATATTTATATATAATTGCTCATATTTATAAAATATTTTCTATATTCTTTTCTACACGACGATTGATGTTGCCAATTTGTAACGACTAACAAATATCTTTTTTTATTTTTTATTATCATTTTTTAAACATTACATATTACATTGATCTTTACTATCTCTAGGAAATTTACATGTTTAAGGACAGTCAAAATGAGCAGATTTGTTACATGTAATTATTGTTTTGTCTATTATATTGACTTTTACTTAAATTTTACCTTTATACAAAAAAATTAAAAGTTTTTATGGTTGATGCAAGAAGTTGCTTATGAATGTAAATCTTATTAAATAAAAATATTATTAACTTAGAGAACAGAAATAAAAAGAAAATTCAAAAATAAAAAGAATTATAAACATGTATGCTTTTCAACCATTGCTTGAAATATTCGTTTTGATTTTAATGAATTAATGAAGTAGATAATCAAAAAATAGAGAAAAAAGAAAGGAGAGTAGAAAAAAGATAAATGTAAAAAAAAATTTAAGTAATTTTTGAACTTAAATTGGTTTAAAAATAAAATTAGTGTAGTACAAATATAATATAATACAAGGAATGGTCAACTAAAAAAAATTAATGACTGTTATTTTTATGTACATAATCATAGATACTAGAGAATAAAAAAAATAGAAAAAAAAGAGTAGAGAAAAGATAAATGCAAAAAAAAAATTAAGCATTTTTTGAATTTAAATTGGTTTAAAAATAAAATTAGTGTAGTACAAATAATATAATAGAATACAAGGAAAGGTCAACTAAAAAAAAATTACTTTTATTTTTTTATCTACATAATCATAGATACTAGAGAATCAAAAAATAGAGAAAAAAAAAAAGAGAGTAGAGAAAAGATAAATGCAAAAAAAAATTTAAGCACTTTTTTAACTTAAATTGGTTTAAAAATAAAATTAGTGTAGTACAAATATAATATAATACAATGAAAGTTCAACTAAAAAAAATTATTGACTGGTATTTTTTATCTACATAATCATAATTGTGTCTATCAGCAACTATATTACCCACATACATAAATTGAAAAAAAAAATTCTACACATATTTAAACTTTTTGTTAATTTTTATTCATTATGATTATGAGATGAGATATTTCTAAGCCCTTGCGAATATTAATATAAAGTACAAATATAGATAATTTTATTATACAGCTTTGAGATAAAGACATTTATTAGTAACGGTTACCGTTATTAAATTAATTTACTTGAAATATTCGCTTCGAAATGTACTATTTAATTAGAAACATATTTGATAAAATAACAAACACTACTATCTAACATTATGCCAAAAGGAAAAAAAATATTCTCGAACTTTGACCCCGACGTGATTTGAACACGCAACCTTCTGATCTGGAGTCAGACGCGCTACCGTTGCGCCACGGAGTCGATGCATGAACCGGAGCATGTTTTCTATCGCAATAAAATGTAAGACATAAAACTAGATCAATATTGAACTAGCTAAAAATAATATTGATTAGATTCTATTTCAGTCTAGAAAAATTAAAATCGAGGTCAAACGATAAAGTTAAGCTGGTAGATAATAATTGTTATGTTATGTTGGTGTTTTAAGTGACTAGATTTGAATGGCCAGGAATTATTTTTTAAAACCAATATTTTTTTCTCTTTTCCGTCTTTATAACAAGACGTAGTCGAAACTAAATTTTAATAAGCATTGTTCCGTAAGCGTTTTCGTTAAAAATGTGGATTCTTAGCTTGGTAATTAACGCAAAAAAATTATGTTATATATCTGTTACCCGAAATGTATGAAATCTAGGAATTGTATACAACTCCTAGGAAATGTAAACAATTCTGAAGCGATTTAGGAAATATTATAAAATATTGTTTTAAAAATTATTTAATTCGTAGATACATACCCTGGGAAATGTATACATTTCCTAGGAATTGTATATAATTCCAATTTGTATTAGGAAATGTATAAAAACAATGCTTTCTGTAATAAAACACGTTGTTTTATTTGTTATATTCTTATAAGTTAAACTTTCATTTGGTAAGTCAATTAATCAGTCTGTTATTTAAGTAATTAACATAGTTTGTGATTAAAAAAAGTGCCCCCCTTTATAACGCCTGCTCGCAGGCAAGAAAAACATCCCACTTTTCAAGTAGTTTAGCGGCTACGCTAGGTTTGTGTAACATGATTTGTGATACAAAAGAAAGTGCCTCTTTATTATATTAATATTAAATGTTTTACATTTCCGATTGATATTTAGGAAATGTAAAGATTTCCTAGGAAATGCGTCTAATATAATTTATTTCACACATTTCCGGGCGATTTTAGGAACTACATACATTTCCTAGGAATTGAATACAATGACTGATTACATACATTTCCGTTAATATATCTACTTATATTAATTTATGTTATTTAGTTATTCTCTATCTGTTACATGGGTAGGAAAAAGGTCTCAAGTCAATAATATCAATTGTTTAAGAGGACCAAATTAATTTAATATTTACTTGTCTGTAATATAGCAAAAGTGAGCCGACAACTCAACAGAGTGGCACTTCATGACTTCTTTGAAAAGTCACTAAAAGTGATGAAAGAAAAACGAAACTATTTTAATTATGTCACATTAGGTGAGGTTGTTAACAATTTTTTAAACATTTTTTAAATGACTTTTCGAAGGGGTGTCGAAATGCCACTTCGTTGAGTTGTCATAAGAACCGTAATAAACTTCTCGTAAAATATCAGCAATCCAACACACTGTATTTTGTATATATGTAAGTACCTACTTATTATTAAGTTTATAAAGTTATTTTAATAATTTAGTGTTTGTAAATATTTCGTATTTTAACGTCTCATTAGTGTGACTAGTCCATTGGATTATAAACATAATCAATATACATTATAAAAGTAAGTATACAATGTGCGGGCCTCTAAAACTCTGAAACGAGTCCTGGTACAATCAAGGGAGTTATATGGTGTGGTAGCCCTCTATCCCCCATCCGTGAAGAAGGTTCCCGTTTTTACCTGAAGGGCGTGCGTTTGAAGACATAAGGGCTGGAAGTCTCGCCCTCTAGAATTTTCTAGAACAGAACAGAACATTAGAGAGAATTCGAGAGCATTCCACAACATTCCAGTTCTTCAACTTTCTGGATTGTTGTGGGATGTTCGGAAATAGTCTGGAAAGTACTAGAACATCCCAGTTCATTGTCGAAAATTCTAAAATACTCGAATGTTGTGGAAAGTTCGGGAAAATCCCGGAACATCTCAGATCAATGTGGAAAATTCTAGAACACTCTCGAATGTTGTGGATTGTTCTGGAACATTGTGAACCATTCAAACCTTTTTTGTAAGGGCGGAGGACAGAGGGCTACCATACAATTGTTGGGTTTAATGAACGTGACAATAAAATAATCGTTTTTACGGCCATTACCAAGGCAGTTAATAAAAACAATTATAAAATACAACAAACCATCACCGGAACTAATTATGTTTATGCCATTGGAAATAGCTCGTGCAACTGTTTTAGTTCATAATTAAATCAATCCATTTTATAATTATTATGGTAGTTTATGCGGTAATGATTTCCATGAGAACTAAAATAAGATTAAATCACTTTACAACAATAATTATTAGTCATGGTATCGACGAAGATCGGTGTGAAGTGAAGTGAAGAAATGCCATTGAATGAAGGAACCTTTGTGGGAATAAATTCCTGGTATAATCGGCCTGAGTTGAACTTTCACGGTTAATATTTTATTTATTACAGATTTTATTAAAAAATATTAGAGAGCTGAAAATAAATATTCTACTAGTATTGGTTTGAACGGTTGTTTCAACACAAAAAGTCGACGGTGCATTGGAGAGAAAAATAATATTGATATAATATTTGATCCAAAGGCGTATATGAGGGAGGGGTAGGAGTTCAAACCTCCCATAGGAGTAAAAAACTAACTAACCATCACGCCGTTTCCCCGCAGGGGTAGGCAGAGAGGACGGACCGCCAAACAACTCGGTCTTGGCACACGCTCCTTGCCTCATTCACATTCATACATCTTCTCATACATACTCTTCTATTATTCTGACTCTTGACATGACAGGAGTAATATATGGGAAAAAGTACTCGTAGATCACTGTAATATATCATAAGTAGTCTATGTCTCAGTTTAGTTGTCTATAGGCCATCCAGGTCACATGGTATCGTTTTACGAGATTCCGATATAACCCAAAGGCAGGTCTGCTGTGTCATATCGCGGCAGCCTGCCAAACAATAAATAGCTTCGCAGTAGTAAGGACGTGAGTTATCCTCCTAACATATATTTTTAAAGTACGAATCAACAATAAACAGTCACTGCCATCTCAAAGAACATTTAAGTCGTTTAAACTACACAGAATAGTGTTGGAGATACTGGCCCAGTACACTAATAAAAAATAATATGTCTGGAGAACGACTTCTGAGATACTTCAGAATTACATTCCTGGAAAATACAATAATATCATTTGCACCATCTCTTCGTACGTCGAACCCCACATCCCATGTAATGCTATAGCTACGCCTTATACGCTACTAGATCAATTATTGTAATTTAGCAATAATATTGAGATCATTCATGTAGCATCGTTTTGTGAGAATTTACAGCAAGGGCGTATATTGTGTGTTACATTTAAAAAAATTATGACGTATTCAACGAATATTCCAAGGTTTAAAAGTCGTGTCAATTTGATGTCAGTGGTTTTAAAACTATTAGTGCAGAAATTTTCTTCTGAAACAGTGTCAAAAATCAAGCGCTTAGCTCATGCGTTAGTCCTACCTCGATTGTCGGATTCAACACTACCTACCGTTTTTAGTTCGCAACGCAAGATTCTTTTTGAAATTAAGTTTAAAATATTTAAAAAAAATTATAAGAAAAACACTATTTTTAACTTTTGAAAGTTATTCCCATCAATGTAACATATATATTATTTAAGAAGAAGATAACAATTATAATCTAAATTAAAATATGAAAATGAACAAGACACAGCAAAAAAATAATAAAAGATAATGGTCGCAACTGGGACTCGAACCCAGATCTCTCGTCTTACCGGGACGTGCTCCCTACCAATTCAGCCATTGCGTCCTATTATAAAACCGCCGTAATTGTCAAAGACATATTTCAAATTCCAGAATTGCCAAATCATTTTCGACTAAGTGTTCAATGAACGTATTTGTTAGGTAGATAGTGTCTCGGATAAATATATTCGATTTATTTATATGGAACACCTATTGACTTTCTATAAAAGTCTAATTAAATTTTCAATTTTTTATAAGAAAAACTCCAAAAAAAATATTCATCTATATGTCCAAAATAAGATAAGACACAGTTTGCCAGTTTTTGCCCTGCTATTTTCTTCGCGGTTCAATACGACCGACGGTTTTCAGTTCCCTATTTTAAAAATGAAATATCTATTTTACTGTCAACAAAATCAGACAAGATGCCATATTGATGATAAATTCATGCTTTGGGGTTGTTTTATATGGAAAAAAAATATGTTTGAATCTAATCCGGGGGTAAAGTGCATTAACTTCGGGTGGTTCTACATGATAGTGTAAGTAAAAAAGATGAACAACTTTTTCCGAAATTCCAACTTTTAAGGGTACTTATTAGGTAAAAAGATAAAATTAGTACTTTGTGTGCGGCTAGCACTATTATTTTCCGCTGTTATGATGCGGGCCAGTCACAATCATCCAACGTCGCCACTATCGTGCCCGGCTTACTCACAGCAAAATGATCGGGTAAGTTTGTACCTTACACTAAGGATTTTTAATAGATGGGAAAAAAAGTTGGAATTTCGGAAAAGGCTGTTAATCTTTTTTATTCCTACCAGAATTCCCGAAGTTAATGCACTTAGAAACCCTGAAAAAAACAAAGTCGGGTTAGCTACACCATTAATTTATAACTCATGAGCGGCTGGACCATTTTTTATGATCTTTGATTTGTTAAATTTGTCTCCGTCTCGGATAGTAGAATAACAAGCTCTGGCGTTATGAAATTTGTTAGAAAAATAGGTGTATTTTATGGAGTTTTGCGGTAGGGAAAAAGGCGAGAGGAGGAGGGTAATACAGGAGGGGCGGAAGGGCATTAAGGATTGGGGTTCGCGGAAGGGGGGACGATGGAGGGGGGAAGGCGGAAAAGGTGGAAGGGAATGCGTGAGGGGGTAGCGAGAAGGAGGACAGCGGGAGAGGGGAGGGGGATGCTGAAATTGGAACGCGGGAGGGGAAGGAGACGCGGGAGAGGAAGCGGAAGGGGAACGAGGACGAATGAGAAAGGACACGCAGGAAGAAACAGTTTCTTTATTTAAGTTGCATCGCGACCCATCCCGGGTCAGCTGGTATTAAATTAATTAAAATAAAAATTTCGCTGCATTCTTCTCAATAGATAAAATCTTTCTAAATAACCAATGATTATTTTATTATGAACCTTTGTAAAAATATATAATAATATGTTAAAAACAAGACAGAAGAGCAATTGACCGGCGCGGCGTGTGAACCTATCAGTGAACCTCCCGAGGTGCATTAGAGTGGAGGCAGAGCAAGAATAAGGTGGTAGATAGTATATTGAATTATAGTAAATATGTATCTCTGCGAGTGACTTAATTGTAGCTTTAGCAATCCACTCATTTTAGACGGTACATGATACGTGCAATTTCAATTACTCAAGGTGCTAATAATTTATAAGTCAATAAATTGAGTTAAGAGAAATTGTATAGATATTAGATTCCTATTTATGCTAGAAAGAAATGAATCAGTAAAATATGAGGAATACAGTAAAATATATATTGCTGTATTTACCCAACCAACAAGCTCAGAAAAAATCAATTAAATTAATTAAAATACCTGTTATATTGGTAAATACGAACCTACGTAGTCAATCTTTGAATGACGATAAATAATTATAGTTAGGATTTTTTTAAGTGAAACTTCTTTACGCACGCTTGACTTGGTGGTTAAGCTGGCGAATGCGTTACGAAAAGTGTAATGCGTTAGGAGCGAGGCTAATGGGCGGCGTCATACTGTAGAATCAAGAGAGCTTTCTTCTTCTCATAGCCAGTGAATGAAAAATATTCGTAATTTAATTTTCAAATCTCTCATGACCCTTTTTGGTTCGGTTGAGGATTGAACCTTCCTACCTAGGAACTGGAGTCAATTGCTTCAAACTGAGCCAAATGCCAAATGGATGAGTCAGATATTTATTTCGTTTATTAGGTGCTGTAATGTTACCGAATTTCAGATAAAATTTTCACGCGTGTGTAATGTGTATGCGTGGTTGCTACCAAAAGTTGATTGAATTCATTGTCATTGATAAAGAGTCTACCTGCTAAGTTTCAGCTCGATCGATGGTCGGAAAGTGAGTTAATTTTCACTTCCAAGATTCCGCGGCATGCATTCATTTAATTGAGAAAACAAAAGTAATATTCAAATATAATAATGTTATTATTATTGTTGTTTGTTTTTGGGGTGTTATGCCGTGTTGTGCTATCTCCTTCTTTAGCCGACGTTTTTACACCGAAGGAAGTCAGAGTTGAACAAGAGTCAAAAGGCTGTGCTTTCCTTCCTTTCGTTCACAATGTGACAGACAGAATTGCCAGGATGTTGAGAAAAGAAAGCATCAAGACTGTCTTCGGAACCACAACCAAAATCCAAGACCTACTGAGGTCTGCAAAAACTAAGTTTCGTCTGGAATCAGACGGAGTGTATAAACTCAGCTGTTCCGGATGTGACAAGGTTTATGTAGGCCAAACAGAGCGGACGATTTTCAAGAGGATAGCAGAACACTTTCGTGCTTGTAAACTTGGCCATCCTGATAAATCGGCAATCGCCGAGCACTTAATTGAAACCGACCATTATTTTGGATTTGTTCCTGAGGTCCTGGGAAGACCTAAAACTTATAGATCACGCCTGATTATGGAGGCAATTGACATCTACAAAAATCAAATTAATATTAATAGAGACGACGGAGCTAAGCTCAACAGCTCTTGGTATCCGGCAATTGACGGCTACACCAAAGCTAACCGCAAAAAACCATGTCTAAGTATACTTTAATAACATATAATAATACAATACAAAAGTATAAAACCATTTTGTTTATACCTTGATATTGGCTACATTCGCTTCAGATTGGTTTTTTCTAATTCTAGAATTCGCCACAAGTTGACGCTACTTTCGTTGGACATTTCGTTACATTTCTCCGTGGACGGGCCCCAGGCTAACGTAAATACTGCACTTTCACGAAATTTCCCTTTCAAAGTAGTTCACTTTCTTCTGAAATGAAGCTGCCGACACGGTATCGCTTCCAAGTAAATAAGCACACACTTAATACTACAAATTCACATCGACGGATCTGCCCTGATGATGGACACTGCAACGCTGTCCGAAACGTCGGCTAAAGAAGGAGGTAGCACAACACGGCATGTTCATTCTCCAGGGCGATACTGAGAGTATCTTCCTCCTTGAGACTACCTAAAAAAATTATCGTAGTTGTAGACAGATTGTCTTGTAAGTATGTATTACTAATTAGTGTGTACTTAGTTGTACCTAACGAAATTTTCGATAAATAATTAATTAGCGGTAAAAACATCTTAAGCACTTGCGCTGTTCCCTGTATTATTATTTGACATGTCATAAATGTTTACTTGACTGATTGGCCGATATATTATTCTGTCATCATTAATGTTTAAATTGTGTATAAAACCTTTATTATTATTATAGTTTCTAATTATTACGAAATTTTCCATAATCATTTAGTTACAAAGTGATAACTTATTTATAAATCTCGGTCTATAAACAAATAACATCCATATTTACTACCCCCAAAAACAAACAACGAAAATGCTTTTGGCCGTGAAAATCTAAAAACGTATCATGTTATTATTAGTTTCTGCAAGTATTATAGATTTGTATTTTCGTTACAGCTGTTTCGGCTTTTCAGCTTCGTAACGATGCCAAATTTCATGTTTTCTTCCATTATCTTTAATGCCCATCTTTAGCATCCAACAGCCAGTAATTAAATAAAAGTCAACTTAATCTTACACCACTCCGGCCCCTTGAAAGCCATGGGATAGAGTTACAAATCAAGGTGTCGAAGAAGTCGGGAGGGATCGTATCATTGTACGGCGAGGTGTTGAATAAGTATAAGTGAGAAGAACCGACAAGTGTGAGGTATGAAGCGTGAATTAAAGGATCTCATTTCACGTAAACTGGTACTTCTTATTACTTGTCTTATTATCGCCGCAAAGTCTAGATTTACAACCGAGAATAATTGCGAGAAAATCGTGGTCAGTGCATTAATGGTGAAAATTGCAACAGGCTTGCGGACCGTCGCTTGCACGCTCTGTATAATTATTTTTGTGAAGAAATTAACTCATTATCAGATATTTTCTTAGTATCCTCCTACACGTTATTTTGTTTATTTTTGCGTTAATATTGTTGAATGTTTTCTGTGAACTAATCGGTGCATTATGATTATGGGTATTATGAAGGAAGTCATTATGTTATTTAAGGGGAAAGGCAGTTCTGCCCTTTTCATACAAAAGTTAAGTATGGATTTAAGGCGAAAATACCCAACCACATTCAATAATATATTTTTTTTACTCAAGGGGTTATAGCAAACGTCTAATACTTCATCAATGTATTATTTCTTCTATTAAAGAATTGCACTTTTTTCGTGATTTTCGAGGTTTTTTTGTAAGTTAATGGTATCTTGTTTTAAGAGTTTTAATTTTCAATGTACTATCGTTACTTAAAGTCATCGTTACTTTTAATTAAAACTCTTCAAAACAAAATGTCTAGAAATTGTTACATAGTTAATGCCCAAGAAATACAAAAAATTATTGGTATCTAATTATTTTGAAATAAAAAAAAAATAAAAATAAAACATCCCAAAACAGCGTTTGGGTCGACTTTTAAAATTTATATACGAAAACTTTATGTTCCAATGCAATTCGATCGTTTATGATTTAAATGTAAACACAATAATTTTTTTAATAACATTTATATTTATTATATTTAAATTGTATTAGACAATGTTTTTTTTATTAACTCACAACATTTTGCCAACTCTGTCTCTAAAGTTATGAAAAATAGGTTTATTTTATGGCCTATATTATTTTATAATTTGAAACAAAAAATAAATAAATTAGCATACATCCATACTAGATATTTGCTCCACCTTTTGATTAAAAATATAATTAAATTAAACAAATTACTTTGTATACACATGTTATATGTTTCGACACCGATGGTTTCTTGGTCAGGATAATAACATGAAGAAAAAAAAACAAAAGAAACAATTTTAATAACAAAACTCCATTTTTTGTGGGTTTGAGAATCCATGCTTTTTGGTTTGTGAATTATATTTCCGTCCTGTAAAGTTAATTTCGGAACATTTGCGGATCCAAATATTATCAAGAATTGTGTTGGTGATCTGCACGTGAATTGGAATCATTGGGAGGCCTTCCATGTTTGCAGAGAATGACATTACAAGGTTGGTGTTTCTGTTTTTCTATTGAAATTGTACAGACAGCCATTTTCTGTAATATATTGTTAGGCGCAAATAATTTCATATTGATATTTTTGGGTATTACGCTCAGAGAGATCTGGGACTATTTACACGCCCCTGACTCGCATATTATAATACATAATTATGGTAAAAATGTAATTATTCAGTTTGGACAAGTTTGGACAGTTTGGACACAAATCCAAATTTAAATTTTATATGTAAAAGCCGTGCATCCGTTCCTCTTAATGCCTCTGCCTTTTGTACTTTTTGCCTTGGAAACCAAAAAAAACAACAAACTTATGCATCAACCTAATAAACTCTTTGGAAAAAGCAGTAAATACCTGATTCTCATAATACAACATCATCACTGATACTGACAATGTACAACTTCATTAATTTGCCATGTTGTTTATAATAACATTGTATAAATATTCTCTTCTCGTGCTCCCTCAGAAGATTTGAATAGATTTCAACGGAACCTGTTTACTTCCTGGAGATACTGTGATGTTCCAGATATGTATATAACTATTTACCATGGTCCTGTTGCTCAGAGCTCTCGTGTTACCTCGCATTCTGTCGAATGCTTCGATTGTGAGAAAAAGGGAGAGGTTACAACGAAGCTCTTAGGTGTATGCCGTGGTCCTGCCACTGAGTGCTCTGTTGTAACTTTTTACCTCTCTTTCTGTCTAATGTGTCATTTATGAGAAAGACGGAGAAGTTAGAGCTGAGTTATCAGCGGTATGCATAGACTAGCTGTGTTCTTGTAGGTTGCAGAGGCGAAAATTAATGAGTGAAATCTGTACAAGGTTGTGGGCTTGAATAATAGATGCCGGAAGGGAATTAAGGAGGCATTCAAGTATTTCTACTTTAAATAATTGGTGTAAATTTGACTGTATGTTTGTTGCAATATAATGTGAAGAATATTAATTTAATAACAATATTTTAAATGTGTTCGGTAGTAATTTCAACTGAATTAGCATTTCTATCGAAAAATACGGAATTTGAAAAGGTTATTGAATTTTCAGGAGTTCAAATCAATTTTTAAATTGTAAAAACATGCATAAATGTAAGTAGTGTCAGTTAATTGAGGTATATAGAGCTGATTGGTATTGTGTGTTAGTTTAGCTAAATTTATTTAAAACATGTTTCTCTAAATAAATTTCAAATACTTCACAGTTTTTTACATTAGCTCCACACAGGAAGTCCTAAAAAAAATCCCTTGGGTCCTATGTCAGCTATAGGGATGCTGTGTGTGGAGGGATTTTAGGGAGGGAGGGGCGAATCTAATCCCCCCACTGCGGTTTAAGGCAATATACATGCAGAGAGTCCTGCTGGAGAAATCAAATGGTCTCCCTCAACCATTCTCTTCCGGTCCGGCCTGCCATGAACCCGGGCACCCCTGCTAGGTCACCAAACGTAATGAACCACTTGTGGACCTGTGGTGACCTGTGGCAGTTCACTTTTAAATAATAAACGTTTTTAATAAGTAATTGGTAAATTAGCATCGCGATAAGAAACTTTACACCTCTCAGAAAAATACGTTTTGCCGATATAAAAACCTATGCAAGAATAGTGAGAAAAGACTAACCGCAAAGATCCTACAATAACAACAAAAGAAGCGTCTCTGAACAAAAAGAAATTGGTTTATGAAATAAAACTTCGTTAATGTTTTTTCACATTTTTCCCACTTTGTTGCGGTTGAGCATTTCCTTTAAAACATTGTTTACAATTTTACCGCTAAATTTAAGAAGTGGGGCTGGTGTCATCGGCCATCCACAAACAAATCTAGTTCCACATGACAAGGAGGAAATTTTAAATTTATTTTTATAATCTATACTATTCCCATTCTATCTACTGAACTACTTAAAAATTCTTTAATCAACTGTAGGTTTTTTTCGATGCAATTTGATTGCACAAAGGAAACAGTTTCTATGGAACGCAAGCTACTGCTTTATAAGGCTATGAGTTAATGACTGAATAGAGCATCCTTATCGGTCGAATCTTCAATAGCTTCCTTGTTGCACACGGCACTAAGTAAAAAATAAGATTGGCTTTCCAACACCACGATAATTATTTTTCTAATTATATATTTTGGTTGGGAAGAACCTAATTTTTAATATAATGGAATTTTAATGATAATAATTTTATTACTACAATCTAGTATTCCGAAAAACATACACTTTTTGTAGATATGTATAAGTTATTTAAATAACTTTTTTTTAGGGCCAGTTGTTTCACAAAAATTCAAATATGACATTGTCATCAAACGGCCACTGAGCGCCATTTTTTTAAATTTTATTTGAAAGGTTCTCGTTATTTGCCGATTTTATGTAGATGCTTTTAGGGTCAAATTGTAATAAGCTAACAAGCTAAAAAAAATGGTAATTGTCCTCTTCCTCTGAACACAATTTGTTCATAATTTGTTTTTTTTTTTTTCTGTTTTATTGTATATTATTTAAATATACATTTAATTAATGTACAATAAAACACTACTCTACGCCTACCTCCTGTATAGCCGATTTTTGCATTTTTTTCTGATATGTAAACCTTTAAAACTTTTTTTGAACGCTAAATCTAGGAAACTGTATAAATATTAGGTAATTACATATAAAATTGGTGTTTCGCCGTACTGGCAACTTTGATCTCAAATATCTTATCTTTGGTTAGGAATTCCAAACTCAAATTTATACAGCTATTTACTCATGTATTTGTGTTTCGAAAATTATAATTTTTTTGTTTTTTCCTTAATTGTTTTTTTCTTTGCGTCACCAAACGCTCACAAGTAACTTTTTTGGAGTCAATTTTCGCTTGGGGCATGGTTTGGCTGGTTCGGCAGGGTTCAGCCATTGCGATGAGCACTTCCGATTATCGTACAGGATCCACTTTTCATCACAGGTAATGATTCGATTTAAAATCCCTTCATTATTGTGCCGGTTGAGTAACGCAACGCAGCAGTCAACGCGCGTTTGTTGATTTGCTTCACTCAATTCGTGAGGTACCCACCTTTCAAGCTTTTTCACCTTCCCAATTTGCTTTAAGTGGATTAAAACAGTTTTATCACTAACACCGCAGCCTGCAGCTAACTCGGACGTGGTTTGTGATGGATCCGCTTCCACAATAGCCTTCAATTCTTCATTATCAACTTTGGTCTCCGGCCGTACACGCGGCTTGTTCTGCAGGTCTAAATTTCCAGAACGAAAACGTTGGAACCAAAAACGCACTGTGTTTTCTTTTGCAGCACCGTCGCCATACACATCATTAATCTTTCGAGCTGTTTCTGCAGCACTGGTGCCACGGTGGAACTTGTACTCGTAAATAACGCAATATTTCAAGTTTTCCATTTTGTAAACTAAGTGACGCAAAGAAAAAAAACAGTTAAGGAAAAAACAAATGAATTATAATTTTCGAAACACAAATACATGAGTAAATAGCTGTATAAATTTGAATTTGGAATTCCTAACCAAAGAGAAGATATTTGAGATCAAAGTTGCCAGTACGGCAAAACACCAATTTCATATGTAATGACCTAATATTAGTAAAAGCCCATTAGGGCGTAGATGATTAATAAAATTAATAATATAACTTTTGTTTAAATCTGAAATGGTTTTGAATCAGCATTTAACAAGGACCTTCCAATTGTTAAAAAAGCAAAATGGCGGTGAATGGCCATTTTAATACGGTGTTTCATTAGAATTTCGGTGAAACAACCCGTTCTAATAAATTAATTGTAAAAAAATATTAAGCAACTGAGAGATTATAACGCTCCTGACGTCATTCGACCCCGATCACTCCAAATATGCTCAGGAATCGCTGGTTAAAAACCTTCGGGTGCGTGCACTTACACCATGTATATATAAAATATATTACTTTGATCTTTAGTGGTATTGTGTTTATAATAGTCCGGTCAGTGGTTGAGTGGTCATCGCGCTTGGGTCCCACCCAGGCGTTCCGTGTTCGATTCCTCGGCTGGCTAAGTCCTCCATCACAACACAAGCAACATCTTCCGCTTAGTGTGGTGGTAGTAGGAGATTTTCAAATGTTGTTGGGTTATTCGTAACCCGGGAATCTTTGTCTTTCTTTTAAAAAAAAAAAAAAAAAAATACCTTGACTTATTCTAAGAAATGTTTCTAAGAGATGATAAACAATCAAGGGGTTACTTACGAAATTGTTTAAATAATGACGTGTACAACGGAACATTATGAATGGGCTGAATAAGTAAGTTACTGGTTATTTACTGACTAACTCGCACGGGACCGCCGACGCCTTACATAGCCGACTTGTTTAGTAGCTATTGGAAAGGCAAGCAAAACACACACGAGATCCTTCGCGAAGTTTCGGAGCGGTATGGATAAGATAATGGTAAAATAGTAGATAGGTAGAATGTTCTGGTCGCCAAAGATCAATTAACTATGTCTTAGCAATAATATTTTAATTTGTATTGAAGTATTTAAAATATATATATTGAAAACATATCGTCACAAATTGCAACATTTTTTATTGCGATCCCTATCATTACATATTATTACAGCAAATATTGATATCTAAATTTTTTTTTAAATAATTATACTTTTTTTGCATGATTGCAATATAATCTAAAATGATTACTCTCCAGACGTTCAGTAAATACAATGTCGGAATCCTACGTTATCGCAGCATCAGTAGTGGGTTGCAGAGGGATATCTCTGGGGAGATCAGCCACTCTGAACACCGACCAGCCATTCCTTACCATATTTACTATGACAGATTATTCCTTACAGAGTTTGATTGGTTACGTTGTAATCTATATAAAATAATTGTAAATAGAATCCTTTCCTTTGGAACGCCGAACTTCCGCGATTGAATTGTAGTGTCTGTAGAGTGACAGGGTATATTTTGAGCGCGACTGTGATGTAAGTCAACATTTTTGCAAGATTTATTTATTTACGCCCTTAGGGCATTTACAACCATCATAGTCCGATGATCTGTAGGGAACCCGCTTGCAAAGCGCGGGTATAAACTGTGCGACCTAAAGTTTAAGTTTAGACTTACGGAATTCAATACTTTGTGTGTGTGAAATAACTATGAAACCATAAAAAATACGAGTGTGCTTTAGACCACACGACTGAAGTAAATACTTAGTTAGCTCCATCAATATGTATGTCCATATATATCTACATAAATAAATTTATATATGTATGTATGTATGAAATATATACATCTATAAACATATATTAACTTTCTACAAACACTTATTTAAATTTATTATCATTCTCCTCGCCCGATCAAGCGGTGCGCATCGACGTCCGCTCCCCGCTGCGTTTGGCGCATCACTGGTATTTCAAAATACTGACTGAAATATTTCATGCACTGGCTATGAGAGGAAGAGAGAAAGAAAATATGCGCGCGCACTTCTCTCTCTTGCTTCTACAGTGAACCCGTTCGCCTCGCAACGCATTTCAATTTCAATTTCCGCATTTCAACTTCCGTTACACATTCGCCCGCTTACCCCCCCACTCTAGCATGCGTAAAGAAGTATTTACTTAAATAGTAATAGAAATAGAAACAATATATTTCAATTATTCTAAATTATTGTTTCTCTTCCTTTACATTACTAGAAGGGAAGCAGAATTTTAGAAATTTCTGATATAAATTTCGGTAAGAAATAAATGAAAATATCAACTGAACTGAATTTATTTCCAAGCCTATGTAGTCTTTGGATTGGGGAGTTAATGAAATAGTTAGTTTTCGACGGATAAACAAAGAACATCTCTGGAAGCCTCGTGTCACGATTTGGTTCTCTGAATGTTATTAGTTTTATTAATTCCGGTGCGTCAATTGTGCCAATAAAAGTCAATTGTGCCAATTGGTTCTTCTACAAGATAAGTCAGTTAAATTAAGAATTTTCATTAATTTATCATAATTGATTTGTTTAATGGTATGGAGAGTCTAAAATTAATAAACCGTAAAAATTTATGTTGAATTATCTCAATTTTTATTTTATGTGCTTTATAGTATGGGGACCAAATAGTGGAATTGTATTCTAAATTAAAGAAGTTATTTTGTAAATGTTACCATCTTATCATACAATGTGTTCACATGGTTGTATTAAATTATATGCAGTCATTTAACGTAAGAAGTTTCTGCAGAGAAATAGTAGGTATGCAGGTTTACTGCCCTAATCTTAATATTTTTTCCATCAATTTCAGTAATCTAATCTCAAATGTCTTTACAATATATGAAAAATGTATCTACCTATGTATAAGTAGATATCTGACGTAGGTATATAAAACAATATAATATTTAAGAGGAAAATATTTTTATTTAAGTATTCAGGTGTGTAAACTAGAGGTAATTTACCAAGATATGTTTTAGTTGCATTGACTTTTACAATATGTCTGCGACATGTTAAGTTAAGTAGAATGCGGTTCGAAACTTTGTTGCTGGTTGATCCTGTATTTGACATTAACTAATAATCCAATAAGACAAATTTAATGTACAGTGTTTGTAAGTAACTTGTACTAGCTTGCCCACATTAAGTGATCGCCAATCAGATAGCTTCTTTGAAATACAGGAATTATGTTCCCGTGTAGACAGCTGTTGTTTAATGGACTGCAAACAATATTCAGGTGTTTGTAGACATTAAATAAGAAATATTGAGTGTTGTTTCTCAGATGGAAGATTTGAGGAATGAAACTACGTATCGTGTTCACTGTACTCAATATAATAATACATATTATTAATGTTTTATTTCTCGTTTGAAAATAAAAGCCTTCTTATCAACGCCTTATTTGCAAGTGGAAACTCGTAGGCCGGGTTTAAATCCTGAGGCCCCGACCATATTTTGTCGGAGGGTCAAAATATTTTCACTTCGCAATAAAATTCAAATAAATAGAATATTTCTTGAACCATTTATTGGATAACCAACACCTCTGCCATAGGTCACCCCAAGTGGTTCGTAACGTTTGGTGACTTAGCAGGGGTGCACGGTTTCATGGGGTGAAGTCTGTCCGGGTCTCGGTGGTGGATGCCCACCTCTGCCCACCAATAGCGTGGCTGGCCAGATCAGGAGAGACTGTTTAAGGAAGACCTTTTGGCATCTCCAGCAGAGCTCTCTCAGGACATCACCTTGCACCGCAGTGGGAGGGATGGAATCATTCGTCCGTCACTCCTGTACACATTGATCCCCAAACTCCAACCCACCACTCATACCTTTTTCCTTCGCAGAACATCCTCTTCTTCCTTTCCTGAAAAGAACACTCCACACAGCATCCCCAAAGATGACATAGGCCCTGAGGGGGAAATATTTTCTTCAGGGCCTCATGTGTGGAGCTATTGTATCGTTTTAGTTTTGAATATAAAGATATTTTCTCTTTCTAACACGGTTTATATCATATTGCTTACTATGATAGTAAAGGAGACATAACGATGAGACCTATCCGAATTAAATAGTTTGCTATATTGCCTATATTGCTCCGAAAAGCGAACAATGACCTGAAAGGTTAAATATACAAAAGGCCTATTAAGTGTTTCAGAAAATGTAGTTTTGCTAGTTAACTCTACTGGTATTTAAAAATGATAAAGAAATGCAACTTACCCGTTCGTGAGCAATTTAATCATATATTATTTAAGGTTTAGGCACAAATAATTTAGAAACATTGTTTTTTTTTGTTATTTTCTTGTTTATAATATCATATTTATATTGTAAAAACTGCGATTTCTTATACATTTTTAAATACATTCAATTTAAATACTTCAGAGTTTTAGGCATCTCATCGTACATTTTTAGTACTCTCCGCATTAAATAGTTATGACTCGTAGTTATGTGGTTTTCTCAAATATGTGGCAATCTTTATCTGGTTACATTACTGGTTTCATTATTATGAATTTGATTATAAAAAAAATATATGTTAAAACTATTTTTGCCCATCTGATGCGTAGCGGATCGGGAGAGATTGGTTGAGGGAGATCTAACCTAAGACCTTTTCAGCCGGACTCTCTCGACCCGTCGTCTTGCACCGCAGTGGGAGGGATGGATTCATACTCCGTCACTCCTAGACAAATTTTCCTCAAGATTCCTCCCAACCTTTTTTTCCCAGAATATTCTCTCCTTTATTTCCCTAAAAGAGATCCTTTAAACAGCAACCCCAAAGATGACTAAGGCCCTTAGGATTTTTTTACCATATCTTTATGTGTGGGGCTAATGTAAAAAAATGCATATAGGTTGATTCTTTTTTAATTTCTCTAAACAAATACTTGAAAACTGAAATTCAAAGTAAAAGTTCTTAACTTCACCGGAGTAATAGACGGAGGCACAACCAAAATTTGTATTTTTAATTATACACGTTTGCCAACATAGTTACCAACAAAAATAAACATCTGTACATCCTCGCAACTTCATCATTCTATGTAATTGTATTCTAATTTTTTGTCTTAAATTAATAAATAAGTTTACAAAATAAAAATTAAATATTATGATTCATTTGAATGACTTTGAATGTCAATATTTTTAACACCTAAGGTTTTCACATAAACTAATAATGAGGTTTTATTCAAGCCTTGTTGGGTGGTGCATAAAGTATTCCTATATTGCATAATCCACCATATTATTAATAAGGCTCTTGTAATCCCAAGTCACAGAAATACTATTACGATTTACCTGGCGATTGAAAGCCCCTGCTGTGACTCAAAGCTCTTAGCTTTTAAAAGCTCATTTGCTGTTTCGAATCGTTGATGACTTAAGCTTGATATCTTCAAGCCGATGATTGATATATGTTTTCCGATACAAACTTGCAATTTGCGTTGTAAAATGCGTTTAATTCTCAGTAAGTACTGAACTTACTGAGAATTGATTTTAAGAAGAGCTGGCTTTATTCTCATTATCATAAAATTTAAAATAAGCTGTACCTATCTACAAATCAGGTTGCACTCTGTATTATTAACCCTTCAGGCCTCAGGCCCATTTTGTCGGAAGGTCAAAATATTTCCGCTTTGCAATAAAATCCAAATAAATGGAATATTTCTAAACGCACCCAACTCGATTTTTGAGGGGCGATTTGAACAGCCACGTTAATTATAATATTTTGTAATCAATCCGCTTGAAGAATTTATTTATTTAATTATGCACGCCCTTAGGGCTTTTACAACAATCATAATACAACAATAATAGAAAAAGAAACAATAATATACAAATTATGTTATATCATTGTTAAGTAAACGGGAAACAGAATTTTTGAAATTTCAGAAATAAACTTTGATAATTAATAAACGAAAATATCAACTGAACTAAGTTTATTTGCAAGCCTATGTGGTCTTTGGATTGCGGAGTTAATGAAATGGTTAGTTTTTTAATGTCTTGGTTCTCGATTTTTGCAAGCGATTTAAATTACCAAACATCTATTGTTAAACATAAGCATTAGATTCTAAATTTGTATTTTAAGATACTATTTTTTTCTCTTCGCTTATTCTTTTTCTTATAAGTACAAAATTTTATATTTAACTAAAGCTTATATGAGGAATTCAATCTTAACACTTTTTTCCTTCCATAAATAATGTATTATATAATTAATCATTGTAAAATGAAATTATGTTATGAACTAAATATTGTAATATGAAATTATGTTATGAAATAAATTTGTCATTTGACTGGCCTAAAACAGGATCCATTCCTAGTTGGCTAGTCAAAGTTTCTGCATATTATGTTTAATTGTATAATTTTATGTGAAATAAATTATTATTTTTATTATCATTATAATTAAAAACTGTCTTTGAAAGGCTCTGAAACTTGGTTTCAATTATTATAATTCGAAATAAACATTTAAATTTAAAAATATAAACATTTTTAATGCAAACATAAAGTTTAAAATTCGCTCACCTTACGTTCTAACTAAAATTACTGATAATAAAAAAATATTAACACCCACATTAATTTATTTATTAGTCAAATGTATTATAAACGTTATCGGTTATCGTTAACTCACTTTTTAGTCGTTTCATGTAAATATTATAAAAAATTCCCAAAATTTCATAATTTTTTTTTAAATTGCGGTCGGAAAGCTTGGTTTCATTAAGATGTACATTTTAATTATTTTGTGATTAATTTATAGATTTCAATATAAAGCGTGGTGTTTTCTCTTTCTAACACCATTTAGCATATTTCTAACCATGATATGTATAGAGACACAACAATTTCTATGAGACCTTTATGAGTCGTTCTGAAAAGAGAACAAATTAGTCTGAGGGGTTAACATATTTATCGTGATTATTTTTTTGAGTTGTTATGTCGTGTTGCTCTTCCTCCTTCTTTAGCCAACATTAACATCTTTAACTAAGCTTTACAGTTATTGGTATCCGGTATTGTACGGCTACACCAAAACTAAACGCAGTTCACTTTTATACCCATAACTAAACACATACTTCATCACAATCTACACACCTGCCCTAATGATGGACACTGTAACACTGTCCGAAACATTGGCTAAAGAAGGTTTGGTTGAACATTAATACTAACATTAAAAAATATACAAATTAAAAAGTTATACACATTAATTTAGAAGAAAATTTCATAATTTTTGTTATGATTATATTGAATTGCCTTTAAATTGGATACGTTTTTAGATTTTCACGGCCAAAAGCATTTTCGTTGTTTGTTTTTGGGGTGTTATGCCGTGTTGCGCTACCTCCTTCTTTAGCCGACGATCCGGCAGATCCGACGATGTGCCGGAACTGCCCTGATGATGGACACTGCAACGCTGTCCGGAACGTCGGCTAAAGAAGGAGGTAGCGCAACACGACATAACACCCCAAAAACAAACAACGAAAATGCCTTTAAATCGCTTTTTTAGGCATTTACCGTCTTCGATTAGTCTTATATTTTCGGGCAGATTGTTGAAGTATTTTTTCCATTAATGTTGCATTCAATTATGGTGTGAGAATGGGATGTTACATTTTGGTGTTGGAAATATAGGTTTTTGACGAGTATGACTTTCGGTAAAAAAAATATTATTTTGTTTTTCTCTTATTATTTGAATTATTGTGTTTTTTCGGTAGAGATAATTAAATTTTATAACTTTATAATGTTCAAAAATGCTTTTTATTGAAAATAATTGCCCCTCCTAGTTAAAAATATAATTTATTTCTAGAAGGAGTTTGGTAAACGAAAACTTTCTAGTGGTGATTGAAGAGCTTACGCAGGCGATAAAAAATAATTTGTTGGTTTTGGAATTGTTGTCGTATATCTATCTACCAAACAGAATTAAATAACGTATCTTCATATTATAATTTTTAAAAAAACAACGCCCCCTGGCGTAAAACATAAAGAAGGTAGGCTCCGAAGGGCGGCATGAAATATATCACGTAATTTCCAATGCCTATTACATTAAATTACATTCATTATTAATCTTAACGTAAGCTGGTTAAGAGAGATATTAAATGGCTCTCTCGGTGAATGGGTCACGTATTTTTTCCTGTATAAAATTGATCAAGTGATATGAAATAATCATTATGAGTGTATTAACTTATTTGATAAGGATCTGGCACTGCATTTAAAAATCTTTTTAGTACGTGGGTATTTAACTGCACTACAACATAAACAAATAGAATTTCTCGTCATACCTATTACCTATATCTAAATATAATACTCACAAAATCTAGTTCACATACTGCACTACAACATAAATAAACAGAATTTCTCGACATACCTATTACCTAGATCTAAATATGATACTCACAAAATCTTGTTCACATACTGCACTACAACATAAATAAACAGAATTTCTCGTCATACCTATTACCTATATCTAAATATAATACTCACAAAATCTAGTTCACATACTGCACTACAACATAAAAAAACAGAATTTCTCGTCATACCTATTACCTATATCTAAATATAATACTCACAAAATCTAGTTCACATACTGCACTACAACATAAATAAACAGAATTTCTCGTCATACCTATTACCTATATCTAAATATAATACTCACAAAATCTAGTTCACATACTGCACTACAACATAAAAAAACAGAATTTCTCGTCATACCTATTACCTATATCTAAATATAATACTCACAAAATCTAGTTCACATACTGCACTACAACATAAATAAACAGAATTTCTCGTCATACCTATTACCTATATCTAAATATAATACTCACAAAATCTAGTTCACATACTGCACTACAACATAAAAAAACAGAATTTCTCGTCATACCTATTACCTATATCTAAATATAATACTCACAAAATCTAGTTCACATACTGCACTACAACATAAATAAACAGAATTTCTCGTCGTACCTATTACCTATATCTAAATATAATACTCACAAAATCTAGTTCACATACTGCACTACAACATAAAAAAATAGAATTTCTCGTCATACCTATTACCTATATCTAAATATAATACTCACAAAATCTAGTTCACATACTGCACTACAACATAAATAAACAGAATTTCTCGTCATACCTATTACCTATATCTAAATATAATACTCACAAAATCTAGTTCACATACTGCACTACAACATAAATAAACAGAATTTCTCGTCGTACCTATTACCTATATCTAAATATAATACTCACAAAATCTAGTTGACATATTTATTTTTATTTATTTATTGTTTCTTCACGTGTTAGATTAAAGTTTACAATCCATTGTTCAATTTCAGTAGGACAAGCCTGTGTTAAGATTAACAATAAATTATTCAAAGTAAAAAAAATAACACTAAATTATATAGGTAAACAAAAATAATACTTCAAAGAACAATATTGTTATATTAAAATTTCTTACAGATAATGGGTAGGTACCCACTAAAGCATAGCTGAGGGCGCCTATCGCATTGCAATGTACACTGTACACAATGTAGGGTGACCAATGGTCACCGACCATATATATGGTCACTGACCATACTGACCATAGTTGATTTGAAAAAATAAATATATGTGTTATTAATTTAAAAACGACTAAGTTAAAAGAGTAAATATACTCGTATGCATATAATATATTATGCTATTAATTTAGCAGGACAAAGATGAAAAATGATTTACTATTAATTTATAAAGGACAAAATTAATTGGCAATCCTCGGTGAACATAAATAATTTAATATTCTTTTTAAAGGTGTACAAGGAATTAGATGACTTTATATGTTCTGGAAGGCTATTAAATATGAGTGGAGCCTGATAAAAATAATTTCTTTGCCAAAAGATTTAGTTTGAATTGCCATAAAGTTCAGACCAGAGACAATTCTCGTAGTACGAATTTGCTGTGTTATTTCTGCAATATTAATATTATTAAAAAATCTACAAAGCGTTTGTGTAATATATAACTGTTTTACATTCATGACATTACATTCCTTAAAAAGTAAATGAATTGGGTATGTAAATTTTTTCTTGAACATAACTTTAAGAATCAGTTTTTGTATATACTTCGATTTACGCCCTGATGTTTGACCACCGCTCAGAGTTGAAACGTTGCTTGAAATGGCTTTAGCCGTAGGTGACCAGATCTGAAGAAACCAGGTACCTCCCCACCTTCCTCTTCCCCATCTCCTTCTCCTCTCCACTACCTTCAGCTGCATAACATATTCCAATTGGGGATGCCATAGTCTCACTGGCTCTAGACGGGAGCAATTGAGACTCGTCTGCGATATTCATATTAAAAAATGAGATATTTGGCGCTTGAATTCAGAATTATGTTCATAAACGTTTTCGTTGAATCTCTTATTATTTTTTAAGTATTAGGACAACTTAAGATGTGTTGGGTATCTTCCAAATAATTTATAAGTATATAAGTTATAATGAAGGCTCGAGTTAATTAATTAACTAGTTAATTTTTTGGTTATCGTAAATATTTACAATGAATAGTAAACTGGACGGACGTCCTTACTAGACTACGCTCTAAATAGTTCTGCCACTACCGCGAGCCCCCTAAATCTTGCCATTGCCTTCGGCCGTCATCGTAACAGTTCGTACCTAAGACACCAACGACGATAGCTGGCACTCTTCTGATATTATACCCAACTGCCATCTGTTGGGATATAATAGAACTTCGTATTACTAACTAAGCTATCGAAATCTATTGAAGGAAGCTGAAACTACATGAATAATCAATACACTCTTCCATTCGAGAAAAAACGGAAATACGTTTGATTTATAGTTCTACATAGTTGTCAGAATAAAGTGAGGGTAAATTTGATGCTATGCATCTGTGTAACTGAATCAAAAGAGTGCGAAAGACAGAATTGTGTGATTCTTTAACATCTCTGCCTGTCCCTGGGGTGCTAGCATGGTCCTAAGACAACTGCAGACCGCAAACGAATTCACAATGACTAAGTTTCCTCAATATATTCGATATCAACTGTCGTTTGTACGGTAGCGATCTGCAGTTGTCCTAGGTAACGATGAGAAGTTTCCGACAATAGGTCGGTAACTTCATATCGATCGACCATGCTAGCACACCAGGCATGGTAAATAAATATTTGGTTTTTTAGTTGATCTTGGAAAAAATAGTCCATCTGTAAAGGACCTGCATCGAGTTACTTTCTGCAAATTATACAAGGCAGGGTTTGAAATATTAACGCAATATAATAACACTTATTTAAGAATGATTCCGTGCTCGACAGAATTTAGGGATAAACTTAATTTCAAATCCAATACAATGGAATTCCAGCACGAAATAACAGTACAAAAACTAGGATAAGCTTAACTTAACTTACCTTTTCAGACAGACATATTCGTATAGTCATAAACCTTCACCTTCATAGTCCGCGACATTGTAAATAATTATATGCGTAAAAAATGAAAACAACAAAATTTCTAGTGTTTTTAAAATATTGTCCTCTGAGCGCAGAGGAGTATCTTCTCCAAGCTTAAACTTTTTTATAAAAATATGTTCATCTGTAGAAACAACAGAGGCCCTAGCACGCTTGCTCTATATCGATTGGTAGGATAACTATCGGTAACTTCTCATCGTTCCCTACGACAACTGCAGATCGCAAACGAATAGGTGACAGTTCACAATGACTAAGTGTCCTTAATATATTCGATATCGACTGTCGTTTGTACATTTGAGATCTGCAGTTGTCCTAGGGAACGATGAGAAGTTACCGACAATCGGTCGGTAACTTCATATCGATAGACCGTGCTAGCACACCAGGTAGGTATTTTTTTATATCTGTTTGTGAATAATAAAATTTGTTAGAGCCCAGGAACTCAGAGACCAAAATTTCATTTACGGTTTTTACTCCAAATAATGTCAGGAATCACTGGTTAAAGTAACTCAAGTACGTACCTATACACCCTGTATATTAAAATTACTACCCAAAGAAACGCATTTTTAACATTTTTTTATTTTTTTATATTATTTTTCATTATTTTAAAACCAAGGATTAAGCAGACTTTTTTTGGAATTATAAATAACTCACAAAAATATTCCAAAATGGCATCCAAAATGAATAAAAACAGATTTCTTTCATTACCTATACGTCATCATTTAAAAGCAAAAAAAGTAGCTCCTATCCGAGATCGACATTGAACCTACCTTTTTTATCACAAAAATGTTTTTTCAGTTTGGTTGGGTATTGAGGCCTCAAATCCAAAACTATGTTTTGTATGAAAATGGCCGCACAGCCGTTCCTCTTAAATATGTAATAAAAAAATAAAAAAAATTGAAATCCACAATTTTTTCCAGTCTCTCATAAATGTAAATATTAAAAATTCACTAGAAACTAAATTTTGCAATGTGAGGTAACCCGATAACCGAATGACAGTATATTATATTTGGATTAACGCTAAAAAATATATTTAAAAAAATTTGATCTGTGACCCCGACGTGATTTGAACACGCAACCTTCTGATCTGGAGTCAGACGCGCTACCGTTGCGCCACGGAGTCGTTGTAAAAGTGGAACAATATTTGCAACGCTTTAAAATAAATTACTAGAGTGTTGCACTGATAAGAACTCATAAATATTTCTGACATGAATTAATTCGAGGTGAGACACTTCATTGAATTAAAATTTATCAATTAAAATCATTTGCAGCAGAACAGCGTCATGATATTGTTTGCAGTCAAACGAAGTTAGACGTTTCACCAATGAAACTAAGCGGCCGCTCAGTTTAAATTTGTTTCTGAAGCGTACATCTTATGTCTACACTGCGTTTGAACGTAAATTTCCTACTTATACGTATTTTTGTGTACGTACTTGAGAGGGTATTACCAGAGAATTCCGGAAATTAATCCTTTTCAAATCAAATTCTAGACGTACTGACTCTTTTTTACAAAAAAACATAAATTGATTTTGAAAGATTGTTATTTTATCTGGTACACGCAATTTTAAAATTTTGAAAAACTACCTAAGTTAATTTTTAATATACTAAGGTTTTACTATTGGTTGTTGGCAGATTTGTTCAATTTTCAAAAGATAGATTATATTGAACCAAAAAAAATTCAAATCATATACAACAAAATAAATCAATACATAATCTAGTCAACACGGTTCTAAGAATTTTAATTTTACAAAAATACCTCAGTTTTTTTATATTTCTTTAAGGTCTCACAAACTAAAATATTTCAAATTTTTGTACACAATTATTTTGTTTAGACATTATTGAAAAATCATATATACTTAGAATTACACGATAATTAATAATTTATCATCGTGCGTTTTGAGCATTTTTATTGCTTACAAGAATGTAGGCATATATTAAGGCAAGTTTTGAGAGAAATAAATCGATATTAAATTTTTAATTAAAAAAAATTGATACGGGGAATAATCAATCTTTCTCATTGGAACCTCCCTGTTCAGTTGCAAGCATTTTTAAACATTTATTCTCAGCCGCTGTTCAATCGCTCTTAATATGTTTGATATTACGTAAACAATTCAGTATATAATTATAAATATCTAATAATAATACCTGGGTATCTATTAATGAGCTTAAACCATGGAATAACGAAGAAAACTATAAGTGCATTCCGCTATTTCGTAAAAATTTGAATGGAAACAAATGTTCTGGCCGGTGCTATGTCTCACTTACACTCGTCTGACATCGTAGATCTTCATCCCTTTTGAATTTAGGGTACAGATTTGTGTTAGAAATCTATGCCTCGATTAGGCAAATATTTGGATCACAAAACACGCCCACAAGCCACTTTTTGTGTTTTTCTTTATTATATAAAACGATCTAAACCTAAAACGATCTAAATCCGAGAGTTGAGCGATATGTTTTCTTTAAATTGGTTTAAATTATATATTTTCTTTAAATTAATTTAAAGTGGTCTAAAACAAATATATTTATTCAAACTTCGCAAAATCACTTTGTGGCGTCATTTTGAATTAAATTAAAACAAATAACTTTGTTTAAACCACTAATATAATCACAATTACCTACATGTTTCAAAACCGATGGTTTCTTTTACTACCCTGACGAAGAAACCATCGGTTTTGAAACATGTAGGTAATTGTGATTATATTAGTGGTTTAAACAAAGTTATTTGTTTTAATTTAATTCAAATTTATATATTTTATTGTAAATTATAGCAAGCCACAAAGTTAATGCTTATTTATATATATTTTTTCATTCAGTAAACTACCCAATTCTGTCTGCAATTTGTGATAATATTTTATTTCATAGTTGACTGGTTATTATGGATTTATTGACTGAGCATCGCGATGTCCTGTTATCGCTCGACCCCAATGCATTCTGTCTCTCTGTAAATTTATTTTCGTGTTTCGCGTCCGGTTGATCCTGTCAAGATCGTAGCCGTGTTTGATAGTACCTTTCAATAAGTCAGAGCACAATATTGTTACGACTGTTGCGAGCTGTCAAAAGTATTCAACATTACACGAAGTGTACTTTTTACAGGAATACTAGTTTTATATTAGACTCTTATACTATTTTGATTTTCATAATTGTGGGTATGTAAATACGCAGAAAGATATTATATTATACTTTATGATTAGAAAATGTTTGGGATCGCATTAACCTCCGCAATCGCAACATACCGGAATAAAAAAAAAATAATAAAAAAGTTAATAATTTTACGTAGTTCTTATAAATCTTCTAGATCAAAATCTATTTCACGAAATTTTGTTAGAGGTTTTGTGTTTTTCGACAATCAGGCTACGGCCACATACCCATGTTGTGGCGCTCAGATAAATTTTACAACTTTTTGTTGTCCACCAGACTAAAGATCAAATTCTTGAAAAGGCTTAACGACATCAGGGGTGCTAGCATGGTCGATCGATGAGGATCGGTAGGATAATTGCCGGTAACTTCTCATCGTACCCTAGGACA
Organism: Limnephilus auricula; assembly: GCA_951813805.1. Taxonomy (NCBI): domain Eukaryota; kingdom Metazoa; phylum Arthropoda; class Insecta; order Trichoptera; family Limnephilidae; genus Limnephilus; species Limnephilus auricula. The sequence goes on along the minus strand of OX638402.1, from coordinate 8,838,138 downwards.
TCTGCAAATCGCTAACGTACAAACGACAGTTGATATCGAATAAGGACACTTAGTCATCTGCAGTTGTCCTAGGGAACGAATATATTAAGTTAATATATTGTCGAATGTATTAAGGACATTTAGTCATCTGCAGTTGTCCTAGGGAACGGTGAGAAGTTACCGACAATTATCCTACCGATCCTTATCGATCGACCGTGCTAGCACGTTGATATGATAACTTTCGGCATCTTCTCATCGTTCCTAGCATGGCTGCAGACCGCCAACGGTAAGTGACAGTTCACAATGACTAAGTGTCCTTAATATATTATTCGACATCAATTGTCTTTTGTACATTAGCGATCTGCAGTTGTCCTATGGAACGATGAGAAGTTACCGAAAGGGATCGATACAATCCTTATCGATCGCGTGTGCTAGGGGAGCTGAAATTCGGTGACCAGATAAGTCAATAATATGCAACTTTTACTCCTTTGAAAAGTCATTTAAAGTGATGAAAAAAAAACTTGATTAAATAGATTACGTTAGGTTAGGTTAGGGGGTATTTGAAAAAAATCACTTTTAAATTACTTTTTAAAGGTGTGTTAAAATGCCACTTTGTTGAGATGTCATGGAGTCCTAAAATTCAATGGAAGATCTATGAAAAAATCTAATAATTTGGCATTCATTTTAAATTTAAACGTTTGCAATAATCAAATATGTCGTAAATTGTAAAAAAAAAATACTTTTTAATCTCCGTTGTCAATATTTTTTTGTTGCGAATTAACGCCTGGTGAAAATCCAAACCCCGTCGATTTGGTACATATATCTTTATCAACTGCATCTTCAACTACTAATGTTCTCAAAATTTGTCTTGACAGAATCGCCATTCCTTTCCATTGTAAGAATATGTACTAAAACACAATTTGGCTTTCCTGAAACGGGAATCCTTCCCAGTTGGACAGACAACGGATCATCTTGTATTGTATTGTTTGTAATATATAAATAAAAATAAATAAATAAATAAATGGATGTTGAATTCATTCAATCTTTGCAACCTACCATTAGAATCATTAGTTATAATATCACATTTCACTTACATAATATTACAACAGGTAGGTAGATAGATACCAGGATAATATTATTAACTGAATGCATCTTTGAAAGGTTATTGTAAAACGATATCACGGGTCGAATTACACAAAACAATTCCAGTAATGGCCGAGTCATTAAAACGTCCAAAAGCCGGTCTCTTGAGCCATTTTATAATTCAAACTTTTTTCCAGATTTGAGAACGCATGGCCGAATATATTCGTGTAGGTATTTTAACGATCAATTAAGCGAGGAGGAAGGTAGAGGATGTCGGGTTCGTCCTTTTTTTACGAATCGACTCGGATTTCACCTGCCAGTCGTGTCCGCTCCGTTGGACAAACAGGCCATCTTGTAATGTCAGAAAACATGGCGCTTTAAGTGCAAAATCATATTTTTTGTTTGTTTGTTTGTTTGTGTTTTCAAAGCGCGTCGGTAAATAAAGAAGAGCCGCTGTAAGCCCTAAACAATTTTATTGATTTGAGAAAAGTAGGCTACTATCACATATTAGGAAATAGACTGATGTTAAATAAAGTCGATATACATACGTTTGACATCGTAATTAGTTAGGGTTCGCAATCCCGCATACCCACGGGATTTCAGCATTATTTGTTCCCGCGGAATTGTAAGAGTTTCTTGTGGGGATTTTGCGGGATTCAAAAAACGTCAAAATTTACACCAAAAACATCGAGTGATGACAGTCCAAATAACAGTAGTTTGGAAGCAAAGAGAGTGATTTCCGCTGTTGGTGTTATGTGCAGATATTTCAGGACTTTTCGTAGTCTTTGTTTTTTTTACTATCTTATTTCTTATCAAAGTATTCTTAAAATGCATACGTTATATTTTCAATGTTTTTCATAATATTACTGGTAAGTTACCTACCAAATATGGTTGATATAAAATTACTGTGGAGAATATTAAAATTGACCGTTTTATTACTATATTTTTATCAGAGTCTGAAAATACTTAAAATGGCACTTTCTTATATATTTTTTTATAATATTAATAGTATCAAATATGATTAATACAAAAAGATTTACTGCGTAACATTTTCAATGTTTTTTTTTATAAAAATATACTGGTATCAAAGATAATTGATACAGAATAATATGAAATGTTGGCATTTCTTAAATTTCATACCCCAAATAAAAATTCCGCAACCCTGCGGGATTATAAAGAAAGTGCGGGATTTGCAAACCCTAATCGTAGTCCACGTGACTGTTAAAAATGCATTCCGCGGAGTTATAAAGGGGACGCAGCCTGATTTCCCCGTATCATGCTATGCTGTGCTAGAACATCTGTTCTGCCGTGTGGTATCTTGAACAAGTCGTGGCAACAATTGAATGTAATAATTAGGAAACGTAGGTATGTAAGTAAATTACACAGCTCAATATTTTTCTTGTTTTTATGTGTATACCGCACAAGAATTTCAACAGCCCTGAGCCAGTGAGATTATGGCATCCATTGTAGCATGCTGCGATCAAGTGACTTAGAAAAGTATAATATACTGTCTAAATACAGATAGATTACAATATTTAGTCGAAGGATTAATTTTGATAGTTTTTTTTTTGTATTTATCTATGTACATAGAAGGGCAGAAACCAAGTTAAATTTAAGATAAAGATTAGAAAAGGATTAAATGTTGTTGTTTTTTTTAGCATTGGAGTATGATATGAATGTGGGAAGATGAAGCGGCTCAAGTATCTGACTAATCAATTCTGGTCACCAAATTGGGCTAAAGCAATTTCAAGCAACGTTTCGATTATGAAAGATGGATTTGACGACCGTCCGTGGTCGAGTGGTAAGACACTTGACTCCCAATCGGAAGGTTGCGGGTTCGAACCCGAATAAATTTTATTTGATTAATAATAATTTGTGTTATTTCACAATTAATTAATAAAAATAATATATATTATATTTGCGACACGTTCCAGAGTGGAAGATACTCTCAGTATCGCCCTGGTGTAAGACCACCATTCAGAATTGAAACGTTGCTTAATAATGGCTCTAGCCGTGTTTAGTGACTAGATCTGAATAGCCAGGTACTTTCCCACCTTCCTCTTCCCCATCTCCTTCCCTTCCCCACTTACCTTCAGCCTCACAACATACTCCAATTGGGGATGCCATAGTCTCACTGGCTCCAGAAGGGAGCAGTTGGGACTCTTGTGAGGTTTCTCTATAAAAATTAAAAAAAGATGGTTTTTCACAAAGTCTCTGGAACGTGCCGCAAATACAATATACATAAATATATTTTTTTGTAATTAATAAATTGTGAAATAATCTTAATAAATAAAATTCACTTTCGGACCTCCGGATTCATATTTGAGAGCCTTATCGCTCGACCACGGAGGCTGTCAATGTTTTGAAGAGAATTAATTTCTCATTTTCCCCGATATTATTGACGAGCTTGTTTATATTTGCAACGATCGCGACGATCCATCTTGTTGTATGGAAGCCAGCGGGAAGCACGTGATTCGTTTGCATGTACAATGTACATCAGTATGATAATCAGGGCGCCTTCACTTGTTGATTGCATTCTCCGCTAATTCCTGGAATGGAAACCACAAGTACCCTAACTAACGAGACGTCGATTTCAACCCAATCAAATCAACTCATTATTTTTAAAAAAACACCAAAATTTGACAAGTTTAAAGCGTTTTATAAACTTGATTTAAATATAAATATAAAATTACAAGAAGTATAAATAAATAAAACAAAAAAGATACCAACTATAGCAGCAACAAAGATTCCCGTTTAATCACAGGTTTATAAATGCTAAATTCGGCGGTATCCGAAATTTACTGTTTATTGTTTATTGAAGTATTTTAAGTAGGTACATAGTTATCTATGTCCTAATACAATCCTTATATATATATATATATATACACATAATTAAAGTAATACAGTTACAAAATATCAATCACATATTTACATAATTTAATTTTAAATGTTTTTATGTTTTCTTATAATTTTATTTCTTATGGTAATTCTCCAAAAATATTTACAACACTCCGTACATCAACGAGTTTTGACTCTGTGTTTTTTTCCTGAAGGGGAGTCTCAGTTCATTTCTTTTCCTCGTCTCATGTGTGTGTTTGTTCTGCAGTTTATCAATTTTTCTTAGGAATTCAATAGACGTATGGCCATTGATTATCTTTTAGATTAACAATATAGTATTAAAGTAAATAATTTCTTTAAATGACAAGATATTCAACTCCTTCAACATTTTCTTAATTTTTGTGTACCTATAAAATATCAATATTTACCTAAATGATACTGTTCAACAACAATATTGCCCTCAACACAGTCCCCACCGCCATGACCAATGGCGAGTTAGTCTTGCAGGTTGGGAGAAAAATAAAAACACACATAATTACTCTAGAAGAAGAAAAAAGGCTTTCGAAAGAATCAAAATAACCGATTTCGTTACTATAAATAGCGTCGTTGAAGATCTCTCAAGAAATATAAAAGAACAGAAAAATGTCTTGAAATTTAAAAAAGAAATGTATGAAGCCTAATTATTAAGTATTGTAATTTTAAGCAACCGCAAATGGCGCGAAACCCCGCTTACGGTTGCGTCGTTCCTTTGCCATAATTCGTGGTACGGTTCGCAGTAATATCTACCTGTTTATACTATACAATATTTTTATCGCACCTGAGTTTTAAATAAATAAAAATAAAACATTTCTTCAAACTTTGCAAAATCACTTTGTGTCGTCATTTTTAAATCAATTAAACAAATAACTTTGTATCAACCACTATTATATAATCACAATTACTTACATGTTTAAAATAACAAAAGAAACAAACAAGTATAGACTAAAAAGAACAGACTAAAAAGAACTGTGGACAAAAATATTACAGAGAGAGGTGATTAATTAATAAATTATCAAAACAAAATAAAGATGTTTAAACAACAAAAATAAATTATTTTAAATATAAGTATTAATAAGAAAATAAATTTAAGAGATGGCTATTTAAAAAAAAAGTGTTAATAGTAAATTAAATATATTATAAATTATTAAATATATTACCAAATAAAAAATTAACTAAAGTAAAAATTAACTATTTTTCAATAAAACGTAAAATAGAGGGAATGCTTCGAATTATTTATTAAAAACATATATGAATATAATTCAAACTATCTCAAGGCGGTGAATTCAAATTCCAGCAAAATCCTTCTTACTCTCAAATTTCGGCATTATTTTGCGAGACTCAATCTTCATCTTATTTAAGACCTTCTCTTGCATACTTCATACATAAAGTAGTCAAGGCTTCAATAACAGTCGTTACACCTCTTTCAACTGCTTGAGTATGACATGGCAGTGGAGGAAGAGGCAATCTACCTTCTCCCCCTTGAGCTACAAATAATTGAAGATCTTCATCCGATATATTCTTCAGTATTGGGGGTTCGGTTACATTTTTCTTCCAAATAATATGATGCATCGAGGTTTATGTTTGGAAGTCGAAACAGCCCTGTTTTACTTAGTTTCTTACTGCGTACTTTTAAAACACGACGCGCAGCTAATTCTCGGATATGCTTGTGAGGGTCTGTCAACATTGCAAGCAATAAATTTTCAGGGTGTGCGAAGTAACTGTTTCTTTCTATAACTGAATCAATTATAGTTTTTAGTTCAGCTGATAAGTATCTAGGAGCTGAGATTAAGTACCACAGGTAACGTGCTCCAAGCCGGAGCTTAAACTTTAACAAAATACGTTTCTAAAATAAAAAGATTCTCTGAAGGAGCTTCCGTTGAAACATAAAGACGAAGAATTCGGTTAGCACTGGTAAGCCATTTGGCACGAGACATTTTTCCAGGAGATTTGTGGCATAAATCTTTAGGTAATTCCTCCACCGTAACTGCAGATACTATTTTAAACAAATATAATTATAACAAATGAACCATAGGCTTTTTTTCAGAGGTTTCCAAAGCTAGTCCTATTATGCCTGAATATGTTTGAGATCCAGATGTCTTACCGGCAAGATGTGCGAACAAATGCCGAAATGGTAACTCGTCCATGTGAAGCAAGCAAATTATCCATTGCAATGGTTTATAACTTTCGACGTGCCAGAGTTTGGTGCAATAAAACCTAAATATATTAAGTCTGGCTCTTTTATCAATGAAATATGCTCTTCAATGCGTCATTCTCTGTATTGCGTCCCCTCCCTTTCCTGATAATTAATGTTTTATCTTTCCGGCCATCAAAATATATTGGGGATTTTCATAAAACTTTGTGTTGTGCCCTTAATATTTCCTCTTGTTTTCTTTCCTTCTCTGCGAAGTTTACTCTTGTCAATAACTGAAATTTTAGACTTGATGTCTTACAGAACTTATGAGGCAATGACTGCCACTGCCTTATCCAACACTCCATATCTATCACAAGTTTTAGACAGTGTGAAATGATCAATATTGACCGCAGCCTGCTTCTGAATAGTTTGAGATATAACACTAGGTTTGAAAACATCTTTACAATCGGATTCATTTGATGCAGAAGACGTGAATATATCGGGTAGAGAGGTAGGCTTACCTTTGCTTTTCTTTTTAGACGGGCACAAGGATTTTTGCCTCAAAAGTTTCCCTTTCAACGCAGTTTTCATTTGTTTTGTTGAAGCGATATCCACGTTTCCTATTATCATTTTTCGTGTAGTACGTTGCCAGTAATGAAACTTCATTCATTTACAGGTATTTTTGATCTCTAGGACAGTCACATTTACTGAAATCATTGCATTTGCAAGACGAAATATCAAACAACACTTTACTTTTGCGGCGGAATTCCTCCATTTTTTCTCCGATATTAATGCAATCGGTGCTCCCCCCGCCCTCACCTTACGCCTTCAATAATCAAAACCGGGACTTTTTGTAAATGATTTTGTAAATATATACTACATTATCTATGGAAAATTACAAAAAATATGGTTAAAAACATTCATAGTAACTTTTATACACTCTAGAAATAACCCCTAAAATTTAAATTTTTCAAAATTGTGAAGTGAATCCGGAGGAAGAAGATAGTTTCAGAAAATTTAAAAAAATTTAACACGTCGTTTTGAACCCATTTGGCACCCTTTTATCGCTCTTAGAATTTGAAATTAACACTTTTTTTAAATGACCCACCTTAATATATATCGTCACCAACTATAAGTAACCATAAAACCTATGTATTTAATACTAGCTTGTTTGCAGCTAAAGTTAGAATGCAGATACTTTTAGTTTCGCCCTGGTGAAAGACCGTCATTCAGAATGGAAACAAAGTGTAGGTTAAGACATAATTTTCAAAGCAAATCTCTCTTTCAAATTCCACCTACCAGACATTGTCTTTCGCGTCAACAAAATGCTTGGATTTGTTCTTCCTAGATCATTTACTAATACAATCTCATACGGAGAACATATATGAAGCACTTGTCCGCAGTATCCTGGAATATCGCTCCACTTTTGGGCCCTTTCTGAACAAAACCGTATCGTAGAAATAGAAAAGTTCAAAGGAGGTCTATGCATTACCTGTATGATATAATAAATACATTTTAGTAATTAGAGCTTAACTAGCTAAGTACTTTAAAATCTTCCTCTTACACATCTCCCACCTCTCCATAAGTTCCTTCAGCCGATCAACATTCTTTAAATTGCGAATATTTACTTTAATTTTTCAACGTCTATAGTGCGCAGTAAACGGTTAGTACAAGGGATATTAACTAAGTATTTTAGTACGGTTAAGCGCTAATAAAAATAAAGAAAATAATTTTATAATCTTAAATTTTGTAAATTAAATAAAATCACGTCTCCGCTGTTACTACGGTTACCCCCGGAATATCAATTGACTGTTTATGAGTTTTTAAATATCGGTTAGACCGCGGGTAAGCCGAGTCCAAATGGCAAGTCATTCGATACGGGGCTTCCCGTTTGATGTTCGATGGCTTATGGATGTAAGTTATTAGTGGTTTCATCCGGGATACCTGGTGGTCAGTGGTGTGAAAATATATCAACAGAAAAATACATAAACAATATTTAAAAATATAAGAATTTAATAAACGTACAGAAAGAAAAAAATGGCTCGGGTGCGACCATCTATGCGCGAATCTTTTTCTGCTAGCCAAATGAATATATTAAGATAATTTATTGTGTTTTTTACAAAATACTAATTTAAAATAAAAATAGTATTTGTTTGCGCCGTTTTTGCTGTTAAAAATCACCTCAAGGGCGCTGTACAAATATATAATATAAAAATTAATTTCTTTTAATTGCGATGAAACTTTGGGAATATGATGTGCGCATACCCGGGATGGTTATAGGATAGTGAGCTCTTGAAATTGTGAATTTTTTTTCTTGTACTATTCATACGATTGCGATTAAAATTTCATCCGATTGCTATTATTTTTTTTTTTGAATTGTTGTGAACATGCCCAGGAATACTTCTATATCTTTACTGGTTCTGGCATTATGAAATTTGCATAAAAAATTAAATGTGTCATAGGACTTGTTGAAAAAATGGGTATATTTTATAGAGTTTTAAAAAAAGGCTGGGAGGGTATGCGGGAGGGTCGGTTGAGGAATTAAGGAGGGGGCTTCGCGGGAGTGGGGAAGAGGGAGAGGAGAAAGCGTATAAGATGGGGGGGGGGGAGCGTTACGAAAAGTGTAGTCGGGCGAGGCGAACGGGCTGTATCACACTGTAGGAGCAAGAGAGAGCAGTGCGCGCGCACATTTTCTTTATCTCTAGAAGTTTTATTTCAGTCGTGTGGTCTAAAGCTAACTCGTTTTTTTTAAATTTTTCTTTGTTGATTAAATTGTTAGTTACATGTTTTGAGGGTTTAATGACACTATGCTAGGCACATGCCCGTGTTGCGATGGTCTAATTTCCATTAAAATTTGCAGTAAGATATTTAAAAAATGGGATTTTTGTTGGGAATTTGATTGCAACGATGGGTAAGCGTCCTTCACATTAAAGAAACATTAAAATATATCCAGGATACAATATTAATGCGTAAATCATATAGTTTATGACACCCGATCTCGATTTAGGTGCTAATAAAATTCAAGACTTTAATGCAAAATTACGTATTGGTTTGATGTAAAACTTCTGAGCGATTTGTAGTACTATAGGATTATTTTTAAAATTAATAATTAGTGACTAATGTATTATAATCGAATATTTACAATAATTGACATATTTTTCATGAACCACTGATTCCTAACCGCTTCTCATTATTTTTCTTTTCCTGATCATTCTCACCTTCCTTTCCTAAATACACCCTCCAAACAGCATCCCCAAAATGACATAGACCCTGAGGGAATTATTTATATTCTCCTCCATCAGAGCCTCCTGTGTGATTGCTTGATTATGACTGATGTGATCTGTCAGAAATTAAATGAAGATTCAAATCAAATTTCACTTATTTGAATAAATAGTTTGACATTATTAAGATAGATGGCAGGCTCCTCCCATCCCCTCCAACGAAACTGAAATTAATATATTGTTTGCAAAACTAATTATTGCTCTCTTCTGCATCAAATCACCTAGAAAGAAACACATATCAGTTCCGTTGGGAGGAAATTAAATTCCTTGGGTTGTATTATTTCGGGATCAATAAAATATTATACTTGTACGATAAAAAACAAAGTGTATTATTAAAAAATATATATATTAAAACGACTATGTAATTAATTGTACATTCAAAATATAACAAAATAACTATTCTCTAGGTCCTTTAAAATGTTTTAAGGTTAAAGATTTAACTATATTTTTTTTATAAATCTTACAAATATATGATAATCAGTTTGTATGTCTCCATATTCAAATTCAGAGGTATAATTTTTTTTAATGTGGGCCGAAAAATTTCCTTTAGCACTCCGAGAAAAAATATTTAAATGCGTTGCTCGTCGCTCCGGTGGTTAGAAACTACGATTTTGTATGCTTTTGATTACACCTTAGGTATAATATCTGGAATACTTTGCAAATTTTATGGTAGTTTTTTATTTACAATTTCCTCCGAACGTAAATTTTATAATTTTGCGACATCTTATACCAGGAGTCCAGACGAGATGGCGGACCAATTGGATTTTATGCTTTTTTAATGCTTCAATAATTCATTCAGTATATCGAATGACACTACTCCCAAAGGGTTTCTACTAAGTTGCACTTCAAGAATGCCGGCCCATTAACTACTACAAAATTGTAAGGGTAAATTGCGGTACGAAGAAAATTAATTATAATAAATGGTTTTTTATGACTTAATAAACATTAAAGAAAATAATAAGTTGGTTTTACAATGATCTATACTTAAAGTAAAAAAGGTATTTAATCTGTAGCATTAAAAATGTGACAAGGATAAAGCATGATTATCGACCATATCAGAAATTAAACTTTGCAACAACGGCGGGCTCTAGCTGATTTAACATATATACACAGAATTTTAAATAATAATATCGACTGTACCGAACTACTATCCTTAATTAATTTCAATATACCTTTAAGACGTACACGACATACTGCACTGTTTCACACGCTTAATTGCAAAACAAATGCAGCTACTAATTCGACAATTAACCGTGCTCTTCATACATTCAATAATATTTGCCTAAATTCTAACATTGACATTTCTCCGATTCACTGCCCAAATTTAAAAAGAGCATCAATGATATAAACTATTCAATGCGCATACACTTCTCACACCTACCAACATACTCACACATACCTCACGCACATATACACTACGCACTTCACAAGGTAATTACAAATAAGACATTCAAAGAAACATATCATAGGTACCCACCATGAAATATCATTTAATATCTGTAAACTGTCTCATCACTGTAACCAATGTACTGTTTGTTTCTGTAATATAAAATAAGTAAATAAATAAATAAATAAAGTATTTTTAAGATTGTTTTTAGTATTAAGTATACATTTTAACGGCTTGGACACATAAGCTTGTTTTCACGATAATTTAACGTAGGTAGACATAGGAATGACGTATGCCGCGTACCTGAGTTATTAAGTTAGTTTTAAGTTTGCTAATTAATGACAAGGATGTGTTGAAACCGGTAGCAAAAAAATAAAATTTAAGAAACAAAACATAAAATTACATGAAAAGTAAAACTCTTCAAACCAAAATGTCTAGAAATTGTCACATTGTTAATGATGTAACAATTGGAAATACAAAAAATCTCTTAGGGCATTATAAGATTTGCAGATACCCGAGCAAGAAATTTTGTGCGTATTTTGATTTGGAATGTACGTAAGTAAGTTATTCGATTTGGTATTGCGTTCAGGGCAATGAAATATAATCCTTTCTAACTTGGCTAGGGAGCCAGTAAGGCAGTTCACAATTGTATACAAAAACAATACGTCAAAAAAATGTCTTCGTTTGTAAAGAGCAATAGAGTTACACAGATGATTTTCAAAACGATACGACAAGTGTTTAGAAAATTTCTTTGAATATTTTCAATAATATAAATTTGGTAGTTTCGATAGATAATTATTCTAAATGTAGGATTGGATTACAGACTCCAAACATTTATTTGACTATGTGGATGAAACTCGAATAAGATACTGTTATTTGTTTTTATCTCCTTCTGTAGCCAACGTTTCGGACAACGTTACAGTGTCTATCATCAGGGCAGATGAATACTTTTGGCCGTGAAAATCTTAAATCATATAAGATACCGTTAGTTCATTTACATTTTTTTTTCATGTCATATGTTTTGCTTTCCAAAGGCAAAATTCATTGTTCTGATTGACTGATCTAGCGAAGTTCTGTTCTAACTCGAACATTTAGCATTTCATCTGCCTTAGATTTGTTTGTTTCGTTCCGGTTCTAGTTCAAAATAGTGGCCTTGTTGGATACTACATTTTATCCCGCCAGAGTTTGCATGATCGTGGTTTGAACTACGAGTCGTCAAATTTGGAATTATCAATATTATCTTACGTCCTGAAGTGTATAAAAGAGATTGTGACATTTTTTTGTGAAACTTTTTTGTAATAAATATATTTTTTAGTCAAATATGTATAATTAAATAGGTGGGTTCAGAGAAAATTTTAGTTTTGATTTTTTAAATAAGAGAAATTTAGAAACATACTTTTTGGAGGCGAGATCTACTGTTCATGGAACTACACAGTACAATATATAGGGTGTCCGGGGGCAAAGTGCATTAACTGCGGGAGGTGATTCTACGTGATAAATAACTTTTTTCGAAATTCCAACTTTAAGGATACTTTTTTGGTAAAAAGATAGAATTAGTACGGCGTGTGCGTCCCGCACTATTAGGTATTTTCCGCTCTTACGACCATACCAACGTCGACCATAATCAATACCAACGTCGCCACATTGCGCCCGGCTGACTCACAACAAATTTATCGCGTAAGTTTGTACCTTACACTAAGAATTTTTATAGGTACGTCTTTTCGTATAGGAAAAAAAAGTTGGAATTTCTAAAAAAGTTGTTAATCTTTTTTTCACTCCTACCGTCATGTAGAATCACCACCCGAAGTTAATGCACTTTACCCCCGGACACCCTGTATTATTAGCATCGGAATTCTAATATGACACCACGCTACACGATCTTTTAAAATCTGAGCGTTTTTCTTGTAAGTAAAATTGTACCTGATATTGAATATAATTGAAGACCACAGTCAGATGTATGAACCCATTTAAATCAAATTACACCTACACACATTTTAAAGGCCGCCCGGAATATCACGTACTACCAAAAATCACGATCGTTTTCGGCTTTCCGTTTTCGATTCCTGACTATTTATTACCGATTCGATAAGAATGAGTAAACCCCATTCCTAAGTAGGTATCCAGGTTCACTGCATTTAAATAAATCAGCACTTTTACATAAACACTTGCATGGTGGTAAGGGATGTACTCGACTTACTTTAACTAGTAATTCCTGACATTATTTGGTATTGCGTTCAGGGGCTATGAAATGCAATCCTTTCTAACAGTACTAGGGAGTCAGTAAGGCAGTTCACAATTCTACACTCACCATATAGACTGAGATTTATGATGAAAACATGGTAACTAAATAGAGTTACTTTATTATACTAAGTCATGTTTGTTCTGTGACAACCTGTATAGTTTTTTTTCACCAAATTTTCAGGAACGGGTTTAGTTTTTCCCATAGGAAAAACACTTTTCCATATAAATGATCATCGAGTAAATCCACGTTATGCAAGTGTATTATATAAGTATAATTACTACAAAACAATACAAGAACAACACGTTAATCTACCAAACTATTAAATGGGAATATAATCCACCGTCTCCAGATATTTTCATATCAGAGGGTTCGGCTCTGTGGAATTCCTAATTTGACCGATAAATCCTTCTGATCCCTCAATATAAATATTTAAAAAATCTTTCGTAATTCTACATGTATTTAAAATGACTGATTTTTGCATTTTTATATACAAATTCTTTGACAAATCATATGCCTAAATTTTTAATAAGAAAGCTTGGTATAATGCCAGTAGCCGAAATAACAAAAGGTAATATTTTTATAGTCTGAGAATGCCAAATTCTTTTAATTTCATTTCCTAAATCTGTATACTTTCTTATTTTTTCAGAAACAGATTTTTGAATATTACAGGAATTTGGAATAGCTACATCAATAATATAAGTTATTTTTTTAATTTTGTCATATTAAACTATATCAGGTCTATTATGACCAATTGGTCTGTCTTTTAGTATAGTTTTATCATAGTAAATTTTAAAGAAATTATTTTCTAAAAATGAATTTGGTTCGTATTCATAATATGGTACTATATTATGACAGTCAATCAAGTTATGTTTAATTACCAAACTTTGGTGAATTATTTTTAAAACCTGATTGTGCCTAAATGTATACTCAGACGGCGCTAATATAGAACATCCTGATTTTATAATCATAATATTATCCATGTATATTTTAATTGTAATTGAACATAAACATTCTGTTGACAAACTGATTAAATGCGGTTTAACGGGATTGTACTTTGAAAAACAATAAAAAAAAAACAATTAAAAAAAATTGTAAATGAAATTTGGTCTCAAATTTTTAATGTTTTATTTTTCAACAAAAACTTTAAAAAATAGTAGATTTTGAAGAGTTGTTGTAAGAGATTTGGTTGTTACTCAGCTGAGTGAACGATGACACGCGGTAGACAACTTTTTGTTGATTTTCAAGGAAAAAATTTGGAAAAAAAAGTCATCGAAAAACTCACCGGAGACCAAAATTTCGTTTACATTTTTTACTCCAAATAATTTCGGGAATCACTAGTTGGAGTGAGTCAAGAATGTCCCTTAATACATCGTTATATAGATGTATTTAAGGTAAGTTTGTACCGTACACTAAGGATTTTTAATAGGTACATCTTTTTGTATGGGAAAAAAGTTGGAATTTCGAAAAAAATTGTTAATCTTTTTTACTCCTAACATCGTGTAGAATCACCACCCGAAGTGAATGCACTTTTCCCCTCGGACACCTGTATAAAGCATGGTGTTTTCATTTAATTAAAAATGACACCACAAAGTTAATTTGCGAAGATTAAAGAAAAATAATTTTTAGTTTACGTTTAACAGAATTGACGCAAAATTATATAGTTTAAAAAATCAATAGATAAATATCTGCTGTCTTCGTAATATAAATGTTTCATTTCTTACTGGATAGCTACACATCATAAAGTATTCTTGGAGTTTGCCGAGCCCAGGAGTGGTGATCTTGATTTATAGTTTCTACTGATAATTATTTCAGATCGACTTGAGAGAGCGAACGTCCCATTTTAAATGTACTTACTTATTCAACGATGCATTGTTTTTACTGCACGGAATGAGTTGGAGATTGACATCTTATTTTTTTGCAGCTTCTGCGAAGGCCTGTTGCGCTCATAAGAATAATTTCAAGACGTGGAGAAACACTTTTTTTCAAACATTAAATAGTTAGAATCCATCAACTAGGAATAATAAAGGGACGTGGTATGTTAATGTTTATTCGTATCTGTAACCCAGTGTATTGGTTTCGTATGAATGTACTGTAAGTAACTAAAGTAATTAAATGAATTGATATTATCTGTAGGAGATTGGACGATCATGCTGTTTACGTATCTAAATAACTAACTAACTAACCATCGCACAGTTTCTCTGCAGGTGTATAGGCAAAGAGGACGGACCGCCAAACAACTCGGTATTGGCACACAGAAAATTAAACCCTGCAGTTGAAATGAAGGCATTCTGACGCTGTTCTAAAAGTATTAGGTACAATGGATTCTGTTAAGAGCGATTGACCAGCAGCTGAGAATAAAAGTTTTAAAATGCTTGCAACTGTACAGGAAGGTTCCAATGAGAAAGATCGATTATTCCCAGTAACAATTTTTTTTAATATATATCTACATTCAAGTAAGCAATAAAAATGCTCAAAACGCACGATGATAAATTATTAAATATAGTGTACTTTTGAAAGGAAGGAGAGGAAGTTCTGGGAAGGAAAAGTTATGAAGGGTGGGTAGGAACCTTTGGGATGGACGTATGAATCCATTCCTCCCACTACGGTGCAAAGCGATGGGTCGAGAAGGTCCGGTTGGAGAGGTCAAAAGGCCTCCCTCACCAGTCTCTCCCAATCCGGCCTGCCACGCGGCAGGTGGGCAAACGCATCCGCCGCCAAGACCAAGACAAACTTCACCTCATGAACACGGGCACCCCTGCTAAATCACCAAACATAGCAGTATTTTTGATCATAAGGCCGGATTGGGAGAGACTGGTTGAGGGAGGCCTTTTGACCTCTCCAACCAGACCTTCTCGACCCATCGCCTTGCACCGTAGTGGGAGGAATGGATTCATACGTCCATCCCAAAGGTTCCTACCCACCCTTCATAACTTTTCCTTCCCAGAACTTCCTCTCCTTCCTTTCAAAAGTACACTATATTTAATAATTTATCATCGTGCGTATTGAGCATTTTTATTGCTTACTTGAATGTAGATATATATTAAAAAAATTGTTACTGGGAATAATCGATCTTTCTCATTGGAACCTTCCTGTACAGTTGCAAGCATTTTAAAACTTTTATTCTCAGCTGCTGGTCAATCGCTCTTAACAGAATCCATTGTACCTAATACTTTTAGAACAGCGTCAGAATGCCTTCATTTCAACTGCAGGGTTTAATTTTCTGTGTGCCAATACCGAGTTGTTTGGCGGTCCGTCCTCTTTGCCTATACACCTGCAGAGAAACTGTGTGATGGTTAGTTTATTTTTATTTTTATGGAATAGGCAATTCACCCTAAGAAGAGTGCTTTGTTGATGGTTAGTTAGTTAGTTATTTAGATACGTAAACAGCATGATCGTCCAATCTCCTACAGATAATATCAATTCATTTAATTACTTTAGTTACTTACAATACATTCATACAAAACCAATACACTGGGTTACAGATGCGAATAAACATTAACATACCACGTGTAGCAGCGACTCGCTGATTGCCGTGGCCGGCCGTTGCTAGTTTTTTTTAATTTTTATAGAGAATACCTCACAAGAGTTTGAAACTGCTCCCGTCTGGAGCCAGTGAGACTATGGCATCCCCATTGGGGTATGTTGTGCGGCTGAAAGTGGGGAAGGGAAGGAGATGGGGAAAAGGAAGGTGGGAAAGTACCTGGTTATTCAAATCTAGTCACTAAACACGGATAAAGCCATTATTAAACAACGTTTCAATTCTGAATGGTGGTCTTACACCAGGGCGATACTGAGAGTAACTTCCACTCTGGAACGTGCCGCAAATATAGTATATATTATTTTAATTAATTAATTGTGAAATAACACGAATTAATCAAATAAAATTTATTTGCGCACGCCGGGTTCCGATTGGGAGTCTTACCACTCGACCACGGACGGCTGTCAACCAGCTGTCAGCTGATTGTTCTTCGTCTATGGTTAAACAAGCTTTTTGACCAATCAAGACATAGAAACCAGCCGGTTTTAGTTTGTTTTCAGTTGCCTCGTCAGCGGAGCGCCTTAGGCATATCAGAATAATTGGCAAGTTTTGAATTTGAAATAGGAATAGAACAAATTTATGATGATATAAAATCGTTGCCATTAGCGCCTTGTACATATATTGCCTTTGTAAACATTCAAATTTTCGAATTGAAGGTCTCATTTAGCAAACTCTCACGACAAGGATATGAAAGGGAAAGTGCAGAGAATAATTTTATTCAACATTATATATTACATGGTGGTTGATACTCTCAGTATCGCCTCGGTGAAGGTTGTAATAGATATTCGGAATCAAAATGTTGCTTGAAATGGCTTTAGCCGTATTTGGAGACCACAAGTGAAAATCAGAGGTACTTCCCCACCTTTTTCTTCCCCATTTCCTTCCCGTATATAATGATAAAGTTTGTTTTGGATTTCTGTATTTTAATTTTGTTTTACGATAGGCCTCCTGTACAAGGGCTAAGAAAAAAATATCCCTCAGAGCCTATATTATCAATCAAACAAAGATGTGTGAAAGTTCTTTTTAGGGAACGGAAAGAGAGAAAGTTCTGGGAAGGTATAAAGTATGAGGGGTGGGTAGGAATCTGGGGTCAATCTGTCGAGGTGTGACGGACGTATGAATCCAACCCTGTATAAGGTGATATGTCGAGAGAATCCGGCTGGAGAGTTCAAAAGGTCTCCCCGAACCAGTCTTTCCCAATGCGCTGCCAAGCCTAGACAAACATCACTACATGAACCCGGGAACCCCTGCTAAGTCACTAAACGTGGCAAACCACTTGACGTGACTTGTGACGGGAGTGTTGGTGAGGTGATTTCTCACAAAAACGGCGCTCTACAAATTATCCAATTATTATTATTATTGGTCATCCAATAAATGGTTCCCGGGGAGGCGGTACCCATACCCGCCTCGCAAATATTTTATTCGAAAGTAAAGTATGGCACCATTGAGAAACAAAATTATAATACCTATGTTTCTTCCAATTAATTAGCTACATAATGTACGATTATTTCTACTGGTTGTTTGTCACCGAGCAAAGTCCTGTACGTGTTTGACATACTATGGAAAATTATTCGCTCACGATAAGTGACCGGTTAGTCGCCTATTTGAAAAAAAACTGCCACGTGAGGGACTGAAGGCTTTACGATCCCTCAACCACAGACAGTTTTATGGAGATGCTGCAAACCGGTTTCACAATATTGCGTCTGGCATTCAACCTCACCCAACTGACCAAGAAAAATACGATAGATAATAGACAAATGTAGATAAAGCAATAACAATTGAATTTTCTCTGTTTTTTTTACCGGTATTTTAATGGAAGTTGACCCAAAGAACACATCATTGATTCCTATGGCATCCTCTAACGCCGTTCTTCCACGTAGCTAATCACAAGCGACGATACCGCTACCTGTCAAACAAATTTGCTAGTGTAGCACCTAGCGGCGTTTTCAAACACTAATAATTGTATGGAAAACACAGACAAGCGGCGATCGCGTCGCTTGAAGGTAGCTCCATGGAAGAACGGCGTTATAGGCCGTTTGCCCACCAATGGCCATTAAAAAAAAATTGAAGCGATTTTGACCCTTATGTATAAAGAAATTGTACGAAGAACAAGGTCAGAATCGCTTGGGCCATTCTCGTTCTTGACATAACGAAATACTGGATAGCGTTTAGGCACTCCGAATAATTCAAATCAATTCCCAATGACGCGCCGGGCATCAAAGATTGCGGACAAAATGGCTGCCGCTTGATAATATGGACAAAGTCATATTCGAAGTCTATATTTTTTCATTGTTTTTGATATAAATTCATTGTGGAAAGCATAGATTTGAGTGATTATTAGGAAGATCGTTTTATCTACATTATTTTGGTGTAATTTTTGTAATATATCACAAAAGTTATTGTTATAAAAATTGAATTCGTAAGAAAGGTGAGAACTGTCAAATATTTTACATCGTATTGAAAAAATTTAATATGTTTTCTATGCTGGATTGTTTAACAACTCGACTTGAAGGAACTTCTCGGCTTTTGCGTGAATAAACCCTCCGCACAGCATTCTCGGATACGGCGTAGGTCGAGGGTAAACACTGCTCCAATCGGGCTTGCTTGACCTGGATTAAGAGATAGTTTTCTAACAATTAGACGCATACTGCTGATATAAAATCGTTTTCAGATACATTCACCAGTGAACTATTGTAGCTTACCATCACGGACGTGCAGTACCGGTTAATTGCAATGATATGGGAAACACGAGATAGGCCTTTACGGCAATATATTCGTAGTCACATTTATTTTATGTATCTGCTACCTGTTTAGATTATTAGTGTATGATACGGATGTGTCGAAACAGGTATAACAGATAAATAAAAATTAAATAACAAATGTACATGTGAAACAAAACTCTTCAAAATATGTTTTTTCCTGGAGTTCCTTACTGCAGGGATAGGATCTGCAAAGCCTGGGGACGATAGATGATGACTAAGGACCGCAGTTGGCGGAGAACATTTGTGTAGGCGACATAGTAATTAATTTGCGTATACTTTCCCGCGATACTCGTTTAAATGCTCTATATTTTGTTACCAATTCTGCCAATAATTACTTCGTAAACTCCCCAAATTAAAGGCTTCATACACTTGGAAACAAATATAGTCCAATCGATGTCTATCGTTTCCAATTAGTTTCCAAATTTAAAACCAGTATATAAGAACTTTTATAATAAAACAATAATCATTTAGCTATTGCACCTCTGATCGAAATATTTCCTCATGTTTGACACAATAATAAGTGTAGTTTTCTTGCAATTACTACAACTGCATTATTATTTCACATGTAATTACTGTAACCATTTAGTAGTGTTATTTTATTTTTATTTATTTATCAATTTAAAAACCGGCTGGCTTTTGGAGCCCGCTAGTTCGTGAATAGATTAGTGAATGAATATATACACTAGCTTTTATGTGTCGCATAGATATTATGTTAATACTACTACTACCTAGTATGTACATATAAACTTTCATTTTTATAAACAATTTTCATTTTTATATCTTAGAAGTAGGCATATTCTTATTTTCTTACAATAGGCTTATACCTACAAACTATCATGTTTTCATTTGCTTTTTACTTGCTTTTATACGTCAAATGGATAAGTTTAAATTATTGCTCTTGCTAATCTATACTTATAATCTTCACAATATTTTTTATAAACTATGTAAAATATGTATGTTAAATGGCAGACCGAACTCCCTGGATTTAACGTGCCACGATAACCGTTCAAACGATCATTATGTTAACAATACCGCCAACAATTATTTCGTAAACTCTCTAATTCAAAGGCCTCATACACTATGTATCGTATGATACCATGTCACTGCTGTCACTATCTACTATGTACATATACTTTACATTTTTTTATAACTAAATTACGTTTGTAAACCTTAGGAGTAGGCAAATTCTAATTTTTGTACAACAGGTTTATACCTACAAATAATTATTGTATGCATTTACTAGTCACTTGCTGTTATAATATGTCAAATGGATAGGTGATATGTATTACTACTGTTACTATTGTGAACTTACAATTTTTCAGAATATTTTTTTTATCAACTACGTATGTAAAAGCCAATGGACGTATAAATAAATAACCCACTCTGGGGTGACATAGACTGATGTCTTCTGTACAGGGCAGTGCACACCAAGTGAATCTAAGTCAATGGTTGTAGGCATGTAGTCATTATCTTCTATGTTAGCCGGTAAACGTTTCCCGTAAGATGGAATGAAATAATTCAATCGGCGGTTAATGACGGCTAATCAATTTGATTTCAATAATCGAGAACTAAACACATCGGTCTGCGGTGGTAAGTGAATTTCAAGCGGCACTGTGAGGAAAGAGATGAGTCAACTATTAAAACTCGCCTTTAGTGAGTTTAAAAAAACTTAACTATACCGCGGGAGCAAGTTTTCTCAATAATTAAAAAAAAAATTTAATACCAAAACATGGAATATGACAAAACAATATAATTTTATACCAAAACAATATAATTTTGTACCGCGGAAGCGAGTTTTCTCAATAATAAAATTATTATTTTTTTTAAATACCGAAACATGGAATATGACAAAACAATATAATTTTACTTGGAAACTAGCAAAAAAAAATCAATAATATGATGGATACGTTTTTAGATTTTCACGGCCAAAAGCATTTTCGTTGTTTGTTTTTGGGGTGTTATGCCGTGTTGTGCTACCTCCTTCTTTAGCCGACGTTTCGGACAGCGTTGCAGTGTCCATCATCAGGGCAGATCCGGCAGATCCGTCGATGTGAATTTGTATATACTTAATGAGACGTATGGATTTGTACTAAACTCTCAACATTCTGGAATATGTAATAAATTTATTAAATTCATTAATTACAGTTAAAAAATAAATAATTAAAGTTGAGAACTTTGAGACATTCTCGATATCTGCCAAAAGAACTTTATGAAAAAAATTGAGAAGCTATGATGGTTTGGACATGTGGAGTGAACAAACGGGGAAATAAGTATTGGATGCAAAAGTGAATGGTAGAAGTCGGGGACATGACACAACAATTTGAATCGAATATTTGAGTTGGGTCAAGTCAAGAGTCAGAATAACGCAATGACGTGCAGATTATTAGGACCAATGGGTGCAAGTATTGCAAATAACAAAATTGAAATAAATGTATTGAATTTTCGACAGTATCTAACTCTTTTTTTTGTTATATTTTTGGGATGTTATGCCGTGTTACGCTACCTCCTTCTTTAGCCAAAGTTTCAACTTTCAACAAGTGTCAACACATCTGCCCTCATGATAGACACTGTAACGTTTGCCGAAACGTTGGATACATATCTGCCCTGATGATGCCATACTGTAACATCGTCCGAAACGTTGGCTAAAGATGGAGGTAGCGTAGCACGGCATAAAATCCCAAAAATATATAACAAAAATACTTTTGGTCCATTCATACATTTGGTGTAATTCCATTGAAAACGAGTCAGTATATAAAAAACGAAACGGAAAAAACGCAGTAGTCAACTGAATTAATGATAGTTCTTGAGTGAAGTCCGCTAGAAACTAGTCGACAATGATGGGCGCAAGCGGGCTCGTTAGAATCAATTTTAATGCGTTTGGCCCGCTTCGCTCACATCGTTCTTGGTGGGAACACCAATAAGCAGTTTACGTTCGAGCTAAGTTCGTACGAAGTGCGTTCCGCTCGCATAGCGGAGCGGGCTCCTTCGATCCTGTTCGGCCCGCTTCGCTCACCTCATTTTTGGTGGAAGCACTAGCATGCAATTGACGTTTGATAGACGAGCTAAGTTCGAATGAAGTTCGCTTAGGTCGCAGCGAAGGCGTGCTTAAAAAGCAGTCCGGAGCGAGAAACATTGAAAAATGAACACAAGATGTTCCTGCACTACACGTTTAGACTGAATCTTTTAATGGAATGTGGGGTTTATGATTTGTTGCCTCTCACCCATTATTTAATGTTTAAACATTATTTTATTATTAATTAACGCGTAACAAACTTGAGCGCCTTGGAGTTGAGCCGTCCATTGTATTTTTTTTTTAAATGCACACATTTATATTTATTTTATATTATAGAAACAATCAGACCATTGGTTACAGTGATATTTTTTTTATAGATATATTAAGTAGTATTTCGTGTTGGGTACCTATGATATGTTTCTTTGTAATGTCTTATTTGTTGAATGTTTAAATACTAATTACCGGGTGATCATCTTTGAATATGCTGCGTGGAGGGTCTTTTTGAGGAGAGGAAGGAGTGATCATGGGTCTTGAAGAGACCCATGTTGTAGGAAGGAGGAAACACAGAGGCCGGCAAATCGTTCCTCAGCCGAGCTGTTGAACTCAAGCACGAGCCGTAAAAACTACCAGTTCGCATGTGATAAATGTCAACCGTGTACATATGTTGGGCGAGCAAGTGTATATGTGTGAGTATGTTTCTAAGCGTGAGAAGTGGTGATCTGTGAAGGGATATGTAAGCGCATGAAACAGCATTAACATGACGCTCCTTTAAAATTTTATATATATAATTTTTTTTATATAAAAAGTTGATGGATTGGTATGTTTTGAACATGAAGCTTAAATCTAAAAGCAACGATCAAAGTTCGAATCTTAAAGCTCTATGTTCATAGTTCGAAGCACAGAACCCAAAACTTGGGCTTTCAGTTCAAAGCTTAAAGTTCACAGATCAACGCTCAAAGTTCGAAGCTCAAAGCTCAAATCGCAAAGGTCAATGCTTACGCTCAAAGTTCGAAGCCCAAAAAGTCTCAAAGCTCAAGTTCGTACATCAAAGCTTGAAACCCAATATTTAGAGCTCAACGCACAAAGCTTTAAGTTCAAAACTAAAAGCTAAATATTTGTATCTAAAAGTTCGAAGCCCAAAGCTCAAAACTTAAATATCAAAGCTCAAAGTTTGAAGCGTAAAGCGCAAAGCTCAGTGCTTAAAATTCAAAGCTCGAAACTAAATGTTAGAACTTGAGAACTTTAAGCACTTAAAGTTCCAATTCCAAAACTAAAAGCCCAAATCTAAAGGTCAAAGCTTAATGCTCAAGGTTCAATGCCCAGAGCTCGGTCTTAAAGCTTAAAGCTCGAACATCAAAGCTAAAAGTCCAAAGCTCAACTCACAAAGCTACAAGTTTAATCTAAAAGTTCAAAGTTGGTATCTCAAAGTTCGAAGCCTAAAGCTTAAATATCAAAGTTTGAAGCGTAAAGCTCAGTGCTTAAAATTCCAAACGCAAAGCTCGAAGCTGAACTTTCGAACCTCAATACTTAAAGCACAAAGTTAGAAGTTCAAGGACAAAGTTCCAAGAAACCAAGCACTAACCAAAAGCTCAAAGTTCAATTCTTGAATCTCAATAATCGAATCTCAATGCTCAAAGCACCGATCAAATCCGAGATCAAAGCTAAAATCTAGTACTGAAAACTGTTAATCCTAGTGAACTAAAAACTGTTAATCCTAGTTTAGTACTAAAAACTGTTAATCCTAGTGAACTACCATTTATATTATTTAAATTTATCTATTGTCATTTACTCAATTTAATTTTAATTATTTTAATACTTATATTATGGCAATTATATAAATCCGTGAATTATTATTATAAAATTATTATAAAATTCTCATTTCCCTAATTATTTTTTACTATTTTATTTACACTACTTATTCTAAATGTTTTTACTATCCAATTTATTTTAATATTCATTTCATTCGCAAAATTTTAATGTCCTGTTCTTCCAATCAATATAATTATAAAATTCTTTTAAAAATATTCAATTTCTATTCTACTTATACACCTCCATGTGATAAACGACACTCACCATGGCTCCACAATGAAAAATAATACACCAAAATATAAGTAGCATCTCAAAAAATTTCGACAATTTCACTGTCGTACTCCATCAATTGGATACAGAATTTGACGTGATAATCTTAACCGAATGTTGGCTAGATCGATCACTCACACCTATACAAATACCTAATTATAAGGTATTTCACTCAAAAATCATTAAAAATCAAAATGACGGCATAGTAATTTACTGCAAAAAACGTCTACATTCAACAATAACGGAGCTAGACATCACAGACTCAAACGGCATTGAATCGTTAATAATGATATATGTATTTTAGCTATACACCGATCACCTTCTATAAAAAACATATCTTCCTTTCTGAGATCCCTAGACAGTCAACTTATCAAAATGAAAAAACAAAAAATATCTGCCTAATAGGAGATATGAACATAAACATTTTAGCAAATAAAAAGCATCCTCAAAGTAATGAGTACTTAAACCTTTTGTTGTTTCATGGACTCATTAGCACTGTAACCTACGAGAGTCTTATTCAATCAAATCAGCCTATTACCGACCATTTATCGGATAACCAACAACCCCGCCATAGGTCACCTTAAGAGGTTCGCTACGTTTGGTGACTGAGCAGGGGTACCCGGGTTTAAGGGGTCAAGTTTATCTAGATTTTGGCGGCGGATGTGTTTGCTCTGCTGGGTGGCAGACCGGATGGGAGATACTGGTTTAAGGAGACCTTTTTACCTCTCCAACTGGATTTTCTCGACCCATCGATTTGTACCGTAGTGGGAGGACTGGATTCATACGTCCATCTCTCCTAGACACTTACCTCCGGAGTTCAACCCACCATTCTTACCTTTTATATTTCCCAGAACTTTCGCTTCTATCTTTCCCTAAAAAGACCCTCCACGCGGCATCCCCAATGATGACAAAGGCCCTGATGGAAACTGTTTTCCCTAGGGCCTCCTCTGTGGAGCTAACATAACAGTAATAGATACGCAGATGTGGCGGATATATTTAACTGCACGGAAAGTAGGTACAAGAGGGCTATGCTATCATATATTTTCAACCAATATTAATTTAATCTAAGTTTACCTTATTTGTACTATAAAATTTGTTTGTACTTGTATCTCTTGCTCATATCTCGTATGTCATTTCACAATCAAATGCCACAATCAATTGTCATTCTCTTTTTTGTTTTTAATTATTCCTAATATATGCTTTTGGTTTTTAATGTGAAATGTAAATATTGTTTATGGTATGTTTATACCGTTGAAATTAAATAAATAAAAAAGTTATTCCTACATTATAAATAAATTAATTTCTATTGTAAATAATTATTTTTTATATATATATCTATATATTTTTTCTTTGCTCCTATGAAGATTTATTACCTTTGGTAATTTATTTAAATCTGTGTACCTTTTAATGATATCTTATATTTCTACATTTCACTTTTTTATTTTGTCTATATTTCATTCTCACTTATAACTTTTCATTTTTGCTTAATACTTTATACTTATACTTACTTAGTATTATATTTTTCTCT
The DNA here is from genome assembly GCA_951813805.1 of Limnephilus auricula. NCBI lineage: Eukaryota > Metazoa > Arthropoda > Insecta > Trichoptera > Limnephilidae > Limnephilus > Limnephilus auricula. The sequence continues at coordinate 8,812,238 of OX638402.1, read as the reverse complement.
TTATATTTATATGTTAATTTTACCTGCTACTTATTACTTTACTACTAATTACTTTTTACCATTTTTTTCTTAAATTTAACTTACATTTATACTGTTATTCTTCATGCTGTTGTACTATTTATATGTTATGTCAATTATGTTGTACTGTATATATGGAAATAAATAAATAACGATACAGCGGGCAGCGGTTTCGTACTATGCGAAATCAATTCCTAGGTGTCATTAACATTAATAAATGGTTTCTCACCATCCTCCCAATAGCTTATCTACACTAATAACGAATATCTTCGATTTACAATTTACAGTTAATTTATTTATTAACCCGTTTAATCACAGGAGACCATATTTGTCCCAGCTCACATAGGTCTCACAGAAATCGTTGTTTCTCCCTCACTATCATAGTCAGAAATGTGATCTAAAAGGTATTGGAAAGAGAATACAATAAACTATATATTCAAATCTAAAAGAAAACCACGATAAAATTCAAATTTACCCCTCTCTGAAATCAAAGTTTCCGATAGCAATTTGAAAAAAATTATGGAACTTTTTTTACATACAACGAAAAAAAGTGAGATGACATTAAGGTTTATAATTCATTTATCTAATGAAAAAAGTATGTGTTTTATTTTTTTTTCATTATCAGTAATTTTAGTTAGTAAAAAAAGGAAAGTGAGCCATTTTGAACACTTTTTAAAGTTTTCGCCAAAAAAAAATTTATTTGAAAAAATACATAGTATTTTTTAATATAAAAATTTGAAAGCCTATTTCATTACCTTGAAAATAGTTTTTTGTTTTCGAATACGTTAACAAATGTTCCATTTATTTGGATTTTATTGCAAAGCGGAAATATTTTTAGCCTCTGACAAAATAAGTCAATTTTTATTAAGTTGGAGTTTATAATTCGGTGCTCGAACCTATAAATAGTGGCTATATATTGGATAAGTTGGCCGAGTTTTTTAACCACTGCGAGTATTTTATTTTTAGTAATATTTGTTATTAGGGTAGATAAGCTATTGGGAGGATGGTGAGAAACCCAATAATAATGTTGTAATTCTCTGTTCACCGTACTTTTAAATGTTGTTGCTTGTAATTTTATGTCATCTATGTATATTTTGTTTTATAATAAACTTTATTGTTATTATTTTTCATTGTACTTTAAATTTTTGTGGCCTTTATTTTTATTTCATATATGCATATTTTTTCTCATGTTAAAGTGTACCTACTGGCTTTATGTAATTTTTTTTTTTAATAAAAAGTAAATAAAATAAAATAAAAATTTTGGTTTCGAAAAGGTGTAAATTTTACTTATTTTGCGATTAAATTTTACATTTGAACAAAAATCGTGGAGTTTTCTCTTTCTAGTGCCATTTATAACATATTTCTCACTATAAAGTAAGGGAGATAACGATTTCTGCGAGACATATATGAGTTGTTCCGAAAAGCTAAAAAATTAGCCTGAGGGGTTAAGTGCTTAAACAAAATATCCCGAGGGGTTAAGGGCTTAAATACAGTGTTCAAAGGAAATATGTTATAAATCGGTAGTATTGGCGAGGATATAAGGATAATTTTCAAAATAAACACCGTGGAAAAAATACAGGGCATTGAAGGGGACCCACCACTTTCCCAACGGCTATGTGAGGAAACTGTTTGTTTAACCTCCAATGTCCCTGCACACATGCTTTTACTTATTTATTAAACAAATTCAGAAATAATTTTGCAACCTGTGCACTCGTATAATACACACCTAGAAAGAAAAATGTATGCACACTTATATTTGTATTAGGTATATCATGATATATTCTTTATTATACCTAGCCTTTCCAAGTGACCAGTGACTACTGTGGTAGCTAGGACACTCGTTTTTTTTAAAGAGAGAATCGCCGGTAGCCCTATACTCTCTGAATTAGTGAAAAATCGGTAAAGAAAAGTTCAGTAAGATGTACAATAAGGTTTTAAGTTAGTTAGTTGTTAGTAAGTTGTTAGTTTGTTAGTAACCCCCATGCAAGCTAGTTTAAAACAGTATTGTAGATCTTACTAAAAACTCATCTGAACTATAAATGAAACCGAACCACTGAAGAGTGTTTGCCCGCCGGAAACTTAAACCTAACACAAAAATAAACCTTAAGACACAATGTCGCTGATCACTGGTCCAGATCACTGGCTTTAGGGGACCATTTGCCCGCCAGACACTTAAAACTAACTTAAAAATAAACCTGAAAATTGAAGGTCGCCTGGAACATACCTAACCTAGTGACAACGTAACGACAACCTAGTGACAATGGAACGACAACCTAGGAACAAAGGAATGACAACCTAGCGACAACGGACGATAACACAACGACAACGTAGGATGACGACAGGACGACGACAGGGTGACGACAGGACGACATCAGATCGACAACCTAGTGACAAAAGCAGAGCGACAAAAGCAGAACGATAACCTAACGACGAAAGTAGACAACGTAGCGACAACAGCAGCAGCAGCAAGGAGCAGTTTTGTAGAGGATCTAGCTCACCAACCAGTTATCCAGTCATGCAGTCATTCAACTGGTACTTCAGGCCCACGGGGTTACACCACGATGCATCCTGAAAACCAAAATGCATCGTTAAATCTCTAAGTAAAAAAAAACCATTGACTTGCTCTCAATACAAGCAGACCTACGTACATTGTCTCGCTATTATTTAGTGTGTAAGAAAGAGTTAAAGTTAAAAATTAAATATATATCACATATAGGAGGAAGGAGTAGAAGGAAGGGGTAAGAGTGGGGGAAACTATATGTGATATAATAAATTTAATTTTTAACTTTACTGTACAAAATGATGTGAACATCGTTGACGAAACATGTTGATTGTGTATAAATAAAAGTGATGTAAACAAAGTTATTTGTCTTTCTATTAAAATAAATAATGCCATCACAAAGTGAAAATCTTTCCGAAGAAGTTTTCTTCGAAAAATTTATAATTGTTTTTAATATCGCGATTTGTGAAATCAATATGATTTTAAGAACGTGTTGTTTACAACAATTCATCACATTTCAATGTAATATTCAAGTTCTGTTTGAATGTATTACACTTGTTGTACCGTAGTAACTACATTCACCTTATATAAATGTATGTATACACCTCAAACAAACGGTGACCGGACAATTCAGAATAATGCAACTTCAACACCTCATTTGAAAATAAATAATTAAAAATTGGTCAAATAGTAGGTTACCTTAGATTAAGTAAAAGGCTATTTATCTTTTTTTTCATAACTTTACAAAGAGGCGTTGAAATTGCATGATTTTGAGTTGTCATCGAACCAAACAAAAGTATGTATTATTGATTGATTTATTTATTTTTTTCATGCTCATGCTCATGCTGTTATACACCAATAAATCATGGAGAAGATTACAAATTAAAGGAGAGCACATCTGCCCTGATGATGGACACTGTAACTTTGTCCGAAACGTTGGCTAAAGAAGGAGGTAGCGTAACACGGCATAACACCCCAAAAATAAAAGAGAGTAGTATTACTATTTTTTTTCACGTGTCAAAAGACAGTTGCTGATCTGCCTGTAAGTGAAACATTGAAAATGTCTATGGTCAATGCATAATCGTTAATTAGTTGAGTCGACCTGTTTATTGATAGGCAAAAGTCCTCTTTTTCGGAGCCAAAAAAGTGCATGGGATCTCCCACTAGTATACTTATTAGGGTCATACAAGTTATCCTCTTTCAACATAGGTGGGATTGAGAATAGTGCCAGAGATTAACTTTAAAAAATGTTTTTTGGCGGGCTTTTAAGGTTTAAGGCTTTTAATAAGAACCCATTGAAAAACTGCTTTAAAAAGTATAGGAATTAAAAAAAAGGAAATTATTACATACCAAGTCCTCAGAAGCGTTGGTGATCACATCAAGTCCCCCGAAGTGCCAGCAACCAAGTCCACCAGACACGCGAAGTTCAACCTGAAACGACACAAAAAGGTATGTAATTATAATGTAATATCAACACATTATTAAAACGAAGGAAAATGAAAGGCAATGTTAATGAACACAATAGAGAAAAAAAAATTATATTTCCTAACATATAATTTGTTTAAAAAATCACCATTTCAATAACGATTATTTTTTCAAACTTTCGGTATCAAGTTATAACGGGTCTTCGCAATTATCAGTCAATTTAAAAAAACGAACTGCGAATAAAAAGGAATTTAAAAAAGGATCATTAGTTAAATTGAATTTCTTACCAGAAGAGTTCTCAGAAGAGTCGACGTATGTTGGTCGGAAGTGCGAATCCATTTCCTTTGGAGTGAAGGAGAACTAGACGAGCGCAGAGAAGGCGGAGAGTGGAAGCTGAAAAACACTTGAAGTTATTATAATGAAATAAAAAAGGACGCTTGGTGGCACAAATTCAAAGCAAAGTAGAAAAATACATACATTCAAAGCATAGTTAATAAAATATTTTTTAAAACTTATCTGTGTTCCTCTTCTGCATCTCGAAATCCACAAAATGGCTTAAAACTAACGGGCTGCACATGCTTAAAGCTAACAAGCTTAAATTAGACGGCTTATACCTAAACGAGCTTAAAACTAAACGCGCTAAAAACTAAACGGGCTTAAATTAGACGCTTTAAACCTAAACGAGCTTAAAGGTAAATTTGCTTAAAACTAAACGAACTTAAAATAGACAGCTTTAACCTAAACGAGCTAAAAACTAAACGAACTTAAAATAGACGGCTTAAACCTAAACGCTCTAAAAACTAAACAAGCTTAAATTAGATGCTTTAAACCTAAACGAGCTTAAAAGTAAACTTGCTTAAAACTAACCGAACTTAAAATAGACGGCTTAAACCTAAACGCTCTAAAAACTAAACAAGCTTAAATTAGACGCTTTAAACCTAAACGAGCTTAAAAGTAAACTTGCTAAAAACTAAACGAACTTAAAATAGACGGCTTAAACCTAAACGCTCTAAAAACTAAACAAGCTTAAATTAGACGCTTTAAACCTAAACGAGCTTAAAAGTAAACTTGCTAAAAACTAAACGAACTTAAAATAGACGGCTTAAACCTAAACGAGCCTAAAACTAAACGAGCTTAAAACTAAACGTGCTAAAAACTGAACGCGCCTAAATTAAACGGCTTAAACATAAACGAGCTTAAACTAAACGAGCTTAAATTAGAAGCCTAAACGGGCTTAAAGCTAAAACTGGCTTAAAGTTAAAAATGTAAACATTTTTAAACTGCATACCAGTTTATGAAAAATTATTTCTGTAAGCCAGGGGGGCCCCCCATGTTAATAGTGATCGACAAAACAAAATAAATAGAAATATCAAAGTATATTAAATAAAAGTTCACTTCCCAATTAGCCAGACAGGTAGGTGGAGTGCCAGCGATGTCTGTGGTTATTCAGAGCGATACATCTGCTGAACCAAATCACAGCTTGTTGAAGTCATATTCTTCGTTGTTAGAAAACCTAGAAAAAAAATAATGTAATTAGTTTAAATAGATTTCTCAACATATCACAAGATACTACATGTGTGTTGTGTCCACCTCACAACATACAACGTGTGTGTTGTGTTCAACCTCACAACACACATGTAAGTTGTGCTCAACCTTGCAACATACTATGCGTATGTTGTGTTCTTCCTCACGACATACTACATACTATGTATGGTTGAACACAACCTCAAAACATACTGAATGTACTAGTATGTTGTGTTCAACTCACAACGTACTACATGTATGGTTGAACACAACATACATGTCGTATGTTGTGAGTTGAACCCAACATACGAGTACATTCAGTATGTTTTGAGGTTGTGTTCAACCACACATGTAGTATGTTGTGAGATTGAGTTGAACACAATATACTACATGTATGTTGTGAGTTTGAACACAACATACATGTAGTATATTGTGTTCAACTCAATCTCACAACATACTACATGTGTGGTTGAACACAACCTCGTGTTTAACCTCACAACATAACACATGTATATTGTATTCAACTCACAACACAACACATGTATGTTGTGTTCAAACTCACAACACACTACATGTATGTTGTATTTAACCTCACAACATACTACATGTATGTTGTGTTCAACCACACAAGATTACAAATGTATTTTGTGTTCAACTCACAACATAACACATGTATGTTGTGTTCAACCTCGCAACATACTACGTAATATGTATGGTTGAACACAACCTCACAACATACATGTAGAATGGTTGGGCTGAACACTACCTGGGCAATTTTCAAAATATTTGTACTTTGACACTTCCACTTTATTTTCACTTTTTATTTAGTAAAAGATTATACATATTATATTTTACATATTTATAAAGTGTTTTGACTGGAGGAACCCAACTAGGAGGAATCCCGTTTTAGGGTAGTCAAACTATGACGATATGTGAAATATATGGAACATGTTTATTACAAAGCATAAAGAAATGGAGGAAATAGAAAGAAGAGAAAGAATTTAAAAAAAAACATAAGAATAAAAAAATGTAAAAATTTAAAACTCGATAACTGTTGTTTGTTTGGCACAGTTATTAAAAGAATATAAAAAAAATGATAATATAAGGAATATATATTTAATAACAGAGGATTAAAACAAGTTGAACCCAACAAACTATTGTATGCTTTGCATTTTATAGTCCTACGTACATGTGTTGTTGTCCCAAAACTTGCATCAGTAATATCTGATGGAATTATATTCTCAATCCAGGTTTGTATATTAAAATACAATATTTTTAATTATTGAAGACTACATTAGAGAAAGTCAATCTAAATCTGAACCAAAAAATCAGATAAAAATCGGGTCACACCTGGGACTTGAACCCACTACCTTCAGCTTTCCGGGCAGATGCTCTACCCACTGTGCTAATGTGTCCCTATCCGATTCGGTAATATTTAACTGTATCATACTTCGACTGAGAATTACCAAATTATCTTAATTTTCTTAACGCATATTTTATTACCTGCTATCTTTATGTATATGTTAATAGTTCTCAGTCGAGGTATGATACAGTAAAATACAGCCGAATCGGGTAGGGACACATTAGCTCAGTGGTGATAGCATCTGCCCGGAAAGCCGAAGGTCCTGGGTTCGATTCCCAGATGTGACCCGATCTTTTTCTGATTTGTTTCCATAAAAATTTTGAGATGTATGGAAAAAGATTTGTCCCCAGATCAAAATGGTAAATTCTGTCTTCAATTTCGTTATTATATAAAGAAGGGTATTTTTTTTTATGTTATTCAAATCTTTATATTTGACGGATAAATTGATTTAACCATTTAAATGAAACTAATTACTTTTGTGTAAACCACTATAATCAATATTTTGTCCCTGAAAATGACCCCTTTGGATATGTCCATTTTAGGGGGTTTCTCACCATCCTCCTAAAAGCTTATCCATACTATAAAGAAATGTTATTAAAAATAAAATACTTGCAACAGTTAGAAAACTCGGCCAACTTATCCAATATATAGCCACTGTTCATAGGTTCGAGTATCGAGTTATAAACTCCGAATTAATAAATAAATAAACCGTAAATCAAAAATCTAAAATGAACTTTATAGTATTGATAAGCTATTAGGGGGATGGTGAGAAACCCCCTTAGGCAATTTTATCCATGGCAAACATAAAAACAAGAAAACATAAGATCACTCACATTTTCTTTCCCGTTCTGTGTTTGAGTTGCATCCTCTTCTTCAAATCCGCAAAGCGCCGGTTCTTGACTCTCCAAGTCACGTAGTCCAAGTTATTTAACCTGCAAATGAGTATGTATTACTTTTGAAAGTTTTGCAGATCTTGTCATAGTGGAGGAAATCGCCCTTGGACTGTTACGTATAACAGAATCAGATAATCTTTTAGAATAGCTGGTCCCACGGACCATCATAGGATACGGACATAAATTATTGTTAACGGCTGTCCTCCCAAGCGACGAATGTAAATTTTCATTTTGTTTAATAGAAATTTTAATTGCAATATTTTCCATCGCCCCGAATGCATATAGTTGGCTTTTGTTGATATTAAGTTGAAACAAAAGGTTTTTTTTGGTGTCCAGTCATCGGGAAATTTTACCAAGTCTGGGTGCACATAAAGAAAAAACCAGGAAGAACAGACATGAAATTTGGACAAAATGACATAAACGCAACAAAACGCTTATGGTGATTTATTTTTCTTACGTTTCTGACAGCGTTACAGTATCCATCATTAGGGCGAAAATTCGCTCACTATTTCTGTGACTTCGTGGAACCCTCCAAGACGCGCACCGGCAGACAACCTTTTTTAAGGCTTACTAAAAAACGTATATTCTCACTACAAAGTAGTTTCAACCGTGTACTCGATGGCGTAGGGTTTGTCATTGTCGGATTCTAGTCTATAATAAATATTACGTAGGCGTTGACAAATGGTTTTTATTTGGATAGAAAAATTAATAGGTGTTGTGTGTTAAGTAAATTTGGTAATTATTCTCCTAACTCTCCGGCGCATGTACCTATAACCTATGTTTGTAAAACATGACGGATACCCCTCCGGCGACAAGTTTATCCGGTACATGTTCAAACAATCATTATAAGGCATATAACACGGTCAGTTGTCCGGTGAAAACAACGAATTAGGCATTAGGCATAGATTATGGAAACCACATTTCATTTTTAAAATTACTACAAGATACAACTTTTACATGCACAAAATAGATGATTAGGTTTTCAGTTTGGATTAACTAAGTAATTAATGCCTATTTATTTGAAACAAAACTCTCGCAAATGTCAATGCATACAAATATTTAAATAGCGGCAAGAGAATCGGTTTATATGGAAAAAATTTATTGAATATACAAATTTCCGGTTGGCAATAAAATCCGAATAAATAATTTTTTTTTTTTTAATACATCCGAAAACTAAAAACTGGTTTTGTAAGGTGATGAAATGCGCTTTCAAATGTTATTATTAGAAATAAATATAATTTTGGAAATATCATATTTTTTAAATAAAAACAAACAACGTTTTAAAATGACCCACCTCAAGTTTTTTTCACTTAAATTAGACACTGATAGCGTAAAAAAGAAAAATACACACATACTTCAGACTTTAGACAAATGTAATATAAACTTTATTGTAACCTCACTTTTTTGAGGTTTCATAAAAAAAAATTACATGTTTTATAAGTTTTCCAGAAACATTGGTTTTATGGACGTCCACCTTCTAGATTTGAACACAAAGCGTGATGTTATCTCTTTCTAACACTGTTAAGATCATATGTCTCATCATGACGGTAAGGGAGAAATAACGATATCTATGATACCTATGCGAGTTGTTCTCAAAAGCGAGCAATTAGGCTTGAAGGGTAAATCATTGATGTCTGATTTTTTTTTTAATGAAAAAGTATATTTTAAATTTAAAAAAAATGGTATAACCTATAACGGTATTACTTATTTGTGTACACCGATTGTTTCGTTATTTTGAAAAGAAAAATTTTAGTAATTATTTAGGAACACGATTTACCAGTTTTTCGCTTGCGCCACGAGTTTATGACACGTAATTAGCGTGTGTCGCTCTCAATAGAGAAAAAAGCCTTATTTTTAAACGCCCGGGGTCTCAAAAGTTGCGTATGATCTGTAGCTATTCGAAAACATAAAAATCAATGAAATTTGTGTTCACTATTAGCTCGCTAAGATGGCCGGAAGTTTTGAAAAAAAATTGATTTCGTGATTAGTTATGACATTGAACACAACAAACATGAAGCATGTTGTAAGGTTAAACACAACACACATGTGTTATGTTATGATGTTGAACACAACATACATGTAGTATGTTGTAAGGTTAAACACAACACACATGTGTTATGTTATGACGTTGAACACAGCATACAAGTAGTATGTTGTGAGGTTAAACACAACACCACATGTGTTATGTTATACGTTGAACACAACATTCGTGTAGTATGTTGCAAGGTTGATCACAACATACATGTAGTATGTTGTCAGGTTGAATAAAACACACATGTAGTATGTTGTGACGTTAAACACAACGTACATTCAGTATTGTTTATTGTTTCTTCTTCACATTTTAGGTATAACAGTTTTTGTTTTGAGATTGTATTCAACCATACATAGTATGTAGTATCTTGCGAGGTTGAGACATCATACATGTAGTATATTATAATGTTGATCACAACATACATGTAGTATGTTATGAGGTTGATCAAAACATACATGTAGTATGTTATGAGGTTAAACACAACATACATGTGGTATGATATAAGGTTGAACATTATATACATGTAGTATGTTATGCGGTTAAACACAACATACATGTAGTATGTTATGAGGTTGATCTCAACATACATGTAGTGTGATATGCGGTTAAACACAACATACATGTAGTATGATATGCGGTTAAACACAACACACATGTAGTATGTTATGAGGTTGATCACAACATAGATGTAGTGTGTTGTGAGATGGTCTGAAATTTTTGAAAACTAATTACATTATTTATTTTTCTAGGTGGAAGGTTTTCTAATAAGGCAGAATGTGACATCAACAAGATTCAACAAACATCAATTCAGCAGATGTATCGCTCTGAATAACCACAGAGATATCGCTGGTGTACCAACTACCTGACTGGCTAATTGGGAAGTGAAATTTTATTTATTTTACTTTGATATTTCTATTTTTTATTTTATTTTGTTGATCACCATATGTACACATGGGGGGGCCCCCTGACTTACATGTTTGCGTTTTTAACTTTAAGCCCGTTTAGGCTTAAGTCGTTTAATATAAGCTCGTTTAATTTAAACTCGTTTAGTTTTAAGCTCGTTTAGTTTTTAGCACGTTTAGTTTTTAAGCTCGTTTAGTTTTAAGTTCGTTTACTTTTAAGCTCATTTAGGTTTAAGCTCGTTTAGGTTTAAGCCGTCTGATTTAAGCTCCTGTAGTTTTTATCGCGTTTAGTTTTAAGCTCGTTTAGTTATAACTCGTTTTGGTTTAAGCCGTCTAATTTAAGCTTGTTTAATTATTATCACGTTTAGTTTTAAGCTCGTTTAGGTTTAAGGCGTCTAATTTAAGCTGGTTTAGCTTTTAGCTCGTTAGCTTTAAGCACGCGTAGCTCTAAGTCCCTTAGTTTTAAGCCATCTACTGGAGTTCGAGATGCAGAAGAGGAACACATAAGTTTATATAATATTTTATTAACTTTGCTTTGAATTTGTGCCACCACGCGTCCCTTGTCATTTCATTATAATAACATTCAGTGTTTTTCAGTTTCACCTCTCCGCCTTCTCTTCTCTGCTCTCGTCTAGTTCTCCTTCACTCCAAAGGAAATGGATTTGCACTTCCGAGAAACATACGTCGACTCTTCTGAGAACTGGTAAGAAATTTAATTTAACTAATGATCCTTTTTTAATTCCTTTTTTTTATGCAGTTCGTTTTTTTAAATTGACTGAGAGTTGCGAAGAACCGTTATAACTCGAACGAAAGTTTGAAAAAATAATTGTTATTGAGATGGTGGTGATTCTTTAAACAAAATGCATATTAGGAAATATAATAGAAATTTTTCTCCTTTGTGTTCATTTAGCCCCTCGCATCCCATTTTCATCCGTTTTAACCGATTAGGCCTCGAACATATTCTGTCAGAATATTATTTGCATTAAAATCAAAATAAATTTGTGAACGTATCCGAAAACTAACAATTGTTTATCAAGGGTGATAAAATACGCTTAAATTTTTTTTTTATTAAAAAAGTAATTTTTTATTTATTTATGAAAATGTTCTCAGCGTTTGTTTTTTCTTATTAAAATTACTGAAAACAAAAAAAATAAAAACGCACCTATATTTTATTAGGAATATTACAAATTTTCCCTCAAATTAATTTTTTTTCGTTTCATGTAAAAATAATTAATACAAAATTTCCAAATTTTCATAATTTCTTTTTAAAGTGCAATCGGAAACTTTGGTTTCATGAAAGTGTACATTTGAATTATTTTGTTTATAACTTTTTGATTTGTATATAAAGCGGGGTGTATTCTCTTTCTAATGCTGTTTATTAGTTCATATTTCTAATCTGGAAAGGAATGCACGACGATTTCTATGAGACCTATATGGGTTGTTCCGAAAACTATATTGATTATAGCCTTGGAGGTTAACCTCGCCTTTCGTTTTCATTCGTTTTAATAATGTGTTGATATTACATTATAATTACATAACTTTTTGTGTCTTTCAGGTTGAACTTCGCGTGTCTGGTGGACTTGGTTGCTGGCACTTCGGGGGACTTGATGTGATCACCAACGCTTCTGAGGACTTGGTATATAAGAATTTCCTTTTTTTTAATTCCCATTCTTTTTTAATGCACTTTTTCAATGGCTTCTTATTTCTTATTAAAAGCCTTAAACCTTAAAAACCCGCCAAAAAACATTTTTTAAAGTTAATCTCCGGTACTATTCTCAATCCCGCCTATGTTGAAAGAGGTTAACTTATATGACCCTAACAAGTATACTAGTGGGAGATCCCATGCACTTTTTTGGCTCCTAAAAAGAGGACTTTTGCCTATCAATAAACAGATCGACTCACCTATTTAACGACTCTGCATTGACTATAGACATTTTCAATGTTTCACTTATAGGCAGATCAGCAATTGTCTTTTGACGGATGTAAAAAAATAGAAAAACTGCACGAAGAAAAATGTTATTCTAAAATATGATCATTTTATTCGTAAAACTGTTAAAAACGGGACTGAAGTTCTTACGAACAAATTAACAGAGTTTCAATATTGGCGGGAAAATGTAAGAATAATTGGTTGTTATACGTAACGAAATTTGTTCTAATAATTAATAATATCTAATAATTTATTCTTACATTTTCCCGCCAATAAACATTGAAACACTGTTAATTTGTTCGTAAGAACTTCAGTCCCGTGTTTAACCGTTTTACGAATAAAATTATCGTTTTTTAGAATAACATTTTTTTCCGTTTGCTCTCCTTTAATTTGTAATCTTCTCCATGATTTGTTGGTGTATAACCGTTATACGGAGGGCATGAAAAAATAAATAAATCAATAATACATACGTGTGTTTGGTTCGATGACAACTCCGAATCATGCAATTTCAACGCCCCTTTGTAAAGTTATGAAAAAAAAATGAAAAATAACCCATTACTTAATCTAAGGTAACCTCCTACTTAACCAATTTTTAATATATTTCTTTTCAAATGAGGTCATGAAGTTGCTTGATTCTGAGTTGTCCGGTCAGCGTTTGTCTGAGGTGTATACGTACATTTAAATAAGGTGACTGTAGTTACTACGGTACAAGTGTAATACAACCAAACAGAACTTGAATAATAACTTTGAAATGTGATGAATTGTTGTAAACAACCCGTTCTGAAAATCATATTGATTTCACAAATCGCGATATTAAAAATAAATTTTAAATTTTTCGAAGAAAATTCTTCGGAAAGGTTTTCACTTTATGATGGCATTATTTATTTTAATAAAAAGACAAATAACTTTGTTTACATCACTTTTATTTATACACAATCAACATGTTTCGAGAACGATGTTCACCTCATCAGGATTAAATGTACACTAAAGTTAAAAATTTAATATATAGATCACATATCTGAGGAAGGAGTAGAAGGAAGGGGGAGGGGTAAGAGTGTGGGAAGTTTATTAGAATTAGGGATTTCAAAGTCATTAGAAGGGAAAGACTGGTTAAGTGGGAAAAGATTCAAAAGAGGGTTTACAATTTTTTTTTTGCTGCTTATTAATTATGTCTGCTTGATTATTAACATTTTTTATCATTTCTAAAATATTTCAATTATTAATCTGCGATGCCTTATAACGCGTATGTAGTATTTCAAGTCCTAAGATTTTGGCAAAAGTACGATTTTTTAGTAAACGATCTGCGAACTCAAATTCGCTATTGCCATTTAATGTACTGGGATGTTCTATAACCCTTACTTTGAAGTTTCATTTTTTCTTCCTATATAAAAAGCAATTACAATCTTTACAATTGAGTTTATAAACGCCAGATTTTTTAGTTTTTGTCCTTATCTTTGTTGGTAAGGATGTATTTTTAAATTTATTATATGTATAATATGCTTGTTGTATAGTACTGGGAATGTTTTTACTAATTATTTTTGACGTATCGTTATCAACAAATAGAATTCTACGCCATTGATTATTTTTATGTGTAGAAAAAGGGTAGATATATAGTTTATTCTTTTTAATTAGTATTTGATCTATTAATTTAGTAGAATAAGCATTAACCATACTAAATTCATATACTAAATAAAAAGAATAAACAGAATTTCGTAAAACTACACATCTACCCTTTTTCTAAACATATAAATAATCAATGGCGTAGAATTCTATTTGTTGATAACGATATGTCGAAAATAAATAGTAGAAACATTTCCAGTACTATACAACCAGTATTTTATACAAATAATAAATTAAGAATATCCTTAACAACAAAGATAGCGAGATTAAAACAACAAAAAAATGGTGCGTTTATAAACTCAATTGTAAATATTGTTATTGCATTTAAATACGTAGATAAAATAGAAACTTGAAGTAAGGGTTAAAGAACATCTCAGGGTCATATGAGTATTTTCATACTTTTGACAAAAACTTAGGACTTATAAAATACTGCATACGGGTTAAAAGGCATAGCAGGTTAATAATTTACAGATTTTAGATTAGAAAAAAATTTAATAATAAAGCAGACATAATTTATAAGCAAGCAGTAAAAAAAAATTATAAACCCACTTTTGAACCTTTTTCCTCTTAACCGGTCTTTCCCTTCTAATGACTTAAATCCCTAATTCTAATAAACTTCCCCCACTCTAACCGCTTCCCCTTCCTTCTACCCCTTCCTACCATATGTGATATGTATTTAATTTTTAACTTTAACTCTTTCTAACACGCTAAATAATAGCGAGACAAACAATGTACGTAAACAATGTCTGCTTGTATTGAGAGCAAGTCAATGGTTTTTTTTTTTACTTCAAAATTTAACGATGCATTTTGTTTTTCAGGATGCGTCGTGGAGTAACGCTGTGGGTCTGAAGTACCAGTTGAATGACTGCAGGACTGGATAACTGGTTGGTGAGCTAGACCCTCTACAAAACTGCTCCTTGGTGTGATATTTTTCTTTTGAACTTGCCTGAACCAATTTAACTTGCATTGTGTTTTAACGATTTTTTAAGATTTTTCGTTTTTAGGATGCTGTTGTTCTGCTTTCGTCGTTAGGTTATCGTTCTGCTTATGTCGCTCTGCTTTTGTCACCAGGTTGCCGTTCTGATGTCGTCCTGTCTTGGTAGCGTCGTCGTCCGTTATTGTTCCGTTGTCTCTAGGTTGTCATTCTGTTGTCACTAGGTTAGGTATGTTCCCGGCGATCTTCAATTTTCAGGTTTATTTTTAAGTTAGATCCGGACCAGTGATCAGCGACATTGTGTTTTCAGGTTTATTTTTAAGTTAGTTTTAAGTTTCCGGCGGGCAACTACACTTCAGTGGTTCGGGTTCATTTTTAGTAAGATCTACAATACTGTTTTAAGCTAATTTGCATGGGGGTTACTAACAAACTAACAACTTACTAACAACTAACTAACTTAAAACATTATTGTACATCTTACTGAACTTATCTTTGAACTTTTTTATCAATTTTTCACTAATTCAGAGAGTATAGGGCTACTGGCGATTCTATCTTTAAAAAAAACGATTGTCCTAGCTACCACAGTAGTCACTGGTCACTTGGAAAGGCTAGGTATAATAAAGAATATATCATGATATACCTACTACAAATATAAGTGTGCATACATTTTTCTTTCTTGGTGTGTATTATACGAGTGTACAGGTTGCTAAATTATTTATGAATTTGTTTAATAAATAAATAAAAGCATGTATGCAGGGACGTTGGAGGTTAAACAAAACAGTTTCCTCAAACATCCGTTGGGAAAGTGGTGGGTCCCCTTCAACGCCCTGTACTTTTTGCACTGTTTAATTTGAAAATTACCCTCATATCCTCACCAATACCGATTTTTAACATATTTCCTTTGAACACTGTGTTTAAGCTCTTAGCTCCCCGGGCTATTTTGTTTAAGCACTTAACCCCACGGGCTAATTTGTTCGCTTTTCCGAACAACTCATATAGGTCTAGAAATCGTTTTCTCCCTTACTGTTATTGTGAGAAATATGATATAAATGGCACTAGAAAGAGAAAACTTCACAATTTTTGTTCAAATATTAAAGTTAACCACAAAATAAGTAAAATGTACGCCTTTCCAAACCTTTTCAAAGTTTTTATTTTATTTATTTTTATTAAAAAAAAATTACATAAAGCCAGTAGATACACTTTAACATGAGAAAAAATATACATATATCTATATATGAAATAAAAATAAAATCCACAAATATTTTAAGTACAATGAAAAATAATAACAATAAAGTTTATTATAAGAAAAAATATACACAGATGACATAAAATTACAAGCAACAAATTTTAAAAGTACGGTGAACATTATTATTAATTAATTACAACATTATTAGGGGTTTCTCACCATCCTATCAATAGCTTATTTACCCTAATAACAAATAGAGTAACTTCGGGTAAGCCTTTTGGAAATAAAATACGAAATATTTGAGATCAAATAGCCTTTATTGACTAAATCAGTCCTTTGAACTTAATAGTAATCAAATATTATAAATTTAAGGTTACATTGGCTTCGAAACATAACTAAAATAATTTTTTTCTTCATCTTGAATAATCTTTAAAAAATAATGTAGTAGGATAATATGGCCTAGGGCCATATTGGCCACAAATGATGTGTACCATATTGCCCACCATAACAAATAAAATAAAAAATCAAAAGAAATAAACTTTGTGTTACACTGCAGAACAAAATTCGCAGAAAAAAAAAGTCAGTTACCACTCCGGAGCTTTTCTAGGTGCTATTTCTAGTATTAGAGACAATTGGAACGTCGTTATAAAGTTCTAATCTCTTGAAGTCCAAGGCTGTGGCGACCTCGTAATGGGAACTACAACTTGTTCAAAATAGGTATAGGATAGGTGGTGTTCTGTTCTCGTCTCTTGGAGCAGGGGTTACAGGTAGACATCGCATCACTCATATCAGGTTCATTTATGGCGGATGTCATGTCAACAGATTCATTTTCTATTGCAGGAGTAGAACCTGAAGTGGTTGGTTTTGGTGTAATATTTTTTTGATATGTGATTCTACATTCTGGCTCATTATCCATGTTAATAAAATCGTGATCTTTGAAAACATTTTTGTCAACAGGATATAACCCTGTTGCACGAAAACCACTGTCAGCTATCTCACTGCTTTGAATACGTAGATCCACGTTGTTCGGAGTAGTAAGCTTTTAGTGAGCCCATTTTCTTATTTCGTACATCTCGATTGCCTTTTTCATCGACACCTTGCACCAAGTTTGGCGTTTTCGTTGTGAAATTGGTTTTCGTGGAGCCATTGCCTTTTAGAAAAAAATATCAACATGTTAGAAAGTTTTACGTTATGTGAGGCCAATATGGCCCGGTAGACCATATTGGCCACTTACCTAGTGAGCCATAATGGCCGTAAGGACGTTTATGACAAATAAAATTCTAACTTAAAAAACTGGTAAATTATGTTCTTTAAAAATGTCACTACGCTATTAATTAAAAGTTTACCTACAAAACTGTGCACTCGCAATATAAAAACAATGATTATTTGAGGAACAGGGATGAGTGAAACTTACCAAAAAAAGAACATCAAATCAGGTAATTTTCGATCGTCGCACGCACCGGACACACGCACACTCGCCGCAACGCAGGGATCGACTTAGGGGGTCAAGGGAAAGGGCCTGACAGTATGGAGGATACTTAAACCGCTAGTGTTGGTAGGTGTCGGAGAAAATAATACTGGCCATATTGGCCCACTAGGCCACAATACCCGAAACTACTTATTATTAAAAATAAAAATAAAATAACCGCAGTGGTTAGAAAGCTCGGCCAACTTATCCAATATATAGCCACTATTCATAGGTTCGAGTACCGAATTATAAACTCCAACTTAATAAATGAATTAACCGTAAATTGTAAATCAAAAATATTCGTTATTAGTGTAGATAAGCTATTGGGAGGATGGTGAGAAACCCTCTAAACATGTTAATGACATCTAGGTATTGATTTCGCGTAGTACGAAACCCCTGCGCGCTCTATCGTTATTTATTTCCACATATACAGCACAACATGTGCCATTAACATAATTGACACAACATATACAGCACAACATGTGCCATTAACATAATTGACACAACATATACAGCACAACATGTGCCATTAACATAATTGACATAACATATACAGCACAACATGTGCCATTAACATAATTGACATAACATATACAGCACAACATGTGCCATTAACATAATTGACATAACACATACAGCACAACATGTGCCATTAACATAATTGACATAACACATACAGCACAACATGTGCCATTAACATAATTGACATAACATATACAGCACAACACGTGCCATTAACATAATTGACATAACACATACAGCACAACATGTGCCATTAACATAATTGACATACCATATAAATAGTACAACCACATGAAGAATAACAGTATAAATGTAAGTTAAATTTAAGAAAAAAATGGTAAAAAGTAAGTAGTAGTAAGGTAATAAGTAGCAGGTAAAATTAACATATAAATATAAAGAGAAAAATATGGTATTAAGTATAAAGTACAAACTATAAAGTATTAAGCAAAAACGAAAAGTTAAAAGTGAGAATGAAATAATGAAAAAATAAACAAGTTAAGTGTAGAAATATAAGATGTCATTAAAAGGTACAAAGATTTAAATAAATTACAAAAGGTAAGAAATGTTCATAGGAGCAAAGAAATAAAAAAAATATATATATATATATAAAAAAAGGGGGTCTTTTTAGGTTTTTTTTTATTTTTTATAGTGAATACCTCACAAGAGTCCCAACTGCTCCCGTCTGGAGCCAGTGAGACTATGGCATCCCCAATTGGGGTATGTTATGAGGCTGAAGGTAAGTGGGAAAGGGAAGGAGACGAGGAAGAGGAAGGTGGGGAAGTACCTGGCTATTCAGATCTAGTCACTAAACACGGCTAAAGCCATTTCAAGCAACGTTTCAATTCTGAATGGTGGTCTTACACCAGGGCAATACTAAGAGTATCTTCCACTCTGGAACGTGCCGCAAATATACTATATATTATTTTAAATAATTATTTGTGAAATAACACAAATCAATTAAATAAAATTTATTTGCGCACGCCGGGTTCGAACCCGCGACCTTCGGAATGGCAATCCAACGCTCTACCGCTGGACTACGCCGGCCGTCAAAAGGTAAAGATAGAAGAGGAAGTTCTGTGAAATAAACAAGGTAAGAATGATGGGTTGGACTCTCAAACTACGGTGCAAGGCGATGGGTCGAGAAAATCCAGTTGGAGAGGTAAAAAGGTCTCCCTCGACCAGTATCTCCCGATCCGGCCTGCCACCCAGCAGGTGGGCAAACACATCCACCACCAAGACCTAGACAAACTTGACCCCTTGAACCCGGGCACCCCTGCTCAGTCACCAAACGTAGCGAACCACTTGGGGTGACCTATGGCGGTGGGGTTAATTATCCAATAAACGGTTCCCGGGGCGGCGGCACCCATACCCGCCTTAGCTAAAGTAACAATAAGTCTACCATTTTTTTAATTGATTTATTTGTGTAGATTTACAGTTTTACATATTGTTATTTTATCTATTGAGTTACAAATAAAATAACAGAAATATTCACTTGTCTCATACACATTAAACTACTTACATATTAAAGCTTTTCTAGGTGATATTTCTAGTATTAGAGACAATTGGAACGTCGTTATAAAGTTCTAATCTCTTGAAGTCGAAGGCTGTGGCGACCTCGTAATGGGAACTACAACTTGTTCAAAATAGGTATAGGATAGGTGGTGTTCTGTTCTCGTCTCTTGAAGCAGGGGTTACAACAGTAGACATCGCATCACTCATATCAGGTTCATTTATTGCGGATGTCATGTCAACAGATTCATTTTCTATTGCAGGAGTAGCACCTGAAGTGGTTGGTTTTGGTGTAATATTTTTTTGATTGGTGATTCTACCTTCTGGCTCATTATCCATGTCAATAAAATCGTGATCTTTGAAAACATTTTTGTCAACAGGATATAACCCTGTTGCACGAAAACCACTGTCAGCTATCTCACTGCTTTGAATACGTAGATCCACGTTGTTCGGAGTAGTAAGCTTTTAGTGAGCCCATTTTCTTATTTCGTACATCTCGATTGCCTTTTTCATCGACACCTTGCACCAAGTTTGGCGTTTTCGTTGTGAAATTGGTTTTCGTGGAGCCATTGCCTTTTAGAAAAAAATATCAACATGTTAGAAAGTTTTACGTTATGTGAGGCCAATATGGCCCGGTAGACCATATTGGCCACTTACCTAGTGAGCCATAATGGCCGTAAGGACGTTTATGACAAATAAAATTCTAACTTAAAAAACTGGTAAATTATGTTCTTTAAAAATGTCACTACGCTATTAATTAAAAGTTTACCTACAAAACTGTGCACTCGCAATATAAAAACAATGATTATTTGAGGAACAGGGATGAGTGAAACTTACCAAAAAAAGAACATCAAATCAGGTAATTTTCGATCGTCGCACGCACCGGACACACGCACACTCGCCGCAACGCAGGGATCGACTTAGGGGGTCAAGGGAAAGGGCCTGACAGTATGGAGGATACTTAAACCGCTAGTGTTGGTAGGTGTCGGAGAAAATAATACTGGCCATATTGGCCCACTAGGCCACAATACCCAAAACTACTTATTATTAAAAATAAAAATAAAATAACCGCAGTGGTTAGAAAGCTCGGCCAACTTATCCAATATATAGCCACTATTCATAGGTTCGAGTACCGAATTATAAACTCCAACTTAATAAATGAATTAACCGTAAATTGTAAATCAAAAATATTCGTTATTAGTGTAGATAAGCTATTGGGAGGATGGTGAGAAACCCTCTAAACATGTTAATGACATCTAGGTATTGATTTCGCGTAGTACGAAACCCCTGCGCGCTCTATCGTTATTTATTTCCACATATACAGCACAACATGTGCCATTAACATAATTGACACAACATATACAGCACAACATGTGCCATTAACATAATTGACACAACATATACAGCACAACATGTGCCATTAACATAATTGACATAACATATACAGCACAACATGTGCCATTAACATAATTGACATAACATATACAGCACAACATGTGCCATTAACATAATTGACATAACATATACAGCACAACATGTGCCATTAACATAATTGACATAACACATACAGCACAACATGTGCCATTAACATAATTGACATAACACATACAGCACAACATGTGCCATTAACATAATTGACATAACATATACAGCACAACACGTGCCATTAACATAATTGACATAACACATACAGCACAACATGTGCCATTAACATAATTGACATACCATATAAATAGTACAACCACATGAAGAATAACAGTATAAATGTAAGTTAAATTTAAGAAAAAAATGGTAAAAAGTAAGTAGTGGTAAGGTAATAAGTAGCAGGTAAAATTAACATATAAATATAAAGAGAAAAATATGGTATTAAGTATAAAGTACAAACTATAAAGTATTAAGCAAAAACGAAAAGTTAAAAGTGAGAATGAAATAATGAAAAAATAAACAAGTTAAGTGTAGAAATATAAGATGTCATTAAAAGGTACAAAGATTTAAATAAATTACAAAAGGTAAGAAATGTTCATAGGAGCAAAGAAATAAAAAATATATATATATATTAAAAAAAAGGGGTCTTTTTAGGTTTTTTTTTATTTTTTATAGTGAATACCTCACAAGAGTCCCAACTGCTCCCGTCTGGAGCCAGTGAGACTATGGCATCCCCAATTGGGGTATGTTATGAGGCTGAAGGTAAGTGGGAAAGGGAAGGAGACGAGGAAGAGGAAGGTGGGGAAGTACCTGGCTATTCAGATCTAGTCACTAAACACGGCTAAAGCCATTTCAAGCAACGTTTCAATTCTGAATGGTGGTCTTACACCAGGGCAATACTAAGAGTATCTTCCACTCTGGAACGTGCCGCAAATATACTATATATTATTTTAAATAATTATTTGTGAAATAACACAAATCAATTAAATAAAATTTATTTGCGCACGCCGGGTTCGAACCCGCGACCTTCGGAATGGCAATCCAACGCTCTACCGCTGGACTACGCCGGCCGTCAAAAGGTAAAGATAGAAGAGGAAGTTCTGTGAAATAAACAAGGTAAGAATGATGGGTTGGACTCTCAAACTACGGTGCAAGGCGATGGGTCGAGAAAATCCAGTTGGAGAGGTAAAAAGGTCTCCCTCAACCAGTATATCCCGATCCGGCCTGCCACCCAGCAGGTGGGCTAACACATCCACCGCCAAGACCTAGACAAACTTGACCCCTTGAACCCGGGCATCCCTGCTCTGTCACCAAACGTAGCGAACCACTTGGGTTACCTATGGCGGTGGGGTTAATTATCCAATAAACGGTTCCCGGGGCGGCGGTACCCATACCCGCCTTAGCTAAAGTAACAATAAGTCTAACATTTTTTAAATTTATTTCTTTGTGTAGATTTACAGTTTTACATATTGTTATTTTATCTATTGAGTTACAAATAAAATAACAGAAATATTCACTTGTCTCATACACATTAAACTACTTACATATTAAAGCTTTTCTAGGTGATATTTCTAGTATTAGAGACAATTGGAACGTCGTTATAAAGTTCTAATCTCTTGAAGTCGAAGGCTGTGGCGACCTCGTAATGGGAACTACAATTTGTTCAAAATAGGTATAGGATAGGTGGTGTTCTGTTCTCGTCTCTTGAAGCAGGGGTTACAACAGTAGACATCGCATCACTCATATCAGGTTCATTTATTGCGGATGTCATGTCAACAGATTCATTTTCTATTGCAGGAGTAGCACCTGAAGTGGTTGGTTTTGGTGTAATATTTTTTTGATTGGTGATTCTACCTTCTGGCTCATTATCCATGTCAATAAAATCGTGATCTTTGAAAACATTTTTGTCAACAGGATATAACCCTGTTGCACGAAAACCACTGTCAGCTATCTCACTGCTTTGAATACGTAGATCCACGTTGTTCGGAGTACAGCACAACATGTGCCATTAACATAATTGACATAACATATACAGCACAACATGTGCCATTAACATAATTGACATAACATATACAGCACAACATGTGCCAGTTACAAATAAAATAACAGAAATATTCACTTGTCTCATACACATTAAACTACTTACATATTAAAAAGGAAGAAAGTAATAATAAAGGTAATCCTGGCTCTCCAGCACGGTCGATCGATAAGGATTGATAGGATAACTTCTCATCGGTCCCTAGCATGACTGCAGATCGTCAACGAATAAGTAAGAGGTCACAGTGATTAAGTGTTCTTAACATATTCGACGTCAACTGTTGTATATGCGAGCTGTTGCTTCGGACCTGAATCAGAGCAAATCATAATCTTTACTGTAAACTTTACCCGGTAACCTTTGGTGGACCAGGTTTAAAAAAAAAAAAAATCACTTCAGAATTTTTTTGTGAAACGTCGCATTTTCAGTAACAATTTTACAAGTTTACAGTAACAAGTTTACAGTACAAACTTTTCATTATTTTATAAGTTTGCAGTAACAAGTTTACAGTACAAACTTTTCATTATTTTATAAGTTTACAGTACAAACTTTCATTGGATGTTAATTCCTCACATGATAATTCATCACATAATAACTCATCACATCATAACTCATCACATCATAACTCACATTAACCTAACCTAAGGTTAATAACCCCAATTATCAGTTTTCGACGCTTCAAGACATGATGAATTATCATGAGAGGAATTAACATCGGATGAAAAGTTTGTTCACAATATTCATGGGGAGTTATATCCTCAAAGTAGAATTCTGATACTTCGTGATGAAATTGCACATTTGACGTTCAAAACGAAAGAAAAATTACAGACTACATTATGTACATCTCATTTCGGAAAACTGCATAAATAAATTAATATTTGGATAATTTGTATAGCGTCGTTTTTATGAAAATTTATCTCAAGGGCGCTGTCTTATTCTTATTAAAATGCAATCTTTAAAGCACAGGCGTCGGGTGCTCAACTTGTTCTACCGGTATTTCTATGAAAGATGCTCCGAGAAACTAGTGTCATTGATTTTTCTGGCAACGCTGCACATGCACAGTCGGAAAATACGCCAAACGCGGGTTCCTACTTACGTTTCTACACAGATGTCATTTGTCACAAGAGAACGGGTCGTTTCTACAACTCGTTCTTGAGTCTGCGCTTTGAGCTCGGCTGTGTAATGATTTGCCGGCCTCTGTGTTTCCTCCATCCCACAATATGGGTTCCTTCATGACCCAAGTTCAATCCTTCCTTTCCACAAAAATACCCAGACAAAGATGACATCGGCCCAGAAGGTAGTTATTTTCCTCAAAGGCCTAATGTGTGGAATTAATGTACCTCCATTAATTCTAATACCTACCTACTAGCTACCTGCCTGTAACTAAAAAGAACTAGTTTATATTATTGAAGTTTTGCGAGTCTGGTGATAATATGAAGCAGTAAACTATAGTAGGGCTCCTTCCCACAATAATACACTAGTCACTAGTGCAACAGAGTAATTTCGTTTTTACATCTCAGTTCTACAACAAAACCACATCTTTCTCCTGGATTTCGGTTCGAATTTTGACAATACCAAACATATATAACACATATAGACAATCCGGAAACTATAGAACACATTATATCAGGATGTTCTATATTAGCGCCGTCTGAGTATACATTTAGGCACAATCAGGTTTTAAAAATAATTCACCAAAGTTTGGTAATTAAACATAACTTGATTGAATGTCATAATATAGTACCATATTATGAATACGAACCAAATTCATTTTTAGAAAATAATTTCTTTAAAATTTACTATGATAAAACTATACTAACAGACAGACCAATTGGTCATAATAGACCTGATATAGTTTTACATGACAAAATTAAAAAAATAACTTATATTATTGATGTAGCTATTCCAAATTCCTGTAATATTCAAAAATCTGTTTCTGAAAAAATAAGAAAATATACAGATTTAGGAAATGAAATTAAAAGAATTTGGCATTCTCAGACTATAAAAATATTACATTTTGTTATTTCAGCTACTGGCATTATACCTAGCTCTCTTATTCAAAATTTAGGCATATTAGATTTGTCAAAGAATTTGTATATAAAAATGCAAAAATCAGTCATTTTAAATACATGTAGAATTACGAAAGATTTTTTAAATATTTATATTGAGGGATCAGTAGGATTTATCGGTCAAATTAGGAATTCCACAGAGCCGAACCCTCTGATATGAAAATATCTGGAGACGGTGAATTATATTCCCATTTAATAGTTTGGTAGATTAACGTGTTGTTCTTGTATTGTTTTGTATTAATTATACTTATATAATACACTTGCTTAACGTGGATTTACTAGATGATCATTTATATGGAAAAGTGTATGAAAGGGTTTAGTTTTTCCTATGGGAAAAACTAAACCCGTTCCTGTAAATCTGGTGATTAAAAAATATAATAACATTAATGTAATAATAATAAAAAAAAATAATAATAATAACTAATACATTAATGCATAATAATTATAATGAAGTATTACAACTTAAACTTAATTAAAATAAATATATTTTTTAAATTCGTAAATTTTAGCAAATGTTGATTGGGCCCCTTTGCGGTTCTGCCCGTGGGCCCTCAGGACACGAGCTCAGGCCCTCCGGCCTGAGTGCGGGCCTTTAGACACGGCCGCAGAGAGGGGGGTTTTGGGGCACGAGCATTCGCAGTACTTACCTAACATTTAAAGCGCCATTTCGGTTTCTTGTGCCGTACTTTGCGAGGAAATAGCTGGCATTTTATTGAATTCCCGATGCCTGGGTTGGAATTTTTAAAGATTTCCGTTACTAAAAGTTTGGTTCTCCAGCCAGAAAAAATTTCGCCAGCAGCGCTTTTTTGGTATCTTTGTTAATATAATAATAATCCTTGACCCACACATCAAATACCTACCTCAATTTTATAAAATACGCAAAATCGATGCTTTACAAAATGTACAATATTCAGGGTGGCCGGGGGTTAAGTGCTTTAACATTGGGAGGTGATTATACATGATAGCATAAGTAAAAAAGATAAATAACTTTTTTAGAAATTCCAACAATTAGGGGTAGTTTTGTGGTAAAATGATGAAATTTGCCCGGTGGCGTGTGCGGCTAGCTCTTTTTGGGGGGATTCTTTTTGAGAATAGATACGAATTTAAAAAAACCCGAGATGATGGTGCAATTCCTACTTACAAAGAGTGGCAAATACTTATCTATGGTGGTTGTGGCCAAATAAGTATTGGTCATTGGTATTTTTTTTTAAGGCGGAGACGGTTTACAAGCAGTTCCCGTGAGCACTTAGGCCATAGGCCTATTGTGCTATCTCCCATTTTACCTCAATCCTTTAATAACAACCCAGTACCTTTAATAAAGTTCACCAGGGTTGTCATTGGATATTTGGCTATATCTTCTGGTTCTACTGTATGTCTCTCCAGGTATCTGAACCTAGTTCCCACCAGGGCAGGACATTGGCATCATAGGTGAATTGGAGTCTCTTCATCCATGGTCATTGGTATTGGAACGAGGATTCTTAAGCGTGACCTTTTTTTAACCATTTTAAAGATAATTTATCTTTTGGCAATAGGAACAAAATTCTAAATGCCATGGGTATTCATCTTCTTAATTCCATGAATTAAGGCATTACTCGTGGGTACTAAGCAAAGAAAAACGTTTGACAATTGAATTCTATATACATATGCAATTAGGGATTGCAATCCGGTGTCATTTTCAATCCGGCCGGATTGATCCGGCTGGATTTCCATCAATACGGCCGGATCCGATAGGGGCCGGCCGGATCGATGGAAAATTGCCGGAAATACGCTATATGTCAAAGGCATCTCACGTCAAGACCTAGACAAACCACAACCCATAAAGTCGGGCACCGAACGCAGGAACCACGACAATGTAAGTACGGCGGGAGTTTTGCTACCCATATCCGCCTTCTTAATTTTAAGTAGATATAGCGTATTTCCTAAGCAGACTCCACATATACAAAAGCATGTCGTATTTTGTCATTTAGCCGTGTAGCCATATTTTCTATACTGGTATAATTTCTCTGCTCAACCCAAATTTAAGTATTTCGACACACTATACTCTTTGCAAACTTACTTGAATAAATAATCCCCTAAAATAATATTTTAGGGGATTAACTGTCCGAAGGATCAATTGCCAGAGGAATGAACTGTCGCCGGGCCAACTGTCGCCGGGTCAATTGTCATAGAACTTTGAGCTCTACTCCTCGACTATAGAGGCCGTCATAGATATTATTTCAATAATTTAAATATTTTTGAAGAACCTTTATAATTATATTTTAGGTGTCAGTAGGTACCTCCATTGAAAGACAAACAATTTATATTATTTAATTGAAATTAATTTTATTGTAAACTATGTGTTGACATTTCGCTTTGAGAAATATCATTTTTTTCCAAACACGTGGACATTTCTCTTTTGTTAAGGTTTTACAATTTTCAACCTCTTTTAAATAAAGATGCACGGAGAAAAATGTTATTTTAAAATTAGATCATTTTATTCGTAAAACGGTTAAAAACGGGACTGAAGTTCTTACGAACAAATTAATCAGAGTGTATAATACTCTCAGTATCGTCCTGGTGTAAGATCACCATTCAGAATTGAAACGTTGCTTAATAATGGCTTTAGCCGTGTTTAGTGACGAGAGTAGCCAGGTACTTTCCCCACCTTCCTCTTCCCCATCTCCTTCCCTTCACCACTTACCTTCAGCCTCACAACATACTCCAATTGGGGATGCCATAGTCTCACTGACCCCAGAAGGGAGCAGTTGGGACTCTTGTGAGGTATCTCTATAAAAAAAAAATTAAAAAAAACAGGGCGGAAAAATGTAAGAATAAATTATTATTATTAATTATTGGAGCAAATTTCGTAAGTATACATTGTTGGTACAAGGTATTTTTTCGTTGTATCGTCATGTTGTATTATCAGGGCAACTAGATAAAACATTTCTAAACGAATGTTATATAAATATGGCCTGATTAATTATCGTGAGGGTCAAAATCGATTTTCCGTGTGGCTTTTCGTAAATACATTCAAATTTCTTATTACTTATTACCTATTCATCATGGCTAACAGTCAATTGACTGTGCATTTAAAGATATTATGAAATATTGACCCCTAAATATTGTGATTGTTCACTTCTGACATAATATGAAAATAAAAACCTTTTATGGATACTTCTCTTTTCTCCTCAAAAAGCTCCTCATTTTCTCAGTACGTCGTACGTAATACGCAAATATGCGAATCGCCGCTAGTAAAAAGTCTGCGTACAAACAAAAAAATTACCCATTCATTATTCGCAGTCAAGTTATTCATCATTCTTGGAAAGTGCATTACCCAAAAGCTGTGAAAGAGGTCGCCTTTTACAATCTTTACCCGATAATTTGACAACACTGATAGTCCCGACTTGCAACCTGTAATTTGTCAAAACCAGTCCAGTTAATCATGCTAATGATTTAATGCTTCTCCCGAAACCAGTAATCAGAGTCGTAATGAAGTCATCAGCTATTGGCCTTAGGTCTCGACTCTTTAGTCTTAACTTTGTATAATGTTTCCAGTTTGACGGTTAATGCTTTACTTTTAAAATAATGGTAGGGTAAACTAGACTATGAATACCCGCAAATAGTGATTGCTCAGTCTCAACTTGAATGTCCTTTTCTCACTAACGTACGTAAATATTTCACTGAAATAAAAAAAATGTCTCCATTAGTGCAATGGGAATAGACAAATTGTCATATCGGTATCGGCCACGTTGATGAAAAGTTAAATCAGATTTAATGGTTTACCTACTATTATTGATAATACAACAAAATAAAAAAGTGTGTACCCTCAGTTTCACAGTACATTAGGCTATGTTTTAAGGTTATTGTCAGGGATTATTCCTATTATTTTTCCTTCCTCTTCCTACCCACATCTTTGGCATGAAAACTATAAGTCACAAGTTCAGTGTGGTTCAGTGCCGTGACAGACTTCAAAGTGGCAGCCGTGTTGTTATCATGATTTATATTATCCGAATAACTCCTGTGATTAAACTAAGAATTTTTGGATGTGTTAATTATTAAACTATCGGTAAATATTGGATATAGATGGAAACGGTTAATACGCACTTTTTTTTGAAAAAATCTTATGATTCATCTTAATTACATAAAAAATACAACTATTTGCATTAAGGGGAGTGGAAAATATTTCATTTGAAATTTCAATTACGTAAAATTAAAATTAGGTTTTGTTCTGTGAAAAGTTACCGACATATTCAAATTTTTTGTCATGTTGGTATTCTCAATATTATACGAAAAACAACGAGCGGCAAAATTTTTTTTTTAAAGGTTAAAAAAATTAAATTCCATCTAATTAGTACTTACCTAATGCATGCATTGCGTTGTGATTAAAAAAATTTTAGCTTGAATTTTTTTTTACCCAAAATGTAATTTATTTAAGACTATTTCTGTGATGATATAGCGCCTGCTTGTGTCAAGGCAAGAAAAACATCCCAATTTTCAGTAAGTTTAGCGGCTACGCTAGGTTTGTGATACAAAACAAAGTTCCCCCTTTATAGCGCCTGCTCACGTCAAGGCAAGAAAAACATCCCAGTTTTCAAGTGGTTTAGCGGCTACGCTAGGTATGTGTAACATGGTTTGTGATACAAAAGTGCATGTATTATTATTTTTTTTAAATATTACTAGAAAAAAAGCATGATTTTTTACATAATTTTATTTCCAAATCTCCGGTACCTAAATTAGTGTTTACCTAATACGCCCAGAATTCATGATATCTTCAAAATCTTCTAGCCGCTCGTTATATATAAAAATGTATCAGTAATACCAAAATACCAAAGTGACAGTGATTACAACGGGCAAAATTTCACAAGACGAAACTAATTTTAATTTTTCGTAATTGAAATGTAAAATGAAATATTTTCCACTGCCCCCAATGCAAATAGTTGTCTTTTAATGTAATTAAGGTGAATCAACAGAGTTTTAAAAAAAAAAGTGCGTACTAACCGTTTCCATCTATATCCAATAATTACCAAACTATCTAAATGTATTGAGCGCTTAGAATCAATGCAAAGTGAAGGTGACACCATTATCCTGCTGAGGTTATGTGAGTTTTATACCATAACAGGTTCATATAATTTCCTGAGAATTTCTAGCAGTTATTAAAAACAATGTCATTTGTGGTGTATATACGTAGTAGTTTCAATGACCTTCAACTTTTATCGTTAGTATACGTAGTCATTTAAGTTTTGAAATATCTGTAACATCTTAACAGATGTCTGTAAAGTAGTCTATAGGCCGTTCGTGTCTAATACCCGAACCGATATACGATCGACAGTTGGGCACCTTCAGTGCTGAGTTCTCTTGCTTCAGAAATACACAAAGATAAGGATGGACGTTTGGTGCAGTTAAATATTCAATGTAAACAAGACGATAAATAAATACCACTCGTAACCTGACGAATCGATTATCATTGAAACTCCCGATCATATGAGAAGTATTTGTTCGTCAGAGAAAACCACAGAACCCACAGCAGGTAATTAATCAAATATTATGGTACTTCTAAAGAGAGGAAAAATTTTATGTGGGACAAAACCAACACCCGTTCACGGTCAAAATTTTCTTAAGTGGACAATAATTACCTATTTTATCTCTATCAAGTATTTGCACCTCAATTTTGATTTCCGCGATCTACTTCGCATTTCTGTATTTTCAACTTTAAAAACTTAAATTTAACTGATACAGCTCATCCGAAAGACGCATATACTGCTATTGTTTTACTGAAAAACTGGTTTTACCTGTATTTTAATGGAAAAGTTCCCTGAAGAACATAGCATAATAAAAATTACCAATTTCTTCGAATACGGTAAACACGGTACGGTTTACATTCTTTGCACTAACTACTTCGGTGTTCTGAAAAAGTTGTTCTCGTGAAAACGGCTTATCGATACAGCATCCCAGGATGATGGTATAGGGCACTTGGGATACATTAGGGTCCTATTTAAGTAATTTTATGTTTTTTGTTAAAATTCCAACACAATGTTCTTCACTTCAGGGGTTGGCATTCGGAACTCAACACTCCTATATCAATCACACGAAAATAATATTTTTTGTTACATGAGCATCATTATGCTGGGTTAATGTGCCCGTAAACTCTTAGTACAACCGGGAAACTGGTGAATCTACGCCACAGAAGAAAAATAAATTACTTAACTTTTTTGTTTAAAATTATTCACTCGGAATAATTAGACTTAGCAACGAAGCAAAATATAATTTTCTGCAACAATAATTCCGGGACAAACTAACACATAAATTCACTTCAAATATCGTCATGTTTAATATGAGTTACTGTTATTTAAGAGATACCTTGATGATATTTTTATGCAGCATATTTTTATAATGTAGGAGCTGTTGCATATATTTTTGTATTCTTTTTATTTATCTACTCGTTACTCTCGTTTGTTTATCTAGTTTGTGAACTTTTTCATGTTCCTATTACTCACCTGGAAATTTCTCATATTAACCTACACTATATCATTATTTTTATGCTATCTGCAATTTAAAACTGGTTTCAGTTTAAGTTATTATTATTTTTTCTCTTTTCTTATAATATAATATTATCACTTACCTTTATACCTACCATTTTTATAATGTTCATTGCTATGAGTTTATCTTTCTTATTTAAATATTGTATTATATATATATATATATGTATCACTGTATTATAAACTTATTATGTAAAAGCCCATCAGGGCGTTGAAAGTGAATAATAAATAAATAAATAAACATAGTGTATTGTTTGTTCTATTCACATTCAGACATAAGTGAAGTGTTGGGCTCTTTCAATGAATAATTAGGTTCTCGATTACACGTTGGTTTATTACTTATCGTGTATATTTACAATATTATATTACACTGGACTCACGTCCCAACCCGACTGGATTGGTATTATATCTAAAACTCGCTCTGACAGACGGCAGCGGCCTACTCTACTGAAGCCTTCGGTTATCATCCATCAGCTATTGCCCTTAGGTCTCGACCGTTCGTGCGTACCGTTCGTGTTCACGACACGAATGGCGCTAGATGGTACTGTTCTAAATCTTACTGCTTCAGCGGACATCTATTGAGATGTGGCAGAAGCTCTTAACCTATCGACATCTATTAACAGTGACTGAAATTACGTGTCTATCCAATACACTACACATGGGAAACTCAAAAAAAAGTTTTCTTCGATCTATTTTTCTTTTTTGTCGGCAATTTCTGCTTCGTCTGGAGCCAGTGAAACTATGGCATTCCCAATTGGGGTATGCTGTGAGGCTGAAGGTAAGTGGGGAAGGGAAGGAGATGGGGAAGAGGAAAGTAAGAAAGTACCTGGCTATTCAGATCTAGTCACTAAACATGGCTTAATCCATTATTAAGCAGCAACGTTTCAATTCTGAATAGTGGTCTTACACCAGGGCGATACTGATAGTATCTTCCACTCTGGAACGTGCCGCAAATATATTATATATATTGTTTTTATTAATTAATTGTGAAATGACACAAATTAATCAAATAAAATTTATTTGCACACGCCGGGTTCGAACCCGCTACCTTCCGATTGGAAGTCAAGTGTCTTACCACTCGACCACGGACGGCCGTTAATTACTACGATTTTACGGAAAACGTGTATTATGTAACGCAATTCGGGAGGGACACGAGTGGAAAAGCACTTAAAAATCTAAAATAATATATTAATTTACAAAAAAGCATACAAAAATAATCTAAACCTTCATCTCAAAGCTATGATTATATATTTGAAAAAAATTGACAAAACATCCTAGTCATTTTCGAAACACAATTCACTTCAATAAATTAAAATTGCAATGATAAATTATTTCGAATATTACTCTTTGTTCTTTCCGGTTTACGTATTTTATTTTCAAAGGTTTCGGAAGAACTCAAAGAATTATTTTAATTGAAAATAGTATGGGTTTCATTATACAGCTTACAAATATAATTTAATTATTTTTTTAATACACGTCCATCAATACTGCCAGTAATATCAATGTATTTCCGTAAGACCCGCTGTGAATAAAAATCGCATTTGTAGGGAGAAAAATATTAATTACATCACCATGATACTCTAGGTACGTGTAGGCAATCTATTAGTTTTTATGATGTGATTTATAATTAATTATTACAAAGTAGTTGACGTGTTAAATTGATAGGGCCTCCACAAAAAAATATATGAGTAGTCACAACCAGCGTGTAGAGTTTCATCATAACTTTTTTTATTGCCGAAAGGTTATTTTAAAGTACTTACAGATGTAAGGATTGTACTTGGGTATACCTCATTATATATTATACATATTTACTTACATTGGTATCGAATAAAGTGTGGAAATCGTACGCAAAAAAGTCTTCCAACTGCGTAATGTAATTTATAATATGTATTTCAAGAAATCAGAGAGAATAAAACGAGAAAAAATTATTACGTATTCTATTAACTTGAGATTATTTTACAAAAATTCCCCGTTAAAATTACGCAACCTACTTTCCTTCTCAACTCAATAAAGTGGCACTTCATCACTTCTAAAAACTACGTTGAATGGTTACGTCAGAAGGGTTATTCTGTATCCTTTGCTACTGTAACCTCCATAATTTGTGTAAGTCATTGTTTAATGCAAAGTCTATTTTAAAAGAAAGATTCAAGAAGGTGTACGATTACCAGTAAAAAAATGGCAAAATTTTGATCATAACCGATTCCATGCGATGAAATCGTTCAATGCTCTACCAAATCAAACAAAAAAATAAAGGAAATGGGTATATTTAAAACAAAAGTCAAAACATGGCTGAGAGGTCAAAGTAATAATCAACTTGCAAACATTATGAAGACGATGTAAAGACAATTCAAAACTAAATACAATAGTTTAAAAAAACTACTAACCGCCTCAGAACAGGAAACCCTAGTGAGGAGGACTGTGAAAAAAGACAAAAAAATTATACTTATATTTTATACCTACCTACATAATGTACAAACTTTGCTATTGAAACTATTTTTTTTTAAATTAAAAAATTTAAAAACTCGTATGTT
Source organism: Limnephilus auricula (assembly GCA_951813805.1). Classification (NCBI taxonomy): domain Eukaryota; kingdom Metazoa; phylum Arthropoda; class Insecta; order Trichoptera; family Limnephilidae; genus Limnephilus; species Limnephilus auricula. The sequence continues at coordinate 8,777,840 of OX638402.1, read as the reverse complement.
TTCCTAGTACTTAACTTGAGTTTAAATTAAAAAATTAAAACGGTAAGCTGTTATAAACGTTTTCGTTATATCCGAATTCTACTGAAGCCAAATAAAAATGCAACATTTTCACATAATATGTTAGTAAAACAATGACAGACGTCAGATGGGTGACGAAAACAGGTGTCAAATAGTGTCCGCCATCTTAAACTGTTAGAAAATCGGTTCCAAAATAGACGACGTCCTCTTTTTATCCCGAATCCATAGCAAAGGACAACCCACTGAAAATTAGATGGATAGAAATAGTAATACCGCCCGTAGAAAACGCAAACGAATAAACGTTTTACTAAAGCATAAATGGCTAAGTCCTCCATCACAACACAAGCAACATCTTTTGCTTACTGTGGTGGTAGTAGGAAATTTTAAAATATTCTCAGGTTCGTTTTTTAGATTTTCACGGCCAATAGCATTTTCGTTGTTTGTTTTTGAGGTGTTATGCCGTGTTGCGCTACCTCCTTCTTTAGCCGACGTTTCTGCATCATCGTCGGTTCTGCCGGATCTGCCCTGATGATGGACACTGCAACGCTGTCCGAAACGTCGGCTAAAGAAGGAGGTAGCGCAACACGGCATAACACCCCAAAAACAAACAACGAAAATATTGTCAGGTTATTCGTAACCTGAGAATGTTTGTATTTCTTTTTTTTTTTTTTTAAATATATACATACATATATATAGGGTGTTAAGGGATGTACTTGACTTACTTTAGCCGGTGATTCCTGACATTATTTGGAGTAAAAAAATGTAAATGAAATTTTGGTCTCCGTTGACTTTTTAGATTTTTTTTTTCCTTTTTTCAAAAACTTTTTCTACAAAATCAAAAAAAATTCTTACGCGTGCCGTGTAACAAGTCAACCCATCACCCCGCCCCTAACTTTCCAATACATACTGATTTTTAAGTTTTTGTAGAAAAAAAAATGTCATCGGAGACCAAAGTTTCAATTACATTTTTTACTTCAAATAATTATTTATTTATTTTATTTATTTATATTTAAACGCCCATAGGGCTTTTACATACATAAAGCAATACATGTTTCAATTAAATTACAGTGAAGAGTTAGAAGTGAATAAAATACGAGTAAGTAACAGAAAATATAAAGACTCATTATATATGTTAGATAAAATATTATCGTTCCCTAGGACAACTGCAGATCGCTAACGTACAAACAACAGTTAATGTCGAATATATTAAGGACACTTAGTCATTGTGAACTGTCACTTATTCGTTTGCGATCTGCAGTCATGCTAGTGAACGATGAGAAGTTACCGATAGTTAGCCTATCAATCCTTATTGATCGAGTGTGTTATGGAGCCTGAAACGTTCAATGAACTTTTAATTTTCAAAATTAGCCCTGATTGTAATTCAGACAAGCAATAAAGTAGGTCCAACATTATTTTATTTTTAATTAATTAATTAAAGATAAAATACCTATACTTTGTTTCTTTTGTTAAAATATTTTTTATTTTATTGATTTATTTACATAAATCAATACATGTTTTGATTAATTACAGTGAAGAGTTATAAGTGAATAAAATACAGGTAAGTAACAAAAAATATAAAGACAAAATGTAGGTAATACAGAATATAAATAAAGTAAAAATAGATAGCCTGCCAATATCCTCCAAATCAATTATAATAGGTATTAATAAAAATGTATAAAATTGGTATTTACAATAGTTTATGAATTAAGTAAAAATAGTTCGCACATACGACGTTTAAAGTTTGCCGAATTCAAATTATTGTCAAATACATCAATATTGTTTAAATATTGGTTACCAAGACTATGTAATCGTTGTATTGGGGAATGCAGTTTATAGTTAGAATGAGATGTGTGTATATAAAATAATGCCAGGAATCACTGGTTAAAGTAAGTCAAGTACGATCCTTAACACCATGTATATATTATTGTTGCGGTGCTTATTAAAGTTTTTTTGTTAATTTAATTAGGGCTGGTGACTACCTTAATTAGCGCACTTTTGAAAGATTTTATAAATCAATTAGTTAGGAGTAGTATAGGACCACACATGGAAGAAGAATTCGGACACTTTTGAGTGCTGATAAAAGAAGGAATTCATTTGGCCTGGAGGACAATTAAAGGGATAATTATTGGCGGAAGTTTTACCCAAAGCTTCAATTAAACAATCATTATCTCATTTTGAAATACCGACATTCTTTGACCTTGCTTTTTGGAATGATAAAGATAGGTACCAGCGTACCTACAGAGATCTCATTCTATGAACATTAAAAGTATTCAGTGCATTTTTAAAACCCTTTTTTATAAATCCGTCATGCAGAAAATTCAACATCATTTACGAACGCATTTCTCTGAAATTAGCGACGTGTTAAAATTGTAATAAAGGACCCCTTGAAAGAGTGGTAAAATCCGTGGCTTAGGGTCCAGAGACTGTTAGTTCGAAACCCGACACATTGCACTTTAACTAACCACTGGAGCGATAGAGCAATTAAAATATTTTTTCTCGGATTGCTAAAGGAAATTTTTCCGCCCACATTAAAAAAATCATACCTTCGAATTTGAATATCGAGACATAAAAACTGATTATAGTTCTATGTAGCCAATGAATTCCCCTATCTTTTGTCTATTATCACATATTTGTAGGATTTATAAAAAAAAATATAATTAAATCTTTAACCTTAAAATATTTTAAAGAATCTGGCGAACATTTATTTTGTTATATTTTGAATGTATAATATATTATATAGTTGTTTTAATAAAATAAAAAATTGAAAATTTGCCACATTTTGGCAATAAAGCAATCCGAGGTTTTGGAAATAGTACCATAATGTGGCAAAAAGCGCTCGAGTGGTTAAAAAATTTTGATTTATTAAAAAGAAGTTTTCTTGTGTTTTTTCTCTACTACTTTGTAAATGTATGAAAATTTATCAAGCGATGTACATAATATATCTTCGAATAGCAAACGTATTGTAGAGAAAGTTTTTGAATGAAAGACGTGTAAACTCAAAGCATTAAATCATTATTGTTGACGATTCTACTTTCGTACCTATTTAGCATGTTATTGGTTTCCATTTCAGAAATTAGTTTATGTAAAAGAAAAGAATGCAAGGCTGATGTAAGCGTAATGAATAAAATTAAGAAAGGAACCCTCAGATGGTTTGAGCATGTAGAGCGAATGAACAAAGAAAGGAGCGTAAGGAGAATATATGATGCAAGTGTGAATGGTATAAGAAGTAGGGGACGTCCGAGAAAGACATGGCACGAGCCATGTTAAGAGTCAGAAAAATAGAAGAGTATGTATGAGACGATGTACGAATGTGAATGAGGCAAAGAGTGTGTGCCAAGACCGAGGTGTTTGGCGGTCCTCTCTGCCTACCCCTGCGGGGAAACGGCGAGATGGTTAGTTAGTTACTTAGTTAGTTAGTTAGTTTATGTAAAAAAAAAAATAGGCCAGCTTTGTGGCAGGCTACCTAGACTCGGAGGTTATAATACCAAATATATAATTTAAATTACCTGTTTACTTATACCAATTGAACTATATATTACTCATATATATTTGTTAATGAAAACTTGCCCTTCCTTCTGTGGTATAAGACAACAAGGGCCAGTTCTTTCAAATAATTTGAATAAATTCATCAAATTTTAAAAGTTTTTTTTTGGATCTGTGAACGTTTTACGCAAGTTCCGTTTTAACTATATTATGGGATAGATGTTTTACAAAACTAAAATATTAACAGAACCTAAGTTTCATTTTGAAGTTTAATGAATTGTTCAAATTCTGTGAAACAACCAGTCCTAATGGCAAGAGATCACCACTCATAAACCAAAGTTGCTTTATGGTAGATTCAGACTGGGTCGACGTACGTATGTATCGCTACGCCTAACAATATCTGGGTTACTTAGCAACCAAATATTTTCAATGAAAATTTATGTTTTAGAATCACATTGGCCACACGCATCGCGACGTGCGATGTCTGTGGCCATTTTCATAGAAAATGTATGGGTTGCTAAGCATTGTTTGGCGTAGCGATGCGTACGTACGTCGTCCAGTCTGAATCTACCTTTAGGTGCTTTCATGTTCATTTGATCGATAAGGATCGGTAGGATAATTGTCGGTAACTTCTCATCGTTCCCTAGGACAACTGCAGATCGCAAAAGTACAAACAACAATTGACGTCGATTATATTAAGTTAAGAATACCATTGTGAACTGTTATTCATTCGTTGGCGATCTGCAGTCATGTTAGGGAACGATGAGAAGTTAGGGAAAGTCACCGATATACGGAAAAAAAATTATTCGAAAAAACGGTCATTTTAATAGTAAAAACGGTTAAAACGGGACTGAAGTTCTAACGAAGAAATTAACAGGGTTTCAATATTTATTGGCGGGAACATTGAAACCCTGTTAATTTGTTCGTACGAACTTCAATCCCCTTTTTACTATTAAAATGATCGTTTTTTCGAATAACATTTTTCTCCGTGTACAATCCTTACCGATCGACCGAATTTTTATTTTGATGTTTGGAGTTATATTTACAACTATATTTAGAAATTTCCATTAGACTTCTATGAGCTGTATAATTTAATGGGCTTTATTAAACCGCCTGAACATGCACATGTAATTTTCTTTTTAAATAGCTTTCAATAACCCTTATTTTTCTGTCCCAATTAAATAATTACCAACTAACCCAAACCAGCCTAAATAAGAAGACAACTTTTTTAACCTTAGATAACTAATCGCTCTTCGAGGCGACGACGCGCTACTCGGCGAAATTCGAAATCACCTACTTCCCCTTACTCCCCGACCTTGACTCTTTCATTACCTTCCGAATTTGAGTAAACAGTGCAGCACGTGACGCGATTGCGGCCACACGCATACAAGGACGTGCTATACGACCATCTCGTCAAAGTTTAGTTATAACAACAATTTTATTGTTAAGGAATGTACATTGAGGTAAGGTCATGATTGAGGATATTCTTGGCGAATCTTCTACAATAGAAGCTCCGGTTCCATCTACGTCAAACGTGCGTAAAATTTGCTACCTGTGTCCATCCAAGGCCCGGAGGATGACCAAACACCGTCGCACCAGATGTAGAAAGGCTATTTGTGGTCCACATAATGTTGACATATGTGGTCACTTGGGTAGACTGATATTTTGATATTAATTTGTACTTAATTTGTTCATTATAAACCTTACTTTTGTGCCATGTAACAAGTTCCTATCTTAATTAAATATTTTTGATTTTTTTCTAGTGTTTTATTGCGTAGTCCACTCGGCGAAAGTGTAGTTACAATGAAACAATGAAAAAAGTTTAGTTATCTAGGGTTAAGACGAAAAAAAATCACCATGCTTCGACGTGTCCAGATTGAAAACAACTATTACGTACGCTGTTATTCAGTTACGTCATATACGACGTAGGAGCCTCCCCCAGCCGCCCTTGTGGCGCCTCGATGGCGCCTCTACAACGGCCAACAGATCACCGTACTTTTATATATGTATCTAGCTACGATCCACAGCCAGGGTGGCCTTTACTTTTCCCCGGATTGAACTTTATTATAGTAGGGCGAATTCTAGATTCACAATAGCCTCTGAGTTATGTAGGTCACGGGGGTGTTATTGATCTTTAAAATACTCTTGCTTTTATCACTGTTAGTATTGGTTTGAATGATAACGTTAATTTTAACGCAGCTATCGATCAAATTTATAACACGTGTAGGTACCTACTTTGTGTTATTAACGATCGACGGATTTTTTTTTCAAAAATTATGTGCACAAATTATATTACCGCTTGTTAATGGATGTACTTGGCTTTAATCTGTGATATCTGAGATTATTTGTGATAAAAAATGTAAATGAAAATTGGTCTCTGGTGACTTTTATACGACTTTTTTTTCAAAAATATTTTTTTCGAATCAAACAAATAAAAGTTCTTCCACGTGTCGTCAGTGGTCACTCAGCCGAGTAACCATCTAACCCCTCATCACGATCCTAACTGTCCAATGTGCTACCTTTTTTTTGTTTTTAGTTGAAAAACAAAACGTCACCGTAGACAAAAATTTCGTATGGATTTTTACTCAAAATAATGTCAGGAATCACTGATTAAAATAAGTCAAATACGTTCCTTAATACCTTGTATATATTTGATATAATCATCATATCAGTGATACATTAGGAATTTAATTGGCTAGTAATTTCATCTATGTACATTTATAAAAACGGGAGGTATTTTTGTAATCGACCGGTCAGTAGCTGAGTGATGTCACGTTAGGGTCCTACCTAGACGTCCCGTGTTCAATTCCTTTCTTTCTTACTAATTAATTTAGTAAATTAATGGATGAAGTAGTCTATTTTCATTGAAGCCATTCAATTTGGGATTATTATTTATAATAAAATACTACTAAGAGTAAAATAGACCATACTATATTATTCAGCAGATCTTTCACGCAACTCTAAAGCATCAAGAACATTCTTGGCACGAATAGCACATCCAGTTTCTAAATATTCAATTACGCCTACAACAAAAAATAAAACTCGTAGTAAAAGCCTCCATTAGGAAGGTGGTGCGACGGCCTTACAAACGACGACAAGCCAAACGTCGCGTCGCGACGCGTGACGTCCGCATCCAGACGTCTCGATGCTTCATTCGGCACTTATAAATCTTGATATTTAAGAGCTTTTCCATTACGTTCATTATATTTCTTCCAGAGCTGTAGTAACTTAGTACTTAAATTGCAAATTACGAGAGCGTCCATGAAAATTATGGAAATTGACAAAAGAAAAATACGCTTTAAAGTTTCATTGCATAATTTGTTTTATTTTTTTCTAAATTTTTTGTTTGAAGAATGCAATATGTTCGCGGAATCGCGTAAATAAGTTTCCAATACATCAAAAAGCTTCTATATACATTAGTAAATAATAATTGGAAAGGACAGTTCCTATACCTCTCAATTTGGGAGGCGGGTATGGGTACCGCCGCCCTGGTAACCATTTATTGGTTAACCAACACTCCTGCCATAGGTCGCCCCAAGTGGTTCGCTACGTTTAGCTGGGGTATAGCTGGGGTGCCCGGGTTCATGGGGTGATGTTTATCTGGGTCTTGTCGGCGGATGTGCTTGTCAATCACTGTAAATCTAACATAAACCTCTCTAGCCGAACTCTCGACCCCTCCAAAATTTAATATCTGACTTCATGTTGGATTTTACCTTGGATTTCCCGCGGTAACCTCCCCGGTCTCCCTCAACCAGTCTCTCCGAATCCGGCCTCCCACGCAGTTGGTGGGTAGACGCATCCACCGCCAAGTCCCGGACAAACCTAACCCCATGAGCCCGGGCACCCCTGCTAAGTCACCAAACGTAGCGAACCACTTGGGGTGACCTGTGGCAGAGGTGTTGGTTGTCCAATAAATAGTTCCCGGGGCGACGGCACCCATACCCGCCTCCCAAATTTGTTTAATCTCAGGTATTGAATGAAGAAAAAAAATGCACTACATTAAGTTCCATGGATGTTTTTTTACTATGTTAATTATTTAAATGCCATTTTAAGGTCGAAAAAATGAACTGTTATTCAAATTAGTTTTCTTATTGGCTAGCAAGACTTTTCTTATTGGACAACAAAAATAGGCCACCATCATTGGGTTGACAAAAATAAATCAAACTTTCTTTATTAAATATTTTTGTAATATTTGCATCTTTACAATGCACATACATTTGTGTACATGTTACACAGTGTTTTAAAAGAAAAATAATATAAGACTTTTTGCACACGCCCGAGCTGTCCAATGTCAACTACATATTACCTATAAAAATATCCCATTTTTGAAATAGGACCCCTTCTTGTTTATATTAGACGAATAATTTTGTTTCAGGGGAGAATTAATTCGTTATCCAAAATTGAAAAATCACATCACGTTCAAACAACGTAACATAATACGAACTGGCGTTTAATTACTGGCCAGATTTTATGTACATTCCTAATATTAATAATCATTTATCTGTCCGACTATCCATCAAAGTGATTAATGTATGTACAAAGGTACGATATATTATACCAGAGGTGCATAACCTTTTTAGCGGAAATCTAATTTATCAATTTTCAATATGCTCTCAAAAAGGGAGCTGGAAATATTCAGTAGTTACATTGTGGTGTACCTTTTATTATAATAGGTTGATAAATGTGGATATTTATTTATTTATTTTGTTATAACAAAAATATATTTACATTGTATTGACATTTTGACTGTCCAACTAGGTAGATCTCCCGTTCTAGGGCAGTCAAATTTACAGTTATCGTATTTTTGGATACAAGAAAAACAGTAAAAGAATAAGAAAATAAAAAATAACAACTATTTTGGATCAAAATAAATATCAAAAGAAATATTTAAGGCGCAGGTAGTACATAATTATAAGATTTAATAGTATTTTTGGCCTAAAATTTGTAACCATTTTGTTATTTTTGGATACAAGAAAAACAGTAAAAGAAAAAGAAAATTAAAATTCTGGAACAAAAGAAATATCATAATATCATATAAACTTTCTTAGAAATAGGTATACACATGATGAATTAATTTATTTTTATTTTTATAATGAACACCTCACAAGATTCCCAACTGCTAACGTCTGGAGCCAGTGAGACTATGGCATCCCCAATTGGGGTATGTTGTGAGGCTGAAGGTAACCGGGGAAGGGAAGGAAATTGGGGAGAGAAGGGTGGGTAAATACCTAGCTATTCAGATCTAGTAACTAAACACGGCTAAAGCCATTTCAAGTTTCAATTCTGAATGGTGGTTTTACACCAAGACGATACTTAGAGTGTTTCCACTCTGGAACGTGCCACCAATATAGTGTATATTATTTTTTTAATTAATTAATTGTGAAATAACACAAATTAATCAAATGCAAATATATTTGCGCACGCCGGGTTCGAACACGCGACCTTTGGAATGGGAGTCACGGTCAAGAACTAGGTCAGGGCCTTCTGTGTGGAGTTAATGTAAAAAAAAAAAGTTCATAAATCATCGAATTTCATAATATCTTTAGATACCAAACAATACTTTTTTTACTCTATTGTTGACTGCTAGCTTCACTTCTTTGGACAGTTTTTTGTTAGCTAAAACTCATTAGATTTATTAAATGCCTCCCAAGAAATACATATATTTTCCACATGTCCTACAATGAATTTAAACGTGAAGTATTATTATTTGAGCTTTAACTGTGTGTAAACTTGTAAAGTTTTTAATTCCACGTATGTATTTGCTATGTAACTAACTAACAAACTAACCATCACGCCGTTTCCCCGCAGGGGTAGGCAGAGAGGACGGACCGCCATACACTCTTTGCCTCATTCACATTCATACATCGTCTCATACATAATCTTCTATTTTTCTGACTCTTGACATGGCCCGACTCAAGTATCTGATTCACTTGATCGTGCCATGTCTTCCTCGGACGTCCCCTACTTCTTATAACATTCACACTTGCATCATATATTCTCCTTACGCTCCTTTCTTTGTTCATTCGCTCTACATGCCCAAACCATCTGAGGGTTCCTTTCTTAATTTTACTCATTACGCTTACATCAGCCTTGCATTCTTTTCGAATCTCCACATTTCCCACACGATCATTCACGGTTTTACCACATATACCTACGCCTCAAGGATCTCATTTCAACAGCATTCAGTCTACTTTCATCCTTCCTCTGCCAGTTCCATACCTCACTGCCATACACCAGGGTAGGTACAAGCACTCCATTGTGGACTGCTAACTTCGCTTCTTTGGACAGCTTTTTGTTAGCGCCAACAGCATTCAGTCCTCCATTTATGGAGTTACCTGCATTTACCCTTCTTTCAATGTCTCTTTTAGCCTTCCCATCTCTCGTAAACATACTACCCAAATACACAAACTCATCCACCTGCTCCAAGTATTCATCGTTCACAATTATATTGCACACTGTTTTCGTACTCTCTCTTTCAAATACCATGACTTTAGACTTACTTACATTCATCATTAACTCATTCTTCATACATACTTCGTTCATTCTAGACACGAGCGACTGTAGATATTCCATACTGTTAGAAATCGGCACCGCATCATCAGCATACAACAGGCAACATACTTTCAGATTACTCAATTTCGCGCCTAACCCTACCTCTTTCAATTCTTGCATACAATTATCAATGTATAGATTGAATAACCACGGTGACATTACGCAGCCTTGCTTAACACCTTTTGTGATGTCAAACCACCGCGTAAAACCACCGTTCACTCTCATACATGCAACGCTTCCCTCATATAGAGCCGCAATTGCCTGTATAAAATTTGTATTCACTCCATACTTGGACAACACCTTCCATAACTTTTTCCTGTCGACTCGGTCGTATGCTTTTTGTAGATGTACAAAGGCACAAAAGAGTTTCTGGTTTTTTGCCAGAAACTTCTCAGTGAGCATTAGCAATGAGAAAATCTGATCCATGCACCCCCTTCCGCTCATAAACGCACCTTGCACATCCCATATTTTATCATTAGTTTTAGTTCTTACCCTTTCAATCAATATTCTACCATACTGATTGAAAGGGTAAGAATTAAAACAAATGATAAAATATGGGATGTGCAAGGTGCGTTTATGTTGCTACGTCAAATAATTTATTTGTAATTTTCTTTACCGCATTTTCGAGGCACTGATTTCATATGCTGTTTTTACAAATAAATAAATAAAAAAATATATTTTAATAGAAAATTATTTTTTTTGTCATATGCGAAATTGGAATTACAATACTCGGTGATTTTTCACGTGTCTGCGCTAGTGTTTAGTATCAAAAATGAGTTAATTTATATGGAACCAGTGAAAATAGCGTTGTCTGTAAGTTCGGTTTCTGATGATCAATCAGTCATTAGTCACACTGCGTCGGTATGATTATAAAACAGCTTGTGGGCAATAATTGCAGTCAGAAGGCTTCAATGTAATTTATGTTTTCCGAGTGTAATTATTGTGAAGGTTCGAGCGCCACACAAGAAGATTTTTTGAAGTTTGTATTCGAGAACTTTCTAAAGCTTTCTGACTCCACGCTGAAAGCTTGAAAACTGTTTTATTGAGGTTTTTTTAATCTGGTATCAGTGGCGAAGTGGCTGTAGTTATCAAACTTTGCTTGATGATAATTTTTTGTACAGTCCTCTTCAGGGGGTAATACCAGAGATATCTTAAAATACTCATTTTTAAATCAATTCATTTTTTTTTTCAATTACATTACCGGCAACCTGGGCGTTTATCGAGGTAATATGTATATTTTATAACTAGTAAGTTACCCGCCTCACTAGACGTTGTCTGTTCTGAGACGGGTAATAATTAAAATATTAAAAAAGATAAAAGGTGTACAGGAAAATAGTCAGAAAGAAACAGAATAAACAGAAAATAAACAGAAAAAGGTAATAATTAAAACATTAAAAAAGATAAAAACAGGAAAATAGGCAGAAAATAAACATGAAAATACAAGTTGTAAGAATAATAAATCAATAAGAAGAAAGAATAAATCTCTATAATTGGAAATAAAACATGTGTAAATAAAGGATGAGTTATCGATTAGGAAGAAATTAGCATTAACTTGGTTCTCTTTTTTTGTGTAGTAGCCAAATGTTGCATTGTTTATACAAAATCAAATTCTAGAAATATTGACTCTTTTTTAACATAAATTGATTTTGAAATATTGGTATTTTATCTGGTAAAGTAATGTTTTAAAATTTGAAAAATTTAATTTATTTTTAATATATTAAGGTTATACCGTTGGTCGTTGGCAAATTTGTTCAATTTTCGAAATATTGTATTACACAACACACATTTCGAAAAATATAATCATACAATAAAATAAATCAATACATAATCTAGTAAAGCTATTTTTCAGAATTGTAATTTTAGTTAAATTAAAATCATTAAAAAATACGACGAAAATACCCCAGTTTTTCTATTTATATAAGGTCTTGCAAACTAAAATATTTCAGATTTTTTTACACACTTAGTTTTTTTAGACATTATTGAAAAATCATAAATACTTATGAACCAAAAATACTAACAAGAAGTACACGATATTTGATAATTTATCATCGTACGTTTTGAGCATTTTTATTGCTTACATGAATGTAGGTATATATTAAAGCAAGTTTTGAATGAAATAAATCGATATTAAATTTTTAACTTTAAAAAATTGATATGGGGAATAATCGATATTTCTCATCGGAACCTCCCTGAACAGTTGCAAGCATTTTTAAACTTTTATTCTCAGCCGCTAGTTGATGGCTCTTCATACTCAATTTAATGATAATATCTACGAGGACATCATGTACATGAACTTTTTCCTGTATTAATTCGTTAACAATAATATTCGATGCCTGAGGCCCTAGCACGCTCGCTCTATAACGATCGATAGGGTAACTATCGGTAACTTCTCATCGTTCCCTAGCATGACTACAGATCGCCAACGAATAAGTGACCGTTCACAATGGTCACCCTACTTTGTTTACATTGTAATGTGCCAAGGGCCTTTAGCTTGTCCATTATCTGTGTAACAATATTGTTTTTTGAAGTATCATTTTTATTTTACCTATATTATTTGTGTTTTTTGAAGTATTATTGTGTTTTTTGAAGTATTATTGTGTTTTTTGAAGTATTATTTTTGATTTCCTTTTGTGTTATTTTGTTACTTTGTAAATAATTGTTAACCTCAACACAGGCTTGTCCTAGTGAGGTTAAAAATTGTATTGTAAACTGTTATACCTAAAATGTGAAGAATAAACAATAAACAAAACAATGACTAAGTGTCCTTAACATATTCGACATCAACTGTTGTTTGTACGTTAGCGATGTGCAGTTGTCCTAGGGAACGATGAGAAGTTACCGATAGTTATCCTACCGATCGTTATAGAGCGAGCGTGCTAGGGCCTCAGAGGGAGTTGCTAATATGATTCAATTTAACGTGCCTGCGAGCTCACACCAAGTAGATCAATCCAAAAACGGTTAAAAAAAAATCTTGCTTGAATAATTACTATAATATATTACAAAAAGTGGAAGTTTAAGAAGAAACCAGGCGGCGTTTCGTCCATACAAAAGAATTCCTTATTTTCATATCTGGATTTTGACTGCAAATATGTTTAATACAAAGAGATATCGATTACTAGTGTGTCGGTACGTTTTGGTTTTTTGAAGTAAAACTTCTTTACGCACGCTTAACTTGGGGAGTAAGAGAGCGTTACGAAAAGTGTGATCGGGCGAGGCAAACCGAAGTTGAGAATGAGATATAAGTTAGCGAAGATACGTTCGAAAGAGAGAGAGTTACGTTTCGTATATTACTGTAGGGGCAAGAGACAGAGGTGGGAGCCCACATTTTATTTCTCTATTTCTCTCATAGCCAGTTACGTTTCGTATATCTAAGACACAGTGCAGACCTTTGTCTGTATCACACTGTAGGAGCAAAAGAAAGCAGTGCGCGCGCAAACGTTTTACTTCAGTCGTATGGTCTAAAGCACACTCGTTTTTTTTTACTTCTAAGTTACTTCTTATAGGAGTTATAATCCTCCAAAAATCGTTGAAATTGTCTGATTTGAACGCCATCAACAGACTTTCATTATACAGACTAGACAATGTATTTTTAAAACGTACGTATCGACTGAGTATTTTATGCTAATACAGGTAGTAAAATCTTAAAAAACTGCCCAGTTTTAGTGAAGAAAATGGGGATTTTATTTGGGTATGAGCCTAAGGCACAGTTGTCCATTTCACTCAGTATTTGGGGAAGTAAGAGCGACAGTAACAGCAATAGTTTGGTGACATACCTTTTTTTCCAAATTTCTCGGCGACCGTGTTTCCTATTAATCAACTCCTGTCTTCTTATGTTAACCAAAAAATGACAACTATTATAGGTATTTTTTTTTTACATTAGCTCCAAACAGGAGGCCCTCAGAAAAATAATTTTCCCCAGGGCCTATGTCATCTTTGGGGATGCTGTGTGGAGGGTATTTTTAAGGAAAGGAAGGAGAGGAAGTTCTGGGAAAGAAAGGGTTGGGTAGTAATCTGGGGTTCAGTGTGTCTAGATTAACCGCCGCCAAGACCTAGACAAACCTCACACCATGATCCCGGGCACCCCTGCTAAATCACCAAACGTAGCGAACCACTTGGGGTGACCTATTGCAGAGGTGTTGGTTATCCAATAATTGGTTCACTGAACATAACGTTTTTCTGAATTATTATTGACGCGAGCGATTTTGTTGTTGTTGTTGTTTATACAGGGTGTAACAGGACGTACCCGAAAGAACCTCAACGAAAGAATTTAACCAGCGATTCTTGAGCTTATTTGGAGTAAAAAATTTAAATAACAATTTGTTTATAAAAGTTAAAATAAAAAAAAAATTTAAAAAAATTATACAAAAATATAAAAAACAATAGGACGGTTAAGAGCGGGTTTAGAGGCTGGGCGGTTACTCGGCTGAGTGATCAGTAACGTGATGAGCGATTTTTTTTGTTTTACGTAATTTTCTTATAAATTTCTACATGCTATCTTATGAGAGGTCAAATCACAAGGAGGAAATCCATAATTGGTTTTATTTTGGCTATATGCTGCATAATATTATGTGCAAACTGATAACATGTAAACTGTTTATTTCCAAAAATAAAAATAAAAAATAAATATGCATAGGAACCTTTTTACTAAAATTAAAACTTAATGACAGAACTCACCATTGGACAGTTTTTCCTATTCCATGATTTTTTTTATTAGTATTTGTTTTTCATTTTGTATATATTCTCTGTGAGCAAACACGTCAATTTCTTCTTAATCCTATGAAAAAAATCTTGAATATTTATGTTTCAACAAAATAAGTGTTTCACAAATTTTTCATATTTTTTCCGATATTTTTGAATTCAAGTGACGATTAAACGATGTATTATGTCAACACGTTGCAAATATCTACAAAAGCTTTTAGAAAGAAGATCCTCCCGCGAGACATGCAGCATCCACAATTCACAATACTCGGGAAAATAATGCAAAATGTACATTGTCAGGTGTCGGGGCCAGGATGTACAGTGCGCTGACTGTGCGCTGTGCAATTGAAAGCCTAGACGTCTCATGAAAAATGCATCAAGCGAATGCAGAAAAATCAGGGAATATATTCAAGATGGATAAATTTTTGATAAATTGATCGAAAGGGGTTTTTTTCGTTAAGGATAAGGATTTCAGAATACTTTCGAGCTTGAAAACTCGGCCATCCCGGCAAATCGCCAATTGCATTTAATTGAAACCGGCCAATACTTTGAATTTGGTCATCAAGTCCTAGAAAAATAATTTAAATTCACAAAAATCAAATTAATTTTAATAAAGACGCAATAGTTCTTAATATCTTAGAAATCTTCGATTACACATCTGCCCTGATGATGGATACTGGATTGCTTACCAAAAATTTAAAAAAAACGACAAATAAGCTTACATTTGTGTGATATTTATAATCAATAATCACAATTCATTTTTCGCGGGAAGAGTGTGAAACCATTAGAAATATTAATAGTTTTCTTGAAATAAAACCCAACACAAGTTTGTTGGGTTTTTTAAGACGTTATCTTAACTTAATTACTAAACCTATACAGTTCACGCTAATAAAAATCCCAGCTCTCCAAACTAAAAAATATTCCAATTTCTTTGAATTCATTATAATATTTTCCATGGATTAAAGGCTTACTAATTATCAATTGTATTATATTTTATCAATAAGTGGGAGTCTAATAAATGTTGTGTAGTCTTATTAACGCATATATAACGCTATTTATACATAGATAAGATATAGAGCTGAAGTAATTCGATACACCTGGACATGTTTACATAAATAAACACTCAAGATGGATACATTTGATATCAACGCGGCAATCTACAATTAAATCCTACAATGAATTAAAATATCTCATGATGAAGAAAACGCAAAGGCTTTACTTGGGTCGGTATGTGTAAACTGTGAATCCCGTCACAATCAATTACCGACAACGGATCAAAATCGACCGTGAAAATGTAGAAAACTTTAAGTGTGCTCATCGACGAATATTTATTATGGCCAGTCTGTATCCTCGCTAAGAACGGGATTCCTCGCTCAAATTTAAGCGGACTCAATCTACCGCTGAAGCTCTGATAATAGACGCCGAGGCACACCGTGGCGCTAGCAGTAACTAATATCGAATACTTCCTACCAAAATTTATGTTTGCACTATTATGTTCACCGAATCTAAAAAAGGATAAGGAATGACAATGTTATTAATTGACAATCAATCTAAAATAGTCTGAAAAGGGATTTTAAACGTTTCAACGTAATGACAGTTTGTTTTTAGCCGTTAACTTCATTACTGGCGCACGAATAAGTAAACAAATACTATTTAAAATTCGTGTTCTCGTTTATACCACCATGCTGATGTAGTGGGAAACATTAAAAATCAACTCGCCTAAAAATATTTTAGTTTCATGAAATAGTCGTGTAAACATTTTCAAAGATCGCGTTCTCTCGATAACAGTAGAATGCGTAGATGTACTCACGTATTAACTTTAATAAACTATCCTATAGTGCTCCTCCGTACGAGTCCATTACAAAATATTAATAAAAATCCCTCACAAAATACAAATAAAAAATATGCTGTATACACAAGACAAAACAAAAGCAGAGAACAAAATTTAACAACAAGAGTGCCATAGCACAGGCCAACAATAATAGACTATAAAGGTGCTGGACAAAACAAGAACTTTACTGATATCATTTTGGAGTTGGTCCGTTTGGTCTGGCCTACATAAAACTAGTCACGTCCGAAACAGCTGAGTTTATAAACAAATCTCGATAATACTTCCAGAATTCGATCGTTCGGAGTTACCCGCAATTCGCTATCACTCCACAGTCCCTTATATATCCGCAATCAGTCACATGTCAAATTTTTGAATGATGGTCCCGGGGAGTCTGGTCAGGTCGTAATCTTCATAAACACCTCAAGTGGCAGCTCGAAGCCGCAGATACCTTTGAACGGGTAGTGATCCTACTGAGTAACATGATCCTCGCACCCCGAGGTCGTTCATCTTCTGCGGAGCTTACTGTCGCTACCTGTATTAGGATTAGAGCCTAGCCACGATTTGCATGTTTCAAGGCAATGGCGGGCGAATCTCAATCAGTAACCTCAGAAATTAATAATTAATAAAAACGCAATTTCCATACGCATGCCATGGATATAATATTGTGACAATGTAATTATGGGCGTGAGCGAATTATTACTGTAAGTGATAATTGATACTGTCTGAGCGTAAAAAGGTCCTGTTTACTCACTTGACCGTGTACGTTCCGGTTACGTTTCAAGATGGTGGCCGTTTTAATGAGTCAGTAAAGACTTTCTTACTCGTATTTTTTCAATGTTATGGAAGGCATAACAACTACCTGTCTGAAAAAGTTTGAAAAAATAATTTTCATTGTGATAGTGACGTTTATCTGGACAAAATGTATAATCACTTATTTGAAACATTTTAAAAAGTTGCTATAAATTTTTTTCAATTCAATTTCAATGCCGGTAACCCGGGCGTTTATTAACATTAAAGTATATTTACAGTTCATGTGCGCTACCATGTAAATATTATATGCTTTATAATTAAGTAGGTATGTATTTAAGTACGTACTTACAAATCTTATAATTTTAGGAGATATTTTAATTTTGATGAATTAAATAAGAGAAATTTAAGAAACACACTATTTGAAGCGTGAGTTCTAGTGTTAAGGAAACTACTGGTACATTATCGAAGTAATAAAAAAAACATTAATAAGGCACTTCGGGCACACGGGCACGCCCATAATAAATTTACATTGTTTTATCTCTTCAACATATTTTTGATACACCACAGCAAATTACGAGCATTAAAAAAAAATTATGTTCCTAATACATATTAATTACATACTCAAGCAGATTACAGAGGATTACTGCTGTCAAATCTACTATCCATTATAATACCTATGTAATATAATATTAATTACATTGCTTTCCGCAGTACAGAAACTACTAACATTTCCACATACATATCTTACCAATCCGATTGATTGAAGATAAGCGAACATCGTGACCAGCTATCCCTATTGTCCATAGATCCATAGATCCAAAGATACTCCTAACTCCAGCATAGATATCTAGTAGCAATCCACTTAGAGAGACTTGACTACACCTGTTCCCAATTGGCTCCCAATAAATCAGGAGACCGTATTAATCCATTTCAGGCTCGGACTTGACAAATGGCTCCACGGCAGATAATTGGAAGAGATTAGGCGGGCACAAGCCATCACGGCTCACAGCAGACAGACGGGCCAGCGGCGGACATACTCCCAGCTTACAGAGAGTGATTAGTGTTAATGAACGGCGATAACCAGTTAGCTAGAGGCTAGTAGCTACGTAGGTATTGGCTACTTGTATATTCTAATCAATTTCTTAGTTATTCTTAATATATTCGTGTTAACTGCTATTATTGGTAAGTGTTTATTTCTTAGTTGTTCTAAGTTATTCGAATGTATTGACTGCTACTACTGGTAAATGCATATTTCTTAGTTGTTCGTAGGCATTGACTGCTACTACTGGTAAGTGTCTATTTCTTAGTTGTTCTAAGTTATTCGAATGTATTGACTGCTATTACTGGTAAGTGTATATTTCTTAGTTGTTCTAAGTTATTCGAATGTATTGCCTGCCATATTGGTAAATGCATATTTTTTAGTTGTTCGTAGGCATTGGCTGCTACTCCTGGTAAGTGTCTATTTCTTAGTTGTTCTAAGTTATTCGAAGGTATTGACTGCTACTACTGGTAAGTGTCTATTTCTTAGTTGATCTAAGTTATTCGAATGTATTGACTGCTACTACTGGTAAGTGCATATTTCTTAGTTGTTCGTAGGCATTGACTGCTACTACTGGTAAGTGTCTATTTCTTAGTTGATCTAAGTTATTCGAATGTAATGACTGCTACTACTGGTAAGTGCATATTTCTTAGTTGATCTAAGTTATTCGAATGTATTGACTGCTACTACTGGTAAAAGCATATTTCTTAGTTGTTCGTAGGCATTGACTGCTACTACTGGTAAGTGTCTATTTCGTAGTTGATCTAAGTTATTCGAATGTATTGACTGCTACTACTGGTAAGTGTCTATTTCTTAGTTGATCTAAGTTATTCGAATGTATTGACTGCTACTACTGGTAAATGCATATTTCTTAGTTGTTCGTAGGCATTGACTGCTATTACTGGTAAGTGTCTACTTCTTAGTTGATCTAAGTTATTCGAATGTATTGACTGCTACTACTGGTAAGTGTATATTTCTTAGTTGATCTAAGTTATTCGAATGTATTGACTGCTACTACGGGTAAAAGCATATTTCTTAGTTGTTCGTAGGCATTGACTGCTACTACTGGTAAGTGTCTATTTCTTAGTTGATCTAAGTTATTCGAATGTATTGACTGCTACTACTGGTAAGTGTCTATTTCTTAGTTGATCTAAGTTATTCGAATGTATTGACTGCTACTACTGGTAAATGCATATTTCTTAGTTGTTCGTAGGCATTGACTGCTATTACTGGTAAGTGTATATTTCTTAGTTGTTCTAAGTTATTCGAATGTATTGACTGCTACTACTGGGAAGTGCATATTTCTTAGTTGTTCTAGGTTATTCAAAGGTATTGATTGCTACCACTGATAAGTGAATATATCTTAATTGCTTTAAGGTGTTCGTTAGTATTGACTGCAACTACTAGTAAGGTGTTCTAAGTTATTCGAAGGTATTGACTGCTATTAGGTATAAGTGCATATTTTTTAGTTTTTCTTAGGCATTGACTCCTATTGCTGGTAAGTGTACATTTCTTAGTTGTTCTAGGTAATTCGTACACGGAGAAAAATTTTATTCGAAAAAACGATCATTTTAATAGTAAAAACGGTTAAAAACGGGACTGAAGTTCTAACGAACAAATTCACAGTTATTAAATGATTCAAATAACAGTTGATGTCGAATATGTTAAGGACACTTAGTCATTGTGAACTGTAACTTATTCGTTGGCAATCTGTAGTCATGCAAGGGAACGATGAGAAGTTATTGATAGTTATCCTATCGATCGTTATAGAGCGCGCGTACTAGGGCCTCTGAGGCCCTAGCACGCTAGTCACTAAACACGGCTAAAGCCATTATTAAGCAACGTTTCAATTATGAATGGTGTTCTTACACCAGGGCGATACTGAGAGTATCTTCCACTCTGGAACGTGCCGCAAATATAACATATATTATTTTTGTTAATTAATTGTGAAATAACACAAATTAATCAAATAAAATTTATTTGCGCACGCCGGGTTCGAACCCGCGACCTTCCGAATGGGAGTCAAGTGTCTTACCACTCGACCACGGACGGTCGTAAATAAAAGTTAAAAAAAAAAAAATATATATCTGAACTATAAATAATTGTTGTAATAAATTTTACCAAAATGTTGGCGCTCTTACATGAAAGAAGCTGAAACGAAAACCCATTTAAGACTACAATAGCGTCACTACTCACCAACGATACGATTATTGAATAATAAAATGATACGAGGGTAATATTATATAAACCGTAATTCTCAAATAAAAATGTAAAAAGTTAATTATTTTTATTCAAATGAAGCAAATTACTTTTGGGTAAACCACTAGATATTATATAACATGTTTCAAAACCGATGGTTTCTTCGTCAGGATAATAACATGAATAAATAATAAATTAATAATTAACAAATAATAATAATAAATTCATGTTATTATCCTGACGAAGAAACATGTAGATATTATAACATTGATTATGGTGGTTTACACAAAAGTAATTAGTTTCATTTGAATAAAATGATGCCACAAAGTGAATTTGCAAAGATTGAAGAAATAATTATTTTTATGTTCACCTGGGTAAACGCAAGTTTAAATTTTTGTAGAGTACTAGAAAGTTAAATTTCGAATCACGAACAAACTACTAAACCTTGTACGCTGAAATAGGTGTCTTCCGAAAATCACAAAGTCATGTAGTCTGATGGGAAAACTTTAACAGGAAAGGGGAAAGCATTTTCTTGACAGGAGGAGGGCTAATTCGTTCCGGAATAGATGATAAAAGATAGTGTGCTAGTTGATTATACGTTCGCTGAACACTGACTGAGACAGGAATGTCAATACCTACAGGGCATTTTTTGTTGTTTAGATGCCTCTAGCCCCAACAATGAAACGGCAGTATTTTAAGTACGAAATACGCAACCATTTAAGACGATAGACTTCGCTTTTCGGCCCATACAAAAAGGACGCCCGGGAAAAAACACTTTTCTACGTCGAAAATTGCACAAAATAAATATATATTTTTTTTATTCTGCCATCTAGAGGGTGAAAACTATGTCGGTATGTTTTCGAATTTTTGATGCGTTTCGTACTAACGTAAAAATTCACTGTCAAACATGTACGATTTATCAAAAAATATTGTTTAAGGAAAAAGTGCTGCTAACTCAACTCTCATAAAAAATTATAAAATTATAAAAAGCTACCGACGTAGCTTCTTCTTTCTAAAAAATATATATTTTTAAAAATTTCAATTTCGTGAAAGTTTCGGTGTAGAAAAGTGTATTCTCCATAAACCCCTTTTCGAGCGATTTCTGTAGGTAAATTTGAGCGTTGTCTCATTCGCACATTTCGCATTCGCATGTATTGTAAGTGTGCGTGAGCTTATTGTGAGCGGGACAGAATGACAGACGCGGGTGTTCCGCGTGTCGTTTAAAGTCTAGCCTCTTAAGAGGGTATTATTACCAGAGAATACCGGAAATTAGTCCATTTTAAATCAAATTCTAGACGTATTGACTATTTTTTTACAAAAAAACATAAATTGATTTTGAATAAATGTTATCTCATCTGATACACGTAGTTTTAAAATTTTTAAAAACTAAGTGTATTTTTAATATACTAAGGTTATATATACCGTTGGTCGTTGGCAAATTTGTTCAATTTTCAAACGATAGATTCTATTAAACAATACAAATTTCAAATCATACAATCATACAACAAAATAAATCAATACACAATCTAGTCAACACAGTTTTAAAAATTTAAATCAAAATCATTAAAAAATAAATCCGAGAGCCTGTTTTGTGACCAAAATACCTCAGTTTTTCTATTTATTTAAGGTCTTACAAACTAAAATATTTTAATTTTTTTTTACTCACTTATTGTGTTTAGATATTATTGAAAAATCATAAATACTTATGATCAAAAAATACTTACAAGAAGTACACTATATTTAATAATTTATCATCGTGCGTTTTGCGCATTTTCATTGCTTACTTGAATTTAGGTATATATTAAAGCAAGTTTTAAATGAAATAAATAGATCTGCTGGTCAATCGCTCTTAATGTTTGGGTGATTAAATGATCTTTGAAAATAGTCATTAAAAAAGAGTTGTTTTCGTAATATTTTCCAGAGCTCTTTTCTCCACGGCTGCAAATCGAAACCCAGTCTCCCGCTTGACAGGCGGGTATATTTACCACTATACTACTGAGGACATATACCTTGTCAGCAATAGATTTGTATTTAAAAAAACCCAGCACATCACAGTGGAAGATTCTCTCAATATTACTTTAATGATTCAGAATCGAAACGTCACTAGAAATTGATTTAAATATCCAAGTATTTACTTACCTACCTCTTCTACATCTCTTTTCCCTCTCAATATCTTTAGCCTCACAGCATATCCCAATAATTTAGGATGACAGAGTCCCACTGGCTCAAGACGGTTGGGAGCATTTGGAACTTTTAGAAATTTTACCAATTTTGAAGCCAGGTAAGAGAACGGATTGCCAAACAACTCGGTCCTCGCATACACTCCTTGCTTCATTCACATTCATACATCTTCTCATAAATGCTCTTCTATTATTCCGACTCCTGACATGGCCCGACTCAAGTATCTGGTTCACTTGATCGTGCCATGTCTTCAATACCTTCTTCTTCCACTCACATTTGCGTCATATATTCTCCTTATACTCTTTTCTTCGTTCATTCGCTCTACATTCCCAAACCATATGAGGGTCCCTTTCTTGATTTTACTCATTCCGCTTACATCAGCCTTGCATTCTTTGTGGATATCGACATGTCTCACACGATCATACATGGTTTTACTATACATACGCCTCAGGGATCTCATCTCTACAGCATTCACTTTCTACTCTACTCCTCTACTTTCATCCTCCCTCTGCCAGTTCCATGCTCCGCTGCTATACATCAGGGTAGGTACCAGCGAATTGAGTATAAATTCTATAATGCTTTGGCCACACAAACATGCTCACAGCGCACTTACGCACGGTTTCTAATCCTAACAGAGATTCATATTTTAACGATGGAACGAATATAATATACGATTTTATTTGATTTCCAAAAACAGATAAAGCCAATTATCCTTGGCTATAAATAACATTCTCCGACAAATGCAGTACCGTAATACGGTTGCATATTGCCTATCTAGTACGCTGGTAATAACCCTGGTAATTACCTATTAATATTATGATTATTTCCACATTATACCCACAATGACATGCGACCGATCAGGGCCGGATTAATATGCCCAGTGTGTCCTATGCCCTGTGTCCTATACCCTGTGTCCCATAATCAGGGGCGCATCATCAGCAAGGACAGTGTGTACGACGCACGCGGGTGGCTGGTCACAGAGGCGGCTATTCACCTTAGCCTGTCTTTGTTTATATTATATTAATACAAAAAAACATTTTCTTGTATTTCTTGGACATTAACTACATTTAAAATTAAAACTCTTCAAAACAAATGTCTAAAAAAACAACGCTATGACTTGGAATAGACTGACGTTAAATCTAAACACAACGCCATTACCTAGGTAACCAAAAAATTCAAATTAACTCACACCGCCATCTCTCGAAACGTATGGAACTTACAAATAATTAAAAATCATTGTCAAATAACAAACATTTAATGAAAATGTAATTCGGAATAATACTATTATACGTAGCTCTCTCTAAAAATTTAGGCGTATTAGATTATTAGTCAAAGAATTTATACATAAAAATGCAAAAATCAGTCATTTTAAATACATGTATAATTACGAAAGTTTGTATCTGTCCAGTTAAGAGTTCTACCGAGCCGAGCCCTCTGATAAGAAAATATTTGGAGTTGGTGAATTATTTTCCCATTTGGTCTCTGGTGGGTTGACTTGTTGTTCTTGTATTGTTTTGTATTTATTATATTTAAATAGTACAATTACATAGCATAGATTTACTAGATGATCATTTGTGGAAAAATGTGTGGAAGAGTTAAGTTTTTTCTGTGGGAAAGATTTAACCCGGACATAAAATCTGGTGATAAATGAGAAAAAGTATCTTGGACAAACATCGTTACGCGAGACTTTGATATATAAAGTTAATTCATCACCAAGGGTCAATTACAAAACTTCACATTTAATATCATCATAAATCGACGGTCCGCGCCATTTATAATATTTGGTTAATTTTTAACGAGAGTTGATTTTTAATTTATTTATTTATTTGGCTTTTACATATCGTTACATTTTACAAATTTCATTTAAAACAACTGCATAACATAGATAAAAAAGATTACAAATTACATAAATAAAGCAAACAATATAATCAATAAGAACATATGTAATGCTAAATACAGTTGGATGACTTTAGAGAACTCGTAGGTACAATTCATATACCCACGGGCAAAAAAAGAAAAAAAAAACCAAAACACATTAATTTTAACAAAAGAAAATTAAAATAAAATGAAACGATTTCTCATTCATTATTAACATTTAGAAAGTGGTGGATTAATTTGACTTTAAATGTGTCGAAGTTTAAATTAAATATGTCAGTGACCTCAGTTAGTTCATTTGCTAACCTATGTATTCTTTCTAACACAGAATTCGTTAGAATTCGTTGGAATCGATTTGAATCTAGATTATTGCTGTGAGCTTTGATTTAGATAGGGCATAAAAAAATGTATGTGGTAGTAAGTATTTCCAATCAATAATATTAAGTTTTGGTGAGGTTGGGAATTGTTTTATAGTAGGTAGGTGTGTTACTTTATGCTTTACGGTTTAATAAACAGCTGATCAAACAACTCCTAAAATTTAACCAACAACTGTCACTCCAAGAATCGGTGGTAAACAGTTCCCGTTCTCATTTTGAAAAATTCAATATTGCGCTATTAAATTCACAGCTTTGTAACAATTTTAAAATGTTACGGTTGGTTAAACAACTGGTTCTAGAACTGTAATAACATCTTCATTGTGATCAACATTTACAAATTACGGCACCATAGTAAATAACTAACTCAATATCCTAAATGTGTGGCAACGATTTGTTTACAATACGCTGGTATTTATTTATAAGTTAAAAAATAAAATGTTACCAGATGTTAAATAATGTTAGAATTAATAGCACAGTTCATTACTATCCCACGAGAAACTGCAACGATTTTAGGCTTCCTAAAACAATTTATGGGGAACACAAAACAATATTTATTACAAAGGTTTTAAAATGTTCAATGAATTCCCTGAAATTGTTAAGGAAGCTAAAAGTTTTTCGTGGATTATGTCTCAATGTTGTGAAGTCCAAATTTTAGTAAGTAGGTACCTAGCAAATAATATTGTAGTAGTCTCAGAATATAACATATTAGATATAAAATTTAAAATTTTATAACTATATAAAATATACTTTAAAAAAAAAAATTACTCAGCCTAAAAGATATTGTCTATGACATTTCATTTTGTGGTAGAAGAACTTTGTTCAAACCTTTTCAACCTAGCTGTATTTTAAAATAGTCGCTGAAAATCGTACAGTTTTAAAGCTCACGCAACATTATTATTATTTTTTATGTATTAAATGTTAGGGAAACTTTTATGTCGTAGAGGCGATTGTTCCTCCCGTGCCGGCCCTGTCTGTGCCCTTTGACCTACGCCATTGCGAAGCGTGCCTTAGGCTAGGGTCGTGTAATCAAGGGTTAGTCATATTGGAAGAACCTACCAAAGTTTGTGTGCACTGAACATAATATAATCCCTAGACTTGTAACCTTTTGACTCCCAGTCCCCAAACAGGCTAATGAATCTTGTTCACGAAAGAATCAGTATTTTAAAACGTATGATTAATTTCACTAGAAGTAAAGAAAACTCAAGCTTATTTCGGGCCCATAATGTACTTCTATCTGTGAATCTCTTCAGTGGTAGTGTGCATATAATGTAAACAACGAGTGCATTCATTGGTCCGGGATGAAATTTATTTTCATCTGTCGAACTAAAGGTTTAGATTACAACAATAATATTTGACAATATCATTTGACAGAATCGGTGATTCCCGGAGTGACCGGTTAGGGGGAGGCAGTTGTAACCTCGGGAGCAATATGCGGGCATTTAAGGGCTGTAACGGGGCGGCGAAGGCAATTAAAAAGCACAACAAACGTCGGTTGAATAAAATAATTTTCAACATTTGTGCACTTGATTATAGATAATATTACGTTATACGTGCAGTCCTGCATTGTCGCAAGAATAGAACCTATGAACGTCCAACGAGTAGATATGCTCTCTTTATGATAATCGCTCGCAGAGTTTAGATATTTGACATTGTCTCCCGCGCCAACAAATGCTTGGATTTGTTCTTCGGAATGCGAGATCATTTACTAATGGAATTGCAATACGTCGAACATATGAAGCACTTGTTGGTAGCATCCTGGAATATAGCTCCATTATTTTGGGTCCCTTCTGAACAAAACCATATCCTAGAAATAGAAAAAGTACAAAAAAGATTTTTACGTTACCTATATATGAGGGAATATACGTACTATCCATTCCTGTATCCATCCTTGTTCTTAACAGGGATGCTCGATTTCAACACCTTAGAAGCCCGCAGAAAAATATTTTTAGGTAAACACTTTTTTAAGCTAATCTCTGGTATCATACTCAATCCGCCTATGTTAAAAGAGGTTAATTTTTACGTTCCTAACAAGTATACTCGTGGGAAATCCCATGCACTTTTTTATGCTCCGAAAGTGAGGACTTCTGCCTATCAAAATGCGCCAATAAACAGAGCGACTCAACTGCTTAACGATTCTGCATTGACCATTGACATTTTCAATGTCACTTACAGACAGTTCAGCAACTATCTTTTAGCACATGTCACTAAGTACTAAAACTGCCCTTGTGTACTTTGTAATTTATAATCTTCTCCGTGATATATTGGTGTATAACTGTTTTATGGAGAACATGAAAAAATAAATAAATATGTATTTGTATATGCTTAATAATTACTTCACAAGATAATAATTATTCCAACTAAACTAATCAAATGTGTTTGACAAGCAACATGTCATTATGTGTTTACACTGACAACTTAAATATAATAAACGTGAACAAGCACTACACTGACATCTGGCAGACGCTCGACGTAATTGGAAAAACTAAAAATTTTATGTTTACGATCATAATCATGCGAATGTACAGCAGTTGTTATGAGGAATGGCGAGGCCTTTCTCATACTAAACTTAAATTTAGATTTGAGTCCAAAAAAACTTGACCAAACTGAAAAATTATTTTTTTAATCATAAGGTAAAGCAAATATCTGTCTGTATTATCTTCTTTATATATAAAAAATCTCGCGTCACAATGTTCGTCCAAGGTAAACTCCGAAACTTCTTAACCGACTTTGATGAAATTTGGCTTACTGTGTGCAATTTGGTCCAAGTTAAAAGATAGGATAATTTTTATCTCGAATATTTATTATTGCGAATTAAATGTTTTTGATGGGACAATTATTTGTAAGTTCCATAAGTTTCAGGTAATCCATCAGATGGCGTTGTGTTTTGTTAGCCACAGCAACGTGTATGCGGGTTATATAGTAATGGTAGAAATTTTTGAAAAATTGTCAAAGGTGCCTCTAAAATGACAAAAAACGAATCCTTTAATGGCCTATATTGTATAATGAAAAACCGAAATAACTAACACATATCCGTACTGTACAATGATGTAGGTATCTACCATTTGATTAAAAAAAATACTTTTCAACTTGGTTATATATTTTGGCCTCAAATCGAAATTTATTTTATAAGAAACAGGCCGCGCAGCCGACCTGTTATATAAAAATGACGAATTAATTGCGATATTTAGCTGAAGCAATTCAGAGAAATATTGTATAGTAAATTAAATGTTTATTCCTATTTTCCTTATAATAATAATAAATGAAATGTATAATAATACGTGAAGATTAACATATAATCGCCAAAATTCTAATCGGCTTTCAAAGCACCAAAATGACACTAAATCGACCTGTAATATATATTTTTTTAATTTGTGATTGATGGTTGATTGCATAAAAAAAGTATTGTTATATATGTATTATAATTAGAACAGGACCCGGTGTGCTTCCCTGAAGTACACCATTTTCTAGTGATTTGCTTACTTCTACCTACTCTCTACTACTATCAAACTCTTCATTGGCGTACCTTCAATCTCTATAATATTCTGTAATCTATTGAGGCGTGAGTTAATTATTTATTTAATAATAAATTGCAATTTATTATAAAATCTTATCTCAGAAACAACCAAATCGATCTTAACATATCAAACTATCCAATGCTGATAAATGATTCTAGGATCGGAAAGGGTATAATTCAATAAGCAAACTAATACAATCACAATTTTGATGAAATATGTTTTACAAAAAATCTTATATACGCAATGAATTAAACATTTTTTGCTTATTGTACGAGTATATATATGTTACCGGAAATGTATGAAATCTTGGAATTGTATACAACTCCTAGGAAATGTATACAATTCCGAAGCTATTTAGGAAATGTATAGAATAGTGTTTTAAAAATTATTTTATACATACATATCCTGGGAAATGTAAACATTTCCTAGGAATTGTATATAATTCCAATATCGTATGAGGAAATGTATAAAAATAATGTAATACAATAAAATTTCTGTAATAAAACACGTTGTTTTAGTTGTTATATTCTTATAAAGTTAAACTGTCACTTGGTAAGTAATCAGTCTGTTATTTAAGTAATTAACATGGTTTGTGATACAAAAGAAAGTGCCCTTTATAGTTATATTATTATTAAATGTTTTACATTTCCGATTGCTATTTAGGAAATGTATAGATTTCCTAGGAAATGTGTCTAATATAATTTATTTCACACATTTCCGGACGATTTTAGGAACTACATACATTTCCTGGGAATTGAATACTATGACGGATTACATACATTTATTTCCGTTAACATAATTTGCCTTATTTTAATTGATTTTCTTGGTTGATAAGTTTTTAAAACGAGTTCTACAAAAGCTGAATCATAAAATGCAGTACAGCCAACATAAAAATAGTCACTGTTTAGCATGATCGCATTTATATGATGCCTACACTTTATCATGACGGCCATGGGTATAAAGTACGGTATAAAGGAGCTTGGCATATGCTAAACGATGATGTTCAAACCACATAAACAAGTTATGGGAATTTCACGCCAGAAATCGCAGTGTCTCGTCTGAAACAGCGATATAATTTGCACTAGATGCGCAATTATTTAGCTATTACCTGTACAAATAAATCAGAAATGTTAGCAGCAACCAAAGGAACAACCTCCTTCGATCCTTGACTATGAATCTGATGTTTGCGACCAAATCCCGGCGTGTGCTAGTAAATTATGTTTTTAGTTCACATTTAATTTGTATAAATTAATACAGTATCATAGTTTATTTGCGACATGTAATTTGAATCCTGAGCGATGGATAGGTAAATTCAGCATCCCCTAGTGAAAGACTATTATTTGGTGACCAGATCTGAACAGCCGGGTACTTCTCAGTCTTCTATTCCGGACTTCCCCCCCCCCCCCCCCCCGCCCCCTTCCTACCCCTTACTCCATTAAGCCTCACATAGGGTTACCAGATCAGAAAATGAGTTTTCCTTACAAAATCCCTGACTTAGCAATAAATTTCCTGACATTTCGTGTCAGTGTTGCTAGAATATTTGTGGGAGGTACCCACCCGGAGGTGGCAAAAATATCTCATTTTATAAACTCGCCGGTGAGCTTGAGTATGCGTGTGTGAGAATTAATGGGTGCGCAGAGGGCAAAGGAGAGAAGTAGACTGTCCATAGCTTCTGTTAAGGCTCTACTGTTGACACAGTTCAATCTGAAGAACACATCATGTTTTTTTTTTTTAAATTAGGTCCACACAGGAGGCCCTGAGGAAAATAATTTCCCTCAGGGCCTATGTCATCTTTGGGGATACTGTGTGGAGGGTATTTTTAAGGAAAGGAAGGAGAGGAAGTTATGGGAAGGAAAAAAAGGTATGAGGGTTGGGTAGGAATCTGGGGTTCAATGTGTCTAGATCATCCGCCGCCAAGACATAGATAAACCTTACCCCATGAACCCGGGCACGTGAAGAGTGAAGACCAGTAGTTGCTGAAAGCAATATCCAGAAATAAAAAGCATGAGCCGGTTCAGATTAATGAAACAATTTAATTGATAGATTTGATTCTTTTCTTTTTATTTTTTGCAAATAAATTGTTTAGTAATTATTTAAATATTTTTCTTACATTTTTCTTTATTTTTAAAAATTTCTGACAATTTCCAATTTACCCTGTTTCCCTGACAGACAGCTAAAATTCCGTACATGTCAGGAAAATTCCTATCATCTGGTAAGCCTAGCCTCACAACATATCCCAAATGAGGTGTGTTAAAGCAAAGGCAGCAATCTCCATTTCGGCCAGATTGCTATGTTTGCTTTTGAAATGACATGCCGACTGTTATCTTTGCTTTTACTTACAATATTACATACCCATATTGTGTAAACGTGTACGTACAATATTGTACGTAAAAGCAAAGATAGCAATCTCCACATCATTTCAAAAGCAAACATACCAATATGGCCGGAATTGATATTGCTGCCTTTGCTTTTACACACCTCAAATGAAGATATTACAATCCCACTGGCTCCGGGGAGTCTCTTGGAATATTTTTTTAAAAAATTACTTTAGGTTTTCTAAAAGCCGTTTTAAAATCCTTAACAATGAAAAAAATATTTAAAAAAAGGTAAATTAAGTATTTTTCTACAAATTCTTTGATTTAAGACTGCTTAATACAACAAGTATTACAACAAGCATTACATATCATATTCATTACTTTTTTTTTTGCAATACATATTTCATAACAATAATTGTGATTCTATTAGTTTTCTTATTGCATGACACCCTTTCCAATCTTAGAATCCTTTATCAGTATCGGATAGTTTCGTTTTGACTTCGAAGATTCAATCGGTGGTTTTTAACATAAGATTTTATAATAAATTTTAAATTAAATATTAAAATAAAGCAATTTAATTTTAAATGAATAATTAACTCACTCCTCATACCGGAGTGAGTTTATTTTTCATACCAGGTATAATTAAACAAATCAATAGAAAATGGGGTACCTCAAGGAAGCATACTGGGACCTATCCTAATTATAAAAGACATATCAATGACTCACCCAAGGTCAAAAATATTGTCGGTCTATTTTGTGTCATTTTGGTGCTTTGAAAGCCAATCCAGAGTTTATGGTGCAAATGTTAAGAAAAAGGAAAATCTTATCCACGGGCAGCGAGGAACATGAATATTGGCCTGTATCGTGTCATCTCGCAAATAAAATTACCAGCAGAAAATCATTTAGAGGTGTGTGAAAGCGCCTTACCTGATGCTCGAAAAGCCGATAAACCTACTGCCCTTTCTGCCTACGCCTACGTAGAGATCCAACAGTTCTACACCAACGCAACGATTAAGAGTGTTTTACCAGAGAATACCGGAAAATTTTTAAATCAAATTCTAGACATATTAACTCTTTTTTACAAAAAATCATAAATTAATTTTGAAAGATTGTTATTTTATCTGGTACACGCAGTTTTAAATTTTTTTTAAATTAAGTGTATTTATAATATACTAAGATTATACCGTTTGTCTTTGGCAGATTTGTTCAATTTTCAAACGATAGATTCCATTAAACAATACAAATTTAAAATCATATAATCATACAAAAAAATAAATCATTATATAATCTAGTCAAAACAGTTTACTAGATTTAAATATTAGACAAATTAAAATCATTAAAAAATAAATCCGAGAACCGTGTTTTATGACAAAAATACCTCAGTTTTTTTTTTATTTATTTAAGGTCTTACAAACTATAATATTTCAGATTTTTTTACACACTTATTTTGTTTAGACATTATTGAAAAATTATAAATTATTTTGATCAAAAACTAATTTTAAGGAGTATATAATTTTCATTCATTTGCCATCTCCGGTTTGATCATTTTTATGGCAGTTCGAGACATAAATTGTCGCGACTTATTAGCCGCTGAGATGCGGCCGTGCAAGGTCCTGTGTTCGCGTCGCTCTTAATAACAAAATTTTGCACAAAATTTAAAACTAATATCGTTTAGCTTCATGGTTGTAAAAACATCCGCGCACAGCGCTGTTAACAAAAACGGAATAATGGATTGCT
This sequence comes from Limnephilus auricula, assembly GCA_951813805.1. Classification (NCBI taxonomy): domain Eukaryota; kingdom Metazoa; phylum Arthropoda; class Insecta; order Trichoptera; family Limnephilidae; genus Limnephilus; species Limnephilus auricula. Next base: position 8,745,270 of record OX638402.1, on the reverse strand, counting down.
AGATATTACCTCTTATACGTGACCTTTAATTTGACGGGATTCTAACTGGCGTTGGGTAGGGTTAAGTTTCTGATTTTCTCCGGTTATATATTACCTAATTGTAATATTTTAATTAATTAAGATAATATTAGCGAAAGTCAATCGAAAATCCGAAACAGAAAAATCTGAAAAAGATACGGATACATCTGGGACTCGAACCCAGGCCTCTGGCAATCCGATTATGACTTTAAAAATGACGTCGTCTGAAAGGTTGGCTCCGAAGCTAAAGATGAAGTTCAACACGTCATAAAAGCCCAAAAATTAATCACGATAAAGCAGTATTTAAAACAAATATATATATATATATATATATTCTTGGTCTAAATGAGGACTAGCACTTGGTATGGTTACGTATGTACTCTACAGATCAAATAGTAGGTAATAAAAATAAAATCAAATCTACCATTCAATGTAGGTATTTAATGCATTTTTAATTTCTTTATTTTGACTCAATACCACTAACTAAGGCACAGCAAAAAATGTTGACTTCAAAAAGGCTAGCTTTTGCCAATCATAATTTTTTTTTTTTTTTTTTTTTATTTATTTTTTACAAATACAGTTATTATACATTGTATATATATTTTTTTAATACATTTTTTTTAATATCGTGATTCACCTTTTTTTTGAGCAATGCTCGTGTAAAAAAGGCGGAGCAGCGAAAAACAATTCAAATATATTTTTAAAATGTGTAGTAAGGATAATGAAAATTATAATATTTAATTTTTTTTATATATGTATATCATACATTATACGTGAAACAGAATTGAGTAAATAAAAGATATAAAAGAAGAAGAAGAGAGAAAATAAAAAAGAGTATAAAAGTAAAGGGATTTCCAAAGTCACAGTCACAATGATTGTAATATGTTATTGATGTATTGTTTTAATTAACCTTTTGAATTTTTTATAGTTTGTTTCCAATCTTAAGTTAAGGGGTAATTGGTTAAACCATTTGACTCCAAAATATTTATAAAATTGTTGGGCTGTGGTGGTATTACAACGCGGGATAGTTATAGAGCCAAGAATATTTGGTCTTTTGCTGTTTGAAATAGATATTGAGGTATCGTTGTTGAAACAATCTTTGTGTATTTGTAAAAGTGAATTTTTTTTATAAATAATGTGTAGTGAAGGGACTTTAAATTCTTGAAATAATCTTATGGTGGGGTAGTCATATGGTTTTTTTTAAATTATTTTTATTAATATTCTTTGGATGATTTCTAAAGGCAAGAGAGAAGTTTTGAATGCACCACCCCAGCCAACAATTCCATATTGTAATACAGATTGAATCAGTGAAAAATAAATGATTCTTAATAGTTTAAAATTTAATATGTTTCGGATTCTAAGAAAAATGTACAATAATTTTCTTAATCTTTCTACTGTTGCATTGATCTGTAGTTTCCATTTTATGTTACTATCTATAATTACACCGAGGTATTTTACATTAGTTTTAACAGTGAGTACAGAGCAGTCAGGTTTACATGAATTTAAATTTCTATTACAATTATATGAATGTATACTAATCTTTAAATTTTCAGGGAATGCATGTTTATTAATGGTGAACGGTATTACAAAGGTTTTTTCCGTATTAAGTGACAGCAAGTTTTTATCGAACCATTTTTTTAGTATGTTTAAGTCTAACTCTGCTGTTTTCTGGGTTTCATTCCAAGTTAATCCCTCGGTTAGAATTGCTGTGTCGTCTGCATATGAAATGAGTTTAGACTTGATGTTGAGTTTGAACATATCGTTGACATAAATGATAAAAAAGATTGGTCCCAGTACAGTTCCCTGCGGGATGCCAAAATTCGTGGTCTGTGAACCGCTCAGAAAGCCATTTAACTTAACAAATTGCTCTCTATTAAATAGGTAATTTTTGATCCAAGTTAAAGCATTGTCAGTTATACCAATTTTCGTTAGTTTGGAGATGAGATTAGAGTGTGATATACTGTCAAATGCTTTTCTTAGGTCGACAAATGTTCCAATGCATTTTTTTTTATTATCTAAAGATTTATATATTTCAGATGTTAAATCTACAATCGCATCTTGAGTGCTCAAATTTTCTCTAAACCCATATTGATGTGCATTTAATATATTATTTTCTTTTAAAAATTTAAATATTTGTTTTTTTACAATTTTTTCAAATATTTTTGCAATATTTGAGGTAAGAGAAATTGGCCTATAGTTACTACTTAGATGGGGGTCCCCAGATTTAAAAATTGGGGTAATAATAGTTTTTTTGTAATTTAAGGGAAAGTTTCCATTTTCGAAACTTGTATTTATGATGTGTGCCAATGGTTTGCAAAGTGAGTTTGAATTTCTTTTAAGTATTTCTACAGAAATATTGTCATAACCAGGGGAAGAATTTCCTTTTAATTCATTAATAATTTGTTTAATTTCATCAACGTTAATTCGTTGAAATTGTGTTAGGGTGTTACAAGAATTGGAAGGTGATGGTAGATTATCATTATCGTAGTTTTTTATTTTAAGTGCTAATTTTTCACCAACTGACCCAAAATAATTGTTTAAAATATTTGCACATTTCGTTGGATCTGTGTTAACATTGTAAATTGTGTTATCAATATCTGAGATTTTATTTATATTAGATTTTTTTGGTTTTTTATTGATAATTTCATTAATAGTTTGCCACACCTTTTTGTTGTTGTTGCCAGCAATATTGATTTTTTCTTTATAGAAATCTTCTTTAGTTTTCCGGATAATGTAACATAATTTATTTCTAAATTTTTTAAAATATTCGCGTAGTTTGTGGTTTTCAGGGAACTTTTTTAACTCTTTATAAATTTTTTCTTTATGTCTTATTGATATTATAATTCCTTGTGTAATCCACGGTTTTAATTTTTTAAATTTATTCTTTGGAGAGTGTGTTACAATGGAAGAGGAAGATTTGATGTGTTTATTCAAGGTTATTTCAAAATTATGTGAACATAAATCAGTATTATTAAAGGAAAGTACAGTTTCCCAATTTTCAATGTCAAGATGTTGTTGTAATTTTTCATAATTAATAAGAGTTTTCGGAAAGTTATAGTGAGAATAATTATTCTTATTTATTTTATCAGTTTTAATAGCAACAATGCAAATTATTATAGTTATAATTTTATAATTTTTGCAGAGAAAATATGTTTTGATTACAATAATGATGCACGTCGGAATTCCCCAAGATTTTATTAAACTCTATCATTTAATATTACTCTTATACTCAAAATTTCCTGATATCAAGAGCAAGAGGTCAGTAGATAAAATAAATATTCTTACTGTAACGTTTATCAATTTGTTCACACTTCATGCATAAACAAGCAGTTAAAATTTCTTTCCCTATTGCAAGGAGTTGACTTTCAGCAACTCTGGAGTAGTTCACTAAATAGACAATTATTAGTGGTTGAAATCAATATGAGAGGTTTTTTCGATTTTTTATTTTTGGCGGTGTGTGTATTAACTGTAACATATGTGAATAGTGAAACGTCAAACAAAGTTGCTTATCAAAGGCATGGCGCTTGTAGGACCCATCGGTAAGTTACATTTTGCTGTTTCTTGTGTTAGAATTTATTGTATTATTGTCATCTGAAGTACTTATACTGTCTTGGAAAAGAAAAGAAAAAATCGGTGGTTTTGGACATTGAAGAGATACCACCATAAGAGAACAGAACACAAAGAGAACAGAATGGAATTGAGATATTAAGGGGATACCCGGCGGTGATTTTTCCATACAAACGTATTCCCTATTTATCTCTCTGGATTTTAACCATAGAGAAAATATTGTTTTTACATAAAATAGATATCAACTACTAGCGTGTCGGTACATTTTGTTTTTTTTTTTATACGTTACTTTTTATAGAAGTTTTAACCTTCCAAAAATCAATAAAATTGACTGGTTTGAACGCCGTCAAAAGACGTTCAGTATACAAACTAGAAATGTTTTTTTAAAAAAAGGAAAACGTACAGACATAGAATAGTTTTTTCTTATGTAGTTGGTAAAAAAAATTGAAAATCAGTCCACTTTTGGAGGAGACAAGTGGGGAATACAAAACCTCGATTTTAGTTAGGTATTAGTAGCCCGAGGTGCATTGTCCCTTTCGCTCAATATCCGGTGAAGTAAGAGCAACAGTGACAGCAACAATTTAGTAAATTCTATTTTTCAAATTTCTCCACCACCGGGCTTCATCACTGCTTGATTCATTTTAACTGCTGCTCACATTTCAGTGTAAATGGTATAGTAAAAAAAATATACCGTACTTAATTAACATACTCGTATATATTTTATTCAATTACATGCATATTTTGTACAAACATTAGCTTTTTTATAATATTCGATCCATTTTCCCCAATTTTTTTGGGTTTCTTGCAATTACAATGAGTGACATTTATTCTTTGTTTTATTAATTATCAATGTCGTCTTTTGTTAGTTTTATTTTACGGTTTCTTCTTGCACAGCTTTCTTTTTCAGTGGTAAGATAAGAAGGTTGTGGAATGTACTTGTTCTGAACTAACTCCACTTAATGGGTGTCATGTTGACAATGGCTTTCTTTGTAGGTATAATCATAAAAATTAAATAAAATACTTAACTAACTGTTTTATCATCTAGTGAGCTAAATCAAGAATCAAGAAAAGTAAACAAAATTAAAATTTAGGAAAATAAATATTAATCGAAATATCATCACATTGCATCGGCTACAGTCGATCATATGTACGAATACAATATACTTATCACAAAACATCAGAAGAAAAAATCTCGTCATACGATCAATGTGTTCTTAAAACATGCTTGCTGAAGAATTAATGGCACTTGTCACAAACTCAACTTTAACACATGTACTCGTATAATGAGCATCCACCACTTCCATCCACAAACAAATGCTTTTAATGGAAGACCAGTATGAATTAACATGTACCATTCTTAAGTTAATAAATAAAAAATTTAAAAAATAATAAAAAATTAAATTAAATTTAAAAAAAATAAATGAGTTTATAATACCTAAATACCTAGTTTGCTTTATTTGTTTTACTCCGCATGTGTTTTTTTTTTTTTTAATATACATATAGATTCATTTTACGATTGCTTTAAGAAATATTAAAATCCTGTAAATTAAACCCTTGGATTAGTACAGTAAGGGAGGTTTTAAAACAAAGCTCTTAATAAAATATTAGACCAATTAAAAACTAATTGCTACAATTATTTTTAACATTTTTTAAAAGACTCCTAGTAGGTACCTACAGGCAGCTCGTTCCGTCAACCTGTTAGCCTCTTCCAAACGTATTATGTTTTTGTAATAATGCAGCACTTATAATGTTCCTAAATGTTTTCATTGTTTGCTTCTTCTCTAGACCAACAGACGATGAAACCGTTAGGAGCTACTCCAAAATGGTGATACCAGAATTTCATGTGGACAAACTAAAGGGTTTCATGGGAACTGTCGGAATTGTGGGAGGATCGGTGGAAGACACTGGAGCCGCGTACTTTGCAGCCATGGCTGCCTATAAGGTGTGACTCACTCATTACTCTATTCCACTGTTATCAATATATTTAGCATCCATCATGTTCTCTTGAGACCATGTCAGTTTACTTCCCCGTGATCATATTCTTCAAACAGAACATTACCTGTTTTTAGATTTTCACCGGCAAAAGCATTTTCGTTGTTTGTTTTTGGGGTGTTATGCCGTGTTACGCTACCTCCTCCTACACATCATCGGATCTGCCGGATCTGCCCTGATGGTGAACACTGCAACGCTGTCCGAAACGTCGGCTAAAGAAGGAGGTAGCGCAACACGGCATAACACCCCAAAAACAAACAACGAAAAAAGAACATTACCTAATTAATAGTGGAAAAAGTTTTAAATTTGTTTTATTATACTATTAGAACCAGTAGCGGCTCGTGATTTTTGGTGAGCTAGTGCTAATATTAAAAAAATGGCATTATTGATATCCTTGTAGTAAAAATTTTTTTTTTTTTTTTTTTTTTGTATGAAGATTTTTAGGAAATTTCAGTTTTTCCGCACAGATTTCCTAAAAATCTTCATACAAAAAACAAATTTTCGAAAAAAAATAAAGAATATATTTTTCGGCTACAACGACGTCAATAATGCCATTTTCGTTAATATGGCACTCTAGCTCACAAAAAGTCACGAGCCGCCACTGATTAGAACATTTCCGTAGAAAAATGTGCACTCCACAAGTTTTCCATCTGTGTTTAGTCAAATGACTCCCGATGCCATCGAGTGACTGAATAACCCCCAGTATTCAATTTTCCTCCACTGACTTTATTTCACAACGGAGAAGTTGAATTTTTTTTTAATGTTTTTAGGTTGGTGCAGATTCCGTACACATCTTCTGTACCAAGCTGGCGGGGCCCGCTATACAATCCATGATTCCAGACGTGGAAGTGCACCCCCTTCACGATGTCAACGTAGACATCTTCATCAGTAAGCTCAATAACATGGATGTCGTCGTAATGGGACCAGGCTTAGATAAAGAGCCCCATTCAGCCAACGTCATAATCCCCAGAGTCGTCCTGGCATGCAAAACCTTGAAGAAACCCCTAATCATAGATCTGGATCCTTACTTCCTGACTCAGGCTGTTGTCAATAATTTCCTCAAGTACCCAGAACCAGGATTGATTTGGATCACGAATGGTGCTGAATTTGAGACGCTCTACCCAATGATTAAAAACGCAGGCGATTTCAGCAACGCCCAAACGTCAATTGATTTTGACAAGATGGGTGAAAACGTATTGTTCTTTCGCAAAGGTTGCACCGACATGGGTATCAGCTCAAACCCCACAGCTTCTTGGAGTTTGAGCAAAGGCGGGTCGTTTAGGAGATCGGCGGGGCAAGGAGATATGATTGCTGGAGCGACGGGCATCTATTACTACTGGGCTGTCCACTCCATCGCTGCCAATGTAACGGCCACCCATGGACGCATGTTGCCCGCAGCGGTGGCCAGTTACTACGCAGCCAAGATGATGAGGGCAGCCAACTATAAAGGAGTGCGGGAGAGAGGAAGGAGCACCATCACATCAGATATGCTGACTTATGTCCAGGAAGTTCTCTACGGTAGCGATTCTATCATGAACGAAGAGGAAGAAAAGGAAATACATAATATCACTTAAATTATCATTTTTTTATAAAATATGGAGTTGATACAGAAATCTGTGTTTGTGTTTTGTACATTCATTCGTTTTTTTTCAATACCTACAAGGATAAATAATTTAGAGAAATGTTTTATCGCAATAGAGAGCCAACGGCCTGGATCTACCGGGTAACTGACGAGTTCATCGAAAATTAATTCATCGAAAGCAAATTCATCGACAACGAGAGGTTAGGTTAGGTTAGGTTAGGTTGAACTCGTTTTTGATGAACTCGCCGTGAACCATTTTGTGTGAATGTCTGAAATCTTGTGCGCACAAGAATCTCTACTCCCAACTACTCCCAACCATTTGGAGTCGGTGAGTCTATTGCATCCCCAATTGAGGTGTGTTGTAGGGCTGAAGGTAGAAGGGGGGGGAAAGATATGGGACAGATGGGGGTGAGGGAGTGCCTGGCTATTAGAACTGGCCTCCTAGCACACTCGGTCGATAGGGATTGATAAGATAACTAAAAAAATTCTTAAAAATTTGCCTTTTTTACGCCGAATTAACATTGCCATCCCCTTAATTGACAACAAGTTTTTCAATATGACGTTTAAATGGTAGAGTTTAAGAGTAATCCTAGTATTGTACCAGATAAAAGGTACACTTTTACATAATATATCGATCGATATTTATACAAAATGCAAAATTAAATTATATATGCCTAGAACTAAGGAGTATGTAGGGACAAATCTCGAATAAAATAACAAATTTAGTTTTTCCGATGCAGATTTTGAGCCTACAACCTCTGAATCACCAGCCAATGAGCTGAACGCAATGCCACACAAATGAATAAATTACTAACAAGGCTTAATTAAGTAATCCACCTAAACCACGATCAACCAGAATAGTGTAGTGTAGTTTGGTTAAGTCGCGGCATTGAAAGGGTTAACCCTAATCCCGCAGCACGGGGTGACTAATGGGAATGTTAGAGATATTCTCCATTCGCTTCCTTCATTTTCCTATCCCTAAATCTGCCTAATTATTTAAGATTAATTAATAGCGCTTAGAACTCAAAATACCCTCTTAAATGAAAAATGTTCCAAGGCGAAACTAAAATTATAAACAAACCCGTGACCCGGCATTTGATACTCCGACAGATCATAATTATTATAAAATTACAATTTTTTGTGCATTATTTAACAATTTCAAACCAAAGAAGTAAACAATTATAGGCGCTATTGCTTACTAATATCTAGTCAAAGCGTGTTTGATCGTCAAAAAGCGATAAGAGGTGAGCGTAGACCGGATTCGGTTAGCGCGTTAAGGCGAAATCAGACAGTTCACTAATCGTTCATTTCTGTATTTCATTCGGCCTACTTTACTCGGAATGACACGTCTGAACATGAAATGAAACAAAAGTGAAACGAAGATGGGAACATTCGCTCGAGTAACCATAGAGTAAACCTTCACTCGAGTGAACCGTCTGATTCCAGCCTTAGGAGCGTTGGAGGTCAATTGGTGGTATAAAAATAGAACAATTTTTGAAACCTAAATATCCCTTACCTAAATAAACCTACAAACGTCGTCAAAAATATTCTCAATAAAAAGTTGGAATGGCTATCAAACGAATGTATTTACAGTGTCGATTTTTGTACTTATACGCTGGTATAAATACAGTATATAGACGAGTTGTTTTATCTTTCATGCATTTAAATGAAAATATGTTGTATACTATAAAAATTTTAAAGTATACAACATATTCTTGTTCTAGTGAGATTAAACATTGAAATAACGATAATATAATGTAAAGAAACAATAAACAACACTTTTGTTATTCGGCGGTACATCCCATGTACATACATTGTTTACATTTTGTGAAAGCATTTTCCCTCAACCGACTGCATATTGTATATAAGTACGCCGAGTCAACGTACTTGTCAGGGGATCAACTGGCATGGAATCACAAAACCTACACGTGTCCTGGGTAAATTAACTTTGGGAGGTGATTCTACATGATAATATAAGTAAAAAAGATAAATAACTTTTTCAAAATTCCAACTATTAGGGGTTTTGTGGTAAAAAGATAAAATTTTACCGGCGTGTGCGCCAGCATTATTATTTTCCGCTATTGCCAAATCACCGCCCTATGCGCTCTCCTAGTTCTGTCAGTGTCAGTGTTAAATTTTAATGTAACAATTTTATTCGCGTAGTAGTTTTTCACTTTAAAAACGTTGTTGTTTGTAATCAAAACTTGTTAATTTAATATGTCTTTATCTAGTGTGTATTTATTAAGACTGACTTAAGGCCGGTCTCTTGCGACCAATTTCACAAACAATATCTCAAACATTACCATAAACATGGGGCAGGGCCGCAACGTTTGTTGTTTTCCATGGGCCACGGAAAGCAAAAACATTGTGGTCCCAACCTAACTATCCACAAAGTGTGAACACATTTTCGTCGAAGGAGAAGCCGCTTTAAAGAAACGACTTTATTCAGTGCGTGTTTTCTTCAGACTTACTTTTGTTTATTTAGTTGTAGTAACACATCATGTTTAATTAGTTGTACACTTGCCTAAATGTTAAAATTGTGTTTATTTGTGCCTAGTTTTGTTATTGAATTATTGTGGCAATGCCTGACTTTACCAATGAAGAACGGGCAGAATTGCTTTACCTTTACATGATTGCTTACAAGCTGAAGGTGGATATTTTGAAAATTTGTTAAACTAGTAAAAAGCGATTACATTAGTTAAGTGTTTAACCACTGGAGCGACAGAGCAATTTTTTTTCTCGTATTGCTAAAGGAAATTTTCCCGCCCACATTAAAAAAATCATTCCTCCGAATTTGAATAGGGAGACATACAAACTGAATGTAGTTCTATATAGCCAATAAATTCACATATAGATATTTTGTCTTTTATCACGTGTTCGTAGGATTTATAAAAAAAATTATAAAATCGTTAACATTAAAACTTTAATTTAGAGAATATTTGTCATATTTTGGCAGCAAAGCAATCCGTGGTTTTGGAAATAGTGCCATATTGTGGCAAAAAGCGTTCGAGTGGTTAAGTTAATAATCATTTTATCGTTAAAAGTGTGCCTTCAAGTGTTATTTAAGTGCAGTTCTCTTTTTAAATTTGCTTTAAAACATACGATTTTGTATAAACGTCAAATTCTCGATCTTGTAATTGTTTACAAACGGTATCCATGAAAACAGGCCAAATCACAACCAAGCAACGTTGCAACAATCGCGCCCGACTGACTCACAGCAAGTTTATCGGGTAAGTTTTACCTTTCACTAAGGATTTTTAATACCTATTAACATACATACATAAGACATACCTATGTCTTTTGTATAGGAAAAAAAAAGTTGGAATTTCAGAAAAAGTTATTTATCTTTTTTACTCCTACCATCATCTAGAATCACCTCCCGAATCTAATGCACTTTACCCCCGGACATCCTGTATATCATGTGACTAGAGGTGTGCCAAATGTTAGGATGTGTGTAGTTTTTATGTTCAACTACTAGTTTCAACTACCGGGTGTCAAAAGGTGGACTGTGTATAATTTTCACGTTCGCGTATCAACTACTGAGTGTCAAAAGGTAGGCTGTGTGTAGTTTCATGTTCAACTACTGCTGTGTATAGTTTCACGTTCGGGTATGAACAACTTTGCACTGATTTGAAAATAGCTATTTTTCCACTGATGACGGTATGGCCAACTAAAAAAATAAGCGGACAACTTCCTTGCCAATTGTTCACATAGAACCAGTTGTTTTGGAAAATTCCACGTTTGAATTTCCTTCAAATCGTCATTCACCGAAAAATTGGGTTGTTTCAACATCCGTCAGAAGAAATTTCAACGAAAATTTTATAGAAATGTTTCAAAAAATGAAAAGATTCTTTTTTTCATTTCAAATTTGACACGCAATCACTTCTTCCTTAATTTCAAATACGAAATGGGTTGTTTCACCTCCAAAATAACGTTCGATAAATATGAAAATTTCACTCAGTGTTCCCCGCCGAATCACAATGTTGACGTCTACGCATGTGCCTCCCATTGAACGCTAAACGTTCGAATTCGGCTGATCACATTTAAAAAATTTCACATCACATCTCTTTGGTATTTTCGTTGAAATTTCTTCTGACGGAAGTTGAAACAACCCAATTTTTCGGTGAATAACGATTTGAAGGAAATTTACACTTGAAATTTCCCTAACAACTGGTCCAATGATATTTTCTTTGATATTTCTTCTGACGTAGTTTGAAACAACCCAATTTGTCGGTGAATGACGATTTTAAGGATATTCAAACGTGAAATTTTCCGAAACAACTGGTCCTTCTACTAAAATAATTCCAAAATGTAATAGACATATTAGCTATTATCTGAATATTAATATTTCAATTAAATCAAATGTACATATGAAATCAAATCTACACACGAGGTTCTATTTACTTTGGGAATGCTATGAGGTGGTTCTTTTTGAGGAAAGGGACGAGAGAAACCAGGATGAAAGAGACCCATGTTGTAGAAGGGAGTGGAAATGTTTTCAATAATAATTATTATTTTTTAAATTAACTGGTGCTAATTAATATAAACAACTGGCTGGAACTCTTCCCAATACCGAAATTATTGGCTTTTAGCGAATGCAATAACAATATTACATTCTCGCAAATTTGCATTCGAAAATTTTCAATTTAAATCCTAAAAAACGGTTTTATAACATCTTTATGATTTTAATTTTATATTTCATCTAGCCACAAATAATTTCTAGAATCACTTGTAAAAATTAGGAAAAATATAAAGATTGGAGATAAAATTTTAAAGATAAAAATTAGAGATAAGGAATTAAAAAAACATATTATAGATAAAACTTAGGCACTTGAAGTGGCTCCATTTAAATCTATGGAAAAATCAACGGCCTCAGTAAAAAATGTTCAAATTAAAAAACTTACATTATAAATTTTTATAACAGGGCATCGCGTATTTATGGTACATGAAAAATAATATAACGCAATTTATCATCAAAAAACGTATTTTCTTTATGAAATAAATACAAAACATCAGAAAGGCAACAAAAAAATTTGGAGATGCGGGGGATCGAACCCCGGGCCTTTCACATGCAAAGCGAACGCTCTACCACTGAGCTACATCCCCGTATGAGTTACTCTCGCTCAAATTTAACCGCGATCGAAGAATATTATTTTATACAGATAACGTTTTCCAAAATGTTTTATTACTAGATCATAATTTATTGTATCAGTTGTGAAGCTGACAATACGTAGAATTTATACCTTTCACAAATAATATTGTCAATTATTCTTCGCCGGGGACTTTCTGTATATATAAAAATTAATTTGTTTGCCGGTTTGTTTGTGTGTTCGTATGTTATGCGCGGCCATACCGTTGATCCTATTGCAATGAAACTTTGGGAATATGATATGCGCATACCCGGGATGGTTATAGGATAAAGAGCTCTGGCGTTATAAAATTATTTCCTGTACTATTCATACGAGTGCGATTAAAATTTCATCAGATCGCTATTAATTTTTTTTTTTATTGTTGTGAACATACCCGTGAATATTTCTATATATAAATATATATACTGGTGAGCTCTGGCATTATTAAATTTGGATACAAAATTAAATAGGTGGAAAAATGGGTGTATTTTATTGAGTTAAGCGGCAGGGGGGAAAAGGGTGGGGGGAGGGGTATGTGGGAGGGTCAGATGGGGAATTAAGGAGGGGGACAAGGGAGAGGGGAAGGTGGAAGCGGAATGCGCGAAGGAGGGGGGGTCGAAAGGGGAGACCGGAAGAGGGTAGGGGGAGCACGGGGAAGGTGAGAAGGGAACGCGGGAGGGGAGACGGATGGGGAACGGGAACGAATGGGAAATGACACGAAAAGGAAAGAATTTATTAATTTAAGTGGAATTGCAGCGCATGCCGGGTATCAGTAGTTATATAGAAAATTATGATTTTTCGAAATCAGATGCAGACAGTGATGTAGTGCAACTGTGTGGTTGAGAGGGGGGGTATGGTAAGGAGGGGCGGGGACTCGACGCGACAAAGAGGTTCCAAATACACCTAAAGTTGGCATTAATTCACAGGGAGGATTTGCAGGAAAAAAAGGGATAAGTTTATTTGGTACCGGTATTAACAACATCTTTTTTTAAACTCGTTTTATAAAGATTTATGGTATTTTTCGCATTTATTTAGCAAAGATAATTAAAAATAAACAAAATAATATTCAATTCATATTTTTACAGAAATAAACACCTTTATTGTGTGTGTTCATAGTCAAATACTGTGTTAATAGACAAATACAAAATGTTAATAGTCAAGTGTTAAGAAGATAAACAATCATCATCATCGTCATCATCATCATCAGTGTTACGGATATCTGAAGAAATAATACCTGGGGAATTTAATTCTTTCTTGGGAAAACGATTTAATTGTATTTTTCGGGAACATTTCTGTAATTGTAATGTAGGTGTAAATGTGAAAGATATAACAACAATATTTAGTGATATCTGTTTATTGTCAACCCTCCCATACTGGTGAAACCATTGTCCGCGATTATGTGGCGAGGGGATGGTTGGGGACGGGTGGGACGGGAGGGGACGGGTTGGCGGGAAGAGGACGGGTTCGAGGAGTGGAGTTCGGGTTGGAGGGGGGGGGGATTGGTTAGAGGGGAGGTGGCGGGTTCGGGGGAGGGGGACGAGTTGGAGGAGGGGTGACGGATTAGAAGGAGGGGGAAGAGTTGAAGGAGAGCTGACGGGTTGGATTGGAATGACGGGTTGGAGGGGGTCGACGGGTTGGAAAGACGGGGGGTTGAAGGAGAGGAGCCGAGTTTGTGGGGAGGAGATAAGTTGGAGGGGAGGGTTTGTAACGGAGGTGGACCCTCTCATCTATACGAAATAAATGTCGATCTTACCAACCTTATTTCCCCACCTTCCTCTCACCATCTTCTTCCCCTCCCCACTACCTTCAGCCTCACAATATACCCAAATTAGGGATGCCATAGTCTCACTGGCTCTAGACGGGAGCAGCGCTCGAGGCGGGAGGGTCTTTTATGCGTTATTCAAATAAAAAATAAATAAAAATTTATGAATGATTTTTTTACATACAAAGAAGGCCCCGAGGAAAATAATTTCTGACTGACTTATAACTTATAAAACGACCCATTAAAAAATATGTTCTACATTTTGACCCCGACGTGATTTGAACACGCAACCTTCTGATCTGGAGTCAGACGCGCTACCGTTGCGCCACGGAGTCGATAAATCAACTCGAAAATTTAAATTTTATCAATCGAATGCAAAATTAACAATATATATAATGAGGCACTGAGAAAAACAATTTCCCTCGTGGCCTATGTCATCTTTTGGAATGCTGTGGAGGGTCTTCTTAGGAAAAGGAAGGAAAGGACGTTCTGGGAAAGAAAAAGATATGGGTGGTGGGTAGGAATCATTCTTCCGAATTTGGTGCAAGACGATGGATCGAGAGAGTCTGACTGGAAAAGTCATAAGTGCTCCATCTACAAATATCTCCTGATCCGATCCGCCACACATGAAGCGGGCAAACACATCCGCCGCAAAGACCTAGAAAAACGTCACCCCGTGAACCTGGGCACCCCTGCAAAGCACCAAACCTAAAAAATTACGAATCACCAGGGCTGACCCATGGCAAGGGTATTGGTTATCCAATAAATGGCTCCCGGGGCGACGGTGAAGGGTTAACCCTCCTCTGAAATAAGTTGTTATTAAGGTGAAACTGAAAAGAATTCATAATCTGCTCTTTCATAGAATTATTAGCCCCTTTAATTATTTTTGGTTAAAACACATTTTGCAAGTTATGCTTCAAAATCATATTCTACGCTTTCGTAGATTACAAGTTATGCTTTGAAATATTAAGAAAAAAAATTGTTCACGCAAGTACACAAGCAATATGAATATTAATAAATAGCTTTGTCAATTAAAAAACTCGAATCTTTCAAGAAAAGCTATCAAATACATTATTGGATTAAATCACCGATGAAATATTGTATTTGTTCTTGAAAGATTTGAGTTTTTTAATTGACAAAACTATTTGTTAATATTCATATTGCTTGGGTACTTGCGCGAACAATAAATTATTCTTAATATTTCAAAGCGTAACAACTGGTAAAAAGTGTTTATAAGTATAAATACTAAATCTACGAAAGAGTAGAATATGAATTCATTTGGAATTATTTGTTTGCGCCCGTACAAACTCAATAGTTTTGTCTATAAAAAATCAAATCTTTCAAAAAAGGCTAACAAATAGAATATTGGATTGAATCTCTGATATTATAATATTGCATTTGTTAGCCTTTCTTGAAAGAGGTGAGTTTGTATGAACAAAACTATTTATTCATATTGCGTATTTACGTGCGCAAACAATTAATTCATTATAATATTTTAAGGCATAATATATTATAAAGAAAACAGTTCATTGAACCAAATACACAGTCACAAATGAATTTTTTTTATTTATTTCTTAATGAAGATGCATTTGCAACAAAGTATGGCTTTATGGTGGTAGTTATTTGAGCCAGTTTTAAATGCGCCAATTACTGTTTTATTCCTGACACGTTCCTGGGTTCTTATAACTTCATCAAGAAGAATAAATAGGCTGTTAAAAGGAACCCTACCTGATGTGATATCATTACGTAATGTAACTTCGTGATAATTAATCCTAAGTTAGCAACAAATAATATTAATTACCCCCCAAAGGCTTATTTTTGGATGAAAAAATATTATAGAAAATTGGCAGTTTGGGTAAATTACCACTTAGTTTTAACGATTTAATTTAAGGTCTTGAACGAAGAAAAATTACTGTAGGTATGATTTATTGTGAGATACAGAAATATGTATTTTTTTAAACTGAGACAGCACAGAAATCTTACAAATAGTACCTACTTATAGTCGTACAAATAGTGTAAATCCGAAGTATTTGGAAGGGCAAAAAATTATGTTTTCTGATTTTTTATGTGAAAACCGCACAACTTTTCCCAACAAACGTCTGGAAACAGTGGGCTGACGGCATCCCCGGTTAGAGACTGAAGTTAGTTGGGAGGTGATGAAGTTATGGTCACATCTGGGACTCAAACCCAGAACCTTCGCCCTGCCGGGGCGCAGCTCTACCGACTGAGCTAATGTGTCCTGATTCACTCTTGTTTTACTCACATAGTTAAAAATATAATTAAATATTCATCCTAGACTTGCAGATAAGTCAATAGATGTCGCATATTAAATAAAAATGGATACATTTATCCAACATCACTATCTAGATAGCATTTAGTTAGGGTTTGAAGCATACGAGTACAATCATACATAAACATAAGCAGCCAATAAATCAAGATATTTTTGGTAGTTCTCAGTCGAAGTATGATTCAATTAAATATGACCGAATCGGATAGGAACGCGTTAGCTCAGGTGGTAAAGCTGCGCCCCGGCAAAGCGAAGGTCCTGAGTTGGAGTCCCATGTGTGGTCGTATCTTTTTCTGATTTTCGATCGGGTTTCGCTAATATTGTCCTCATTAATTTTTTAAAAGATCTCTTTGGGTAGCAGATTTACATTTTTTTGCGATTTATGTTCGATTGAATCCTAGATGGTGTAATACTGGCGCAAGACGTTCAATTTTTCAATGTCATTATCATTAATTTTGTTGCATTACTCTTGATTTTTTCCTCGCAGCCATGTCGCAAGTCACAAGCAATAAACGATCCAATAATTTCCACAATTTACATCTCGCGTCGATAAATCAGGGAGCGGCTATGTTAAGAGTTACCGACTGAGCCCGTTTGTCATTTTCCCCAATATGGCGGCCGAGAATATGACATCTGAGTTCTGAGTGGGTTCTGCAAAGAGATCTCCTTTTAACTCCCATTTATATTAAATAAAATACAATTCAATATGAAAAAGAAAATATAAATTATTCATGTCGAGTAATCGACCATGCCTGATTTGTTCGTGGCGCAGAATTACAATCAGAAAAGTTCTACTCAATAATTTATTTCATTTATTTATTGTGAAAAACGGTACAATCCAATTACATTTCACAAATTACAGTTTAACATACATTCATTTAATCACATAGGTAAGTACATCAATAATATCAGATGAGATTGAACCTCGTGTTAAAGAATACATTTATTGCGTTCTTAAATTCGCTTTTGTTTAAATTGAAAATGTCAATAACAGAAGAAATGTGGTTTAGCAAAGTAGTCATTCTCCCCAAAGGCATGATCATTAATAGGTTTGTCGGGTTGGTCCTGTCTCTTGGAAAAATAAATAGTCTGTGCTGTCTAGTTCTGATGAAATTATCGGGGACATAAAGTGAAATTCGTTCCAGAATATCAGTATTGCAAATGTGCCCATTTTTTAGTTTTTCCATCGGTTGGTTACACGAATAATATAGAAGGTTTTCCGACCCACGGGCAGGCCACATACAGCTGTCGGTGCGAGAAGCATGGATTTCCAAATTTACCCCCCCCCCCCCCCCTCCCCGTAACCCCCTACCGTTACTATGTCTTCTTTGCAATCCCTCCATCTGTCAGTCCCCCACCCTTTCGGTACCGCTCCCCTGTGTGTATGCATTTTTTCAAACAACTCGCGCGCCACTTATTGTAATTTTTTTATACAAATTTCATAATGTCAGAGCTCACCATTATATTTAGAAACATTCGCGGGTGTTCGCATAGCAACTCACCAAAATTTCATCGCAATCGGATGAATGGTGTAGGAAATAATTTCATAACGCTAGAGCTCACTTGCACTGTATGTAGAAACCAGCGCGGGCATGCACACGACAAATCACTAAAGTTTCATTGCAATCGGATGAATGGTTAAGGTACCGCAAAAGGGACAAACAAAGATTTTTTTAAAATATATTATATTAAGATAAATGTTACATGCATAATATCGTTACCATATGTCCCATTTTAATCAGGACTGTCCGTTTTCCAGTACTCCTGTCCTGAACCCCTAGCACGGTCGTCGATAAGGATTGTATCGATATCTTTCGGTTCATCGTTCCCTAGGACAACTGCAGATCGCCAACGCACAAGCAACAGTTGTCGTCGAATATATTAAAACACTTAGTCATCGTGAACCGTTATTTATTTGTTGGCGATCTGCAGCCATGCTGACCGAAGTAACGAAAAGTTATTGATACGATTCGAAATTTTGGTTAATGGTAACGATCCCTAAAAATTCAAAAATAAAAAAAACAAATGTAAATATTTTTTGGCTTTTGAAATCATTTACAAGGGTTCCCCGACAAAAAGGAGGAACTTTTACTTTTTGAAACAGTCTAATATAATATGAGTGTTTTAAGTGTTTTAAGTGTTTTAAATGTTTATTTAACATCTAGAATAACATAAGAAAGGCCTCTTTGATTCTTGTTTTGATAGCAGTGTTTTACATTAAAAAAAAAAAAAAAATTATTACAGAAAAATAGATTTTTTTCATGTTAACAATATACCCGCAAAGCTATTGCAAGTAGCTTGTCTGCGGGAAAACAGTGTGAACAAAACATTGTACAATTGAAATGTCTCAAGTATAATACAAAAGAAAAAAAATGCAATTTAATAAAATACATAATAAAAACATAAATAAGTATAAAAAATAATAGAAAACGTCTAAAAAATTTTAAAGTGCAAGAGGTACAGTCAGTCAATACAGAAAATCTGATTCCAATAGCCATGTTTTTAACAATAGCGTAAATTTAGGTGTCGAGTAACATTTTTTCAAATCATATGGCAGCATATTAAATATAAGTGGTACAATGTATTCAAAAGTTCTCTGGCCATGTTTATTAGAAAATCTAGGTACTATCAAACCTTCATTTTGTGTAAGCCTAGTATTGTACACGTGATCCACCATTGTTTTGTATGGGCTATCTAGGATATGTTGCATACAAATTTTATGCCAAAAAAGAGCTCTAATAGGTAAAACATTTATGGATTTATACATTATTGTGATATTTTGCCGCTGGTCATACACTGCTTTGCTGACAAGTAATTTGACCATGGCGTTTTGAATCGACTGTACATGTTGGATGTTTGTCTTACATGAGTACCCGCAAGAAGTTATACCATATCTCACATTAGATTCAGCCAGGGACAAATAGATTAATTTCATTGTTTTGATTGGCACATAAATTATTTTATTTTATTTATTTAGCAAAAAAGGGTCAAAATCTTTCGAATTAGGATGTGCCGTATTCATTCACGTTGAATTGTGTAAAACAGGCAGTTTTAACAGTAAAAAAAAAGTTGTGAAGATTTGTGAAGGATAGCTTGCGACTTTTGTGATGTCCATTCGGCGAAAAATAAAGTCTCACCTTTACGCGCGGTTGAATTAAAACTTATTTGACAAAACTAAATAAAAACTTACATTTTTGCGGAACATGATTAGATTGTTGATTTTTCGTTTATAATTATTTATAGACGAAGGGGTAAAATTTTCCTGCGATTCAGCCATTTGAATTCTAAACAACACTATTTTTATTGTCACACTACTGCTACTTTTTACTTCAATAGCTAGAATTCACAAGAAGCAGAGATAAATGGGGTTAATATCCATCGAAAAAATAATACAAATTAAAAAGTTCAACTAAAATCTTTAGATAAATCATACAGGGTGTCCGGGGTAAAATGCATTAACCTTGGGGGTGAGTCTACATGATAATAAAAGTAAAAAAGATAAATTACTTTCTTCGAAATTCCAAATTTTAGGGGTACTTTTTCGGTAAAACGATAAAATCAGTCCGTCGTATGCGGTCAGCACTAGGTACTATTTTACGATGTTAAGGCGGAATCAGACAGTTCACTAATCGTTCGTTTGTACCTTTCAATAAGGATATTTTATAGGTATCTACGCCTTTTTGTATCGGAAAAAAAAAATTGGAATTTGGAAAAAAGTTGTTAATCTTTTTTACTCCTACTATCACGTAGAATCACCCCCGTTAAAGTTAATGCACTTTATACCCGGACACCCTGTATAATAATCAACTGTATAATAACAAAAACCTGTTAAACTTATACATTAGTAAATAAAAATAAACGGGTGATGTCTGACGTTCGAGTTTGAGACTAGGCTTCGGACTCATTGTTGCCATACCTACGATGTTAATATGATGAAATATAAATCGAACGTCATTTCCGTCAATGTAACTTCCGTCCAAAATAGATTTGAGTTACCCGTCGTAATGCCCTCAAAAAAGTCTTAGCGCCTCCGCCCACTCAGGCAACTGAAAACTCTCAACTGCCAACTGTCTTTGTATGACAATGTGATGGCCCGCACACTACACAATCACACAAAACCCCGTTGTCAATGGTAACGCAAGCGGTGACTTGCGACCATCTTGCGACCATCTTGCGACCATCTTGCGACCATCTTGCGACCATCTTGCGACCATCTTGCGACTGTCACGGCTGATTACCCTGGGCGCCGTTGCTAGGTTGCGAGCTGTCAGCTGATTGTTCTTCATCTATGGTTAAACAAGCTTTTTGACCAAATAAGACAGAGAAAACAGCCGGTTTTAGTTGGTTTTCAGTTGCCTAAGTAGGCGGAGCGCCTTACTTCAAAAAATTTTGAATTTCCCGGCAACCGTCGTATTACGTCATATTGCCGTCGTATTGCGGGAAGAAGATAAAATATCTCATAAAAATTATTCGAATAGAACAGATGGATGTTATGTCACCGGGATATCATATATGTCAGGGGATGTCATATTATTGACATGAAAAGGGAAGCTAAATCGTACTCATGGATACAATAATCATTTACCGGTTTTCAAAACATTTCTTTGCGTCTTCGTAATGCAGGGCAGGGCCCAGGATTCAGCCTTACGTTCAAACTGAACAAAAACAACATGGAGAGGCAATCGGGACTAACGAGAAATAGTGTGTCCGACGGGGTAATTTTAAACTACAATTACTCGGTTAAAAATATTCATGGCGCCAGCATACTGTAAACGTCTGTTTTTTTTTTTAATTAGCTCCATACAGGAGGCCCTGGAGGGAAAATAATTCCCCTCTAACATCTTTGAGGATGCTGCGTGGAGAAATATATTAGGAAAGGAAAAAGAGATAGTTTTTTAAAGGAAAAATTGTGAGGGGTGGGAGGAATCAGGAAGCGTGTCTAGGAGTAGGTAATGGACGTGTGAATTGATCCCTACCACTGCGGTTCAAGGCAGTGTTACGAAAGAGTCCTGCTGGAGAGCTAAAAAGAGTCTCTCCCGATCCGGCCCGCCACGCAGTAGGTGGGCAGGTACATATTTGAGACCCGAACGAACCTCACCCCAATGCTTTAAATATAATTATTTAGCAGATCTGAATATCCCGTATCTTTTCCCTTCTCTAACCCATCCAATAAAAGCTGTAAAATATCGTATGTGCTGCATTTTAGAATAACGGTAAACGAAATAATAACGCGTCCAATAATGCAGTGGTGCAATTTGAATGCACCACAGTAAAGCAGTACAGGTATTATAGTTGCAAATTGCATTACCAACAGCTGGTGGTTATGCATTCACCACGATGAGAGGTAAACCCGTACGCCCGCAGCCCTCAGCCCTCAGCCCGCAGCCCGCAACCAGCAGGTAAACTGGGGATGATTGAACATCTCAATTTACTCCAAAACTATGTTACCTAAGAGTGTGACGCAACACTCAAAACTCCATCAGTTCTGTTGGGATCTGTAATGGCTGGATCAGACGGTTCACTAATCGTTCATTTCTGTATTTCATTCGGCCTATTTTACTCGGAATAACACGTCTGAACATGAAATGAAACGAAAGTGCCGAATACTGCCGAGTGAAATCTTCAAGTGAACCGATCCAACAATGTTGGATATTTTCATTCGGCATCCTTCACTCGCGCGCGGAAGAGAGCAAAGTGAAACGTCTGAACACGGAGTGAACTCTCTATCAGTCCGTTTCGCGTCATGTACTGGAAGGACGCTATCACGTCGTAAGGACGCTATCACGGCTAATGTGTTTGCTTTTGGGAACACGTCTCATAGAAATTGTTGGGTCTCCCTTATTATTCATGTGTTATATATTTTTTAATATATGTAAGATTATTATTTGTAGGTTAATGTCCGTAATAAAAAAGGTAAAATCAAATTGTGTTATTATGTCTTAAAAAATAAAAAGGTTTATAAGACGAAACAATACTGTTTTTTTTATTTTTTTTATTGTGTCAACAGAATTGCATAAAAATCGATGCAACTGACATGTTTTTCCTTAAAATTCGAGGCCGGACCGCGCTGGAAATCAAACGAATTCCAGCGCGCCTGACCTCGCTCGGCGACGTTGTAGTGGGAATGGACTAGTGAACGCTTATTTCTATATCGCCGTCTGAACATGGAATGAAACGAAGATGAAACATTCTGCCAAAAAAAAAAAAAATGGCATAAACCTTCACTCGAATGAACAACAGAATCGTGCATAGGTGACATTATTGGATTTCGTGCTCAAAAGTAAATATTTACGACATTTTGGTTTATGTTTAAACTAATTTTACTCTCGTATCTATTTTAGAGTATTTCTATTGGATTTCCGTGGCGTTAATGTCTATTTACACAAAGCACTCTTCTTGGGGTGAATTGCCTGTTCCATAAAAAAAAATGTCTATTTAAACGGCTTGTTTTTGACCTGGAAGTAGAAAGTTTGAAACAACAACTGGGGATGATTGCAAAGTTTCTGGAGCAGAATAATATCGCAGTAAAACGACGTTGATTATGCCAAATACTCATAATTTGTATACCTAACTAAGATCACTTATTCACAAATAATGAACAAAAATTATACTTGTTTCACTTCAAAACATTAATATTTACAGTAAAGTTTTTAAATCACTATTCATGATCACATTGAGTACTGTTATATCAATGAGAATATTTAACATTGATTAAAATTACTCAAATTGTTCCAAAGATATTTAGAGCATTACAATTATCCCCACATACGGTTTCAATCGTCCACACTATTTTTTTTTTTTTACATTAGGTCCACACAGGAGGCCCTGAGGAAAATAATTTCCCTCAGGGCCTATGTCACCTTTGGGGATGCTGTGTGGAGGGTATTTTTAAGGAAAGGAAGGAGAGGAAGTTCTGGGAAGGAAAAAGGTATGAGGGCTGGGTAGGAATCTGGGGTTCAATGTGTCTAGATCAATACCTAGACAATGAACCCCATGAACCCGGGCACCCCTGCTAAGTCACCAAACGTAGCGAACCACTTGGGGTGACCTATGGCAGAGGTGTTGGTTATCCAATAAATGGTTCCCGGGGCGGCGGTACCCATTCCCGCCTCCCAAACTATGGGAATAATTAAAACAAACTTCCCCATATTCTGGTTATTGTAGCTTACCTGTAAGAGTTGTGGTCACCCTATTTAATTTAATTTAATTTGGCAACTAGATAGATTATAATTCATCGAGTATAGACATCTTAGCATCTGTAAATACAAAAGATTCAATTCAATTCAATTTATTATTTTAAAAACATTACAAAATTTGACATTTTCATCCGTTTTCAAAGTATATCTGTATTACAGAGGAATACTAACTACACAAGCATTAATAAAGCTTGCCTTTTAAAGATAGGTTCACTGACGCTAAATATGTCGAAATCCGAATTAATTCTGTTAACCATCAAGATACATCACTAGACACTAGACATAGTTAAAGTAAAATTGTTTCAACCATCCCCAGTCTACCCTAGCGATCCTTATACTCCTGATGCGTATAATCTGCCGTGGAACTCTTCATAGCTTTAACAATAAATTTATGCGAGCAAATAATATACATAACGCGGTTAGTTTACCGCCGAAGGTGTTTGAGGAAGTCACTGTTTTCTACTTTTAGGCCAGTCAATGAAGGCTCAAAATGAGGCTAACCCAAACATTAATTCCTCCGTCGATGAAATTTTTGCAGTTACGTTTAGTATCATTTAGGGATGACGAATGACAAAAGATCCAACAAAATATTTAACGGGAAGTTAGTTATTTTTAGCAAAAACTGAAAAAAAATTATAACTCTCGCTGGAAAAGTATTTCTTTCGAAAACTCTTCACATATTGTTAGTATTAATTAATATCCACCCGATTAAATAGAAATCCAACAATATTTTCGTAGGGAAAGTGTTTTTTTAAAAAGAGATTTGTTTTTTAATTCTATTGTTGCCGGGAAAATTCCTCCCTCCAATTTTTGATCACGGATTGCCTTTATATTGGTGTTTGCTTTATTTAATCAAAAGATCCAACATTTTTTTCTTTTGGAACATGCTTTTTTGATATCAGTCAAAAATATCGCTCCGGAAAAATCCTCCGTCCAATTTTTTTTCGCCAAGTTGTTAGGATAGCTATGTTAAAACGATTGCTGCAAAGATCCAACAAAATTTTGAACGGCAACCTATTTTTTTTAATTAATTTCGATCGCACGCACATTTCACGTGACTTTCGTATGAACGGGTGCCCGCGGGGTAAGGGAAGGGTGGGGCTTGGCATTCGGGACTCGGGACTACGCTACGCGACACGGCCGCGGAGACTGTCTGTGTAAAATTAAAGAAGGGCATTGTTTGCATGGTTGATTTTTTCAAATAATGAAATTAAAAAAAAATAACGGCACTGCGGTCATTTCTTCGCAGAATACAAACAAAAATTCGCATTCGCAAACAAAAATGTCGATCGCAGATTTAGCATCGCCACGAAAAGATACATGGGCGTTCAAGATACTTTTAATTATTTTTTATTTTATGATGTTCATTATTACTATCTTTCTGTTCTTCTTATCTTAACCCCTCGGGTATTTTTAGTAAGTAGTTAGTTTTATACAGTCATTTTTACCGTGGTGCAAATACTTAATTATCTATATTTTCGACTAGTTTCGTGAATATAATTACATAATTAAGTTGTTTAATAAGTTATTTTTATTTTTTACTAGCTGACCCGGCAAACTTCGTACCGCCTCAGAATCGATAAATGTTGTGTTTAATTTATAAGTTGAAATAAATTAAGTTTTTATTAAATTAAAATAAATACTCTAAGTTCAAAAAATGAAATTGAGCTGTTGACTTAGCTCGAAATGTTCGGCACACTACACCATTGACAGTTCGAATTGATTCAAATTATGTCGACCAACGCACATTATTTGAAAAGCCGTTCCATACAAAATATATGAAAAAAATAATTTTCTTCATAATTATTTTTCCCGTGATTTTTTCCGATGTTTTAATAGTTATTCTGTTAATCGGGACGGAGACAAATCCAACAAATCAAAGATCATAAAGTTAGCCTAGCTAGCTTAAAGTAAAGCTAGTTAAAGTTAATCAGCCGTTCTTGAGTTATAAAAGGTGTAACTAACCCGACTTTTATATATTAAGATTATTATTATTATTATCTTGTGTTATTTATTGTATTGTGTCTCGTGACTGCCCAGATGATAGATCCATAAAGAGTAAGTTAAGAGATAAATATGGTGATGACATTCTCACCACAACTACTGATGGTAAGCCAACGTTCATTTGTTTCCGTGATACTGGACATCCTGGACGTGATGTGATAGAATCCTGCAAAAAACATGGTATACGTCAAAGGAGAATGATGTACAAAAGGATTGTACGCACTTCTGCTTCCATAATTTTAGAAGATATCAGATCGACTGTCTATGATACCTCTGTCTTTCCTCCACCTGAAAAATGTCTTGAAAATGTTAATGAAGATATACCCGTCTTTTCTAAAGAAGAAACGCGATACAGATAGTGCTTCCAAGAAATGCCAGGTCCATTCGAAAATCACCGCTGTTTGACCCCTTTCATTTACATCGCCCTTACTGCTAGGTATCGCTACACTAAAAAATCTGAAATTTGCTTCCAAATCGCTTGTCGATCTGTTGGCATCTTTTGGTTTTTGTTTGTCGTACCACGAAGCTATAAACTTTCAAATATCGGCTATCGCTCACATTTCGCCTATCGAAAAGCCTGAATTCTGTCAATATGTATTTGATAATGCCGACCATAATATAAATACGATCGATGGCAAAAATACATTTCATTCCGTGGGTGGTATAAAATGTTATCCTCCTGCTTTGAAAACAAACTATGAGAGTGTATTACGTCTGAAAAGCATACCACCATCCTTCGTTATTGGTAATTTTGGTCATGTATTAGTAGAAACTTATCAATGTACATCAAAAGGTTTGCAGCAACTCCTGATCCACAATTTTGCCGGAGACTCGTCAAGGATATATTGCCGTCATAGACAGATTTTTCTGTTGATATAATAAAAAAGCAAGGCTTTTGTGATATACCCGGCTGGAATGGTTTCATGGAAAAAAATCACTGCTGAAAAGAAATATGAAATGTCTAAAATCGTTCCACTTCCATTTATCAAAGCTCCTCCAACGCAGTATGATACTATTTACACATCATTAATTATGGCTGTAGAAAATACGATTAAGTCCATCGGCATGAAAACTACTATAGTAACATTCGATCAATCCCTCTATCAGAAAGCCAAAGACATTATGACTTCGAGTACTGATCCAAGACTAAAACATGTAATTATTCGACTAGGGGGTTTTCATCTCCTCATGAGTTTCATGGGAGCCATCGGTTATATAATGAATGGAAGCGGTCTTAAAGAATTGTGGTGTACAGTATATGCACCTTTATCTGTGGATAAAATGTTGTCTGTGCACTACGTCCCATAAGAGCACACATGCTTACTCAATTGGCTCTCTCAAAAAAACTACTTGACGCAATGAAATTAAATGATGAAGATATTATTACAATTGACGACATATTGTTGAATGATTTGTTCAAAAATCAATCCCCCAGTGAACTAGACCGACTTACACCTATTCTGGATAAATTTAGAAATGCTTTGGAGGAAATTTCTATAAACGGGCCAACCGCAAAAATATGGGTGCTCTATTTCAAAATGGTCACTTTCAAATGGTCAATTTCAATGGTCACACATGGCGAAAAGGTGTA
Source organism: Limnephilus auricula (assembly GCA_951813805.1). Lineage (NCBI taxonomy): Eukaryota > Metazoa > Arthropoda > Insecta > Trichoptera > Limnephilidae > Limnephilus > Limnephilus auricula. Next base: position 8,718,142 of record OX638402.1, on the reverse strand, counting down.
ACATTTTTGGCTGTGTGTGATCAGTATATAAATTTTAATAAGAAAAGTTTTGTACCAAAAAAACTTTGTTACAGATGTATTTGATGTGTACCCCGATCATCCAGAAGAGACCAGTACTAAAGCAGCAGAACGTCAACGACGCGCAAAACGTCGGATTTATGCAGAAACTTTATTTAGTGAGAGTACGATTGTCACTGTCACACAAGAAAAGTTCATTTCCAATGAAAAAAATTAAATAAGATTGATAGAAATCCTCGTAAAAAAACTTAAAAACAGTATCATTCATAGTAAACAAAGCCTTAAAGATGCTGATACACTTACAATATCTACAGCACTCGAGTTAACAGAAAATTTTGACTCTGTTTTTATAGTTGGAGAAGATATTGACCTTCTGGTGATTTTAACGGGAAGCCTAAATAAGTAGGTTTTTAGTTTTGACCTAAATTCTGTTGGGCTTGTTATGCATCTTAGTTCCGGAGGGAGTTTGTTCCAAGCCTTAGGCCCAGATATTTCGAATGCACGATCTCCACACTTAGTATTTGGCTTTCGGTCTCCACACTTACGTACTCCACACTTCGATCTCCACACTTAGTATTTCGCTTTTTAGGTTCTATCAGTCTACCTAGAGCTAATGATGTTGCTGATCTAAGGGTTGGCTGCCTTGGACCAGTGTTTTCCGGGACCCATAGTTCAGAGATGTAAAGTGGGGCCATTTCATTGATGGATTTAAACACCATCCAGCACAGTTTGTACTGGATTGTATGAGTGAAGGTTGCGAAGGTGTTCTGAAATGTGCGAATAATGTGTCATAGTTCTATTTCTATATTTTTTTCTATCTTCTATTTCTATAATAACAAAAATAATACCAACCTTTATACCCTATTTTAATGTATTTTTGTTTTATTTTTGTGGTCAGTTGGTAAATGATCTTTAATGTTAGTTTCGCAAAGTAATGTTTGTAAAGTGAAAAACTTTTTTCATATTATAATATATGTTGATTCAACAATAAAACGATAAAAATAAAAACTGATCCCAATTGTTGTCATTTGTAGGTATCTACAATGTCTTATAATTAATATTATTATTCAACTACAGTAACTAATTTTCGGTCACATAAATAGACATTTGTCAAAATAATTAATTGGTTAAAATAACATTGTATTACACAAGTATTTTTAAATTAAAATGAATATAGAAGCTTTACGTCTATTTCATTGATTTTAACAACGCTTTCGGAATTGCCTGTTTGTGTTGTTTTTTTATTGCGAATTTGAGTTACGAAAAAACTTCATTTACAATGTCACAATAATTTAAAAATATATATTGAGTTATTTAAAATATAAACCATTAGTAAAATTTAATATAATTCTATGGTTATTATAAAACACTTTTACAGTAATCAAAACAATTTTTGTTTATAAAATTAATTCTTTCCTTGAGGTATAATATTCAATGCATTCTTCACACTTTCGGACACCCATAAAACACAAAAACAAAAACACATCAAGTCAGCTTCCCACCTTCCCACCTCTCCCCGCCGCGGCTTACTCCCGGCTATATCCCGCGCCGATCGGCTCGCTTGCCCCCGTGCGACTAGCCCCCAGCCCTTCCCATACCCCGCGAGCACCCGTTCATACGAAAGTCACGTGAAATGTGCGTGCGATCGAAATTAATTTAAAAAAATAGGTTGCCGTTCAAAATTTTGTTGGATCTTTGCAGCAATCGTTTTAGCATAGCTATCCTAACAACTTGGCGAAAAAAAATTGGACGGAGGATTTTTCCGGAGCGATATTTTTGACTGATATCAAAAAAGCATGTTCCAAAAGAAAAAAATGTTGGATCTTTTGATTAAATAAAGCAAACACCAATATAAAGGCAATCCGTGATCAAAAATTGGAGGGAGGAATTTTCCCGGCAACAATAGAATTAAAAAACAAATCTCTTTTTAAAAAAACACTTTCCCTACGAAAATATTGTTGGATTTCTATTTAATCGGGTGGATATTAATTAATACTAACAATATGTGAAGAGTTTTCGAAAGAAATACTTTTCCAGCGAGAGATATAATTTTTTTTCAGTTTTTGCTAAAAATAACTAACTTCCCGTTAAATATTTTGTTGGATCTTTTGTCATTCGTCATCCCTAAATGATACTCCACGTAACTGCAAAAATTTCATCGACGGAGGAATTTTTGCATACCTCAAACTCTTTATTGATTGGCCTATTTGTGGCGTTCTTCGGGGCGACTTTTGTCGGTCAACTCTACAGTTGAAAGCTAATCGACACGTGTGAACACTTTGTCAACAAAGTTATCAACTTTTTTTGTTGCTGGCGAAAGTTGATAGCCCGTCTACTTTTGTCGTTCAAGTATGACTATCGCCATTTTGGTTTTACTAATCGTTCGAGTTTTACATCGAATCGTCGCGTCTGAACACATGTTTCAAGTCGCTTATCATTTTTAGTTACTCGCGGGTAAAAGTAAACGTCAGGCGTTTCATTTATTCGGTACTATTTCCTACCGTCATGGAATCCGTTTCAACCAAAAAATATCTGAAATGATCGGACGATTTAATGTTCAGATTTATGGATCTGTACCAAAGCCATCCCTGTCTTTCGGATCAAAAACAAGAAGTATACAAAAATAGAATATTATTTTTGAAATGTAAATAATATTATTTTGAAAAAAATTGTGTTGGATGCGCCTAATTCACTCCTTCTCATGATCCATTTTCTCATCCAAGTACGACGTTTTTTTTATATTTTTTCATAATCTCCAGCTCCTCTCACAGAACATCAGAAATTAGATAGACGCACGCACTAACAATTTCAGTTGACGCCATTTTGAATCTCAAAATCGGTTCAACTTAAATTGAAACGTGGGAACAAAATGTTGCTCAACTTTTTTCGTAAAATAAAAGTTGGTCAACAAAAATCGAAACGTCTGAACGCCCCATATGATAGTTATTCCGATGGTTTTTGGTCGATGCTCAGTAAAAGGGTTGCCAATTCGTGGGAATGCCCCAAATTGAGGGGAATTTCTAAGATTTTTCAATGATTGGGAATTTGGCGGGGAGATCCTTTTTGTGGGGAAAATTCGAGGACAGGGGTGCTAGCATGGTCGATCGATATGAAGTTACCGGCCGATTGTCGGTAACTTCTTATCGTTCCCTAGGACAACTGCAGATCGCAAACGAATAGGTGACAGTTCACAATGACTAAAGTGTCCTTAAATGTCTGATTCCGCCTTTGGATCGTTAGGGTAGACTGGGGATGGTTGAAACAATTTTACTTTAACTATGTGTAGTGTGTTGAACAGAATTAATTCGGATTTCGACATATTTAGCATTAGTGAAGCTATCTTTAAAAGGTAAGCTTTAATAATGCTAGTGTAATTAGTATTCCTGCCACGCATGATTAATGTAACAAAACACTCTGTAATACAAATGTACTTTAAAAACGAATGATAATGTCAAATTTTGTAATGTTTTTAAAAGAATAAATTGAATTGAATTGAATCTTTTGTATTTACAAATGCTAAGATGTTTATACTCGATGAATTATAATCTATCTGGTTCCCAAATAGGTGACAATTCACAATGACTAAGTGTCGTTAATATATTCGATATCAACTGTCGTTTGTACGTTAGCGATCTGCAGTTGTCCTAGGTAACGATGAGAAGTTACCGACAATCGGTCGCTAACTTCATATTGATCGACCATGACTAGCACTGACTAACTAACCATATTGAAAAATATATTTAAAATAGTTTTTAATTATGAAAAGAACTATAATTTTATTTTCTTTAGCAGCAAATGTTCAAACAAATTTCTGTTTTTAAAGCATGAAGGAAAGAGAATATCAGAAAATGACTAGATTATAAAAAATAAATGCTGATTTCTATTCTCTGCTATTGTGGGTATTTTAGAACATATATATTATGCATTGGCAACCCTGCTCAGTAACGGTGTTTTATGACTTCATATTATTGGGCGGAAACCCGGTCGCCGAGAAATTTGAAAAATAGGTATTTTACCAAACTGTTGCTGTCAACGTCCCTCTTACTCCCCCGGATACTGGACGAAAGGGACAACTGCACCTCAGCTTGATAATACCTAAATAAAATAATCAAAATCGAGGTTTTGTATTCCTCGTTTTTCTCCTCCAAAACTGGGCCGATTTTTAAGATCTTTTTACTGTCTATATTAGAAGAAAAGTCTCTATGTCTGTATGTTTCCTATTTTTCAAAAAAAAAAATACATCGTCTAGTTTGTGGCATTTGAACGCCATCAACAGCGGAATGTAGTAGGTACGTCTACGTTTATGTTGGTTGACGGTGCATTGTATTAGTTTTTGTAAATTATTGTATAACAAATAAAAAAAAAATTAAGGAATTATAAAAATAACTCTCTTCGTTATTGTAATCTGTGTGAACCATATAGCAATGTACTTCGAAGAGTGTGAAGTAATGTGTTGTTTGTTTTAAAATGTGGTCACTCAGATAATATTATTATATAATAGAGGATTTAACTTAATTTAAGAGGACTGGAGAACATCATCTTGGCCTTTTACTGTAACCGAGCATTTTTTTAGGCATTTTCAAAAGTATTATACTGGTAGCAATAATGAAACGCTAAGTAGATGTTTATAATGAAATATATTGTTTCCACGTTAAATGACAATGATAACATTCAATACTCGACAATGCTCGACAAGATTACATCTCGCCATTCAAATTCCAGCCGTTGGCTAAGTCCGCGCAGTTGGTAGCCTCGGCAGTTTACAGCAGTGTTGCCAACTGGCCGGTATCGGTAGTCACTGTAAATCCCTTCTTTACCGACCGCAGGGGTCGTAGTAGTTTCCCAATTCGCCGCCAGAGGCGCTAGCAGTACATCTGGTGGCAATATTCAAATACGTTGCTAACAATACATAACAAAATACATATTATTAGCGGAAACTTCGCTGGTTGATGCAACCAAGTAAACATTCAACACTTCAAAGGTGTATGCAATATATGTTTTCCCAAAAAAGAGCTTAAAACATAAATATGTTAGTAAATCTACAGTAAATAACGCTTATTTGAAAATGGTAAAAGCGCAGACCCTTGGAAAATCACGAAATCCGACTATCTGACTTTACGTGTGTGGAAATGTAGTAATTTTCTGATATAAAAAATTACCATATCTGAATTCTTGACAAAAGTTCTGGCTTTTTCCATCTAAGGCAGATAAAATCAACCAGGAGATGACTTCCCTCTGATGGAGCAAAGTCACTCATAAACTCGTTCATCGTCTCACGTATGGATTATTGTAATAGTGCGTATGCTGGCCTACCTAAGAAACAATTCAATAGAATCCAGTCCGTCTTTAATGCTGCGGCGAGAATGATTTTTGGTGAATCTAAGTATTGTCATATAACCCCGCTTCTAAGGGATCGCCTTCATTGGCTTCGATGCCCTGAAAGAATAGAGTTCAAGAACTGCTTAATGACCTACAAAGCATTGCAAGGAATGGCACCAGCCTATATATCGGGACTATGGGTCCGACAAAACTTGAGCGATAGACAGCTTACTCTGAGGTCAGCAGATCTAGATGTTACTAATCGTTTAATCGAACTTTCTAGATCAAATCGAGCCGTTTACTATGATCGCTCTTTTCGTGTATCTGGCCCGCTCATTTGGAATAAAATTCCCTCAGCTGTTACCAATATTCAGAATTTGACTGAATTTAAACGGGTTTTAAAAACAAAATTATTTAAAAGTTCATACCATTCATCTTAACCTTAATCTCTTTTCAATATATTGTAATGACATGTTTTAAAGTCTCTGGAAATTGTTTGGTTTCGGTTTCCTCCTTACTGTATTTTTACGTTTTTTTTTTAAATGTGTTTAACGTTCACTCAGAATGATTCTTATTTTTGCGCCTGTTTTATACTGTATTTTAGAGTTTTAATGTTTTTGTTTTGTCCTGTGCTATAATAGCACCGTTACTTTTTACTAATATTGTCCTATGCTATAACAGCACTATTTTTAATTTTAATTTTGTTCCCTTGTTATAGCCAGGTATACTCGTATACTGTATATTCTTTATTTAAAATTACTTTTCAATACTTTGTTAGGACTCTAAGGAGCACTGTAGGATTATTTTTAAATTTTAATTTTTTTTATAGTTAAGCGCACTTGAAATGAAACATCACAAAACTGCGCTATACAAATGCTTATTTTAACGCACCAGATTTTATATATTATTATTATTATTATTAATTTGTTCAAAATTTTCAACTTTCATACAAAATTCGAAAAATTTCTGAGTTCATTGTTACAATCACTGATGGATCCTGACCGAAATTACATAGTAATTTTTCATGTTTATGTAAAAAAGTGTATTTATCGGAATTGACCTGCCAGGCAAGTATGTTTTCTGTATCTATTTTTAAACAATAGTTCTCGGTAGAGCCCAAGAAGTCATAATAAAATTTACAGCGCCCTTGAGGAGATTTCTCACAAAAATAGCGCTCTACAAATTATTTTTAATTTTACGCACCAGACAGGAATTTGGAATAGCTACATCAATGATATGTTATTTTTTTAATTTTGTTATGTAAAACTATATCGTGTCTATTATGACTAATTGGTCTGTCTGTTAGTATAGTTTTATCATAGTATATTTTAAAGAAATTATTTTCTAAAAATAATTTAAATATTTAAAAAAAAAATTATTATATTACAAAAATAAAAACGGTACATGTTGCAATATCTTTATTATTCATAAGAATTTGTTTTATATATAGAGGAAAGACGCCATTTACCGGGTACTTTTTTTTAATCAGCCATAAAAGGAAGAAAATGATTGAATTTTCTAAAAATGAGTGTGTAGGGAATAACTGTATTCATCTTTTATCATGTACGTATAATGAAAATAATTTAGCGGCCGTTCTTAAAAACATAGAAGGAAAAATATGTGAAAGGAGATATATTGTCTTTGAAAAAAAGAGGTCCTAATATCGGGTACCATGCCTGCCTTTTATCGGGTACCCGGTGATAGGATGCCTACCATTTATCGGGTACCCGGTAATACGCCTAAAAAATTATTATTACAGGTACTTTGAAAAAAAATATTAATACACAGTAAATTATGTTATAAAAAAGCTCTTTCCTTTTGTACTGTGGGTTAAGTTCAACCGTTCAGGCAAATATCACTAATATACATGAAATCGAAATTCTCGTTATCGGAGCTTTCTAAGCGAGCCCAATTTTAACATGCAATGCATTTAATCCATTTTTCTCCTCTGAAATTAGATGAAAATGCTTTGTTACAGTAAACGCACGCTGCATCTTCTTCATCGGTAACTGGATCATCGTCGGTATCGACGAAAATAACAGTCATCGTTGCTCTAACCACTGCTAAAATCTGATGTGTCCACTTTATTTTTGCTTCCGTTTCATCTTCGTTGTATTTTCATTTTTTTCATAATGCTTTTACCTTTAACCAACTTTACTTTACTGATGCTTTCTTATATAAGCTTAGTTATAAACTCATTTAAATTGTTTTTGTGCAGGGATCCACTTCTGCGAAAACCATTGATGACTACTTCAACAGTTGCACTACATTGGTATTCTTGCCCCATAAGACTTGCAACTTGTAATGGAGCCACCACCCTTCCCACATTATTCCCGAACTCCTGACCTGCTTTCATATATCCCATCGTCTTGTTTTGAACAGCTTCTATAGCTCTTTTCATATCTGAAGGATCCCATTTTTTACGTGTTGAAGTTGCCATCTAAAACAAATGTTAGCTGAATAGATGAAGCCTTTTATCGGGTACCCGAAGTTGGCCATTACCGGGTACCCGGTATTGCGGATGACATGAATCTGAAACAACGTAATGATGAAGAAACGTAACCGAGCGATGAAATGTCCAAAGAATGCATGTCGTTTGAACTTCGACACATGGGTTAACAGTAAATATAATAATAATCCTACAAACACTTACCCTTGTTATCAAAAAATGCCTTATTAAAACTGCCTTGATAAACTATTTATCTGATTTTTTGCAAAAGTGCCTGCCACTTAATGAACGTTCGAGTGACAGTTGTCAATCTTCGCCTTATAATGGTGGATGGTAAAACCTTTGTTTTACCGACCGATTAGTTTGCGTAGTTGGCCCCAGTTTCGACATAAGGGGGTACCCGAAATTGGGCAACTACCCGGCAAATGGCGTCTTTACTCTATATATATTTTTTTATTTTTTTTTTATTTTTTTTTTTATTTCTTTATAATATTATAATATATATATATATATATATATATATATATATATATATATATATTGATATTACTAAAATAATATATATATATATATATATATTATTTTAGTCTTCATTCGTGGATTATTATATGTACAAGAATTTTGAAAAACATTCATAAGACGACAATACACTCTCTTTGAAACTTTTTGAATGTTAAAAACACTTGGCGTCACGAAATTTGCCTCACAGAATACCCCAATTGGGGATGCCCCATTATGACTCTTGTGCGGTTGGTTGCTTGGAGGGTTTTTTAAGGGAAAGGAAGGAGAGGAAGTCCTGGGAAGGAAAAAGGAGTGAGTGGTGGGTTGGAATCTGGGGATAAATATGTCCAGGAGTGATGGACGTGTGAAGCCATCTCTCCCACTGCGGTGCAAGGCGATGGCTTCACAGGCGGAGAGATCAAAAGGTCTCCCTCAACCAGTCTTTCCCGATCCGGCCTGCCACGCAGATGGTCGGCGGACGCATCCGCCCCTAGTTCCCGGACAAACCTAACCCCATGAACCCGGGCACCCCTGCTAAGTTACCAAACGTAGCGGACCACTCCCAAATCTCGGGATGGTCCGATGTAGGAAACGCACAGCATGGGTGTAAACTGTGCGCCCTAAAGTTTATGTTTAGACTTACGGAATTCAGTACTTCGTTTGTGTGAAAGCACTATGAAACAAAATGTTTAAAAAATTTTGGTCTCCAGTGACTTCAAAAAAAATAATTCTTCAAAAAACGAACAACAAATAATCCTCCTTTACTCCAAATAATGTCAGGAATCACTGGTTAAATAAAGTAAGTCAAGTTCAAATGTGATCTAACTGGTAGATGTGTCCTAATGTTATAATTTATATATTATAATACAATTTATCGTAAAAAGGACTATTTCCTTTCATCAAGTAGAATATTATAGCCATGCATGGGCCGCAATACAATGTCGCAGCTGAGGACTAGATCTTCTCTTCGGTCCACCGAGGACACCCTATACTTCCTGAGGATGCTGGATAAGATTGCTTTCTGCTCCACCATTGCAAATCTCTGACCTGCATAGCATAAACAAAATAATACAGTTATAAAGCACTGAACCATAGATTGATAATTAATACAAGGGGAGATATGACAATATGGAGGTGTGCCGAGTGTCACCGAGAAACTGAACGGATTATCAATGGGGCGAATAGCTTCTTCCAGACTCCGAGAGGCATGCGACTTACCCACGCACTAGAAAAGCGCAAGCAAGTATCAAGCTATAGTTGATCACTAGTAGAAATATTATTGTGATTATTTTTTGGGTTGTTATCCTTTCTCCTTCTTTAGCCAAGGTTTCGGACAGCTTTAAAGTGCCCATCATCAGGGTAGATGTGTAGATTGTTGTTAAGTGTGTTTATATAAGTAGAGGTGATACCGTGTTACTTTTGGTGAATAGTGCATCTGCATTCACTGTCACGTCACTTATCACAAGTGGTAAAATGTCTGTATGAAGATTTTTTTACGTGAATACCAAGAGTCCCAACTGCTCCCTGCTAAGCGGAGCAAGTGACACTATGGCATTCCAAATTGAGGTATGTTGCGGGGCTGGAGGGTAAAGAGATGGGAAAGAGGAAGGTGGCGAAATACCTGACTATTAAATGAAAGTTATCCGTTTTGTTTGTAGGTAGATCAAAGGCTTTCAGTTATATGTGTGTGAACAATATTGGTGACACTTTTTGCATGCTGTTTCATACTAATTATGGTTCATGGTGCATCTCTCTTGTTTCTATTATCTATGGAGGTAATTACCTCTAATTTGACATAATCACTATAAAATTAACCCTTTCACAAACTCACCCAGGCAGTTTCTCGGTCCGGCCGAGAAGGGGATGTAGGCGTAAGGGTGCCTACCCCTCGACCTCTCGGGCAGGAAGCGGTCGGGGTCGAACACGTCAGGGTCAGGGAAGAAGCGCGGATCTCGGTGGAGCTCGTGAATCTGGAGCATGACCCCCACTCCGGCAGGTGCCACAAAGTCTCCTGAAAAAAAAAACAATTATTTTATGAAATTTGTGCAATGTAAACACAACTAACCGATGTTGCCACTGACTGCCTTTAGATTCTAGCTCATTTAGCAAGCGCTCTATCTCTCTTGCACTGCCTGACATTGCATATAACCATCGAATTTGATCGAAATGAAAAGTTCAAAATTATCATGAAACACAGTTATTTTTGTATAAAATTGACTTTCACTCATTAAGGTTGGAAATTGTGCCATGCGTACTTTGGTTGCATAAGTCGGTTGTTTACGGTAAAATGTAGGTGATTGAATGAAGAGCTGTTTTCCACACAATGCGTACGGAGACCATTGATCCAGCTCGTCAGCGCTACATCGTCGGTTGACCAATGGTACATGTGGTATTGTTTCCAGCCTAGCGGTAATCTTGATCATATAAAGTTCAGATTTTTTATTAAAATTACTTTTGTTTTTCTATACCACAGTTGTATCAAAGAAACAAACTAAACAAGATTAAACAAACATAACAACAATTTTAGAAGAGTGACTAACATAAACAATACAGAGATAGTAATAGTTGGTAATAACAAACTTATAAAAATAGGAACCTGCGTATGACAATAGTGGGCGTTCTTCGCCATTCAAAAGAGCAGCATGAAACACAGTTCTGTATTATTGAAATTTACAGTCCGGTTGGAGAGAATTTTCTACTGTATTCTATAAGTAATCACCATCGACCAAATAAGATGGTAATCACAATGTAAACATATATAATTAGATATGTTTTACCCATTTGGACATCCTCAGCCAGATTCCTTCCTATGACTGCAATGGAAGGATATATCCTGAGGGACTCTTTGATAACTCTCTCAAGGTACCTCATCTCCGTGGAGTCTGCTGTTGTCATGGGCCTGTCTTCCCCTTTAAATATCTCATCAATCTCTTGGAATACCAGCTCCTGGAACAACATCATGACTTCAAGAAATGTAGAAATACTCTAACGATGGAAAGGGCAATTTGGCTATAAATTTGGCTCATGGAAAAGAAGCGTAATGCAACTTATTACGATACAATAATAGACGCAGTTATAAGCCATTAATCATTATACAAATTCCGAGCGAATAACCTGTCAAAACGCCGGCTTGCGTTTAAAGATATCGCAAGAACCACACCGTAAAGTTGGGTTACATGCAATTGCCACTGCAGGGCAGCAAACTTGCGGCGTCATTTCGGTGCCGGAAAGAGCCAAATCAATCCGAAACCATTGTCCCTTCCATGAACCAAGCACCTCCTCACAACGAAATGGAACACACTTTGAATTCGCTTCTATATGGGCCTGATAACTCTGTTATAATTATGCACTTCATAGGATGAATTACTACTTACCCGAAAGACTTTAAACAGCGATTCCTGATCATATTTGGAGTAAAAATGCTGATTTCAAACACAAATATTTTTATCTCTCACTAATCACACTGCCACATGTCGCAATGTATCATGTGATACACACTCCATCTCGTCTGTATACAGTGCTGCTGAAAGAGGCAGAATGCATAAACCATGAGATGCCTTAGGTTGTACCCAGTGGCGACGTACGATGGAAACTTTTTTCTTGACAAAATTCTCAATTGTTCTCAATTGACAAAAAAATGTCTTCAGACAGCGAAATTACTTCTACGTGTTTTACTCCAAATATGATCAGGAAACGCTGGTTAAAAGTCTTCCGGGTATGTGCTGATACCCTGTATGTATAGCTCTATGCTTATTATCTCAAATTCAAAAAAAAATAACTCTATTACTTATTGACTGTGAGAATCTTTAATTGTATTTTGAAAATACATGTTTTTCAGTGGTTAGCATTAATTACACGTGCGTGTAGCCACAAAAAGTAACAGTATTTTTAAACCAACCTGTTTGTCTTTATACAAGCCAAGAAGATATAATGTCCAAGATATAGAAGATCCATTTGTGTCATGCCCCTGCAACATATTAGAATTATTTGTTACTAACATTGAAAAAAAAATTACAAATCTTGCATATTCAGAAGCAATCAATCGTAATTTTTTATGCCGTAAGGCGTTGTGTACTACCTAATATTTAAAACATATATAAATTGTGTGATGCCGAACTTACCGCAATCATAAACGTATCAACTTGCTCTCTGATAGAAGAGTCCGAAATATCAGATCCATTTTCTTGTGCATCCAGAAGCATGTCCAAAAACGCCACACGAGATTTCTTACCTAAAGTATGTATTACTTTATGTGAGTATCAAATTTATAAAATTATTATTTTTAAGTCAAACTACTTTTAACCCCTAAAAAAATTGGCGTATTTTGTCAGAGGCTAAAAATATTCCCGCTTTGCAATAAAATCCAAATAAATGGAACATTTGTTAACGTATTCGAAAACTAAAAACTGTTTTCGAAAGGTGATGAAATAGGATTTCAAATTTCTACATTAAAAATTACTATGTATTTTTTTTTAAATAAAATTTTTTAGCGAAAACTTTAAAAAGTTTTAAAAATGGCTCACTTTACTTTTATTTCTAACCAAAATTACTAATAATGAAAAAAAAAAAACACATACTTATTTCATTAGATAAATGAATTATAAACCTTACTGTAACCTCACTTTTTTTCGTTTCATGTAAAAAAAATTCACAAAGTTCCATAATTTTTTTTCAAATTGCTATCGGAAACTTTGGTTTCAGAAAGGGGTAAATTTTAATTTTTTTGTGGTTTTCTTTTAGATTTGAATATATAGTTTATTGTATTCTCTTTCCAATACCGTTTAGATCACATTTCTGACTATGATAGTAAGGGAAAAACAACGATTTCTGTGAGTCGTATGTGAGCTGGGACAAATATGGTCTCCTGTGATTAAACGGGTTAAAACCACCAAATTTACTGCCTACTGGTTTTGGGAGAACCTTTCAGGGCAAAAGTTAAACAAACAGCGAATGCAGAAAGAAATGTAAGTAGGTACATCACAATCATTTTAAAGAGATTCTTGCTTGTGTAGTGGTATACTATATCTTATGATTACTATGGGGTAATTGTAACCACTATTGGTGTGTCCCTGTACCACTATCCTGTACCTATCTACTTAAATTAATTTAAGTACCTAACCAGATTCGGAACACAAAATAAAACAAAGAGAAGGGATAGGTAAGAGGTTTTCAAGGGAAATGGAATGATTTACCTGGGCTTGGAACAAAATGGTGCTCTACGTTCTAAGATTTTAACAGATGGATAAAGTCAACATCAAAAAATGCTTCTCTACATGGTGTCCGAAAATTAGTACCACAAACAGGAAACCGGTGAATCTGCATCACATTGTTGTAATGGATTTTGAATACAACATTTTTACATTTGGGCTTTTATCGAGTAAATCAAGTCCAAAATTGAAATTTTTAGATCAAATATGAAAAAAAAGTCAGTCACTACTTCTTACCAGCTGTTTATTTTATTTTAACATGCATTGAAATGTAGATACGACACAAGGGGAACGACTGCGTGGCCTTTTTCAGATAAAACTTAAATTAGGATTTGAGACCGAAATACCCAAACAAACTTAAATTTATTTTTTTTATAAAAATATATAGCAATTATCTAGTACGGATTTTTGCTACTTTATTGAGTTGACAGCTGAAAAAATATGAATATTACCAAATGTGTCATCTTCCAGAGACTTCTCGATACTCTTCTGAGGGTTAGTCTTCCTGGAGACTCTCCTTTCTTCAATGACCTTGTAGGTGAAATCATGCAGCACCTTAAGAGTCTTCACAAACTCCTTGCCGTTAGGGGTCAGGTAATAGATGGCGTCGGGGAACAGCCAGGGTCTCCTAGACCGAATGCATATCGCTCTGTGTACTCTAAAGATTAAAAAATAAACCAATTTAATAATGCAACAATATATTAAAATTTGACCTAAGCCAAAGCCGTCTTGGTTTCAACTCAATGAGGCTTTGCCACGATCAATGCAAATCTTCGACAAAGAATGTTCATCATATTAATTTGTTTCATGATTAGATAACTATTTATCTTCTCTCTCATACATCTTGTGTGAAAACGAAAAAGATAAAGAATATGAGAGGGTATATTTCTAATAAAAACCCCGTGAAAGTTGAAAATTCTACTTACCTTATTCCTAAATGATACTCTTTTATTTTGTCAAATAAATAATGGTCACTGTTGAGGTGCAGGTAAACAAGCGAGATATTGCCTATTATTGCCTATTATAATAATAATAATAATAATAGCCTTTTTATTCTGGACTTCGGTTAGGTACATGAATTTAAACATTTTTTGTTTGTTATAATATGTTTGTTATAATATATCCCGAAGCTCAGTTTGCCTCTTGGCATAGGCCTCCTCTAACATTTTCCATTGGGACCTGTCACGCGCTACTCTTCTCCATTGATGTCCAGCCGTGAGTTTTAGGTCGTCTTCCCATCTTATGTGTTGACGTCCTCTACTTCTCCTGCCATCTCTGGGATACCAGTCAGTGACATTTTTGCACCATTTCTCTTGTGGATCGCGGATCATGTGACCTGTCCATCTCCACTTTTGTTGGTCTATTCGGGTTACTATATCGGCAACTTTAGTTTTCTCCCTTATTATGTTACATCTCACCCTGTCCTGTTTCCTTATTCCTGTCAAACTTCTCTCCATGGCTCTCTGGCAGCGTTCCAACTTTTCTCTGTGGCGTTTGGTGAGTGCCCAAGTTTCACATCCATAGGTTATGACTGGAAGTACACACGTGTTGAAAACTTTCCTTTTTATTTGCATACTTAGTTCTTTGGATTTCAAGACTTCTTTCAAAGACCAGTATTTCTTCCATCCATTTGCTACTCTTCGCTCGATTTCTTTAGTGGTTTGATCATTGTGGGATATTATTTGTCCTAAATAGATGTAATCAGAGACATATTCGAGTGGTTGGTTGTCAATTTTTATAGTTACTGGTTCGGAGTTTGTAAGCAATTTTGTTTTGTCTTTGCCTATTGCCGAACAATAAATTATACTCTTTTTATTAATAAGTTCGTCAATAGTCTTGCCGAGCAAAGAAAAATTTGCGACACCAAAAAAGCAATCTCCTGCAATAATTCCACTAAACTAATATTTATATGTAATATACTGAGAAGGATATAGAATTTAACCCGGCAATTATGTCATAACATCGATAGTTAAGCGAACTCTCTGACAAGTATAAGCATTACCAATATGTACACAACAATCTTGCCGAAAAATATTTAAATCTTGACGGCAATACTTCCGGTAAGATATTATCGTAAAAACTTGCTCGTTTACCAGAGCCTTTAGGCAGATTAAAATGGTTTAAAATAGATGGAGCCTAAAAGTGCAATTTTGGTACAGGTTTTTTTTTTTATTTTTACTTAGATTCAGATATTATTGCTTACTTGTAAATTGACTTCACAAATTCCACTGGTTCCTCTTCTTGTGCGTTGATATTTATACCCATAGCAGTTTCTGCAAACAAATAAAAGATTGGAACATATTTCACAAATGTCGCAATTAATAAAATGTTTTACTATTTAAAAGTCTTACGGCAAATAATGTCCAAGGCAGCTCCGGTGACGTAGGGATGAATATCGAAAGGCTTCTCGGTGCCGCATTGAGGCTTTAGTTTATCAACAAGGATCTTGGACTTAGCATTAAACACGTCATTGAAGATCTCGAGAATCTTGAAATGGAATGTAGGGGTCAACATTTTCCTGTCGTGTAACCACTTTTCTCCTGGAAAAAAAATTAATGGCATGAAGAGATAAAACAAAACTCTACCATGACTCATCTCTTCTGAAAATCATATCCATGAATCAATAATGAAACCATAAACCATTATTTTTTCAGTGAATAAAACCATCATTTCAGAAAAAAAGACTAATCTTGTAAGTAAATAATTCTTTATTTTGTGTAACGTACTGCCACTGACATTTTGTATGAGAGAGAGAGCACGAAAGAGAAACATGTAAACAAATGTATTTATAAGATAGCGCAAAATTGTCGAGTGTCTCTTCATTATTACCTGTCATCAAAGATTATGTTAATAATTATTATAGCTAATTGACTATTATTCGGCCATCCCAATATCGCAGTAAGATCTTAAAAAAAAATTCAACGAAGGATATATACATTAGATACGTTTTTAGATTTTCACGGCCAAAAGCATTTTCGTCGTTTGTTTTTGGGGTGTTATGCCGTGTTGTGCTACCTCCTTCTTTAGCCGACGTTTCGGACAGCGTTGCAGTGTCCATCATCAGGGCAGATCCGGCAGATCACATCGACGGATCTGCCGGATCTGCCCTGATGATGGACACTGCAACGTTGTCCGAAACGTCGGCTAAAGAAGGAGGTAGCACAACACGGCATAACACCCCAAAAACAATCAACGAAGATATTTGCATTATAGACACTTTGGTTATAAAGTGATTAGTGTTAGGGTAAAACCAGGAGAGACGCCACATTTTACTTTATTTTATTGCCATTTCTCCATAATTCGGTGGCTTCTTTCCTGGTTTTACCCAAACACTTATCAAAGCGTAAATTGGCCTTACACAGACCGCAATATTTCGTTTAAGTTTTTCAGATTTCCTTAGATGTAAGTTCTCGTTCATCTTGCAGTAAACCGCATTTAAAACGCCATTAATATTTCTCAATAACGACAGTGGTGGTAAGTACCTGCTCGTATTATTGCATAAATCAGAAGTTTTATAAGAGCGATTTAGGTCCAAATATGGACCGCTTTTAATTTTCTGCGATTGATATCGGTCCAAAATTTGACCACATTTAACGAACCTACAAATATGGGATAAACGGTGAAATCTAGGTGGATTCAGCTTTAAACTGCAGTAAACAGTTTATATGTTTCCATATTAATATGTAGAGGAATGATATTAATTAAATCGAATGGATTAATCAAAAACTGAACACCAATCGCTCCAGTGGATAATATATAAATTGATGTAGTATTTATTAGCACAACAATTCAGCAAAATATTGAATGAAAAGATAATGTAATCTTACCTGATGAGGTAAGGATACCTTGACCAACCCAAGGATGTAAAAATGTGTAGACAAACGATTTCTCATTGTTTTTTGCTGATCCCAGAACTGCCTAAAAAATTGAATAGGAATCAATAATATTATATGAAATTGTAATAGAAAAATTCAGAGATTGTTTTTTTTTAAAGTTGAAAAGTCGGAATGTTAGGCTAAGTTAGCTTATAAATAAATGGAAAAAAATTGCGAGTGAGTAGGAAAAAATCGTCTCTTTTATTTTTTATTGTTTTTACACTAAATAAGTAATAAATAATTTGCTCGTCAAAACTGACATTTTTAACAGTGCTTTTTGCATTAAGCACGGTACAGACACGAAGCTCACAACAAAAGATACTGTGTTATAAAGTATCTTTTCTACCGACACACTACGTTATAAAAGATTTCTTCCTACTGCAGGAGAGGGGGTCAGTTGAATTCGGAAGCGGTCGAGGGAATATCATTTCTTTGTACTGGATATGTCAATTTGCCGGCGCTCCGTCGGGGGTCGCATAACTTTTCTGATATAGCGATTAAAATTATAATAACGCCTATTAGCGAAGATTCAAACCGCGCTTATAACACTTGATCTTTTTACGTCTGGCGGGTCTGTATGGGATTATTGTGTTATAAGTATCTTTTTGATGTAAGCTGCATGTCTGTCGCTACCTTTATAGAAATTAACATGCATCAATCAACAAGTATCCAAAGGTCCTGATGAATTTAGTTCATCGTTCCAGGGAAAAGTCAGAAACTATGTTTTTTGTTGCCTCTCATAGACAGACGATTTTTTAAAAATTTTCTTTTAGAAAGAGTAAAAGGTCAATTATTTTCACATTCTGAACCAGCATTCCGTTTTTTACCAGTTAAAACCGAGCACTTGAAAATAATAAAATGCTAATCGTCGCTTCAGTTCGTTTTTATCCAACAGACCAAAACGTAAATCGGGAGAAATAGCATTTTAAAGTTTTTTTTTACGATAAAAGCACATACATTTTGCAGAACATAAGACAAAGTGCGTTTTGAAAACCCCTTAAATAATTGTTTATATTTTTTTTTTTGAACGAGTATCGTATGAATAAAGGCTTTTCGAGAAGAACTGCGTACTAAACTCAATTTCACGAAAAATGGTCTGTTGGACAAAAACGAACTAGAGCGACGTAATAATAATGTTTAGTAAATTGTTTCAACCAAGGATTCTGTTTCTTACCTCTACATATTCAGCTTTGCTTATATTAACTGTAGCAACTGGGCCAAACCAGAAACGAAATATTGGACCATGCTTTCTTACAAGATCAGAAAGGTTTTTGAATATAGCTGGAAAAAACAACAAAATAATTTTCATAAAATAACTTTTTTTTACAGGCAAAAATATTTTTCCATAGCTTCGTCCAGAATCCAGACAGGCATTGAATAGTCATGGAATTCTGTAATTTGAGGACTGTACAAAAGCAAAAAGAGTTATTTTGACTTAGCGCCTCCGCCCACTGAGGCAACTGAAAACTCTCAACTGCCAACTGTCTTTGTATGACAATGTGATGGCCCGCACACTTCACAATCACTCAAAAACCCGTTGTCAATGGTAACGTAAGCAGTGACTCGCGACTTGCACTGCTGATTGCCATGGCCGGCCATTGCTAGTTGCCAGCTATCAGCTGATTGTTCTTCGTCTATGGTTAAACAAGCTTTTTGACCAATCAAGACATAGAAACCAGCTGGTTTTAGTTTGTTTTCAGTTGCCTCGTCGGCGGAGCGCCTTATTGAGACATGGAATTCGAAAATAGAAATTCACTGCTTTTAGAAAAAAGTTTGAGATTGATTGTTTTGTGTTTGGTATGATTGAAAAGTGTAATTTGAGTTCAGTAAACTTTATATATTCAATAGAACTGTTTGTTAGCAAAACAATATTAAGTATGGTTAAAGGGATGTCTAAAAAAACTTATTTAGTTTACCATTCTCGTCTCTAAATGCCTGCAGAGCATTACCGAAGATAGGAATCCCGTCTGGTCCTGGTAAAAGGTTTATTTTGGACACCCATCTTCTCCATTGGACGATAAATTGAAAAATGTACATCACAAGCATCACCAGCAGCAAGGTGATGACCACCAGGATATAAAAGTTCCATTTCTACATACATAAAAAAAGATTTCTTGATGAAAAATCAGAATTATTATCTCTTCTCTTGAAATTAAAACATTATTTCTAATTTCCTAGTTTCTATTATTGTTCTTCGAAAGGAATTATTCCTACATTTTGTGGAAGAACGGGCAATCAGAAATAATCCTGATGATTATTATTTCACTATGAATTAAAAACTCCCCTACCGGACCAAGGACAAGCTTTATGCTTTTTGGTTCTTGAAAGTGTGGCATATTTGATTTTCTAAGATTAATATTATATATGTATTTATAAAACCAAGAAACATCACCCAACAAAAAATAAATAAAAACCATGTATTATAATTTCCAACAACATTAACCTCTTCACGAATGACCTACCAAATCTAAATATGTACATATAAATAAACAAAATTTCATATTTTATTTTATTAGTGGTTTTAAAGATTGCAAAAAAAAATTATCAGTCAGAACATAAACAAATATATAAATAATAAATTAATCATTAATAAATTAAATTAATTATTAATTTACTATTTATATATTTGTTTATTAAGTTCTGAATGATCAATTTTTTTAAATCTATATTTTTTTCACACTTACGGAACCCAGACAGATAAAATGCCAAATGTTCGAGTTAAAACAGGACTTTGCTGTGATCACTCAATAAATTATATTGGTAAAATTGGCAAAGAATGTCTCACATATTCAAAATAAATTTCACAATGAAAAATCAAGAACATTTTTCCTCAATTTACTCTAAAAAATTTAAATAAATATTTTTTAATAGGTAGGTACTTGCCATAATATTAGCTTCAACACAAAGGATATTCATTGTGGAATTTTTTTGTTGTAACACAAAACTTAGTTTCCAAATAAAATATGCAGTAAATTCTTTACAAATGAAATAAAAACAAGTTACACGACATCAAAATATGGCTAAGTAAAAATAACCCAACCCAGTAAACACAACCTACAGTCAACAAACATGAAGCTGTGGAAATCAACAAACCTGAAGATGAGGAAATAACAAACATAGTCAACAAACATGATGATTGGGAAATTATTATGTAGCACCAATAAACTACCTACAGTCTGCCTCGAACAGGAATCCCTAGTGAGGAGGACTGGGAATAAATACTACTTTACTTTGTATTTTTTAAGTAGCCAATAAAAAAATTATTAAAGTTAATAAAACAATAAGTAATAACAAACCTCAGGTGTAGTTTTTAGAACAATATCTTCCATAACTATGTAATGTCCACTCTAAAGGTGCAACTGATCTGGTTGATGTTGTGATATGCCTTTTCAACACAATTTGCTGACTATTTATTTTAAGAATACATATTAGCATCTTCTTCAGAATTCACTCACCAAATCAATTCAAGGTTCCTAAAATTTGTTTGACATTGGAAGAATACAGTATTAATTTTTTGTTCTAACGGTTAATCCATATTGTGAAACTAATTATTTATAAATATACTAGTTTACAAAAGCGGTTATTTTGAATGGAAAGCAGTTATTTTAACAAAACTAGTTTTAGCTGGATTAATAAACTAGATATTTTAAATAAGCTAGTAAATAGTAAGTAACCACTTTACTAAAAATCAATGATATTGAAATAATTCATTTATGAACCGTGGAATGGAGATACTCAAAATCCTTGGAAAATATTGATGCTTCCAATTATGAGCACATAATTAATTACTTTTGTGTATGCTTGCAGGATAAAATTTAGAAATCCTGTGGGATTTTGAAGCAAAGCCAACATTTTTTTGTAGGTACCTGTCTATTGTCTGGTACCAGTAATATTAAAAATATGGTAACATGCCATTTAAGAAGGCTTCGATGGAAAATAAGATCGTGAAAATCACACAAAAGAGCCAACCTCAGTCACACATAGACCTATTTTTGCATGACTGCGGACAAACTTCATCCACATGTTAATGCATACATATAAAAGGTTATAAAAGGGCTATTAAAAATACCCAGGAGTCATAATTGATACCAACTGGACTGATAACATAACTTTAATGTCCAACCGAACATTCGGTTTCGGCCTAGTTTCGGCTAAAAAACGGGTTTCGGTTTAGTTTCGGTTTCGGCTGCCATCCAGCCGAAACTGAATTTGAGAGGTTTCTCGCTGCGATCGGACATGTTCTGTTCACTGAGCTGCGAAAAATTCTTGTCGGCTCCACTGACGTGTGTTTCCAGTGAACAACTATTTAGTGCTGCTGGTCAAATTTTATTCATTGGACAGGAGAAGCAATTTGCGAGCCGTAAATGTCGTAATATTATTTTTTCTCACTTATAATATTAGAATGTTTAATTATGAATACTGATAATTATTAGTCCTTTAAAATTATTAATAGTTGTAGCAGTTTTTTTGTAGTTTTTTTTTTTTTTTTTTGAGAGAATACTCTTTTTAGTTTCTTACATTAAGTATTATTTGCGTTAAAAATATTTAGTCGAACTTAGTAGGAAGATACTTTTTAAGTTTAATTTTATTGTAGTTCATTAAAAAGAATGCCAAACAAAATTACCTTAGTTTAGAAGAAATTATTTGGTACCTAACCCACACAGCTCTACCGTACCAATTTTGGTTCCGAACAAAAAATAATTATTAGTAGGCATTAAGTATAAGAAAAATAACTTTGTCTACGGCTTGTGTTATTGTAGATATATGTACTAGCCTTTACGATTTTACTATCAAACAGCATACTTGTTAATCAACACCCTGCATAATCAATCATATAATGTTAACATACAGTCAATGTTACTCTTGAGCTTGCTTTGCAGAGCAAAATGTTGGCTCAATTTCACATAGGTAGAACCCCAAGTCTGATTCAGCATTCAGGTTGCCAAACCACCGAGCGTAAACCACCGAGCGTAAACCGCCGAAATTTAAAAATGTTGAGCTACGTTTTAAAACCTACACTCTTGCCACGATATTCCGTACCCCCAATTTTTGCTTCGCGTACCCCAAGGGGTATGCGTATCACAAATTAAAACCGATGATGTACTACATTGTGTCTATTTAATATTATGATGTTTATCTCAACTTAGCCACTAATCTGATATATGTACAATCTGTACACATGGGTGGACCCAGAGGCAGTTCCTGCCTTGGTGCATTTGTGCACTACTCTGCCAAACATCGATTTACGTCAGAAGTGTAAATTCATACATCCACCCGTGAAGAATTCCTGCCAATTCATATAATATCCTTACCAACTGACTTTTTCACTATATTCCCGCGCTCCCGCGCATGCGAAATAACAATCTTATCAACGCGTGCATATTTCGTTATGCCCTAGACGCGATGCCACATGTCTATAGGAACTGTCTCTAGAAGCTGGAACCGTGAAATGAGCAAGACAGGTAGAGAGCCATATTGGGAATTGATGTGTTAGAGCAGTGGAGATATATGTCCATATATGCATGCACTAGCGACGGACATGCGCGCGCAGAAGCATTCTGATGACAATACTTTAAACATGCGTAAGATGGTACCTACCGAATCACCAAATGTACCAATGGAATGAATTAGTGTAACCGAATTTGTAACTGATTAACCGCTTGGACACATAACCTTGTTTTTGTACAATTTAACGTAGGTAGACATAGGAATGACGTATGCCCCGTACCTGAGTTATTAACAATGTTATATTTGAGCGCTCCAGGCGAAATCAAGCTATTGGCAGATTGATGGATTGATTTGACAGCATTTTACGGTTTTCGCGAGTTTGATCTGTAAAAATCTTAATTAAAATGAGTGATAATGTGATAAAAGTTAAAAATTAACCGTGTGTGCACTATACAATTTGTATAATTTATATTCAGTTCTTTTAATGTTTTTTCAGATTTTTATTTTTAATTTTATCAAAATTAGGTTTATTTTATCAAAATTAACCAAAGTTCATTTGAGAATAAAATATTTTTAAAGAATAACGGCCCTCCAAAACTATTGCTGAATATACATTTCTGAGGAACACTATGTCCCAAGATTGGCTCAATGCTTTGTCAATGATGAGCATTGAAAAAAGTTTGATTTCTTCTATACCAGACTTTAAATTTTTTTTTTTTTTTTTACTTATTTTATTTAAACGCCCATAGAGCTTTTACATATATAAAGCAATACATGATTTTATTAATTACAGTGAAAATAAGAGTTAATAAAATACAGGTGAGTGACAGAAAATATAAGGAACATAATATAGGTGACATAAAATATATGAGTTGACAAAATGTAGGTAATATAGAATATAATTGAAGTAAAAATAGTACAAAATAATCGTGTCGTTGAAGTATTTTCCCAAATGAAAAAGCGATGAATGGATTTTCTCTACAAATAAATGTTTGTACTAGGTATGTCGATCACTTTATTTTCCCGTATTGATGTTACCATTTTTTGGTGAAATGCACTGCTGGCATATTTTGTCACGGGCCGCCTCTGGGTGGAACCAAAGTGTCCTTCTTGAGAATGAATCTCATAGAGGATACTGAGCTTTTACTAACTTGTGTTTTAAGCATATTTTTATATTTTTGGATTACAGTACATTATATATGTTTGTTATGTGGAATGTTTAAGTAGGTACCATTAAAGTTATAATTTGTATTAAACATTTTATTACTAAAAAGAAATTTATCTCATTGAAGAAGAAGATAACAATAATCAAATTTTTTTTTAAATGAAAATGAACAAGACACAATAATAATAAAAGATAACGGTCGCAACTGGGACTCGAACCCAGAACCCAGTTGCGACCATTATCTTTTATTATTTTTCTGTGTCTTAGTCCCAGTTGCGACCATTATCTTTTATTATTTTTCTGAGTCTTGTTCATTTTCATATTTTAAAAAATTTGATTATTATTGTTATCTTCTTCTTCAATGAGATATTACATTGATGGGAATAACCTTCAAAAGTTAAAAAGAGAGTTTTTCTTATTAAAAAAAAAATAAATAAATTTATCTATATATAGGTACTATTACATATTTCATAACAATAATTACAATAACGTTAATATGTATCATATAAAAACAAGCTTAAATTATCCAGCCGTTTTGTGTGTTGTATCGCCGGTATCACAAAGTATCGCCGGTCAATTGAGCGTCGTTATATCCAGATTCTACTGTAATAATAAATACGCCGTAAAACCAAAACTAAATGATCGCATCATCGTTTATTTATTTGAAGTGAAAAAAATTCGAGCAAATAAATATACATTTTTTAAGACATAAGGTACATAATCCGATTGCATGAGATAATTACATATTATAAAAATATATTTGAGAATATGTATTAAAGTTCATATTTAGTTTTCAGTTCTGCAAACTCTTCTTTTGAACACTTATTGGCCTTCTGACACCGCTGCAGTATTTCCAAAATACCTGGAAATGAAATTTCAATATTAACACAGTGATCTCTCTTAAAAGATAAAAAAATTCCCGTCTACAAAATAACTTTTTTGCAACCCTGAAAAATCCCACAGCTCTGTGCATAAATACTACAATAGGGAAGTTGAGTGAAAAATATTTTGACTTATAAAAAATATGTTCATGTAGATGACATGCAAACTTAAATACCAGTATTTTTTTTTAAAGTTCATTTTCATAATTAAATTAATTCTAGAAGTTTGAATTTTATTAAAGCTTGCGAAACGGTCGGTAAGAAACGGGAGAGTGTGTGACGTCGTCTCACGTCATCGGGTCCCTTGTTAGTGTGAAAAATAAGGAAATATTTACAAAACCGGGACACGCTTAATATGGACTAAAAAAATAAATTAAAAAAGTTGTAGTATTTAGGTATCTAGTACTAATCAATTCAGTTACCGGAATTTCGAAAAAAGTGCATTTTAATGGTTATTTTTTAAATTTAAAAACACGAAATGTCATTTTTCACCGACCGTTATGTTAGGAACTGTGGCAAGTTTCGGTGAAAAATTAGTGATTTTGTGTTTTTAAATTTAAAAAATAACCATTAAAATGCACTTTTTTTTTAAATTCCCGTAATTTAATTCATTAGTACTAGTTAATATCGAACTACTACAACTTTTTAAATTTATTTTTTTCGTCCATATTAAGCGTGTCCCAGTTTTGTAAATATTTTCCCTTATTTTTCACACAATCAAGGACCGGGTGACATCACGAACTCTTCGGCATGGTATTATACTCTTGCCGGCGTTTTCGCGGGCTTTAATAAAATTCAAACTTGTAGAATTAATTTAATAACTCAGGTACGGGCCATACGTCATTCCTATGTCTACCTATGTTAAATTATCGTAAAAACACGCATATGTGTCCAAGCGGTTAATTATAAAAACGAACTTTAAAAAAAAAAAAACTGGTATTTAAGTTTGCATGTCATCTACAAGAACATATTTTTATAAGTAAAAATATTTTTCACTCAACTTCTCTATTGAATGAAGGGTAATCAAACAACGAAAAAGTATGATTTTGAAAACTTTGGGCTCTAGTAGGAGGATCAAAAATACTATCCCAGTAAAAAGAATATGTACATATATTTTTCATGTACATAATATGTATTCCCTATTCCAGTAAATAATCTTTCCCTCATAATCGACATCAAATGGTATTCAGTAATTGGATTATTGTTACCGGGAAAGTTAGTTTCCCGAAAGGAAGAGATTCTACATCTATGGCAATTTAATACATATTCAAACTTGTTGAAATTTTTATTAGCAAGATAATTAATTTTTTTTTTTTTTTAAAAGAAAGACAAACATTCCCGGGTTACGAATAACCCAACAACATTTGAAAATCTCCTACTACCACCACACTAAGCGGAAGATGTTGCTTGTGTTGTGATGGAGGACTTAGCCAGCAATTGCATGGAAAAGTTTGAGTTACGCCATTTTACCTGTCCAATATCATAATTTCAGCTCCAATTTATTAAATTTCTGCATTTTCTTTATAATGACATCCAAAAATGAATGTAGCTGTTACAAGGGACTCTCTATATGCCCAACCTTTTTAACAGTGGGGACAAATTGACACGGCAAAATCACAGGCGCGCCACTGATAGTGTTTCTGAAATTATCCATTTTGGTGGGGGTTGGCTAGAGACTTTCAGGATATGAATTATTTTTGACATTTTATTGGATTCCGCCAGGAAGTCCATCATCCTGTAATTTTAGTTGTAATTAAATTTGCGAGTTGGTGAGAATTTTTAAACTTGTTCACGAGGGCCATTTATAATTCGTTCGCAGGCCACATTGAAGCCCGTGGGCCTGGGGTTGGCCAGCCTTGCTCTATAGGCTTTTGAATATTTACTTGGACATGATGAATCTGATAATATATCTGTGATTAACTTAGAAGCCTCGCCCGTCTTGTAGCTCTAAGATCCATTTGTGAGGCGTAAACTAACTCAGAGGTGTAGACTTGATCAAAGTCTGAGAGTCTTTTGTTGCTTCATCGAATGAATGATGAACGATGAGCTATACATTCAAAGCTGGAGGCTCACCAGAAGACTCACAGAGAAGATGACGAATGTACTATGTAGAAAAAACCAAGATCATTACCATTCTTGTCGTTCTTGGTGAGGAACATGGCAAGAGCACTGAACCTCTTGACAGCAGCTAGGTTCTGCAGGTAGGGGAGGGCGTTGGAGTTGACCTGCACAAAGTCCTCGCCGCTGTGCAGGGTGGCCACTATCTCCGACAGGGTGTCGCTCTCAAGGAAGTTCTGGAAGATGGTCGGCAGCTGGTTGGGGGGAATCGCCTAGAATACAAACAAATGCTTATTCGTAAATTGCTAAATAAGTCACTATGGCTAGACCAAGCAAGAGACTGTGCGCAAACGCTCTGCCATGCACAGAAAGGGCAAGGTTTATAAATAGTTCGTTATTGTGGCTTGCCGCATCAGAATCGCCACCGGCATGGTCTTTTGGTTAGGGCCGATCAACAGAATTTAGGATAATAATTTTGAATAGACCTATGTATATTTTACAGTTAAATAGATATTTCAAAGTTCGCGATCGAAATAACCACGAAGCCGCAGGAAGATAAATTTACATACATATGCATTACCAGCAAATGTACATCTTACAGTATTATTAAGCTAACACCTGTCATACACACTCCCTCCAAGCGCTAGCTATAAACAGAAGTGCCAAGTGCTGCCATCTCTAATATTCAAAGAGAAGGGTATGGGTACCGCCGACCCTGGAACCTTTTATTGGACGACCAACACCTCTGCCACAGGTCACCCCAAGTTGTTCGCTATATTTAGTGACTTAGCAGGGGTGCCCGGGTTCATGGGGTTAGGTTTGTCCGGGACTTGGAGGCGGATGCGTCTGCGTGGCAGGCCGGATCGGGAGGGACTGTGAGGGTTGAGGGAGACCTCTTGTTCTCTCCAGCCAGACCTCCTGTGTGGAGCTAATGTAAAAAAAATATATTATTATGATTTCTTACCCTGAGAAATTTGCTTCTCTCCTTATCTCTGCCCCTGAGCATTCTCCACTGTGATATGAATTGCACTGAGGACTTAGGCACTTGCAGGGGAATATTTGCTTCATCCAACTGCAGACTTTTGATATCAATGGACTCAATATTCTGTACACCATTCAGTATTTTAGAATTCAGTGCATCTTTGGTCTTTATAACATGTTGAGTAACAGCTTCTGTTGCAATACTGGTAACGTTTTTTGTGATTTCGTGTATATCTTGCTTTACATTAATAATATTCTGGCTTTGTTCGGGGTTTTCTCCAAGTCCATTGGACAGTTTGGTAGTGGCTTTGATGATCTTGGATTCCTTTTCGACTAAATGGATACTATCATCTGGACTGTGGATCAGGACTTGTTTCTGGAGAAGGTCGGCGGGTGACTTCGGGGTGGTTTTGGGGTTAGAGACTCCTAGAGGGATCTCCATGACTGGAATTCTGACAAGAGGTTTCTGGAAAAAATAAAAAATATATTAAATACCTATTACAAACATAAAAAAAGCTATTGTCAGACCCGCGATAATGTATGGCTCCGAATGCTGGACCTTGAACAACTCCTACACCAGGCAACTTGAATCAGCAGAAATGCGAATGCTTAGAGATGGTCGGCAGGAGTGTCACTAAAAGATAAGATTAAAAGTTCACGCATTCGTGGTAGCCTGGGTGTCACGGACATAAACAGTAAGCTAGAGGAACGACAGTTGAGATGGTATGGTCACATAAGACGGAATCACCAGACCACACAGTGAAGCAGGCAATGTCTATGGAGCTTCATGACAGTCATCCAGAGGAAGACCAAAACGAAGATCAAAACCCGCATAAATAAATCCCTTCCCGGAGTCCATTCCTTAACCCGTTTCACAATGCTGTCCAACAAGGTGGTGATATAGTTCCCCTGTTTTTACACTGGTGCTCTTGTGCTCACATAAAAAAATCTTGCGCTCACATAAATTTTTTTATTTGAAATGTCAAATGGAATTGAAACGTCAAATGAATTTTAATGGTTGTGCCGATCATGCTCCGAAGACCTTTTTTAAATGGCTGGACCTGCCGATGGTGCTTCGAACACCCGTTCTAATACCATACACATTGGAATTTTTTTGTGATGCGAATTTAGCCTTTATGTTTTGAAAACCGTGTAAAGGATAAAACCAGAATCGCTTGCGCAAATTACACTGTCGATTCTACCTTTATTTCATGAATGTCGCTCACCAAATATTGTCTATGAATGTCAAAATTCATTTTCGTATAACGGCATTGCTAAAATGAAAATAATTGAGTTTTCAAAGCAGTAAAGTATATATTCAAGTCTATGTAGAAATAATAATATAAGTTTATACATTCGTATAATTTTTTTTTTTTGACATTGTAGATGTCTCCCAGATAGGAGATTTTTCTTTTTTTAAGATAAAGTTACCTATTCTGGAGAAACATGTTAAGATATAAACATGAAATGTATTTCAATAATAAGATATATATATCTGGTAAACAGAAATCAATTGAAAAAAAATAAATTATAATTTTAATCCGATTTTTGAGCAAAACTCACAAATTTTCATGCGGCTCTGATATTTTCATCCGGCATTCAAGTGTATGCTAAAGATTTTCTGATCCGGCTCTCCACAGGTTAATCATCAAAGTAATTATAAATGTCAAATTAATTCTAAATGTCAAATTAGAAAATGTATGGCTTTTCCGGAAACTATAGAACACATTATATCAGGATGTTCTATATTAGCGCCGTCTGAGTATACATTTAGGCACAATCAGGTTTTAAAAATAATTCACCAAAGTTTGTTAATTAAACATAACTTGATTGAATGTCATAATATAGTACCATATTATGAATACGAACCAAATTCATTTTTAGAAAATAATTTCTTTAAAATTTACTATGATAAAACTATACTAACAGACAGACCAATTGGTCATAATAGACCTGATATAGTTTTACATGACAAAATTAAAAAAATAACTTATATTATTGATGTAGCTATTCCAAATTCCTGTAATATTCAAAAATCTGTTTCTGAAAAAATAAGAAAGTATACAGATTTAGGAAATGAAATTAAAAGAATTTGGCATTCTCAGACTATAAAAATATTACCTTTTGTTATTTCGGCTACTGGCATTATACCTAGCTCTCTTATTAAAAATTTAGGCATATTAGATTTGTCAAAGAATTTGTATATAAAAATGCAAAAATCAGTCATTTTAAATACATGTAGAATTACGAAAGATTTTTTAAATATTTATATTGAGGGATCAGTAGGATTTATCGGTCAAATTAGGAATTCCACAGAGCCGAACCCTCTGATATGAAAATATCTGGAGACGGTGAATTATATTCCCATTTAATAGTTTGGTAGATTAACGTGTTGTTCTTGTATTGTTTTGTATTAATTATACTTATATAATACACTTGCATAACGTGGATTTACTAGATGATCATTTATATGGAAAAGTGTATGAAAGGGTTTAGTTTTTCCTATGGGAAAAACTAAACCCGTTCCTGTAAATCTGGTGAATAAAAAAAAATTCTAAATGTCAAAGATTTAATTCTAAATGTCAAATTACATAATTCTAAATTTCAAATTTATTCTAAATGTCAAATTAAATCTAGATGTCAGATAAATAAAAATAAAACATTGTTTACCTTAGATCTAAGATGTGGAGGAATCACTATGGGTAGAACTTGACCAGAGATATCAGTACTGGGCGGTCCGGTGGAAGACTTGCCCGTTTCATTAATCACAGCCTTTTTAGTATCACCACCGGCAGTTTTGGGGTTCAGTAAACCATTTGTTGGCGCCTCTTCCGTGGAAGGAGTTGTGGCTGGAGAAGACTTGGAATTTGGCTAAAGAAACAACAAATCAGTGAGAGTCACAAAAAAATCAATAAGATGTTCCTACAGTGGGTTCCCAAGAAGAAGAGACCCAGAAGCAGACTGAAGAAAAGTTGGGTAGACTGCGTGGAAGAGGATTGTAGTAGGATGGGAAGGACTGAGGACTGGAGGCAAATTCCGAGGAACCGCAGCCAGCGGAGAGCATTTGTGGAGGCGGTCAAATACCACTCTGTGGTGAAGCGCCATGATGATGACGATGAAAACAGAAGTCATATATAAAGATATACCTTCATACTATTACATATTTATATTACCAAAAGAAGTAAAGAAACAAACCCTTAAAATGTTTTACATCGATTCTGAAGTATATAATATTATATAGAATAACAGGGATAGCCAACACGTTTTTGCAAATACATTTTTAGCCAATAAAATTAATAGAGTGGTACAAATTTTTAGAAATTCTATCAACATTGAGTAACACCGTTTTCTTAATAATTTATATGTGAAAAATATGCTCCTGGACCATAGTGCTTTTTAAAAGTTGCATTCTTTTACCTTTGAACAAAAATGGTTGTCATTTAAAGAAATTTACATCCTTGCTGTTGCTGCATAATATGCCTGTTCAAATCTAAGTAAGCTAAGTTAGATTAGGTAAGTTTAGATTAAGTTATTTTTCTTTACTTTGCTTTAATGTTCTGTTCTATTTGGTCATGGAAACTAAGTATACGTACCCCCTTGGTCCCCATACGCTGCCTGAGTGCCAACAGCTGCTTCCTGACGGCCAGGTTATTGGGCTCAATCTCCAGGACCTCCCGCAGGTCAGAGGCGGAGCTACGCAAAGAGCCGAGAGCCTCGCGAGCACAGCTACGGCGCTGCAGGGCCTTCACGTACTTGGGGTCCAGCGCTAGCGCTCTGGTGCAGTCCGCTTCTGCCGCGTGGAGACTGAAATTAAAGTTTTGTACCAAATTTATTTAATCATTCATTTTCAGACACTCCAATACCTCCCTATAGATGTATATCCATAGAAAAGAGTTGGTCATGAACCATTATTGGTATGAAATCAATTTGTGTAGATTGCAATGACTAAACAAAATACCTAAGAAAAGGATTTGGGTCACTCATTCTGTCCAAACAGTTGTACGTTTGGTGACTTAACAGGGATGCCCGGGTTCATGGGGTGAGGTTTGTCTAGGTCTTGGTGGCGGATGATCTGGACACAATGAACCCCAGATTCCTACCCAACCCGCATACTTACCATTTTCCTTCCCAGAACTTCCTCTCCTTCATTTCCTTAAAAATATCCTCCACACAGCATCCCCAAAGATGACATAGGCCCTGAGGGAAATTATTTTCCTCAGGGCCTCCTGTGTGGAGCTAATGTAAAAAAAAAAAGGTTGGGAATACATGGACTGCTACTACCAGTAGATACAGACAGCTTCAATCTGTGACTGCATAGAATCTGCAGTTTTCATAGTTTTTCATGTTTTTGAAATACAAGAAATACTGTGAATTTCTGAACGCTTGAGGCTGTCGATGTCTGCTGAATGTTTTAAGCAGTTTGTGAATTCCCAGCTTATAATGAACAACTTAACATTCTTCATATCAGAGAGCCAAATGAATTAAGATATTACGGTAACAGATATAAGAAGAAAAATTATTAAAACGCAGAAAAAAAACTGAAACATTAATTTTATCATACAGTTATTAAAAACTTACTTTTCTTTTTTAAGATGGCATAATCCTCGATTGGCAAAGTATATCGCGTCAGACTTGTTAAGTGCTATTGCTCGAGTGTAGCACGAGATTGCATCGTCCCATTTCTGCAGCTTTACAAATGAGTTGCCCTGTGAAAAATTAAAGAAAACAAATTAGTATATACTTACGGTCGCTTAACTCGTTTTTCAATTATTAACGCAATCGCTCGAGTGTTTAACTTCTTGCAGGCCGCAGTTCCCCCGGCGGGTCCGGATTTTTTAAGCGATTTTGCCCCTTATGTACAAAGAAATTGTATGAAAAACAAGGTTAGAATCGCTTGGACCAATCTCGCTCTTGACATAACGAAATACTGGATAGCATTTAGCTACTCTGAAAAATTCAAATTAATTGCCGGGCACCAAAGATGGCGGATAAAATGGCTGCCGCTTGATAATATGATAGCTGTCACATTCGAAGTCTATATTTATTCATTGTTTTTGATATAAATGCATTGTGGAAAGCACAGATTTGAGTGATTATTAGGAAGTTCGTTTTATCTACATTATTTTGATGTATTTTTGTAATATATCACAAAAGAAATGTTATAAAAATTGAATTCGTAAGAAAGGTGAGAACTGTCAAATATTTTACGTTGTATTGAAAAAATATATTTTTTGTATTGGCCTTCAACAAGTTAAAAGATAAACAAATGAAAGAGTGTAAATTCAAAATCAATTAAAATTATAAAACAGTGGATTTAGCTCCTAGAAATAATTATTATTATAAAGGTATGTTTACATGAAGGTTTTTTATTACAACTATTTTATTTGGGCAGTTCTGCGGTATGATACAATAATAGAGCTGGCAGGACCATAGAAACGAGAAATCAAAACGTGTTTCATTTCATCGTGGAGAGATGCGTAGCGCAGGAAGAAGACCGCGGTATCTAGAATAAGCCACAAATATGCTGCCCTACAGTGGCGATCGAATGTAAGCCAAACTTTCCGGTGATATTCTTGCTATACCTCAGTACACAAAAAATGCATGAAATTCAGTGTTTTTTTTTTTTTTAAAGAAAGACAAACATTCCCGGGTTACGAATAACCCAACAACATTTGAAAATCTCCTACTACCACCACACTAAGCGGAAGATGTTATATGTTATCTATTGCCGTATGATGATCTATAGACGATCGGCAGTTGACTAAAGTGAAGTCTAGATGTAACCACTAAATTCTACTTGACTGGAGCTGGTTTGAATGCGTATGTATCTACGGCTAATAATCATATTTTTGTATTAAAATCGGACAACATTCCAACACTTTGAGCATAATGCTTGCTGTCTGTAAATTTCAACTGATAATAATTAACATTGTTTTCACATAAATAATATGGCATCACAAAGCCACAACATGCTTGCCACAATTTTTTATTACCTGGAAATGACAGGCTAGAGTTGTGGCAGACATAATCCAAGATCCAAGTGTTTTATAGAGGCAACTATTTCCTGACCCACTGGGGATAGTAAAACTAATGAAATAAGAGGATCAGATGAATCGTGTATGG
This sequence comes from Limnephilus auricula, assembly GCA_951813805.1. Lineage (NCBI taxonomy): Eukaryota > Metazoa > Arthropoda > Insecta > Trichoptera > Limnephilidae > Limnephilus > Limnephilus auricula. Next base: position 8,684,117 of record OX638402.1, on the reverse strand, counting down.
GTATGGGTAGTATCGAGGATCAGATGAATTGTCTCTTTACCAACCTTTTCTTTTTCCTCCTGTGCTTCTTCTTTTAGTTTCTCTAGTTTTTGTTGAGTGCTCATTTTACTGTCGTAAGAAGTTGGTGCTATATCCTCCTCATCTACCAGCTCACAAGCTTTCTCCTAGAAATCAAGAACAAAGGAAGTCAAAATAATGTCATAAATGAAATTGGTTAGCACGCTTATATATATGTATATATGGGAATAATGCTTTTAATGAAAATAGCTACGTTACACTGTTTATTTCTCAACGTTAATAATAGACGAAAGATCCAGAATTATTTTATTTAGTGATACTGAAAATATTGAAGCCAAGACAACACTTTCATTATTTGTAGATAAGGTAAAATTGTTTTGATAAATAAAACTAGTTTTTTTACGTCTTTGACCAATAACAAATGATCATCACTAAATTACTGAATTCTGTGCTAACCAGTTTACAAATTAACAATGGATCTGCATTATTTTTAGAATTTGACACATTTTGTTGTGTTTGGGTTTGACATAACCTCACTCTCACTCCCTCATTGAAAAGTCTGGTATGGGAATGAGACAGTACGAAAAGAATGTACTATTGTCTCCCTAATGCCAAAAAGCTTACTGGATATTATATTTTGTTTTATAATACTAACCGCGTCGAATTTGTCCCAGGCTGAATAATCAAATCCAGCTAGTTTTTTCTCCTTTTTAGGCTTTGAATTGACAGGTTTACTTTTCTTGGCTTTGCTTCTCACTGGAGGAAGTCCCTATAATGCCAAACAAATAATTATTACTACCAAATATAACACTGCAAAATTTACGACAAAAGCACTAGTGCACATCAACTTTCGCGAACGAACAATGGTTCGTATAAATGTCAATTTTGCAGCATAAATGATTATTCAAAATATGCACTTATGTAAGGAGCCGTCGACTTTGTTATAAAAATACTTTTCAGTTATAAATATGTGGTATAATTTGACGACCTGCTCGATTGGTTCACCAGTGAGCTCTGATTCTTTTCTCTTCATGTCCTTCTCCCAACTGCTCAAGTCGCTCATGTAAGAGTGGAGATCTTGAGCATTGTCCCTGATCTGTTTTTGTAACAGTACGGCCTTCTCCATTATGGAAATCGGGAATCAAAAGCAGACAAAGAAAATAATATTATTTGGATAGCTAAGGAGAAAATTTCATCGGATCGGATTGTCAAACAATTTTACGTTGTCATTGCCAACCAGTGTTGTCAGCGCAAACAGTACAATTAATAATAAATTATTTTGTTTGCAGCAATTTTGGCGAGTACTTACCTGAACTCTGCGTCACTAGTCACGAATTATTTCGAAAAATAATAATATAAGAATGATTCATGATTAGAGAATTTCACTGCCCAAAGTATTATCGTGATTATTTTTTTTTTGTTTATTATGCCGTGTTGCGCTTCCTCATGCTACAGCAAAAATTTCACATCTGCCATGATGGTCACCGTGGCGCTCCGCTGACGAGGCAACTGAAACTAAACTAAAACCGGCTGGTTTCTGTGTCTTGATTGGTCAAAAAGCTCGTTTAACGGCCGAGAGAGACCAGCTGCAGAGGCACACCGGGCTCTTCCGATTTGGTGGCCAGATGAATCCACCGCCAGGATCAGAACACACTTCACTCGATAAACCCAGGCACCCCTGCAAAGTCACAAAACGTACCGAACAACTTGGGGTGACCAGTGGCAGAGGTTGGTTATCCAGTAAATGGTTCCCGGTGCAAAGGTACCCATATCCGCCTCCCAAATTGCTATAACATGCTTTTCAAGGAAGATAATTACAAATGGAGAGGCAAAATTTTGGTATTTAAATGTAGTTACTGTAGGTTATATTTGTTCCAAAGTCAGAGTTCCAATGCATGGAACAAACGCGAAGTTAATATCAAAAGATACTTTATAACACAATAGCGCTCGCCATAAAATCCCATACAGACCCACCACACGTAAAAATATGATGCGTTATAAGCACGGTTCGGGTCTTCGTTATTCGCCGTTATTCGCCGTAACCGCTGCTGATGAGATATTTGAAAAGTTACACTCCGCCGTAAACAGGAGAGGTGTCATTTGAAATATGTAGCTGCCGTGCTCAAGCCGCTATCAGCCGTCAAGTTGACAGATCCAGTACACAGAAATGATATTCCGTGGCCGCTCCCGAATTCAACAGAGCCCCTCTCCTGCCATAGGAAGAAATCTTTTATAACGTATTGTGTCGGTAGGAAATATAAGCATCGTAGATAGCGCTCAATAACTCTAGCGCTTTTAACGCTGCGTTTGTCCTATGCTTTAAGATGATAGACTTCGCTTTTCGGCCCATACAAAAAGGACGCCCGGGAAAAAACACTTTTCTACATCGAAAATTGCACAAAATGAATATATTTTTTTTGTACTTCCTTCTAGAAGGTGAAAACTATGTCGGTATGTTTTCGAATTTTCGATGCGTTTCGTATTAACGTAAACATTCACTGTCAAACATGTAAGATTTATCAAAAAATATTATTTAAGGAATAAGTGCTGCTAACTCAACTCTCATAAAGAATTATAAAATTATAAAAAGCTACCGACGTAGCTTCTTCTTTCTATAAAATATATATTTTTTAAAATTTCAATTTCGTGAAAGTTTCGGTGTAGAAAAGTGTATTCTCCATAAACCCCTTTTCGAGCGATTTCTGTAGGTAAATTTGAGAGTTTACTGCAGTCGTCTCATTCTCACGTTTGACGGGTCGTGGCAAGGAGTGCATGGTCGGGGGGGTGAAGCCATCGTTTTCGATAATAGTGATGGTAAGACTATTTTTACAAAATAATAGTGTTGGGATTGATCTTTTTTTTTATTCGTGAGTTCTATTTAATTTCATAATAATGTATTGTAGATAATACATTTTTACAATACGCAATAAATATAATATATTTTTTCATACGACTGTTTTACAATATTACTCAAACTAATTCCTGTGAACACATAATGTTACTTACAAAATACATAAATATTGCTGAGTTAAACACAAAAAATAATGTGAAATATTTTCGGACTCTAAAATCTAAACAAGCTTCCTCTGATATACCTAATAACATGTATCGCGGAAACTTTTCTGTAAGTGATGGGCAACAAATTTGCAATCAAATGATTATTTTCAAGCAAAGCAAATGCTTAAATGGAAGAGTAGTAATTTAATATAAGATATCAAAAAATATATATTTATAATGTTGTAATTACAATTTTCACAAATAAATATAAAAATAAAAAAAACTTTTTTTGTCTTTTCTCAATCTAAAAACATTTCCACAAATAATGTAGATGTAGTCAGTTATAATATTTTGTAATATCTTTAAGATCTGAAAGTTTTTTTTTGTACACGGTCATTTTACATCACAAAACATCAAAATCACAATATATACCACATACAACACGGATTATGTTTTCATTATTGTCGTTTTTAAAAAAAAATAATATTAACTCCTTACAAGAATCAGGGGGTTTCTCACCATTCCTCTAATAGCTTATCCATACTATAACGAATATTATTAAAAATAAAGTACTTGCAATAGTTAGAAAACTCGGCCAACTTATCCAATATATAGCCAATATTAATAGGTTCGAGTACCGAACAATAAACTCCGACTTGATAAATAAATAAACCGTCGATCGTAAATTGAAAACAAACTTTATATTATAGTATGGATAAGCTATTAGGAGGATGGAGAGAAACCCCCTCAGACAATTAGCGCAAATATGGGGGTCGAAATCGTAACTATTCTGGTAGTTAATTTTTTTTAAATATGTTTTATAAACTGATCGCCTGTTGTAAAATCCTAGTGTTCGACCTTGGCGCACCTGTGCTCGTGCTGCCATTTTGAAAATACCAACAGAATGTAAGCCGAGTAAAACCCTCTTTCTCTTTTTCAATTTTTGTCCTGATTTTGATGGATTAGAACCTCGATACCTAATAAGATGAAAAAACATAATACATATACTACATGTCTTTTACAAAATGTTATGCTCTACAAAATTGGTAATTTTAATTTTTCTCGAAAATGCACTGGAAAAGAGATAATCAAGGAAACACAAAACTAGTAGTGCAATATGCTTGTTTGTGCAAACTTGTATGACTTTTTACGGCTCTATAGCCCACTCGTAGGGTGGAAACATGTAGGAGAGACCCTGGTGCCAATTGCAACAGAAGATCCACCAGCACCGGAGGTCCTTCTAAAAATGATATTTTGCCGCTGCACCAAGGATTGTGTAATTGGCAAATGTGGATGCCGAAAAGTTATGATCTTTTTTTACATTAGATCCACACAGGAGGCCCTGAGGTCAATAATTCCCCTCAAGGTTTATGTCATCTTTGGGGATGTTGTGTGGAGGGTATTTTGAGGAAATAAGAGGCAGTTCTGGCAAGGAAAAGGGGAGTTCTGGGAAGGAACAAGATATGAGGGGTGGGTAGGAATCTGGGGGGGTCGGTTTCTCTAGGAATGACAAACATATAAATCCATCCCTCCCACTGCGGTGCAAGGTGCAAAGTGCAAGGCGATGTTCTTGGAGAGTCCGGCTGGAGAGATCAAAAGGTTTCCCTCGACCGGTCTCTCCCGATCTGGCCTGCCACGCAATTGGTGGGCAGATGCATCCGCCGCTAAGGTGAACCACTTGGGGTGAACTATGGCAGAGGTGTTGGTTATCCAATAAATGGTTCCCCGGGGCGGCGGTATCTGTACCCGCCTTCCAAAATGAATAACATACCTAATATAATAATAACATATAGGTATATAGGTAGTTTTGAATAACGCCTAAAATTATAATAAACAATACATGAATTATTTTTTTTTTTTATAAGTTTTTATTCCAGAAAAAAAGAAAATAACATTTTCACTTACTTAACTATAATTTGAATTAAATTACATAACATTACACTAGATTAAATTACATTATATCATCATACATCATACAATATATTATCATACAATATTATCATACAATATTATTCACTTTCACTATATTGTTGTTCGTGAATAAAAATGATTATTTTTTTTTTAATTTACACACACTTTTTTTGTTTTTAATATCATATGGAAGGCAATTATATAAATTGCCCCCCTCATAACTGATGGATTGCTTAGTTATGTATGAATGGTGTTTAAATGTATGTTATCGTGTTGTCGTGTAAAATATTTGTGTACTGGGGACGTTTTAATGAATTCTGTGTTTGTATGTATGAGTTTATTATTTATTTTGTATGTTAGGAGACATATATTGTATTCGTATAGTTTTCTTAATGTTAACAGTTTTGTTTCCAAATATAGTTTTTTTTGTGGATGTTTGGATTCGTAGTGAAATAGTTTTTGATTATTACTTACCTAGTTAATGCCGAACGTGTAGGTACAAATCGATTATATTAGCATATCATTGTGATTGAGGAATCACAAGTCAGGCGAGATCAAATTCTACGATTAACAAATAATAATAATATTATGCACGCACTTCCGAATTCCGAATAGGTGGTAGGTAGATGATATTGCTGCTAGACGCTATGTGAGTCCGAGGGGACTGCGGGGGTCACACACGATACACGTGATATGCGGGAACAGTATTACGTTTAGTCGTGTGTGTGCGTGCTTCTGTTCAGTATTGTAGTATGTGTGAGCTTCTTGCGAGCAGGACAGAGTTATGAACGAGCATTTACCTAAACATGTCGCATCTTGCGTAAAGACTAGCACCTTAATACTTCTTCTCAGCCAAGGGAAGGTAACCCCTGCAGATAAATCCCTGGAGAAGGCTACGGGAACCCACTACAGTATCTTTTCCCAGGACATCACTATGGAGAGAAACCAACTAATAACCCCGAGTTCCGGGGTGCGAAGAATCTCCCGAGTCAAAATCCAAAATAGTGAATTCAAAGATAAGATTAGGAACAAGGAATTTTATAACTTAACATAGCGGTAAATTGGACAATACGGTACAGAAAATGGAAAGACTAAAAGTAGATATTCTTGGAATTAGTGAACTGAGATGGACTGGCACAGGCATACACCAACATGAGAAGGGAATTCTATACTACTCAGGAAGTGACCCACAGGTTCTGAGTTCCCGTAGAACAGAAACCGTCGAAACGGACTAAATTGACAAATATAGCAACTCCTTAACTAATTCCAAGAATATCTACTTTTAATCTTTCCATTTTTTTATTTTTTTTTTATTTGTTTATTTATTTAACATTCTTTTTTTACATATTTCAACATTAAGTCCCGTTAAACTGATTTATATCAGTTTGTCAACGGGTTCTTTTAACAATTAATTTTTAGAGAATTTAAAGGTAGAGTAGTTTCGGGTATTATGGCCTAGTGGGCCAATATGGCCAGTATGATTTTCTCCGATACTAACGAACATTAGCGGTTTAAGTATCCTCCATATTGTCAGGCCCCTTCCCATGACCCCCTAAGTCGATCCCTGCGTTGCAGCGAGTGTGCGTGTGTCCGGTGCCTGCGACGATCTAAAATTATCTGATTTGATGTTATTTTTTGGAAAATTTCACTCATTCCTGTTCCTCAAATAATAATTGTTTTTATATTGCTAGTATACAGTTTTGTAGGTAAACTTTTGATTAATAGTGTGGTGACATTTTTTAAGCACATTATTTACAAATTTTTAAGTTAGAATTTTATTTGTCATAAATGTCCTTACGGCCATTATGGCCCACTAGGTAAGTGGCCAATATGGTCTACCGGGCTATATTAGCCTCACATAACCTAAATCTTTCTAACATGTTAATATTTTTTTCCTAAATGCAATGGCTCCACAAAAACCAATTGCACAACGAAAACGCCAAACTTGTTGAAAGGTGTCAATGGAAAAGCAATCGAAGATATACGAAATAAGAAAATGGGCTCACTAAAAGCTTAGTATCCCGAACAACGTGGATCTACGTACTAAAAGCATTGAGATTGCTGTCAGTGGTTTTCATGCAACAGGGATATATCCTATTAACAGAAATGTTTTCAAAGATCGCGATTTTATTGATATGGATAATGAGCCTGAATGTAGAAACACCAATTAAAAAAAATATTACATCAGAACCAACCACTTCAGGTTCTACTCCTGCAATAGAAAATGAATCTGTTGACATGACATCCACCATAAATGAATCTGATATGAGTGATTCAATGGCTACTGTTGTAACCCCTGCTTCAAGAGACAAGAACAGAACAACCTATCCGTTTTGAACAAGTTGTAGTCCCTTTATGAGGACGCCACAGCCTTCGACTTTAAGAGATTAGAACTTTATAACAATGTTCCAATTGTCTCCAATACCAGAAATAGCACCTAGAAAAGCTCCGGAGTGGTAACTGACTTTTTTTCTGCGAATTTTGTTCTACAGTGTAACACACAGTTTATTTCTTTTGATTTTTTAAATTTTATTTGTTATGCTGGGCAATATGGTACACATCATTTTTGGCCAATATGGCCCTAGGCCATATTATCCTACTACATTATTTTTTAAAGATTATTCAAGATTAAGAAAAAAATTATTTTTGTTATGTTTCGAAGCCAATGTAACCTTAAATTTATAATATTTGATTGCTATTAAGTTCAAAGGACTGATTTAACCAATAATGGCTATTTGATCTCAAAAAGTTTGTATTTTATTTCCAAAAAGGCTTACGGCGTGCCATATTACCCGAACTTACTCTACATATTGTACATATTTCTGTACCGTATTATCCAATTTACCGCTATATTAACTTATTATAACATTCCTTGTTCCTAATCTTATCTTTGAATTCACTATTTTGGATTGGTTCGTTAAATTAACACTTCCCTTCCCACAAGGGTACCAAAATCCAATATTTGTTGCAGTTATCACCTAGAAAAGAAAAATGTATCATACACTTATAAAAAAGTTCGAAACTTTATTAGAGTCCTTTGTTATTTGAATTGTAATTATGACAGATATTAGAGTCCTTCCACTTTGCGGTTGTTTTTACTTTTTGTTGCCTTTGTGAGTTTCTCTAGGTCCTCAGTTCTTGTAGAGCAAGGTGTCCAATGTATCTTAAAATGCGCTGTTGGTAGACAGTTGATAAAGCCATTTCAAACACCGCAACATGTTGTTATTTAGTGTTATCCACCAGGTCAACACGTACATTACACCCACTATTCCAGATTGGAAGATACTCTTAGTATCGCCCTGGTGTAAGACCACCATTCAGTATTGAAACGTTGCTTGAAATGGCTTTAGCCGTGTTTAGTGACTAGATCTGAATAGCCAGGTACTTCCCCACCATCCTCTCCCTCGTCTCCTTCCCTTCCCCACTTACCTTCAGCCTCATAACATACCCCAATTGGGGATGCCATAGTCTCGCTGGCTCCAGACGGAAGTAGTTGGGACTCTTGTGAGGTATTCGCTATAAAAAATATAAAAATAAAACTCTGGAAGGAGATACAAATAATTCGCTGCTCCGCTAAATTTTGCAAAATAATAATCGGTATGTCTCTGCGTATGTGTGTAACTGCGGTTCAATGAACTCTAGAATTGAGTTGCTTTGATGTTCAAATTTGGAATTGATTATGGGAACGATTCAGACAAGCGATAAAATAGTAGATGTCGTAAATTGTCAAGTTCGCTAACAATGTTCACTCGACATATGTGATAGTTCGTTGAAAGGGTTCATCCTGTGACAATAAGGAAGTTGAGTCCTTTTTTTATTTATTTTTTTATCAATGTCCACAGGCAAGCTTAAATACCACTATTTTTTTTTTTTTAAAGTTCGTTTTCATAATTAAATTAATTCTACAAGTTTAGTAACCCGGCCCTTGCGTGTGTGAAATATAAGGGAAAATATTTACAAAACCGGGACACGCTTAATATGGACGAAAACATTAAATTAAAAAGTTGCAGTAGTTAGATATTTACTAGTACTAATCAATTCAGTTATTGGAATTTCGAAAAAAGTGCATTTTAATGGTTATTTTTTAAATTTAAAAACACGAAATGTAATTTTTCAACCAAACTTGCAACAGTTCCTAACATAGCGGTCGGTGAAAAATGACATTTCGTGTTTTTAAATTAAAAAAACAACCATTAAAATGCACTATTTTTGAAATTCCGGTAACTGAATTGATTAGTACTAGTAAATATCTAACTACTACAACTTTTTAATTTATTGTTTTCGTCCATATTAAGCGTGTCCCGGTTTTGTAAATATTTCCCTTATATTTCACACAAGCAAGGACCGGGTTACGTCACGGACTCTGCTGTGCTCTTGCCGCCGTTTTGGCGGGCTTTAATAAAATTCAAACTTGTAGAATTAATTTAATTATGAAAACGAACTTTAAAAAAAAAAAATATTGGTATTTAAGTTTGAATGTCATCTACATGAACATATTTTTAATAAGTCAAAATATTTTTCACTCAACTTCCCTATTTTTATTTTATTTTTATAAATACTTTATGCTTCACAAATCCCACAATGATCCCATTATTTTTATGGGTCTGTACCTACTATAGTGTATTATTATATATACACGTACCCATTGATATTCTGTAAAACATTAAATAAATATTTTAAAAAATATATTCTTTCCGGAACCCATGAGCTTATCGCTCTGCCGATAAGATCGTCAAACTATCATAATACACGGGGAAATCTAAAATGATGTTTATAGATAGCTACTGTGTAACTATCTAGGTATGTATGATTGTATTCACTACTATTAATATTTCTTACAAAGATATAAAATAAATTCATATGGTTGCCACGCCAAATCAGTCAATTAAGGTTTCATTACGCTGTGAGAAAATAAAGTTGTAATGCAATTATTTTCATAATCTTACTATTTCTTATTATGGAAATACTAAAATAAATAATTATTTTATTGTATTGCGATTTCACAAACAGCTTTCCAAGGTAGGTAGGTATTGTTGGGTAGTTTTGGTAAAATTTTATATTTAATGAAAGCTTTTAATTTTGTTTATTTTCGTGTATTTTACATGAGTTCTTTTTAAGGTTCTTGCATTGGTTTTAAATAAACATTTCGTACATTTGTGTCAATTCATAACTAAGAAAATATAAATACATAATAAGAAACGTAGATACTAAAATTCTCAAAACATGTAACTAGCAGTTTAATGAATGAAGAAAATTAAAATAAAAAACATTTCTTTTTCTTTTTTTCTTTTTTTTAAAAAGAAAGACAAACATTCCCGGGTTACGAATAACCCAACAACGTTTGAAAATCTCCTACTACCACCACACTAAGCGGAAGATGTTGCTTGTGTTGTGATGGAGGACTTAGCCAGCCGAGGAATCGAACACGGAACGCCTGGGTGGGACCCAAACGCGATGCCCACTAAACCACTGACCGGTCTATATATACATATATATATATATATATATATATATATATATATATATATATATATATATATATATATGTGAAGGAATAAGAGTACCTACCTAGAAATGTCTAGGATACCTTTATATTTATTTACCTACCTACCTAGTATTTAAGTACCTACCTAGAAATATCTAGGATTAATTTATATTTGAATTATGAATTTTATTATATTCTATTGTTTTTTCTTTTCAAATGTCATTATATAAGTTTTACGGGATGAAAAGCAGTGATTTCTGAAATTATTTGGAGTTCAAAAATATAAATGAAATTTTGACTCCAGTGACATTTTTGATGTATTTTTTCAACAAAAAACAAAAAATAGTAGGTATTAGACAGTTAGGGGCGGGTTGAGGGGTTGGTCGGTTACTCGGCTGAGTGACCAGTAATGACATGTGAAAAAAAGACATCTTATATGTCACCGAAGACCAAAATTTAATTTACATTTTTTTACTTCAAATAATGTCAAAAATAATATTAAACTTGGTAAGTCGAGTACGTCCCTTAACACCTTCTATAACAACAAAATAATATGTGAGAAAATAAATCATAAAATAGCAGTTGAATATTCACGGCAATTATTTTTACATGAATGTATTTAATAACAGAGTAATAAAATGAATATTTTTATAGCAAGAAAAACAACACAAATAGCCGGAACCAGTTGGGCTAATATAATATTCGGTGTAGGTACCTCAACATTGTAGAATACCCTTATTTTATACTAGATGGAATGAGGGTATGTAAAGAGTTTAACGTAGGTACTTAGGCGCTCCGCTGACGAGGCAACTGAAAACAAACTAAAACCAGCTGGTTTCTATGTCTTGATTGGTCAAAAAGCTTGTTTAACCATAGACGAAGAACAATCATCTGACAGCTGGCAACTAGCAACGGCCGGCCATGGCAATCAGCAGTGCAAGTCGCGAGTCACTGCTTACGTTACCATTGACAAGGGGTGTTTGAGTGATTGTGTGGTGTGCGGGCCATCACATTGTCATACAAAGACAGTTGGCAGTTGAGAGTTTTCAGTTGTCTCAGTGGGCGGAGGCGCTTAAGGCGGAGGCGCTTAAGGCAACCAGTTTTGTTGAATGTTTCAATTTCAAAGCCGGCAAATTAAATTAAATTAGGTTTGTAAACAAAATCTATAAATTAAAACAATCGTAATATTTTAAAACTCGGAGTAAAGCAAAATTTAGAACAAACATATTCTTATTTTTTTAACGATGATGTCCGAGCTTCTTCGTAATCTCTATGTAGTTTTATTGTGATTTAACATCTGTACCTATATTTTGATGTAACATATATCTTATATTTATCAAATAAGAATGGAGAATTTGGGATGCAAGTGTGGGTACCATTTATTGGACAACCAACACTTCTGCCACAGGCCACCCCAAGTGGTTCGCTACGTTTGGCGACTTATCAGTGGGGCCCGGGTTCACAGGGTAAGGTTTGTCCGGTTCTGCCCACCAAGTGCGTGGCAGGTCGGATCGGGAGAGACTGATTAAGGGAGACCTACTGATCTCCCCGGCCGGACTCTCTCGACCCAACGCCTTGCACCGCAATGGGAGGGATAGATTCACAGGTCCGTCTCTCCTGGACACATTGATCCCCAGATTCCTACCCATCCCTTAAACCTTTTCATTCCCAGAACTTCCTCTCCTTTCTATCCCATTAAATAAATAAATCCCCCACACGGCATCTCCAAAGATGACATAGGCCCTGAGGGATTTTTTTCCTCAGGACCTCCTGTGTGGAGCTAATGTAAAAAATATATACCTATATAGTAGTTTTCATAAATAAAAAGATAAAAACTTTTCCGTGCTATTGTTTTCCAAGTTTTAAAATATAATAAGAAGTTGGAAAATCATATAAAAATGTAGAATAATTTTAAATCTATCACAAAATTTCTGAACGCCGTTTTATATTAAGCGCCGGTAGCACCCGCCCAAAAAGAATAAGGAGAGATACGACAATACGAATGTTGGAGCGAGCGCGCTAATATTAAAAACGTTAAATTTCGAGCGAAAATTGGGAAAATGTTTAATAAAACACAACTCGTTTAATAAAACACAAATGGGAATGATACCTGCTCTGTAGACATATTTTTTTATAAAAACCTCGCTTCATTTAAAAAGTGTATCTGTATGCAAATAAAATGCTACAATCCTTAATTCTGTTATTATGTTATTGTAATTTCAGGTCTTATCATTTTACTTTCTATATATACATATATATTTTGCTAAATTGTGTTATTATTATTATCTTTATTTAAAAATAGCAAATTTAAAAAAAAAATGGTGTAGATACATTCTTATTCTTATTATTTTATTTTCTAAATCTCTTTCTACTTATTATTTCTTACTTATCTTATAAAGAACCAACTTTCTAGTATTTAGCTAATTTGCATTAAATTTTGTTACATTCATATGTGTTGCTTTTTTACAATTATTACAACTGCATGTTTATACTTAATTACTGTGACCAATGTATAAAATTTTCAACGGCCCATTAGGGCGTGAATAAATAAATAAATAAAGCAAAAATCTCTCTTCAACACCTTACGTAGCATTTAAAGAAACAATGTGATTTTTTTCATACATCTTGTAAAATAGCAGAAACAAACGTGTAAATAATAATTTTTGAAGCATGCTTTGCGATTTTTTTCTATCAAGGGAATTTTATGTAATGGTTTTGGCTCTACAAATCTTAAGACGTTACCTTAAAAAAGATTTTTTTAAAGAACATAGTAACTTAAAGTGTTTAAGGGACATATGTTATAAATCGGTAGAAAATCGGAATTCCAGCCCTTAACGAATTCCCTAACGCCTTTTGAAAGTTTCGTTATTATCTAGGTGTTAAAGAATTGAGACGCGCGGTTGCCGTCGCCATGCCGTTGCCGTGGGAATTATAAAAGCGCTCAATCACTACCAACTAGAAAACGTTTCAGTCAGTGGGAAACTTTCAGTAATATTCAAATTTATTTTGACGTTTTTCCAAAATTCAAAATTTCCTAGAAGAGGAAATGCATCAATTGCATTGACATATAAATATATAGACCTGCCCTAAGCGATAATAGCGTATTATTTCCCCCTCCCTATACCGGTTCCATTTGGAACCAGCCGGACACACGTATGGCTTAGCGTGAATCTAGAAAATGTGACGTCATCATTCTTGTGCGGACTAGCGTCGAGCTCTCATCGGTACATTTTACGAAATAACACGGCAAAAATGGTGGCTTGTGCTATTAAAACGTGTAAAAATAGAAGTGAAAAAGAGAATAAACCCAATTGTCGTATTACATTCCATAGGTAAGCATTCTTTATGATCAGGGGTGCTAGCATGGTCGATCGATAAGGATCGGTAGGATAATTGTCGGTAACTTCTCATCGTTCCCTAGGACAACTGCAGATTGCAAACGAATAGGTGACACTTCACAATGACTAAGTGTTCTTAATATAATCGATATCAACTGTTGTTTGTACGTTATTCATAGGTCTGTGATTAATTGTAATATTTGGGAAATATTACAATTAATTGATGACCTCGAACTCATCGGAAGTTCAGACTTTAATAGCCTCAACTGAGTTCCATGCCATATTCAGAATACTGAAAGTTATTAGATCATGTAAATTGGAAAATATTTGACAGTGAATTCTTATACAAAATACTAAATACCTTTTAAAGAACAGAGATTATAATAATAATATAATAATAAAAAACAGAAGAGGCAAAAATCACAACATTATGTGAGTCAGAAGCCTCGATAATATTTGTGAAATTTAATACAGTGAAAAATAATTTTACAATATATTTTTTTTAATAAATGGCAGATTTAATTTAATATATGGTAGATTTAATTTATTTTGTGATAAAAACCCTTTGTTTATTAAATATTAAAGCTCCAAACAGAAGGCCTTGAGAAAAACCATTTCCCTCAGGACCTATATCATCTTTGGGGTTGCTGTGTTCGGGGTTTTTTAGGGATAGGAAGAAAAAGAAGTTCTGAGAAGGAAAAGTGTGTGAGGGGTGGGTAGGAATCTGGGGGTCAATGTGTCCAGGAGTGATGGATTTTCATCCCTCCCACTGCGGTGCAAGGCGATGGGTCGAGAAAGTCCGGCTGGAGAAGTGAAAAGGTCTCCCTCAACAAGTCTCTCCTTATATGGTCCGTCACACAATAGCTGGTAAACGCATCCGCCGCCAAGACCTAGACAAACCTCACTTTATAAACTCGGATACCCCTGCTAAGTCATCAAACGTAGCGAAGCACTTGGGGTGACCTACGGCAGGGGTGTTGATTATCTAATAAATGGTTTCAGAGCGACGGTACCTCTACACGATTCCAAAATTGAAAGCCTAGTTATAAATTACTAAAACTCGACCTTTACCAAGGAAATAAATATTTTCCACTCTCTATTAGTTTTCAAATTATTATGCAGCTAATAAGACCACTAGATTTTATTAATGCATTGTTGTACATTGTACATGAATCCTTTTAGCGGAATTCTAACTCACGACCTCCATAAGCCAAAGCGATTTTTACCAGAAAACTCAAGCTGTCTTATTTTTCCCAAGGGTGCACGGCGGGTGCAAGTTTCATGAGAAGCATTCACCTGAAAGACTGTGATCGTGTGACTCTTGTATTTTCAAACTGAATTCAGCCACGCGAGTGGGAGTGCAAAAAGCGCTTCAGCGGGGGCCAATAACAAAACCAAACCGCATTTCCTCTCACTGCCGCGGTAGCGTTGGCTGAATACGCACGCGATCTCCACTCTCTAAAAAAAAACAATCAAATCGGCGAATAAAATCAATTTTAACTGCAAAGTTTGCGCCGGTTCCTACGCAACACAAAAGAATCAAACAATTTGCGGTTATCAATCGGTAGTATAATAGTTCCTACCGGAATAAAATAAATAATATTACATCACAGTGTTACAAAGTGAAATTCAAAGTGTTTAATTTTTTTTTTTACGTAAATATAATTATATTGTGCGGGAAGTTACAGCAATTAAAATAGTAATGGATTCCTGTTAGAAAAATCAATCTTCGTATTATTCAGGTTCTTGCGTATTGTTTGAGGCTGAGGAAAGTTTGGATTTTCCATGGGCCTGGCAACCCCGAGGGAGAGGTGAGGGGTTGCGATGCGCGCGCAAGGGTGGTGCGCATGCGCCGCAGTTCTCCAACTTCTGGCGGGATGTTTGTCGGATCTGACAAATGTGAAGGTAGATTATCTTTATTATTTTGTTAATTAAAAATACTATTTGCAGTTGTGGCTCGGTCTGTAACGCCGGTTAAATGAACTTTATAATTTTTGTTTTGAATTTGTGTTGTCATTTTAAAAATTGGAAATGTTTGTTTGGAGAATTTAGACAAGCGATTAAGTACCTACATATATTATAATGTGATACTATTGACAGAAATTTATTTTATTTGCCGTTTTCAAAAATTGGAACTGATTTGCCGAGAATTCATATTATTCGTGATTTTTCGCGCGTCTGCACTAGTATTATATTAATATATGTGAATTTAAAAAAATATATTTAGATTTTTCCGAAATAAACAGATAAGCAATACCAAAAGTCGAAAAGCGGAAAACTCATGAAGCGTGCCCCAGAACCCTGTGAGTTGTAGAATGTTATGGATGTTATGGTATATGTATAAATTAATTTATTTGCTCTCTGAGGTTCATTTTAAGAAACGCATCAAAGAAAAATATTTTGTGTTTTTGAAAGGTGTTTGTACAATAATTTTGTAAACTTTTAAAAAGATGCTCATTAATTTTGTTAACGTTTATAATTTTATTGATAATTGGATAGGATATTACTCTGAAAAACGTGTACCTAGATAAGTCATTATTTTACAAGGTATGGTTATCTAAGAAAGGTCAATCTAATTAAAGCATACATATGAAATTTTAAAACAAAAGCAAATTATATGAAGGACCATAATAAATCCCTGTGCTTTTCTGTAAAAGTGTAATGTAAATTTTCTGTAAAAGTTTTTATGCTGTACTGAATGTAAAACTTATATTATGATATCAAAATACCTTTGTAAAATTGTAACTACTACCTCCTACCTATAAATTGTAAGTTCCTCCTGTCCTAAAATGAGTTTTGTAACTCATCGGGATTGCTCTAGCAAGAAATAAAAACAATGAAAAAAAAAATATAAATAAATAATGGTCGTTTTATTTCTACGTGCATTAGGAAGTGCAGTATGTTGAATGCAGGTATACTCGTATACATAAAAATAAGACTGGATTTGCAGAGGGGTAAGGGTTTGAAAAAATATTATACAGTAAGAATAAGTTACCGCATCCCAGTAGTTAATTAAACGATCGAAATGTTTTAGCGGGTAATTCGAACTGATGTTATGGAATATTATTATTTACATATTTATTTTTCATGGTCTACACAAAACGGTGTTGTACATCAATATTCAGGTTGTTTTTTTTTCTTCTTCGTGTGCCTTATCAGGACCCCCGATTTGGTTGGCGATTGTTCACGTTCACGTTGGCGATCACTCAGGTGAATATTTCTCTATCTTGCGCTGCCCGGAATAGCTCCTCCACACTTCTAATACCGGTCCACTCTCGTACATTTTGCAACCAAGACATTTGTCTCCTACCAGGCCCTCGGCTACCAGGGTGTTAAGGGAGGTTTTTGATTTAATTTAAGCAGAGATTCCTGACATTTGGAGTAAAAATTGTAAACGAAATTTTAGTCTCCTGTGACATTTTCGGTGAATTTTGTTTTCAACATAGATCATAAAAATCAGAAGGTAGAGGTGAGGGGTTGGGCGATTACCAGTTGAGTCACCAGTGACGATAAGTGGAAGATTTTTTTGTTGTTGTTTGGTTTTGAAGAAAATAATGTTGAAAAATAAAAATAAAAAGTCACCGGAGACTAAAATTTCATTTACTTTTTTTACTCAAAAAATTCAGGTAGCACAGGTTAAAGTAAGTCGAGTACGTCCCTTAACATATTGTATATTACAGAGATTACAGATGTGGAACACATAAAGGTACCTACAGTTAATGAGAAAAGGTAAAACATATAAGTTATGAAGTTTTGTTTTAGAAAAACAATAAAATATTAGAAATAAGTATCTACATAATAGCTGTAGATTTATATAGGCGATTGTTTCGCGGGAGTACTGATCATTACTCAATACTAATATGCATACAGCACCATTTTGATATTTTTGAAATTCAACCGATTCTCAGCCGGTTTTTTAAATTTTTTTTATAGTGAATACATCACAAGAGTCCCAACTGCTCCCGTCTGGAGCCAGTGAGAGTATGGCATCCCCAATTGGGGTATGTTATGAGGCTCAAGGTAAGTGGGGAAGGGAAGGAGACGAGGAAGAGAAAGGCGGGGAAGTACCTGGTTATTCAGATCTAGTCACTAAACACGGCTAAAGCCATTTCAAGTAACGTTTCAATTCTTAATGGTGGTCTTACACCAAGGCGATACTAAGAGTATCTTTCTCTCTGGAACGTGCCACAAATATACTATATATTATTTTAAATAATTGATTGTGAAATAACACAAATCAATTAAATAAATTTTATTTGCGCACGCCGGGTTCGAACCCGCGGCCCTCGGAATGGGAGTTAACGTTTTGTCAAATTTCAAGTTTGGTAATACAATCAAAGTTTATTAAAATTATAAATAAATATCATTGAACTGTCGAGCTTAATAATGGTCAGCATTTAAAATAACTCAGGTACGGGCCATACGTCATTCCTACGTCTACCTACGTTAAATTATCGTGAAAACAAGCTTATGTCGTTAATTTATTGGTCAATGACATATTTAAATGTCGTTATTTTATTGGTCAATGACATAAACATATTATTCACTGTCATATATAAATGTATAGACTGTTTATAACGCAAATAAAAAAAAATAAAAAAAATTAAAAAATTAAATAAAAATGTGTCCAAGCGGTTGACTAAATCAACGGCATAAACGTGAACCGATCCAAAGAAAAAAATCATAATGAAACTTCTTTCCGGTTTAACGACGAAGTCAAATAATGTTCAAACAACTGGGCATACTTGTAAAGTACTTGTGTTGTTGTTCTATAAAGATGTTGCAGACATATGATTATGAATTTTACTACAAGAATTTACGAGAAAATTGGGTAGGTACCATTTTAGCTGATTCTGAAAACAGTAAAAGTCCCGCGTTGGATAATAATATGCAAATGATCTGTTAGAACTTTTCCAAGAGAAAGAACCCATCGCGCCGTGGCGAGATTAACTACCAACACCAACTATACCAACTTACCAACCACCGTTCTGCACATCTTGATGGATTCTTTAGCATACTAAATAATTAATAGGATGTACGCGTCTGATATCTTCCCAGACCTGAACTTTCTCTACAGATCTGCGTTTTGTAAACAATCAATTTCACTTCCCATTTAATTTTTATCTTGGTAGGTAAGAACTAGATTTTATCTATGGAAAACGATCTTTTTTCATTTTCTTGAGGTTATAATTTACACGTATCTCTACCAACAGAAAAGCTAATAATTATTCTTTTAATTCATAGATTTTTAGTATCTACGAAAAACACGCTACCGCAGACTTAGGCGCTCCGCTGACGAGGCAACTGAAACCAAACTAAAACCGTCTGGTTTCTATGTCTTGATTGGTCAAAAAGCTTGTTTTACCATAGACGAAGAACAATCAGCTGGCAAGTAGCAACGGCCGGCCACGGCAATCAGCAGTGCGAGTCGCGAGTCACCGCTTGCGTTACCATTGACAACGGGTTTTTGTGTGATTGTGAAGTGTGCGGGCCATCACAATGTCATACAAAGACTGACCGAGAGTGCACTGACCCGGCGGAAAAGGAGGAAATTTCTGGCAGGCCGGTTGCAACGTTAATTTTTAGGGTGTTTTTAACCGAAAAGGTTTAAGTATCACTTTCTCGTCGGTAACAAGGAAAAAATGCAGTTTTCTTAACTATGAAATATGTAAACATAGTTAAAATCTATTATTGATAAGTTTCTCACAAAAGGAGTTATTATTTACAGCTATGAATTAGGTACTGCCATCTATAATTTTTGCTAAATTTTAATATGAGTTAATAAATATTATTGCTCACAAAGAAAAAAGAGGATCTCCAGTCAACTTTTTTTAATATTCACCATCTTACTTAAATCCCAGTGTCCTTTTCAATTAATATTTTCATGTTGGAATAAGTTTTTGGTTTGATTTTCGCCTCGTGTAAACAGGTGTACAACTTGAACTGCACAATTTTTAATTAGTTGTCATCACAAATGGTTGGGACTCTTATGCAGTAATCGCAAACAAAAATATTTTTTTTACATTTAAGACGAAAACAGGGAAGATCACATTATGAATCGTGTCGGCAATACTTTCAGAATAAAACGAGGCAAATCACGTTTTATCATAACTGCTCACCCGTTCGTGAAAAATGATGTTGTAATAAAAATATGCCTTTAATTTGCTTGTCGCTATGATTGGCTTGACAAGCTCACGTTTGAATGCAATTTTGAAGATCACGAATGTGCTGTACACGAAGAGCTAGGGAAATATCGCGGGATTGGTTGATTTTCATCGTTTATTAAATCGTTAGTGGTATTGCTAGTATTAAAAAATGACTACGTCGCTTTCGGCGCCATTATTTAGTTATCGTTTCGAATCTGAGACAAGAACTAGGAACAGAGCCGTAAAAATCTAAAACATGAAATATGAAAAAACCGCGGGTCTACATGAAATCTACATCGCCTGCGTACAGCAAGAATGCGGGCAAGAAGTACGCAACCGACGACGTCCTTTTTGACGACCGTCCGTGGTCGAGTGGTAAGACACTTGACTCCCATTCGGAAGGTCGCGGGTTCGAACCCGGCGTGCGCAAATAAATTTTATTTGATGAATTTGTGTTATTTCACAATTAATTAATAAAAATAATATATGTTATATTTGCGGCACGATCCAGAGTGGAAGATACTCTCAGTATCGCCCTGGTGTAAGACCACCATTCAGAATTGAAACGTTGCTTAATAACGGCTTTATCCGTGTTTAGTGACTAGATCTGAATAGCCAGGTACTTTCCCACCTTCCTCTTCCCCATATCCTTCCCTTCCCCACTTACCTTCAGCCTCTTAACATACTCCACAATTGGGGATGCCATAGTCTCACACCTTCCTCTTCCCCATCTCCTTCCCTTCCCCACTTACCTTCAGCCTCTTAACATACTCCACAATTGGGGATGCCATAGTCTCACTGCCTCCAGAAGGGAGCAGTTGGGACTCTTGCGAGGTTTCTCTATAATAAAAAAAACCCGTGCCGCACCGACCCGTGTACAGGATTCATTATAAATAAATGGAATGGAGCACTCTTGGTATCACGCATTCTTACTGCCCCTGGTTTACTGTTACTGGGGTAAGAGAAAATCTACAATAAGTAAACAATATTTGTTCCAGGTGAGTAAGTATGTATTGAGTGTTATGAATAATAATAATTGGATAATTTGTATAGCGCCGTTTTTGTGAGAAATCACCTCAGATTCCATTTCATATCCAGAGAAAGCGATAGAGTACCAACGTACTGACCTATAATATGTACATTTTAAAAACAATTTTTTTAAAATCTATTCCCGGCGTTGTCCGGGATTTACGCAGATATTTCATAAATCAGATTTAGACAGTAATTTTCAGATTGTAAAATTTCACAGTTTTCGTCTTGATAAGTCAAGTCACATTCCGTGATTTCTCACGGGTAAGAACTAGTTATTATTAAAATTTGAGCTCTGTATAAAATTAATTGACCACGATTTATGTTATGATGTTAACGAGAAGAACGGGGAATTTGAATCTCTTTAACGATCACTTTCCACTTCGAGATTTATATGAATAAATTTCTTTCTTTCCTAATTGAAAATTCATTATAATATGAATTGAAATTGGTGATGGTTGGGTCTTCTAAACGTCGTTGTGAAGTTGGTAAAGTGACTGTACCAGCGCGAGAGTGGATTTAATTTGGTTGCGTTCTGTACCTGCCCTTTACAAGAGTTGAGCGGTTACTATTTTGTTGCGTTCTGTACCTGCCCTTTATAAGAGTTGAGCGGTTACTGTTTTGTTGCGTTCTGTACCTGCCCTTTACAAGAGTTGAGCAGTAACTGTTTCGGAAAATTGCTTGAAAACCTATTTATGCAATGTCATTCATGCACCGTAGATTGTTTTCCTAATAAATTTATAAATTAATTATTTAACAGCAAAATTAAAATGTTCATTCTTTGGAAAATACAGTGACACTACGGTAAATGCAAAATGGTCGCTTGTTAATGCTAGTCAAGCACCAAGAAGTGACTTGTAAAATGTAGCCTACAAGAAGTAATAAATGAATGCATCGGTGCATTCAGAAAAACACACAATTAATTGTATAATTACGTTTTATTGCAGAGCTGTAGGTCATGTTCGGGTACTGACCTTTTAATTTATATTACCAACTGGGTAATTTTACTACCCGAGTTTACATCACGAGTTTTGACATAAACACCTAATAAGGGTAAGTAAATTTATTTAATACGAGTGAGGGAGAGGCAAGAAAACGATTATTTTTTTCCCTCTCCCTCACTCGTATTAACACAACAGTTCACAATGACTAAGTGTCCTTAACATTTTCGACATCAACTGTTGTTTGTACGTTAGCGATGTGCAGTTGTCCTAGGGAACGATGAGAAGTTACCGATAGTTATCCTATCGATCGTTAGAGAGCGTGTGTGTTAGGGCCTCTGGGGCTCTACAGTGAAATCGATAATTTTACAATATCGGATCAACAGGAGTAACTTCCGACGATTTTATATCGATGTCCCGATCAGCGTTGATAGCCGAACCGATATCGACAATAAATAAATAAGAAATCTATATACGCTGGAAACACTAGAGGTTCCGAAACGCCAAACAATTGTAAAAATATTTAAATTGACAAATGTTGAAGTGAAATACTAACCTAAATATGCATTTGCAGTACGCATTTACTTTTTGACAATAAACGAGAGTTAATTAGTTAATGAGGTCATTAGTCATATTTCAACCACTTTATTGTTGAAGATACCGAACGGAATAAATTGATCTCATCTCAGGTAAATTATTTAAGACTAATCGCGTATACGACTTCTTTCAATTCTAATAGCTTCGTCAGTTAAACTTTGTTCATTAATAAGCTAGTAATTTTGTATAAATAACGACATTATCCAAATATATGCGTATATTGACAGATACCCGAAATTATCTGATGCTATGAAAACCGCGCTAAAATGTATCAATCGTGAGTCGGAATAGCACCAGCAATAATTGTTGACCGTGCACGCAGATATTGATAACTGACCATAGATGACGGATTTAGTCAATATCGTGTTGATATATGGTTTTATCGATCGACTGTACTAGATCTCCAATATTTTAATCCTACATCTTAAGATGATAGACTTCGCTTTTCGGCCCATACAAAAAGGACGCCCGGGAAAAAACACTTTTCTACATCGAAAATTGCACAAAATGTATTTTTTTTTGTTACTGCCTTCTAGAGGGTGACAACTATGTCGGTATGTTTTCGAATTTTCGATGCGTTTCGTATTAACGTAAACATTCACTGTCAAACATGTACGATTTATCAAAAAATATTATTTAAGGAAAAAGTGCTGCTAACTCAACTCTCATAAAGAATTATAAAATTATAAAAAGCTACCGACGTAGCTTCTTCTTTTTATAAAATATACATTTTTTTAAATTTCAATTTCGTGAAATTTTCGGTGTAGAAAAGTGTATTCTCCATAAACCCCTTTTCGAGCGATTTCTGTAGGTAAATTTGAGCGTTGTCTCATTCGCACATTTCGCATTCGCATGTATTGTAAGTGTGCGTGAGCTTATTGTGAGCGGGACAGAATGACAGACGCGGGTGTTCCGCGTGTGGTTCAAAGTCTAGCCTCTTAATGCACGTTACCGTAACAAATAACCGCTTTTTGACAGTTACGTGAAAATTATAAAAATAGTATTCAATGATCACGGAAGTGCGTAATAAAACAAATATCAATTCCGAGATCTCGAATTACGGAATTTCATAGACAACTTTAACCATCTAATATTGTCTTATTATAAATAATGACGGTATCGTTATGTTTATTAGTGTCTATCATAATCAAATTATGAAACTTAGTTGTGGTTCGTTTGCTCGAACATCTCAATGAAAAATACAAATTTTTGGAAGGCACATATCTGCAGAACTAGAAGGACGAATATTCGAGAACAATTGATTCATAATAACTTGAGGAACTGATGAATAAAGTTCCCAGATATCTCATGGGACAGTATAATGGAAGGCCAGATTTTATTGGGCAATTGTTCAAAATTTTTAAGCAAGTACTATTTGAGACCGTGCAGCTACCAAGTTAGAGCCACTAGATAATAGATAAATGAAACAAAGCAAATCCATATGTTTCTACCTACACAATACATACTTTGCAATTTGAGAGGCGGGTATGGGTACCGCCGCCCAGGGGACCATTTATTGGATAAATAACACCCCTCCCAAAGGTCACCCCAAGTGGTTGGCTACGTTTGGTGACTTGACAGGGGTGTCCGGATTCATGGGGTGAAGTTTGTCTAGGTCTTGGCGGCGGATGCGTTAGCCCACCTACTGCGTGGCGGACCGCATCGGAAGAGACTGGTTGAGGGAGTCCCTTTGACTCTCGAAACATCATAATGGTAAAAATTGATTCATACGTCTTCATTCTTAGACACGCTGACCCCCAGATTCCTATCCACTTCTCATATATTTTTCCTTCCCAGAACTTCCTCACCTTCCTTTCCCTAAAGCATCAACAAAGATGACATAGGCCTCGTAGAAAATTGTTTTCCTCAGGGCCACCAGTGTAAAGGTAAAGTTTAAAAAAAAACACACCAAATGCTTCATTGGCTCCGCCGCTACACCATTGGTGCATTTCGGCGGCAGTCATCACGACTCCATGCCATATATTTCCCATTGTTTCTTTTATATATGATAAGCACCAATAGAAATAGTGGTAAGCGAGTTCATAACCTCAAAAAAGTCTTTATGTTTCCGTTGATGGTAATAGATGGCATTAGATTCAACAAAAACTTGTTCTCAACTCAATTCGTAGAATTATAAGTCACGAATTATTTTGCGCGTCTGCCCTAATGATGATAATGATAATGACCGAGAACCAAGTTTGTTAGATTAAGAAGGATGTGAACCTTAATCTAACGGTACTGTCGCTGGTGGCGTGAAATGTCTTTGTTTCAATACTGCGGAAAAGAGTGCCAGGTTTAATGTCTTCAAATCCAACTTTTTTTGTTTTTTTTTTTCATCTTTTTGGAAGCGAAATCTCTTTGGCGGGTGTTTTTTTTTATTGATTGTCAAACGGTATTTTTAGATTGTCTTCGTGTACTTACACGGTTATTCAGATCTAGTCACTAAACACGGATAAAGCCATTATTAAGCAACGTTTCAATTCTGAATGCTGGTCTTGCACCAGGGCGATACTGAGAGTATCTTCCACTCTGGAACGTGCCGCGAATATACTATATATTATTTAAATTAATTAACTGTGAAATAACACAAACAAATCAAATAAAATTTATTTGCGCACGCCGGATTCGAACCCGCTACCTTCAGAATGGGAGTCCAAAGACTTACCCCTGGATTACGCCGGCCGTCAGTCTATTTTCTTTTTTTACAAATACAACTATGTTTAATTTATTTAGGATATTTTTTTCCCACAAACGTACACAGTTATAAACCTTTTGGCATACCTAACTCGTTTTTGTATAAAATGCACTTGGTCTTCTTGTATTTTCAGGCCTCCATAATATAATATACAACTTTTCCGTGCATAACGTGTATGAAGTATGAACCAATTAATCTTAGATAGCAGATTTAATGCTAGATAAGAGAATAAGGAACGAAAGATTTACTATTAGATAATATCATTTGCCACTTTCTTCAATTTCCGTATTTCTCTCAGTTAATGTCTTAATTAATGCCACTTTTGAAAGAATTACTACTGCCTTTCCGTCAGAAATGAAAGCAAAAAATTACCATACTGGCGTAAATAACTAACCTAATTAAGGCTTCATTATTAAAGAAATAGCGACATTGTTCGCAGTAAATATTATTCCCATATACGTATCGCATGAATATTCATTGAAAAATGAAATCTAAGACGAGTGAAAAACAACGAAAGTATTCACATAGTTAATTTGTTTATGAAATGAAAATCACAATATAAATAATTTTATGATTTTTCATTGCCTTTTGTGTTTTACTGCGTACGGGATAAAGTAAAATGATTTCGTTGAGAAAAATATATTTTTTCAAATTTTTTTTATTATTTAAATAATGTTTATAAGTTAGGTACTGTCATTTTTTTAACTTCATACTAGGCTAATGCCCGCGTTGTGGTAGTCATAGTCATGGTTGTATAATTTTCTTTTTCTACTTCGTTAATATGAATATTTTATAATAAGTACAAGAACTACCCTGAAAAACACTGAAAAAAGAAAAAAAAGGCGAAACAATTCAAGCCATCATTATCTTTTAATCTAATTATTGAAATTTTAATTCATATTATTGTGAAAATGCCATTGTGAACTATGACGTTGTGTTAGGTGATCGGATCTGAGGCCCTAGCATGCTCGCTCGATAACGATCGGTAGGATAACTATCGGTAACTTCTCATCGTTCTCTAGCATGACTACAGATCCCCAACAAAAAAGTAACAGTTCACAATGACTAAGTGTCCTTAACATATTCGACATCAACCGTTGTTTGTACGTTAGCGATGAGCAGTTGTCCTAGGGAAAGATGAGAAGTTACCAATAGTTAACCTATCGATCGTTAAAGAGCGAGTGTGCTAGGGCCTCTGAATAGCCAGGTATCCAACCTTCCTCTTCTCTTTCCAAATCCTTTCAGCCTCATACATCCTTCAATGCAGGTAGGTAGGTAATCCTATTGGGGATTACAAAGTCCCACTGGCACAGTTGGGACCAAAGATATTAGAATTCTCTTATCTGTGGTTGGGACACTTGTGCTGAAAAATATTACATCACTATAAAAGTCTTTTAAACTTCAGGGCGTCAGTGATGACCGTTGATTAAAATTTTCAATAAATTTCATGGTAAAAATGAATGTTATAAGATTATACTATATAACTATTGTTTTGCAGAGGTCGCGTGGTAATTTTGAAAGTTTGAATTTACAATGTAAAGTTTACAGAGCCAATATGTTTGAGTTGTTATAAAGCGAGAATATTCAAATGTCCTTGGTTTTTAAAACATTCTATGTATTTCAGTCACGACAGAAGTATAAATAAAATGGCCGTCAACCACGCAACCAAAATATTGCTATAGAAATTTTAGACAAAGTTAATATTATGAAATATGTGTAGGAATACGAGGATCAAATTGTTGTGTGATGATAAAATGTTTTTACAACCATGAAGCTAAACGGCATTAGTTTTAAATTTAAAGCAATATGTAGTCATTATGAGCGTCGCGAACACAGCACCTCGCACGGCCGCATCTCAGCGGCTAATGAATCTCTAGAATTTATGTCTCGAACGGCCATAAAAATGATCAAATGGGAGATGGTAAATGAATGAAAATTATATACTTCATAAAATTAATTTTCGATCAAAATAATTTATAATTTTTCAATAATGTATAAACAAAATAAGTGTGTAAAAAAAATCTGAAATATTTTAGTTTGTACCTTAAAAAAATAGAAAAACACTCTTAAGAGGGTATTACCAGAGAATATCGAAAATTAGTCATTTTTAAATCAAATTCTAGACGTATTGACTCTTTTTTAAATAAAATTTTTTTTATTTAAAAAAATTTTATACGGGGAATAATCGATCTTTCTCATTGAAAACTCCCTGTACAGTTGCAAGCATTTTAAACTTTTATTCTCAGCCGCTGGTCAATCACTCTTAATATAATATTTTTTTTTTCCACTCTCATTTAAGTACTTTAGAAAAATACATTTTTAAAACAAATACGTAGGTACCATCTATAATAATTAATAATCTATTTTAAAAATTATAGTTAAGCGAATGTTTTGAATCCCCATAGCTCTTGACGAAAAATAGGTTTCGAACTCAAAAATCGAATCGTTGCCTTAGATTTTAGGGCCGTCTGTTTCAACGTTAGCTACAGTAAAAATTAAACTGGCTAGCTTTACACCTGTAAGTTTAACTTTTACTGTAGCTAGCGTTGAAACAGACGCCCCCTAATTCAAAAATGTTCATTGCGGTGGAGTAATGGTGCAGTGGGTGTAAGAATGTTTACCTGCTTCATTCTCACGGATTTTGTGCATTATTTTAAGTTAATTTTGCTGAAGAGTCAGTTTTGGTGCAATTTTACATGTAAAATATTTTATACAATTTTACATGTAAATCATTAAAATACTATGAATTGGTATACCGAAATAATTGGCAAGAAACTGTAATGAAGAAGAGACAATGAACAACCGTTAATAGTCCTTTCTTCTCACTCTGTCACACCGTCTCTTTCATACCAGACCTCAGTCGCACGGTTATTATAGCATAATATGTTTATTTTTGACTCCCATTCGGAAGATCGCGGGTTCGAACCCGGCGTGCGCAAATAAATTTTATTTGATTAATTTGTGTTATTTCACAATTAATTAATAAAAATAATATATGTTATATTTGCGGCACGTTCCAGAGTGGAAGATACTCTCAGTATCGCCCTGGTGTAAGACCACCATTCAGAATTGAAACGTTGCTTAATAATGGCTTTAGCCGTGTTTAGTGACTAGATATGAATAGCCAGGTACTTTCCCACCTTCCTCTTCCCCATCTCCTTCCCTTCCCCACTTACCTTCAGCCTCACAACATACTCCACAATTGGGGATGCCATAGTCTCACTGGCTCCAGAAGGGAGCAGTTGGGACTCTTGTGAGGTTTCTCTATAAAAAAAAAAAAAATATATATATATATATATGTAAGTACATATATAATTTACCCTTTCTAATATTTATTTATTGTAGAATTTCAAATAAATTTATATAAATTTAAATACTCTCACATTTAAAGACACGTATAATAATTCTAACAACAAGGTATAAAATCGGAGTATAATTTATTACGAACACATTAAGTAGTCGTGTAAAACCTTAATCACTAGCTATTAATCTAGAAAGCTTCTATGGAAAATGGTGAAGTTTTGCAATTATCGTTAGGAATTATTATTATATTCCATCACTGAACATTGCACTCACGTGTGACAGAGTGGCTTGCAAAATTCTGCACCATATGAGGAGAATAAAGTGCTACATGCTTGTCTGTCACAACTCTTAAATTGTCTCTAAATATCACACAATAGATAAATATTTCGTATTTTCAACTATTTCGTGAGTTTGGAGTTACATTTCACTTAACCGAGATCGTTTCTTCAAATAATTATTGTCATATGACACGGTAATGTCATAAAAAGCATGTGAATGCACTTGATTACAGAATACACGTGAGAATTGGTGCAATTAGAAAATATAAATGCTACAATTTAATTAGTCAAAAAATATAGGAGGCGAACATTATTTTTATTGTGGTTTAATTGATGTTGTCATGCTATATTTATTTCATGTAAAAAAATCTTTGACAATCTCAGATCATAGATTTGCAATCATCATAGATGCATTACCAAAAATTGACATAGCTCGCCATACATTCCCATTGGGGATGTACGGCGAGCTAAAGCCAAATAACGCTAGCGCTTTTATAGCGCAGTAAAAGTTATCGGTGAAAAAGAAAAGGTATCGGTCGCAACTGGGACCCGAGCCCAGGTCCCAGGAACCCAGAGACACAGCGCCTTAACTAGCTCGGCCATTGGGACCTACATTTTGTCTGTCATTTAAGTCGATCGCATGTTTCAAAACTCAGATTTAACAATATTATCCTCAAATAATTTTCACCATATTTTTGAAGTTATCTTTTTGAAAGATATTAGATTTATTCATTATTTGCAACTTAGATAGTGTCTCAGATGAACATACGGCCGAGTTGGTTAAGGCGCTGTGTCTTGATAAGACGAGAGTTCCTGGGTTTGTGTTCCGGTTGCGACCGTTACCTTTTTATTTTCCGTCGTGTTCTGTTTCATGATTTGTCTAAATTTATACTTCTTCATTATAATATCTAATAAGTACAGGATACAATAATGAAACCAATTTTAAACTTTATTGCATTTTTGGTTAACATCTCGTAAAGGTTACGGTCTTCATTAAAAAAAAATGATCTAAACTAAAAAATAAAAATGATCTAAACTAAAAAAATAAATCGTCATTCCGCATAAGAGTCCTACGTTTCGGAGCCAGTGGAACTATGGCATCCCCAATCGGGATATGTTGTAAGTCTAAAGGGAATGAGCGGGGAGAGAGATTAGAAAGGGGAGGATCTGGAGGTAGATGGATATTCATATGTGGTCTCCAAACACGACTTTCAAGCAAATTTCAATTCCGAATTGCGATCTTTCACCAGCGACACTGAGAATACTTACCACTTTTGCTTATTACATTAGTATTATTATGTACTTGTTCTTGTCATAATAAGCCATTCAAATGAACAATTAATATTTGAATTGATGGTTTCGTCGTTTAAAAACGTGAACTTAACTAACGCTTTCAATAACCATTCATTAATTTTATACAAAACACAATGTTTACATTTTTTCAATTATTACAGGATTACTCGTTGTGTATGTTATCTTATTTCATTATTACTAACAATCTGTAAATAATAGTATCTCAGGGCGTTAGATTCAAGGTCTCCAAACAATCGTTGGTGGATTAACCTTGAAATTTTGATTATTGTTTCGATTAAAGAAAAATATATATCCAATTTATATTCAATATTTAGTACTTATATTTTGTGAGTAATATTAATTGTAAACTAGCTGAAGTTCCCAGCGTTGCCCAAGCTTTACGTAGAGTTTTTCGAAATTAGATGCAGACAGTAATTTTCCTTTTTTTTATTTTGAACGTCAAGTGCAAAATTTCAACGCGAAATATCAAAATCCTGCTTTAAGTAGTGAGAAAAGGGGATGATAGCGTTTTTTTAAATCTCATGTAGACACTGACCTTCTTCTTTTTGATTTGAATGCCAAGTGTGCAAACATTCATCAATCTCGAATTAAAACTGTAGACTTGTAAAAAGTCAAATCCATGCCGCCCGTTATAGTCTTCTTTATAAAACTATATATTGGATAATTTTTACGCGTTGTCATTTTTTTTTAAATGTTACAGTGTTAGATTTTTTTTACAGTCTGCGTTTAGAAACCTACCTTGAAAACCTTTTAAAATGGTTTCACTTCGTGTTGAAATATTAATGGTTTTGTATATTACGATATTCTATTTTGTGGCATGCGGTTATATGTGTTTGGACAATATTGTGGTATTGAATATGCGAATTAAAGCATTATCATGTCTAGTAAATGGAGAGTTTAATGGGCCCGGTCAGTTACAACCCATAAGAATGCTTATTTATAATACATGAAACATATTCCTGATTTCGTCACCTTTTCTCGTAGCTGCGTTGGGGACATATAACGATGTAGGTAGTAGGTAGGTACTAAGTAGCGATGTAGGTAGTTTATGTGTTTGAAATTGAGTTGGGGAAGTGCACGTTACATAAATAAAATAATAAATTAATATTTTATAATTGTTTCTACTTACTCCCGCAGTAAATCTTCCACAGATAGGTACTCGAATTAAATATGTAATTAAAAAAACAGGGCTATTATAGGTATATTAATTAAGCATAAGATATATTAAGCAGGTACTATGTTAGATGGTATGCATACCTACATGTGATAGAAATAGAACACTCAGAAAAAAAAGTTGTATCTCAAACTTACATAGTTTTTATATTAAGCAAACTTAAGTTCATCCTGAGATACACTTTTTTGCACAAATATTCGGAAGATAAAAAAGTTTATTGGATTAAATATAGGTACCACGTGATGGATTCAGAACATTCAGAAAAAAAGTTACATTACAAATAAGCAAACATAAGCTGAATGTTGTAATTAGCACACTTGAGTTTATACTTTTATGCATAAATACTCGAACATACAGATAAAAAACAGGTTGGCTGGGTAAATTAGGTACTACGTTGGGTGATATGTATGTGATAGAAATATAACAGCAAGAAAAAACGGTACATCTCAAAATGACATGAATATTATTTACTGAGAGGCACTTTTTTATATTTGGTTTCTAAGTTTGCTTAACTGTTACGGTACGTAGGTAAGTTATTTGGAGCTCTAAACATTGGATAACATTATTATAAATCCTGCTAATTCTACTCGTAAGAACAGATACTATATTTTTATTGATAAGTGTTAATAGGTATATATAGAATGTATGGTGAAAATGAAAACTTCAATGATCATTTTCTGAAAGTGCAATTATAATATGAACGTTGTAATTTTTTTATTAAAACTTCGTATTTTTGATTTTACACGTTCGCTTGCTGAAATGTCGTTGATTGGTGGAAGATACTCTCAGTATCACCCTGATTCAAGACTATCATCCAAAATTGAAACGTTGCTTGAAATGGCTTTAGCCGTGTTTGGTGACCAGATCTGTATAGCCGGGTACTTCCTTCCCCTCCCCACTACATTCATCCTTACAACATACCCCAATTGGGGGTGGCGTAGTCTCACTGGCTCCAGACGGTTGCGAGCAATTGGGACTCATGAGCGGTATTAACTTTTTTTTAAACTCCTAGCTTGTTCCACTGACAAAAAAATGTTAACTGATTTTAGTAATTTTCTTTCCTTACTTCTTATTTACTGTGGTGTTTGCAACACTGATTTGTGCGTATGATAGATGGGCGGGTTCTACCGCCGAGCAACGACCCGAACGTTGACGGAGTTGGGACCCGAAGTGGGTAATTTCAAGGCAGCGCTTTAGCGAGCGCTGCTCCGGGTATTCATTAATAATTTTACCGCCAGCCAGGCTGGACGTTTACTTTGTAACCATTTTTATTCGATAAATAACGTTCTCGTATAACGAACCAGTATCGTATTTATTTACAACGATCAGTGTGTAGAACTGAGGATTATATTGAAGACTGAATCCCAATCCAGTTCCTGAAAGCTACATTTACCTATATCTGTTTGTCCGCTCCTCATCGATCTCCATGACACGCGGTAAACTGTCTGGAATTTCGCGGAATTCCTGAAAATCAAGGAGAATCACCAGAGATGTTAAAAGGCATTTTATACAATATCAGCAAGACAACAAATTGCAGTCTGGGGTCAAAGGACATCGAAGAGATTTACAGAGTCACGCGAAGGGAAAAACCTACTCAACCAAAGGACAACAAACCAAGGACAGTGATTGTTAAATTAACTTCAGTAACTCATAAAGAAAATCTGCACTCTGCTATTAAAAAATTTAACCATTGTGAAAATATAGAAGGCAAAATGAATACAAGTGTTATAGGTATGTCAGGTCCCAAGAACCCAATTTATGTTTCGGAACTCCTAACTTTCCAAGCCAAACGATTATGGTTCTTAGCCAGGCAGTTAGCACGGGAACGCAGTTACAGGTACGTCTGGACAAAGGCTGGGCGAATTTTTGCAAAAAAGGACGACAATTCACGGCCGATACTGATTGATTCAGAACAAAAGTTAACAGACATTAAATGACTAGAAGGTATAGTTTTTCCTATTTTACTTAAATTATTTTCAGCAATAACCAATAAAAATCAATCTCACTATCAGATCATCCCATTTATCGCCATATTTTATACAAAGTATTTAAAATTATTTTTAATATTGGACAATATGAACCAAACACGAGCATTATCTCCATCTACTTCCATTAAACAACATAAATTACCTTATTATTATTGTCTAATCTCCCTCTTTGCAATTGTAACTATATACCTAGTACTCTTATCTTGTCTCTGTGATCTTAAGATACATAATATCTCTAAAGTAAAATGGTTTTAAACGCATATTTAGAAATAGATAGTATTGGAGAATCAAACACTGAATTTACCTTAGATGAATTTGATAAAGTCAAAGAATTTAAGTGGAGTTTAAACAAAATAAATATTATACATCAAAATATCCGTACAATGGAAAATCTTGATGACTTTCTTTTATTTTTAGACAGTATTAGGTCGACTGTGAGATTTCATATAATAATACTAACAGAATGCAGATTGAATGACTCATATCTCACAAAACAAATTGCAGGTTATCATGAATATCATACAACACAACAATTAAATCAAAACAGTGGAGTGGTAGCTTACGTTCGCGACGACATCCACTCTCATGTTAATGAAATTCGTATCAGTCAATCAAATTGTCTGAAATTAGTCATTAATGGATATTTATGTATTTTAGCCATTTACAGATCACCATCATTCTACGATATTCACGAATTTCTGGGTAATCTCCTATCTGAACTCAAAAAATGTAGTAACTTCAAACAACAAATAGTAATGGGGGATTTAAATATTAACACACTTGGAAATATACACAGACAATGTCACGATTACCTCTGCGCCATGGCAGAAAACAACTTCAAAATAAATATTAAAGGTCCTACCAGGGTTCAAGATAATAGCATATCATGTTTAGATCACATAAATACCAAAAATATTACAGCCTCTAACGCATTTGTTATTCACAATACAATAACTGATCACTATACAACCGCAATAAGCGTTCCAGACACATCTCTTAAAAAACAAGTAAAAACTAACCACTTTACACCATCCATCTGCATTGAGGGGTTAATTAAGGATCTAAATGGTGAAACATGGCAAGATGTATGTAGAGAGACTGAAGTTAACAATGCACTCAACTTATTTATTAACAAAATCAACATGTATATATCCAAAAATTCAAAAGATAAACTCACTGCACATAAAAAAATACAACTTACTCCTTGGATTAGTAGTGGTATTGTAAAAGCTATACACAAAAGAAATCACTTACATAAAGTGGCAACAAAGGACCCACAAAACACTCTTAAACTACAGAATTACCGTAGATATCGTAACATCTGTAAAAATGTTATGCGTAATGCAAAAGAAAGGTACTATAAGCAACAGCTCGACCGAGATCCATCCAGTAAAAATATGTGGAACATCGTTAAACAAATTACCAATACTAAACATAAAATTGACTCTGATATTAACGAACTTCTGATTACAAACACAGCCACCAGTGATTTGGACATAATTGCTTGCCACGCTAACCAATATTTTACGACAGTTGGATCTAAGCTTGCGGAAAATATCCTAAGTTTCACCAAGGAAACTGAAGATTCATTGGCATCTGCAATAGAACCAAAACAAATTCATTTTTCGTTTAAATTCCCACCTACGTCAAATGAAGAGGTCATAAAAATTATTGACAATCTTAACACTACGCATTCAAAAGGTCCTGATAGTCTTAACACTCATATTCTAAAAATCATTAAACACAATATCGCATCGCCTTTGTCGAACATTTTCAATAAAAGTTTTTCTTCTGGGGTTTTTCCTGACCATCTTAAAAAATCTATAATAGTACCAATCTACAAAAGTGGACCCAAAAACCAAGTGGGCAATTATAGGCCAATATCCCTGCTGAGTGCAATCTCAAAAATTATAGAAAAAATCTTTAAAAATAGATTAAGTAATTATGTAGAGAGCCGAAAACTTTTAAGCAAAAATCAGTTTGGCTTTCGGCCGGGGAGAGGAACGGACGATGCTATAGCGCAACTTACAGAACATATTTCTGGAAATATAGATCGCAGAAAGAAAAGCATTGCACTGTTCTTAGACTTAGCCAAGGCTTTCGATACAATTTCTCATAAAATACTCCTCAAAAGATTACAAAATATTGGTGTTGTAGGTATGCCTTACGAATGGTTAAAGAGTTACTTAACGGGTAGAAGCCAGCAACTCAAAATAGGCAATACAGTGAGTAACTCACTAGACACCAACTTTGGTGTACCACAGGGAAGCACACTGGGACCTCTTCTATTTATAATTTACATCAATGAGTTATGCAATCTACCAATAGGCGGAAAAATTATTACGTTCGCGGACGATACGGTAGCTATATTTGAAGGAGAGGATTGGGCTGAAACTCATAAACATGCTGAAAGTGGAATCAATGCGATAAAACAGTGGCTTGACAAAAATCTACTAACACTAAATATAGCAAAAACTAAATACATAAGATTCAGCTCAACCATAAAGGGACGACCTAGTACATCGTACACAATAAAAACTCATAAGACTAATTGTATTTCCTATAATATGGACTTTAACTGCAACTGTGAAGCTTTGGAATGTGTGAACAACATCAAATATCTAGGTGTTATCATAGACAATCATCTTAAGTGGAAATATCACATCGACAATCTTTCAAGTAGGGTAAGAAAATTGATATACATTTTCTTTGCATTGCGAAACATAATTAAACAAAAAGACCTAAGAAAAATATATTTCGGACTGTGCAACCCCATCTTAACGTATGGTTGTATTGGCTGGGGAGCGTCAGGAAGAACGATTTTAGATCCGCTTGTAAAGGCCCAGAAATCCATAATTAGAGTCATTATGCGTAAACCCTACAGGTTCTCAAGCGACAAACTCTACAAAAAATTTAATGTTCTTGATGTTCGTCAAAACTTCATAAAAAAGATTATTATCCATGTACATAAAAATATAGAAAATTTTAATAAAATTGATCACAAATACAATACAAGAAGTCACAACAGAAAGGATCTCTTCGTCCCAGGGAGCAATACGGCAAAGTATCAAAAGACGTATGCGTATCTGGGACCGAAATTATACAATAAAATCCCCCCAGACTTAAATATTAAAAATTGCAAAATGTCCTGCATTGGTTCAATAATAACTAAATGGTTGATTGGCTTGGGTAGGGAGGAGTCTGAAAAACTATTACATAATGTGACTTAAAACGATACATGGTTACCTATGAATGGCACATTTAGTAAAAACTTAGTAAAAACTTAGTACATAGGTATTAATTAAAAAAAATAATAATAATTTAAATTGCATTTGGCACTTTACACACTTTGGTTCCTTAGAACAGGCAATCTGCCTAGCTAGGAACTAATATCGACCTAAAACAACGTAATAACACTTGTATTCATTTTAAATATATTCTCTTATTATGTAATATTATTTGTTATTTTGGCTTTAAATGTATCAAATGTAAATAAATAAATAAAACTCCACGAACTAGGGTTGGAAACTCGGCAAGAGCAAATAACATTAGTATGAAAATGAGTTCAAAATTTCTTGACCTATTTCACTGCGGTAACATCGGCTTGCTAAACTCGTATTTTCTGATATCCATGTTCAAAATACGGTCTAGGTATAAACTAGGTAGGTACGTATATCTTCATATTTTTAGAGCACTTGGTATATTGTGCCTGAGGGTATAATTTCTACCACATTCAGTCCACCCCAGACCTTCCTCTGCTAGTTAATGTCAATTAATTTCTTGGAGTAACGTTTATTTTCTTTCCGAACTTGCAAATAATCAGTTATAAGGAACCATTATGAATTGCAACAAATACTCATATTTTTAGATAGAAAAACTAACGTCGGTTTTTATTATGTAAATTCTATTGTATGTGGTTATTCATTTAAATATTAACAAACCATTTCACCCTATGTGATATTGCGCAGCATTGTGACCATGGTATCTAGCACGGTCGATCGGCATAGATTTTATCGATATTGTCGGTAACAAACAACAGTTCAAAACGTAATTTTTTTTTAAAGGCGGAGACGGTTTACCAGCAGTTCCCGTGAGCACTTAGGCCGTAGGCCCATTGTGCTATCTCCCATTTTACCTCAATCCTTTAATAACAACCCAGTCCCTTTAATAAAGTTCACCAGGGTTGTCTTTGGATATTTTGCTATGTCTTCTGGTTCTACTGTATGCCTCCCCAGGTATCTGAGCCTAGTTCCCACCAGGGCAAGACATTGGCATCATAGGTGAATTGGAGTCTCTTCATCCTCTTCACATTTTCTGCATTTATTGGTGTTTTCCACTCCCAATAACTGCATGTGTCTCCTGAGATGGCAGTGTCCCGTTAATAGTCCTACCAGTTCCCTCAGCGAGTTTCTGTCCATATTGAGTAGTTTCCTGGTTTGTCTAGGGTCTGGTCCTTTTATGAGAACTTTTTATTGTCTCATTTCTGGTGCCCTCTCCCATTCTTTACAGTCAAAACGAGTGTTCCTAATTTATTTGACGTGACCTGTGGTTAGATCGTT
This sequence comes from Limnephilus auricula, assembly GCA_951813805.1. NCBI lineage: Eukaryota > Metazoa > Arthropoda > Insecta > Trichoptera > Limnephilidae > Limnephilus > Limnephilus auricula. The sequence continues at coordinate 8,646,344 of OX638402.1, read as the reverse complement.
GGTGATCTGCAGTTGTATTGGGGAACGGTGACGAGTTACCGACACTATCGATAAATCCTTCATCGATCTACCGTGCTAGGTACCCTCGATCCCTAGCACCATCGATCAATAAGGATTGTATCGCTAACTTTCGGTAACTTCTCATCGTTCCCTACCATGACATGCCAACGAATAAAAACAGTTCACAATAATAAATAAATAAACATATCCAACGTCAACTGTTATTTGTACATTAGCGATCTGCAGTTTTCCTAGAGAAGTTAGGGGGCATACATTAATTACGTGAGCAAAAAATGGGGGGAGGTGTCCAGTAAAATCTCATCAAATCTCATTTAAACCGAGGGGGGGCGTCAATAAAAATCTCACGTCATCTATAAAAGAAAGAGAAAAACATTTTTTTACTGTAATGTAAATCGCACGTGAGGGGAGGGGGGGGGGGGGGTGGAGAAGTCTAAATTTTATTCATTGTGTCCCCTTTCCGAAAGTTATCGGTTCAATCCATATCGATCGACCGTGATGACCTCTGATTGACAACTACTAAATCTGGCCAATCAATTCAAGAATTTAAAAAAATAATATTTTCACTTAAATTAGATAGTGAATATTATTTATAAAATTGACAGGAGCTCCTTATTAAATAATTTAATAAAAAAGCGGTTTAGAAATTTTCTATGCATAACCTGAGGCCATGAGACCGATTTCAGTGTCAGATCACGGTTATTGAAAGCAGGTTATGTTTTTTTTTCAGCCTCCCAATATAAACTTACACTTACAAATAGCCAACAGTTCGTGCGTTTCAACTATATTGGTTACTTTCATTATTGTGTAATAATTCATTACTATTTTGATTTTCATATCGTAGTTTTGCAATTCCAGGGATATACCTATATATGTACAATACGCACGATTGACCTTTGTATTAAAATATGGCTTAATTTGACTAGTATGATATTATAATTTTTTTTAATAATTATTCAAAAAAGATAGGTACATAAATTACAAACACTAATAAATTATATAATATATATTTTTGATGTACCCCCATAAAAAAGCAGGGCTTGTGTGTATGGGGGGGTGTTATTATATAGTTTTTATTTGATTTAGTGATTATGATTTAGTTCAGGTTTTGAGTATGATTTTTAAGGTGAGTTTTAAATTCTTTTATATTGGTATTCGTGTTTCTAATTTTTTCTGGTAATTAAAGAATTAAAGAATTTTACTCCGACATATTGACCGGTCAGTGGTTGTGTGGGCATCGCATTTGGCTCCCACCCAGGCGTTCCGTGTTCGATCCCTCGGCTGGCTAAGTCCTCCATCACAACACAAGCAATATCTTCCGCTCAGTGTGGTGGTAGTAGGAGATTTTCAAATGTTGTTGGGTTATTCGTAAACCGGGAATGTTTGTCTTTCTTTTAAAAAAAAAAAAATATTTATGATTTAACTGTCCTATTGTTTTTTTACATTTTGGAGTAGGAAGTATTGATGTTTGTCTAAGATTTTTGTTATTTTTAAAGGGTTCAGTTGTATTTTGAATATTATCTTTATAAATTTGTAATGTTGCATGGTAGAAGTATAATGCACTTAATTTTCTGAAATTTTGAGATCTCTGATATTAGTATATTAGCCATGACGTTTTTTTTTCCAAAATATTTGTTTTATTATCACTCATCAGCCTGAAACATATCAGCCTGAAACACTCATCCACATTGAAAATTCTTCCGAGAAAAGATACATGCCGCCGACCGGACACTGTTTGAAAATAGATTTTTTCGTCGACATATCACTAGTAAGTAGGTCTGTGACTTTGACTGTGTGTTTTGACGGCCTCTGTGGTCGCGGGATAAGGCTCTCGACTAGCAATCCAGAGGTCGCGGGTTTAAATCCCGGTGTGCGCAAGTGACTTTCATTTGATTAACATGTGTTATTTCACCATTTAGACAGAAAATAATATCTATACTCGGATAACATATTCATTAGATTGTATTGTGAGAGTATATGATTTTAATGAGTATACAGTGTACAATTTGTCATTTTATGGGAAACACGCCCTCTGGGTAATTCTCTTTCAAATGAAAGTAGCAATAACTTCTAAAGTATTAAAAAACATTATTATTATCAAGCGATAAATATGTTCTACCACTGCAGGTTTCAATATCCACCGAAATGTCAAAAAAAATAAGACGAAATATAAATAAAATTATTTATACATAAACTTAAACATGGTTAAACCGGGTAGCAAAAACTTCAAATAAGGTCAATTTCATTCTTCGCCTAGTTTTGTTTTTTTTTTTATTTTATATATTGATGTGCAACAATGAATCAAAACGTAATTAGGCCGTTTGATCTGCTGATAGCCGATGTGGTTTATCTGACCACCGAACATAATGACTACCATCATACATAGACACACTAGTAGTCGCACAGACTCATGCAGAATCACAATATACAGGGTGTTTCAGATAGAACCCGACTACTTTAATCAGCGCAGCGATTCATAGGCTAATGGTATTTTGGTTTTCGGTAACACTTTTTTTCAAAAACAAAAATGAGCAGTTCCTCGGCTGTAATAATAATAATATTTTTAGATATCGCCGGCACCAAAATGCTATCAATATTTTTTTCTGCAAATGAGGTCAAGAATCACTGTCTGTAGAGTCTGTCGTGATCTATCTTAAGAGGAACCACGGTCACCGAGAAATTGTAATAATATATATTTTCCCAAACTGTTGCTATCACTGTCTCTGATATCCCCCCCCCCCCCCCCCCCTCACGAATACTGAGCGAAATGGACAACTGCACCTAAGGCTAATACTACCTAAACAAAATAGTCAAATTCGAGGTTTTGTATTTACCGTTTTCCCCCCCCAAAACTGGACCATTTTTTAAGATTTTCTTTATCAATTGTAATAGAAGAAATTATTTCACGTCTATGTGTTTTGATTTGTATACTGAACATAAAAATACATTTTCTAATTTGTATATTGAACGTCTGTTTATGGCGTTGAAACATACAAATTTTAACGATTTTGAGGGTCCTATTCGATCTACTGAAGAACTGGTAAGGCGACTGGTGAGGTAAGGCGACTTGAGGCATTCGAGATGTGGATCTACAGAAGAATACTAAAAATAAGCTGGATGGACAGAGTTACGAATGAAGATGTTATGGTTCGGATGAATAAAGAAAAAGAAGTTATTAAAACAATAAAAATCCGAAAACTTCAATATCTAGGACACGTGATGAGACATCCGGAAAAGTACGAGATCTTACATCTCATAATGCAGGGAAAGATTGCCGGAAGACGGGGCCCTGAAAGAAGGAGGACATCGTGGCTGAAAAACTTGAGACAGTGGTTTGGCCAGTCTAGTGTAGAGCTGTTCCGGGCCGCAGTAAACAAAGTCCGCATAGCCAACATGATAGCCAACGTCCGTTGAATGGACAGGGCACGAGAAGAAGAAGAACTCCTATTAGAACTTATCAAAAAAAGCCTCACCCACGCGCTGGTGGTCGATATCAATATTATAATTTTTTTTAAATGCCCTAGTGTCAAATCAAGATAGGACATTCGGGAATATGTTCAAATATGACAAAACGCTGCCCGATTTCCTTTAAAACTAAATCATCCTATATAATCTCCTAAAGTCAATAACACTACTGAATCCGATGTGTACATGTTCATATTGTCCATTTTTCAATTATAACAATTGACTGCTGCTGTCGTTGGTCGTGATGGCAGATAATTATTATTACCATTATATTAATTTGATTGTAGCCTAATTTTTAAGCTTTGAATTGATTCGATTGTGGAATAAATAGGATTATGCAAATGGTGGGTCAATACCCGAAATGTGTGAAGGTCATTCCTGTATCGTTTTAATAATATGATACTTTGAGAGTTTTGGTCTATAATCTCTATTAACTCATGATTGTGGGTCAATGGTCTGTATGAATTGAATAACTTCGAAATGTTGGAAAAAGTTAAATATTTATTATTTAGGAAATTTATTGTCATGCAATAACATTTTAACGTATCTGACAGCATGACATAATATTAATATTTACAGGAAAATTAAAAATATATTTATTTCAGAACCACTGGAGCGACAGAGAAATTTAAATATTTTTTCTCGGATTGCTAAAGGAAATTTTTTTGCCCACATTAAAAAAATCATATCACTGAATTTAAATATGGAGACATACAAACTGATTATAGTTCTATGTAGCTAATGAATTCCCCTGTCTTTCGTCTATTATCATATATTTGTAGGATTTATAAAAAAAATATAATTAAATCTTTATTACATTTTAAAGTACCTAGAGAACAGTTATTTTGTTATATTTTGAATGTACAATTTATTATATAGTCGTTTTAATAAAAATAAAAAATTTCAAAATTTGCCACATTTTGGCAACAAAGCAATCCGTGGTCTTGGAAATAGTGCCATAATGTGGCAAAAAGTGCTCGAGTTATCACACTTATCTTATTAATTGCATCTAAAGTATTCTAAAGAACATTACCATCGATATTAATTAATTTTTTATTTATTTATTTTATATTACAGAAACAAACAGTACATTGGTTACAGTGATGAGACAGTTTACATATATTAAATGATATTTCATGGTGGGTACCTATGATATGTTTCTTTGAATGTCTTATTTGTAATTACCGGGAGATGTGCGTAGTGTATATGTGCGTGAGTGTATGTGTGAGTATGTTGGTAGGTGTGAGAAGTGTATGCGCATTGAATAGTTTATATCATTGACATGATGCTCTTTTTAAATTTGGGCAGTGAATCGGAAAAAATGTCAATGTTAGAATTTAGGCAAATATTATTGAATGTATGAAGAGCACGGTTAATTGTCGAATTAGTTGCTGCATTTGTTTTGCAATTAAGCGTGTGAAACAGTGCAGTATGTCGTGTACGTCTTAAAGGTATATTGAAATTAATTAAGGATAGTAGTTCGGTACAGTCGATATTATTATTTAAAATTCTGTGTATAAATGTTAAATCAGCTAGTGCCCGCCTTTGTTGCAAAGTTTGAAATTTAAATTCAAACTTATTGTTGAATTTGAAGGTAAGATATTTTATAAATCTGTTTTGAATGTGTTCGATGCTATCAATGTATACTTTATACTGCGGATTCCATATTGGCGACGCGTATTCCAGTGTACTTCTGACTAATGCAAAGTATAGCATTACTATTGTACGTGGGTTACCAAAAACTTTACTTATACGAAGAACAAAGCCAAGCATTTTGTATGACCTATGAACGATTGAGTCGATGTGTTTATTAAATATAAGTTTGCTATCAAGGTAAACGCCAAGATCTTTACAATCCGTTTTAGAGGTGACAGGTTTATTTTGGAGTGAATAAGAGTACTTGATTATATGTTTATTCCTGGTGAATGTCATAGTATGACATTTCGAAACATTTATATCTAAACAGTTAACCTTACAATACTCGCAAAGCCTATCTAAGTCACTTTGTAACGCTTCGCAGTCAGAAAGAGAATGCACAACTTTGAAAATTTTCATGTCGTCAGCGTACAGCTTATATTCGGAGTTTTGAAAACATGATCCAATGTCGTTTATATAAATATTGAACAAGAGCGGACCTAGGTGAGAACCTTGCGGGACACCAGATAATACATCTAAAGACTTTGAGAAGACGCCATTGATTAAGATTACCTGATTACGATTGCTAATATAGGACTTAATCCATCTAAACAGGTCACCATGTATACCAAGTTGGGTGAGTTTTTTCAAAAGAATGGAGTGAATTACGCGGTCAAAGGCCTTAGAGAAGTCTGTATACATAGTATCGACCTGCTGCTTGTCATCCATCTTGCTATGCAAGAAGTTAATGAAAAGGGTGAGGTTGGATGTTGTAGACCTACCTTTCATAAATCCGTGCTGATTCGGTGTAATGATTGAGGAAATGGCCGAGTACAATTGATCAAAGACGATTTTTTCAAGAATTTTGCTTAGAATAGGAAGTTGGGAGATTGGACGGTAGTTTTTAACATCATTTTTATCACCAGTCTTAAAGATTGGTGTGACAACAGCTGATTTCCATTTGAAAGGAAACAGTCCTTCTTTTAGTGATTTTTTATAGATGGCGCAAACTGGAAGACAGATATATTTACTGCAGTTGCGTATAAAAATTCCAGGTAGCCTATCGATTCCTGGACCTTTTCTAATGTCTATGCCTGAGAGGTATTTTAAGGTGATTTCTTCGTTTATTAAAATTGAGGATATTAATGTATTGTTAAGAGGATCCTCCTTATTATTGGCATCATGAGTTGGAATTTCATTGGTAAAGACCGATGAGAAATAATCAGCAAACAGATTTGTAACTTCTTTGCTGTCGTGTGCTGTTGTGGAATTATAGGTCATGTGTTCCGCTATAGCGGGAGAATTTCTTTGCGCCTTAACATAACCCCATATTTTTTTAACATTATTTTGTATATCAGATTCCAATCGAGCAATATAGTTTTTATGAGTAAGATTAGAAATCTTCTTTTGTCTTTTACGGAGTAATGCGAAAGATTGAAAATCCAATGGATTCTTGTAGCGCTTCCAGGCACGAAAAAACTTTAATTTTTCTTTTGTTATATTTATTAAAGCCGCCGAATACCATGTTGGAAATTTAGTTGATCTGATTACTTTCGTAGGAACGAGATTATCTATTAGGGTATCAATGATTTCATAAAAATAGTGTACCGCAGTGTCAACGTCTTGTGCGTTAACGACAGAAGACCAGTCAATATTTCTGAGAGTATCATTGACAACTTCATAGTTAACTTTATTAAACGATTTGACAATCTGGGGTTTTAGGACGGCAGCAGGGGGTGGAATATTGAGTTCAACTATAATTGATTTATGATGTGAATCTTCGATTACCAACGGAGAGTCGGCAGCGGAAACTATGACTGTAGTGTTACAAAGCACAAGATCTAGAATTCGCCCGTAAGTATTAGAAATTATAGGTTTTGCTTTAACCCTCGTATTAATCATTAAAATTAACTTTCACGTCGCACTAAATGCATGTGTGTAATAAGCCATCCGTTTTATGCATATTACCACTTTTAAGAAACGCAAACAATTAATGTCATTTTCTTTGTTTGTTTTTGGGGTGTTATGCCGTGTTGTGCTACCTCCTTCTTTAGCCGACGTTTCGGACAGCGTTGCAGTGTCCATCATCAGGGCAGATCCGACGACATCGTCGGCTAAAGAAGGAGGTAGCACAACACGGCATAACACCCCAAAAACAAACAACGAAAATGCTTTTGGCCGTGAAAATCTAAAAACATATCTAATTAATGACATTCTCCCTCAAAACGGTATGAGGGTTGGGTATGAATCTGGGGATCAAAGTATCCAAAAGTGAATCCATCCCTTGCACTGCGGTTCAAGGCGATGTGTCAAGATTAAATCTCCCTCAATCAGTCTCTCCCGATCCGGCCCGCCACGCTGTAGATGGGCAAACATACGCCACCAAGATCTACACAAAACCTCAATAGATGAGTGGAAGATACTCTTAGTATCGCCCAGGTGTAAGACCACCATTCAAAATTGAAACGTTGCTTAATAATAGCTTTAGCCGTGTTTAGTGACTAGATCTGAATAGCCAGGTACTTCCTCACCTTCCTCCTCCTTATCTCCTTCCCTCCCCCACTTATCTTCAGCCTCACAACATACCCCAATTGGGGATGCCATAGTCTCACTGGCTCCAGATGGGAGCAGTTGGGACTCTTGTGAGGTATTCTCTATAAAAAAAAATTAAAAAAGGAACCTGGCACCCCTCCCTGCTAGGACACTTGGGGTGACTTTTTAAATGTAACTTGACATTTTTTGCCGAGAGATTTTTGCTTTATTTAAACGAGTCGTGTTTTATTAAATATTTTCACAATTTTCGCTTTATTATAATCGTTTTTTTAGTATTAGCGCGCTCTAATATTCGTATTTACATATCTCCCCTTCAAACCATCTTCTTCTTCTTTTTAAACTGTCTTACTGCGAAGCCTTAATATTTCTAGTAATATTTTGCACAACCAGTGGCTGGTTGGTTCGTTATCTTGCAGTCGAGTCAGCTCGTCAATCAAGAATATCTCTTCACCTTCCGGCTTCATATTAAAGCCCAATATTATAAATTACAGCCATGCACTAGTGACTACTGGGTAGGAACTCCGTATCCGAAAGTATGATTTTTGTCCCAATTAACTGGCCCAGATTCAATAACCCTTTCACTCAGCGCGGTTTAGCCGCGCACCATTAATTATCCGCAAACTGTGGGATATAGTATACTCATATGAGTAGGTACTAGCGTGAACTAAGTCCCTCGCCGATCGTGGATTTTAGAACAACTCGGTACACATTTAAAAAAAAATATTATTTTTTAGATTTTATGTGACCTACAGTGGTTATGTCAGTTCCTTATCTGTACCTTCGATGAATAATTTACGTAATTCAGTATTTTATCGATTAAATATTTTTTTTTTTTTTAAATGATAAAAACTTGGACATCGGCACAAAAATGTATTAAACTTGTTATGTTAGGTTAGATATTTTTTTGATTTTTTGCAATATGTAATAATCTTAGATTATCGATTGATTCGTACACGGAGAAAATTTTTATTCTAAAATACGATCATTTTATTCGTAAAAACGGTTAAAAACGGGAGGTTTTTAAGAACGAATTAACAGGGTTTCAATGTTTATTGGCAGGAACGTGTAAGAATAATTTGTTAGTATACGTAATTTCTCTAACGCATACCAACAAATTATTCTTACATTTTGAAACAAACATTGAAACACTGTTAATTTGTTCGTAAGAACTTCAGTCCCGTTTTTACGAATAAAATTATCGTATTTCAGAATAACATTTTTCTCCGTGTAGGTATACTGCGCAATAGGCTTAGAATAGTTTGATTGCTTAGACAGTGTGAAAAGTCGACAACAGAAGATTCTGACGATATAATCTTAGTAATTGCAATAATCCTTTTTTTTCAAAATCCCTTAAACCAGTGTGAAAGTCTGACCATTCACGGTCTTACAATCTGCGGCATTAAACTCGATGTACCTAAACGCTACGGTTGTAGATTTATTACAATAATATTCTCTCGTTATTCTGTATGCATTAAGTAAGTACCGAAAGTGGTGTTCAAGTAGCTTTCCATGTCGTAGTAAACACTAGTTACTATTTTCTTTCTGGCAACTTTCTGCACTTTTCCCATCGAAAGTGACCCAATGATGCATGTATGCAATCAGTCACGCTAATTTCATATATATTTAGTGTAGGCACTTCGAACAAACATTTTCACTAAGTGGCTTTTTATAAGCCTTAGTTAATTGATATAAACAAGTTTATTTTGTCCATCTATATACGTCTATTCACCATTGATTCTTTCCAATCGTTGATATCAGAAAGTAATCGTGTTACGATTTGCAAGAAAAGAAGTTTTCCAGATTTACTATCCGTCATTTTTTTCTCTTTTCTTGCTGCTTTTATGAACTTATCATTCATATTGATTTAACTGTTAATATTAGTATTTTTATTGCATTTTTATCAATCATAAACCTTCAATTATGTCCGTTAAGAATTTTCCTATTTTATTTTAAAGTGCATATTTTTTAAAAGTACCTACCTAGTGAATTTAATAATTTTAAAACTAATTTCTGTTGTGTTTTTATCTGTAACTTCGGTTCAATGAATTCCGGAACATGGATTTGCTTTCAATTTAAGTGTCATTTTTTTTAAATTGAAATGTTAGATTTGAAAACAATTCAGGCAAGAATTATTAATTAATCAATTTAAAATTTTTAAATTGATTAATTAATAATTCTATAAGTAGTCGAAATATGTACTTCCGTTTTTAAAATTTTTGACAGGTGTCGTAATTCTTCAAGTTTACTAATGGTGTTCATTCGTAAAATAACTTTCTGATCGTCTCTAAAATCGACTACGATCTTGTTGCAAATTTTTTTATAGATTATTTCAGCAACACAAATCCTACAATCGTAATATCCCGTGATTTTTCACGGGTCTGCGCTATTTTTAAAATCTCATGTCTAACCGCACAAGAGTTCCAACTGTCCGGAGCCAGTGGAACCTTCACATCCAATTTGTGGGGAATAATGGGAAGGCGGAAGAAATGTAGGGGAAGGAGGTTAGGGGTACCTCACAATTCAAATCAGGTCAGTTTCAGATTGGTGATCTCTCACCGAGACAGTCCTCCGCACTTCAAAATTTAAGCACATGAGAATATAACGCATAGATAATAACGTAGGTATACTATTTTTTTTATTATGTATTGTGTGAATGTGGTGAGAGGCAATCATTATTCATTTTTTTTTGTGTTTCACGCCCATTTGGGCTTTTACTTCTTTTTGTTTTGTTTGTTTTTTTGTTTGTTCACAAAGTTCATCTAAATAAGCATAACAAAATCAAAAACAAAATCAAAAATTAAAAAAACAAAATCAAAAACAAAATAAAAAACAAAATCAATAACATAATCGAGAACAAAACCCAAATTATTGGATTATTATAATAAATAAATTATGCCCGATGTCTGCAAAAATACGATGAGCACGTTAATGTCACGTTTTAGGTCAAGCTTATGGATGATCTCCGAACCTGAACCAACATCTTTCCCTATGCCAAGGATTATTTCAAGTACAAAAAATACCAACATAATATTATCTCAACTTAATTTCAACAATATCGTATTAATTTCATCTTCTCAAAATCTCTCCATGTGTCCTAAGAGTATGTTTTTATGTGCGTAAGTAAGAATAATTTACATTCATCCCATTTTTTGTCAAAGACTATTAAATGATAGTTAGGCATTATATAATTTCTTAAAGATAGCAAAACAACAAAGCGATGTCGTATGCATTAACCATGTGAGACCATGATTGCCTTGCATTGTTCGCAGATTCGCGTATGTTCTCCTGGGGAGCATTGAAGTTCATCGGTGAACATACAGCACGTGTAATTATGCGCGGTATAGTAGAAGCCAAGTCTTCTTTTGATTGTGGTCCAAGTTGGTTCAGCACAATCACTTTATGGTCTTTACGGTCGATGGTTTTCTCGAGTTTACACCAACAAAGACAGCCATTACGGCAGAGGAACCATTTTAAGATGTCTGCGCAGGGGTGAACTGGCCCGATGGACTGTCAGTGTTCATTATAACTCAGGTACGCGGCATACGTCATTCCTATGTCTACCTACGTTAAATTATCGTGAAAACAAGCTTATGTGTCCAAGCGGTTAATGTTTTTATTCGAATTGCGGTGGTGGAATAACAGTCAAAAGACTCTTATTAATTTCTTCCATCTCTCTCTCATGCGATCTCCTACTTTCAGTCGTACGGTCATCATAATAATAATTTTATTCCAATTGCCTTAGTCAGGTCAGGGAATCATCGCTTTGATAATGCACCTCCAGGCGTCTCTTTCTGGATTATTTCGGCGGCATCAGTCAATTGCAGGATCAACTCTCCTCGCACAGCATTTGTAGCTTAGTCTAGGGTGGCCAAGTTGAAGTCTTTCCACTGCAATTGTTGCCATTTTTCGTGTTGAGCTCACTTTTCTGTGGCATTTTACACATCTCATGTATTAAAAAATCGAGCAATTCTTTTTATATACAAATTCATTGTTGAGTTGGTCAATGTTGAGATTACCACAATTACCTCAAATTCATAAAAAAAAAACTATTTTCTTTCGTCCAAGCTGAGAGTCGAAATAATGCCGTAGAGTGACCGAGTGGTAGGCGTCCCGGGCTGAATCTTCTGTCAGTCCTCCACCATTGCACAATCAACACCTTACGCTTATAACGACGGTACCTAGTATTCTGAATAGTAGAATGAAGAATAATAGTAGAATAATTCTGATGGTAGAATGAATTCATATTTAGTATAGTCATTCGCAATTGTTTAGGTTATTCGCAACCTGGGACTGTTTGTCTTCCATGATAAAAATGTCTTAGGTAAAGTCTAGTTTTTCCTTAGCCTTTTTCTGTGACCAGTCCTGCACTGTGCGTGGCAATGGAGCCATTGTGGTAGGTATGTCTTTCTGGTTGCCGCTGAGGAACTAGAGGTCAGAGAGTTTTTATTTTCTGACAATGATATCCAAACCGTCACTTTTTGCGATGTGAATCGCCATCAGTACCTTTTATTGGAAACGGAACATTTGTTACCTTGTGTATGGAATTAAGGTTATTCTCACTGTGTTTCCTTCGTACCTCATTTCGCAATTTGTGCTGATTTATCAATATAGGCAATTATTGGTACCTGGTACCTGGTACCTGTAGAGGCCAATTATCAACAAATCTGTTCATTTTTCTACGATTATTAAAAATGTTAAACCGTCATGGTTATTCAAGCATAGGATTGCCATAAGAAGGGGAAATGCAACATTTTAAGATGTAGTTGCGTTATAGGGGTTCGTTAGACGGTTTAATTTAAGTTGATCAACTAGACACTTGAAAGTATATTGACATGTGTGTACCTTCAGTCCGGTCTCTTGCGACAAAATGTTTAACAAAACATCCGACAAAAGCAAAAACATTAGGGCAAGACTACAAAGTTTTTTATTTCTATCGGCCACGGAAAACAAAAACATTGTGGTCCCGACCTAACCATCCACAAAATGTGTACACATTTTTGTCGGAGGGGACGCCGCGGCCGCTTTCTTTCAACAAAGTTGAGCAAGTTTTATCAAACAATTCTTGACGTTCAATCAAAGTTGATCAACTAAAATTGTATCGTCTGAGCTCCCTATTAGTTATTATTTCCTGTTTATTTCCAGATTTTTTTTTGGAAAAGTATATGTTAAATCTATGTATATCTTAAGATGCATTTAGCAGCCAATATGGAACCATTTGTGCACTGCTAAAGCGACGTATCCTCCGACGAAAATGGTTACACACTTTGTGGATAGTTAAGTCGGGGCTACAATGTTTTTACTTTCCGTGGCCCATGGAAAACAACAAACCTTGTGGCCCTGCCCCATGTTTATGGTAATGTTTGAGGTATTGTTTGTGAAATTGATCGCAAGAGTTGCGATCAATTTCAGAATTCAAGAGTTCGATGCCTTAAATGGTGTTGATTCGTTAATTGTGAAATCAAAATGGCTTTACAGCAGTCGCAAGGATTAACGCTAAATTATTAATTGATAAGTAATAAGATCTGAATAACCAGGTAGGTACCTACTTCATTTCTTCTATATTTCCACTACTTACTGCTTCAATCTTCTTCAGCCTCACAAATCTCCCCAAATTAATGCTAAAGTGTCACTGATTTCGTGCAAAGTTTTTTTGCTTATCTAGAACCTGCCTTAATTGTTGGCAAAATAACTAATTGATCAGTTATAATTAATTCATTGCGAGCACTGTTAATTCCCATTGTCATAGTGGAGAAGCAGACGATAGTATCCTATAAAATCATTGTGAATGTTATATTTTATATTTTATCGTGTGAAAATTCATGATAATTTCATTATCAATGTAAACATGAAATAATACCTCAGTTTTGCAAGAAAAGTCTGAATAATTCACTCCGAGATGTTCCCGGAGCTCATAACTCATTTTTTTCTTCCGACCATCAGAGTAAAAATAGTATTGCATTGTTTGTTATCCGCTCATCTGATGTTTGTTCTCCTTGCACTGTGAACTCCTACATCGTGAATTGTACACGGTGGAAATCCCAAGTACATTTACCCGACATTTACAGAATTCAACAACACTTTTCAGCTAGCCGTTTGTTCTACTTAGGTGAGACTCTCTGAGAATAAATAATAGTATTCTCAGAACAATAAAATAATATTATGTTTGGAATCGACCTATATTTTTGCGAATGCGTTACGGAAATTACAGCGTTACGAGAGGCGTAATATCGGGCTTTCCGAACGTTACGGAGGTAATACGTTTACGATAATAAATTAAAATTAATTTTGAGGTTCATTCCTCACAATCTCATCGTAACAACAGTTCTTAAATCCATAGTAATGACATTTGGAATGGGTGCTGGCATTTATTTTAAACTTTTTAAGAATTAAATCAACAATCCCATTCTAAACGTAATTCCCATAATAAAATTAATCAAATTTTCGTTTAGAGTGTGCGAACTCAGTGCATTGAAACGACTGATTTGTCACGACGATTGGTAACAATCCAAACTAATCTTCAATATAGATTCTTATGCACTGATGATTGGAATGGTTTTATTCGATGCCAGAAAGAAAATTAGATTAGATTACTAAAGAAGTATTTACTTCAGTCGTGCGGTCTAAAGCACACTCATTTTTTTTGTTACTATATTTACTTTTTTACATTTATAGTAGATACGTGTTAACTATGAATATAAAATAGATGCAGATTATTTTCGTAGACCTTCCTCACTAGAGATCCTGTGCTGAGGAGGACTATGTTTTGGATAAGTTTTCAGCGACTTCTATGGTAACTTCATGGTTTGGTTAATATTTTTTCGGAATCTTCTATGATGTTTTTTTTAACTATAAATTTAAGTTCTTTTTCCGACAGCCACATAATATAATACCTAAATTTGATTAAAAAAACAACGCACATTTTTTTCTTACATGTATTTACTAGACTTTCTTACATATACATACTTTTTACTAGGCTTCATCCGAAATTCCGCACTATTTTTTTATTTTTTTAAATAAGTAGGTACATATAACAGACATGATACCTAAAACATCGACCCTTTGGAATAATAAGATTTCTTCTGTCGCGGTAACGTCATGCAATAATGGGATCTATAGAGTTCTTTAGCTCTATAGATCTTCAACTTCTCTTTAGAGTTCATTATCGCATTACATTTTACCGCGATAGATAAAACCTTGTTATTCCAAAGGGTCAAAATGCCTACTGCATTCAGGCTATTTATTTATTATTTTGAATAACTATATATATATAAAATTAGGTATCTAGCTGCGCAAAAATTAAAGAACAGTATACGACTAACAAACAAGTTGAAATAAAGTACCCATACCTAATTATAAAACGTATCTTTTTTTTTGATTATTCAGTTATTTTAAGATTTCCACAGTTCAAAATGATGGTAACAAAGAAGCGAGCTTGAAAATTAGGTAACTGGAAAATTGCAAACTTCATAACGCCAGAGCTCACCGGGGCTGGTTAGCGGAAGTTTGAGAAGTAGGCAGGAAGTTATATAGAATTGTCAGTGAACATACATTTCGCCACTTCTCTTTTACTAGGGCAAGGGCGAAACTGAGAGTATTCCATTTTATATCGAAGTGCCTTCATACGTAGGAACACCTTCATACCTACTATTGAAAATAAAAAATAAAAAATTAATACAAGAACTGAACCCGTGACCTGTGGATTTAAAGCCAAGAGTCTTTTCTCAGTCACTCGTAAAAAATTTACTTCACTGTCGGTTTTACCGTACACTTACCTCCAAATCGTAAGTCACGGAAACAACAAAGATCTCGCAAGCTTTATTAAAACAAGTCGTTTCAGCGAAAAATTCTCTCCGAAGTTAACAGAGATAGTAGGTACACGCGTATTTTTAATGTCTCATAGGTCAATGCGGGTGAAACTTTCCTTCCAATTTCTATTCAACGATTAAATTCTTAGACAAACACAAAATTATTCTAAGCAAAACACTATAAGAAGAACAATTCATTTTCTCCTTTAGAACAATGGCTATTCTGTGTGTGTATCGCGTTGACCCGAAATAGTACCTGCCGCAGGTGACCTACACAGGAAATACACTGTATTCCCATACAATAACACACCTCGTAGGTAAAGCCACGTTGACCTACAGGCAGCTCCAAACACGAATGAACATTAAAACATCGAACAAACAGCGAATTTGGGAGGGGAGATTGGTGGTAGGAGTCAAAATAATCAGGAAACGTGGTCAACAAAGGTGACTTACAGAGTAATATTATTTTGTGTACTAAATTAATTTTTCATTTAATTATCCACATTAGCCGCTCGGTTAAGTACATATGTGCATCTGGGAAACTTAATTAAACGGGGATATTCTTCTGTGGCAGTTTTGTCTGTGGCAGATCTTGCATCTCATAATGCAGGGAAAGATTGCCAGAAGATGGGGCCCCGGAAGAAGGAGGACATCGTGGCTGAATTTGGCCAGTCTACTGTAGAGCTATTCCGGGCCGCAGTAAACAAAGTCCGCAAAGCCAACATGATAGCCAACGTCCGTTGAACGGGCAGGGCACGAGAAGAAGAAGAAAAATAAGTTATTTGTCATAATTCAGAGTTCAGGACAAGTAGCAAGAAATTAAATTTAATAAGGTTGTATGTACATAAATACAAGGTTCTGTGTACATTACACGCATTAGATTGCAAAACACTATTTACATGTTTACATGGGGATGTACAAACCTAAACTTAACATACTTTTTCGAACTTATTCCCAATAGCATTCAAATTCCTTCCAAAGTGGAAGGCACTCCATCCCAATTTTGAGAGAAACCCATTTAGGATCAAAACGTTTACGTTTCTTGAAACGACTCTAGCTAAGTTTTGTAGACGTGAATTGTCAGGTTCTTCCCGACCGTCTTCTTCTCCCTTTTCTCCAGTTTCTTCGCAGTTTTTTTCTCTGAAATATCTACAAAAGAATACGATAATAACATAAAAAATTCGAGTAAGAAAATGTATACACTACGCACTTAAAGCTAGTTGTTTTGCAGAAATTCAAATGTAACACTGTCATCAAACGGCCATTCAACCCCATTTTGTTTTTTTATTATATTTAAAAGTCCCCATTAAACGCCGATTTTGTGTGCGTTTCAGCTTTCTATCAAATTGTAATAAGTCGACAAGCTTAACAACTTGATTGTTGTCCGCTTCTGCCGACCACATTTTATTTAAAAGCTGAAACTGACCTAGAATCGGCATTTAACGGGAACCTTTCAATTTTCTAAAAACAAAATAGCGCTGGATGGCCATTTGAAGTCTTTGTCACACATGAATATCTGCGAAACAACTAAGCTTTAGTAAGGTAAAGCGGATAATGCAATCATCAAGCACACTAATTTCGGTTGTCGGTGAATTACGTGAATGGAAAATATTCCTATCGTATTCCTGGCCCCCTAGCACACTCGATCGATAAGGATCGATAGGAAAATTGTCGGTAACTTCTCATCGTTCCCTAGGACAACTGCAGATCGCTAAAGTATAAACAACAGTTGATGTCGAATATATTAAGGACACTTAGTCATTGTGAACTGTCACTTATTCTTTTACGATCTGCAGTCATGCTAGGGAACGAAGAGAAGTTACCGATAGTCAGCTTATCAATCCGATCGAGTGTGCTAAGGGGCCTGAAACGTTCAATGAACTTTTAATTTTCAAAATTAGCCCTGATTGTAATTCAGACAAGCGATAAAGTAGGTCCAACATTATTTTATTATTTAATTAAAATTTTGTTAAAATATTGACAGATTGTTTACTAACAGTGTTTATTCGAAAGGTAAATTTCTGACGACATTCTAATTTTTCTAACAATAATTTATGACTATTATTATTAAGAAAATTCACTTATCTGATTTTGAAAGGTAATGGAACCAGAAGCGAATATTTTATACATTCTTTAAGCTTCACAAATCACACAATTGTAATTTCCCATATTTTAAAATTTAATTAAAATATTCCCCGAATCGTTTGAAAATTACTCGTAATACGGAATTATTAGTATGCGCTGGCAACACTCACTTTCCATATGCGTGAACCGAATGCGCGCGCATCGATGGTTAAAATTTAACGAAATACGGATTTGACTTATGTCAAGGAATTTTTTTCCAAATACGATATATTTCATACGAACGTAAGACCTATTTTTCCTTCTTGTCTCTTACGACCATTGTATCGTTCGAAATTCAACAAACATTGTGATTGGTTCATTGATCGCTGCTCGCGAAGGAAACCCTTCGTTACAATTTATGCCTTCGTTGTTCGTTGGCGTTCGCCGCGTTATTTTATGTTCGCGCGCGATTTGGCACCATACAGCTCTGTCAAGTCAAGGTAAGAATTTTAGGTTATAATTCGATTTATATTCATGCATTTAAAGATAAAAAGGAATCCAATTAAACAAACTGATCGGAATATTATTATTTCTGAACTTAAACTGCCTCCTGTTTTATATTATATTTTGTTATGATGTTCTTATTTTGTCCAGTGTCATAGATATTGCCTGGTAACTTGGAAAAGTTACTCTTGATTCTTGTTGGCGGGATATTAATTTATTTTGTACGTATTGCATAATTTTTTTTTTTTTATGGATATGTATATCTATATATGTATATAAATTTTTTATCTAATTTAAAAAAAAAAATTGGGGGAGGCGCCATCGGTACTTCCTGCACAGGGCGCCAGATTTCGTAGAACCGGCGCTGCACGTGTCCACGCTAGTAAACAATAAAAAGAAGCATTTAGATGGGCCATGAAACTCTGCACACATATGCCACATATGCCGTTGTAAGTAAAAACACAGTGTCTTGAGAGTATAAAGGAATAATACTTCTGCAAATCGCTTCTTTGCAGATTATTTCTACCTACACGCCTTGGCCCTTGCAGTTAATCGTTGCTCAGCGACAGTTAGAACGCTTTAATGCCATATCATCCTTTGTTTCTATTATCTATGGTATTATGCTAGGCAGCTGGCTGTTAAAAGTGTTGATTTTTTAATTGTTATTTATAGCAAAATCAACATCTGTGAACCGGAAACCTTGTAGACCAAGCAGTCTGTTTTGGCGGATCTTGTTTTCCTCTGAAGACATTAATAATAACAACTTGAAGATGTTCTGAGCAAGCTGATAATTATTCTCCTGCAAAACACGCATCCGTATTCTGTTCAGGTTTTTTTTATAAACATTTTATCAGGTCGTTGATTGTAACATCCGCTAAAAAAACGGACTAAATCTAATCGTCTAATTAATCTGTCTACAACATTCTCCTTTATCCGTTTTTAAATATAATATTTCTTTTATTAACTTATTTTTTTAAAATTCAAGCTATGAAAAGGTTTTGACATGACGATATTTTGAAAGGTAAGTAGTCATTTTCAAAGCGATATAGGCTTATTTCAGAAACATATTTTGCGATGTTTTTATAAATTTTAATTTTTGTTACATTATAGAGTTAGAGCTACCTTTCTCAAGATAAACGTAACACCACAGTATAAAAATAAGGTTTATTTAAAAAAACATATTTTGCACTAATTTACTATACGCGTAGACTTATTTACTATGTGTACCAATTTATTATAAATTTACCAAGTTATTTTATTACGCTTACGTTTACCAATTTTCATAATTTAAAAAAAAAAATTATAATGAATACCTCACAAGAGTCCCAACTGCTCCCGTCTGGAGCCAGAGAGACAATGGTATCCCCAATTGGGGTATGTTATGAGGCTGAAGGTAAGTGGGGATGGGAAGAAGACGAGGAAGAGGAAGGTGGGGAAGTACCTGGCTATTCAGATCTAGTCACTAAACACGGCTAAAGCCATTTCAAGCAACGTTTCAATTCTGAATGGTGGTCTTACACCAGGGCGATACTGAGAGTATCTTCCACTCTGGAACTTGCAGCAAACATAATATATATTTTTTAAATAATTAATTGTGAAATAACACAAATCAATTAAATAAAATTTATTCGCGCACGCCGGGTTCCAACCCGCGGCCTTCGGAATGGGAGTCTAACGCCATACCGCTGGACTACGCTGGCCGTCGACTATGCGTAGACTTACCAATCGTCGCCTGCGTGCTTAATTGTCCCAACAACCATTTGCAAGTTTTTCAGGAAGAGCAGGTTTTCTTTCATGATTTCAATGAAACATTAAGATAGGTGTTTAAACTTTAAAATAATTTAAACATAAAAAAAAAAAAATAAAAATAGTGGGCTTGTATATAAGAAAAGTTCATAAAATTATAAGCAATTAGGTAAAATAAGTGAACTGCCCCAGCAACAATCTCTTGCATTTTTAAGTGATAATTTAAAGAAGTCACAATATTACCCTCCGTTAGTATTCTGGCTATTAATACAATTATGGTAGTTAGTCACAGAATTTATGCACTGAATAAAATAGAACGTCTTCTAGTAATCTGGAATTAGTGAAAACTTAAAAATGAAATGTAATAGTAACGAAATGGAAAGCGTAAAAATTATATAAACTTTAGCAAAAATGCGCATGTTTTTTTTCTGCTCGTCATTTTTTTATAGACATTCTATTACGAATTCTGTATTGTTTGTTTCGTTCGGAGTTCACTCACGCTCTGGCCAATTTCTAAAACATGTAAATTGATGGGCTTTGTGCATGTGGTTCTAAAATTAGTTCTGTTTTTTTAACCGTGCAAATTTTCATGCTCGAAGGTATGGGAATTTTTTTAATGAGCGTGTTAACATTGTTAGTGAGTGGTTTACGCTCTTTCTAGTGCTAATCGGCTCGGTTCATTCCCCCGCGAATTTTCTATAATAACTTACCATTTTGATATATTTAAGGCCGTTGTAGCTGAAATTTTGTGTAAATTATATTAGCGGTGCCATACTCCGCACGATTGAAATATTACTTTGCGCGTATTTAAAAACAATGATTTTTACGAAAATAAAGCTTTTTTTAACTTAAGAGCCAATGACCAGCGGCTGAGAATAAAAGTTTAAAAAGTATTTTAACTGTACAGGGAGTTTCCGATGGGAAAGATCGACTATTCCCCATATCAATTTTTTGTATAATAATTTGCTAATATATACCCGCATTCAAGTAAGCAATACAATTATAAATATATAAATATATATAAATATCGTGTACTTTTGGAAGTATTTTTTGATCAAAAGTATTTATGATTTTTCTTTAATCTCTAAACAAAATAAAAATTTGAAATATTTTAGTTTGTAAGACCTTAAATAAATAGAAAAACTGGGGTATTTTCGTCACAAAACACGTTATCGGATTTTTTAATGATTTTAATTTAACTAAAATTAAAATTCAAAAAATGTGTTTACTAAATTAGGTATTGATTTATTTTTGTTGTAGATTATATGATTTGAAATTTGCGTTGTATAGTAGTACAATATGTCGTTTTAAAATTAAACAATTACCAGATAAAATAACAATCTGTCAAAATTAATGTAAAAAAGAGTCAATACGTCTAGAATTTGATTTAAAAATAACTAATTTCCGGGATTCTCTGCTAAAATCCTCTTAACCCAAATAAACATAAAGCTGGTTTTAGATTTTCACGGCCAAAAGTAAAGTTAAATATGAAGAATCAGATAGGGACGCATTAGCCTGTTTTCGAGTCCCAAATGTGACCGTATCTTTTTTCGATTTATCTGTTTCAAATTTTCGATTGAATTTCGCTAAAATTGTCTTCATTAATTAAAATATTGCAATTTGCGGTTTAACTCATTCAGTTAAAAATAAAAATAAAAATAATTTGAAATGTGTTTATCATTGTTCAATTATTATGTACACATTTTATCAGGCAACTAGTTTTACTACCCGGTTTCGCCCGTGATTTAGATCTTTGTAAATATTATTTTTACATTTACCAAAACAGTTAATACAATAATTTCGTTCCAATTTCAAGGTTTTTTACTGTGCAAAGAAAACTAAAATCCACACAAATTTAACGATTTCTCAACAAGGCGTTACATGCCACCTTAACGTGTAATTTGATACCCGTGAAAAATGTAAAATCTCGTTGAACAATGCAGCCATTATAAGCAAGTTCCTAAAACCCAAACATGAATCATAATAAAGTGATCTCAAGTTCCTATTGAATAATTAAAATTGTTCTAATATAGTTCATGGTCAACAGTTAGTAGGACAAATCTCAATTCACAATGATGTGAAAATGTCAGTTTTGTGCGAAATGAGTTATTGAACTTATTTATTGTTTTAATGTATTCTTCCTAGACCCCAAAGTTTTAAACGGATCTATAGTTTTATTCCGAGATTCATAAAATTTTCCACAGTTGATCTTCAAACAGGGAGAAGGTCAGCGTTTACCTCAGATCTTTAAAAATCACCCAACCGCTTTACCCACCTTAGAATTTTGATTTTTCTTGATGAAATTTAGCATAATAATTGATAATGAAATTAAGAGAAAATCTACTGTCTATATCCGATGAAAACTATGTGTTAAGCCCGGGCAATGCCGGGGGCTTCATCTAGATTAAATAATTTAAAAAAATGTCGAATTCTGATGGCAGTATGATACACTAGCGCCTCCTAGCGGCACGAGTTGTGAGGCATGGTTTCCTTCATTTTATGCATGATCAAACCATGAGTGCATTTTATGCATGATCAAACCATGTGTGCATTTTATGCATGATCAAACCATGAGTGCATTTTATGCATGATCCAACCATTTGTGCATTTTTTGCATGATCAAACCATAAGTGCATTTTATGCATGATCAAACTATAAGTGCATTTTGTGTGAATTTTATGCATGATCAAAACAGGTGTGCATTTTATGCATGATCAAAACAGGTGTGCATTTTATGCATGATCAAACCATGTGTGCATTTTATGCATGATCAAAACAGGTGTGCATTTTATGCATGATAAAACCATGTGTGCATTTTATGCATGATCAAAACAGGTGTGCATTTTATGCATGATCAAACCATGTGTGTATTTTATGCATGATCAAAACAGGTGTGCATTTTATGCATGATCAAAACAGGTGTTCATTTTATGTATGATTATGCTCTGAGTTTCCTTACCCCTACAACATGGGTATCTTTAAGAACCAGGTTCACTCCTTTCTTTCCTAAAAAGACCCTCCACACAGCATTTTGAGGGGAATTATTTATTTATCTTTAAACCATAAACGGTTTACAATCTTTAGAGCTCCAGCATCCGGTGGAAATGCAGTCGGTATTTCAATGGGGGATGTTCCGTTGATTTAACTACCTTCATTGATCCCCCGGCACCAGTGCATAGTAGGGAAATACGCCAAACGCGCGCCCAGCATATGTACACGGTTGACACATAAGAACGGGTCGCTTTTACGACTCGTTTTCGTGTTCAACAGCTCGGCTGTGGAACGATTTGTATTTCCTTCCTCCTATACAACATGGGTCTATTCAAGACCCATGTTCACACTTTCCTCTCCTCAAAATGACCGCTCACACATCATCCTCAAAGATAAATACATAAGCCACGAGGAAAATATTTTCCTCAGGGCCTCCTGTACGAAGTTAACGTAAGTTAAAAAAAAATCCTCAAAGCCTCGTGTGGGGAAATAACGTTAAAAAAATTTGAGTGCGTCTAACCTTAACTCGCGGTTGAAGTAAAACTTCTTTGACTAAAACTAAATAAAAACTTACATTTTTTAGGCGGCGGAACATGATTAGGTTGTAGAAACGTTGTCCAAAACGTTGGCTAAATAAGGAGATAGCGTTACATGGCATAACACCCCAAAAATAAATAACAAAAATGATTAAGTTATTGATTTTTTCGTTTCATAATTATTTATAGACGAAGGGGTAAAATTTTCCTGCGATTCAGCCATTTGAATTCTAAACAACACTATTTTGATTGTCACACTACTGCAACTTCAATAGCTATAATTCACAAGAAATTGAGAGAAACGTGGGTTTATTCATCTTAAAAAATAATACAAATCAAAAGATTCAACTAAAATCAAGAAAACATAACAAAAACCTGTTGCACTTACCTTCTCTCTCTCTGGTTTCAATCCTGGGATTGGTTTGCAGCAATTTCCTTTATTTTTTTCTTCCATTCTTCCCTGTCTTGTGCGGCTCTTTTGAGGTCTGCATATGATGAGCAGCGCATGTCCACCAGCAGGTCCTCCAGATACTCTCGGCGTGGGCGTCCCCTAGAGTTTGTCCCCTCGGTCATACCCTCCATTATGGCATGCAAGAGGCCTTCTTGTCGTATTATATGACCGATCCATCTTGCACGCCTTTCGGACAAGGTTCTGAGCAGGTGCCTTCCTCCTTCGATTCTTTGGAGAACCTCCTCATTTGTAATGTGGTCTCTCCAGGAAATTCCTAATATTCTTCTATAGGACCACATCTCAAAAGCCTCTAGTCTCCGTTTATCTCTTTCGGATAGGCACCATGTTTCGCAGCCGTACATCAAGATACTCCATACATAGGTCTTGATGAGGAGTATTCTCAGTTTTAGGTCTATATTATTTGATTCTATTATTTTCGACCTTTTATTGAATGCAAGCCTAGCCTGGTGTATACGGCTGTCGACCTCGCTCTTAGACCGACCGTCCCATGTTATTTTGCTCCCGAGGTAGACAAACTCCTTGGTGTTCTTTAGTGAAACTCCTGACATCTCTACTCTCATCTGATGTTGCGTTCGGCCTACAGTCAGCAGCTTTGTTTTGTCTTTATTTATCTTCATGTTGTAGTTGTTTTGAAGAATGCTTTGCATGATTGTTAAGGCCTCTTGCAGTTCTTCTTCGCTTTCAGCAACCATAGCAATATCGTCAGCAAACCTTATCATATCCACCTTTTGTCCGTGTATCTTTACACCTTCTCTGTGACTCATTCTCTCTCTCAAGTCATCAATCGCACTCTGTATATAGGCATTAAAAAGAACAGGTGACAAAGAGCATCCCTGTCTCACCCCTTGTCTTATACTGGCTTCCTTTGTACCATTGTCACATCTAATTATAGCGGCCTCATTCTTGTATAGCGCCTGGATTATTCGTCTATCTCTATATTTGATGTCAATTCTCTTCAGAATCTCGAAGAGCCTTTTCCATTCTACTTTGTCAAAAGCCTTCTCCAGGTCTATGAATGCGATGAATGTGTTTTGGTTTCTTTTTATTCTTTTTTCTAGCAGTATGCGTAGCGACAATATTGCTTCTCTGGTTCCTACACCTCTTCTAAAGCCATACTGGTCTCCGGAAAGGATGTTCTCTACTTTTGGTTCGATTCTTTTTAGAATGATATTAGTCAATATTTTTGAGGCATGGGATATTAGGCTAAGAGTTCTGTGTTGTTCACATTTCGTCGTGCCTGCCTTCTTTGGTAATGCGACAATTAGGCATTTCTCGAAATCCTCTGGTATGTTTCCAGTCTTATACATTATCTGTACCATTTTAAACAGGGCATCTGTAGTTCCTTTTCCTGCTGGCTTAATTAGTTCAGCTGGAACGTCATCGATTCCGGGTGCTTTCCCGTTTTTGAGGTTTTTGAGTGCAAGGTCAAACTCTTCTCTAATGATTGGGTCTCCCAAATCATCTGCGTCTACCTCATTTTCTCTTTCTATCAATGTTTCGTTGTCACTATTTCCCTTTCCATTGTACAGCATTTCGAGATATCTTTTCCATCTCTCTCCTATTTGGTCATTTTCGAAAAGTATTTTGCCGTCTTCTCCTTCTATTGCATTACCCTTTCCAACTCTCATCCCAAATTACCTTACTTACCTTATACATTAGTAAATAAAATAAACGGATGACGTCTGACGTTTGAGTTTGCTTTGACGTTTTGTTATTCGTTCCTAGACTTCGCACTCATTGTTGCTATACCTACGACGTTAATATGATGAAATATAAATGTTTCTTCCGTCCAAAACAGATTTGAGTTACCCGTCGTAACACCCCTAAAGAGGTCTTACTTCAAAAAATGATTATCTCGCAATATATTTTGTGAAATGTTACCCAAAACAACTTAACAGTTTCTACGCTACATATAAAAACAAGAGTGGAAAGTTATATTCATATATCTCTGTACATACATGAATATACCCCTGCATTCAAGATAAATGACACCATTACATATATCTGCACAGACTTCTCACCCACCCATTCATTGTCCCAGCAAATCTCCTCCAGTTTGGATTTTGATTCGTTACCCTACCATCGGATTGTTCGCTTTGTTTGACATCGATACGGATTTATTCACGGCTCTTTGTTTTCCGTTAATGCCTTTATTGACCAATCGATAATACTTGCAAGTATCTCGCGTAATGACCGGGTCACTGGGCTTATAACGGATCGATCAAGTTTTTAAATAAGTACCTACGGTGTATATTTTCAATAGCATCTTTTTTTTGCTAGACGGATCGAATCAATTAATCGGGTTGTTTGGAATCGAATCTTATGCGTCATCGGACTTTGTAATTAAGTACTAACCTACTGAAAATTAAACCAATCTTACAAACACTCTATGTGCGAATATCGCACAAGAGTCCCAATTCTAAAACTTTATACGCACAACCTTTCCTATTATATACACTTATTACAATAATATCAAACAATTAACTTACATGTATCTTGTTCCTGAATTCTCGACAAATCAGTTCCAATTTTGACAATGCCAATTAATTCTGGATTCTAAATGGTAGTGTTTTACAAGGCCGCTACCTTACAACATCAATCACTCTCGAACGTGCCACAAACATATATATACTATTGTATTAATCAATTTTTGGGGCGGGTGGGGGTACCGCCACGGCGCCCCGAAATTTATTGGATAACTAACACCTCTGCCCATAAGTGGTTACCTAGATTTGGTGGCCTTAGCAGTGGCGCCCGGGTTCAAGTGGTGAGATTTGTCCGGGTCTTATGCGGTGAATGCATCTGTCTACCAGATGCGTGGCAAAGGTCTTCTCCTTTCAGCGGGACTATTTTGGAACATCGCCTTGCACCAAAATGGGAGGAATGAATACATACGTCCGTCACTCCTGAATATACTGACCCCCAGATTCCTACACACTCCTCATTTCTGTTTCATACCCAGAACTTCTCGTTCCTCTCCTAAAAAGACCCTCCACACAGCAACCCAAAATATGACCTAGGCCCTGAAGGGATTTTTTTCCTCAGGGCCTCATGTGTGGAACTAATGTAAAAATAAAAAATAAAAATGTTTTATAAATATCTTTTTTTAAATTTGTATGCGAAATAAAACACAGATTATAATAAAATTAATTGCCCACGCCGGGAATTGTACTCGTGACCTCTGGAATCGTAACCAAGGATCGTAACTGCTCTGTTATAACTACCAATCTTAAATCTAACCTAGAGATAAGATTTTAATAAAGAAACTAATTTGCATAATTATATTAATAATATATACACACATAATAAATAATGAACACACATTATAACGATGGAACTTTGCGCGAACATTGAAATGCTCATTGTGTTGAAATAAGTGTGAGGTACTAACTTATAATTAGCGGTCACTAAACACTGGTTAACAGGACAACACGGCCTTATTCTGACCCAAGGTTAAAGAGCGCCATCTAATTGACATGATTTAAATGCATATCATTAAACAATGGGGTTATATTATTATATTACATCAAGTACTTTATACAAAGCTGTGAAGAAAAAAAACTTATTTAAAAAAAAATACTAACATACTATCAACGGTTCCATGTCTAATCGGACTATGAAATCTCAGCGTCTAAATTCCCATAGTAAATTTATTCGGACACGATACTTCCTCACATGATAATTCATCACATCATAACTCACATTAACCTAACGTAACCTAACCTAACCTAAGGTTAAAAACCCTTCGAGACATGATGAATTATCATGTGAGGAATTAACATCCGGTGAAAAGTTTGTACTTAATATTCATACGCTTAAAAAGTTTCCACTGAACATTCTGATCACCACTATCAACATACCCCAATTAAGTATGCCATAGTCTCACTGGCTCCAGACGGGAGCAGTTGGGACTCTTGTGCGATATTCACATAAAAAAATGTACGGCCTCCGTGGTCGAGAGGTAAGTCTCTCGACTTACAATCCGGAGGTCGATGGTTCAAATCCCAGTAAATTTTATTTGATTAATTGATTTTATTTAAAAATAATATAAGGTATATACGCGGTACGTCCCAGAGTAGAAGATATTCTCAGTATCGCCCTCATTAAGACCATCATTCATTATTGAACCGTTGCTAGAAATGACTTTAGTCGTGTTTAACAACCGAATCTGAATAGCAGGTACTTCCCCAACTTCCTCTTCACATCTCATTCCCCTTAACACCACCTTCACCTTCAGCCTCATAACATACCTTAATTGGTGGTGTAATAGTCTCCAGACGGTTGGGAACTGTTGGGACTCTTATGCGATATTCACATTTACTTCCAGTTACATCCCAACCCTTGTCATCCCTATCTCCTTATCCAACTGGCACTGGTTTGTATCAGTACAAAAAATCATGTCTTTTTACAGTGGATGTGTATCTAATAATTAATACGATGCCACATTTGGGATAAACAAGAAAATCTGTAGTATTTATTAAAATTTATCTTGGATATTTTATATAATTTTACACAAAAGTAGCAACAATAACAACAAGAAAAATTACTCCAAGCAGTCATTTTAAAATTAATTATTTAAGTATTCATCGTCACAATAACTAGCAAGTAAACACATTAAAAACTAAAATTATCTTCCTACAAACGAAACACATAGGCGTGGTATGTAATAATTCTTAATTACCTGAATTGTAAACTGAAGGATATACACATTTAAAATCCAATTTACCATTCAATTACAAACTCAAAATCAGTTCCCATGTCATAATAATTACAATTACAATAAACGTCAATAACATATCACTTAATGTTATTACAAATCTAACATACAAAGAATTTTGATTTCCTGAACACTAACTTGGTATATTTATGAAAACTGTTTGAATTCAAGGATCGTTATTCAAATGTTATGAAATAATTTACCCATCAAGATTGCATTGATAAAGAAATGAACGAGTCATATAATTTTATGAATATATTGTACATGGGAAATTTCCCAACCTGCGCAGACCTTCGAAATAACATATTATCAAAGAAAAAACAACGCCACTTTTTGATTTTATCTTCTTCCTTTGTGTCACAATATTGTGTGCTTTTATGCATAGGTAAAGAAGTTATTAAACATGTATAATGTTATGCTTGTTAAGTACTAAGTAATCCAACTCCTTGTATGATTGTAATTATTATAAACTAGCTTCTGCCCGCGACTTCGTCTGCGCAGGATTAGTACTTCGATTAGCCTATTTTCTTTTCGTAGGTCCCATCTACGTTTATACCAAAATTCTTAACCTATTTATTTAAAATATCTATAATTCTTGATTCGATTCAAGGGTGAGTACTTCAAATAAATTTACTAATTTAAATATTTTCTAAAATAGAATTTTAGTTTTACAATCATTGTTTTTAAAAATGTCATTCTCAAATTCTGACATTTTCTATTAAACACTAATTATTATTTGTAATACATGGAAAATAGCAAGCTTTGGGTAAAAATTATAGCCTATATGTTATTTTGATGTACGAGCTATATTATTGTAAAGTTTCATTAAAGTTCATTCAGTGGTTTTTGCGTGAAAGAGTAACAAACATACATACATCCATACAAACTTTCACGTTTACAATATTAGTAAGATTCTGATAAATCTGATGCACTTTTGATGCAAGGCCATACGCTTCTCATTATTTTCTTTATTATTCAGAGTTCTACATCATAACAATTTTTAAGATTTTAAAATCACCTGTGTTCTTTGCGGTAGTACGAAAACGAATAATTTAATAATTAAGATGCCTTTTGAAGTTGTAAATTTGTGACACGTTCCAAGCGGAAGATATTCTCGTATGAGGCATATATTATTAACCCCCCATTACCTTCAGCCTCACAATATATCCCAATTGGGGATGTTATAGTCACTCCTGAGTTGGTCACATTTTAACTCTAAGTGACCAGCTCAGTACAGGAGCTGCATCGAAGCCAGAGTTAAATGGGCCTCTCAGAAGCCGGGCGTACTGTACAAGGCCCGCAGATACTTACCCTGTACAATTCCGCAAGTGCGCCCCACGGTTGAATTTGGCAGCCATCTCTGGTCTAGAGCCTCAAATTACCTGAAAAAACCGAAAATCTGTGCATAAACAGGAAGTCCATTTGATGGATTGTGCTATAGAAAACGGATTGCAATATTTAGAGCACGGGCGTCGGATGGGAATGCCGTTCTTGTTTTACCCGCATTTCAAACATTTCGATCATTTATTCCTTCGGCACCGGCGCACAATCGGGAAACAGGCCAAACGCGCGTTTTATGGTACTTCCACACCGCAGCCAACCTTCCAACTCCGAACTTAGTTCGCCGATCGTGTGGTGGCTGCGGCCAACCTTCCAACTCCAAACTCCGAATTTCAAGATGGCGGATGTCGAACAGCTGATTCGGCGCTTATCTTATCAGTTGCCTACAATTATTACATAGAAGTATATACACGACATGTTTTCAAACAATTGTTATACCACTCTCCCGTAATAATATTTTCATTTTAATGGTACGCGGAACACGTGTCTTGATCCCCAGCAGTTCGCAGAATGATGTGTGGCTGCAGAAGGCTGGAGGTGTGAGTTGGCCGTCGCGATCGCCTCGGAGGCGATCCCGGGCCAACTCGAACTCCAACCTTCCAACTCGATCTTGCAACTCACGAACTACCCCTCCACACAAACGACCAAACGTTTGATGTTGGAAGTTGGCCGCAGTCTGGACGTAGCATAACATTTGTACACGGTTGACATTTGTCACATAAGAACGGGTCGTTTTTACCACTTGTTCTCGAGTTCAATAGCTCGGCTATGGAACGATTTGCTGGCCTCTGTGCTTCCCCCTCCTACAACACGGGTCTCTTCAAGACTCAGGTTCACTCCTTCCTTTCCACAATAAACCCAAAGAAATTATTTTCGTCAGGGGCTCCTGTGTGGAGTTAACATAAAAAAATTATTTTTAAAAAGACGGTTGGAAGCAGTTGGGACTCTTGAGCGGTACTCACATAAAAAAAATGTATATTCCAGGACACGTAAATAACAGTGAACTCATTTCTCCTGTCAGACGATAAAACGAGATGAAACCGCACATGTTTATAATTTTAATAAGAAAAACCTGTCTCTTTCTTGTTTGTCTGTTTTAGGTTAAGTTTATAGAAAGTGGTGCATTCGGAGTAACCGGTTTTTTATCACAACGAAACTATAGACTTGTTTAATGAACGTGCAAAAAAATAACTCAAATCAGTGAAACGACGTAAAAAAGCTCAAATGTAACTCAAATAGATAATGATTTGTTGCTTTAAAATTTAATATCCGTTTTCTTTGGAATATAAAAAAAAATAGATTAACAACCTCATTTTTGTATGATGTATGTCTAAGATATATTTATTCTGTGCTATTACAGCTGTGACGTCATTTTAGATAAATGTTATATAACTAACTACACGGAGAAATATGTTATTCTAAAATACAATCATTTTATTCGTAAAAACGCTTAAAAACGGGACTGAAGTTCTCACGAACAAATTGACAGGATTTCAATGATTATTGGCGGGAACATGAAAGAATTATTTGTTGGTATACGTAATTTCGTACGTATACCAACAAATTATTCTTACATTTTCCCGCCATTAAACATTGAAACCCTGTTAATTTTTTGTAAGAACTTCAGTACCGTTTTTAACCGTTTTCACGAATAAAATGATCGTATTTTAAAATAACATTTTTCTCCGTGTACATGTATCTAAATCATTATTATCTGCACAAGACAAAATCCATCACAAAAACAAATATTAATTTAACCTTATTATTTTGGAGCTAGCGCGTGAGATTGATCAGAAATAAATCATTAAAACGTTTTTTAGGAGTTCGTAATAAAATTGCAATGTGTTATTAACGAAGCGAAAACAGAAATAATACAACTACCTACATACATGTACAGTAGTAAAATTATAAATAGGATTTTCGATCTAAATATAGATTTTGAGGTACAACTTTTTTTTATTTGAACTGTGGTTTTCGAGCAAATCAAGTCCAAAGTAAAAACATACGGTTATTAAAATGATCTATAATAAAATAAAAGTATTAGAAATTCTAGAAATATTAAACAGACACACGATCACAATGGGTTATAAATAGTGTAGTTAGTCTACCTATGTTTTTTACAATATTTAAGTATGTAATTAAGTTTAAAAAAATCCACGCAAAATAATAGTTACGTAAAACAATGACTACTGTCAAATAATGCGCGCCATACTAAAATGGTAATCAAAATAGAGCAGTTTTTTCATAAGAAAATCATATGGAAAGGCGTCCTGAAGCCCTAGCACACTCGATCGATAACGATCGATAGGATAACAATCGGTAACTTCACATCGTTTCCTAGGACAACTGCACATCGCTATCGTACAAACAACAGTTGAAGTCGAATATGTTAAGGACACTTAGTCATTGTGAACGGTCACTTATTCGTTGACGATCTGTAGTCATGCTAGGAAACGATGAGAAGTTACCAATAGTTATCCTATCGATCGTTATCGATCGAGTGTACTAGGGCCTCTGAGGTGCTAGCATTCCCTAGGACAACTGCAGATCGCTAACGTACAAACGACAGTTGATATCGAATATATTAAGGACACTTAGTCATTGTGAACTGTCGTTCGTTTTCGATCTACAGTTGTCCTAGGGAACGTTGAGAAGCTACCAATTATCATATCGATCGGCCATGTTAGCACCCCAGAGGCCCTAGCACGCTTGCTCTATAACGATCGATAGGATAACTATCGGTAACTTCTCATCGTTCCCTAGGACAACTGCAGATCGCAAACGAATAGTTGACAGTTGAAATCGAAAATATTTATTTATTAAAAGAATTTTATACATAGTGTAGACATTGTGTTATTAAGGGCACTTAGTCATTGTGACCCTATTCGTTTGCAATCTGCAGTTGTCCTAGGGAACGATGAGAAGTTACCGACAATCGGTCGGTCACTTGGAACACTGCAGTTGTCCTAGGGAACGATGAGAAGTTACCGACAATCGGTCGGTAACTTGGAACACTGCAGTTGTCCTAGGGAACGATGAGAAGTTACCGACAATCGGTCGGTAACTTCTGGAATCTATACAAAAAAAGAGTGTCGTTTATGCGTCCAAGTATCAGAAAATGAAAAATGGTGGAAAAATATGGCATTCTGGAATGCAGCGCTGCGATATTGATGATGATATCGAGCAAGACTACCACACAAGAGTCCCAACTGCCAGAAACCAGTGTATTTATGACACCCCTAATAGTATGACATTAGTGAGACGAAGGAAAGAGGTGGAGTGGAAAGGATTTAGGAGGGTTCGGAAAACCTGAATGTTTAGAGTTCAGATGATAATAATAATTGGATAATTTGTAGAGCGCCGTTTTTGTGAGAAATCTTTTGTGAGAAAAGAAAAAATTGTGAGATGTTGTAAATAAACATTTAGACCATTGTAAAGCAACGTTTTTTAATACTAAAATATGGTATAATTTATTTTTTATCGATAAGTAAACAACTAGTTTGTTTTTTTGTGTTTCACGACCACCATACTAGGCACGTGCCCATAATGTGCGGTTATTTCTTGGTCAAATTGCGCATTTCATACAAATTTAATGTTGCCTATCCAATAACCAACCAAGCTCATAATCGATATTATTTACAAAGTATTTTCAATAACACTATAGAAATACAGGTCGAACAAATGCTTCATCGATTATTGTTAAAAATATATATAGATATTATCTTACTTAAATTTGCATTTAGCACAGAGATTGTCATAGTCCAATTATTTGTTCAAAGAAAGCTTATAATCTGAATAACATGTTTAAATTCTGAAAAGACTTGACCATTTGGCTATCCATCTGTAAATTTATTTCTTACGTTCCAGTTCCGGTTCAAGATGATGGCCGTGTTGTGTACCACCTTTTAATCCCGCCAGACTTCGCATGATCATTGTTATTACTGCGAGCTGTCAAATCGGAATAAGCAATATTGTGGTACCAACCGGTCGGAAGAAAGTTTGAAAAAAGAATTGTCATTGAGAAGGTGACGTTTCTTTAGACAAAAAGTATAATTCCTCACTTGTTTTTTTTTTGTTAATATTACAATGTGTGTGTATATTTATGGTTTATAATTAAGTAGGTAGGTATTCAGAAATCGTGTGATTTTAGAGGAGATTTTAGTTTTGATTTATTAAATAAAATAATATTAGAAACATACTATTTTGTAAGTTAAGCCTACACTGTTCGAGAACTGAATAAAGAATAATACAAGAACGCCATTCTTCCATGGAGCTACTTTCAAGCGACGCGATCGCCGCTCGTCTGTACCTTCCATACTATTATTAGTGTTTATAAACGCCGCTACGTGCTAAAATAGTATGACAGGTAACGGGTAGCGGCAATTTTGTCGCTTGTAAGTAGATGTGTGAACGAAGGGCGTAAGTGTCGTGCTGGCGTGTTTCGTGGTCCAATTATAGAGCTAATTTAGGCTTATATTTCAATGCAAAACTTTGTCTCACCGTGATTACGAAATTCAAATGAAATGGCTATAGACAATTTCAAGTAAGTATAAAAGAGACAGACCGAGTGCTGAATGGTTAGAACCAAAAGGTACAAAGTAGAAACCAAAGGTAGAAAGCCAGTGGCACATTTGTTTACATTCAAATTTGTACAGAAGTAACATCTTACGTTATATTCTTACAACAGTATAGAAACAATTCAATTAATATTCCAAATAAATTCATTTCGATTGCTCTGACGTCAATCAATGTCCTTTTCTCTTCACAGTGATGTCGAGTGAGAGAAAATAATACATTACCGAAACATCATTCGATTATTAAAATGCTTCGAATTTGCCCATCACTAATTTGGCACCATTATTTTCCAACCTGTGGAAAAAGCAGTAACGCGCCAAATCAGCGCGGCGGGTTTTTAATAGAAAACGTTAGTTCTGGATTGCGCAACCAACTGCAGCCGCTCGCACTCATATCAAATTCTTTTCTTTATAAACCGAATTAACATTACAGTGTAATACAGTAGCCCTCAACCATATTCCTATATTAGATATCTGAATTTATTTACAAAAGATTTTTTTGACTTGTTTACACTAATTTGCTTATGGGTGTGATTTTTTTTGTCAGTAGCGTATCGCAGTTTTTTTGTATTGTTTTTCCTCAGATATTCTTATTCTGTTCCAATCTTCGTCTATTCAGTTATCTCTTCCTTGACTTTCTTCTGCGTCACTTCCACAGAGCTTCACACTTTGTTATCCTGTCATTAGGTGTCCTGCGATAATATTAAGGGGGAGGGGTTTATTAACTGCCATAATATTAAGGGTTTTAAAGGCGAAAAAATGCATATTTTAATGATTTATTTTTGGAGATATGAATAATGTTGGTTTATTTTTTTTTATAAACACGTTATAGAATAATATCTGAACTATCTTTTATTTTATTATTATATTTTCAATACAAAATATCAATAAATAAGTCCGTGAAAGCGAATCTCCAGAAGCACCTTGAAAAAAGTGTGCGGCGAATATCACAATTCGTTACCGGATTTTTATTTTTGGCAGCATTTTGAAGTGAAGAACGTGGTTCTTGCTAAAAAATTTCGGTGAATTTGTTATTAAAAAATGGAAAAAAATTGGAAAAAATGGTAAAAAAAAAACTCTTCATGACTACCTGTTGATTCATGTGCAGAAATAGTGTACAAAATTTCAAAAGGATCGGTCGAGTAGATTTTGAATTATGATATTCACGAACTTTAAAAATTTTAATTTTTTTAAACTTGAAAAAAAACAGGTTTTAAAACATCCCTCCTCTCCCCCCCCCCCCGGGGCGTATTTTTAGAGTAAGGAAGTTCTGACAAGGAAATATATGAGGGGTAGATAGGAATCTGGGGGTCAATGTCTTCAGGACATATGAATCCACTCTTTCCACTGCGGTTCAAGCCGATGGATGGAGAGAGTTCCGCTAGCTCTAGGTTAGGTCTCCTTCGACCAGTCTCTCCAATACCTAGACAAACCTCACTCCATG
This sequence comes from Limnephilus auricula, assembly GCA_951813805.1. Classification (NCBI taxonomy): domain Eukaryota; kingdom Metazoa; phylum Arthropoda; class Insecta; order Trichoptera; family Limnephilidae; genus Limnephilus; species Limnephilus auricula. The sequence continues at coordinate 8,610,479 of OX638402.1, read as the reverse complement.
AACCTGGGCACTTTAGCTAAATCAGAACCACTTGGGGTGACCTCTGGCAGGGGTGTTGGTAATCCAATAAATGGTTCTCGGGGCGGCGGTACCAAATTTTTACGGTGGTTTACTAAAGACCACCCCATCACTGTCTTTGGAATGTACATAATTCATTTTAATTCTGTGTGATTCATGTTCCGCTCCACTTTTCCTGCAGTTAGATATTTGTTAGACGTTTTAGAAAAGTCAGTATTTTTTCTTTTATTTGAAGTCTCCCGAGTGGCAAAATTATTTACCTAAACAAATAAATTTGGTTTGAAATAAATGCTGACTTCATCAGGGTTTACTAGGTTTACAAGTAAACCCTGATGAAGTAAGTATTGCTGACGAAGCATGTTGCTTTTTCAAACAATAAACGTGGGTTAACTAAGCAATGGAAATAAAATGGTGCATCTTAAAATAAGTTTGCTGTGTTTGAAGAAGAAATACATTTGATTTAGTGATTTTTTCTAATACACTTTCTCGATGAATAAAGGATTTGTCGTGATTTTGCCATCATGGCACGCCCCTGAAGAAATGTCACTGGGCCTAAACGGAATTAGATATAACAAAACATGTTACACGGAGAAAAATAATAATCGAAAAAAACTATCATTTTAATAGTAAAAACGGTTAAAAACGGGACTGAAGTTCTTACGAACAAATTAACAGTGTTTCAATGTTTATTGGCGGGAAAATAAAAGAATAATATGTTGGTATACGTACGAAATTACGTATACCAACAAATTATTCTTACATGTTCCCGCCAATAAACATTGAAACCCTGTTAATTTGTTCGTAAGAACTTCAGTCCCGTTTTCAACCGCTTTTACTATTAAAATGATCGTTTTTTCGAATAACATTTTTCTCCGTGTAGTATAAAAAACCTTTTCCTTAAAATATGGAAATCCCAGATAAACTACAAATGGTGCCAATGTTATATTTTCGATAACTAACTAAGTCGTTTTCTTACAATGGAAACTTATACGTTGGCAACATTTATTTTTTTACGATAGAAGAGCCTTTATATTTCAATAACTGACTAGGTAGGTACCAATTGAGCATGATTAATGTCTTCATCTTGATATATGAATTAATTGGCTCACTGTAAGAAAAAGCAAATAATGTTTTAAATGTTTACGAAATTTTGTTATTTTTAGTTTAAATTGGAGAAGCCTTAGAATGTTTTATGTTTGTGGAAATGACAATGCACTCAACTGTAGCGTTGAATTAATTTACTGTGAACAAAGGAGTGTATTCGGTTTGCATTCAATATGCAGCGAGGTTGACTATCCCCGCCAACTACAAATAATAATGGTTTCGCTGAAGTCCACAATGAGCCAAATTCAATTCATTATTAGGAGATCGGGTTAATTCACACTGTTTCTCTACAGCAGTAATCTGATGGATGGAACAATACTAACTTCTGTTCTTGAAGTTAATCTACCATTCAGACAATTTCTATTTCTCATATACCTAAAATATTGTTCTTTCACCTGACACTAAATATGCCTACTTTAAATACGTATAAAAATTAAATTTTCATTGTACTTTGCCTTCCATCTTTATTTATTATAATACCGTGTCACATTAATTCACTCTTTTATGCATTTTGGGTATTTTTTGGTAGACTTTTTTTCAATTTTAACGTCATGTTGAGTAATTCAACAATAATATAGATACTACATACTAACCCCCTTACTAATAAACGAGTCTTAATTTTACACAACTGATGAACAACCCCTTCACTAATGGTCGTTTATAAGTTATATAAAATTAAAACACATTTGTATTCTTATGTCACATTTAATCTTTCCTGCAGATTGGATTCAACGACCGACAATAATTCATAATTTTAAAAGAACCGAGACCCTTTTTTTCCAAGCTTCAGAGTCCCAAATGAAAAGACTACAGAAATTCCAAAATAAAGCCATTCGCATAGCCCTGGGAGCCCCACAATGGATGAGGGTTTCACAATTACACCGGGACTCTGAAGTTCCCCTCCTTAAAGAACATATCTTAAGTCTCGCGGAAAAAATTTATGCGGGTATTCACACACATGTAAACGCGCCCATCAACTGTCTAGCACAGTAAAATATATTAACCGCTCATAAAAAACCTAAACAAACCCTCCGTAAAGTTTAAAATCTCCCCTTATTGCAGCCATGTTATCTTGCAAAAATATTATCCAAACTCCACCAAATAAAATCTAATTTTCCTACATCCATTATTTAAAATCACGATGAAAGAGAGAGGGGCATTTTTGGCACGGAGCTCTGTATGCCATTATTTCAAAAGTCAAAAAGACCCTTTTTGGCTCGGTACCTGCTCTGTGAACCAATTTTTTAAAAAAGTTTAAAAAACGTTTTAAATAAGGATGTTCTATATTATTAAAATGATTGTAGGGAAAAAAAAATTTCAGCGAACCTTTCCTTTACGTAGTTACTTAAAGGCATACTTAATATGGAAAATACCAACTATACAATATATAACAAATAATGCTAACAAATCTAAGTGATTTATGGCTTCTATTATGGCAGCGTGCCTAACTGATACATGTATAAAGCAATCAACCTTACCGTAAACTAATGTTCAATAATAATATTGTCAATTATTGAGTATAACAAACTTTCAACGTTTTCCAAATAATTTGCAAAAGCACATTAGAAATTGGCGTCAGAAAATGAAAGCATTCCATAAACATAATTGATGCGTTCGCTTTCAATCCATAAATAATACATTTAATTTGCAAGTAGGTTAAACCAAAAGCCACTTACACAAGTCCTTGCTATTGAATTTCTTATAGTAGTAACCTACTTTTACCTCCATCATAAAGCAATAAGATGTTTATATTGCCAATATAAAGTGCAGCAGCAAAGAGATTATTATCGCTGGTCCACTTACGCCAGTGAAATATCTTTAATCTCTAGAAAATTTATCTCTCATCTCTCTAGAATTATAAATAGAGATTCTATCAAAACTCTCTAGAGAGGCTAGAGAGACGCGACGATGAAAGGTAGATCAGGCCATTGATAAGTTATTTACGTTGCCAATGATGCGTTCAATGTAATTTTTTTTTATATATTTGATACAATATTTTTACATTAATTTATGGTACAATTTATAGTACTGGAGAGACAGAGCAATTTAAAACTTTTTTCTCGGATTGCAAAAGGAAATTTTTCCGCCCACATTAAAAAAAAATCATACCTCCGAATTTTAATACGTAGACATATAAACTGATTATAGTTCTATGTAGCCAATAAATTCACCTATCTTTTGTCTACTATCACATACTCGTAGGATTTATAGAAAAACATTATAAAATCGTTAACTTTAAAACATTTTAAAGAATCTAGAGAATATTTGCCATATTTTGGTAACAAAGCAATCCGTGGTTTTGTAAATAGTGCCATATTGTGACAAAAAGCACTCTGGCCTCTCTTTATATAGAAAAAAAAAATCATAACATATTAAAAATATATATACAGGATGTATCTGTACGTACCCGACAAACTTTAACCAGTGACTCCTGACATTATTCGAAGTAAAAAATGTAAATTAAATTTTGGGATCCGGTGACATTTTTGAAGTTTTTTTTTTCTACAAAAACATAAAAAGTAGTAGGTTTTGGACAGTCGAGGGCGTGATAAGAGGTCGGGCGGTTACTTGACTGAGTGACCAGCGACGACATGGAGAAGAATTTGTTTTTGTTGGATTTTGAAGAAAAAAAAAATAAGAAAAAAAAGTCATCGGAAAAGTCACCGGACACCAATATTTCAATTACATTTTTTATTAATGTCAGGAATCACTGGTTAAAGTTTGTCGGGTACGTGCCGATACATCCTGTATAATGTTGGTGAATAAAGAAAAATTATATAGTTACATATATTATATATAAACATAAGATTGAGATTAATTTAAATTAAAAATAGATATTTTAAATAATACTTTTATTTAAAGTTTAAATCGGTTTATTTATATTATGTGTTGTGTGTTTGTGAGTGAGCAATTGATAAATAGGGGACATTTGCTGTGTACATTTGATATTTTTTTATATAAACACTGCACAAGAGTCCAAACTGCTTCCAACGCCAGTGAGACAATGGGGTCCCAAATCGGGGTATGTTGTGAAACTGAAGGTAATGGGAAAAGGAAGGAGATGGTGGAGAGATGAAGATGGAGAAGCACCTGGCTATTCAGATCTACTTACAAAATACGGCTAATGCCATTTCAAGCAACGTTTCAATTTTGAATCGTGGTCTTACACCAGGACAATCTGATCTCTGGAATATGTTCCTCTCTGGAATCTCTCTGTAAAAAAATACCTTATTATTCTTCTTCTTCGATGACGCTACAGCCCATATCGAGCTTTGGCCTTCCGCAACATTCGCCTCCAACTCCTCCTGTCCTCGGCAGCTGACTTCCAGTTTGTTACCTGGAGAAGCTGTGCCGCATCCCCTCTTACTTCGTCTTTCCACCTCAGTCTGGGCCTTCCCACTTTTCTCTTTCCACCTGGGTGTCCAATCATAATTCTTTTTGGGACGCGTTTGTCTTAAATGTGTATTTTAAAAATAAAATAATAAAATAAAATACCTTATATTATTTTTAATGATTTTAAATGTTTTGTACCCTGGTGATGCTTGAGCAAGATGAAACAGGTCGTTAAATAAATAAATTAATTAATTAAACTCGTGGTTGTACACAAAATAAGTGTTTTATTTTTTACAAAAAAAATTACTTGCGCACCCCGGGATTCGAACCTGCAACCTTCGGATCGCTAGTCGAGAGCCTTACTCCTCGACTATGAAGGCCCTCACAGTAGACAGAAATAAGTTATGATATAAAAGTATAAGATATGGAATAATTGAATAGGAAACAATCAAACAATAGATAATTTTGGAATTGAATTGATAAATATAGAACAATTTAAAAATATGGATGAAACAAAATGGCAAATTGTTTTATGCTTTTACAGTATAATGGTAGATTCAGACGGAGTCGACGTACGTGCCCATCGCTACGCCTAACAATATCTGGACTGCTTAGCAACCATAGATTTTCTATGAACATTTATGTTTTAGCGCCTCCGCCCACTCAGGCAACTGAAAACTCTCAACTGCCAACTGTCTTTGTATGACAATGTGATGGCCCGCACACTTCACAATCACGCAAAACCCCGTTGTCAATGGTAACGCAAGCGGTGACTTGCGACCATCTTGCGACTGTCCCGGCTGATTGCCCTGGGCGGCCGTTTTTAGTTGCGAGCTGTCAGCTGATTGTTCTTCATCTATGGTTAAACAAGCTTTTTGACCAATCAAGAAAGAGAAAACAGCCGGTTTTAGTTGGTTTTCAGTTGCCTCAGTGGGCGGAGCGCCTTAGAATCACATTGGCCACACGCATCGCGACGTGCGATGTCTGTGGCCATTTTCATAGAAAATGTATGGGTTGCTAAGCATTGTTTGAGTAGCGATGCGTACGTACGTCGTCCAGTCTGAACCTACCATAAAACTTATTTCAACGTTCTATAAGCTATAGTATAAATTAATTCGCAAGAAAATATTTGCGTTGGGTATTACGACTTTTGAGTACTAATTCTTTTTTCTTTTAGATTTGTATTTTGAGATTGTTTTTTAGATAATATTTCGAAAACGATAGCATGACAAACGATATGGCTATGCGGGCCGCCAGTTTGGGACCAATGATCTATATACTTAAATAGTTACTTTAAAAATGTATTTATTTTGTGCTTTGATTATTACAGTTGAGAAATTATCGACCACCATGATACCTATATGCCGGGTTCACGGCGAGTTCATCGAAAACGAGTTCAACTAACTAAAATTCAACCTAACCTAAACTAACCTTTTTTGTGTATTTTGTAAATTGCTTTTGTAAATTTGCTTTCGATGAATTGATTTTCGATGAACTCGTCGGTTACCACATGCCATGTTGTGATGGTTGATACAGCTAAACATAGACAAAAGTAATAAATACTTCGTGAAAGTCTAAAAAAAACCGTGTTGGAAACCCGTAAAATAGAGTTATACAAGTAAGTGAAATAAAATGACCTTTTTTAATGACCTGATGATGGACACTGCAACGCTGTCCGAAACGTCGGCTAAAGAAGGAGGTAGCACAACACGGCATAACACCCCAAAAACAAACAACGAATTTTTTTAATGTAGCTTAATGTACTATTATTTCAATATAACTTTCAGTTATTAAAAGTTAGAAATTCGTTTAACGGTTACAACCTAATTGTAAGTAGGTTCTACCAATAAAAATGAAAATAAGCAAAATTCCTCTTAAGATCCGGTAGTAAGCGTCCAAAAATTTTTTTTTTACATAATAATTATATAAAATACCTCACAAGAGTCCCAACTGCTCCCGTCTGGAACCAGTGAGACTATGTCATCCCCAATTGGGGTATGTTATGAGGCTAAAGGTAAGTGGGAAAGGGAAGGAGACGAGGAAGAGGAAGGTGGGGAAGTACCTGGCTATTCAGATCTAGTCACTAAACACGGCTAAAGCTATTTCAAGCAACGTTTCAATTCTGAATGGTGGTTTTACACTAGGGCGATACTAAGAGTATCTTCCACTCTGGAACGTGCCGCAAATTATAAATAATATTTTAAATAATTATTTGTGAAATAACACAAATCAATTAAATAAAATTATTTGCGCACGCCGGTTTCGAACCCGCGACCTTCGGAATGGAAGTCCAACGCCAGCCGTCAGAAGAAGAAGAAGGGGAGATATATAAATATAAAAGAAAGAGGGAGCGCGCTAATATTAAAAACGATAATAAACAAGCGAAAATTGTCCAAATGTTTCATAAAATACGACTTGTTTAAAACAGAGCAAAATTCTCGCGACAAATGCTTCTAATGCATTTAAAGATACACTGTGAATTTTTTCATACCCATAACATGTTAATTATCAGAACCAAATGTGTTTTCAATAATTTTCGGAGCACATTTTGCGATTATTTTCTAGTTAAGGAATTTCATATAATTACCGTTTCGGCTCTGAAATTGTACAGATATAACATATTTTTTTAGAAACTTAAAGTGTTCTAGAGTATAATATAAAAATTTATGTTTGATTGTTTGTTTGTTTGTCTGTGTGTTCGTATGTTATGCGCGGCCGTACCGTTCATCCGATTGTGATGAAACTTTGAGAATATGATGAGCGCTTACCCGGGATGGTTATAGGATAGTGAGCTCTGGCGTTATGAAATTATTTCCTATACTATTCATACGATTGCAATTAAAAAAAAATTGAATTGTTGTGAACATGAACGTGAATATATCTCTATATATATACTGTTGTTATGATATTTGCATTAAAAAAAGAAATAGGTTAAGCGAGTTGTGGGAAAAATTGGTGTATTTTATGGAGTTAAGCGACAGAGAAAAAGGCTGGGGGAGGGGTTTGTGCGAGAGTCGGATAAGGAATTAAGGAGGGGGGTTCGCGGGAGGGGGGACGAGGGAGAGGGGAAGGCAGAGACGGTGGAAGCGGAATGCTGGAGGGGAGGGAAACGCGGAGAAGGTGAAAAGGGAATGCGGGAGGGAAAGGGGAAGGGGTTTCGGGAGGGGAAGAGGAGGCGGAAGGGGAACGGGCACAAATGGGAAATGACACGCAGGGAGATTTTTTTAAAAATTTAATTGGCATTCCAACGCATGCCGGGTATCAGCTAGTATGTTATAAACGGTGGAAGTTCGGAATGCGGGTTCTTAAAATAATAGCCGTGGAAGAACAACAACAAAAACATTAATGCCTGATATATCTTGAAAAACAACAACAGCGCTAGATTTCGTATGATAAAGTAAACTATATGCATAAAAAATAACCGGTTCAATTTCTCCATTCTTTCTTTCAATCGGCCTTGACGTCGATACATAAATGAATTCATAAACGTGATGTTCCGAAAGTATGTTATTAGTTGTTTTACTAATGTTATACTGGTATCGCATTCCTCGGCGGCTTAATTACACGGTAAGAGTGTCTGCTGATTACTGTGTTGGCGTATTATGTACGGTCCAGAGACTGAAAGTCGGATACCAATTTAACCCGGTTTATACCGCAAGGGGTCTGTTGAAATCCGATAAACGGGGCGTACTCTCAAACGACTCATTCCATCGAAAAGGATAAAAAGGAGTGTGACAATAGGCAATAAAAGTAGAGGTCTCATTCAACAGAATGGGGATCACGCCAATGCATATCTAATGATCTACATCTGCCCACTTCAATTCCCTTTCTTTCCTACATCTACATCTTCTTGACATGATTTTTATTCGGTGAGTTTATTTTTTTATTCCATTTGAATACTCTCTACCGTAAAACCCAAAAAAAAATTAAAAATATACTTAAATCCAATTTATTTAGAATAACTTACCACCAGACACAAGCCCATAATCATCCACATAAAGTAGAATGAATATTCGTCAGCCCAAGGTAACAGTGAGATACATATCTCTAAACATCTTTTCTGAGATATTAGGACGGTTAGGTTTAATATGCCCCTTTTTACTGAAGTTAAAAATGCAGTAGGTATATTATAACCATAGATTGTACAAAAATGGACGTTCACACACATGCTCTTCTGATTTTTTTCGCAATTCAGCAAAATGGTAGATATTTGCACTTGAAAAATCTATTGGTTCCATTGTTATAACGTTTAATTCATTATAACTGGTGTTCCAAAATTCACTACCATATGACGGTTAATATTTATATTTTCCAATATATACCAAGATCTAGTTCGTCACTTTCTTTGGCGGAGTAAATGCCTGGCCTAGTATCTCGGACAGTTATTATACAAACATCGTTCCTATTATATAATTAGTTTTGTGGTATTCCAAAATTCACTGCCACTTGATGGTTAATATTTATATTTTCCAATATATACCAAGATCTAGTTCGTCACTTTCTTTGGAGGAGTAAATGCCTGGCCTAGTATCTCGGACAGTTATTATACAAACATCGTTCCTATAATATAATTAGTTTTGTGGTATTCCAAAATTCACTACCACTTGACGGTTAATATTTATATTTTCCAATATATACCAAGATCTAGTTCTTAACTTTCTTTGGCGGAGCAAATGCCTGGCCTAGTATCTCGGATAGTTATTATACAAACATCGTTCCTATTATATAATTAGTTTTGTGGTATTCCAAAATTCACTGCCACTTGACGGTTAATATTTATATTTTCCAATATATATCAAGATCTAGTTCGTCACTTTCTTTGGCGGAGTAAATGCCTGGCCTAGTATCTCGGACAGTTATTATACAAACATCGTTCCTATTATATAATTAGTTTTGTGGTATTCCAAAATTCACTTCCACTTGATGGTTAATATTTATATTTTCCAATATATACCAAGATCTAGTTCTTCACTTTCTTTGGCGGAGTAAATGCCTGGCCTAGTATTTCGGACAGTTATTATACAAACATCGTTCCTATTATATAATTAGTTTTGTGGTATTCCAAAATTCACTGCCACTTGATGGTTAGTATTTATATTTTCCAATATATACCAAGATCTAGTTCTTCACTTTCTTTGGCGTAGTAAATGCCTGGCCTAGTATTTCGAACAGTTATTATACAAACATCTTTCCTATTATATAATTAGTTTTGTGGTATTCCAAAATTCACTGCCACTTGATGGTTAATATTTATATTATCCAATATATACCAAGATCTAGTTCTTCACTTTCTTTGGCGGAGCAAATGCCTGGCCTAATTTCTCGGACAGTTATTTCACAAAAATCTTTCCTATTATATCATTAGTTTAATCCACTCTTCCGTCGACAGGCACTAGACGCAGACTTGGGCTACTTAACTCCGGTGACCTCAGATTATTATGGGTTTAGTGTCTTCTTCAATGGCCTCTACTCATGCTAGTGTCATGTTGTTTACGCCAAAAGATGTGGTATTTTTCTCTACACTGTTCAGTCTGCTAGCACTTCTTCGTCCGACGTCAATGTCACTGATGATTTGACCTCCTTCACAAATACTCTCCACCGGCTACTGTTCCTAACCATTCGTCTCCAATCCTCCGGCCTCCAATCCCTTTCCTCAACCTGTACACCTCTTGGCCTACCTCTAGGTCACTTCCACCAAGCCAACTACTTGGTCATGATTTTCGTACTTAGTCTTACAAACTTATTAAAGCCTTAGCCTTATACAGGCCATCTTCTTCATCTTGGCCTCCGTGTTTATTACAGTATGAATGCTAATCGTCTGTGAAATGGTATCATCAGTAAAGATAATAAATTAGTACTACGATTACAGCCAGTTAAAGAGATATTCGTTTTCGTCCAATCGTTGCGTGAAATATTATTACCGATTTTAGAAACTTTTCACCGTTCCGGTTGGTAGATGAATCTTTTTCCGAGTTCTTTGGTAAACTTCGTAAAAACTAAGACATTTCCGATTCTGTCAAGATATATCAATCTGTTTCCTAATCATTTGTCTGTAAATAATATTTTTGTTTCTAATAATTAATGAATAAAAAACTGGATGCATACCATTCTCTTAGAAAGCTGAATTTACTTCCAAACTAGCACAAATGAACACTTGAAAATTCCGTACTTCTTATTACAAAGCTAAATCACTCTTAATATCGATATATTTAACGTCCGTCAATGAGGAGAGATTCATTAGTAAAATCATATTAATTCTTGAGAGAATCTCTCCTAATCGACGCGATTTTAAGTATTAGGTAACCGATAAATCCAGGGGGTCCGGGGGTAAAGTGCATTAACTTCGGGAGATGATTCTACATTATAGTAGAAATAAAAAGGATTAATAACTTTTACCGAAATTCCAACTTTTTTTCCCATTAAAAAGACGTACTATTATTACCAAGACGTACCTATCAAAAATCTTTAGTGTAAAGTACAAACTTAATTGATCAATTTGCTGTGAGTCAGCCGGACGCGATAGTGGCGACGTTGGATGGTTGTGATTGTCCCGCATTGTAACAGCGGAAAATAATAGTGCAGGCCGCACACGCCATACTAATTTTGTCTTTTTTCCAAATAAATACCCTTAAAAGTTGTAATTTCGAAAAAAATTATTCATCTTTTTTACTTATTATAATCATGTAGAATAATACCTCCCGAAGTCAATGCACTTTACCCCAGCTACCCTGTATATTACCTAAGTGAATTAGTGTTGTATTTTATATAATGCGTAGTCCAGCGGTAGGGCGTTAGACTCCCATTCCGAAGGTCACGGGTTCGAACCCGGCGTGCGCAAATAAATTTTATTTAATTGATTTGTGTTATTTCACAATTAATTATTTGAAATAATATAAAGTGTATTTGCGGCACGTTCAAGAGTTGAGGATACTCTTAGTATCGCCCTGGTGTAAGATCATTTTTCAGAATTGAAACGTTGCTTGAAATGGCTTTAGCCGTGTTTAGTGACTAGATCTGAATAGCCAGGTACTTCCCCACCTTCCTCTTCCCCATCTCCTTTCCTTCCCCACTTACCTTCAGCCTCATAACATACCCCTGGGGATGCCATAGTCTCACTGGCTCCAGACGGGAGCAGTTAGGACTCTTGTGAGGTATTCACTATAAAATTTTAAATGCGTACGAAAATATTATTATCCAGTTTCGAGATATTATCTAAAAGTTAAATATACCAAAACAAACCATAACATAGTTTCCTAACAGATAGGAAAGGATAAGGGATATAAATGACAATTCTGATAATATTCGTGATCCAAATATTTCTTCGATGACTTCATTTTTCCTATATTTGTTTAATTTTGAGGCTTTTATAGATATTAGATATATATTTTATTAGCAAAATGGTATGTGAACCTTGACGCGTTGCCATTATGTCGACGGTGAACTCCCGCTGGAACTAATGACGTTCACACGTCCGACAAAAGCATTGTCATTGTAATGTCAACTTTTTGACGTGTCACTCAGCAAATCAGATCATTGGTCTATGAATTACGGACTACAATGGTGTTCTGAACATTTGAAAATTTATTAAAAAATACATGTATGTATTACAGATTTATGTAATCCTATTACAATAATTTTAAATAAGTATAAATAATATATTTTAGAGATCTTGCCTACAATGAATCTTGAAACCTTCAATGCCAATGCTGAAAATTTAAATAGATCTAAAGATGCCGTTTATCAGCACCATACCTCTTGTCATGCTATACTGGGGCAGAACATCCTTTCTGTAATGTGGAATGCATAACAGGTCAGTAAATCATACACGATCTGAAGATGATTTAGAATTTGTGATATAGAGGGACAGAAAAGGCATTATGTAGTCAAACGAATTTTCTTTAGAGGAGTTTGCTCATCTCTCTATACCTAGTTGCCTTGACTATGCATAATAATTATATTTTGTCAAATTTCCCAAGGTGCAGCTTTACAATATTTTTTGATTGGGTGTACAATCTGCTTAGTAGAAACATTTAGCGTCGAAATACCATTGCAGTCGGTATTTTTTGCATTTCATTAAGGTATTTTCACCAACGATCGATTCTGTTGAAAATGTATGAAATATTTAAAGATCATTTTTCTGATTTTAATCATCGTACTAAAAAATGTTTGTTTTTTACGTTTTCATTCAAATTTATTCATTTTAAAAACGCTCAAAAACCTACGAAACAAAAACGGCCCGTTATTGCCAACGACGCTTCGTACGCATGTCAACAAAGTAGAACTGTCGGAAATTTTTCAAGAACGAGCGACCCTTATGACGTCACACATCGAAAATGCCGTTTTGGCGGGATTACAAAAATGAACTTAGAATCGCTGTAGAAAATTTATTCGTCAACATAAAAATAAAATAAAAATGCCGTAATTTTTTTGCTGAATTTTTTTAAGCAATAAAAAAATGGAAATACCTTATTGCATTGCAGGCCATAACATAGTTATACGAAGTGTAACAGGACATAGCTATCCGGCAGACTTTACCAGTGATTCCTAAGCATATATACTACAGTAGGTACTGTGGTATCCGGTACCTAACCTAACCTAACTATAAGTAGTGGGCGGTGTGAAATTTTCCAAGCCTTTTATTATCAATGGGCTTTTGTGGGTAATAACATGACAAGGTGTTGAAAGTGTCGAGATATTGTGTTAATAATAATTATGCTTTGTGATTGATGTTTGACTGAGTGGAGTGTTTTTAAAAAGAAACACATCACTATTGTCGTACATCTTTTAATTTACTTTACATGCTATGTGGGAGGTGGGTATGGATATCGTTGGAATAAATAGATAAACCGGGGAACCATATATTGGATAACCAACACCTCTGCCATAGGTCACCCCAAGTGGTTCGCTACGTTTTGTGACTTAGCAGGGGTGCCCGGATTTATGGGGTGAGGTTTATCTAGGCCTTGGCAATGGATGTGTTTGCCCACCTAATGCGTGGAAGGCAGGATCAGGAGAGACTGGTTGAGGGAGACCTTGTGACCTCTCCACCCGGAATCTCTCGACCCATCTGCTTACACCGCAGTGGCAGGGATGGATTCATACGTCTGTTATTCCTGGACACATTGAAACCGAGATTCCTACCCACCTCTCATACATTATTACTTCCCAGTACTTCTCCTCTCCTTCCTTTCCATAAAAAAACCCTCTACACAGCATCCCCAAAGATGACATAGGCCCCGAGGGACTTCTTTTCCTCTTGGCCTCCTGTACCGAGCTAATGTAAAAAAAAATTTAAAATAAATTAATTACAGAGAAACGTTCTTTTTTTACAATGACCACACAGGAGGAGGTCCTGAGGAAAATTAGTTTTTCTTTGTTATCTTTTGGAAATTCTTTGTGGAAGTATTTTCAAGTTAAGGAAGGAGAGGTAGTTCTGAGAGAGAAGGGGTGTCTAGGAATCTGGGGGTCAGTGTCAGGAGTGACGGACGTGTGAATTCTTCCCTCCCACTGTAGTAGAAGGTGATGGGTCGAGAAAAAAGTTCTACTGGAGAGGTCCAAGGATCCCCCTCGACTGGCCTCTCTAGATCTGTCAGTTGGAGGGCAGATGCATCCGCTGCAAAGACCTGGACAAACCTCACCCTGTCAACATGGGCACCCCTGCGTAGTCACCAGCGTTTCAAATCACTTGTGGTGACATATGACAGAGAATTTGGTTATCCAATGAATGGTTACCGGGGTGACGGTGCCCATATCCGCCTCCCAAATTGATAGGCAGCTGAATAGCCGTAATGGAGAAAATCTACAAAAAATATACTATTACCGGTTTCTCGTTCAAATAACTTGAAGAATGTTAAATGCTTTTCATACCCATAAAGAATTGCTAAAAAGGTTTTACTTTCCAGCATAATCGGAACTAAACACTTCGTATTATTGCTGTCGGAAAAATCATAAAATCCATAAATCATAACATTTTTCCATACTTATAAGCTTGGAAGTAAAACCAATAAAAGACATTTGTTTATTTCTAGAGCACGTTTTAGATATTGTAAAATTTTACCGTCATATATAATATATACTAATTTTTAAACATTTCTTTGCGAACAAAAAAGTACATACCTACACGGAGAAAAAATTTATTCGAAAAAACGATCATTTTAGTAGTAAAAACGGTTAAAAACGGGACTGAAGTTCTTACGAACAAATTAATAGGGTTTCAATGTTTATTGGCGGGAACATGTAAGAATAAATTGTTGGTATACGTAATTTCGTACGTATACCAACAAATTATTCTTACATTTTCCCGCCAATAAACATTGAAACACTGTTAATTTGTTCGTGAGAACTTCAGTCCCGTTTTTACTATTAAAATTATCGTTTTTTTTTTTAATTTTTCTCCTTGTAGGAAATTAGCATATATAGTGGAATATGCAGGTGGATTCCTACTTTCGCACTCCAAAATTAACCTGCATAAAAGTACTTGAAGAGAAAAATTGAAAAAGGGATGAAATTAAACATAAGTGCTGGTGGAAAAAAAAAACTAAAACAAATTTTGCAGTGACAATGTTTTATCCTGTTATTTGAATTATTTGCACTATAATATTCGTAGAAATCTGTTATTATCATTCAATAAGAAAAAACACATGTACTTATATTATTTTATAAGTGCCAATCTCTTTATATGGTGCGATAACTTTTTCTGCGACCACTTTCAATTATTCTAATTATTGCACACAGATGCACTCAGAAGCTTCACTTAGAAATTACTACATCTACCTAAGTGCAAAGATTTTGTGCAAAACACGTATCAACCTATATAAGGTAACCCACAGTGAAGTTTTTTATTTGAATTCCGCACAAGATTCCCAATTGCTCCCTGCTAACCGGAACTAGCGAAACTATGGCATTCCCAATTGGGGTATGTTATGAGGCTGAGGTGTAAAGGGAGGATTAGGAAACGGGAATAGGAAATTGAGGAAAAATCTGGCTATTCAGAGCTGCATGGTTACCAAACACGGCTAACGATATTTTAAGCAACGTGTCGATTCTAAATGGAGAGTTTCTACTACTATTGAACGTGCCTCAAATACAATGTAATTATTTTAATTAATGAAGATAATATTACCGAAATTCAATCGAAAATCTGAAACAGAAAAAGATACGGATACATCTGGGACTCGAGCCCAGGACCTTTGGCTTTCCGGACAGATACCCTGACCACTGTGAGTACACGGAGAAAAATGTTATTCTAAAATTCCATAATTTTATTCGTAAAATGGTTAAAAACGGGACTGAAGTTCTAACGAACAAATTAACAGGTTTCAATGTTTATTGCCGGGAAAATGTAAGAATAAATCATTATTATTAATTATTAGAACACATTTCGTACGTATACATTGTCGGTATGACGTATTTTTTCATTGTATCGTCGTGTTGAATTATCAGGACAACTAGATAAAACATTTCTAAACGAATGTTTTATAAATATGGCCTGATAAATTATCGTGAGGGTCAAAATCGATTTTTCTCCGTGTATGATACAGTTAAATATGACCGAATCGGAAAGGGATACATTAGCTCAGTGGTCAGAGCATCTGCCCGGAAAACCGAAGGTCCTGGGTTCGAATCCCAGATGTATCCGTATCTTTTTCTGATTTTTTTGTTTCAGATTTTAGATTGAGTTTCGCTAATATTATCTTCATTATTAAAATATTATATTAAAGTTAAAAATAAAATGTTTTAATTAAGTAAGATTTACTTGCGCATGCCGGCATTCGAACACGCGTCCTCGGTATTCGTGCAGGAGGACCTTTTCCCTTGACCACGAAGGCGTGACTCTCGAAGCTGCTTGCATTATCTCAATACAGGCTTTGTCCTAGAATAAGGTTAAAAATTAAAATGCAAACAATTAATTTACAACTTAAAGAAACGTCAAACAATAATAAGTATATATTGTGATGTTATCACCATTATAATTCTTTCTTTTTTCAAAAACTGGCTTTGAAACACCCCCGACCCATCTCGGCAATATTCACGGGTTGGAACGTTTTCCATAATTATTTTTGCCAGTCTCAGAACAGACATCTAGTGAAGCGGGTAACTTAGCCATCTCTTATATGCAAAATGAAAATTTAAAAAATGCCAGGGTTTCCCGCAATTAAATAAAATTAAAACTCTACTTCGCCGATTCGTTTTGTCCTGAAGACTTTTGAAAGACATGAAAGTCATAGAACTGCACGCCAGGTTCTGTATTTGCCATGGCGTTGATCTCTTCCAAGGAATACAAATGTACGTAGTAGATACAGTGTAAGTAATAAAATAATAAATAATAATAATACTACAAAATTTTAGTATTTCTTGGGCAACAATTTCTAGACATTTTGGTTTGAATATTTTTATTTTCTATGTATATTTTTGTTACTTAAATTTGTATATATCTGCTACCTGTTTCAACACATACGTGTCATTCACCAGCAAACTTAAAATTTATACAAGTAAAAAAATGATTAGATTTTATTAGGTATGGGTAGTGCATGTGTATGGTAATTAAAAAAAACTTTTTCATATATGTATAAGAAAATGAAATTATTTTCATGACCTCAGTCTTGACTTTCGTAGTCTCGGTTTATAGCTACAAGAAAGTTGTACCTAACATTCTTATGGAAAAATATCATAATTCGGGTAGATATCTTCTTCAAGCATATTCAATATAATATATTGAGTAGCCTCGAAGAAGTAATATTACTATTATTAGTTCAAGAAAAAGTAAGTAGCCCTACATCAAAAAATCAAAATTAATTAATACTGTTTCTTCGCTGATATGGTTCAAAAGAACCAAACCAAACGACAAGATTATTTTTAATTGATAAACTAATGTTTAAGACAAGATTTTATGCATAACATAACAATTATTATAAGCATTAATTATCAGCCTGAAACACTCATCCACATTGAAACAATTTTCCGAGAAAAGATACATGCCGCTGACGGGACTCGAACCCGCGCCTTCTGATGTCGATTTTCTCGAAAGATTATTTCAATGTGGGTGAGTATTTCAATCTGATAATTATTGCTTTACCACTGAAGCGATAGAGCAATTTAAAACTTTTCTCGGATTGATAAAGGAAATTTTTCCGCCCACATTAAAAAAATCATACCTCCGAATTTGTATATGGAGACATACAAACTGATTAAAGTTCTATATATCCAATGAACTCACCTATCTTTTGTTTATTATCACATATTCGTAGGATTTATAATTTTTTTTATAAAATCGATAACTTTAAAACATTTTAAAGAATCTAGAGAATACTTACCGCATTGTGGCAGCAAAGCAATCCGAGGCTTTGGAAATAGTGCCATAATGTGGCAAAAAGCGAGAGGTTTTAATAAATGTTACCCTTTGTGCTATGTATTATATATAATTATAAAGTATTTCACCAAAAAATGTAGACATGATATGTCTCGACGCCACCTAGTAAGAAAAGTTAACACTTGTGTTAACAATGTTAACAATGCCTTTCTCATCAAAAAATAAAGTTGGTTGTTTGCAGGTGAAAAAATGTAATAAGCGGTAGTTGTTGAATGAAACACTAGTATATATTGAATCATTTGGCGGGTAAAAGATAACCCGCCGTAGCTCAGTGGGTTAAGAGCACCTGACCGGACATCAGAAGTATCATCAAGGACATCATGTATCTTTTCTCGGAAGATTGTTTCAATGTGGATGAGTGTTTCAGGCTGAAAAGTATTGCTTATAACAAACGACAAGAGGCTAAATCAGACTCGCTATATTACGCCATGTAAAGTACCTGGTTAATTAATTAATTAACCAACTATCATTTTCACGCTAATTAAATAGCATCGTCATGAACGATCGTGACGTTTCTTCTACTAATACCCTAAAGTTTAAATAATTCCGTTATGTAACGCGTAACCATCCGTTGTAGCAGCAACAACTCTTAACACACTCCACTAACTTGTCTCTGGTATCTTCGAAGAAATCTACAAGTAACACCATTGCCTTTTCAAATTAGCTCCTCGTTTATTACTCAATTTAATGATTTAATTGAACGAAAGTAAGTAGGTACCTACATGATAATTAAGATTATTTTTATATTTTATTAATACAATCTGCAACAATGTGATTGTCTTGACTCAAACTGAATAACTTTAAAATACCACACGGAAAAAATGTTATTCTAAAATACGATAATTTTATTCGTAAAAACGGGACTAAAGTTCTTACGAACAAATTAACAGGGTTTCAGTGTTTATTGGCGGGAACATGTAAGATTATTATATATGTAAATTATTCTTATATTTTCCCGCCAATAAACATTGAAACACTGTTAATTTCTTCGTAAGAACTTCAGTCCCGTTTTTAACCATTTTTACGAATAAAATAATCGTATTTTAGAATAAAAATTTTCTCCGTGCACCAGAAAAAATGAGTTTAACGACTTATCCCACATTTGCCGGACCCGCACAAATTCTGGAGTCAGGAACCAATCAGAAGAATGAGCCAATTGTTTAATCAAAATAAAAATTAATATAAAAAAAACGATAGTATAATATAATACACAAAAAGAAAATCGGGGTTCATGGAGTGAGGTTTGTTCGGGTCTGCCCACCAATTGCGTGGCAAGTCAGATCGGGAGAGACTCGTTGAGGGAGATCTTTTGACTTCTCCATCAGGGCTCTCTCGGAACATCTCTTGCAGCGCAGT
Source organism: Limnephilus auricula (assembly GCA_951813805.1). Lineage (NCBI taxonomy): Eukaryota > Metazoa > Arthropoda > Insecta > Trichoptera > Limnephilidae > Limnephilus > Limnephilus auricula. The sequence continues at coordinate 8,591,299 of OX638402.1, read as the reverse complement.
GGAAGGGATGGAATCATTCGTCAGTCACTCCTGGGCACACCGACCCCCAGATTCCTACCCACCCCTCATACCCTTTCCTTCCCACAACATCCTCTCCTTCCTTTCTTAAAAAGAACCCTCCAGGTAGCATCACCAAAGATGACATAGGCCCTTAGGTGAATTATTTTCTTTAGGGCCTCCTGTGTGGAGCTATTGTAAAATAAAAAATATATTTATTGAAACAAGTAGTACTTTTGTTAGAAAAATGAATGCAAATAAGGATCTTCGACATACTTCGTTTGTATTTTTTTTTAATTTCTAGTAATGTATGTTTCTGTAATGCAATTTTTTTTTCTCTCTAAACTTCTCTAAAAAATATTTGTAAACTTTTATTTATATACATTTTGTAAATTTTCTATGTAAAATAATTTTTTTATGTATTTTATATTATCGTTTTTTATATTTTATTTATGTGTTGTTATTTACTTTTTACCTTATTTTCCTTATTATATGTTTTATTTCTTTTGTTATTTTGAAATATGGAATGTTTTGCATGACACTACTCCTGCATACATTAACTACCATTATTATTATACATATTTTTAAATTTATATGTAACAAATATTTGTAAATGGTATTATGCTATTATTTATCTGCTGTAACCTTTGCCGCTCACTGAAGAAACTGAAACCAAACTAAAACTTTCTGGTTGCTATGGTTTGAAACCAAACATCCTACTTAATTTTACGATTTCAATCATTATCTCAGCTTGTTTAACCATAGACGAAGAACAATCAGCTGCCATTGTAGCAACTAGCATGGTGAGTTTCGAGTCACTGACAACGGGTTTTTGAGAAGTTGTGTAGTGTGCAGACCATCACATTGATATACACAGGATAGCGAGTTTAGTTGCAAACTGGTTTTTTTTCAGTTGCCTTGTCAAGTTAATCTGTGATAAATGGTTGGGATGCAGGCAAGTTCTACAGTTGATGTTTAATGTCTCGTTAATTGATGCCTACTTGATATCTATCGCTTGTCTGATAATATATGATATAGAAGTATAAGAAACGTTTTACTTATCAGCTGAAAAGTAAAAGTTCATTGAACAACACGCAGAAACACATTTTAAAATCGTATGAAAATAGTATGTTTTATTTAAGAGAGTTCATTATATACACCCTTATTTCAAAATGTCTATAGCAAAACTATTTTTCCTTTTTTCAGCTTGATCGAGCATCACTAAAAGAAGTTCTTTCAGCAGCTGAATGGTCACATCTGGTTGGCGATGACAGTGACGGTGAGTTTAAAAAAATACTTATTAAATAATTGTGTAGAGAGAAAAATGATACAATATGTCAATAGTCTACTTTTACCTTGGAGTGAATGACTTCCAAACATACTAAATCAAACTTGTGTCGTCCTGTGCGGTTTTCATATAAAATCTGAATTTGGATTTGAGGCCAAAATACTTAAGAAAAACTAAAACTTAACTGAGGTGAAAATTATTTTTCTCTTCAAAAGGTACAGCAAATATCTAGTTCAGATATATGCTACTATATTTATGTTTTCTATTATATAATCAATTAAAGGATTCAATTTTCCATGACTTTTTAGATACAACTTTGACTTTTTTGTGAGTTAATGGTATCAAAAAAAAGTAATCTTATTTAACATACTACATAAATATAATTAAATATAAAATAAAAATATATAACGCAGATTGGGCCGAAATTTTAATGCGATAAATTTGTGTAAATTAAAATGCATTTCTTAACAGTTGATATGATTTATTTTACATTTCATTATATTTAAATAGTAGTTGGTGCAAAATAGTAATTTATATAATAATATTTTTTTTTACGCACTAGATTTTCAGGTCCGGGTTTAGTTTTTCCCATAGGAAAAACTAAACCCTTTCATATACTTTTCCATATAAATGATCATCTAGTAAATCCACGTTATGCAAGTGTATTATATAAGTATAATTAATACAAAACAATACAAGAACAACACGTTAATCTACCAAACTATTAAATGGGAATATAATTCACCGTCTCCAGATATTTTCATATCAGAGTGTTCGGCTCTGTAGAATTCCTAATTTGACCGATAAATCCTACTGATCCTTTAATATAAATATTTTTTAAATCTTTCGTAATTCTCCATGTATTTAAAATGACTGATTTTTGCATTTTTATATACAAATTCTTTAACAAATCTAATATGCCTAAATTTTTAATGAGAGAGCTAGGTATAATGCCAGTAGCCGAAATAACAAAAGGTAATATTTTTATAGTCTGAGATAAATAAACAAAGTAGCACATTTCCTTAATCCTTACTACACTTAGGATACGATTTGTACGGCGAGCGATATACTGGAATAGGTCAAGCCATGAGAGTATAGCGGTAGTGTGAGAGCAGCATAAATCACGTAATAATAACGTAGTTCGCTTTAGTCTGCACGGTGACCCCGGCATCATTTGTTCGACGTAATTCACGGATATGAATCGTAACACCGATGTCGAAACACTTAAAACTACACGGAACTCATTGTGACAATAATATTTCACGTTAATTCGTCTCACAGAAAATACGGTAAAATAAACTAAAAATCACAACCATTATAGCTGTAAGTAATTTCTTAGCTAACTTATTATTTTAATATATCGTTGAAGAAGAAGATAATACTAATAATCTAAAAATCAAAATATAAAAATGAAAAGGAAACAGAACAATTAAAGTTTTTTTTTTAAATTCAATTATTTCACCTTTTATACACAACAATTTTACAATTTTAATCATTGTTTAACAATAGAATAACAAAATAAAACAAAAATATAACAAAATAGTATAACAAAAAGGTGAAAACATCTTTTTTTTGTTTCTACACCAATTAAGAGAATTGTCTCTTGAGCTTGGTGTAGGAGTTATGTAAGAATAATTTTTTTATCTATAAATAATTTTTGCGAAGAAGAAATGATAAAGTTTTAGTCTATAAACAATATAATATCTTAAGGAGTAGATTAAGGAAACATTATAAAATATTTTATGGTTTGATTTACAGGTTTTAGGATTTTATTGCATACAGTTTTTTAAGAATAGTTTGACCTTTTTCTGGAATAATGCTAAATCTGTTATTTTGTTTACTTCTTCAAGAAAGCTATTGAAGTCAATTATCCATTTGTATACATAATTATTTTGCATTTGTGGAGTAGAAAATAATGGAATTTTGAATATTTTTTAACATTTTTATTTTTTGATTATTAGCGTTATCTTCTTCTTCAACAATATATTACATTGATGGGAATAACCTTCAAATGTTATAAAAAAAGAGTTGTTGTTAAGAAAATTAAAATTATTAATTATTTATTGGCTTGATAAAAATGTTTTAAATAAATCAGAAATCTAAATTGCAGCTCTCCTTCCCCAATATAATATTAAAAATATTACATATTTCCATCGATGTCCATGTTCTACTGGTACGCTACGTTTGGTTACTTAGCAGGGGTGATGTTGCATTGCAGGTTCATGGGTGAGGTTTGTTTTGATCTTGGCCGCGGATGCGTTAGCCCACCTGCTGCGTGGCAGGTTGGATTGGGAGAGACTGGTTGAGGGAGACCTTTTGAACTCTCCAGCCGGACTCTCAACCCATCTTCTTGTACTGCAATATGGGGGATGGGTTTATACGTTTTGTCATTCCCGGAGGCACTGACATCAGATTCCTGCCCACTCCTCATACCTTTTCTTTTCCATTTCCCTCCTTTTCTGAAAACACTCTCCACACAGAATCCCCAAAGATGACATAGACCCTGAGGGGATTTTTTCTCGGGGCCTTCTGTGTCGATCTAATGTAAAAAAAAATATTTGTCAACATTACGAAATTTTCATTTCGATCAAATGGAATGACGAATGACGGTATATAATATTATAAGGGAGATAGCGCGTGCTAAATGGGGTCGAACCAAAGGGTACCAAATCAGTGGCGAGATCAGTTTTCATTCAAATTTACATGGAAGGCTTTTTAGTGTGTACTATCTACACTTTTTTACATGAGCTCCACACAGGAGGCCTTGAGAAAAATAATTTCCCTCGATGCCTATATCATCTTTAGGGATGCTTTTGGAGGGTTTTGTTAAGGAAAGGGAGGAGAGGAAGTTCTGGGAAGGAAAAAGGTATAAGAGTTGGGTACGAATCGTCGGATCTGCCGGATCTGCCCTGATGATGGACACTGCAACGATGTCCGAAACGTCGGCTAAAGAAGGAGGTAGCGCAACACGGCATAACACCCCAAAAACAAACAACGAAAAGTGTAAATAATAATTTTCGGAGCATACTTTGCGATTTATTTCTATCGAAGAAAATTAATATACTTACCATTTCGGCTTGGGGAATGTAATAGATACTATGTTAAAGAATGACATAGGTATACTTTTTAAGAGCTTAAAAACTTCAATTTTTTAAGGAGAATATGTAAGAAGACGGCAGAAATTCGGAGAGCCGCGGCTTAACATAGAGACATTTTTGTGTTGGACCCCTCTTATGTTTTTTTTCCAACGCTTTAGCTTAGGTTCCTTATAAAATATGCCTACACGGAGAAAAATGTTATTCTAAAATACGATCATTTTATTCGTAAAAACGGGACTGAAGTTCTTACGAACAAATTAACAGTGTTTCAATGTTTATAATTTGTTGGTATACGTACGAAATTACGTATACCAACAAATTATTCCTACATGTTCCCGCCAATAAACATTGAAACCCTGTTAATTTGTTCGTAAGAACTTCAGTCCCATTTTTAACCGTTTTTACGAATAAAATGATCGTATTTTGGAATAACATTTTTCTCGGTGTAGGAACTTGACATTAGGGTGATACTTAAAAGAATTCATAATCTACTGTTTCTTCAGATGGCGCGGGCCTAATCATTTTATCTTAAAAAACTTTTTCCAATGTACTTACATACATTTTACATGTTACATACGCAAAATGAAAATGAATAAATAGTTTTGTCTATCAACAAACACAGATCTTTCAAGAAAGGCTAAAAAATACAATATTGTATCGGTGTTTCAATCTAATATTGTATTTGTAAGCCTTTCATGAAAGATTTTAGTTGGTTTATAGGCAAAACTACAAATTCATATTTATATTACACATGTACGGCGCAAACGATTAATTACTTAATATTTTAAAGCATAACTTGCATAAGTGTTTTTTCCTAAAATATTTAAACTCGCGCTATCTACGAAAGAGTAGATTATGAATTATTTGAAGTTAATTTAAGAAATTTACAACAATAGATATCTAACTTTTCCGAAGGTTACCTTTAGAGAGTCAGTGTATTGGGCAATTATTTAGTAACTAGGTCCGGTATGATCGATTTGAAAGTATCTCAATAACAGTAAGGTGAAACCATTTTTAAAGGTTAAGTTATAAAAGGTTGATTTATGTCGTTAGTAATATTTTGTGTGACTAACAACATGAATATTTCAAACCTGGTTAACACTAGATTATTTTCTTTCTATAAGATGGAATAAGGTGTCATGTGTAGATATACATAGTAATGGCAACCATTACTAACTTAAATCCTTATTATTCTCCATGTTTTTTTATTTCTAATTCGTTGTCTGAACGACAAATTGTTTCGGGTTCCATGACAATTGATCCGACGACAATTGGCCTGCCGACATTTGGCCCGCTGACAGTTGATCTCCGGACCGCAGGACTGTTGATCCCTCTTAAAATTGATACATCGGACAGTGTATCTCCTAAAATATTATTTCTTCAAGTAAGTATGCAAAAAGGATATACGGCCGTAGGTATAACCAAAGTCGAAGTACTTATATCTTCAGGCTTCTTGAGTGTAAATCCAAATATCCGAAGGATCATTCGGTGAGGCTTTACGGCCGAAAAATAAAATACAACATACTTATTTGTGCAATCTGCCAATTAAGTACGCTATATCTACTTATATATAATATAACTAAGTGTTCCCGAAATGCAGAGAAAATATACCTGTATAGAAAATATGGCTACACGGCCGAATAACAAAATATGACATACGGGCGTCGGCGGGCCAACTGTCGTCGGATCAATTTTCGGGTCATCATTATTTCGATAATAAATTATTGCGATAATAATTCATACTTCCAAGACATTGCGAGCTCAATACCTAACTTTTTTTAGTAATATTGTGCGTATCTGGTAGGTAGGGTGGTGTATTGGTACTACAAAGGTAAAGACTGTATTTACTTGTACGTCGCTGTTCATCCATCCGTGATAAACATTCTAAATCGCCATTGCAATTCCGTCCAAGCGATGTTCTAATTATTTGTAATATTGCGTAGATTACAAGTTTACAGGAATGTGATTTGCCATGGCGCCATGGCGTAGCGATTGAGAGGACACTGCGGGCAGAGAAGGGCCAGGTCTCGAGGAACTAGCGATAGATCCTAAAAATGCAAAAAAATGTTAAAGATTTGAAAATTATCTAACAGTATTGATAAACCTACGTGTTTGGTGTGGGAAAGTTGTTATCTTTTTTCGCTGCAATGCGATCAAAATCATTTTTTTCCACTTGAGGAGGCTCTGAGGAAAATAATTTCCCTCAGGTCCTATGTCATCTTTTAAAAAGCTGTGTATGGGCTATTTTCGCGGAAAGAAAGGAGTGAACCTGGGTCTTGAAGAGACCCATGTTGTAGGCATAAGGCGAGCTGTTGAACTCAAGAACTATAGTAGATGCGACGCGTTCTCATGTGACTAATGTAAACCGTACACAAATTTTGGATGCGCGTTTAACGTGTTTCCCTATCGTGCACCGGTGCCGAAGGAATCAAAATATCGGTAGAACAAGGACAGCATTCCCAACAGATGCCTGTGCCCGAGAAACTATCAAACGGGCCGCCCGCTTCTGCACAGAGTCGAGCTTTTTTTTAGGTATTTTGGGGTTCCGGACCAGAGGTGGCTGCCAAATTCAACCGTGGAGCGCTCTCACGATTTGTACGTTTGTGTTTTCTTTTTAACTGGGAGTAAATAAGTAAATATGCTATTTTCGCTATTAAAGGGTTTAGGACCCAATTTAGTAGTTTGCCCTGGGCAAGAGAGTTAGGCGTTACGCCACTGCGCTCAATGAAATACGACTAATCGCAACTGAAATATCTTACGTCATTAATACACTTGGAAGGAAGCAAACAAAATCTATGTAATTGTTAACTGCCCTCCACACTAGCAATCAAATTGTTGTACTACGAAATCAACTCGAAGATGGACATAAAGTACAATCACAAAAACGGTCGAAAATGTAGTTTTGCTCTCTTTAAACTCATTCAAGACTGTGCTAACCTGACAGATTTTTATTTATAGATATTAAATTGTCATATTCGCTGAATACCAGTCGGTTTTTTTGTGCGAGTACTTACCGCGCAAGAGTTACAACTGCACCCAACCGTCTGGAGCCATTGAGGCTGTGGCATCCCCAATTGGGTAGGTATGTTGTAACGAGGGGAAAGAGATGGGCAAGAGAAAGTACCCGGCTATTCAGTTTTCGGTGACAGCTGGTCACCAAACACGTTTAAAACCATTTAAAGCAATGTTTCAGTTCTGAATGGTGGGTTTTCAGATGGTCTCGTGTTTATATTATGGTATTCGCTGAATAAGCATGTACCTACACACGGAGAAAAATGTTATTTTAAAATACGATCATTTTATTCGTAAAAACGGTTAAAAACGGGACTGAATTTCTTACTAACAAATTAACAGGGTTTCAATGTTTATTGGCGGGAATGTGTAAGAATAATTTGTTGGTATACGTAATTTCGTATGTAACTTTACTGTAATTCGGTCTAATTATTTTCATGCAAATCTTTAGTTTCCTATTTAGTTGGTTTATTAACATGCATGATGACATAATGCACACTCGTGCGTGCTTACGTTTAATGTTCTATGTATGTGGCGGAAGGAGATTGTCTGATTTGTTAGAACATTTACACATTAACAGAACATAATATGCATACGTATACAGTATACATCATCAAGGTTAAAATATATTTTTGGGAATCAATTTAAAAAATTACCACACGCATTACTATTTTTTTGTATTTAGTGATAAAATATTACAAAATCATAACATAAAACCCACAAAATACAAGAGCAAAATCACACAATCAATTCCAAGTGCCTACAATTAAATCAACTTTTGCCAAAAAGCACGATTCCTACCTCTCATCTCTAATATTCAATACCTTCTTAAAAGAAACCACTTACTCCATCACTCATAAAAATCTAAAATGGCTATATAAACAATGCAACTTTTGGCTACTACACAAAAAAGGAGAATGCATCACCAAGTTAATGCTTATCTCTTCCCAATCGATAATTTCTCATCCTTTATTTACACATGTTTTATTTCAAATTATAGAGATTTATTCTTTCTTCTTTTTATTATTCTTGATTAATATAAATTGTATATTCATGTTTATTTTCTGACTATTTTCCTGTACAACTTTTATCTTTTTTAATGTTCTAATTATTACCCGTCTCAGAACAGACACCGTCTAGTGAGGCGGGTAACTTACTTATAATAATTTATAATACATTATTCCCAATGAGTTTAATAAAACTCATTTCAGGAAGGACAACATTATGTAGCTACTACAAAAAATAAAATATTTTTACACTTAATTCAGAGTTCATTGAAAAGTACATCGATTTTAAAATAGACTAGACACACTTGATACAGTTATTTGGAGAATATTTCATAAATACATACAAAAAGATGTACAAGAGTAACAAATAAATTTTGCTCAATATTTCACTGGTTAATAAAGTTGCTGAGAAAATATCCCTTTAGAGTTTTTGCCAGGGTTTTTTTGTTTGATGCTGAAAGTTTTAGGTTTGGTAATAGGTAAAGCGTTGTATTGCATATGCGATGTATTGTAAGGATTCCAAATTTTTGGATTTTTTGTTACACTTTGTAGATCGCGAATGTTTGGAAAGTTTTTGTTTGGATGGGTGACTTCTTTATTTTTAGTCCCAGCTAGTGGTGTGTACCCGGGAATATTCCTCGACCTAACATAAATTCTCCAAAGTCGTGAAAAAAAATTTTTATTAAGAAAGTTTGTCTGAATGAGGTAGTCTTTATAATCAAAATGTATAATATAAAATACTATTATATAAAATTATTTTTTCGAAATCTCAAAGCTATGAGCTTTCAAAGTGTACTTTGGTAAAACGTGAAAAATCGTGTCTCTTGGTCTAAATTTAGTACAATTTATAATTCAATACCTACTGCTGAGCTAGTGATTGTGTGTTCCGTGACACTACGTAGGCATAAATATTGACATTTTGACGACTTTAATATCTTCAGTACCATTTGGTATTTTATTTTTCATGCAACATGTTTTGTTCTCTGCACGGACGAATTAATATGGTACACGTAAATAACATGAAATTGCGTTGTAGGAGACAAAGTTCATTGGGTTAGTCTGGGGTTTTTCACCATTAATTTCCCCAATATTCTCCGTTTCGATAAATTGAAATTTCGGGAAATATTGCCAAATAGGGTTATTTTATGAGGCTGAAGGAAGTGGGAAGAGGAAAGTGATAGGGAAGAGGAAGGTGGGGATGTATCAGGCTCTTCAGATCTGGTCAGAAAACCCCCTAAAGTAATTTCAAACAAAATATGTTTTTATTGGTATCATGATGGAAATGTTGTTATGAGGTTAGATATAGATCGGTTAACCCCAGAAATTAGAAACGGGAAACAGTGGAAATTGCGTAACGCCTTAACTTCTAGAGATTTTTACAGCTTTGAATTTGCAACTAATATATAAATATTTTTTTAATTGTCTGTATTCAGTGAAATGGTTTTTAAATGTTTTTTTTTTGCTTTTTTACGGCTAACAGAGTAGGGACTCATGATTGGGTTGTGGTAGTCGGTTTGTATTTGTGAACAAAAATTTCGCTTACCTATTGGCCAGAATAGAAGATAAATACTTTTGTTGATAATATTAAATGTAGGTATACCTACACCAAAAAATCTCTGACCAAAAAACTCAATAATTATTTTATTTTTTTTATAGAGAATACCTCACAAGAGTCCCAACTGCTCCCGTCTGGAGACAGTGAGACTATGGCATCCCCAATTGGGGTATGTTGTGAGGCTGAAGGAAAGTGGGGAAAGGAAGGAGATGGGGAAGAGGAGGGTAGGAAAGTACCTGGCTATTCAGATCTAGTCACTAAACACGGCTAAAGCCATTAAGCAACGTCTCAATTCTGAATGGTGGTCTTACACCAGGGCGATACTGACAGTATCTTCCACTCTGGAACGTGCCGCAAATGTAGTATATATTATTTTTATTAATTAATTGTGAAATAACACAAATTAATCAAATAAAATTTATTTGCGCACGCCGGGTTCGAACTCGCAACCTTCCGATTGGGAGTCAAGTGTTGTTACCACTCGACCACGGACGGTCGTATAACTGGGATTTGACGAATTGGTTTTCCCATCAAGAAAACTAAATCACCTCATCTCATGACGTGCCATGATGTTTCTTCCGATTTCCGCCTATACCGGAAACAAAAGTGTACGGTTGCTGTTTTTTTACGAAAAACGGCCCATTTGTTTTTGTATTTTTTGTTGGAAAGTTCTTAGTTCGGAATACTTTTTTCAAGGCGGAGTTTACTGTGTTCAGTATTTCATTGGTAATATTGTTTTAATATTATTTAACAGCGATTTAACAATGTTTCCAAGCCTTTTTTAAATGTTTCTGATAAAATACTTGGCTTAAATACGTAATTACTAACTACGTGCCAGGCCAAAAATAAGGCCCTTGCTCTTTCAAAACGATGAATTTATTCGGGTTTTATTTTTGGGTTTTTACGCCGTGTTGCGCTTCCTCCTTTTTTAGACAACGTTTCAAACGGCGTTACAGTGTCGATCTACAAATGAATTCCTGAAGTCCTGGGAAGGCCCAAAATGCATCGTACACATCTAATTACGGAGGCACTTAAAAATCACAAAAATCCCGTTTAATAGGGACGAAAGGTTTATGGCTACACCAAAACTAAACGCTGAAAACCATAATAAATTAACAAAATATATTGGATTGGAGCTCTCAAAACCATATCGTTTTTACATTCATAAACGAACACTTTACCACAATCTACACCTACCCAGTCGCCCTTATGATGATCAATGTAACGCTGTCCGAAACATTAGCTAAAGAAGGCGGAAGCGCAACGCGGCATAATAACCCAAAAATAAATCATCTTGAAATTTTTTTCCTCAGGGCCTCCCGTGTGGAGCTAATCTAATAAGTAAATGTCATTTTCATACTATTAAAGAAAAGACTACAAAATTGATTTTTTTTTTCTGCAATTTTTTATCCAATTACGTAAACACCATCGTGTCACATTCCGTTACCAGAATACCGTTTCGCATCTCTGTGCCATAGACAAATAATAATAATGACGGATAATAACTCGTAGCGGTGCATGCCTACGCTCATACTGCTACCAGTGTCTACTGCACCGATCCGTGATCGGCTTCGTTCGTGTGGCTTGTTTCTTCTTGCCAATGGTTTTGGTTGGCAGAAGATGTGACAGAACAATGCTGGTTTCCGCGTCTGCAATGCTTTGGGTAATCACTCCGCAGATAGCTGAGATAGCGGAACAATCCAGACGTTAAATAACCTAGTCTGGCTGTTATGTTGCGTGGGTACCTACCTATTAGCGGTTAGTATTGAGTGGCGGTTGTAGGTTATAGGAAAAGAACAATGCATCTGATGAATTGAATCTAATAAAACACACCTCGGGCATTTAAACAAATATAAGTACCTGTCTAGATTGGGTAGGAAGGTTCATGGGGCAGACAAAATACTTGAAGGCCATCTTGCAGAAAATCAATTTCCCGAAAGTCCAACATATGAATCTTTATAATAAGTTGGTATTATGACATCTCTAAATAGGTACCGTAGAGAGAAAACTTTTTAAAAATAGGTTAGGCGATGATGTTAATACATGTTATTATTTTCCATTGTGATCGAATATTTAGTTATCGTGATCTTAGCTTTAAGAAAGTTGGCATTTGAAATTGTGGTGAAACAAACTGAAAGCAAATAATGGTAATCCATTCGGAGATTTTAAAACCAAGTTTCTCGTTGACGGCCTCCCTAGTCGGGGGGTAAGGCTCTCGACGAGGGATCTACAAATACACCATATAATGTGATGTTTTACGGCATTTTAGAGAGTGGAAGATACCCTCAGTATCGCACTGGTGTAAGAAAACCATTCAGAATTGAAACGTTGCTTAAAATGGCTTTTCCCGTGTTTGGTGACTAGATCTGAATAGCCAGGTACTTCACCACCTTTCTCTTCCTCGTGTCCTTCCCCTCCCCACTACCTTTAGTTTTGATAATTTAAAAAGTTTCATAGACGTTTTTTTAATAGATACGTTTTTAAAAATGAAACAAAATAAAAAAGTAAGAGGTGGCTTGGGCATGTACTAAGAATGTCTGATGACTGAATTCCATTAATTCCGAACCTGACAATATTTGAAAATCTCCTACTACCACCACAGTAAGTGGAAAATGTCGTTTGTGTCGTGATGGAGGACTTAGCCAGCCGAGGAATTGACCTCACGTCGCTTCGCCTAGATGGGACCCAGATGCGATGCCAGTTCAGTCACTGACTGTTCGATATTCTGGATATAAGAACATACACTTTATTGTTTGTAACAACCCTAGTAAGAGACTACCGGCCAAAATACAATCCTTACTTGAAATGGTTACAGCTATATCCAGTAACCAGGTGTTAAACGAAACTGAGCAGGGGTGCTAGCATGGTCGATCGATAAGGATCGGTAGGATAATTGTCGGTAACTCCTCATCGTTCCCTAGGACAACTGCAGATCGCAACTGCAGATCGCATGTCCTAGGGAATGTTTGAAAAGTTACCGAAAATCGGTCGGTAACTTCATATCGATCGACCATGCTATGGGTGGTGGAGCTGAGGCCTCTGAGGCCCTAGCACGCTTGCTTTATAACGATCGGTAGGATAACTATCGGTAACTTCTCATCGTTCCCTAGCATGACTACAGATCGCCAAAGAATAAGTGACAGTTCACAATGACTAAGTGTCCTTAACATATTTGACATCAACTGTTGTTTGTACTTTAGCGATGTGCAGTTGTCCTAGGAAACGATGAGAAGTTACCGATAGTTATCCTACCGATCGTTATAAAGCAAGCGTGCTAGGGCCTCTGAGGCCCTAGCACGCCTGCTCTATATCGATCGGTAGGATAACTATCGGTAACTTCTCATCGTTCCCTAGCATGACTACAGATCGCCATCAAATAAGTGACAGTTCACAATGACTAAGTGTCCTTAACATATTCGACATCAACTGGTGTTTGTACGTTAGCGATGTGCAGTTGTCCTAGGGAACGATGAGAAGTTACCGATAGTTATCCTACCGATCGATATAGAGCAAGCGTGCTAGGGCATCTGGTGTGCTAGCATGGTCGATCGATATGAAGTTACCGACCGATTATCGGTAACTTCTCATCGTTCCCTAGGACAACTGCAGATCGCAAACGAATGGGTGACAGTTTACAATGACTAAGTGTCATTAATATATTCGATATCAACTGTCGTTTGTTTGTTAGCGATCTGCAGTTATCCTAGGGAATGTTTGAAAAGTTACCGACAATCGGTCGGTAACTTCATATCGATCGACCATGCTAGGTATTTCTAACTATCGTGATTTATTTATCGGTTTCTATACCGTTTTGCGCTACCTTCTTCTTTAGCCGATGTTTCGGACAGCGTTACCGTCTCATCATCATCATCAGTGTCTGAGCAAATCCGAATATTCCCCAAATGAATAGATTACATACTCTCAAAGCTGAACGCTGAACTCACATTTAAATGCAAAACTGCAAAAAACCTTTTTTCTAATAATGAGACAGTATCTATCTACGTGTTGTGAATTTCATTTACTCTTCAATTTAATGCAATCATTCGAAAAGTAATGCACGGAAGCAATTAGCAAATAAATATACAATTTATAATGGATGCATGATTGATATTACCTGCTTACTTACTTTCTTAAGAGGCTAGACTTTAAACCACACGCGGAACACCCGCGTCTGTCATTCTGTCCCGCTCACAATAAGCTCACGCACACTTGCAATACATGCGAATGTGAAATGTGCGAATGAGACAACGCTCAAATTTACCTACAGAAATAGCTCGAAAAGGGGTTTATGGAGAATACACTTTTCTACACCAAAACTTTCACGAAATTGAAATTTTAAAAAATATATATTTTTTAGAAAGAAGAAGCGACGTCGGTAGCTTTTTATAATTTTATAATTCTTTATAAGAGTTGAGTTAGCAGCACTTTTTCCTTAAATAATATTTTTTGATAAATCGTACATGTTTGACAGTGAATGTTTACGTTAATACGAAACGCATCGAAAATTCAAAAACATACCAACATAGTTTTGACCCTCTAGAAGGCAGTATAAAAAAAAATATTCATTTTGTGCAATTTTCGATGTAGAAAAGTGTTTTTTCCCGGGCGTCTTTTTTGTATGGGCCGAAAAGCGAAGTCTATCATCTTAAGTGATGCCTTTTATGACTAACCAATGAAAGGAAGCTTTCGGAAATGAAAAGTAGAAGTGATTGTGATAATTATGCTGAGAAATTTGCCTTTATAATTGCGATCTGAACAATGAATTAATCATTCGACTTGAAAAATTATAATTGACTTATTTTTGTAATAATAATATCTAAAGAAATTCATTGCCCATTCACTGGGTTGCGTATTCGTTTTAAGGAGGTAGACACTCTACAATGGCGAACAAATTCGGCAAATCAAACCAATTCAATTAGGCAGATACGTTTTTAGATTTTCACAGCTAAAAGCATTTTCGTTGTTTGTTTTTGGGGTGTTATGCCGTGTTGTGCTACCTCCTTCTTTAGCCGACGTTTAGGACAGCGTTGCAGTGTCCATCATCAGGGCAGATCCGGCAGATCCCAGATCGTCGGATCTGCCGGATCTGCCGGATCTGCCGGATCTGCCCTTATGATGGACATTGCAACGCTGTCCGAAACGTCGGCTAAAGAAGGAGGTAGCACAACACGGCATAACACCCCAAAAACAAACAACGAAAAAGAAAACAATTCAATTAGTTTTATTTTTTAAAAACATTAGAAATTTTTACAACGCCAAGGACTGTACTGTTGAAATTTAAGAACCCCATTTCTGACACTGCGCTTTATGCAAAACCATCTTCGTACGTGAAGTTTGTTACCAAGCTACCGCCGCGGAGCCCGCCGCTCGCAGGGCCTAGCAGCAAAAACCAGCAGATCGTGTTTTTAACTGTCAGTTCATCAATTATTGTAAAAGTGTTGCGCAATCTGATCGCAATCAAGATAAAATCGACGATCTAAAACCAAAATTTTACCACATCAGATAGCAGCCATTAAAATATGCATTAAGAAAATGAAGATAATGTTGGTAGTTCTCAGTCGAAGTATGATACAGTTAAATATGACCGAATCAGATGAAACACATTAGCCCAGTAGTTAGAGCATCTCCCCGGAAAGCCGAAGGTCCTGGGTTCGTGTCCTAGATGTGACCTGATCTTTTTCTGATTTTTCTGTTTCAGATTTAGATTGATTTTCGCTAATATTATCTTCATTAATTAAAATGTTATAATTTTATTTTAAGTATTGATTTTAATGTATTCTCTTCTAGTTTGTATTCGCTAAAAAATCTTAGATCGGAACTGACAGATACTAACTCTTTCACGTCTACTTCCTCTCTCCCCATTTCCACCTACCAATATTCCCCAATATTGGTGATGCCATAGTCCCACTGGCTTCAGATGATTGAAAACAGTTGGAAATCTTGTGCTGTACACCTACACAGTAATTTTTTTTTTCACATTAACTCCACACAGGAGGCTCTAAGGAAAATAGTTTCCCTCAGGGCCTATGTCATCTTTGAAGATGCTGTGAGGAGGGTCTTTTTGAGGAGAGAAAGGAGTGAACGTGGGTCTTGAAGAGACCCATGTTATAGGAAGGAGGAAACACGCCGGCAAATCGTTCCACAGCCGAGTTGTTGAACACAAGAACTAGTCGTAGAAGCCTCCCGTTCTCATGTGACAAATGTCAACTGTGTACATATGTTGGGCGCGCGTTTGGCGTGTTTTCCGACTATGCACCGGTGCCGAGGGGATCAATGACGCTATATACGAGTTATAGTGTAACCTAGTAATTAGATTTTATCAATCAATTAGTTAGTAATTAAAGACGTGTTATATTACACTCCAGATGGCAGCATCTCCCTCGGCATCATCAAACGTCACGGGCGCGGCAAGCGTGACCTCCACGCGCCCAACGACCCCCACGCGCCCCATGACCACGTGACCGTGGAGTCTCCCGCCTTGCACGCGCCCCTCGGGCTCCGTCTCCGCAGGGCCCCTGACCTGCTGGACCCTCACTTCTTGCTAGTGCGGCGCTGGGCCAACAGGACTGAACCAGGGGAGAAGCAGATACATCACGATGACAAGGATTGTATGTTTAGGAGTGATACTGCGGCGCTGTCCTTTTGCGGAGGGGTGGTAAGAAAATGTCTACCTAAATTACGATTTTTCATTTTATGCAATCATTTTTCACGTGTTTTTAGAGGTAATCTTTTTTTACCTGTGTCGGCGAGTATTAAGAAAAATACCACCTGACTTCAATTGATGTGATGTGACTCTAGAAAAACACCATGTTTAAAACGAACTCAAAAAATATAACTTATGTTGAAAACTCAGTGTTGGAACCAAATGAAAATACTCTGGGTGTTCCTCACGGATCGCAATTAGTTCCAATTTTAAATATAAATTATAGTTTTAGCAAATAGCTGTACTGTTAGTAAGTGAGAGTTTATTATCCCTACGACACATTGTTTGGGTGCAACTACTTGTTTTTACTTTTCCCGTATCAGTTCTGCTTAACTAAACACTGAAAATGCGTTTATCTGTGGGTACAAGAGCATTATGTTTTTAATGATGTGTCCTTTTTCAAACTCTTCCGGGTTTTATTTATTTGCGATCTTATCTGAACGGAATTATACTAAGCGTCGTCTACTAAGATAATGCAGTTTTTTTATCATCCTGAAGCTGCTAATTTGTGAATAAAAACCAAATTAAATAATCGACCAGAAGTCAGTAGCTTTTGCATCAAATACCGCCAAAATTCACACATCGCCTCACTCATAAAATAATCATAATTTAATCGTAGATTGTATGGTCTTCTGATGCAGGAAACAAAATAGTCATTATTATAATCCGCAGTATTACATAAGCATTAAAATGGAACCGCGCCACATGGTTTCACTACTTTCAATTGCAATTTGCTTCGAATAAATCTGTATTTAATGTCCTTGAAATTGATCTTATCGTTGTTTGCTTTCAGAGGGGAATCATTGCATATAACAATAGTTTCTACAGCGTGCATCCAATGCCAAAAAGATTTACCACACAAAGCAATCATCATCATGTCATTATCCGCAGATCAGCGAGAAGCACTAATAATGATGCAACTCTGCTCCGAGTGGACCCGAGAACCAATAACAAAACCACAAGTGTATTAGAAAACAATCAATTACTCCAAGAAAACGTGAGAAAGATTCACAAGTGGAGCAAATACAGGAGAAAATCTCAAGCAGAACCTGAAGAAAGTAATAAACGCGTAAACCAAAATATAGCAAATGCAACACTAAATAATAATAATATTTTAAGTAATTTAGACGCAGCTTCTGAATACAGCAACAAGAATAGACATAAAAGGTCGCTGGTTCCAGCAATTTTTGTTGAAACTGCGGTATTCGTTGATAGGGATCTGCACAAGCATATGGTTGTTAATTACCCAAAAGACACCGAGCGAGAACTTGTGCGTTTCGTTCTAGCCATGATCAACGCAGTTCAGCTGCTGTATCACGACCCCACACTGGGACAGACGGTCAATTTTGTATTGAAAAGATTGGAGATTCTTCACGAGGATCCCGCGGAGCTGAAGAGGCCCCACGATATCGACAGGTTCCTGAGCAACTTCTGCGCTTGGCAGAGGCTCGAGAACCCCACGGGAGATACAGACCCTCTTCACTGGGACCATGCACTTATTCTGACGGGACTGGACCTCTACGTTGTCAGCAAACATGGAAAAGTTAGCAGTCAAGTTGTAGGTGAGTCAATGAACTAGCTTTATTATCCGAATTCCAATTTACGACACGTAATTGGCGTCTTGTTATTATTATTTTGTGTTCATTCAAATAATATTTCATTTTACAGGCTTAGCTCCAGTAGCAGGAATGTGCACCGTCACCAGCAGTTGTACGGTGAATGAAGGAAGACACTTCGAAAGTGTCTACGTGGTAGCCCATGAAATAGGACACAAGTAAGTTTGTTATGATCCAATTGTTATGGATTCTCATTTGTATCAAATCAAAATAACTTTCGTAACTAAACATTTTGGCAGATTTTTTTGTCGGTTCGGAAAAGGGGCCTTTTTGTTACCTGTTGATACCTATGAACTATTTGATATTCTCAGTTTGGGCATGCGACATGATGGTCCCCTGGCGGAGAACGAGTGCGACCCAAGTAGCTACATCATGTCCCCCACTCTCGGCAGCGGAAAGATCACCTGGTCCCCCTGCAGCCGGAGGTCCCTTCAGAACTTCTTGGAGTGAGTACCTATCTACTTAGGTTTTGAGTTTTGGCATTGTGCACGACGGCCACAAACATTCCCAAGCCACGAATATCCTGACAATATTTCATTTCTTCCTACTCCCTTCACTAACGCAGAAGGACGAAGAAGTTTGAACCCGCGTTGTAATCGAATAACTTCTGTTATAAATTATGTATTGTTTTTAACTAATTTCAGTACTCAGCAGTCCAAGTGTTTGCTAGACCATGGCAGTTCTGCAGGGAAACTGGATCACAGCGCTGAGGGACTTCTGCCAGGAGAAAGATTTGGAGCTGACCAACAATGTAAGAAAACTTCTGCAAAGCGTTCGTATCAAAATAAAAAAAGTTCTATGGGCGAGTTTGCCTCAAAGACAACTCTAATGGAAAAAAAATGTGATGGGACGATTCCTGCAGACAAGAGTTGATGCAAACTCAGTATGAACCGATGCATTGCTTGTAAATAGAAAATTCGAAATTGACAATAGTTATTTTTTAGTCAAAAAACCGACTGCAAAACTTTTTGAATAACTGCAAAAGATTTTCGAATTTATACTTAGCACACTAACTATCTCCCATTAAAGTTATCGACTAATTTCCAGGCATGCTGAAGTACGGTAAAGAGAGCAGTCACGCCTCCCAGCAGCCACTGTCCGAGGTCTGCAGGGACCTGCATTGCCGCAGAGAGCGCTACACGTGGACCTCGCATCCTGCCCTTGAGGGGACTAGGTGCGGAGACCATAAGGTAAACGAAGAATTAAAGAGAGTTAAATGAAATTAAAGAGAGTTAAATGAAGAATTATTATAAAAAAATATTGTTTCATGGTGCTTTCACACAAACGAAAGTATTGAATTTCATAATGATTTTTCCGTATTTGAAACACAGTTGTGTAAGTGAATTCCCTACAGAGTGTCGGATTTCGAAAAAATGATAATTCATTTAATGTGAGGTTATGCTTTACTTCCGATTTTGACAAATTGAAATTATTTTGATTCATCCAATAAACTAGTCCCAGCGTCCTAAAAATTATGTTGCTATTTTTCTTTTATTTAAATCATGTCCAAAATTGCCTCTTAAGATAATATTTGTAAGTATTTAGGAACTTAAATACCTACCTACTTATAAACCAACTTATATTATTTTTTTTCCAAAAGTTCACAAACCACTTTTTTCCCCTCTTCAAACATGAGAAATGTTTTCTCCATTGAGTTGGTAGTTTCGTTAACAAGAAATTACTTTATTGTTATTATGTAGTTTTAAGAACCATGGGTGAATGTTTTTCTTTTTTTAATCTGTTTACGTATTTATTTTAAATAAAAAAAAGACTATTCTTTTTTCAAACTCTCTTCAAGCAGGCAGGTACCTTAACATTGAAAATATGCAAAAAAAAAATCTGAATAAACACAACCATTTTACATTTGAAAAAAGTTTACTGAACCATAATCAAATGAAAGCCACCTAGCCAAAGTTAGCCATCTAGTAAAAGTAAGGCTTGCTTGAATAATAAATAATTCACTTTAGAGAACTGCAGAGAATTTCGAAAACGGAAACAGAGCACACAAACAAATTTACCGACAGATGAAATTTTAAATCAGTCAGCAAAGACTTCTTAAAAACATACCTACTCGTAAAAAAACGATAATTTTTAGTTTTAGTTCAGTACTTACCTACCTATAAATTACATGTTTTTCCAGTGGTGCCGCGGCGGTAGATGCGTCGGTCGCGTGGGGGGCCGTGATGTGGGTGCTGCCCCGGCGCCCTTGCCACAGGACGGTGCCTGGAGCGCCTGGGGGCCCTGGCTGGACTGCGCCTCGGGCTGCCTGCACTCGGACGGGGGCCGCCTGTCACAGGGAAGCAGCGGGATTACAGTGGCCAGCAGAAGATGTGATCAACCTAGGTGGGTTTTATCAGTGACGGACTATGCTATAAACTCTTCCATTCATAAATCCGGATGAGAGAGTATAAACGAAATATCTGGAACAACTGCATTAGGAGGTAAATTTTAAATATATGGAAAAAAATCCAAAAAATATATTCTTGGAAAATTGAAAAATGGGGAAAAATTGATTGGAAAATGGATAGGGAATTGTTTAAAGGTTTTTGAAATTGAGAAAACCCAAGTTTTGCCAATTTTCTTTTTACATTTTGTCATCGGCGATGCCGCGTGAAAATTTCAAGGTCCTCTGTTATGTAAATAACAGAGGACGCCACTTCCGTTTACAACAATCCTAAACTGTAGAAAGATAATCATACTGGGATTGGGATAACCCCATTTCATTTCTTTAAAGCGAGTGAGGGGGATTCTTTGGGGGAAGCATCATGAATAAAGAATGTACATTTTATGTTGTTTTCTGCCGTCGCCGTGCCTTAGCCGTAGAAATTATAAAAGTGCCTATTAGCTTATCCGAGAAATCTGTTTAGAATTGAACATTCATTTTCTTAGGGGGTTTCTCACCATCCTTCTAATAGCTTATCCATACTTCAAAGTTTATTTTCGATTAACAATTTACGGTTTATTTATTTATTAAGTCGGAATTAATTATTCGGTACTCGAACCTATGAATAGTGAATAAATATTTGATAAATTGGACGAGTTTTCAAACTATTGCAAGTATTTTATTTTTATTTTTAAAAATATTGTTTTTAGTATGGATAAGCTATTAGGAGGATGGTGAGAAACCCCCTTAGTCAAATTAGTGAAATTTAAATATTTTTTGAAGATATTAATTTGGAAGTCGAAAAAATCTTGTTTTATATAAATATGTACAATTATTAGCTCCAAAAGAAAGCCTTTGAGGATGGTGTGTAGAAGGTATTTTGGAGAATTTGGCAGCGTAATGGGGTAATTATTGACTTATACTCAAATCTATAAAAATTTCAGGCCTGAACATGGAGGGGTGTACTGTGATGGCTTTTCTAAAAAATACCGAACGTGCATTGCTTCTGAGGTACCATCAAATTAATAATCTACATCATTTCAACAAATTATTAATATGTAATTTAAATGATTAACTTGATTATTTGTTTTCCAGTGTTTAAATGTGCCCCGCATGACGATAAGTGAATTTTCTGATCAAATTTGCCTTAGAGCAAGGGAAGTTGATGCAGATTTGATAGGAACAGGATTCCAAAGGCTAAATTCAGATGGTAAGTAATAAAAGATTACATACAACATAAATAAGGATTAATCCGTGATAAGATGTTTCTGGGGAAATTGGAACTGGGGAATATATGAGATTTCTTTTGAATTTCTTTACAAAAATAGCAAGTACAGCACATTACAAACAAAACTGGGTTCCATTAAAACAATATCATTTGAATTTCATGTAAAATAGACACCTTTTTAATACTACACTGTAAAATTGGAATCCTATGGGATCCTTCCTGATTCTACTCCATGTGAATTTCAAAGAACAAACCGTTGGAAAATGGAAATGAATAAATTGTTGCGCATTCACACTCACTCAAATCTATTTCATTGAAAGTTGCTTTATTCTATGGTCAATTCTATGTAGAATAAGATAAAAGTTGAAATTGATTCGAAATTAGATTTCAATTTCTATCAGAGGCCCTAGCACGCTCGCTCTATAACGATCGATAGGATAACTATCGGTAACTTCTCATCGTTCCCTAGCATGACTACAGATCGCCATCGAATAAGTGATAGTTCACAATGACTAAGTGTCCTTAACATATTCGACATCAACTGTTGTTTGTACGTTAGCGATGTGCAGTTGTCCTAGGGAACGATGAGAAGTTACCGATAGTTATCCTATCGATCGTTATAGAGCGAGCGTGCTAAGGCCTCTGGTGTTCTATAGATTCTATAAAATAGATTATAGAATAGATGAGGTGGTAACGTGCTTTTAAAGGGAATCTAATTACTGTGTATTTATTAGTTTTTCAAAAAAATTAATATATATATATACACATATTTTAATGTTATGTTATTAATGATATTATAATCAATTTTGTCCTAACTAAATGCAACATAGATGGGAAAGAATCTATTTTTTTTAATGATATTACTACTTTAATCTCCTTGGGCTGATTTTGTTAAGGCCGGTCTCTTGGGACCAATTTCACAAACAATACCTCAAACATTACCATAAACATGGGGCAGGGCCACAACATTTGTTGTTTTCCATGGGCCACGGAAAGTAAAAACATTGTGGCCCTAACTTAACTATCCACAAAGTGTGTAAACCTTTACGTCGGAGGAGACGCCGCTTTATATCCACAATTTTTTTACACACCTGGTATTATAATCAATTTAGTCAGGTACCTACACAATTATTACTATGGTATCACTGTTATTATAAAGGGCTGTCTAAATTGTGTTCACTTTTTTTCTAGCTGCTGATGGCTGTTCAGTGTGGTGCCACACCCGCGGAGGAGGAATTAAGAGCAGAGGGTGGACCTTTCCCGATGGGACGACATGCCTTACTAAGCAGGGGAATAAACCTATGCATTGTATTAGTGGCTTGTGTTCTGTAAGATTTGCTATTTATTTATTACAACCTCAACTTTTGTTTAAGAGGGTATTACGAGAGAATACCGGAAATTAGTCATTTTTAAATCAAATTCTAGACGTATTGACTCTTTTACAAAATTGATTTTGAAAGATTGTTATTTTACCTGGTAAATGCACTTTTTTAAATTTTGAAAAACTTTGTTTATTATTAATATACTAAGGTTATACCGTAGATCGTTGTAAGATTTGTTCAATTTTTAAACGAAATATTATATTATACAACACAAATTTCAAATCATATAATCATACAGCAAAATAAATCAATACATTATCTAGTAAACACACTATTCAAAATTTTAATTTTAGTTCAATTAAAATCATTAAAAAATAAATCCGAGAACGTGTTTGTGACGAAAATAACCCAGTTTTTCTATTTATTTAAGGTCTTACAAACTAAACTATTTCAGATTTTTTTACACACTTATTTTGTTTAGACATTTTTGAAAAATCATAAATACTTATGATCAAAATATACTTACAGGAAGAAACACGATATTTATTTTATTATTATTTTATTTAATAATTTATCATTGTACGTTTTGAGCACTTTTATTGCTTACTTGAATTCTAGGTATATATGTATTAATGCAAGTTTTGAATGAAATAAATCGATATTAAATTTTTAATTTTAAAAATTTGATACGGAGGATAATCGATCTTTCTCATTGGAACCTCAAAAAACCTTATATTGATTATTATTCTTCTCTTAGGAGTTCAGATGCTCCAATTCCGAAGAGCCAGAATTCTCCAGCAGTCTTGGTCAGTGTGCCCGGGATATCGAGGAGTCCTCATCAGCATCCTCCTCGACCTCCGTCAGCAGCGGACCCTGGAGAAGGTCCAGTGGGCCGCAGTGGCTGCAGGCCAGTGGATGCCACTACCACTGTGTCTCTCCAGGGTCCGGGATCCGACTGGTCAAGCAGAAGGGCACAGCTCCGAAGAACAGCATACAGCTGTGTAAACCAGATGAGATTGTGAGAATACAGCACTTTTATATGTTCTTACCTTTTATGTAGTATATTACGTATCATATGTACGTATTATACCACAATATCTGAATATCTCAGAAAAATATTTTTATTTAAGTAATCCATATCCCATTTCAATTTTAAATGTTGGACTTACACCAGGGCTATACTGAGAGTATCTTCCCCTGTGGAACGTGCCGCAAATATACTATATATTATTTTTAATTAATTAATTGTGAAATAACACAAATAAATCAGCCAAAATTTATTTGCCACGATCTACAGATTGGGAATCGAGAGCTTACCCTTGACCATGGAGGTCTGATTTAGCAACAATAAAAATATTTCATTTATTCACCAATTTTATTTAATTTACACTTTATTTTAAGACACTCGATGCGATTTAAAGTTTTTGACAGTCTGTATAATAATACATTAGAGCGGTTGGATGCAATTATTTTACCGGGACCATTGACTGACATTCTAATTAATGTTTTATTGTATTTATTTGTTCGTTTTATAGGGATGTGGACATCTAAAAACTCCGCATGAGCATGCCACGTTTGTATGCACAAAGTACAAAGAGCGAGTGAGAAGATTATCCGGAGTTGGAATGCAGATATCACCTGCAGTCGGTAAGACTTACTAATAATTATGATCTTAATAATCCACACCTATTGTTTATCGAGTTTGGTTCTCAGTCACACTTTCGATGCATAACTTTTTTTTCTGAATGTTTTTTAACTTACATATATGTAGTCTTTGAAATTTATTATTGTTTCAATAGTAAGGTTTTTTGTTTCTAATTTGTGCTATTTCATTGAAACATTGCAGAAGATCCAGACAGGCCGTGTCGTATAGCTTGCCAAGACGAGGCGGTGACCCGCCGATTCTACTTAGTCAACGGCCAGGAAGGATGGTTTCCCTTCGGAACGTCGTGCAGTAAAACCAAATCTGCCTTTTGCATCAGTGGGAAATGTTTGGTAAGAAAATTAAAAATTAAACAAGGATAGTGCCAAAACTTTAGACGTTTGAAATAGGCCTCTGACCAAAGTTGGATGCCAGAAAGCTCATGAATTAAAAGAGAACTCCACTTGAGCATTAGGGATTTCTGGGTGTTTGGTTTTTGATTTGGACATTCAATTTAATAAATATCTCCAAATATTAACACGAATACAATCATATGAACTGCTTACTGCCGTTCAAATCCAATAAATCCATATGGTTTTTACCCTTTATCCCATATTTTTAAGTTTTTTTTTCATAAAAACCTAATAATATGGGATAAACGTTGAAATCTGTGTAGATTCATTGGTTTAAACCACAGATAACAGTTCATATGTTTCCTAATTAATATTTGGAGGTATGATATTTATTAAACCTAATGGCCAAATCAAAAACCGAACTCCCAGAAATCCCCATCGAAGTCGTTATAATTTATTTATTTATTAATGTTACTTCACATTTTAGGTATATAACAGTTTACAATACAATTTTTAACCTCACTAGGACAAGCCTGTGTTGAGGTTAAAAATTATTTAAAGTAAAAAAATAAAACAAAAGGAAAATCAAAATTAAAACTTTAAAAAAAAAACAAAATAATATAGGTAAAATAAAAATGATATTACCAAGAACAATATTGTTACACAGATAATGGGTAAGCCGAAGGCCCTTGGCACATTACAATGTAAACAAAGTAGGGTGACCATAGTTGATTTGAATCTTGAAGGACTAAGGAGATCCGCTCACTGAGGCAACTGAAAACTGTCAACTGGCAACTGTCTTTGTATGACAGTGTGATGGCCCGCACACTTCACAATCACTCAAAAACCTGTTGCTAGTTGCCAGCTGCCAGCTGATTGTTGTTTTGGACCAATCAAGACATAGAAACCAGCCGGTTTTAGTTTGGTTTCAGTTGCCTCGTCAGCGGAGCGCCTATGTTAAAAGAATATACATATGTATATAAATTCAACTTTTTAAAATCACCTACCTAAATTTGATAGCCAAATGGTTAGTAAAATGTATTGTTGTCTATTTATTATATTATATTATAACATGAATTCATTTGTAATATTGAGTACAGTTTGACATAATTATACAACTGCAATGTTTACCACGTAAAACAATAGCACATTATCTTTGATTTCATACTCAACAATAATTTTGTTTTTACTGACAGAATTTTCAATAATCAAAAACAAAAATTAATAACAAAAAAGAAATTAGCCTTAATATCAAATGAGAAAGATTTATCAAATATGAAACAAACTAACATTGCCAAACAATTCTTTTGAGAAATAAAATTTCTAATTCTCTATCTGTGTGTTTGTGCTGTAGTTATTTTAATTAATTATTTGTATTAATGTTTTATTGCAGGAATTTGGTGAAGATAATACTCCCTTGTCAGAATCTGAGTTCACCCTCCCGTTGCTCCCCCGAAACAACAAAACGTCTGCATTACGGATGAGGATGAGAAATAAAAGAAGTATGGACAAACGTGATAACCCTATTAGGATAAGAGTCACCCTGGACCAAGCGCACCTGGATGACATCATCTCAACGTTGAATTTATCTGGTAATTACTTACTTCAAAACATTTTACATGCGTATATATTAATAATAATAATATTTGGCTAATTTATATAGCGCTGTTTTTGTGAAAAATCACCTCAAGGGCGTTGTACACATAAACACATAATAACATTAATATGGATGCCTTACAACAAAGATTTGTAATTATAACTAGTGACCCACATCCAAGCTAGTGACTTACGACTAAGACTTAGGGCTACAACGCAACAAAGTAAATACGCTAATTAAGCTGATTGTAATGCTTATTTTAGAAGAGGTGGAAGAATAAATTAGTGAGATGAAAATAAGTTATAAAAAAAGAGTTTTTCTTTAAAAAATTGAAAATAAATAAACCATATAGGTACACAAAAATAAATTAATAGTCGCAAAAATAAATAATTTTAGAATAGCATCTTCGCTTCAACGGGACTCTACACGCCCGAAATAATAGAACTAAATGGATTCACTCTACTAAAGAGCTGGCTTACCTAATCTACTAAAATTGTAGTGTTTGCACGCATTTAGTTACTACAGTGAAACCCTCTTAACAAGTTCTCGCTTAAGATGTTTTCCTGCTTAAGAAGTTTGGTTTTTTCGGTTTCTTTGAAGACCAAATGGCTCAATTTATCCCACTTATAAGGTTTTCCCGCCTAAAAAGTTTTTTTTTCCGGTCCCTTGGAAAACTTCTTAAGAAGGTTACACTGTAATATACAATTAAAATATTTGCCCAGTGCGAACGGCTCTTTACAATTACTGACTTAAAACTAGTGACTTACATGTATATTTACAACTGTGACTTAAAGTTAGAAAAGTACATATTTAGGGTTTTGCCAGGATTATCAGTGATAACATTAAAAACCAAATAACAAACCAAACTCACTAGGTACAGATACAAACGGGTAACATAGAAGTAAGTTATTCCTGCGAGTCGAAGCAGTTTGAGAATTTTACACATACGTATTATATTCTACACATTTTATACATATTATATTATATTACATACTCTTTTTAATATTTTTAGTGCTTCTTATATTATAATACATTACAATTTTAGAACACGGATGTAAAAATGGTATTAATGGGTTAGCTGGGTTTACAGTATAGATATCTTAAATGAATGAATAATATGTTATATAAAAGAACCAAATAACCTAGAAAGGATACAAAATCTCCAACTTCTTACATTTCCCGTACATTCTACATTCTACTACGTACTGTGCTATACTAACGCCCCCTAACGGTGCGAGTTCTGCCGGTCTGTTTTCTTTCATATATTTTAACGAGTTTTATAAAAAAGTTATTACTACGTATAGAAATCAAAAAATAAAATTATGTAACCTACATACAACCTTTCTGCTTTTTTTCTCCTACTTAAAAAAAATTATGAATATTGATCAAAATACAAATTAGAAAGTGCAAAACACTGCAACCATGTACTACATAAATATAATAAATATTTGCCGCCATTGTTTGGAAGGAATGTTAGCATGCTATACTAGCGCCTCTGGCAGCCAGCGTTGGGTAAATGGGTAAATACTACCATTATTTTACTGGAGTTGAGCGTAGGATGTAAGCCTTCTGGTAGGTAGGTGTCACTCACTGTTAAAAGTTTTCCAATACATATTCATATTTCAGTTTGGATGTCCATTATAAAGTATTTAGCAAATACATATGTATAAAAAATAAGAAATTAGAACACGGAATTAGATAGAAAAATGTATTTTTATCATTGAAGAAGAAGATAACAATAATAATCTAATTTTTTAAAATATGAAAATGAACAAGAAACAGAAAAATAATAAAAGATAATGGTCGCAACTGGGACCCGAACCCAGAACCTTATGTCTTACCGGGACATACACCTCTACCAATTGGGCCACTGGGATCTATTATGAGACTGTCGTAATTGTCAACTTCATATTTCAAATTTCAGAATTAACAATATTATCTTCGACTAATGTTTTTTTTTTAAATGTAGTTTTGTTCGGGTGGCAGAGTTGCTTTATCGATTTATGGCAATTTATAGCTTAAGGGGTCCAACAGACACAGCTATAAAAGCTCAAGCGTTATTTGGCTTGGCCTACTTCAGATTATCGCTTGTTACGCCATTCTTCCACATAGCTATTCACAAGCGACGCTACCGCTACCTGTCAAACAAATTTGCTAGTGTAGCACCTAGCGGCGTTTTCAAACACTAATAATAGTATGGAAAACACAGAGGAGCGGCGATCGCGTCGCTTGAAGGTAGCTCCATGGAAGAACGGCGTTATACATTCCCATTGGGAATGTACGGCAACCGATATACCGAAATACGCCAAACCAAATAACGCTTGAGCTTTTATAGCTGTGTCTGTCGGTCCCATTAATCTTCAATAAATCAAATCGATTTTGCAATTATTGAATTTAATTACGGCAAAGTATCAAAAGAGGTATGCGTATCAGGGACCGAAATTATACAATAAAATCCCCCCAGACTTAAATATTAAAAATTGCAAAATGTCCTGTATTGGTTCAATAATAACTAAATGGTTGATTGGCTTGGGTAGGGAAGAGTCTGAAAAACTATTATATAATGTGACTTAAAACGATACATGGTTACCTATGAATGGCACATTTAGTATAAACTTAGTACATAGGTATTAATTAAAAATAATAATAATAATTTAAATTGCATTTGGCACTTTACACACTTTGGTTCCTTAGAACAGGCAATCTGTCTAGCTAGGAACTAATATCGACCTAAAACAACGTAATAACACTTGTATTCATTTTAAATATATTCTCTTATTAGGTAATATTATTTGTTATTTTGGCTTTAAATGTATCAAATTAATGTAAATAAATAAATAAATTAAAATGCTGGTTTTATTAATTGTTTGTGATTTTAACCATTTGGGCACATATGCTTGTTTTCACGACAATTTAACGTAGGTAGACATAGGAATGACGTATGCCCCGGACCTGAGTTATTAACTAGGTTACTCACCTGTATTTACTATTTCATGTTTCAGGAATGTTCCAGCACCAAAGCGACGGGATGGTCAATAATGATAATCCGGAGTATTTCATAGTTGACTTTGGAAACCCAATATTTGTGGCACCCGAGGAATCAGTTATGGCGCGGGTGGGGCGACATCATATGCATTGGGATTACTGAAACTTGCACTCAAATGTGATAATTTATTTAATTTATAACCACGTCAGAAAATAATAATGTGTTATGCAAAACGTTTCTAAGAGACTACCAGTTATTAGTAAGGTTTTTGTCTTAGATGCTGACTATGTTATTTGTGCTTCTGTAGTTGATTTCCTACAGCTATATAATGCAAGTTTTTTTTGTTACTCTCTTTTCGGTTGTTTACAACTGACGTCACACGATTTTAACCAGCGATTTCTGAGCAAATTTGGAGTAAAAAAGTAAATGTCATTATTTTGCTGTCCAATGATACTTTTATTCTATTAAAAACAAAAAAATATTTTTTAATCATATGTCGCAACCGATCACATTCCTATATGTCGCAACGGGATCCAGTAATATTCGCGATGTTTTGTGTGTTACCGTGATGCTGGAATTGATCACTTGATCTGCTAGGCCAAGGCTGCCAAACCCCAGGCCCGGGGGCCACTGTGTGGCCCGCTAACGATTTATAAATGGCCCGCGTGAGTAAGTTTAAAAATTTCCGCCAACTTGAATTTTTGTAAATCCTTTTACAATCAGTCTGTAGATAATCAATTACAACTATAACATACAATTTTGTGTGTAACGTAAATTACAGGATGACGGACTTCCTGGCGAAATCCAATAAAATGAAAAAAACTAAATAATTCATATCCTGAAAGTCTTTACCCCTCCCCCCGCAGGATGGATAATTCCAGAAATTCTCTCCCCCCCCCCCCATAGGATGGATAATTTCAGAAGTTCTCTAGCCATGCCCCCCCCCCCCCCCCCCCCATCCCTCCTCCCTCATGGAATTCTCACCGATGATCCGATATCTGATAACCCTATCAGATATCGGATACCGAGAACCCGCTTGTGATTTTGCCGCGTCAATTTGGACTGTTAAAAAGGTTGGCCAGCCTTGCGCTAGGCTATACTCAACCATCTAGTTGCGGTGTGAGATGGAAAAATTATTTTTATTGTTTTTAATTTTTTTTTTAAATTACCAGACAGCAAAATGACATCTACATTTTTTATTCCAAATATGCTCATGAATCGCTGGTTAAAATCTTTCAGGTGCATGCTGTTAAACCGTATATATATATATATTTTTAAATAATGTATTAGATTCTTTTAAAGGATTTACCAATCTAATTGTGATAGCTTTACAAGAAATCAGCCTATTCTTAGTAGTAAAGATTTTGAATCTTATAATATTGTGAAATGTGGGTGTCTAAATAATAGAAATTTATTAAGCATGTATAATAAAGTTGTAATTTACAATGTTGATAAGCCTTTTATTTATTATGTGAAATAAACATCCCATTAAATCCTTCTTTTTTTTTTTTATGGAATAGGCAATTCACCCTGAGAAGAATGCTTTGTGCCATAAAATTTAAGAAAGATAGTTAAATTTTTTAGGTTAATCTACGAGGGGACAGGACAAATCAAACATTGAACTCATTTAAGTCTATGAACTTGTATAAAACTGAAAAAACGCGAGAACTGTTGAGAGACAGCAAATACGGAATACTAAGGGGAGAACTGTGGGTAATTTTAATAAGCAAACGATAAATGTTTTTGAAGGAAGAATGATTTTTACAATTAAAGAATATATGGTTAAGAGTCTCCTCCTCCACACCGCACTCGCAGAGTGGACTATCGAGGACTCGGATCTTAAACAAATGAGTTGCAATAGAGCAGTGACCAATTCTCATTCTCGAAATGCAGGAAATAAATCTTTTGGATTTTTTTTTGCCGTGGAACCAAGGTTTACTCGGAATATGCCTTTGTATTCCAGCATAGAAAGATCCAGTTCGGGTTTTCGTACTTGTCCAATTTTCTTCCCAGGAACGAGACATATTGGATTTAAGAATAGAGAAGATGTCAGAGATAGGAATTCTAAAATCTAAAGGGATAGAACCAGAGATCGTTCCAAGTTTAGCGAGAGAATCGGCTTTCTCGTTACCATCAATTCCTAGATGGCCAGGGACCCAAACCAATATTGTCTCAAATTGTGATTCGTGTAGAGAGTTGAGGATGTTTTTAATATTACAAATAATGTAGTCTTCTGGACATCGAACGATATTAGAGGAAATTTTTAATACAGCACTTAGAGAGTCAGTGCATAGTATGGCTTGACGAATATTGAGAAGCTGGATTTGAATTAAAGCTTGTTCAATTGCGAAGCATTCTGCGGTAAATATAGAAATTTCTCTAGGCAATTTATACGAAAGATTTAGATTGAATTCAGGAATATACACAGATGCGCCACAATCTTTGAGCTCGGACTTGGAACCATCTGTGTAAATTAGGGAAAACCCAGGAAACTTAGAAGACGTAATGCTTTTAAAATGATCGTCCACATTTTGAAAGTTATTAGATGATGTTAAAATGTTCGTCCGAAAGTCGGAAGTTATTACATTGGGGATAAAATTAATAGTATCAAACGGGATTTTGTAAATAGGAAGGATTGGATCTTTTTGTACGTTTTGGAGAGAAGAAGAGAGAGATCTGTATGAAAGAAAACTTTTTAGAAGGAAAGACTGTCGATTTTTATCTGTCAATCTTTTGCTGTTGTTTAAGTTATTAAACAAATGATCGAGACTTTCTTCTAAAGGATGACGAGACAGAGATAAAGATTTGAAAATAAACTTATCAGCAAGGAATTGTCTTCTCAAAAATAAGGGTGGTTCTACGCATTCCACCTGGAGCGCGTTAATAGGAGAAGATTTCATCGCCCCAATAATCATTCTGAGCGCCTTGGATTGAATTCTTTCAAGTTTTTTATCCAAATATTTAGGAAGGGGGTCGAAAAGAAATGTGCCATAATCCAAGTGGCTTCGAACTAGGGAGTTATACATTAGTTTCAGGGTAGTAGGATGAGATCCCCACCATACTCTGGAAACTGCTCGCATCATATTAAGCCCCTTTTCACACTTGGCAGAAATGTGTTGAATATGTGGGAGCCAGGAAAGCTTATGGTCCAAAAGTATAGCAAGAAATTTTACTTGCTTAACAGTTTGGAGATGAACATTATCAAATGAGACAGAAAAAGGGGGCAATTTTCTTTTGCGCGTAAAAGCCACTACCTTAGTTTTAGAAGTCGCTAAATTCATTCCATTTGACAATAACCAAACTTTAATATAATGCAAAGCCAAATTTAACTCCTTAGCAGCATGGGATAAATTTTTGTGTGTTATATATATAAGAAAATCGTCCGCAAAATAAAGTCGCTTGATATAAAAAGGGATTAAAATGTCTAAATCGCTTATATAAATATTAAATAACAATGGACTAATTACAGACCCCTGAGGTAACCCTTTCCATAATTTACGTTTTAAAATTTTTGAGGAAGAGTGGATTATAATGGATCTGTCTGATAGCAAGTTGATAATAAATTGAACCAATTTCATAGGAATTTTTATTTTTATCAATTTTTCTTTTAAAATATTAATTAATACATCGTCATAAGCTGACGAAAGATCAAGAAATGTGGCCAGTGTGCAAGAATTAAGGGATTGGGAAATACGAATTTCTGTTGTAAATATACTTAAATTATCCATAGTTGATTTCTTTTTCCGGAAGCCATATTGATTTTGAGAGATAATACTGTGATTTTCAACAAACCACTCCAATCTGTTCTTTATCAAGTGCTCCGCTACTTTCGTTAAACACGACGAAAGAGCGATAGGACGATAGGAAGAGACTTCGGAAGGATTTTTCCCTGGTTTTAAAATCGGGAGGATTTTTTGAATTTTCCAGATATCCGGAATAAATCCGGTTTCAAACATGTTATTAATTAAAGATAAGAAGTATTCTAACGACGTGTCAGAGAATGCTTTAATAAAGCTATATAATATTCCATCAGGACCAGGAGAAGAGTCTGAAAGGGAATTAGTTACTCGTTTTAATTCATTAACTAAGAAAGGAGAGTCTAGCCAGTTAGAGTGAGAAGGATAGGAAATAAAAGTAGGCATTTCTTCATATCTGGCAACTGATGGAGGGGCTATCTTGTCAGCAAAACTATTTAAAATTTCTTCTGGAATATGCTTTGTACGCTGAGGAGCAAATGATGAACCGAACTTTTTTAAACTGGTCCAAACAGATGACTGGGAAGATTCAGGAGACAAACTTTCACAAAATTTTCGCCATCCAGAACGCTTTTTATTTTTCAATATACGTTTAGTTTCTGCCTGGGCGCGTTTCACTAATAAGTAATTTTCGAACGACATACACTTGCGGAAAATGGAAATTGCTTCTTTTCTAGAGTTAACAGACCTAGTACATTCTTCATCCCACCATGGAGTCGAATGTTTTATCTTAATAGTAGCATTACGTTTCGGAATGGATTTTTCTGCTGCTTTTATTACTAGACTAGGAAACAATTCGCATTCTCTTGTGATGTTCCCAAGGGATGACTTTGTCGAGTGAACAAGGGAGTCTAGTTCATTAGAGAAAGTTCTCCAATCTGCGTCTTTAGTTTTGAATTTAAAATTATTGTTTACAGTAAAGGAACGCAAGGTAGTTAGTTGGTGGAAGAGAATAATGATAGGAAAATGGTCACTGGAAAGGGGGTCTTTAAGTATGTCCCAAGAACATTTAGGAATCATTGAAGATGAGCAAAGGGACAAATCAACGGCACTTTTCCTTTCTTGAGGGGGGGTGAATCTAGTTGGGGATCCGTCGTTTAAAATACAAAGATTAAAAGTATCAATAAAATCTAACAGATTACGACCCGAACGGTTTGTTAATTCGCTACCCCAAGAGGGAGAATGAGCGTTAAAATCGCCCAATATCATATAAGGGGGACGAATCTGAGATATTAATAATGACCATTCGTTTTCGTCAAAAATAGTAGAGGGAGGGATATATATTGATAATATTGTAATGTCAGATACAACAGCTGCTACTATCTGAAAATTGATGGGGAGAGTATGAAAAATGATTTGTTTAAAAGGAATAGAGTCATGAATAATAAGAGCTGTGCCACCTTTACCATCCAATCTATCATGTCTAAGACAATGATATCCAGGAATCTTAAATTGATACAAGGGTTTTAACCATGTTTCGGAGATGGCGGCGACTGAAATATCATGTACATTGAGTAATTGAATAAGCTCAGATTTGTTAGAGAATAGACTTCTACTATTCCACTGAAGTATTCTGTTCAGTTTCAGAGACATTGGGAAGACAAGAGAGTAATGATTTAATATAATCAGCAGCGTTGGACGGTACATTATTGTTGTTTGAAAGAATTGAAATTAAGAGGGTAATTAATGTCTGAATGAAAGAAGAATTTTCATTAACAACTTTAGGGAAAATAGGTGAAGCAGAATTATTTTTTAAAACACTCCCATTGGGTTCCTGAGGTTTATTGTTCCCATTTGGGTAAAACAAAAGTTCATTGTGTTGCTTTTTGTCAAAAGAGGGAATAAATTTAGGTTTCGGTTTTAACGGTTTAAAAAACGTTTCTCTGTGAGAAGATGATAGTGGAGGTTTAGAGGAAGTGAATTGAAAGGGAGATGAGGTAGAAGTTATCTCTGCAAAAGATTTTTTCGCAGTGGGGAATATTTTTGACGCCTGGAAGTAAGAAATATTGTCTGAAGCCATTGCTTGCTTAATATTCTTTTGTCTAGTTAATTCTGGGCAGGCCAAACTAACCGCGGTATGATTGCCCTTACAATGAATACAAATTGGATCATTAGATGAATTTTGACAATTATCAAAAGCGTGATTTTCTCCGCAATGAAGACAACGTGGAGGGGAACGACATACGGGTTTCGAATGTCCAAACCGGCAACAGTTGAAACATTGAATCGTCGGAAATTTATATACTTCTACAGGAAGTGAGTTGTAATAGATGAACACACGGGATGGCAAAGTTTGACCTTCAAATGTTATTACAACAGATTGCGAAGGTTTCCATATGGTGGTTCCAGTAGATGTATCCTTGTAATTTAATCGACGTAATTTTAATACTTTAGGAGTCATTTGAGAATCATTAAGAGCATCAACGATTTCTGATTCTGAGAGATCAGGTGGAATACCCCTGACCCGCCCCATCCTTGTAAGGTTATATGTAGGAATAAATGATTTAAATTTTTGGTTTGAAAGTGCATCAATTTTTTTTACAAATTCATTTGCAAGGGTGGCGGATTTAAACTCAATGGATAATTTGTAGCGGCCTTCCGGTTTGATTGATCCATTAACTATTCCAAGGTTTTTATTATTTGAACTGAAAATAAATTTCCCAAAATCCAGCGGATGAATAATCTTCCCATGTTCAGTTCTTTGAACATTAACAATGAAAGGGGCAGATGAGGAAAGAGAATACATTAGATCAGCACTTTTAGTTTCAGGTAGAATGGTGTCTTTATGATTTCCCTGAGAGCTTGAGGTTTGATTGGTATGAGAAAGAGATTTAATTTTGGGAGGTACATTAAGAGAAAGCGAAGGTCTTCTTTTACGGGAAGGGAGAGTTATAGAAATATGGCTATCATCAGAGTCACATCCATCTTCATTGTTGAATATGGATTCGGGATCAGGGGGTCTATTTTCGTCTTCCTCCATTTTTACAATTTATTTAAACACAAAAAAAAATAATAATTTAAAAATAATAAACAGTCTATTTGATTGACTGTACACACGAATTTATCGTAAACAAAATAATACAAATAAATTATAATCAAAACAAAAGTGTAACAATAAATGAATTCTTATCTGCAGTAGAATCAGGAGGTAAGTAGGTAGATCGTCAAACACAGAGCACCGGTAAACACAACCACTCACTACCGACGTTCGATGCGGAATCATCCTTCTTTTTTAAAGGCCGAGACGGTTTACAAGTAGTCTCCATGAGCACTTAGGCCATAGGCCCATTGTGCTATTTCCCATTTTACCTCAATCCTTTTAACAACCCAGTCCCTTTAATAAAGTTCACCAGGGTTGTCTTGGATATGCGGCTATGTCTTCTGGTTCTACTAAATCCTTTTTAAAATATCTATCTATCTTAACGTAAATAAACAAAAATAATTCTTACACATTTTTTTATTTAAAAGTTGTTGAAAGGATGCTATCCCAATTAGAATTTTATTTGTTTTACATGAGAGAACTTCCTCCATTGGCGTAATACCAGAATTGGAAGTCCTCAGTAAGTTTGAGGATATTGTGATCAATAACTTTTTAATCTTCGGGTGCAGATAAATATTTTTTTTTAACTTAATGAGTTAAACCTCAAATAATAATATTTTAATGAAGATAATTTTAGCAGAACTCAATCGAAAATTAAGATAAAGTTGGTAGTTCTCGGTCTGTATCATACTTTGACCGAGAACTACCAACTTTATCTTAATTTTCTTAACGCATATTGAAGATAATGTTGGTAGTTCGTATGATACAGTTAACTATGACCGAATTGGATAGGGACACAAAGTGGTTTATTTATGGGGACACATTAGCGCTGTTGGTAGAGCAGTGGCCCGGAAGGCCGATGGTCTCGGGTTCAAGTCCCAGATGTGACCCGATATTTTTCTGTTTCAGATTTTTGATCGAGTTTTGCTAATATTATCTTCATTAATTAAAATAAAATCAATTTAAATTATTTCTTTGGAGCCTATTGCTCTATTATGATATATTATAAATGTGTTGGCTGTGATGCGTGTGGTTCGTATATACAGCAAGTATATCTACATATTTTTTTACAATGGCTTTCTAAGGATGTTCTAGGCCGGCGGTTGTCAACCTTTTGAACCCGCCTACCCCGTGACTCTTGCTATAAATTGTGTGTTACCGTACCCTCTATCTATCTTGTGTACACATGTAATGAAAGACATGTTTCATTCGTCATTATTACATTCCAATCATGTCACACAAATACAATTTTATACACAGTGTAACATGATCTCAGGCATGTTTATCCAGTGATTCTACATCCAAAATTGAACAAATTTTGCTCCATTTCATTTTATTTCGATGAATAAAAATTTGTGTTCTCCATACCTACTCAACTCAAAATTCACGAAGTAGGAGGATGAATTTTTTTAACCTCAAAAAATCAGTAGTTAAAATAAAAGCCCGATTTCCTGTTACACTGATTTATATAATCAAACATACAATGTTAACATTGCAACAACTAGTCAAAGATTTACAAAGCTTGGCTCAATTTCACATAGGTAGAGCCTCAAGTCTGGTTCAGCATTCCGGCGATTGCAATATTTATTTTTAATAAGAAAATGCCTTTTCACACAAACACATTCTTGTGGACGGTATTAATATGTTTAGAGCTACATGGAGCTACAGCTGCTTCTGTGGGATATTCCTTCAAAGCATTCGTGCCATATTGCGTACACCCAATTTTTGCTTTGCGTATCCCAAGGGGTACGCGTACCTTAGGTTTAAAACAGATGTTCTAGGCCATTATTTCAAATTAAGGAGAGAGGGAAAGTGAAATAATATTATTTTTTCAAATTAAAATGGGCAAATTTCACAATTAAATATAATATTGGAACCGAGTTCAGACTAAGAAGAGATGAGATGTTGAACGGAGGGGAGACAATTGTAGATAAGGCCGAGGGGAGATAAGGCCGATAGAAGAGAGGGACAATCAAAATATATGATGTCTAAAGCAGCGTTTCCCAACCAATGGTCCGGAGATTTTCTGCAGGTCCATTAATCCAGTAGTTAATCAATTTTATTTTATGTTCCATTTTAGCTGGTATTAGCAATAAAATCGTCATTTATTATTTCTGTACCTGTTATAATAATAAAAACCAATAAATAAAAGTTTTTATTCCTGCGTTACCGGTCTGCAAATTTTTTCTCCTACTTTCACTGGTCCGCAGGCCTAAAAATGTTGGGAAACTCTGTTCTTAAGTTCTCGTCCTCAACAAAAAGTTCAATCTGTGGAATCATGCATGTGAATTTTAAAAAGGTGAGAGTGGGAATGAAGCAATGCCCAATTCTCATTTCAATAAGTCGCTTGCTGAAAATTGGTTTGTACTATGTCCACTTTTGGATTTTTTTAAAGTGTGAATTCAGTAATATTAATCATATTTTTATCTACTATATCCACACACAAAAAAAAAAAAATTTCAGCGGGAACATACATTTTGAACATTACTTTTTGTTCTATCTCGTAATAGTAATTACAAAAAAATGAGGGTTGGAGTGTACTCTGTCCATTGGCCAATACTATTTTTTTACTATTATTTATTAAAATCTTATGTATGTGTATTATGTAAAAATTACTAATGTTTGATTACTCCGTACATTTTATTAATTCATCGACAATACTAAATTTTCTCATTTCGAATGAAGAATTTTTAATATTTTCTATTTTATTATTATTTATTAAATCCTTATGTATGTAAATGTCAAATTATTATTGTTTGATGTGGCACAGGATGAAATTATTGTTGATTTGTTCTATCTCATAAATGTCTATCTCCAAGAGTATGAATAGAGTATAAACCAACATTAAATATGGTCGTGGTACAAACCAACATTATTTTTTTTGCTTTTTTGTTTAAAAAAAGTATCCTTTTACGATCTTGATAATGCTTTTATTCAAATAAAAATTCAACCAATTATGTTGTTCTTTTACTTTTAGGTAGGTAGATTAACCCTTGTATTTTATATTATTATTTATAACAATTAGTTTGAAGTAAAGGAAACAAAATAAGATTTTTTTATAACTTCGAAACTCGTTTTCTCGAACCAACCCTCGGCAAGCGAAGTGAGGAATTTGTTGTTTTGTAAAAATAGGCAGAATTGTTGAAACGACTTTTTCAATGGACATCCATTTTAATCGTCGATAGTAGTAGGCTCCTTTCTCTCCCTTGGATTGATTAGTAATATGTGGCAATGTTCAATGCCAATACTTTGCCCTCCATTTTTATAAATGATTTTTAAACACACAAAGAAATAGAATCCTACCCAAAATATTATGATAACGTGTTCTCGTTAATCATTATTTTAAAGTCCAGTCTTTTTATCTTTGTTTTCCAACAATATATATAACGAAATAAGCCGTAATTTTCTAACGACTACGTAGATAATTGTGCGTTTTTAGCCTAGTTAAAATTAGTGAAGCAAAATATTTATAATAGCCAATGATAATGCTACACAAATAATGACTAGATTGGGAAAAGAAAATAATAGATCAATAATGCCCCTCTGTGAGTTTGGCCGCGAGAGTATGAACGAGCATCGAGCATTGTCATGTAGGTACTAGTACTAGATTTAAACTGTAACGGTAATGGGGTAATGTTGGGTTGGCAACATTGACAAAAAGTCAGAATTGAGTTTTTTGGAAGAACTTGTGTTCGCCACTCCCGCAGTGTGACAAATATCAGTACTTTTAGGTAATTATGTGTTTTGTGTTAATATTTGTCCAATTGTTTAGTGTATTCATGAATTAAAAACATTTCCGGGTCAATATTTTACGTGTTACCGTCGAGTGAAAACTGCATCTTGAACTGCGTTCTCCGACATTTGCCACTCGCCTATTTTTAGCGATATTTTGCCGGTTGCATTAATGTAATTCTACTGATTTCGGTGTAGTCACGTTATTTTTTACTTGTACGTTTTATGTTTTGAGTTGTTCGGCGGTGCGCGGTCCTATATTTAGTCACGGTTTTCGATTTGTACTTTTTGGTTTCCATCCGAAGAGTTCTCCTCACGGAATTCCATAACGTCCTGCGCGGCATAAGGTATTGTTTGTCAATACTTACGACAGTTACACTCTATAAAATGTCGAGTTTTATAAATATTTAAACGATGTTATTAACAAATGAAAGTATCTGTGTGAAAATATTTAAATTCTGCGCACGTATTTTGACATGCGTCCTGATTGGATCCTTTTCGTGAATTTAGTGAATCATCTGCAATTAGTTTTGATTACGAATTATTATGTGTTTTAATCATCCCTTTTAGCCTAGATTTGTTCAAATGACCCAGAAAGTCAGTCATTCGGTTAACCTCCATGAAAAATTTGACCAGCTACCAATTATTATTGTAATGCTCGTTTTGGTTGGCTCCAAATCTGGTGAATCCTCATTTCACTTCCTGTCTGAAACCGCAGAAAGTTCATCCCAAAAGAAGAAGAAATTCTCGAATCTGAAGTGACATACTTTAAAAGTGGGTCATTAAACCCCCTTATAAATAATATCAACCTGTTTGACAATAACCATGACAATGAAAAAGGTCATTATTATTATGTATTTACAACCAATAATAATTAGTCATTGCATAAATAATAGAAAACCTTGTGACAGGTGTATTGTTATCATAGAGTAATACGATATATATATTTTTTATTATCAGCTCTAGCATATAATATTAAGTATTGTAATTTGCTATCTCCCATTCTGAGTATCATATCTACTATCATCTCGTGCGAAATTTACTTATCTCAATAAAAAAAATATTTTTCACTGAATGAATAATTTTTCTCTTTATTAAGAACCTGTGGAGAGCCAGAACAGAAAATCTTCACGATTCTGCGAAATGCCATTTTACGAAAACAAATTTTGACATTCATAGATAATTTTTTTTATTTTTATTTTATTTATAAGAAAGAAAAAAAATTACATTACAAGTGATTACATTATGCAAAGTTATACAATTATTCATTATTATTCTATTACTCCATAAGTTGAGCTCTAATAATCTCTCTGGTGAGCTGTCATAGAAGCAGTGGCGAAACTATACCATCGGGGGCCCGTGGCAAATTCATTGGATGGGGCCCCCCCGACAAAAAATTCAGCAACCAATGGATGCATTCTAAAATTGAACGACATCCTTTTCTTATGAATGCGTTTAAATCTTAATTATTTATTTGAATTTATATTTGGTCTTTAGTTGTGTCCAACTTTATAATTTTTTCTAAAAGTTAGGGTATTTCTGAGCTCGCGGGGGGCCCCGTCCCCTGCGTGGCCCGTGGCATTTTGCCAGCCCTGCCACCCTATAGTTTCGCCACTGCATAGAAGATACATTCATGAAATAAAAAGCAGAATCGACAGTATTATTAGCTGAAAGAATTCTGATTTTGTCCTCTATACAGTTTTCGAAGCATAAAATCGTTAAAGTCGCATCGCAAAAATTCCAGCATAGATGGTATTAGAATGGGTCTCCGGAGCACCATCTGCAAGTTCTGCCATTAAAAAAAAATATCTCCGGAGCACGATTAGCACACCACTTGTTAATGCACATTCTTTTAGGAGGAAGCGTCAATTTCATTAGATTTAAGCTATCTCTAATCTGTTAAATTTATTATAAAGATGATTTGCATGTTGGGATGTACGATGCACCCACGGCATATGTAAATTATCACAGAAACTAGTTGAGATTGCATAAATCTGTTTCTCATTAACATTATTGATTGCACAAATTCACATTACACATCC
The DNA here is from genome assembly GCA_951813805.1 of Limnephilus auricula. Lineage (NCBI taxonomy): Eukaryota > Metazoa > Arthropoda > Insecta > Trichoptera > Limnephilidae > Limnephilus > Limnephilus auricula. Next base: position 8,548,943 of record OX638402.1, on the reverse strand, counting down.
AAAAATTATCCAGACGTGAATGAATAATAAAATTGAGCTTCTGTGAAAATAATTTTATAGGCCGCATACTTAAATAATGATGTGATGGAAGAGCAAATGAAAATAAGTTATTTAACCTTTAAGTACTGACGTGGGTGCTCACAGACGGCAAGTTAACAGGTATAAGTCTTATTTCGAAGTCTTTATAGATACCCCCGCGCCCTTCCCCTTAGCTTTGGTATCGAACACGGCGATCAAAAAGACATACTAAGTACAATTGCATTGAATGTCACAAGCCTATTTGTCTTGGGTGTTCAAAAACAGTATGCGTGGACTGTGTAGACAACAAGTGATTTATTCTAAAATATTTACGTGATTTTAAAAGCAATCACTACCTAAGTTATGCTATAATGAATACTGATGTTTCAAAAATAAAAACAAATCCGAAAAATGTCAAAATAATTTTAGTATAGCTAAGATTATAATGAATATTTATCTAGTTGAGCGAAATATAGGTTATATAATTTGTATCAAATAAATATTGATCTCATATTAAATGTTGTTGTTTTTTGTACTTCCTTAGTAAAATAGTAATAAACGAATCATAATACAAGTAAATAATGTGCAAGTCAGTAAATGTAAATAATCCATTTCGATTATTTATGAAGCCGTCTGAGATACGTCACGTAACCATTTATGATATGACTTAACCACGTCAGTACTTAAAGGTTAATTACATCTGTAAAGGTTTGTGGGGCTCTTTTCACTCTGTCCACTTATTTAGGTTGGCAAGTTTATGTTAGAATTTGTATGAATGCAAGTTATTAAACTGTGATCTACGGGACTCTCTCTACACATTTGTGTCAAGATATTTGTTCTATTCTCACTGTACACCTCTAAATAGAAGCACTGTACACCATTCTAAGCATTCTCACTGTACACCTCTAAATAGAAGCAACCTGGTTTTAAATAAATATCTTGCTCTAGAAAGTCACAATCTATCTTTTTGTATACTCTTATGACCACTACTTAAGTTGAGATTACAAACATAATTTTTATACAACATCTCTTGAATTGCTTTTGATAAAGTTGCCGAATTCTGCTGCACGCATGCAAGTTTTTTTTTTTAAATAACACTGGATTCAATTTAAATTACTACTAGAATCAACTATTTTAGTTGGGGAAGATGGAAAACATGCGCAAAATAGATTATTAGGTTCTTAGTTTGGGTTTTTTTTACCTAATCTTCAAAGTTAAATATGACTGACAAAAAATGGAACTCAAATGCATCTTTTTACCAATTAAGTTGAAAACAGGTGTTATTTTTTTTTTAATGTGTATTAGGCGTCACCGGAATTCAACAACTTTACCTTACTTTTTTGTAATATTTGAATTTCATATAATAAGAATATTTAAAAAAAATTAAATGCCACTTAAATGTCTTTAAATGTCAATTTCATGGAAAATGTACTTTCCCACTGGGTGACTTTTTGCAGTAAACCAACAAAGTACCTAAGCATGTTAATAAAAAAACTGGCATTTTCAACTACAACTTCTCTAGTGAGGAAATTAATAATGACTCTCTTTCTCAGGGATTCCCAAACTGTGTGGTGGTGCGACCCACTTTTTAGGCCAAACAAACTGTCGTGACCCATCTAGCATTGAGCATGAAGTTGTATTTATAAATGTTTATTTAAAAATAATTATCTTCACTTTTCAAGTGTGATGTGGTACAGTTTAAAAAAAAACTGCCTTCCATTTTTTTTTGTATATACCTCACAAGAGTCGCAACTGCTCCCATCTGGAGCCAGTGAGACTATGGCATTCCCAATCGGCATATGTTGTGAGGCTGAAGGTGAGTGGGGAGGGGTAGGAGATAGGGAAGAGGAAGGAGATAGGGGAAAGAGGAAGGTGGGGAAGTACCTAACTATTTAGATCTAGTCACTAAACATGGCCAAAGCCATTTTTAAGCAACTTTTCAATTCTATAGACTTTGTCTAGTGAGGCAGGTAAAAGAACAGAAAATTGTAAATCAATCAATTTATATTAAATAAACGCCTTTACTTGTACTGTACTCCGCCGTGGTGTACTTGATAATAATAATAATTTTGGAAAAATGACTTAATTTTAACCGTAATCATCTGATCAGAATTCTGCACGAAAAAATTATTTTTAACATCGTTCTAAAATAGTCTACGAAGTTCGGATTTGCGACATCTATGATTATAATAGATAAAGCATTTCAATAGCTTCGTAAAGACCAAAATAACAAACGTCAGAGCTGCAAATAATTAATTTTTTTTAATTTGCCGAATCAATATAAAATTGGCTTTTTTATCCGAAAAGCAATCGGAGACATTTAAAATGGCGCATATATAAGCCAAAAATCGCTCCAGTGGTTAAGTCCTCCATCAATGCACAAGCATTTTCCGCTTAACTACATTGGTATTAGGAGAAATTAAATTGTTGTCAGGTTTGCCTAAATCAGAGAGTATGGTGATTCAAAAAATCTGAATCTATTATTTTTCATGTAACTGTTTTATGAGGGTTTTAGGCAACACAAATAAATTGACTTTCATAAGTAAAAAAAAAATGTTACCTATAAAATTAAATTTCTATTTTAATAAAAATAAATCTTACCTTAGATTGGGAACCTCTTTTCTGTTAATACTATCTTGAGTTCAGGACAGCAATGTTTAGTGTTCCATCCTCCATCAATACCTACACAGTGAGATTCAGTGCTGTATGCTTGTGTTAAGATGTGAGAAATGTGAACATTCAAGTTCTGTAGTGGTGACATCACTACATCTCCACAATGGGTAGGTCAATGCTAGAGAGGTCAATGCCCCTGAGATGATGTACCTACATTATTGATGTTCATATTTCCATATTGGTATATTTTTTACTTATTGTCTCAACACGCCTAAATTACATACAGAAACCATTAACTTAATTCTATTACGTTAGTCACACTTGATCAGATTCATAATAATTTGAATGCACCAGAGTGGTAGGTACTCTCGGTATTTCTACGGTGAAAGACGACCATTTGGAATCTAAATGTTGCTTGAAATAGCTTTAGCTCTGTATGGTTACCAGATCTGAATAGTTGGGAATTTCCCAACCTTCCTCTTTCTCGTCTACTTCCCCTCCGCACTGTGCCATTTTAAAAAGTTATATCTTGTGAGATTTATATTTTCGTCTTCTGGTGCCCCCTCATATCGGAGGTTGGCAATCTTCACCCTGCAGGGTGAAGATTGCCAACCGGAATATTTATATTATCTTGATTTATAAATGTTATTGAGGTCTGAAAGTTATTTATGGTTCTTTATATTTTACATATCATTTTTTTGTTGTTTGCAAAAATAATAATCTACCTATTAAATATCTACTTTACGCACGGTGTCCGGAAACTAGTGGTTTAAGCTGGTACTGAAATCACACACAGAGAACCCAAGAAACTTTTTTTTTTTACTTTTTGATTTATTTACTATTTTTGGTAGTTTAGGGGTTAAAATACTATTGGAGTCGGGTTTAGTCTTCGACTCATTTTAACAACTCAGGTCCGGGGCATACATCATTCCTATGTCTACCTACGTTAAATTGTCGTGAAAACAAGCTTATGTGCCCAAGCGGTTAAAAGACAATAAACTGCTGATTTTAGTCCCATAATGACTGATTTTTTTCAAATTTCACCTACAAAATCCAAGATTCGATTTACTTGAAAACGAAACTTCAAGTAAAAAAGTAATACCACAAAATCGTCTCCAAATATGATGGAGATTCAACAGTTTCCGCTTTTATCACTAGTTTCCGGACAATCCAGTTGATTAGTCAGACATCTCTGAAAAATCGAAATTTGAGTTGAGTATGCAATAATTTAGAGTAAAACTCTGAAATATGTGTAAAACATGGGGTTGATATGTGTGTCAATAAAGTTAGGTTAATTATGAAATAAAAGTTGGTAAGTTCTACAAAGTAAAAATATTGATCGGATTCCAACAAATACAAATCATTTCCAAATTACTGAATTTAAGTTAACAAGAGACTATATATTATTAATCAAAATCAGGGCATGTTTAGACCGGAAACCTAAATCTAAATAGTGCTAAAAATGATCTCTCAAAATGTCGTTCGATGCCACGGGATTTTGAGAAAGGAGAATTACTACATTTCAAATTGCAATCACGCTAAATGAATATCAAGGGGCGCCAGCTTTCTCAAAATTATAAGAGAGAACAAATTTATATGAATACAGTAAAAATATATCAGGTTACACCTTTCCTTAATAGATCCGTTCCGTGATGTCCGTCTGTCTGCTCGTCGAAAACTCTCAGGAATGACGTTAAGTACTAGTTATCAGCTCAAGTACAGCTATTCTGAAACTAAAATTGACGTCCGCGCTAGATACAGTTCTTATCTGAGTTGAATCCACGAAAACGGGGAAAGTAGTTTGAATGCTACAAATTATATGTTAAAATGTACCATCTATCTGTTACAATACTCAGATTACTCAGTAATACCACAAAATCAATTATAATGCACAAAAACTTGTAATGAAATAAACAAAATATTGATGTTTTCTGGGTCATTGGTAGGATATTTCAAAATATCCTACTAATGCTCCTTTTAAAAATAAAATTACTTTGTGGTGTAGAAAAATAGTCAGTCATTTTATACTCAATATTATTTTTCTTGTACACTCGTGGCATTGTCAGCAATCATAGAAACATAATAGCCAGTTGGGAATCCATATAATGTTTCACTGCACTATACAATCTGTAGCACCCAGTGAACTGTGAGATAACAACATGGATATGTACGGGGGATTGGTGTGAAATATTGAAGAGAAAAAAAAATTGTCATTTGTTTCCTTTGGTTGAAACAGTAAAGAAAAAATGTTTTTTTTTGGTATGTACACTGTCAAGATTCCTTCTTTTGTCAGATTTTGATTAACTTGTTTTGAGATGCACATAAGAACACAGAACGAGAAGAGCAAAGATAAAAACATTTTTGCAGCCAGTAGAAATCTCTATATTTTTTGTATAATTTATGTAGGTACAAGTAAGATTGTATATTTAGAGCACACAATCGTGAAATAATCTGACGATTTAATAAGTAAATAACTATTGAAACTCGCTTCTTTTAAATTTACACTTCTGATCTTCAATATTTTCCCATCGAGTTCCGGTCTCCCTGTATACAATTTACCATACTGAATATTATTTGTTATCATGGCTGTCGTTATTTTTGGAGTTTTGCTTGTAAAGGTTCCTCCAAAATGATTTGATGGTTCCGTTTTATTTATTTATTTATTTATACGCCTATTAGGCTTTTACATACATAGTTATAAAAAATATTCATAAGAAGTTCACAGTTACAGTAGTAATACATAGTATAATCTATCTATTTAACATATTATAACAGCAAGTAACTAGTAATGCATACGATGATTATTTGTAGGTATAAACTTGTTTTACAAAAATAAGAATTTGCCTACTCCTAAGGTTAACAAACGTAATTTAGCTATAAAGAAATGTAAAGTTTATATGTACATAGTAGACAGTGAGAGCAGTAACATGGTATAATACGACATAATAATATAGTGTTTAATATGAGGCCTTTGAATTAGAGAGTTTACGAAATAATTGTTAGCGGTATTGTTAACATAATATACCTAGATCGTTTGACCAGTTATCGTGGCCCGTTAAATCCAGGGCGTTCGCTCTGCCATTTTACATAGTTTAAAAAAAATAATATACACAAAGATTATAAGTATAGAATAGTAAAAGCAATAATTTAACCTTAACCGTTTGACACATAAAAGCAAGTAAAAAGCAAATGAAAACATGATAGTTTGTAGGTGTAAACCTGTCGTAAGAAAATAAGAATATGCCTACTTCTAAGGTATAAAAACCAAAAATTTCTTATAAAAATGAAGTTTATATGTACATATTAGGTAGTAGTAGTATTAACATAATATCTATGCGACACATAAAAGCTAGTGTATATATTAATTTATTCTTCACTAATCTATTCACGAACTAGCGGGCTCCAAAAGCCAGCCAGTTTGTAAATTGATAAATAATTAAAAATAAAATAACATTTTTACTAAATGGTTACAGTAATTACATGTGAAAAAATAATGCAGTTTTAACAATATATTTATATCGCAATGAAATTGGGGTAGACACGGTAAAATTTTCAGATTTCCGCTGCAATATTTTTTTTATTAAGGGGGTATAACCAGACAATACCAAAAATTGGTCCGTTTTAAATGAAATTCTGGACGTATTGACTCTTTTTTACAAAAAAACATAAAATTTTGAAAGATTGTTATTTTATCTGGTAAACGCACTTTATAAATTTTGAAAAACTAAGTTTATTTTTAATATAATAACATTATACCGTTGGTCATTGGCAGATTTGTTAAATTTTCAAATGAAATATTGTATTATACAACACAAATTTCAAATCTTATAATCATACAGCAAAATAAATCAATACATAATCTAGTAGACACTTTTCAGAATTTTAATTTTAGTTCAATTAAAATCATTAAAAAATAAATCCGAGAATGTGTTTTGTGATGAAAATACCTCAGTTTTTCTATTTATTTAATAACTCAGGTCCGGGGCATACATCATTCCTATGTCTACCTACCTTAAATTGTCGTGAAAACAAGCTTATGTGTCCAAGCGGTTAAGGTCTTACAAACTAAAATATTTCAGATTTTTTTTACACACTTATTTTGTTCAGACATTATTGAAAAATCACAAATACTTATGATCAAAAAATACTTACAAGAAGTATACAATATTAAATAATTTATCATCTTGTGTTTTGAGCATTTTTATTGCTTACTCGAATGTAGGTATATATTAAAGCAGGTTTTGAATGAAATAAATGGATATTAAATATTTAGTTTAAAAAATTCGATAGGGGAATAATCGATCTTTCTTATGGGAACCTCCCTGTATAGTTGCAAGCATTTTGGAATTTTAATTCTCAGCCGCTGGTCAATGGGTCTTAACGCTTTATTTCAGCTTCATTACTGCGAGAGAACTATTTATGTCAGGTTAGATTGTAAATGATTTAGGCATTAAAGTGCCTTCTTTTTTCAATCTAAGTTCAAAATTTCACATGTTTTGACAGATTTGACCACCCTGTTTTTGATCTGTTGTAGGTTAAGTTTGAAGGTTAGAAAATTATGCATAAATTGTTTAAATATCCCCAACTAAGAACCTAATCTAATTTTTAATCTACCTGACATAAATAGTTGTCTCTTGTAATAATGAAGCTGAAATTCGTCCTGAAACACTCATCCACATTGAAACAATCTTCCGAGAAAACATAAGACATAACCGTAATTGTTACCCTTTGTGCTATGTATAAAATCTTGTCTTAAACATTAGTTTATCAATTAAAAATAATCTGTAATCAGATGCTATTTTTTGAAAAATTGCAAATCAGTGTTTAGCGGAATTGTGCAATTTTATCGATATTATTATGGCTTCAATCTTAAGAAAGAATGATTGATTCTCTATGTTTTCCATTCCCAGATAATCACCAATGCAACATTCTCCTCAATTGTGTTTGCCCTGCGATTAGCAGATGTTTCAATATTGACTTATAACTGCATAGCTTGTGATCATAACTTATGCGCAAACACACGCAAGTGGAATTTGATACATTTTTGCACTCTGCAATTCCATTATCGTTAGTAATCAACTGATTTGTAATCACCATTAATTACCCTCGTATTGTACCTTTCTCTTGCAGTTCAATGGCTACCTTCTCATCCATTGCAAAAATATTTGATTTACAGAAAATTAAATAAAAATAGTAAATACTGAACAAACTGCTCAAATTCATGCATCAGATCAACAAAATCGATGATGTGCGTATTTCGCCATTTTGATAGTGCGTATAATCCGGCGTCTATTGATGAGTAATAAATTATTTATAACATCGTTTTTTTTTTTGACAAATGATTCAATGTCCCTTTGGATATACCTGTGTAAATTATCTTGATTGATTATCTAAGCATAATCTGTGCCATGTCTATGAAAGAGTGGCTCTTACAATTGTATTGAGGTGCCCAAAGCCACAAAGGGTATACAGTTTCATGATATTGTAGTTTCTCAATATTTCTATCTGAACCATTCAGTGATAATCATCATGGCGGTCTACAAGAGATCCAACAGATCCAAAAGTATTGTTGATTATTTTCTAATTAATTGGAGAAAGAATTTTATTGTGTTGTGTAGTTGATAATTATTAGATATTAATCATGATTGTGCTGTGAGCCTTAATTCATTGGCTTATCCATTTTATGTAGCATTTTGCGGAGTGTTTATGCATTAAAAGACTGTTAGGCCGTCAGCAAAGAAATACGATAAGCTTAAAGATCAGCTGAGATAAACGTGTTTTTTATGAAAAGCATCAATCAATTAGGAATTAAAAAAAGTTTTATGTCTGATACAGAGATGATCTGCATTGATTTCGCTTTAACTGGGGCTATAGACTATAGACTTAATTGGTGCTATCTCCAGCGTTTCACCTTATTCCTGCGCCAGTAGCTCACTCCCTTTAGCTTGTTGAAAGCCAGCATACAAAAAATATATTTTTTCAATAAGACGTAAAATATTTTACAGTTCTCACCTTTATTACGAATTCAATTTTTATAACATTTCTTTTGTGATATATTACAAAAATTACATCAAAATAATGTAGATAAAACAAACTTCCTAATAATCACTCAAATCTATGCTTTCCACAATGAATAAATATAGACTTCGAATATGACAGCGTTCAAATTATCAAGCAGCAGCCATTTTCTCCGCCATCTTTGGTGCCCGGCGCGTCATTAGCAATTAATTTGAATTTTTCGGAGTGGCTAAATGCTATCCAGTATTTTGTTATGTGAAGAATGAGAATGGCCCAAGCGATTCTGACCTTATTCTTCATACAATTTCTTTATACATAAGGGGCAAAATCGCTTCAAAAATCTGGACCCGCCGGGGGGACTGCGGCCTGCAGGAGGTTAATGAAGTGATCCGGGGTTGTCACCGTTTGTTTGGTCTCCTGGTTCCACAACGAGGTTCTCGGGTATCTCAGTCTTCTCATCGAGGCGAGACAGTAGCACCACCGATGAATCTGTCTTTTTTCAACATCTTCACAAAATAAATATATATAATATTCTAAATTGTGGTTTTTGTCTCTTTTCAGGACGAATAGATAATAGCATAATGGCAGTCAACGTATACTCAACAAATGTGACGACAGAAAATCTGTCGCGACACGACATGCTGGCGTGGGTCAACGACTGTCTCTCCTCCAGCTTCTCCAAGATCGAGGAGTTGTGCACGGGAGCCGCCTACTGCCAGTTCATGGACATGCTGTTCACCGGATCAGTGCCCATGAAGAGAATCAAGTTCAAAACCAATCTGGAACACGAATATATACAGAACTTTAAAATACTCCAGGCATCATTTAAAAAGATGAATGTTGACAAGGTTAGTAATCTCTTACTTTTAATATTACTATCTTCTGTTAGTTTAACAAGTCTTTTTATAGGTTTTCTACACATGTGAGAAAAAAAAGGGTCAAAAGTTGTCCAATAAATTTTCGTTAAATAGTAAAATATATTTTTATTGAAACCTGTTCATTATAACTTGTTGCAACAATTTTTTAATTTATTATAAAACCTAAGGTACGTACCCATACTACGTGACCATGTGTAGTATATTCCAAACCCCCCCCCCCCCTCCCCCTTTAGTTTTCACGTAGTAATTCATAAATATGGTTTTGAATTATTTCTTGCTAACAAAAAGTTAAACACTGCACTACAAACTATCAATTTTCAATCAGCTGACGTCTCGGCATATGTACGTTAGTGTTGCCACCTGCGAGTTTTAAAGCGCCATATTTGAATGTAGCTCGAAAAAAATGCGAGATTTCCTTAGAGGATATTGATTATGTGATAAAAACCCAAGCCCCCCGCCCCTCATTGTTACCAAGCGTGGTTTTTTTAAGATCCCCCCCCCCCCCCCCCCCCCCCCGAACGGGTCACGTAGTATGGGTACGTTCCCTTAACAGTTACTATAGTTTTTGAAAATTTTATTACTTTACATAGCTTATTTCTGTCATATATTTTTTTAATAATTATGTAACACTTCTGTTTTTCTTACAAACTTAGTAACACGGGGTTGTGTTGTAGGTTTTCTTGAATACAATATGACACTACCGCATATGGTATGGGCTCATTCTAAAAATGGTATTTGAGATAAACTCTGTCAGGTTCATTTGAAAAGTGCTGCTTTCCTTTTGTATGATGATATAGGCAGGTTTGTTTTATGTCTCTTTACAATCAAGTCAAAAATGTATATTTTAATGATCGGTTTGTTAAAAACCCAATTAGCTGTTACATTAAGCATTGCTCTTTCCGCTCCTTATATTTAACTTATTTTCGAATGTTGCTCGATTTGTTTACATCTGAATGCAAATAAATGTCAATAGGTTGGTAAGATGCTATTTTTGACAAAAAAATGTTAATAATTCTGTGAGATGTTCATTTTTTACATCAAATGCTCTGAATGCTGTATTTTACAGGTGGCACTAATGTTTCTTGTGTTATTTCAAATGCAATGACTTTGCCCATTTTCAATGTTATTAGTGTAATGTGGTCACCATTTTAGTTCAACACTTATATAATGACTGTGATTGGATAATGTTATTTCTGTGGGTAAGAACATTCTGTTATTGAGTTCACCGAAAATGTTATGTTCAAATATAATGAGTGTGCTGGGTGACAAATGAACAACAAAAGGAAGTTTTAAACTACACAAAAGGAATGTGATAAATAATGGTTTGGTCAAGATACAAAGTCAATTTGAGAAAGATTTGTCATACAGTGCAATGCCACAATGTGTTATGAATCACAGTAGCAATTCATAGTTATCAAATTATTGTACATTTTTAATAACCTATAATAATTATTGATGAGTTTTGTATCATTTTTCTGCATACATTTAAAAATGCTTTCCCCTCTCTCCACTTGAAGAATTAAGCGTTACTTTTTTGTTATAAAATTGCAGACAAACTTTTTGAACTAATTTTTTTCAAAATCATTTTTTTATTGAACATACAATGAGACATTCAGTCTTATTCTTGGAAAGTTTAATTGATATTTAAAATCTCCATAACTTGTTGCTACTAGCTGAAAATAGTTTCAAATACTTTTTAATAAATTTCTTGATGGCAAAGTTCACTATCTAAGAAGTTTTGTTGCTTCAAACATTTTCTTGGCATGGATAGATACTCAACGTTCCAAATTATAGTATTTTTAACAGATTTTTATTATACCCAAGTACTTGAATCATACTGTAAGTTAACTGTTTTGTTTAAATTATAATAAATTTATTAATTAGCATTGAGAATGATTTATGAAATGAAAATTTCCATAAATGTGTAGCATTATATCTACCTATTAAAGCACAGTTATATTTAGAAGCAGACATCTGGTGCAACAGAGATTGCCATTCGTGGTCAATATTTCCTGTACGTTTTCACTAGCTTGATGTGATTTGTAACATTTTTTATTTGAACCAATATCAGACATTGACACAAAGTCGGTGGTCATTTTGTTATAATTTTTCGTTCTTGATTAATTTTAATAGACAATATTTTGGGAAATATATGTTGTGTCAGTGGGTGTAAAATAATGGACGCAAACATCATTTTTTTTAATTTTGTTTTTTAAAAATTATTTATATTTTTGAAAATTGTCTTTTCAATAACAGTTATAGGAACAAAATATTTTCAGTATTTTTTTTATTTTTTTATCATGAAGTGTAAAAATTATGCTAACTTCTGAATTACTGTTATCCAAAATGCCTTATTATTGCCGAGGATGCTATTGTCATCAAATACAGCCAGAATTTCTTGGTATATCATTGACTTTCACTCGTTTTCTAGCAACTTGTTCCACACGTATAAATTATCGATTCCATTTTTTTATTTATTTCTATTAAAGGGGCAACAAATGCGAAACTCACATCAAAAGATACTTTATAACACAATAGCGCTTGCTATACAATCCCTACAGACCCGCCAGACGTAAAAAGATCATGTGTTATAAGCGCGGTTTAAGTATTTGCTATTTATTATTATTCTCCGTAACCGCTAGCGGCGGGTTATGCGACCCCCCCTCCGCCGTAAACAGGAGAGGGGTTCATTTTTAATACACGGAACGCCGTGTCGAGCCACTGTCAGCCGTCAAGTTGACGTATGCAGTACAAAGAAATGATATTCCCTCAGCCATTTCGAATTCAACTGACCCTCTCTCCTGCCGTAGGAAGAAATCTTTTATAACATGGTGTGTCGGTAGAAAAGATACTTTATATAACAGTATCTTTTGATGTGAGCTTCATGTCGGTCCCTACCTTTATTAAAAACCTGATAGGTGTAGTTCCATATTCAAATGATTATTTTTCCTAAAATATACAAAGTTTTGTCCTAGAAAAGGGTAGGTTTTTCTTAAGTTTATTATCTTGTTGGGAGCATTATCCATAAACTGAAGAGGATGGTCTGCCATTGACTTCCCCAGGTGATTCCTGTGGACAAGCTGGTGAAGGGCCGCTTTCAGGACAACTTTGAGTTCCTTCAGTGGTTCAAGAAGTTCTTCGATGCCAACTATGACGGGCGGGATTACCGGGGCGACGAGGCTCGTGGGGGACTTCCCCTGGGCGGGGCTCCCCCCGACCTGGGCCTCGTGCTCGGGGGGCCCCCCTACCACCATGCCATATGTACGCAGACAAGTGTTGCCAGTACAGTGCGAAAAGTGGTTAAAGTGACATTGAAGTAGTGGTGGATATCCATTTCAAAATTGTTGATTTCCAAATACATTACAATTTTGACATTATTATATTAGTCGCGTCAATTGGTGACAAAGTGTGATGCCCAAAACAAGAACAATGATTATGATGTCTGTATACACAAATGTATTTAAAAATGTATGTGAACTTTCAAGGAGGTTTTTTTTTAATTTTTCATACAGTAATGTTGGTTACGTTAGTTTTGCTTTTTACACTGACACCTTCTATTTATGATATCATGCATTTTAAATACACCCGTTCGGAGGTTTTTTCATGTTTTTGACTTTGTGCTGGTAATATTTATATTTCCTAATTTTAGTCCCGACATATTTCAATGTCACACTGACCAATTTTCCGTATGTTTAAGGGGGTGCACGGCGAGTTCATCGAAAACGAGTTTAACCTAACCTAACCTCTCGTTGTCGATAAATTTGCTTTCGATGAACTCGTCTGTTACCGTTTAAGGGTATCCTATTTTACCCTACAATTAATATCATGTATTAAAGTACATAATGCATTACTGCAAATGCCTTTTATAAGACTTTTACATCATTTAAATTTGTACGTAATTTATATATATATAGGCTTTGCTGTAAACTTTAATCTTGTATATTGTAAGGATGTCCCAGTGTGACGTTTCTTTGTTAACTGTTGTTCTCTTTCAGTAACTGGATAGGCAGCATGGGTAGATTCATCACTTTGGGCCAAACAACCAAATACCTCCACCTCGCACATCTCACCGTAGATTATTACATTACTTTTATGTTCATATTGTGTATTCTTTACTTTATGTTGCATCAATGAAGATTTCAAGTTTCTTGACGGTTTCGGTTCCGACTGTGAGATAGAAATGTCGTTCTGGCAACAGTTTTGGCCGAGACTAAAAATTCTGATACTGATATTATTATTGGCAGTTATGGGACAGAATTTTTGTAATGTACAGTAAAATCCGCAGATTAGGTTCACACTTGACAAATTTACTAATTTCTTGCTCATGAAAACTGAATTTTTAAAAATTTCGTACTATAAGGTTGAAACCCTTGAAAAACAGAGTTTCACTGTATTTTTTGTATGACTTTTATAGTCTATGTAATTTATGTACTGTAAGTGCTTTACTTTAACTCAGGAGGTTGAAAGTTCATGTCTTGACTAAGTACAAAGATAAAACTATGTGTTTTGTGCATATTAGGCCCTATCGGTCTATGCTTTAATAATATGTTATCAAATCCCATATGTCTGGCAATATGTATCATATACTTACATTAATATGCGGTGCCAGCGAATATTGTCATATCACTGGAATCCCAGAAATAGTTCAGTTTAAAAATTTCTCATGGTGTAAAGTACTAAACATCACACTTGAGTGATCTCTGCGTGAAGAACAATCTCACTCAGGGGCAACTCATGCTCAGGTCAGTCAAGTCTAATGTATTGAATCCTCACGGATGAAGTTTGGGAACAAAGCATTTAATGCGTTGGGTACACATTCTCGGAATAAACCTGCTGCGATTGAGGTCAGAAACTGGTTTTTGAAAACTAAAAGTTTTTTAAAACTTACACTCTTTTGAAAAATGCTACCTGCGACAACCAATGTGAAGCGCCCTTGGGGTGATTGCAACATTATACAGCGCCAGAGTCGTAGGTATTTTCAGTGTCACCCTGGTGAAAGAACACCTTTCATAATCGAAACTGTTTAAAACGTTTTAGCCGTGTTTGGTGACTAGATCTGAATAGCCAGGTACTTCCCCACCTTCTCACCTTTTCCCATCTCATTTTGCTCTCCGTTACCTTCAGCCTCGCAACATACCCCAATCTGGGATGCCATAGGCTCCAGACGATTGGGACTTGCAGTATTCACATAATTTTTTTTTAAATGTTGCCGAAATGTATGTTTTATCTCAAAGTAGGAACCGAAAGTATTTATTTTGTTTATTTGTTTGTTGTTTTTCACATGGTTTTGTTTCCCTTTGTTCCATCACCGCCACCGCCGTCACTACCGTCTCTGCCACCGCCCGCCGCGCCCTTAGATCGTGCCAATCGACAAGCTGGTGAAGGGCCGCTTCCAGGATAACTTTGAATTCCTGCAATGGTTCAAGAAGTTCTTTGACGCCAACTACGGGGGCGCGGACTACGACGCACTGGGCCAGCGGGAGGGGCTCCCCATGGGCATGGGAGGCGCCTCGGCCCCCCGGGGCTCCGGCCAGGTCAAGAAGCCCACCCCCATGCTGGCCCCACCCATGAAAACTCCCCAAAAGCCCACCAGCAGTAATGTTCTTTTCTACATACACGCTTACACCCACACAAAGCTTTCACCATACCATCATCCCGACAATCAAACAAATGTCTTCAACAACTCTATTATGGTTCTGCCACTGAAAGCTCCATTGTGACCTTTCCCTTAACTTACGCAACCGGTTTTTTTTTTTTGCATTAGCTCCACACAGGAGGCCCTGAGGAAAAAATATTTCCTTTGGGGGATGCTGTGTGGAGTGTCTTTTTAGGGAAAGGAAGGAGGGGAAGTTCTGGGAATGAAAAGGTATTAGGGATGGGTAGGAATCTGGGGTTCAATGTGTCCAGGAGTGATAAACGTATGAATCCATCCCTTCCACTGCGGTGCAAGGCGATGGATCGAGAAAGTTCGGCTGGAGAGGTCAAGGGGTCTCCCTCAACCAGTCTCTCTCGGCCCGCCACGCATTAGGTGGGCATCATCATCCACCGCCAAGACCTAGACAAGCCTCACCTCATGAACCCAGGCACCCATGCTAAATCACCAAACGTGGCGAACCATGGGTTGACCTATGCCAAGGGATGTTGGTTATACAATAAATGGTTCCCGGGGCGGTGGTACCCATATCCGCCCCCCAAATTGTAATGATAAACACTGAGCAGAGACTCACTAATGTGTATAATCTATACCGATTTGAGAGCCACTTTGTTTTACTAGATCACCTTTCAATTCCTAGAACCCAGGCTGGCCAATAAAAAAAAATTCTTTGATCAGTTTGAAAATTTGAATCTCTTTGAAGAATGGATTTCAACCTGTAAAAATAATTATCATTTTATTATAATTAATCATTTTAAATTTCTTTTACCCTAATAGAAATGTTCATTTTGTTAAAATCCAGCTGGTTATAAATTTTGCAAGTGAATTCCTTTGTAGGAAAACACATAACCTGTCATTTGTCGTAAGCCCACCGGAGGGCGGGTGATAGATGAGAGATTAAAAAATAAAATGCGATTTTAATCCTTATGTATAAAGAAACTGTACAAGGACAAAGTCAGAATCACTTGTGCCAATATCATTCCAGACGTTGCTTTTTATTTCAAAACTCTAGCCTCTCGGAATTCTCTGATATTAATTTTCTATGGAATACGGCCATATCTGGGCAAATGTCATCCGACATTCAAGAGGTTAAATCGTTTTTGTATGTAAATCTAATATAATTATTTATTTTCAATTAGTTCACACCCTATTTTGGAATGTATATTGAATATCCACAGTATTCAATGTATTTTTAAACCATGAGTTGTACAGACATTTCCCCCATTAGTTTTATGTTATTTTTCATCATTCATTATTTGTATTTCCTAGTAGTGGCCTAGAGTATAATTTGCTATAGCTATTTTAATATCTTAAAAATAATATCAAGTCGATAAATGTTACCACACACTTACTTATACATCAGCG
Organism: Limnephilus auricula; assembly: GCA_951813805.1. Taxonomy (NCBI): domain Eukaryota; kingdom Metazoa; phylum Arthropoda; class Insecta; order Trichoptera; family Limnephilidae; genus Limnephilus; species Limnephilus auricula. The sequence continues at coordinate 8,532,398 of OX638402.1, read as the reverse complement.
AAAATATGATTTAAAACATGTACATATCTTTTTTTTTCACTTGCTAATTTTGTACTGAGCCGGTTTCATCAGCTAATACATTTGATATTAAAGATATATGGTGTTCTAAGTCGTAGCACAGTTTGACATGTTTAACTTTCTGTTTAACAAACAAACTATATTTTAATTCCATTGTCTTTTTAGTAACATTGAGCAACGCCACCAACTGCAAAGTTAACCATGTCAAGCTGTATGTATTGTTTTAGTTATAAATGTTGGAATGGTGGTGAGTAGTCAAATAGAATTTAAATATCTGCAAATATTTTATTCAATATCTGCACAAACAAACTTGCATGACTTTTCTTCTACCTATTCAAAATTATTTTCATCTTCCCTCACTATTTGTCAAAATAATTTTTATAATATAGTATATTTCATTCAATGTTCAATTCTACATTCAAACATTCAATTCTCGTCTCTATTTGGATGTCTACTTTTATCTGTGGGCCTGGGTTCGATTCCCTTGACCCCAAGACCCTTAGGCGAAGTGTCAATGAAAATCATTTATATTTTAAATGCTTGTAAAATAGGTAAAATAAAAATTATCTCATTTAATTTATCATGTTACATACCAGCAATAAATTTAGTTTGTTTAGTTCTTTCTAATATGTATGTATTTCTCCTCAGTGGCCCGAGTTCAAGGCAACACAAGACCTGCTGCAAGAGTAGCCCCGACACAAAAAGGGGGAGACTTGAAAATAGACGAATTAACATGCCAGGTATTGAACTTTTCACTTTTTATTAATAATCAGAAATCTGTTACTTATTATTCCTACATCAAATTTCTATATCTTTGGATTGTGTCCAAATATTCAGTTTTTTTTTTAGTCATTTCTAGACCCAAAATCCACCTTATTTAATTATTCCTAGACCAGACCAGATCAAACTTTCACTTCATCGTGTTGTTCCACAACCTCCTTGTATTCTAGGAGGTTTTGGTTGTTCCCATACCGAATATCCACTTTATTCAGTTATTCCCAGACCAAATATCCACTTGATTCAATTGTTCTCAGACCAAATTCGGTTATTCGCAGACCAAATATCCAATTTATTTGGTTATTCCCGGATTGAATATCCACTTTAATTGGTTATTCCCAGACTGAACCTCTACTTTATTTGGCTATTCCCAGACTGAATATCCACTTTATTTGGTTATTCCCAGGCTAAATATCCGCTTTATTTGGCTATTCCTAGGAAGTATCCACTTTATTTGGCTATTCCTAGACTGAATAAAAATGCACTTTATTCAATTGTTTCCATTTTTTTTACATTAACTCCACACAGGAGGCTCTGAGGAAAATAATTTCCCTCAGGGCCTATGTCATCTTTGAAGATGCTGTGAGGAGGGTCTTTTTGAGGAGAGGAAGGAGTGAACGTGGGTCTTGAAGAGACCCATGTTATAGGAAGGAGGAAACACAGAGGCCGGCAAATCGTTCCACAGCCGAGCTGTTGAACACAAGAACGAGTCGTAGAAGCGTCCCGTTCTCATGTGACAAATGTCGACTGTGTACATATGTTGGGCACGCGTTTGGCGTGTTTCCCGACTATGCACCGGTGCCATAGATAGAATGATTTGACCGATATCATCGCTTCAGTTCGTTTTTATCCAACAGACCAAAACGTAAATCGGGAGAAATGGCGCTTTAATGTTTTTTTTTTACTACAAAAGTACATAAATTTTGGAGGTCGTAAGACAAAGTGCATTTTGAAAAAACCTTAAATAATCTTTTGTAATTTTTTTTTGCACGATTATCGAATAAATAAAGGCTTTTTGAGAACAAATACACACTTAATTCAAGTTCACAAAAAATGGTCTGTTAGACAAAAACGAACTAGAGCGACGATATGTATATATTATTATATTATATTATCACTGTAAAATTGGTGAGTAATGTTCTTTCAATACTGTAGAACATATCATGGCTCATTGAATATCAATTAAACTGCCCGTCATTATATTTTATCAATCATTTTTGCATAGAATTTCCTGTCTGGATCGTTGTATACCGATTGTCTAAATAATGTCTCCATGAATTCATTTTAATCATAAATGTTTAATTCTATTGTTCAAGTTACACGACATGAAGCTCACAGTGGAGGGACTAGAGAAGGAAAGGGATTTCTACTTTGGAAAATTAAGAGACGTGGAGGTATTATGCCAAGAAGCCGAGAGCTCAGAACTGGTCACCAAGATCTTGGACATTCTTTACGCCACAGAGGTAATGTAGCACGCGCATGCCAACTCTATCACTCATCTTATCTTCAAATACTCTCCTAAAACCTTCTCTTTATGTCTCCCAAGTTTCCTCAGTGTGAACCTTTTCATTGTAATTAACCATTGTTCCTAATTAGTATTTATGTTTTTTTTTCGTGTTGCATTAATTCGCTAAATTCACTACTTGATTGTACCTTTTGAGGTCTAAAAAGAAATCATCATAATTTACTCATTTTTGTTTCTCACATTATCTTAATTTTTTTTCCAAGTATTATCTAATTTTTCCATTCTCAAGTTTTGTCAACTTAAGTTCTGGGTCTACGTATAACGAATTGTTCTTAACCTTAAAAATTTATGATTCTTTTTGTTGTCTTCCGAGAGAACTGGAATCGCAGTTAACGATAAAGTCATTAAAAATTTTAAGGTGATTCTTTATTATCAATTCCTTAGAACCAGAATCTCCCCCAGCACAAACACATTGATAAAGTTTTTATCCATCATTTCGGAAAATTTTTATTACCGAGCACTGCTGCGGATCGCTAACGAACAAACAATAGTTCACATCGTCTATATGTATTAATTTGATGTGAACAATGTGAAATTTTGTTGGGCAGTCTGCAGATTATATAATGGATAAAATCTTAATCGATATGGTCGTGCTAGAGAGTCTGAGCATCAAATAAAATTTTCACACTATTGATGAACTAGATATTATAATCTGTGGTTCTGAACCCTTGAAGAGGGTGTAAGCTAAGTACAAACAGTTATAATTTGAAATGAAAGCAATTTAAACCTAAATTGTCGGCGCTATGGGTACAAAACATAAAAAGGGGGTTTCGTGTGTTGCGTCACGTTGGCATGTTTTTTTTTGAGATAATCATGTTTCCATCGACTGTTCAGTGCATGTCATTGTTTTATGTATCTATTTTTGTTTTGATCCTGTGATTTTTCAGGATGCAAATGGTTTTAATACAGATGTTACCACAGATTCTTCCATCTAATTTGCAGTTGTTTTTCTTTTGTAAGTTATTTGACAATGTATTAGAGCAACAAAGTTTGCACCCTGTTTTGTATTGTGTTGTGTGTTTTACCTGACACAAGCCCCTGGCTCTATTCTCTAGTAGTACATTTTATATAGTAACTTGCTTTTTTATACTGTTTACCGTTAACCACCACCCTCAGAACTAGGAACTTTTACAAAGTAATAATTGACATAAATAGATACAAAAAGAAAAAACTTATTTTTTTTAAATAAAGCATTTTATGTTTTTATCACAATCTTTTAAACCCCCTCATTCATTTCATTATTTGATTTTGGGATTCAAAATTTTCTTGTATGTATTTATTGTATGCATGGACAAACTTGTATTTCACTAACCAATTATTCCAACCTTTCTTTATTTGAATTATTTCAAGCACCTTTCTCTCACTCACTCATTCGGTTAATTTAACAGCATACTGTCAGTTTTTTTTTTATGGTGAAGGTGTTAATTAGTTTTGGTATATTTTAAACATCCAATGAACTGATCTTCATGTGTATTTTTTTTAAAAAGTTTTTTGGTTTATTAAATAAGGTACATAATATATATATATATATATATATATATATATATATATATATATATATATATATATATATTGATAATATTACTAACTTAGTTCTTATATTTTGTAGCTAATAATAACTCAAATTTTTTAAGTATTCCTTTGGCACTTTTTTGTGGAAGGAAATCACAAAAATTGCACAGATAATTCAAATTGTAATGGTTTAATGTGCTCAAAAGGTTTTTATGGTCAGTGATTATATTTTGTTAATATTAGTTTATGGTCGAGAGCATTTTTAGTATTCTGTGGGATTCCCGTGTTGAAGTCAATACCACAAGTGTCATGCTTCACTAAAATGTTTGTTTTTGATCACTGCACCCATTATACCACCTAATTTATTTACCTTCTATTCTTTAAAGATGCAATACTACCCAAAAGTACAAACCCTTTCACCAACATGTTGACTGCTTCAAATCAAACTACATTTTTTATTATTATTAGCTATATAAACACGTAAAAATACAAAATATTATGATATAGATAAGTATAAAAATATTTTTTCTTAGTCCGCCTCACCAGAGGGTCCTGTGTTGAGACGGACTAAAGTTATTTAATTTCATTGTGCAGAATCAAACTAGCCAAAGTTTGAACAATCTACTCCACCCATGCGACTGATTTATACATTTTAGTCATTACTATATTTATGATAATGGCGTTTACATAGACATATTAATATTACTAGATGAGAATATATAGGAGAGGGGTGAAAACCAACTATAGCGGGTCGAAGAGGGGTTGACTGTGATGATATGTGATTCGTCACTAAATCAATCTGACAGTATATAGTCATCTCGCATTATAATATCACCATTTAATTCTTAAAAGTATAATCTGCTTTTAAATGAACAGACCTTTTTACATGGGAGTGCGAATTGCTCGCCACGTTTTTAACAAATTTGCCAAGTCGAAATACGGCAAAGTAAAGTTTGTAGCTATTTTCAGAGTCGAATATTTTGTTGCCGTATTTAGTTAAGACACTTTTACAAATGTTTCATAATTTGTTTACCCCAGTAAGCAATGATGAGCACAATCGAGAAATGCCTCGCCATGTATCCCGATTGTCTCGGTGTCATAGTATATGTTACTAAAACATCTGAATGAGCTTAAAATGTTGTAGAATAATGCTTACCTATGGAATGTAATACGACAATTGGGTTTTTTTTCTCTTTCACTTCTATTTTTACACGATTTAATAGTACAAGCCACCATTTTTGCCATGTTATTTCGTAAAATGTACCGATGAGAGCTCGACGCTAGTCCGCACAAGAATGATGACGTCACATTTTCTAGATTCACGCGAAGCTATACGTGAGGGGGAAATAATACGCTTTTATCACTTAAGGCAGGTCTAGTAATATTCATATGTCTATGGGCATGTACTAAGTATTTCTTTATGTTATGAAAACTTGTTATATATGTTTATAAGGTGTGGGTGATATGAAATTCTCGGACGCTTCTAAGTTTTTGATTAACTTCAGGTAGTGTAATTTGATTTGGAGTAGTCCTGGGTTGATCACGATCGACCGTGATGGTGGATTTTGACTTGATCACGGACCACCAATGATGGATCGGGCACTTTTTCCAAAAAGCCTTTTCCAGCCTGGAACCGCAGTGACAGTCCTTTTCAGATTAACCATTTGTATTTTGCGAGAAAGAGACGCCCGGTCTATACAATTTACATATCTATGGTCTACATTAACATGACGGCAGTGGATTGATCTGTCATTTAGCATATTTTCTATGTTTAAAAGTACCTGATCACTTTGCCAGTGGGTTGTAATCAACCCGGGTCGTGTAATCGATGCAAGACTAATCTGGGGCAATCGTTATCCAAAAATATTGGGCAGCTCTCTTTACTGATGCATAATTATGCACAAAGCACCTGGATGCATAATGTGTTTTTACATAATATTTTGTTTACTTTTCAATAGCTCATTACATAATATTCAGTTCTTAAAATGTACGTAAAAGCTCAGCTGTGCGAAAAATTAAAAACAAACTAATGTTAGAACTTTCACTGTTTTTAGGACGGATTTGCTCCCCCCGAGGAATTAGATGGAGACAATCCCCCCGGCCCAGAAGAAGAAGAATATTAGATTAATCCACATTGACATTATGCTTTGATAGACTCGAGTCCATCTCTCTCTCACCACGCCCAGCCACAGCCCTCTGGACATCAGCAGCCTCTCGGGAGTTCAAACAGAAAACATTATTTATCCAAGGCTATATTTAGTCAAAATAAAACGGAGAGATTACAGAGATTTATTGTTCCCTTCTACGATTTAACAAATAAGGACTAAACCCTTTGCACATGTATAAACTGATTGCTTTCATCTCTTATTCAATTCTCTCACCACCAAACAAACCTGCTTACCGCCTTTTCTCTCCCCACCACCACATCATAGCCGCCTCTTTTTGTATTCAAATATGTAATTGTTTTTCCATCTTTCAATCAGATGCAGATTTTGCCAAGTCACAAGACTTTGGTTTCAGATTTAAATTATTGTATTAAGTTACACTCTCTGTTATACTGTGAAATCTTTAACATAATTACATAAATACATATTTAAAAGCTTTGGTATTTTTACGGATTACTAGGAAATCTCAAGCTATATTGGTTGGTAGATCAGCCTATTTATTGTTTTTGTTTCTGTTATCCTCTCATCACATTAATTAGCCAAAATGTCTCCCAATCACAGGTGACATTATTTAGACAAACTGTACATAACTTTTTTCGAAAATTAAAATGATTATTGATTAAATAAAATTGATTGTTTGAAATTTCAATGTAAATAAATGTGATAAAGGTTGAAAATGATTGAAATGATCATCTCGTTTTAGGCATAAGAGTTTGTTGATGTTGAAGCACATCTAAGAAAATCTCACTTTGATGTAAATCAACCTTCCTCATTTGAAGTAATCAAATGCAAGAAGAGGATATCTCGGATGTTTGTTTCCGAGTATGAGAGTACTTGCCTATATATATATTTTTTTATATATATTATAATACATAACATGTCATTATTCTCGAGCTTGAGATTTCTTAGTTCTTCTTGCAAGTCGAGTATATTGAAGTGAATATTTGCATTTATTGTATTTTACTTGAATCGACGTTCTGATTTGAAAATAATTATGTTAAATAAAATTAAGTAAAAATGTTTTCTTTGGTTTTACTCTTCCTTCTCCCACACTTAAGCCAGGGACAGACACAGCGTTAAAAGCGCCGGCGTTATTTGGCTTGGCCTACTTCACCATATCGCTCGCCATACACTTGCGATTGGAATGCATGGCGAGGAATATGCTGAAATAGGCCAAGCCAAATAACGCTAGCGCTTATAACGCCGTGTGTGTCCCTGGCTTAAAAATGACAAATATGATGACACAGGCCATAAAGGTTTTTTTTTTCCCAGGGCCTTCTGTGTGGAGCTAACATAAAAAGAAAAAAGTCCACTATAGACTGAGATTATATATTAGCTAACTGCCAGGAGCACATAATGCTGAAGAGAAATACAACTCAATATCACTTTGAGTTAATTTGTTTATTTTATCATTTTGTGCCAGGAGAGCAAAATGTTGAAGCAGCAATTTTAAAATATATTATTGATACCTTTCACTTGGGTAGATGTAAATTAGTACACAATTTACCAGGAGCACAAGAATTCAAAGAGGTAATATTTTATTGAATGTATGGCAGTTAGATTTCAATCAGGGCTGGCCCTGTTCAAGTGCATTTGGAGATTTTATAGATCTGAGGCTCTGTTAATACCTAATACAGCAGCCTTGAGGTTGTTAGTAGCACCAGGCGCTGTTTAGCTCAAGGCCAGCCAGTGCAATCCTCACAACTCCGGAAGTTATGCGCATTGCTGAATCATATTAGGCACCTATGCACATTTTGTTAAAGTTATAATGCTGCGTGTACACTTGGGGGCCCAACCAGTTGAAAGAATTATGGGAAAAAAACAAACCAACCGCAAGTTTTTTTTTATTAGAATACCGCACAAGATTCCCAACTGCTCCCGTCTGGAGCCAGTGAGACTATGGCATCCCCAATTGGAGTATGTTGTGAGGCTGAAGGGAGAGGAAAGTGGGGAAGTACCTGGCTGTTCAGATCTGGTCACTAAACACGGCTAAAGCCATTTCAAGTAACGTTTCGATTCTGAATGGTGGTCTTACACCAGGGCAATACTGAGAGTATCTTCCACTCAGGAACATGCCGCAAATACACTATATACTATTTTGAATTAATTAATTGTAAAATAACACAAATTGATTAAATAAAATTTATAATAAATATAGGATTGGCAGTCTTGCCCCTTGACCACACCGGCCGTTTATGTCAATTGCGTTTAGTTGTCCCTTTCCCATGATTCATGGTTCGGCTTAAAAGTGTATAAGCAGCACAATATGTGTCAACCCGCAAATATTTTGAAGTTGTGTAGTGTTAATAAAACAATATAAAATATTAACAGCAAAATTTATTTGAAAAAAAGAGGCGTTTTACACAATGCTTTTTTTCATCCAGTTTCCATATAGGTTGTCTCTTCATACCAATTCGGTATAAAAAAATACATTTATCTATTTTGGTATGATTTTCAGACAGACATTATTAATTTGACATCTCTAGTCATTCTTTTACATAACTATATTATTACATGTAAATTTTCATTTCGTTTTACATTTTAAATATCGATAAAAAAAAACTGTAATACGTTTATCACTGATCGTAAATGTGTTACTGTTTGGTGTTGTAAGTTTTGCACATATCGACCCTTTGGAATAACAAGGTTCCATCTGATCCTTTAACGTCATGCGATAATGAACTCTAAGGTAGCTTACCACAGATCCCATAACCACGTGACCTTTCCGCAACAGATGGAACCTTATTATTCCAAAGGATCGATATATTTGATGATTTGTTGACGGTAACGGCAAATGACAGATACTTGCATGTGATCTATTATGTTCAAGGTGATGCCATTTTTTGACGATTTAGTATTGTCCCAATATATTCTTTCTTCTCTAATGGCAACTGTGTATCTGTATGAAATCGGTAAGTGTGAAAATAATGATTGTGTAAAGCAAAGATTTTTCATAGAGGTTCTGAGGCCCTAGCACACTCGATCGATAGGATAACTATCGGTAACTTCTCATCGTTCCCTAGCATGACTACAGATCGCCAACGAATAAGTGACAGTCCACAGTGACTAAGTGTCCTTAACATATTCGACATCAACTGTTGTTTGTACGTTAGCGATGTTGTTGTCCTAGGGAATGACAAGAAGTTACCGATAGTTATCCTATCGATCGTTGTCGATCGACCATGCTAGCACACCTGATATAGTTTCCGTATGAGGATTGGTAAGAAAAAAAAGCATAGTGTAAAACGCCCATTACTATATTACAAATTACAACATAATGTTAATAATCCATTAAACCACTCCTTTAATATATTATAAAATTATCTAAAATCTTGTAACACATACATACTTACAAAAAACAAGGAAAACCCTAACTATATCGGCATGTGGCTGAAAACTATATCAAGATTACATCATAAAATGAACCCAGAACATGCATGTATAATGTAATTTGATATTTTAATAAGCCAACTAAAACTGAAATCATTTGAACAATGAATAATGTTTATGTAAAACAATAATACAATACTTAATCTATTTTCAGATCATTAAAATTCTAATCAAATAAAAATGTAAATTGATTATAAAACATACATATTTGTACTAAGTTAAGGTACTACATTATATTCTTATACATACAGTGAAACCCTCTTAAGTTTGTTTTTTTCAGTCCCTTGAAGACCGAATGGCGCAATTTATCCCACTTATGAGGTATTCCCGCCTGAAAGTGTTTTTTTCTGATCCCTTGGAAACTTCATAACCACTGGAGCGATTTTTGGCTTACATATGCGCCATTTTAAATGTCTACAATTGCTTTTCGGATAAAAAAAGCCAATCCCTTGATTCGGAATTTAAAAAAAATTTATTTGTAGCTTCCATGTTTGTTATTTTAGTTTTAAAATAAAGCTACTGAAATGCTTTATCTATTATAACCATAGATGTCGCAAATCCGAACTTCGTAGACTATTTTAGAACGATGTTAAAAATATATTTTTTTCACGCAGAATTTCTGATCAGCTCTTTACGGTTAAAATTAAGCCCTTTTTCCAAAGATATTTACCTTTCATTATCAAGTATACATACCACAGACAACATACAGAAATCTAAATTATTCTATGTTGACTCGAATAATGGTAGATTCAGACTGGGTCGACGTACGTGCGCATCGCTACGCCTAACAATATCTGGACTGCTTAGCAACCGTACATTTTCTATAAAAATTTATGTTTTAGAATCACATTGGCCACACGCATCGCGACGTGCGATGTCTGTGGCCATTTTCAGAGAAAATGTATGGTTGCTAAGCATTGTTTGGCATAGCGATGCGTACGTACGTCGACCCAGTCTGAATCTACCTTTAGTATCTCTGACGGCAGTTTCAAAGTATCAAACACTCAGGGTCCGCTATATAAATCCGGATATAAACTTTACGATTTTTTTATATTTTTTTTATAAATCCTACAAATATGAGATAAACGGTAAAATACAGGTTAATTCATTGGCTGTATTATATAGCACTTTAATAATTTTTAATGTCTCCATGTTAAAATTCGAAGGTATGATTTTTTTAATGTTGTCGAAAAATTTTAAAAATGATCGTCTGGAAATCTCGATCAATCGAGGCAAATTTATTTATTTCGAGAGGTCGCTCCAGTGGTTAAGAGAGTTTCACTGTACTGTTGTTTTTATTATATACAGTTTTATAAAATTACAATTAGGGTCAGTTGTTTCAAAGAACTCGAATATTCAAATTTCAAAGATAATATTGTTTTGTAAAAGTTCTATTCAAATTCTGTTATTATTCCACTATCTTACAGGCAATGTTTCACAGACCTTGAATACGTATTAACTTTGAAATTTGGCAGTCAACTGGCCCTTACATAATATCAAATTACCATTTAGAAAATCTCCATGGCGAACAATTTGCAACCCTGTTTATCTTGTCATCATTATTAGCTTCGGAAAATCTCCAGGGCGAGGAATTTGCAAGCCTGCTAACCTTGCCATCATCGTTAGGTGTAGGACTTTCCAAGGATTTGGATCTATTATCCACGACAGCGGGTTTCTTAAAAGCTCCATCAAACAAAACAGGATTGCTTTTCTGAATAGGCGCTGAGGATTTGTTTTGTATTTGAGCCGAAGTAGTGCTAGCTACCGCAACGGCTAAACTGTATTTCTTTGTAAAATCAGCACCCAATCTTGTAGTATTACCGGCACCTATTCTTGATGTGGAAGAATAAGGGTTACTGCTGCAAATAGAATTTAAGTCTGCAGTTTCAGAGGTGATAGACGGAGTGGTGTAGGGCCCTTTGAAGAAGAATGTGTCATCATCTCCATTTCGGTCATCAGTATTCTTCTTACTGATAATGTTTGAAATCTCGTCATCGCAGATAACATACTTTTTGTTATTAGCTGCTGCAGCTACACTTGTAGATTCCTTGGTGGTTGTGCAATGTGGTCGCTTATCAACAATAGGAACACTTTCTTTAGGTTTATCTTTAATTGAAGTAAAGTTATTCGTAATAATAACCGTGTCTTCATGCTCATTGTCGGAAAAATAATTACATCCGCTGTCATCTTCATAACCATTTCCACCACCGTGCAGATCATCGGGATTGTCGTTCATCACCATAGGATCATCGTTGATAGTCATGGCTCTCTCGGTTATTTTCTTTACCGGGCTTATTGTTGTGGAAGATTTCATAGTGGACGTGGCCACAGATTTTCCATTTAAATTTTTTTCTTTTGTACTGTAAAAACTAGAGATGTGTGTTGATGAACCAATGTTAGAAGTTGTACTGAATCTTGAATCTGAAAAATAAATAATTTTGCTTTTTTATATTGAAAGGAATGTCATAATTGTATTTTAAATTCAGTTAGTATTAAAAGTTGTGAAAATCAAAATAATGAATTACTTACCGTCAAATCTGTACTTTTTCAATTCATTCTCTGTATCATTGAACGGCTCGTTTACCATTTTCCTTTTTCTTAGTCTATCCATTGGCATTTTAAAGCCATTAGATTCATGTTGCTTCGTAAACACTGCTGGATTTCTTGACTGATTCTGAGAAGTGTAATAATTGCTAACTTGTGTGCTTTGTCTGAAAGGTGGGAAGGGATTGTGAGGTCTTTCTCTGGGAATCTCCTCTCGATCACAATGAAATTCTGGAACTCTAGAATGATCAGCGGTTGAATAAATATCTGTTGACCTTCCTAGACCAGCGTTTCTAGACCTCGGATCCGGAATACTGAAATTTCTATATTCAGAATTTTCACCAAATTTATATAAATTTTGCATTCTTCCTGGATTTGAGATTGGATATTCGGATCTTGCTAATGGAATCTGGAATGAATCAGTAAAATTATCACCGTACGAAGTTTGTGGGTGCTTTCTCATTTCTCGTTGTTTGTTGAGAATCTGACAATGGTCATAATTAAAATCTCCAAAATCTGAAACACCCTTAGCCGAGTTCATGTTAAGTGGTCCTCTATGATAGCTGTCACGTGTAACATGGTAGAGTTGATTATTGCTGGACTGCACCACATGCGAATTTCTTATCCTTTCATTGATTTGGCTGTCTCTTCCATAAGTCCTTTGTGCAGTTTTTACATTTCTCTGATCTGCGCTTGCGGGGAGGGTGATCATTTTGTTGAGGGTTTTATGCAGTAAGTCCTGATCTGATGCCTTCAAAATGCTACTTCCTTTCTTGGGGAAGCAAAATGATAACTGGTTGTGATTATTGGGAACAGTCCTTCCATGCTTTAAGGAGGATGAAATACTTCTCTCTGCGCCATATTTAGTGGACATGTCAAAGGGGCTTCTTCCTTCTTTAAGTTGTTTTCTAAAGCTTGATGAAGAAGTGGAATTGGTGAAAGCACCTTCCCCATATTTATTCCCCACACAAACAGTGTATTCTAATGAGGGTTTTGGATTCCAAAGCACATTGGAAGGATTCTTAAAGACATATTGGCTGTGTGTCATGTGCTGTCTCGTTTCTCTGGCAATGTTCGTGGCTGTTCTATCAAAGAACGGAGTTTCTAGTGGCTGATGTATGAACCTTTCAAAGGTTTCAAAATCATCAATTCCACGATAAAGATCTTTGAAGTTGGTTTTATAATTTAGTTTAATATTAGGTCCTGCCTCCCTGTCTATGTTACTGGAGTGGTTGTAGAAGCTTTGAGATGATAAACATGTTTGATCACCAACTGTAAAAAACAAAAAATATATATATAAATTTCATCAGCACCTGGCATGTAAATATGTTTCTTTCAAATTTTAGAACTATTACGATATTGCCAGTTATAAAAAAAAAAAAAAAAAATTAAATGCTTTATTTCATGAAAGACAATAATTTGTGGTAATAAAATTTGCACAGAATGAGGTATTTATTCGTTAATAAATACTTTATCGTAAAAATAAGATGATATTAGCATTAAAAGTATAAAAGTTCCTCTCAGGGACGACTTATTTTTAGATTTGGAAGGCCCTTCGCTCATGGATAAACCGAAATCAAGCTAAAACTGGTTGGCAACTGCAGGTTGCAACTGGTTTGCAAGCTTCTCTCAAGGCGCAACTCAAGTTTACGATATCAGTAGGGCGATTCCGCTGTAGACAATTCTCAACATTAATTTTTAAATCACAGTATTTGTTACTTTTTTAATATCAGTGCAAAGAAGAAGATCAATATTTGATAATAATAAAAAAAACATTATCATTCGAAGAATTTGGTATAAACTGCAAAATCACACCGTGCAACACTGGCGAGGAAACAGCTGTTACCGATGGTTTGAGGTTATATTTTACCGCTAAACGTGTGATGACAATATTAACTTATTCTTACGTGCCAAACGATTTCAGAACTTGTCGTTATTTTTTAAGCAACGTTGAATACAAGAAGTCACTGATAGCTTGTTGCACCCGCGATTCAAAAGATATAAAGTTTGTGTTTTTCACAGAAATAAAGTGCCAACGTTTTGAAACTTTGTAAAAGTAAGAAGAAATCAGAAGTAAACCTAAATCAATCGTTTTTAATAGTATAATGGTAGTTTAATTGAAATAAACGTTGACTCAAATTGGTTGCACCACGGGTGTAACTCTTTGCCAACAGTGATTTATATTTAATATGTGTGTTTATATTATATTCACTTTTTTTACAGAAACAACGGTCAAAATGACAAAAGAACAACGGAAAGAGACTGCTTAATTATTATAATATTCAGTCTCTCTAAAAATATCTTCTTTATATTAGTAGCAAAAGAAGAAGTTAAAGAAAAGATAGGCATTCAATCAAAACATTTCTTTCAACCTGAAGACATGCAATAGCATTTCCGTGTTTTTTTTTTCCAGTCTCATCTTAAATGCACATTGATTTTGAAATCTCCGACAACCACCACTGAAAGAAAGTGATTGGGACGATAACGAACTGGAACCTCTTACAGATTACAAAATACGAAAATAAATTCTGTGTCCTGATATATCTGCGCCTTCAGTATCTGATCAGAGTAAATCCTTTGTGTCATCCAACGCCTCTTCAACGGAAGGCGGGAATGGGTACCGCCGCCCCGGGAACCATTTATTGGATAACCAAAACCTCTGCCATAGGTCACCCAAAATGGTTCGCTACGTTTGGTGACTTAGCAGGGGTGCCCGGGTTTATGGGTGAGGTTTGTCTAGGTCTTGGCGGCGGATGATCTGGACACACTGAACCCCAGATTCCTATCCAACCATTATACCTTTTTCCTTCCCAGAACTTCCTATCCTTCCTTTCCTTAAAAACCCTTCCACACAGCATCCCAAAGATGACATAGGCCCTGAGGGAAATTATTTTCCTCAGGGCCTTCTGTGTGGAGCTAATGTAAAAAAAAAAAAGTAAGCAGAAGCAAGTCCTGAAACTGGTAATTTCTGTGCCGCTGTCTTACCAAAAGATATTTGCATTGGTTTCTACGTACTCGTACAACAATTCTGCAAGTCTGGCAAAAAAAAAAACTTTATGTCGCTATGTGAGGGTGTGTCAGAGCGATATGGATGAAGATGGAGAAATTAGAGCACAATTTCTAACGACGATTGATGGCAAACGTTTCTCTGAAATCGTGAATGACATAGCAGATGCGCAATTTGAAGACATCATCGCAAAGTTCGAAGCGCCAGAGAAAAGGATTGATGGAAATAATTTGTTCATGGAATTTTCGATGAATATTGACGTTTTCGAAAGATATAGTTAAAATAATTGACAATAAAAAAGTACTGATTAGTCATAAGCATTGTTTGATCGCTTATTTCATTCCTCTATAAGTTTTTATTGATGTTTATATCCACTTAAATTAGACGGGTTGCACCCGCGATGATTTGACGATGCACCCGCGATGATTTTATGATGCACCCGCGATGGCTTCAAAAGCGAATAATTCATTAGATATGATTTTAGATTTTCACGGCCAAAAGTATTTTTGTTATTTATTTTTGGGGTGTTATGCGGTGTTACGCAATCTCCTTCTTTAGCCAACGTTACAGTGTCCATTTCGGACAACGTTACAGTGTCCATCATCAGGGCAGATGTGTGTATACATGTACAGCACATCTGCCCTGATGATGGACATTGTAATGTTGTCCGAGATAGCGTAACACGGCATAACACCCCAAAAATAAATAACAAGAATAATTCACTGTTTATTTTTCCATTTATATTTTTTTAATTTTGTAGTTGATTAGTTAACGCCTAACAAAATATAAAGGCATAACATAATAAATATTTCACAATTAAGAGACTTTTGTGTTTTTGTCGTATGATCTGGAAAGGTGTGGCCAAATTTGACTGACAGTTAAAATTTAAATTTAGTGCACTATTTAGCTTTCTGATGAAACGGGCGGCCCTAAATAAATAAAATTCTTGTACTAACTCAAGCTTTTATTTTGATACCACACATTTGGTAATTTATGCAAACAACTAAAATATTATACATCTGAATCATTGATGTATGTAGGTACTTTTATGTACCGGGTTATTAATATAAATATATTATATTGTAAAGGTCCCTTCAATTATAGAAGAATGGTCATTGTCACATTTCAATACTGTAAGCAGTGGCGGTTTTCTCTAAAGTGCGTTTGTGCGGCGAACCCCCAATAAAAAGATGAGAAAATAAAACAAACTTGTTGTATAATAATATAAGCACATTATAGATAGCTCGACATTAAAATTCCGCCTTTAAAAATCACGCCACCGAAAAATACGATACCTATTCCCAATTTGTGCGCGTAACAATCCGCACATAATCATCCATCCATAAAAAATCATAGCCGATACAAATCCCTGTGACGGTGAAACGAACAAAACTAAGCAATATTAACCCAGCTCGGTGCGGCGCTCGCGGATGTCATGTGACCTCCGAACATTGTCGAGTCTCGCAGTAACGGTTGACCTTTGCACTTTGCACCATAATATGGATGCAAGTTAAATGTTATATATTATGGTACTTATTTAACTTTGTAGTCATTTTGGTACATTTTTTATTTTCTTGTTTCTGCATTTCTCCAACCTTTTGCTAATGGCATTTGTAAATCTACTTTTGAAGTAGACCGATTTTGACTTCTGTTTTCGTATTAATTTTTTTTAGATAAGTTTTTATATCCCTTAGTTACGAGTAATTTACTAAAGTTTCGGTAAACGTCGCTAGTTATGCAATTTCGTGTTGAGCTTTCTCCAGTATTGTGTCGGCTTTCAAATTGAAAGCGGTTGCGTTTATCGATTGTCGCGAATATTCTGTCGCAATTTTTTTTCACAATGGCGGAATACAGTGTTGATATATACAAAAAATAACGCTAATACTAATGAAAAAAAGGTTGGAATTTTTTTTTTGTATAAGTGTGTAATGGATTTTTTGTATAAGTGAAAACTTCTAATTTTATTTCGTGCCACCTTCATTTTTGGTTTTTTATGTTTTAAAATATAAATTACATATCCTACATTCTAAGTTATTTTTCTTATTGATAACAAAAAATTGCAACGTACATTGGAGTGCTGTAAAAATCATTAAACAATTTAATTCCTCTAAAACTTTTCTGGTTATCTAATAATTTTGTCGAGGAGTGTCAAGTTATTTAAAAACAATAGTATGTAGGTACCTTTCCCACTAACTTTAGTTAGTAAATAAATTTCGATTAGATATATCTTCTCTTGAATTTCTGAAGCCCCCGTTAAAAAGACCACGAACCGCCACTGACTGTAAGAAGCATGTTAGCACACATGCTCCTTTTGAATGCTTTATGTTAATATGGATACGACCTCTGGCTGGTTTCACTTTAGCAGATTTTGAGTAAAACTATGGTGATATTTGAACATTCAGACATAGACGTGTGTGCATAGATGGAATAACCAAATTAAGTCAAAAATCATTAATTTGATAGCATAAATTGATTTTTGTAAAAAATTATGGTACCTAATTTATCTTATCAGATAAACAACAAAATTAATCAGTAAAAAGGGATTAAAATTAAAACTTACAGTTCCCCGAAATAAGCTTTCCATTTCTGAATACTATTGTATTATCATTGTTGCCATTTCCCAAGGGGCGATGTTGATTGCGATCAGTACCTAAACATAAAAAAATAAATTATATAAAAATACAGGGAAATTTTTGTTTGTAAACCGACAATGTAGTATGTGTGTAGTAATTAATTACCCTTCCTGTGATGATTCATGCTCTGCTCTGTGTGTTCCAAGTCTTTCCTGTTGTGCCTCTGCGATACCTGTACCCTTCTTTGCGTGGAACTGATTTCAAGAGCCTTCTTTATGTGTGTGTTAGAGGCAACTCTGTTCCCCTTAATTACATCTTTACTTTGAATTTTAGACACCACAGCATCCATGTCGGAATATTTCAATGCTTGATCAGATTTTCGCAAAACGTAAGAATAAGTTTTTTTAACGATGATGCTCTTATTCTTACTTCTCAGACCCAATCCGGCAGTCGTAGGTTTTTCCAAAGCTTTGGTAGATTTTTTTACGATTTTGGCAATAGGCACCTCTCTGACTGATTCTTTGTTTTTGGGTTTTTCCCTGGATCGCCTTTTTGGAATTTCTAAAACTTTTTTTACTGATGGTTTAATAATTTTCTTCTTCGGCGGTTTTGCTTTGACCACTTTTGACTTAGCTTTTCCACTAATTGGAGACTTGGAAGTATCTTTTTCTTTCTGCGTGAATATATCAAAGATAGAGTCATCCAATTCTGGGTTGATTGTCTCAGTCTTTTTGTTTGAAGCTTCATCATTGGTCTGATCTTTTGCGGTGACTTTGTTTGTATCGTCCGATGGATGTTCCTTAGAGATGATTTGCCTGTTGATATTTTTCAAAATGTTACTCACAAATTTAGAAGTGCTTTCTTTAGCGTCGTTGGCATCTTTAATAGCGCAATCTATTATTTTCTCACTGTCGCAAAAGAATTTAGTAAAGTTCTTGTCCACTTTCTTTCTTAAGCAGTATTGTGGATTTTCAGCAGCTTTGGCTGGATCTTCTAATTGTTCACCGTCTTCACCAGAAGAACATACTGATTCAATGTTTTTACAGTTTGACTCTTTTTTGTTCAAAGAATACAAGTTTTGTTTGTCTTTTTTTTCTAAGAATGACCGGTCGATTTGCTTTGTACTCTCATTGTAGTCATAGTCTGAAGTTCGAGAATACAGTTTCCTTCGTATGAAGGAAGGCTTGGAGCAATTATCTGAAATTCGAGTAACAATAAAATGACAAGAATCTCCTGTAGCATTATTGTTAAAATAAGCATCATCAGCAATAGGTGTATTACCTGCTTGAGGGGTTGACTTATTACTTGCACTATTGTTATGCCGTGTAAATGGTTTCTCTTTACTTGCCACTTCTACAGCTTTAATTCTAGTTGATTTTCTTCCATTGATGGGTTGTACAATTTTTTCTAGAGAAATAATTTCTTTTTCGATATTATTGCTTTCAGATAGGTCAGATTCTATTCTTTTCGATGGGGCAGGTTCTTTCCTTTGAGGTGGAGCAGGTTCTTTTGTTTGAGGTGGGGCAGGTTCTTCACTTTGAGGTGAGGCAGATTTTTTACTTTGAGGTGGTGTAGGTTTTTTACTTTGATGTGGGGCAGGTTTTTTACTTTGATGTGGGGCAGGTTCTTCACTTTGAGGTGAGGCAGGTTTTTTACTTTGAGGTGGTGTAGGTTTTTTACTTTGATGTGGGGCAGGTTTTTTACTTTGAGGTTGGGCAGATTTTTTACGTTGAGATGGGGCAGGTTTTTTATTTTGAGGGGGGGCAGGTTCTTTTCTTTGAGCAGGCAAATCAACTGGGATTTTTTTATTATCGGAGACATGTTTGTTGATGGCTGGCTTTGTAAGAATTTTTATTGGAATTTGACTCTCAAGTGACTGCTTTTGTAATACTTTTATTTTGCTGTTAATTTTTTCAGATGACAACTTTTTTTGTGATATATCAATATTGAATTTTGACCCTGCTTTAGGTTTTGGTGCATCTGTAAATAAAGAAAAACAGAAAATTAATATGTAGGTACAGAGAAAACAACTGGAGAAGCAATTCGAGAGGATGTGTGAGACTAGGCCTGCTATGGAAGAAGTGCTGATCGCAGGACAGGGACACCTTTTTAAGGCGATCCATCAAGACTGGAATAAGACAAGGGGAAGAAGATGTGAGAGATGATGAAAGCAAATAAATGATTGCAATAACTGAAAATGAAAAGCAAAAGAGTATCAATCGTGATTTTAGCAATCAACAGGTATGCGGTACTGTAGGACTATTTAAATCCTATTGATGATGAATGTTGCCTGCTACAATCCAATGGCATTTTTGCAATCAACAGGCATGCGGTACTGTAGGACTATTCCCTTATATTTAAATCCTATTGATGTATGAATGTTGCCTGCTTCAATTCAATGGCATTTTAGCAATCAACAGGTATGCGGTACTGTAGGACTATTCCCATATATTTAAATCCTATTGATGTATGAATGTTGCCTGCTTCAATTCAATGGCATTTTAAGATGGCTTCCGCAGTGTGATTCACAAATGTGATGTGTTATAGATGGCACAATTAGAGTTGACCAAACAACAACCGTGTTAAGATAGTGTGTACATATTTATACAGGCCTTATTCGTATTTTAATGTTGTTCATTATACATACTAGCAGTTGATAACCTGCTTAGCGGGTTTTTGGGTGGCGGGTGAAAGGGCAGTAGCTTTGTAACAAACTTCACATACGAAGATGGTTTTTTATTAGGCTGTGTGAGAATTGTGCTTAGGTCAACTCTGGTTGTGATGATCTATGTGATCAAGGTCTAGGTATTATGTTATACAGTAGAATTCGGTTGTAACGACTTCGCTTATAATGGCTTACAGTTTTTAAGACAATGTAAACTCGAGTTAGATTTCATAGTTAGGTACAAGAAAAACATATCCGTTTAGTACGACTCCGTTTTAAGCAACCAACTGCTTAAAGCTACCTATTTTAATGATAATTCGTCTGGGTAGAACGACGCCCAGTGTTTTGTTTACAAAACCTACGCACCAATACCTCGCCACCCCGCCTCGCCCACTCCCCGCGTCGGCTACTCCCCGCACGCTAAGGCTGCCTTTACACACGTAAGGTGGCTCACATAAGCGACTTCTGGCCACATTGGTTTTTGCTTACGTGAGCGACTTGCATGTGTAAAAACAGCCTAACACCTATCCTTATTAGCATGCGTAAATCAGTCAGTTTTTATCATATGTTGTGACAACCGCTTGACACAATGAGTTCTGTGAAGCGAAAGTGGTTTTCAATTGAAAAAAGTGCTATATGTATTACACCGTTTAGTAACCGGTAAACCAAATGTAACCCTGGCAAAGGAGTTTGGCGTAATTTGTATTAAATGTTTTATTTACCTAAAAATAAATTTATCTATCTATACTATTACACATTTCATAACAATAATTAAAATAAAATTAATAAGTATCATAATGAAAACAAGCTTAAATTATCGCCCGTTTTGTGCGTCGTCCGGTTAGTACGACAAAGTATCGCCGGTCCCTTAAAGGTCGTTATATCCGGATTCTACTGTACTATTTTCGTAAGTATACTTTTCTACCAATACTTTCTACAAATAATTATTTTATATTGTTCACAACATCAATTTAATATGGCTGTCACCTCTTGGTAAATCAAAAAACTTGATCACTTCATGGTCAAACTCTTTAGGATATTCTTTAATAAGGTCAAGGAATGGGTACCTAGCCCATTCTTGCAAGCTTTTATTACAGATAACTTTTGATGATTTTTTTTCTTTTTTAGTTTCTGAAAATAAACGAACGAATTAAAAAAAATATATTTATTAACATCAACGCCCTAATCTAATGGGCTTTTACATATTTATACAGTTTCAATGATTTAGTGTAAACAGATCAAGAAAAGGTTTAGATAACAGAAAAAATACAAAGATGAGTATAACAAGTGGTAGGAGTAGAGGTGCAATATATAAATGATAATATACATCAATACAGTCTGCACAGCTTTCGTAAGCACTCGGGTCATGGGCCCTTTGTGCTGTATTTAACTTTATTCCCTAAACCAGTGCTCAAACAATTATGAGAGATTTTAGAGTCACATTACGCACAAATTAATTTGGCACAAATTTGTTTGAATCTCCCAGTGTAATTTAGATTTCGTTGTGTAAGAATTGTGTAATCTGTTGTGGAGATTTTACACTCATATTTTTCTTTTTTACAATAACTCCACAGGAGTTCCTGATGAACATAATGGTAAATATTTACAAAATAGGGATACGCTTAATATGCACTTTAAAAATAAAATAAAAATTGTAGTAGTTAGATAATAGCTAGCAGTAATGCAGCAATCGGAATAATGTATTTTAATGGTTATTTTTTAACATTCAAAATGTGAAATGTCATTTTTCAAGGACCGCCATGTTACGAATTACAAAGGTAAATACGTAAAAAAACACTTTGAATCAGTTAGATAATGATAAAAAGTAAGTATTAGAGATTCCGGAAATGGAAAGTAATGTATTTTAATGGTTATTGTGTTTTTCTTTTAAAAGTTTGTATTTACCGTCGTAATTCGTAATATGACGGACTTCGAAAAATGACATTTGGCATTTTTGAAAGTTATAAAATAACCATTAAAATGCTTTATTTTTCAATTCCGATTGCTGAATTACTTACTACTAACTATTATCTTACTAAAATTTTTTTTTAATTATTAACCGCTTGGGCGTAAGGTTGTTTTCACAACAATTTAATGTAGGTAGACATAGGAATGACGTATGCCCCGCATCTGAGTTATTAAAGTGCATATTAAGCATATTCCTATTTTGTAAATATTTACTGAAAAGTGTATGAGTGTGGGTAGGAATCTAGGGATCGGTGTGTCCAGCAATTGTGAAAGGTCTCCCTCAAACGTCCTCTCCCGATCCAACCTGCCACGCAGTTGATGGCACCCAAAGCTAATAACCATAAACCCGTGCACTCCTGCTAAGTAACCAAACTTCTAGCAAACCTCTACGGCAGAAGTTTTAGTTTTCCAATTAACACGATAATAATAAAAAAAATATTCATGTAGTACAACAAACATTGTTTAGAAAGTATAATTTTTATTGTATTTAGTAATTCTGCACAATAAATCGAAAAATAATTAAATTAAATATAACACTCGGGTTCAGCTCTGACGTTATCCCATAGTACCCAGCAGACTATGTGATTTGATGCATTATTCTAAGAACCACACTACACTACAAATTAATCCCATTCCCGTTTATAACAACGTGTGTCTGTCTCGACACAGGTATATCCGAATGAGACAGGCATAAAAAAATCTCATTTGTAATTAAACTTTATATAACAATCCCGTCATACTAAACACAACAAGGTTTGCCTCCTAATAATTTAGTGATGTATCCAGTAACATAAGTATGAACACTGCCTTAAACAGTAGCCCAATAACGTTAATGAAAAATGGTTTCAGAACATGACTTCCCTGATAGTCGAACTTACTTCCCATCCAACATTAGCACACCATAGATGAGAAATACGAGACAGTTTACTGCAATAAATTGGAAGAATTAGGATTATTTATTTATTACTCCGCCTCACAGTTAATACGGAATATTTTTTAGTCAAACAGTTAGATTTAGCTTTATTATTAAGAAAGGTGAGTTTTTATGTCGGGGGAGACGAAAAAAAAAGCAAAAAATATTCGTTTAACATTTTAATTTTGTTTAAATTAATTCACTTACGCGGTGTACGAACTCTTCACCATATTCTATTTATATTTTCATAGACAATAAATCTTTCACATTTTCCACGGTAGCAATAGTTAGAATATTAAAAAAGATTGCCATACCTTAATAAATAATATATTCACTTTTGTATCAAAATCATTTTACATAAACCTAGAGTAGCCGCTAAACTCCTAGAAAAATGGGACACTTTCTTTTGTATCACAAACCATCTTACACAAACCTAGCGAAGCCGCTAAACTACTTGAAAACTGGGATGTTTTTCTTGCCTTGACACGAGCAGGCGCTATATCATCACAGACATTATTTTTTTTTTTTAAGAGGGAGACGGTTTGCTTGTAGTTCCCGTGAGCACTTAGGCCATGTGCCCATTGTGGTCTCACGACGGAGTCCACTCCCTTTGGTTCCCCGAAGGCCCCAAGAGGGAAGAGTCCACCCCACCTTGGTTCCCTGTAGGCCCCATGAGAGAAGAGGGCCTCATCTCTCCTCTCCACTCCTGCTTTGTTCCCTGAAGGCCCCACAAGAAGGAGCTTATCATCTCTCCACTCCGCTCCTCCCTGGTTCCCCGAAGGCCCCACGACGGAAGAGTTCACACTCCCCCTTGGTTCCCTGAAGGCCCCACAGGGAAAGAGTTCATGAAAGTGGCCTAAGATCTCCTAGGTTCCCCAAAGCTTTAGCCCCTAGTTTTTAATGGTTCAATTTTTGTCCCACGAGTGTCTAGGGAAATAGAAGGTCCACCTCAGCAGAGCCCCGAGTGCTGGGGTAAGGTCTGTCTGAATACTCCGAGATGCGACCCTGTTTCTCGGTGCGACACCGTTTGTGACACTGTTCCCCAGGTCATTCAGCCTGAGCACAATAGCTAACACCTTAGCTTGGAATGGCTATTGGAGGTCGTATTTCCACTCCCTGAGCGATGGGTTCGCCACACTTCCTACGCTATTGAGCAGGAGCTATACCATGCTACACAAACCTAGCGTAGCCGCTAAACTACTTGAAAACTCAAAATCTAGGTAAGGTTATAAATGTTTAATTTTACAATTATATTGTATTAATTAGCTCAACCAGAAAGTAGGTAGGTACTGTACCTAGACCCGTTGAAAAGAATTTATTTTATAAGGTAGGTACTTTCGGCAGATGTCATATTTGATATAATTTGACATAATTTGATTGTGTTTGATTGTCTATTCATTAAAAAAAAGAACGCTCCGTGTTATCCATGCATCGAACTTCGACAAGAAATATTCCGTATTATCCGTGAGGCGGGCTTGTAACTTTTTACCAACATAAATAAATAAAAACTTAATTTGCTTACTCTCTTTGTTTTCAATGATAGATTTTCTGATGTTCCCGGTAGACCCATATCTTCCGTCTGCTGTCTTGGTTCTTTGTTTTTCTCTCATTCCTTTAATCGACGCCTCTGTACGACTTCTTGTCAAAGGTGACGTAGAATTAGGTTTAAAAATTGAAAACTTTGCGCCCGTTTTCTTTTCATTTAGTAAAGCCTTTTCACTTGCAATGATGTCGCCTGCGGGCTTCAAAGGTAGATCTAATTTATGAACTTTCACACTTAATCCTGTTGTTTTTAAATCACGTTTTGGTGTATTCGATTGATCTAGAAATGAACTCGATTCAAGGATTCGTGACCGAGAACGCGTCCGATACCCACAATTTGATGATTCATTTAGAGATACGGATGAAAGGCTTAGCCTTCCTCTGACATGAACAGGATTCGCCCGCGCCGGTGTTTCTATTGTCTGGCTGTTATTCTTCTGTTCAATCGGAGATTGTGCAGGTTCATTAGTTAGTATTGGTCGACCAAGTACAGGCGTACTTGTTAGCAAACTACTTGAACTCGATTGCGAAGATGACAATGTATCAAAACGCTTGGAGGACACACGAACTCTAGAAAGAGACATCATTTCATAAAATCACTGTGCTTAAAACTAAAGAGTGAATATAATGTATCGGTTAATAATAAATTAATTATTCCGAATCGAAGTAATTATACATAATATTATTTATAACTGTCACAAATAACAAAAGCGTTCCTATTCGGCAGGTAAAAACCAGTGAAAACCAAACGAACTTTACAAAATTTCAAATTTAAAACCATAGATAAATATGTGGACAATCAGAATAATTAAGAGCCTCGGACACGGTCAAGCGGCTTGCCTGCGAGCACGTATTTTTTTTGTTTATTGATTTCTATTCTTTTCTATGCTTTGAGGCTTGCCGCGCGCGTAAAGGCTATGCGAGACGACCAAGCCGCTTGATGGCAAGCACGTAGTTTCTTTTCTATGGCGCTTTGTGACAAGCCTTTTGACCGTCTCCAAAGCTTGCTTGCGGCTTTCTCACAAGCATTGCGCAATACTACGTGCTGGCGGTGGGGCTTGATGCGAATTTATATTTTTTCGGGAATAGACAAACGAGAATAGATAAATAAGTACCCATAGACAAAAAACATTACGATGAGTGGTGATTTTAGATATTACGTATCGTGTAAAACAATTATATAAATCATATAAAATTATTATAAAGTAGGCAGCTATTGTTTCTGTGTTCAATTTGTCCATTTCTGGGTTCAATTCAAGAAATCCATTGATTTTTAAAGAAAATATTGTACATCAAATTCAATAATGTTATTTTTAAGTTCTGCAAGTATTTTAGTTTTTTAAATATTATGAAAACTGTTTCGGCATTCAATGTCATTTTTAAATTGTAGTTAGGTCACTTTTAGACCACTTATTTATGCGATTCTATTAACGCCGTCCAATTTCAATATCCATGGAGTTTAAAATGATTTTTTACTGGTGTTAATAATTTTATATTTTCTTAAATGTTTAATAATAACGAAACTGCTATTGTCTTAATTAAATGTGTTAAATTGTACAGGTCTTGTGTTTAAAAAAAATATATTTCCAAACATTATGATTTGAAATTTATTAAGCAGGTTATATGTTAACTTTAAATTGTTATTTATTTATGTTCTTACATCTTCTTTTAATTTTTATTTAATTTCACAATGTTGTATTTTCTGTAAATATTATCTCAGCCTACTTAGTTTTTTTTATTATAATTATAGTAATGTGAAAATCTGTTTAGATTTTATTTGTATTCTTAATTTTATTTTAATTGATGTAAACAATCTGTTGATTTTCCTAAATAAATAAATAAACATCTGAGAAATGGAGAAAAATAATTGTCCTTACTTTACTAATTAATGTTATATTACAATATTAATATATAAAATTAATTATAACACAATAAAGAATGCTTTGTCTTTGTTATATTCCATTTCGCACAAAATTCACTTTCAACCCCCTTTCGACCGCCACGAAATCACCGAAGGCGTGGCCAGGCTTGAAGGAGAGGCTTGATGCGCCGCGGCAAGCCTAAAAGCATAGAGAATAATAGAAAACAATAGATAACAAATTTACGTGCTGGCCATCAAGCCGCTTGTTCGTCTCGCAGTCCCATAATGGTACTGACTAGCGATGGGAATGATCGAAACTTTTATATAATCGATTTTTTTAAATCGAGACATCACAATAATCGAATGATTAATCGATTTTTTGCTCGGAGTTTGGGAGCAATAGCTACGGTCAGGGGCAGGATTTTTGTCGGTTGGGGGGGGGGGGGGGGGTAGGAAACCGAAAATTATTATGGTGCATCATGTATGGCAACGCTTATTTTTTGTTGTAATTTTATTTATTGTTTTTTGGTATGCATTTCACAAAATAACAATTATTGTTAAGCTACTTAGTTTAGCCCGTTGGTAAAAATTTCCATTAAAAATATTTATGTATGTTTAATAATATGTCAATAATTATAATTATATGACATTTTTGTTCAAAAACAATCTCTAATAATTAACGTGTTTAAATAACGCAACATTATTAAGTAAGTACTGCAACAACATTTCAATCACCGTTTTTCTTTCCTGGCAATGGAAAATTGGCAAATTCCTTTTTGTTTGATGGCAACATTAGTGTTATTCCTTTTTTTCCATGAATTTCAAATATGTGGGCATATCACAACAATAAAATTACTAATAAGATATTTAGTTTAGCCGGTAGGTACAAATTCCCATTAATAATATTGACAGTGTGTCTGTGTTTAAAACGAAGATAATAATTTTATGTCGTTTTTGTTAAAAAAAATAACCTCTGAATAACATGTAGGTTATGGACACCTTTTCGTATGCAATTATTAACAAATTATCATTAAATATATAAATAAAGTTTTCTTACTATATAAATCGTTTCATTTTTATTACAAACTAAGAAACACCTATTAATTTCAAATAAATTAAATATATTTGGATATGTCCATATGAAAACATATTACTTGCTGATTTTAGTAGAGTATTATTTACTGCCCTGAAGAAACTACGGTTTTAGCGAAACCCGGTCGGCATTAAATATAAAAATGGTATATACTAAGTTATTGTTTTATTTTAAATTAAATATACAATACCCAAATAGATGATACATAACCTCATAATAAACATTTTTAAATTGTTGAAAGCTATCACCATCGCAATCTTTTACGTATAAACTATACTGAAAACGTAAATCGTTACCTAAAAGTATTCATTCATAATTTAAAATTCACACATCGGGTTGTTTATAACATGTACCTATAAAATATTTCGTTTGTCAAGCAAAATCACTTTCGATGACGTTTCAAGACTATGCATTCGAATTCTGACATCGAGAAGCGAGAATCGATTCCAAGTTCGATGACGTTTAAAACCGATTGTCTCGGACTGTGCATTCGAATGGATTCTGACATCGAGAAGCGAGAATCGATTTCAAGTTCGATGATGTTTCAAACCCGATTCTCTCGGTTTAACATTTCGATTAATTCTAACCAATGACAACGCTTATCTCACTTCGATTAATTCTGATTAATCACAGCAAAGACTTTCGATGACGTCTCAAACCTCACACATCGAGAAGCGAGAATCGATTTTTCTATGGAAATGAATCGAAATCATTCGATGGTAAAAAAGATCGAGTAAATAATCGATTATTCATCGATTGTGCCCATCGCTACTTTGAGACTTGCCGCGCGCGTAATGGTACTGACTAGCGATGGGAATGATCGAAACTTTTATATAATCGATTTTTTTAAATCGAGACATAACAATAATCGAATGATTAATCGATTTTTTGCTCGGAGTTTGGGAGCAATAGCTACGGTCAGGGGCAGGATTTTTGTCTGTGAGGGGGGGGGGGGGGGGGTAGGAAGCCGAAAATTATTATGGTGCATCATGTATGGCAATGCTTATTGTTTGTTGTAATTTTATTTGTTGTTTTTTGGTATGCATTTCACAACATAACAATTATTGTTAAGCTACTTAGTTTAGCCCGTTGGTAAAAATTTCCATTAAAAATATTTATGTATGTTTAATAAATGTCAATAATTATAATTATATGACATTTTTGTTCAAAAACAATCTCTAAATAACGCAACATTAGTAAGTAAGTACTGCAACAACATTTCAATCACCGTTTTTCTTTCTTGGCAATGGCAAATTCCTTTTTATTTGATGGCAACATTAGTGTTATTCCTTTTTTCCACGAATTTCAAATATGTGGACATCTCACAACATTATAATTACTAATAAGATATTTAGTTTAGCTGGTAGTTACAAATTCCCATAATAATATTGGCAGTGTGTCTGTGTTTAAAATACGAAGATAATAATTTTATGTCGTTTTTGTTAAAAAAATAACCTCTAAATAACATGTAGGTTATGGACACCTTTTCGTATGCAATTATTAACAGATTATCATTAAATATATAAATAAAGTTTTCTTACTATATAAATCGTTTCATTTTTATTACAAACTAAGAAACACCTGTTAATTTCAAATAAATTAAATATATTTGGATATGTCCATATGAAAACATATTACTTGCTGATTTTAGTAGAGTATTATTTACTGCCCTGAAGAAACTACGGTTTTAGCGAAACCCGGTCGGCATTAAATATAAAAATGGTATATACTAAGTTATTGTTTTATTTTAAATTAAATATACAATACCCAAATGATACATAACCTCATAATAAACATTTTTAAATTGTTGAAAGCTATCACCATCGCAATCTTTTACGTATAAACTATACTGAAAACGTAAATCGTTACCTAAAAGTATTCATTCATAATTTAAAATTCACACATCAGGTTGATTATAACATGTACCTATAAAATATTTCGTTTGTCAAGCAAAATCACTTTCGATGACGTTTCAAGACTATGCATTCGAATTGATTCTGACATCGAGAAGCGAGAATCGATTTCAAGTTCGATGACGTTTCAAACCCGATTGTCTCAGTTTAAAATTTCGATTAATTCTAACCAATGACAACGCTTATCTCACTTCGATTAATTCTGACCAATCACAGCAAAGACTTTCGATGACGTCTCAAACCGATTGTCTCGGACTGTGCATTCGAATGACATCGAGAAGCGAGAATCGATTTTCCTATGGAAATGAATCGAAATCATTCGATGTTATTCAACCTACATGTTATTTACATGTTATTTTTTTAACAAAAACGACATAAAATTATTATCTTCGTATTAAATACAGACACACTGTCAATATTATTAATGGGAATTTTTACCTACCGGCTAAACTAAATATCTTACTGGTTTATTTATGATCTAGTTATTGGTTTATTTATGCACTATGTTGTGTGGCTGATATTTTTAAAACATTATAAAAA
This sequence comes from Limnephilus auricula, assembly GCA_951813805.1. NCBI lineage: Eukaryota > Metazoa > Arthropoda > Insecta > Trichoptera > Limnephilidae > Limnephilus > Limnephilus auricula. Next base: position 8,502,392 of record OX638402.1, on the reverse strand, counting down.
CAATCTCTATATGACAAATAAACTTTAATTGTCGTTTCTTTATACTCCAGAGCAACACATTGTTTTATTTGTCATTTAAAACCTAAAGACAACAAACAGTCTTATATAAGTCAAAATATTTTTTACTCAACTTCCCTATTGTGATTGTTAATTGTAGAGTGGCTTGATGTTAGTAAGAATTGATTGTTGGGGGTTATGGTTGTTTTCTTACCTAACAGTTCTCTGAGCGTTCCCGACCCATCTCCGTTCAATCCACCCGTTCCCAAAACCAGCTCTATGTCAGGGTAATCATCTTTATCCATTGCGGTAAATTTGGTTTTAACGAATGCCATGCCTTCCGCTCCTCCAGGTAAGGTGAAGGGTCCTGCTCTATTCGCCATTTAATCAATATAGCCTTTGGACCTCTGACCTTATTTACATTTACTGTTACAGTGTCATTTACCAGGAAAACTAACCCCGAGAGGCACACGTGGTCTTGTAGGTTATACCCAACTTTGTCATCTTTTATTACAGGTATCCCGTACGATTCCAGGTTTTCTCTCGGTCCAACTCAAGAAAGCATCAGAAGATGAGGTGATCCGATAGCTCCTGCTGCAACAATGACTTCTTTTTTAGACTTGACTACGTGAGTTTTACGTCCTTTTGTAAATTCTACACCATAAGCACGTTTTGTGACTGGATCTATTAACACCTTCAAAGCTCTGCTTTATTTAGATATGTGAAGATTTCTGCGACTTCTTATCGGTTCTAAGAATGCTCTTGAAGCGCTGCATCTTCGACCTTTTCGCAATGTTGCTTGAACCCTTGAAAAGCCTAGATTGTCCTTGCCCCAAGCGGCAAGGACAATCTAGGCTTAAATTATTTTTTTAAATCTGTTATTTTTCATACAAATTTAGGCAATCTGCATCGCTTCAAAGTAGTGTACCTTGCGGAATAGTATTTTCATAGGAGTCAAATATTTGCGCCTTGAAAATGGAATTCCGGCAATATGCATAGCTTCGAATAAATGTAGCTTGCTGAATCGTATTTTCACAGGCGTCAAATATAAGCGCCTTAAAAAAGGAATTCAGGCAATCTGCATTGATTAAAAGTGGCGTAGTTTGCGGAATCGTATTTTCACAGGCGTCTTATATTTGCGCCTTGAAAATGGAGGTCCAGCAATATGCATAGCTTTGAATAAATGTAGATTGCGGAATCGTGTTTTCACAGGCGTCAAATATTAGCGCCTTGCAAATAGAATTCAGGCAATCTGAATTTCTTCAAAGTAGTGTAGATTGCTGAATCGTATTTTCACAGGCGTCAAGTATTAGCGCCTGGAAAATGGAGTTTCCGCAATATGCCCATCTTTTAATAAGTTTAGATTGCGGAATCGTATTTTCACAGGCGTCTTATATTAGCGCCTTCCAAATGTTATTCTGGTGATCTGCATTGCTTCAAAGTCGTGTAGTTTGCTGAATCGTATTATTACAGGCGTCAAATATAAGCGCCTTAAAAATGGAATTGAGGCAATCTGCATTGCTTGAAAGTGGTGTAGTTTGCGTAATTGTATTTTCACAGGCGTCTTATAATTCCGCCTTCAAAATGGAGTTCCAGCAATATGCACAGCTTTGAAATAGTGTAGATTGCGTAATCGTATTTTAACAGGGGTCAAATATTAGCGCCTTGCAAATGTAATTCAGGCAATCTGCGTTGCTTTAAAGTAGTGTAGATTGTGGAATCGTATTTTCACAGGCGTCAAATATGAGCGCCTTTCAAATGGAATTCAGGCAATCTACATTACTTCAAAGTAGTGTGACTTGCGGAATCGTATTTTCACAGGCGTTAAATATTAGCGCTTTGCAAATGGAATTCAGGCAATCTGCTTTGCTTCAAAGTGGTGTAGTTTGCGGAATCGTATTTTCACAGGCGTCTCATATTTGCGCCTTGAAAATGGAGTTTCACCAATATTCCCAGCTTTGAATTAGTGTTGTATTTACAGAGGCGTCAAATACGAGCGCCTTGTAAATGGAATTCAGGCAATCTACATTGCATCAAAGTGAGACATACTTACATTTATAGTAGGCATCAGTGGCGTAGCTTGCCTAGGAGGGGCCCTGTATCAAAATTAGTTGGGGGGCCCAAATGAAGGGTAAAGATTTATCACAAAAGAAACAAAAATGCTTGCATTAAATTTAAATAAATATTTATTGATCATAAGTTATCGCTTCCTCCTAGAAATTCGGCTAGCCAAACAATTCAAATTAAATATGCTTTTCTTGCCTTTTTTCGACAAATTGATTTATTAAATCATCTATGGTGATTAGTAGATCTTATAGATGATTTCAGTTTTTCTAAAATTTCTACCTCTATAGATAATAGTGACAAGTCTGATAGCCGTTCCTGTCCCATCCAAGTCAGAAAGTTAGTCAATTTTTGACAAGTCTTGCCAGAAATGAAACTTTTTAATTTATAAAATAACTAGCTTCTGCCCGCGACCTCGTCTGCGTAGGATTAGTACTTTGAGTAATCTCTTTTCTTTTCCTAGGTCCCATCTACGTCTATATCAAAATTCTTACCTATTTGTTTAAATTATCTAAAATTCTTGATTCGATTCAAAGTATTAGGCGAGTATTTCAAATAAATTCAGTAATTTAAATATTTTCTAAAATAGAATTTAGATTTAACAATCATTGTTTTGCAAAATGTCATTCTCAAATTTTGGCATTTTCTATTAAACAATAATTATTATTTTCAATATATTGAAAATAAATAGCTAGCTTTGTAAATTATACTTGTATGTATATATAAATTATACTTGTATATATATATATATTGTGTGAGAATAAACCTGTGGTCAAACTGGTTAAATAAATAAAACCGAAAATGCACCTACATGGCCTGGGGCCTAGGCTCTAGTGCTCTTCATACATTCAATAATATTTGCCTAAATTCTAACATTGACATTTTCTCCGATTCACTGCCCAAATTTAAAAAGAGCATCATATCAATGAAATAAACATGTCAATGATATTAACTATTCTATGCGCACACACTTCTCACACCTACCAACATACTCACACATACACTCAAGCACATCTACACTACGCACATCACCCGGTAACTAACTAACTAACTAACCATCATGCCGTTTCTCCGCAGGGGTAGGCAGAGAGGACGGACTGCCAAACAACTCGGTCTTGGCACACGCTCCTTGCCTCATTCACAATCATACATCTTCTCATACATACTCTTCTATTATTCTGACTCTTGACATGGCCCGACTCAAGTATCTGATTTACTTGATCGTGCCAAGTCTTCCTTGGGCGTCCTCGGCTTCTTATACCGTTCACATTCGCGTCATAAATTCTCTTTACACTCCTTTCTTCATTCATTCGCTCAACATGCCCAAACCATCTAAGCGTCCCTTTCTTAATCTTACTTACTACGCTCACATCAGCCTTGCATTCTTTTCGGATCTCCACATTCCTCACACGATCATACATGGTTTTACCACACATACGCCTCAGGGATCTCATTTCTACAGCATTCAGTCTACTTTCATCCTTTCTCTGCCATTTCCACGCTTCACTGCCATACATCAGGGTAGGTACCAGTACTCCATTGTGGACTGCTGGCTTCGCTTCTGTGGACAACTTTTTGTTGGCTCCAACGGCGTTCAATCCTCCATTAATGGAGTTACCTGCATTCACCCTTCTTTCGATATCCCTATCAGCCTTCCCATCTCTCGTAAACATACTTCCCAAATATACAAACTCATCCACCTGCTCCAAGTATTCATCATTCACAACTATATTGCACACCGTTTTCTGACACTCTCTTACAAACACCATGACTTTAGACTTACTTACATTCATCATTAATTCATTCTTCATACATACTTCGTTCATCCTAGACACGAGAGACTGCAGATCTTCTGTACTGTTAGCAATCAGCACCGCATCATCAGCATACAACAGGCAACATACTATCAGATTATTATACACCGCCTCTTTCAATTCTTGCATACAATTGTCCATATATAGATTGAATAACCACGGTGACATTACGCAACCTTGCTTAACACCTTTTATGATGTCAAACCACCCCGTAAAACCACCGTTTACCCTTATGCAAGCAACGCTTCCCTCGTATAGAGACGCGATTGCCCGTACAAGATTTGTATTCACTCCATACTTGGACAATACCTTCCATAGCTTTTTCCTGTCGACGCGGTCGTATGCTTTTTGTAGATCTACAAAGGCACAGAAAAGTTTCTGGTTTTTTGCCAGAAACTTCTCAGTGAGCATACGCAAAGAGAAAATCTGATCCATGCACCCCCGTCCACTCATAAAAGCACCTTTTTTGTTTTTTTGTTTCCATTCTTACCCTTTCAATCAATATTCTACCATACAGCTTGCCGACTGAACTTAGCAAACTAATAGCCCTATGATTCCCACAATCCATGCGTGACCCTAATGGCATCACCCGGTAATTACAAATAAGACATTCAAAGAAACATATCATAGGTACCCACCATGAAATATCATTTAATATCTGTAAACTGTCTCATCACTGTAACCAATGTACTGTTTGTTTCTGTAATATAAAAATAAAAAACGTTTGAACCGGAATGAAATAAAATGCGTAAATATTGCTCTCTGTGGTTTGTCATTGTACATCGGTTATTGCGGGATTCCCCCGTTTAAAGGAGTGACTTAAAAAAAGTGGGAATCCCGCAATAACCAATGAAGAATGTTGCCAACTTCTAGGCGCTCGCTTAAACCGGGAATAAAAGAGAATGCTTTTTTTGACCTTTGTCGTTTCTGAAGTAAAAACTCTATTGGCACGTATGACAGTTTTTTTAAATGTGACATTGTGGATAATATTTTACTAATTTTTGCTTACTCACGTTAGGGGCCTCTGTAGCCTGGGGGCCCCATATCATTGATACGGCTGATCGGCGGTAGCTACGCCCCTGGTAGGTATATTGTATTATGTTCTTTATTTTTATTTAAAAGTGCCCTAGCTTTTCCAAGTGACCAGTGACTACTGTGGTAGCTAGGACACTCGTTTTTTTTTTAAAGAGAGAATCGCCAGTAGCCCTATACTCTCTGAGCTAGTGATAGAAAATCGATAAAAAGTACAAAGATAAGTTCAGTAAGATGTACAATAATGTTTTAAGTTTGTTAGTTGTTAGTTCCCCACCATGCAAGATGGTTTAAAAAAGTATTGCAGCTCTGACTAGGAGCTTATCTAAACTAAAACTAATCCGGACAACTAGCGATATTGGAAAATAGTTCAAAGATAATTTCAGAAAGATATACAATAATGTTTTAAGTTCGTTAGTTGTTAGTACCCACCATGCAAGATGGTTTAAAACAGTATTGTAGATCTAACTAATAGCTTATCTGAACTAAAACTAATCCGGACAACTAGCGATTAAAAAATATCGGAAAAAAGTTCAAAGATAATTTCAGAAAGATGTACAATAATGTTTTAAGATTGTTAGTTGTTAGTCCCCACCATGCAAGATAGTTTAAAACAGTATTGCAGATCTAACTATGAGCTTATCTGAACTAAAACTAATCCGGACAGCTAGCGATTAAAAAATATCGGAAAAAAGTTCAAAGATAATTTCAGAAAGATGTACAATAATGTTTTAAGTTTGTTAGTTGTTGGTCCCCACCATGCAAGATAGTTTAAAACAGTATTGCAGATCTAACTACGAGCTTATCTGAACTAAAACTAATCTGGACCGTCTAGCTAAAATTATCGGAAAAAAGTTCAAAGATAATTTCAGAAAGATGTACAATAATGTTTTAAGATTGTTAGTCCCCACCATGCAAGACGGCTTAAAACAGTATTGCAGATCTAACTATGTGCATATCTGAACTAAAACTAATCCGGACAGCTAGCGATTAAAAAATATCGGAAAAAAGTTCAAAGATAATTTCAGAAAGATGTACAATAATGTTTTAAGTTTGTTAGTTGTTAGTCCCCACCATGCAAGATGGTTTAAAACAGTATTGTAGATCTAACTAATAGCTTATCTGAACTAAAACTAATCCGGACAACTAGCGATTAAAAATTATCGGAAAAAAGTTCAAAGATAATTTCAGAAAGATGTACAATAATGTTTTAAGATTGTTAGTCCCCACCATGCAAGACGGCTTAAAACAGTATTGCAGATCTAACTATGTGCATATCTGAACTAAAACTAATCCGGACAGCTAGCGATTAAAAAATATCGGAAAAAAGTTCAAAGATAATTTCAGAAAGATGTACAATAATGTTTTAAGTTTGTTAGTTGTTAGTCCCCACCATGCAAGATGGTTTAAAACAGTATTGTAGATCTAACTAATAGCTTATCTGAACTAAAACTAATCCGGATAACTAGCAACTAAAAAATATCGGAAAAAAGTTCAAAGATAAATTCAGAAAGATGAACAATAATGTTTTAAGATTGTTAGTTGTTAGTCCCCACCATGCAAGATAGTTTAAAACAGTATTGCAGATCTAACTATGAGCTTATCTGAACTAAAACTAATCCGGACAGCTAGCGATTAAAAAATATCGGAAAAAGGTTCAAAGATAATTTCAGAAAGATGTACAATAATGTTTTAAGTTTGTTAGTTGTTAGTCCCCACCATGCAAGATAGTTTAAAACAGTATTGCAGATCTAACTATGAGCTTATCTGAACTAAAACTAATCCGGACAGCTAGCGATTAAAAAATATCGGAAAAAAGTTCAAAGATAATTTCAGAAAGATGTACAATAATGTTTTAAGTTTGTTAGTTGTTGGTCCCCACCATGCAAGATAGTTTAAAACAGTATTGCAGATCTAACTACGAGCTTATCTGAACTAAAACTAATCTGGACCGTCTAGCTATTAAAAAATATCGGAAAAAAGTTCAAAGATAATTTCAGAAAGATATACAATAATGTTTTAAGTTCGTTAGTTGTTAGTACCCACCATGCAAGATGGTTTAAAACAGTATTGTAGATCTAACTAATAGCATATCAGAACTAAAACTAATCCGGACAACTAACGATTAAAAAATATCGGAAAACAGTTCAAAGATAATTTCAGAAAGATGTACAATAATGTTTTAAGATTGTTAGTTGTTAGTCCCCACCATGCAAGATGGTTTAAAACAGTATTGTAGATCTAACTAATAGCATATCTGAACTAAAACTAATCCGGACAACTAACGATTAAAAAATTACGGAAAACAGTTCAAAGATAATTTCAGAAAGATGTACAATAATGTTTTAAGTTTGTTAGTTGTTAGTCCCCACCATGCAAGATGGTTTAAAACAGTATTGTAGATCTAACTAATAGCTTATCTGAACTAAAACTAAATCCGGAGAACTAGTGATTTAAAAAAATCGGAAAAAAGTTCAAAGATAATTTCAGAAAGATGTACAATAATGTTTTAAGATTGTTAGTTGTTAGTCCCCACCATGCAAGATGGTTTAAAACAGTATTGTAGATCTAACTAATAGCATGTCTGAACTAAAACTAATCCGGACAACTAACGATTAAAAAATTACGGAAAACAGTTCAAAGATAATTTCAGAAAGATGTACAATAATGTTTTAAGTTTGTTAGTTGTTAGTCCCCACCATGCAAGATGGTTTAAAACAGTATTGTAGATCTAACTAATAGCTTATCTGAACTAAAACTAAATCTGGAGAACTAGTGATTTAAAAAAATCGGAAAAAAGTTCAAAGATAATTTCAGAAAGATGTACAATAATGTTTTAAGATTGTTAGTTGTTAGTCCCCACCATGCAAGATAGTTTAAAACAGTATTGCAGATCTAACTATGAGCTTCTCTGAACTAAAACTAATCCGGACCGTCTAGCTATTAAAAAATATCGGAAAAAAGTTCAAAGATAATTTCAGAAAGATATACAATAATGTTTTAAGTTCGTTAGTTGTTAGTACCCACCATGCAAGATGGTTTAAAACAGTATTGTAGATCTAACTAATAGCATATCAGAACTAAAACTAATCCGGACAACTAACGATTAAAAAATATCGGAAAACAGTTCAAAGATAATTTCAGAAAGATGTACAATAATGTTTTAAGATTGTTAGTTGTTAGTCCCCACCATGCAAGATGGTTTAAAACAGTATTGTAGATCTTACTAATAGCATATCTGAACTAAAACTAATCCGGACAACTAACGATTAAAAAATTACGGAAAACAGTTCAAAGATAATTTCAGAAAGATGTACAATAATGTTTTAAGTTTGTTAGTTGTTAGTCCCCACCATGCAAGATGGTTTAAAACAGTATTGTAGATCTAACTAATAGTTTATCTGAACTAAAACTAAATCCGGAGAACTAGTGATTTAAAAAAATCGGAAAAAAGTTCAAAGATAATTTCAGAAAGATGTACAATAATGTTTTAAGATTGTTAGTTGTTAGTCCCCACCATGCAAGATGGTTTAAAACAGTATTGTAGATCAAACTAATAGCATGTCTGAACTAAAACTAATCCGGACAACTAACGATTAAAAAATTACGGAAAACAGTTCAAAGATAATTTCAGAAAGATGTACAATAATGTTTTAAGTTTGTTAGTTGTTAGTCCCCACCATGCAAGATGGTTTAAAACAGTATTGTAGATCTAACTAATAGCTTATCTGAACTAAAACTAAATCTGGAGAACTAGTGATTTAAAAAAATCGGAAAAAAGTTCAAAGATAATTTCAGAAAGATGTACAATAATGTTTTAAGATTGTTAGTTGTTAGTCCCCACCATGCAAGATAGTTTAAAACAGTATTGCAGATCTAACTATGAGCTTCTCTGAACTAAAACTAATCCGGACCGTCTAGCTATTAAAAAATATCAGAAAAAAGTTCAAAGATAATTTCAGAAAGATGTATAATAATGTTTTAAGTTTGTTAGTTGTTAGTCCCCACCATGCAAGATAGTTTAAAACAGTATTTCAGATCTAACTATGAGCTTCTCTGAACTATAGCTAATCCGGACAACTAGCATTAAAAAATTTCGGAAAAAAGTTCAAAGATAATTTCAGAAAGATGTACAATAATGTTTTAAGTTCGTTAGTTGTTAGTACCCACCATGCAAGATGGTTTAAAACAGTATGGTAGATCTAACTAATAGCTTATCTGAACTAAAACTAAATCCGGAGAACTAGTGATTTAAAAAAATTGGAAAAAAGTTCAAAGATAATTTCAATAAGATTTACAATAATGTTTTAAGTTTGTTAGTTGTTAGTCCCGACCATGCAAGATGGTTTAAAACAGTATTGTAGATCTAACTAATAGCTTATCTGAACTAAAACTAAATCCAAATGATTTGTAATTTAAAAAAAAACGGAAAAAAGTTCAAAGATAATTTTAGTAAGATGTACAAAAATGTTTTAAGTTTGTTAGTTGTTAGTCCCCACCATGCAAGATGGTTTAAAACAGTATTGTAGATCTAAGAACTGATCTTAAAATTAAACCGAACAACGTGTGGTTGCCTGCTGGAAACATAAAACTAACTTAAAAATAAACCTAAAAACACAATGTTGCTGACCTTAAATATAAGTTAAAACTAAGTATAATTAACTTAAAATTAAATTAAAACTAACTAAAATTAACTTAAAACTAACTAAAATTAACTTAAAACTAACTAAAATTAACTAAAAACTAACTTAAATTAACTTAAAAATAAACTGGTTCTTCATGCCCACACCGTCGCTCCACGACGTATCCTGTGAAAAGCAAAATACAATGTTAAAATAAATCTTGAAGGCAAAAAAATTCATTAACGGCCCTTAATACTAGTAACTGAACTCTAATAAAGATATTGCTCCATCTAGTTAGGTACCCTTTGCCACATATACATAATCAACTGGACGATCGATGTATTACACTTGTAGTACTGTAGTAATTATAGTCACCTCATACAAACAAATGTATACACCTCATACAGTGTAAGTATTAACTGTTTGCGAGCAGTTGGGAATCTGACCAATAAAAACCCCGACTACATTGAAAAAAAAAACAATCTTTCCAACCCACCTACTACAATAAGGTTTTCAATAAGAACCTGTTGAAAAAATATTACAAGAAGACAATAGGAAATTCAAAAAGGAAATTATTACTTACCAAGTCCTCAGAAGTGTTGGTGAGTCCCCCGAATTAGTATAGCTGGTGCTGGTGCGGGGCGCAGAGATGAAATGCGTAGTTCAACCTGAAAGACACATAAAGAGATGTTTATTATAACGTAAAATCAACATATTATTAAAATGAATGAAAATAAAATGCTAGGTAAACCCCTCAGGCAAATTGGTTCGGTTTTCGGAACAACTCATATAGGGTGGTCTCATAGAAATCATTGTGTCTCTCTTACTATCATGGTTAGAAATATAATCTAAACAGTTACAGAAAGAGAAAACACCATGCTTTATACTCAAAGTTAACTGCAAAAATAATTTAAATGTACACCTGTATGAAACCAAAGTTTCCCACCGCAATTTGAAAACAATTTTTTTATCAATTATCTTTACATGAAACGACATAAAAGTGAGTTTAAATTAAGCTTGTTGTCACGATTATTCAACGTAGGTAGACATAGGAATTACGTATGGCCGCGTACCTGAGTTATTAAGTTTGTAATATATTTCCTAATAAAATTAGCGATTTTTAAGTTTTTTCGTTATCAGAAATTTTAATTAGAAAAAACGTAGTGAACCATTTTTAAAACTTTTTTATGTTTGCATTAAAAAAAATTATATTTCAATTGTAAAATTGTAAAAAGTTTTAAAAATTACTCACCGCATAATATTTCTAACCAAAATTACTGATAAAAAAAAAAAAAAACTAAAAGATAATGTAAGTCATCGTCACACATTTTTTACTAATTATTTTTACATCACTCCGTCGTTTCACGTAAAAATAATTAGTAAAAAATTTGCAAAATTTGTAAAGTTTCATAAATTATTTTTGAATTGCAGTCAGAAATCTGGTTTCTTAAAGGTGTACATTTTATTTATTTTGTGGTTAACTTTTAGATTTGAATATAAAGCATGATGTTTTCTTTTTCTAACCATATTTAGATCATATTCCTAATCATGCTAGTAAGAGAAACAATGATTTCTATGAGATCTATAGAAGTTGTTCCGAAAATCAAACAAATTAGCCCAAGGGGTTAAAAAAACTTATTGCATTTAATATTTATTTAAAAAATAAGATTTAGCTCAATTGACGTAAATGTTTTGTGTGTTGCACTACGATTGTCATTTAAAATACCTAACCTAAATATTTGTTAATATTTTTTGTTAACAATATAGAGAATAATATTTTAAATAGCGGTGTGCTTTTACTTAAAATTGTATATTGCTGGAAAAGATATGTCGATGATATCATATGTATTTGGTTAGGTACAGAAAGGCAACTGAACATGTCTTAAACTTCTTAAATAAATTTCATAAAATCGATATTGTTATACATAATTCATCAAATCATCCTTTCTCTCAAAAAATCGCGGCCTTTCACTCTATGATTAATAGATTAATTACGATTCCTTCGTCTGTTCCTAATTATACTTTGAAATTAAATCTCATTAAACAAATAGCAGTTAATAATGGTTATTCTACTAAATTAATAGATCAAATACTAAATAAAAATAAACAGAATTTCTTAAAACTATATATCAAAAAATATATTTTTTTAAATACATCCTTAACGACAAAGACAGCGACATTAAAACAAAAAATCGGGAGTTTATAAACTCAATTGTAAAGATTGTAATTGCTTTTATATGTAGGTAGAACAAATAGAAACTTTGAAGTAAGGGATAAAGAACATCTCAGGGCATTAAATGGCAATAGCGGATCTGAGTTTGCAGATCATTTATTAAAAAATGATCATACTTTTCTTAGGACTTAAAATACTACATACGGGTTATAAGGCATCACAGATTAATAATTTACAGATTTTAGAAATAAGAAAAAATGTTGTTAATAAAGCAGACATGATAAAAGCAGCAAATTTTTATAAATCCTCTTTTGAACCTTTTCCCACTTAACCGGTATTTCCCTTCTAATGACTTTAAAATACCTCATTCTAATAAAACTTCTCCCACTCTTACCCCTTCCCCTTCCTTCTACGCCTTCCTTTCCAAATGTGATCAATATTTAATTTTTAACTATAGTGTACATTTAATCCTGATAATGTGAACATCGTTCACGATACATGTTGATTGTGTATAAAGAAAAGTGATGTAAACAAATTTATTTGTCTTTTTATTAAAATAAATAATGCCATCATAAAGTGAAAACCTTTCCGAAGAAGTTTACTTCGAAAAAAAAACATATAAAACCAGATTCGTTTTTTCCATTTTTCTCAGAACCAGAATATTGTTTGATACAACATTATTATTAAGTAATAAACTACAATATTTGCTGTCATTGAAGTCGATTCAATCTCCACATTAATTTGGGTTGACTAAAGAGCCATTAAAGGGCTTGTATCACAATGAATTTAGGAACAATAGGCGCAGAAAAAACTGAGTTGGAGTGCATACATAATTCATATTCACCCTATGGGGTGTTACTGTCTTTCTTTCCAGCGTTGATGTATATAATATTCTAATTATATTGCATTATATAATTATTGGTGGGTAAACTATATAAGGTTCCCAACTTAAAATCGACTCATGAATGAGAATGCATCATTTACCTATAACACGCATCCTATTGTAGAGGGGACACTTTTACAAATAAAAATAAAAACCCATGGAACTACCTTGGAAAAAACCTACCTTTCCACCCCACCTACCACTAAGGTTTTTAATCTGTTGTTTCAGTTTCAACCCGTTGAAAAACTGCTACAAAAAGCAATTAAAATTTAAAAAAGGAAATTATTACTTACCATGTCCCTCCAAAGCGTTGCTGACTACAAGTCCCCCGGAGAACCGGCAACCAAGTTCTCCGGATTCCTGGAGCTGATGCGGGGCGCAGAGATGAAATGCAACATTCAACCTGAAAGACACAAAAAGAGATGTTATTGAAATGTAAAATCAACATATTATTAAAACTAATAGAAAGAAAGGTCAGGTTAACCTCTCCGGCCAATTTGTTCGGTTTTCAGAACAATTCATATAGGCCTTATTGAAATCGTTGTGTCTCCCTTAATATCATGGTTAGAAATATGTTCAATTTGTTGTTTCCTCTTTTAACACAATTTGTTTCCTCTTTTAACACAATTTAGAAAGAGGAAACACCATGCTTTATATTCAAATCTAAAAGTTAACTGCACAAAAAAATTATATACACCTTTATGAAACCAGAGTTTCCGACTGCAATAAGAAAACAAATTATGAAACTTACAACGAAAAAGTGAGTAACGCCGTTCTTTCATGGAGCTATGTTCAAGCGACGCGATCGACGTTCGTCTGTATTTCCCATACTATTATTAGTGTTTGAAATCGCCGCTAGGTGCTGCACTAGCAAAATAGTATGACAGATAGCAGTAGCGTCGCTTGTAAGTAGCTTCGTGAACGATGGGCGTTAGTTGACAATATTAATTTTAATTAGAAAGTATATTACATTACAATATTAATTAAGGTGAACCATTTTTATATTTTTTTATGTTTGCATTAAAAATTTTCATATTTCAAAAATTATGTTTATGTTGAATTATAAAATCTGATAGCGTATTTCATCACCTTCCAAAAACGGTTTTTAGTTTTGGGTTGCTCTAAGAAATATTCCATTTATTTAGACTTTATTGCAAAGTAGAAATATTTTGACTTTCTGACAAATTAGGACCAAGGGGTTAAACTCTAGGAGAGTGAGATGATTCCGAGAGAAGAAAGTGTTCAAAAGAGTGAAATGTTTTAACCAAAAATATATTAAAATTGTATTTATAATATGTATTACTAAAAATTCAACTTTACTAAAAAAAATACCGATATTAAATATTCAATATTTATTGTTATCCGTAAATATATATCAAATATTGTGATATTTATTTTATATTATAGAAACAAACCGTAAATTTGTTACAGTGATAATTTTTTTTTTACAGATATTAAGAAGTATTTCATGGTGGGTACCTACGATATGTTTCTTCGTAATGTCTTTTATTTATGGAATGTATAATTAGTAATTACCAGGTAATGTTCATCGTAGGTGTGAGTATGTTTATAAGTGTGAGAAGTGGTGATCTGTGAAGGGATATGTATGGAGCATTAAACAGTTTTTATTATTGACATGATTGCTCCTTCTAAATTTGGGAAGTGAATTTGAGGAAATGTCGATGTTACAGTTTTGGCAAATATTATCGAATGTATGAAGAGCACAGTTAATTGGCGAATTAGTTGCTGCATTTGATTTGTAATTAAGTGTGTGGAATAGTAGTGCTCTGTAATAATAATTTATTGAACATACAAGCTAGCGTATTGACAGATCACAGATGTCAAGATTCCTGAATTCCGCATCGTCAACTCACAGATGGTGATAAAAATTGATGCATAGGCTACACATTCAGTATTTATTGTGATCCGTCAATATATATCACGATACGGAATTCAGGAACTAGACATCTGCGATCCGTGTTACAATACGCGGTAAACTTTCGATCGAAGTGGACACGCTTATTACGAATATTTGGCGGCCAGCTGTCACTTTGTTATATTGGTATACCCGATATGGCCGATGTAATACCGTAATATAACGAGGAGCTAGAAATATGTCACTACTAGACAATCTATGCGAATTAGGTAAGCACTAGTTTGGTGAAATTCTGGAAATAAAATACAGTAAATTGAATAAAGACCTTAAGGCACGTTTTTTTTTTTTTTACATTTAATGTTTTAATGTTAAAAGGTTTACCTCAAAATCTGTTTTTAGCACTAGTTTGGCGAATCCTGGAAATAAGGGGAGAGTACGATTTCCGTGGCGCCGACATTTGACGATGGATTTCGATAAATTGATCCAAAATAAATCGAAAATGAAGAATAATTCGATATCTTGCTTCGTTTCGAGATATCGACACTATGAAGTTTTTTAGTGATTTAATAAAAAATTCATTCATTTTTGTATCACAAACCATGTTACACAAACCTAGCGTAGCCGCTAAACTACTTGAAAACTGGGATGTTTTTCTTGCCTTGACGCGAGCAGGCGCTATAAAGGGGCACTTTCTTTTGTATCACAAACCATGTTACACAAACCTAGCGTAGCCCCTAAACTACTTGAAAACTGGGATGTTTTTCTTGCCTTGACGCGAGCAGGCGCTATAAAGGGGCACTTTCTTTTGTATCACAAACCATGTTACACAAACCTAGCGTAGCCCCTAAACTACTTGAAAACTGGGATGTTTTTCTTGCCTTGACGCGAGCAGGCGCTATAAAGGGGGCACTTTCTTTTGTATCACAAACCATGTTACACAAATCTAGCGTAGCCCCTAAACTACTTTAAAACTGTCATGTTTGTGTAACATGGTTTGTGATACAAAAGAAAGTGCCCCCTTCGTAGCGCCTGCTCGCGTCAAGGCAAGGAAAACATCCCAGTTTTCAAGTAGTTTAGCGGCTACGCTAGGTTTGTGTAACATGGTTTGTGATACAAAAGAAAGTGCCCCCTTCGTAGCGCCTGATCGCGTCAAGGCAAGGAAAACATCCCAGTTTTCAAGTAGTTTAGCGGCTACGCTAGGTTTGTCTAACATGGTTTGTGATACAAAAGAAAGTGCCCCCTTCGTAGCGCCTGCTCGCGTCAAGGCAAGAAAAACATCCCAGTTTTCAAGTAGTTTAGCGGCTACGCTAGGTTTGTGTAACATGGTTTGTGATACAAAAATGAATGTTTTGACTAGTTTTTTTATTCAATTATATTAATTTATTTTTAGTCATTTAATTTAATAGGATACATGAACTGTATGTAATATAGTGTTATCGATGCTTTAATATATGTAAAAAAGTTTACTAAAATCGAAAAACGTACTTAAAACACCAAAAAAATTATTAAATTAATTAATTCACTTTCAAAGTTGTGTGAAAATTCAAATATCAAAACCGAGTCATCATTGACTGGCGACATTGTGACGTCACACGGTACTCCCGAGTTCGAGCTGTTTGGTAAAAAAAAAAAAGTGTGATTGTTCCCTATTGTTTCTAGCCGTTCTGACTGAAATGATTCTGATTAGAGGTTTGTTTACATTATATTATTATAAATGAATTATTTAGTGTTTTTATACGCGCCAATTATGTTTCGCATGAAGTCGGCGACGATCATCTAGCATCTAGCTCCTAGTTCTTTAGTGTCGGGAATACCAACATATCAAACTGACAGCTGGCCGCCAAACAAAGTATCTTCGTAATAAGCGTGTCCAGTTCGATCGAAAGTTTACCCAATACGCTAGCCTAAACATTAAAAAAATATCATGATATTTGATAAATATTGACGGATCACAATAAATATTGAATGTTTAGGGTTTGCCTAAGTATTTTAATTTCCTCCTATAAAATTTATACTTAAGGGGGGGATATCAAAACTCGGCTTCACTGCAGTTAGGTATTTTTGGTACTTGTACAGCCCGCTAGCGAACCACAATTTTTGCCGTCTATGGGGCAGACTCGGGTAAGATTGACACCAAATTGGTAAACCATTTAGCATTTTGATAAAGTACGAAATAAAAAATACACTTGCTCTATAAAATTTAAATTTGTTTACTAGATAATGGATACAGCTAGACAGACAAAAAATCATATTAGCAATGGAATGGATAGATAGAAACATCTTTTACGCCCTGAACCTTTTTTAACGTCTCCGTTTTTTACTCAATGAGACTTTGAATCTAATGGTGTTTTGACGTAGACTGTATGGTTTATAAAATGGTAATAACTGTATTTATAATATTACCGGAAAATAATGGGTGTGAATAAAGGGAGATCATAAAATAAAGTTGGGACAAATATATTTAGGTACGTGCAATAGAAATGACAAAATGTGGTTTTGTTTTTGAAAGTTTGTTTAGACAATTTTTTTCGTACTCAAGAAAGAATATATTTCAAAATATTAGCTCAGATAAACAAAAAGTAGAATGACGCACATAAACGAAAAATCACAAAATTTAAAATCAACTAAATGTAAACTTGGTATGCAAATATTCAGCATAATATCCTACAAAAATTGCCAAGACTTGTGGATTTTAGAATGATATTAATTTTATCTTTAGTACTTGTGTTAAACAGTGTCAGTCGTACGGAATTTTTAAACCTCTCAACAATAATAGTAGAATCTTTTTTTTATTTTTATATATAACTTCGCACAGGAGGCCCGGAGAAAAATTGTCTTTAAGAGACCCATATTGTATGAAGGAGGAAACACAGAGGCCGGCAAATCGTTTCACAGCTGAGCTGTTGAACTCAAGAACGAGTGGTAGAAGCGACCCGTTCTCATGTGAGAAATTTCGACCGTGTATACATGTTGGGCGCGCGTTTGGCGTGTTTCCCGGCTTTGCACCGGTGCTGAAGGGATCAATGACGCTAGTTTCTCTCTAAAGCATCTTCCATGTATGAAATAACGGTAGAACAAGGATTCCATCGCGGTAGACGACCCTGAATAATTCTTGAAGCACGTGTGCTCCTGAGGCTGTTCCTTCTTATTGGCAGCTCGTGTACAAATTACCCAAAATTTATTTGACTCTCTTGACTCATCGCCTTGCCCCGCTGTGGGAGAGATGGATTCATACGTCCGCCACTCCTTTTTTTATATGAATACCTTACAAACGTCCCACCTGCTCCCGTCTGGAGTCAGTGAGACTATGGCATCCCCAATTGGGGTATGTTGTGTGGCTGAAGGTGAATGGGGATGAGAAGGAAATATTGTAATTATTTCTACAAATCTCATGACGTCAGAGCTCACCACTATATGTATATAGAATCCTTCGCGGGCGTGTGCACAACAAATCACCTATTGTTTCAGCGCAATCGAATGAATGGTATAGGAAATTTTGTATAACGCCAGAGCTCAGCACTACATATAGAAACCATCACAGGTATGTGCACAACAAATCACCAAAGTTTCTTTGCAATTGGAGTAATGCTTTAGGTACCGTATAAGGAATTACGAAGGTGTGCATTTAACAACTTACAAAAGTTTCATCACAATCGGATAAACAGTACAGGAAATAAATTCATAACGCTAGAGCTCACTTGCACTATAATATATATAGAAACTTTCAAGGGCATGTACACGTACACGAAAAATCCGCCAAAGTTTCATCGCACTCAGATGAATGCTTTAGGTACCGAATAAGGGACAAAAAAAGAAACATTAATTTTTTATGTATTTTTTTTACAAATTTCATGACGCCAGAGCTCACTATTATTTATAGAAACATTGGCGGGTGTGCACATAACAACTCACCAGAGTTTCATCACAATCGGATAAATGGTATAGGAAATAATTTCATAACGCTAGATAGGAAATAATTTCATACACGACAAATCGCTATCGGATAAATGCTTTAGGTTCCGCACGAGGAACAAACAAAGAAACATTCATTTTTATACGATAAAATAATTAATTATTTAATTTCTACTTTGCTTGTATAACACCCATTTCCTCATTCATTGCTTGACGGAACTGCAATGCGAGCGCGCGACCTCTCCCCTCAAATGTCCACTCATTACTGAATAAATTTCCAAAATGTTACCGTAAAACCTGCGCCTTAACCACTGGAGCGACAGAGCAATTTAAAACTTTTTGCTCGGATTGTTAAAGGAAATCATACCTCCGAATTTTAATATGGAGGCATACAGACTGATTATAGTTCTATATAGTCAATGAATTCACCCCTATCTTGTGTCTATTATCGCATATTCATGGGATTTACAAAAGAAATATTATTAAATCGATAACTTTAAAACATTTTAAAGAATCTAGAGAATATTTATTTTGTTATACTTTGAATGTACAATATCTTATATATAAAAATCTCCTGTTACATGTTTGTGGTCGCAGTCCTCCGAAACGGCTGGACCAATTTTAGATGATTTTTTATTATATATTTGGTAGGTATGAGAATAGGTCGTAAAGTATATTTATAATGCGAGTTCTGGTTTTTTGAAATTTGCATAAAAAATTTGAAATAGGTCGAAGAATTGTCAAAATAGGTCAAACTTGATCGATATACCGATCTCCGTTGAATAACTGCTATGAAAAACAATAGGAATTTAAAAACGAAATGATTAAAATGAAATAACATACCAAATTCATAGAGGCATTGGCGATCCAATCAAGTCCCCCGGAGTGCTGGCAACCCATAGTCCTGGTGCAGGACACAGATCATAGAGGCATTGGCGATCCAATCAAGTCCCCCAGAGTGCTGGCAACCCAAAGTCCTGGTGCAGGACGCAGATCAGTTCCACCTGAAAAACACCAAAACAGATGTTATTATAATGATAAAGCGAGAGATTATTAACCCCTCACGCTCTCATAATTAGAAGTATGATCTAAATGATGTTGTTGGAAAGAGAAAACACAATGCTATGTAATGAAATCTTAGAGTTAACCACAAAATAATTAAAATTTATGTAATACACCTTTATACTATACATATAAAACCAAAGTTTTTATAATACATTTGTGTAATAAAATGTGTTTTTATTTTTTTTTTCATTACTAGCAATTTTAGTAAGAAAAAGGTGAGCCATTTTAAAAGCTTTTTAAAGATTGCATTCAGTTAAGAAATTGCATGGTTATTTTTATATACATATGTTATTTTCTAATATTTAAATTTTAAAGCGAAATTCATGACACCTTTCAAAAAAAGTTGTTAGTTTTCGGATACATTCACAAAAACGATTCTTGTTCAAACTTTCTTTATCGAGTTTAAAGAGGTCTTCGCAACGCTCAGTCAATTAAAAAAATGAGTAATACAGCTTCACAGTTAGGTTGACAAACTGCAACAAAAATAAAGGTATTTAATAAAGGATCTTTATTTAAATGAAATTTCTTACCAAATCTCAGAAGAGTCCACAAATGTTTCTCGGAAGTGCAAGTTGACCATTTCCCTTGGAGTGCAGGAGAACTAGAAGAGAAGGCATTTGAAGTTCAACCTGGAAAATAACTAAAAGAGATGTTATTATAATGAAATGAAAAGGGGAACAAACACAAAAAATATATAAAATTCAAAACGAAGAGAAGACATTAGAAGTTCAACCTGAAAAAAAAGATATATTATTATAATGAAATGAATAGGGGAACAAACACAAAATTCAAAGGGCAGTTAATAAAATATAAAAAAATTATGTGTTCCTCTTCAGCATCTCGAACTCTACTAGATGCCTTAAATCTGAACGAGACAACTTAGAGCTAAACATGCTTAAAGCTAAGACGGACTTACACGCTAAGACAGACTTACACGCTAAGATGTACTTACACGCTAAGACGGACTTACACGCTAAGATGGACTTACACGCTAAGACGGACTTACACGCTAGGACGGACATACCCGCTAAGACGGACTTATACGCTAAGACAGACTTACACGCTAAGACGGAATTACACGCTAAGATGGAATTACACTCTAAGAAGGAATTAAACGCTGAGACGGACTTACACTCTAAGACGGACTTAAGATTAAAACGCACTTAAGATTAAAACGGACTTAAATCTAAATGTGCTTAAATATAAAAGGGTTAAAGCTAAAATGGGTTCAAACATTTTTAAACTGCATACCAGTTTATGAATACATTCAGTCAGGGGGGGCCCCCCTCGTTAATGGTGATCATCAAAATACAACAGAAAATACAAAGTATAATAAATAAAATTTCACTTCCCAACAAGCCAGATAGGTAGGTAGGTGGTACGCCAGCTATGCATCTGTTCTTATTCAGCGGGTTTTGGTTCAGCTATACATCTGCTGAACCAGATTACAGCTTGATGATGTCCCATGTTGATAGAAAACCTTACACCTAGAAAAATAAATAATGTAATTAGTTTAAAGAAACTGCATTGATAGATACATAATTCTAATACATGAATATGTTTTTTGTGCACACTCCACCCCCCTCCCCCCATATCCCACCCTCTTCATAACTCCCCTTAACACCTCACACGATAAAAAATAAAAACCATGACTACCTTGAAAAAATTTCATAAAAATAAAAATTTGGTAAGTGTGTAGGTATTGGAATGCACCTCCATACATATATGGAAAATACATACACTTTTAAAAAGACCAACATGTCCTTTTTTCCGCAGGAGTAGGCAGAGAGGTTAGATCGCCCCACAACCCTTATCTTAGCGCACACTTAGTAGGCAGATAAATTTTGCTTCACTTACATTCATACATTGCACAGTGAATTGTTTAGAAAAAGCTAGCTAAACAAAATTCATAGAAAGATTGTTACTTTAAAAAGATACATGTAGATGTTCATTCCAAAAAATCACAATGGCTCTTTGATGCTTAGGGCCAGTTGCTTCACAGAATTGGAATACTCAGAGAACTTCAAAATTAAGTTTGAAATTTGAAGAATTGTTCAAAATCTGTGAAACAATTGGCCCTTAGATAAGGCTTGCCTAAAAATGCATGCCAATTTGAGATAAATATTGTAAAATTTAACTACCTACTAATACAAAACAAATATGTACCTAGCTACGCATTATACTACGAATTATAACCAAATTTTTCCATCAATAGTTATGATAACTTACTAGAATGGTATATACTTTCATATCGGCCCAGTGAAAGACAACCATTCAAATACGAAACATTGCTTGTAATTCACGCAATTTATCGGCCACCATAACACGGGCATGTGCCTAGTATGGCGGCCATAAATTCCACAAATGTTATATTTACTATTCAAAGAATAAAGAAACATAAAAAAAAAATTTTATAAATGGCTTTAACCCTTTCGGACCATGTATATATTTTGCACCATGATTATTTTAGTGATCCCCGAAAGTTTATTCCCTGACAGACTTTTTCGATTGTCTGAATTTTTCACACAATCAGTTCCAATCTTGAAAATGACACTGAAATACAAGGCAAATCAGAGTTGTAGAAATGAAATTGACTTGTAGACTCAATTGATTGTGTGAATTTTTCACACAATCAGGTTCCAATCTTGAAAATGACACTGAAATTCAAGGCAAATCCGAGTTGTGGAAATGAAATTGACTTGTAGACTCAATTAATTGTGTGAATTTTTCACACAATCAGGTTCCAATCTTGAAAATGACACTGAAATTCAAGGCAAATCCGAGTTGTAGAAATGAAATTGACTTGTAGACTCAATTGATTGTCTGAATTTTTCACACAATCAGTTCCAATCTTAAAAATGACACTGAAATTCAAGGCAAATCCGATTTGTAGAAATGAAATTGACTTGTAGACTCAATTGATTGTCTGAATTTTTCACACAATCAGTTCCAATCTTAAAAATGACACTGAAATTCAAGGCAAATCCGAGTTGTAGAAATGAAATTGACTTGTAGACTCAATTGATTGTCTGAATTTTTCACACAATCAGTTCCACGTTTAAATTCAAAGTAAATCCGAGTTGTAAAAATGAAATTGAGTTACAGACAAGACAGTAAGTAGACTTAATTGTCTGAATTTTTCACACCACCAGAAAATGACACTTAAATTAAAAGCACATCCGAGTTTTAGAATTCATTGAACTGGAGTTACAGAGAGACATTAGACTTTATGGAATTATTTGTAGCCATGAATCAAAGAATGTGTGTTTCTACAAAAGTCTTCTTCTCAGCAGTTAAGATATTCATCATACAAAATTCTAATAATCTATGATTTCCATGGAAACAAAGTCGTCAGCTTCAAAAATGAAAACACATAAAAAAAAACAAAGTGATATTTTTAAAGTATTTGTGAAAATGATGCTCACCTTCCCGCTTGGCCTCGTCTTCCTGGGTGTTTAGGACAGGGAAAGGGGACAGGGGGCGTGGGGGCCCAGTTGCCCAGGGTCGCTATTCCTGACTCAGGGCCACTCGCAAGCGCACGAGAAAGTACGTACATCGATCGTCGTGCGTATTCCTGAGTTTCATACTTACACGCAAAACGTCAAAAGTCAATCGAGCCCGGCAACGACTGGTAAAACCAGTCGTTGCAACTCGCGGACAGTAGAGCTGTCAAACAGACACGCGCGCTTTTTAAAGGACGGCGAGTTTTTGAGTCAGTGTTGTGACAAATTTTATATAATGGCGAATTTACCGGCGATTTTTGCTGCAGTACAAAATGTGGAGCAAGCTGAGCAAGTTGCTTTGAGACCGACAAGAAGTTTTCGCCAGAGGGTTGATTCGTTCGCTGAGATAACAGACGAAAACTTCATCCGAAATTTTAGGCTAAGCAAAAGTTTAGTACGTCGGCTGATAATCCTCGTATCTCCGTACATAACGCCCCCACCCCGTTCTTCAGCTCTGGATGTTGAAACTAAAGTGATTATAAAAATTATTTTAAAAACCGTTGATAGTTTTCACATGTAAACTTCTAATTAATCGGTTGCAATGTCGTTTTGCAGGTATTAGCAGCATTAAACTTTTTTGCCACGGGTAGTTACCAGTTACCAGTGGGGTGCAATTTCACAACCGTCAATATCACGGGCACTGAATGAAGTGGTGAATGCCCTAAACAACCCCATAATCTTCAACCAATGGGTAAAATTTCCCCCAAATATCCAGGCACTAAACCAGATAAGGACTAAGTAAGTTTTTATTAGAGGAACATTATGATTACTTTATTTATTTATTTTAACGTTTGCTCTATCAATAATATTTGTTTATTTTTGATTTTACAATAAATACAGGTTCCCTGGGATAATAGGATGCATCGACTGCACCCACGTTGCCATATTCCCTCCAAAAACAAGAGATCCAGACACTCCAGAGTATATTTATGTGAATAGGAAGTCGTACCACTCCATAAATGTACAATTAATTTGTGACTCAGATCTCCGAATCTTGCACGTGGATGCACGTTTCCCAGGGAGCACTCACGATGCCTTCATCTGGAAGGCAGGTTCTGTGGAACCCGTGCTGAAGCAGCTGTATACTAGTGGTCAGTCCGGATATTATCTTTTGGGGGACTCTGGGTACCCTTTGAGACCTTGGTTAATGACTCAAGTCGATAGGGCTGTACCTGGATCTCCTGAAGATAGGTTTAACACAAAACTAAGGTCAATCAGGTCAACTGTTGAGAGATGTAACGGTGTCTTAAAAATGAGATTTCGTTGCCTTTGTAAACACAGAGTTCTGCATTATGCTCCTGAAAAGGCGTCCAAAATTATCAATGCATGCATAGTGCTTCACAATATGTGTGTAGAAGATAAATTTGATCTTCCAGAATACCTGATTGATCATAATCTAGATTTAGGACTGATTGCTGGTGAAGCGGCTGCTGACCATGGGCCTGTTAACAGAATTAACCGAGATTTAGTAGCCGGTAGGGCCGTTCAAAATAGGATAGTGCAAAATCATTTTGGTTAAAAGTTTATACTAGTTTTTTTTAAATCCTTGTGTTATTCTGTTTACTCTATATTATTTGTCATGGTTTTATTATTGAATTATGGTGGATTATCCACACACAACACTTAAAATATAATATGCACAGCTTCCTTGAGGTGATTTTCCACAAAAATGCGCTCTACAAATTATCCAATTATAATTATATGATTATAATAAATTAGTAACTTTGCAAGCGCCACTTTATTTTGGTTTGCCTAATTAAAGCCTAAGATAAATTATCTTTAAGAGAATCGAAGAATCAGATCATCGACATACGTCGTGATTACGTACCCAATGTGTAGACTATATAACAAGACTATATATAATCTCTCGTCGTAATATGTGTCACTTGTCTCTCTATTTATGCCTCTCAGGTTTCTTACGTAAGTAATCTCTCATCGTAATATGTGTCACGAGCTTGTATATAATTCTATATTTTTATTTGTGATGTTTTTGTTTATCTAATTGTATTTTATTTAATTGTACATTTTTGTAATTGTATGTCCCTATTTGTATATTGTAACTGAGTTTTCATAACTGGATTGTTCTCACGTAAGTGCGAACATCTGTAAAAAAAACCCTGTCTAAATAAATAAAAATGAGAACAATGGTGTGATAATAAAAGTGTATTTAACATAAGAACACATTTTTTATCAAATAATACAGAAAACAACACAATTTTCAATATAAAATATACAGTGTCAGAAAACAGTTATCAGTTGTATAATTTTATTATATTTTGCAATTTAAGCTAAAGAAGAAAAAAAAACACTGAAAACAAGTCCAATGTATTCTAGTTACTAGCATCTTTGGTGTAAATTTTAAATAAGAACATTATACATCCAGTATAAATATAAAACATTTATTCATTACGCTCAGATTTATCAAAGAATACAGAAAATAACACAAATTTTTTATATAAAATACAGTGTTAGAAATCAGTTGTACTATTTTAATATATTTTGTAATATAAGCTAAAGAAAAAAAAAACACTGAAAACAAGTCCAATGTATTGTAGTTACTAGCATCTTTGGTGTAAATTTTAAATAAGAACATTATACTTCCAGTATAAATATAAAACATTTATTCATTACGCTCAGATATATCACAATCTTTATCAAAGAATACAGAAAATAACACAATTTTTTATATAAAATACAGTTTCAGAAATCAGTTGTACTATTTAAATATATTTTGTAATATAAGCTAAAGAAAAAAAAACACTGAAAACAAGTCCAATGTATTGTAGTTACTAGCATCTTTGGTGTAAATTTTAAATAAGAACATTATTCTTCCAGTAAGAATGCAAGGCCGATGTGAGCGTCATAAGTAAGATGAAAAAAGCGACGCTTAGATGGTTTGGACATATAGAGCGAATGAACGAAGAAAGGAGTGTGAAGAGAATATATGATACTAATGTGAATGGTAGAAGAAGTCGAGGACGCCCGAGGAAGACATGGCACGATCAAGTGAATCAGATACTTGAGTCGGGCCATGTCAAGAGTCAGAATAATAGAAGAGCATGTATGATAAGATGTATGAATGTGAATGAGGCGAGGAGTGTATGCCAAGACCGAGTTGTTTGGCGGTCCGTCCTCTCTGCCTACCCCTGCGAGGAAACGGCGTGATGGTTAGTTAGTTAGTTACTTCCAGTATAAATATAAAACATTTATTCATTACGCTCAGATATATCACAATCTTTATCAAATAATACAGAAAATAACACAATTTTTTATATAAAATACAGTGTCAGAAATCAGTTGTACTATTTTAATATATTTTGTAATATAAGCTACAGAAAAAAAAAACACTGAAAACAAGTCCAATGTATTCTAGTTATTAGCATCTTTGGTGTAAATTTTAAATAAGACTAGCTTCTTTGATATTAATTTTAAATTAGAATATTATACTTATCCATTGTAAATATTAAACATGTATTCATTATGCTCATTTATACCACAATTTTTGTCAAATGTTTACTTATAAAAAAAATGGTGTAAACCAAAACATTATTTTAAAATATATGTTGAAAAATATCACAATTCTTATTGTATAATATAGAAAATAATGTTTACTTATAAAAGAATAATTATATTTTGAATACAAGCTAAAGATTGAGACACAATTAACCACCACATTTAGTTTTATTTAGTAAAGTAACCACAACGGGTAATGAAAATAACAACCAAAACATATCAGACAATGGTGAGGGGAAACGCCAAGCCTCGTATGTTTACATAGTAACCCAATGGGTAATGAAAATAATAACCATAACATATCAGTCAATGGTGAGGAGAAACACCAAGCCTCATATGTTTACATAGTAACCCAACGGGTAATGAAAATAATAAAATAATAACCATAACATATCAGTCAATGGTGAGGGGACACGCCAAGCCTCATATTTTACATAATAACCCAACGGGTAATGAAAATAATAACCATAACATATTAGTCAATGGTGAGGGGAAACGCCAAGCCTCATATTTTTACATAGTAGCCCAACGGGTAATGAAAATAACAACCATAACATATCAGTCAATGGTGAGGGGACACGCCAAGCCTCATATTTTACATAATAACCCAACGGGTAATGAAAATAATAAAATAATAACCATAACATATCAGTCAATGGTGAGGGGACACGCCATGCCTCATATTTTACATAATAACCCAACGGGTAATGAAAATAATAACCATAACATATTAGTCAATGGTGAGGGGAAACGCCAAGCCTCATATTTTTACATAGTAGCCCAACGGGTAATGAAAATAACAACCATAACATATCAGTCAATGGTGAGGGGACACGCCAAGCCTCATATTTTACATAATAACCCAACGGGTAATGAAAATAATAACCATAACATATCAGCCCCCTCACCATTGAACCTCCACCCGTGCAGACTCCGAGGCGAAAGATGCCATATCGTAGAGTGGTAGACTCATTAAATGCATTCTCACTGGAACCTTCGCGGGATGATTATTTATAAAAAAAATGCAAATAATGAGCTGCTTGCTTTAATGACGAGGCAAACAGTTTCTATTGAAAACCACTAATTTAATAGAGCAGTTAAATGTAATTGTAAAGCTGTAAGAAGAATTAAGTTCCAAATCTAAGTATTAAATTTGTCTTTCAATTCTTCTAGCAGCTTTACAAGTACATTTAACAACTCTTTTAAAATGTTATTGTTTCTTTTAGCGGCAACTGTTTGTCTCGTCTGTAAAGCCAGCAGATCTTTATAAAATATGGCCTGATTAAAATTGGCTTGTTCCCCCAGTTCTACCATTTTCTTGGACACATTTAATGTTTCCATCATTCTACGTGTTGCCGTATTTGGCCTTCGAGTCTGTATGGGTGAAGTATCCAATGTGATGGGTTCCTCCAAAGAAGGTGTTGCCCTCAAGGGTGGTGACGCCTCCAGGCGTGATGGGGCCACAACTCTCTCGGGAGTCTGCCAGCTGCTGCAACCAGCCTCAGGTTGAGTTCCCCCGAGGGAGGAAAAGTCGAAGTCGACCACCGATTCAGATGTGCCCGTGTGGCCGGAGATTGAAACGTGACTAATGAGTTGAAGTATCAACTCATCAATCGCGTTCAGACTGGCTTCTGGCACTGGTGGTCCTCCTCCAGTCCCGGCAGCATGTTTTTTGTTCATCAAACTCTTTGACTTCGCTTTGCAGCGTAAATCTTGCCATGTCTGGAAATAATTTTGAATAATATTAATTATTGACAGTAACATAGAAAGAAATCAGGTTCTAAAGATCACAGGGGCCTAACTACAAAAATGGTGATTTGAAATGTAAGTTTCGGTAATGCCATAATCATGTAATATAAAGCTGTTGAGATAAGGTTGGACATTCTACAAATTAAAATATAAAATTAGTAATACAAGGGCGTATTGCCTGTTAACATGACAATATTTGAAAATATCCTATTACCCCCACAGTAAGCGGGAAATATTGCCTTGTAAATAAAAAAAAATGTATTACACAAACGTGTTCTATTTTCCAAGTTTCAACGCTTTAAAACTTTCGTCTTTTCACAAAGTTTTTTGAAAAAGGCCCCTGTGATACTAAACCCCCGAAATACACTTTATAATAACTTTAAATATTCAATATTCTTCGATAAACACTCGGCATTGAGGTTAGGTTTCACGATACGAATCGCGTTTCGTCAAAGACAGCATCGTAAGGTAACAAGAAAACATTTTAAATGTAAGGTATACACAAATTAAAGTATTTAATAACTAACCTTTCGCCACTGTTTAAAGTCTTTGTTGGCCCCTCCGATTGCGTTTAGCTTGTCTGCTATTTCAGACCACCTTCGCCGCGATACGGCGAAGGTGAATGCCGATGTAAACTTTCCCATCATCAGCTCCGGGTCGGCACTCACTGGCACTCACTAGCTCAACCAGTAGATGTTTTTGATTTTGCGAAATGCCTCCAGGCATTTTAGAAACATAATTAAACAAAATCTGACGTTTCCAGGCAACCATAACACGCAACGTTTTTGACATTTCCACCATAGAAACGTAAAAAAAATCAGAAGCATAGACAATATTCTCAGGGTTACCAATACAACAATCTCGTCGACCACACGCAACTCCAGAATACGTAAACTATGATCAATCGTAAAAGTTTGTAGAGGCGACGAAAAATTTTTCGGTCGCAGATTGCGCATAACAGTTAACTGTTGGTCGTCGGTCCAGAATCGACACCCAGCTGTAGACTGGAACTCCCATTTCTGGTTCCGATTCCAGTACTCCCAATTACTGGGCCTGAGGAAATTACCATACAACGTTAAAAATAGGAAACATAAAACGGTATGACTAGGAGAAAACAATTTACCAAAAAGACAAGTAATACGAGACAAAAAGAGTTAGGATAGAATAAAGACAAAATAGTATTTTGTGTTACATAATTTTAACCTTTAAAAAAAAAATCATATCGTTAATTAATATTGAGACCAATAACTACAAACAATAAGTTATTTAGTAAGCAAGTTATATTATTATAACACTTTATTAACAACATGTGTAAAGGATACTGAAGTGCATGACATATTAGAACAAGGATTATTAATGAGATAAGCATACATACAGGTCATATATAATAATTACCCACTTTTAATCACTAATTACTGCATTATGCCATATTTTATTGGTGGCAATTATTTGACTAACCGCTGAACTTGCACAGATTATGGAAATTACACTTTGTTTTAACAATTACAAAAAATCAACTATTTATTATTAGGTTCTTAGTTTGGGTAAACTAAGTAATTTGTGATTATTCAGACTGAAACAAATCAACCCATAGAAAACAAAAATTAAATGGCGGCAAGGGAATCGTTTTATACAGGAAATTATTTTAAACTTTGATTGAATAAAACTGGAATTTGAATGCCGTCTATACAAATGTAATTAGTTGTTTCCTGCAGTAATTAAAATGAAATTTAGTGTAATTTCCAAAATTTGTGCCTAATAAAAGTGCGACGGTTAGTGGAATATTTACCAATAAATAACCGTGACAGAGATTGAGAATTGCAGATTTCAATACAATATTTTTGGAGTTCGGGTCACAAATTTCAGGAATCCCACCACTATTATGCTAGTGATAGATTCAGCTATAAAATTACCATTGGGAATGTATGGCATGGTCAAGCCAAATCATAAATGAACCAATCTATAGATTGATAACTTCCCGCTTTTTGTATAGAGACACTTTCGACGCTATTTAACCATAGACTTGGCAATAATTTGATACTTTTTTTTTGCCCTATAGTTATGACGTCACACACACCATCGACAAGGATAGAGGAAAACCCAAAAAAGGGTGTGACCATAGACAATATAGTTCTCTTTCGGTATCTACGCAATTCATCAGCCTAAAATATTATTTTTTTTAAATGTGGAAACATCAAAATGCTCCCTCAGAACAAAAATGAAAACTCACAGTTATATGTTTTAGTATTTTATTATAAACAGGTAGAAACACAAAATACAAGAATGACTAACAAACCATCACGCCATTTCCGCAGGGGTAGGTAGTAGAAAACAACCCAGTTTTGGAACACATTCTTTGTCTAATTTACATTCATACATCGTCTCATACATACTCTTCTAGAATTCTGACTTGACATGGCTCGACTTGAGTATCTGATTCACTCGATCATGCTGTCTTCCTCGGACGTCCCCAACTTCTACCTTTCACATATTCTCCTTACACTCCTTTCTTTGTTCATTCGCTCAAACCATCTGAGCGTCCCTTTCTTAATCTTATTCATTACTCTTACATTAATCAGCCTTGCATTATTGGCAGATCTCCACATTTCTCACACGATCATACATGGCTTTACCACACATACACCTCAGGGATCTCATTTCAACAGCATTCAGTCTACTCTCATCCTTCTGCCAGTTCCATGCCTCACTGCACTACATCAAGGTAGGAACCAGCACTCTATTTGGGACTGCTAGCTTCGCTTCTTTGGACATTTTTTGTTAGCGCCAACGTCATTCAGTCCTACATTAATGAAGTTATCTGCATTTATCTGAGTTTTGTCAGTTCAGATCCCACTGAAAGATAAGAACAAATTTATTAATACTAATAAAAATATAAAAAACAGTGCAAATATAAAGTACAGAATAGAAAAGTAAACGTACTGAGAATGATTTGTTCTTGTCGCGTCCAGTCCATGGAGTACTCTTCCTTGGTTCTCCTGTGCAGGCCCCAATCTCTTGACACGACACCACAACGTTACTGTCCTGCATACCTACAACAATCATGTCATCACTAAATTGCTAAATTATTGCTTTTAGATGTGCATCAATGAGCATCATGAAACACATCTGACATATCAAAACAAAGTAAGATAAATAAGTGAAAACAGGATTAAACTGTGCAAATGAATGTATCTTCGACATTATGAAATGGCTGTAATTATTCACATTATGATAAAAATTTGATATTTCATGCCTCCTCAACTAGAAAAATAACAGTACGAAATGAGCTTAGAATTTCATATAAATAATCAATATTATTTGTACCTGCACTTTGGTCAATAAATCCTGTTTTCACGAGGATGGTGTGTCTGATTTTAGGAAGTTTGGTGGACAGTGCATTACTTTCCAATACGCATTTTGCACTCGATCTCGAAATGAGCCATTTCATGTAGTATTAGCCTCAAATACATGCAAAATGTTCTCAAAATCGGGTAATCAATATATTCAAGTGTGCAAACTTCACACGGCACTGATATTTATTAATTTATATAAGTATTTTCACATTTGCGTCGAACGTATTGGTGTGAATGTGCGTTGCAAGCGTCCATTTTGATATTATTATAGCGCTCAGTTGTCAAGAGTTTTTCCCATAGAAATTCAAAAATTTCCTATTGGTCCATATAGGTATTACGTCACACAGTCATGGATATTTCGCATCTTCGTTACGGTTGAAGTTTTGGATCGGAGTTATACCCCCCTGAGCCAAATAATGCTGGCATTGTTATAGCTAAGTCTGTCAGCCCCATTATTGTTTAGAAATAAATGATACAGTGCTGCCATAAAATAAACTACGAAATCTTCCACGGAATGTACATTTTCTACAATAAGTTTACACAACAAAGAAATTCCCAGAATTTTTTCATTTCCCTTGCAAAAATGTTCTTCCCGCATCCAATTTGGAAGAGAGCATGTGTATTCATTTGTCATGGCTTTGAACATGATTATACAGGATTATGGTCAAAATAAGTATGCTAATTTATGAGCAAATGTATACAGTTGAAGAGCATGCTTATTTATGAGCTTGTGTGTCAGTACCATAATTATGAAAGGATTATTGTTGATTCTGATATCAGAGGGAAACACCAGTGTATCAATTAAAAACAAATGGATGGTAGGGAAAACATTCATTTGTTCCTTTCCATCACCCCAGGAATGATGCTATGTGTGATCACTTTGCATTTATTTATTTAAAAATTAAAAATTACAAAAATTCGTCTGACGAGCTGATTATTGGTCTCAAGGATATCGTTCTCTCCCTTACTGTTATTGTGAAAAAATATTATCTAAACGGTGTTGAAAGAGAAAAACCACGTTTTATATTCAAATCTAAAAGTTAACCACAACCACAGATAATTAAAATATCGATCGTCCAGTTGATTAGTCAGACATCTCCTAAAAATCGAAATATGAGTTGAGTATGCCGTTATATATAAAAGTGTACCCTCTATCTGGTACAATACTCAGATTACTCATAAACACCACCAAATCAATTAATTACAATGCTGAAAAACTTGTATGTGGATAACAAAAAAAAATTATGTTTTCAGGTTAACTTGTAAGAAATTTCAAAATGTTATACTAATGTACCGGACCGTTATACTTTCCGATGTTATTTCTTAGCATATTTTATACGTAAAACACAGACACGTGTAGATAATATTTGATTTTTGGTGAGCCTTCGATTATTGCTTTCCTCATTTATCTTAAAACTTAATGTTTGGAGATGTATTAGTAATCAACTGGACGATCGATAACGATCGACGACATATTATTATAGACAATGACGTGATGTAGTAAAATAGTGAAATAGATGCTAATATGGTGAAATTATGCTAACATTTCACCCTTCGACCAATTATACTTCGTCAATGATTTCACCACATTGTGTCAACGTCTATATGATTTAAATTTTTTATATTTTAAAAATGATATGTTTATTTCTAATAATAAAATTTGAAAGCCTATTTCATCACCTTTCGAAAACAGTTTTTAGTTTTCAGTACGTTAACAAATATTCAATTTATTTGGATTTTATTGCAAAGCGGGAATATTTTTAGCCTTAATTAAAAACGCCAAATTTTTGAAGGGTTAAGAAAATAAAAAGATCGATTTGGGTTCGTAATCGGATCACTAAAAGAGCAAACCTCGGAGCAAGTAATCATTTGTTAGTAGAAATGCGAGAAGATGTCAACGGACATAAAAAAAATCATTTACGAATGCTTCCGCAGAAATTTAATGAGCTACTCTCTAGAATTGCAAAACAAAAACGAGATTAGCTACGGACACACATGCTCATTTGAAGCTAAAGAGCATGCTACCTAGTAGCATGTGTGTCAGTGACGTTGCTAGTAATGAGCGAGCTCATTTGAAGCCAAAAGAGCATGCTCTCAAATCGACAGCCGTTTGATTTGTGAGCATGCTCAGTGGATTATCGGAGAGAAGGGGAAGCCTCTAAGCATGTGTGAACAGGCTGGCTTATGAGCATGCTCATGTCAATCTGATCTTAGTTCGGAATAGCATTCCGCATTTGAGTATCTCGTTTTTGTATGGAATTTTAGAGAGCAGCTCGCCAAATTTCTGCGGAAGCATTTTTAAATGATTATTATATCCGTTGACATCTTCTCGCATTTCTACTAATAAATGATTAGTTGCTCCAATGTTTGCCCTTCTAGTGGTCCAATTACTTTTTATTTTCTTAACCCTTCAAAAATTTCTCGTGTTTAGTCAGACTAAAAATATTCCCGCTTTGCAATAAAATCCAAATAAATGGAATATTTGTTAACGTATCCGAAAACTAAAAACTGTTTCCGAAAGGTGATGAAATAGGCCACAACAAAAGAACCACAACATTATTTAAAATGCAATGCACAATTTTCTTGAATTATTCAACGACAAAGTTTAAAAAAAAAGTTCGAAGTATTTGTTTTGAGTTTGTATTATTGCACGAATTAATTATGAGGTTTATAAAAATTGAAACTTACCCGCGCTCCAGAAAGATGGCTTGACCATCTTCACCCGGCGGCTCGCTAACAGTGACTGCAAGCGTGGAAACGGTGGAAAGGCAGCCCCCCTCCACGTGCCAACTCTACTAGCGACTAGTAGGTTCGACACTAGAGATGGGTGAGTCCAGCATTTTGCCGAAGGCCTCCGAGGAGTGCTTCCTTTTAAAAGTACTCGAGTTCTAGCAGGTCCCGGGCTCGAGTTCTTGGGTACGGACTGGATGTTTTGCGGCTACCAGGACGCACGGGTTCGGAGCCGAACCTCGGAGCCGAATTCAGATAGAACCCGCACAAAACTCGGACCAGGACAAGACCTCGCGACTCGAGTGATTGCGAGTGGCACAAGACTGCGGCCACAGGGGTGCCGGTGGAGGCACTCGGTTTTAGTCTCTGGGTCCGGCCCCCGAGTCTTGGACTGGGGTATCTGGAAGTAGTCAATTTGAAAAAGGAGTAGGAACCGCCTCTAAAAATGCGTGAACAGGCTGGCTTATGAGCATGCTCATTTCAATTCGATCTCAGTTCGGAATAGCATTCCGCATTTGAGTATCTCGTATTGTATGCAATTTTAGAGAGTAGCTCGTCAAATTTCTGCGGAAGCATTCGTAAATGATTTTTATATCCGTTGACATCTTCTCGCATTTTTACTACCAAATGATTAGTTGCTCCAAGGTTTGTTCTTCTGGTGGTCCAATTATGAACCCTAATCGATCTTTTTATTTTCTCAACCCTTCAAAAATTTGAAGTTTTTGGTCAGAGGCAAAATATTATATTTATAATATCAAAAATTTTACCGCTTTGCAATAATATCCTAATAAATGGAATATTTGTTAACGTATCCGAAAACTAAAAACTGTTTTCGAAATGTGATGAAATAGGCTTTTGAAATAGAATCTTTTGACGAAAGAAAATAAAACGATTGATTTGGGTCCAAGATGTCAACTGTTATAACGAAATAATAGAGACAGTTTCATCCGCACAGAAGTCAACAAAACTATGTTATTGCTTGCAATGCAATTATTAAATAAACTATTGGTGAAAGAAAAAAAAACAAAATAAAAATATTGTTTTTTGTTCTGACTGAGATCGGATCAAAATGAGCATGCTCAAAGGCGAGCCTGTTCACACATGCTTAGAGCACTTCCCTTTCCACCCACGAATCCAGTAGCATGCTCATTTGAGCATGCTCATCACTAGCAAAGTCTCTGATACGCATGCCACTAAGTAGCATTTGCTCATTAGTAACATATGCTTTATTGCTACTAATGAGCATGTCTGTCAGTACCGTAACTCGCGCGAGTTCAGGGTCGGAACCGTGCGTCTCGGCACCCGCCTCGGCTCCCAGTACCCAGTTCGTAACAAGAACTCGGAACCTGGAACCACTCCTAGAACTTGAGTACTTTTATTCCTTCTCTTCGGAGCCCCCCGGCAAAACGCGGAACTAGTTCGAGTGGTGGGGGATTTATTAGCATTTATTCCGCGCGCCACCGTTGAGTTCACTTTCTGCCGAACCACCGTTGTGAGAACAGCATGGCGAGCCTCGCTCTCCAGTAAGTTTCATTTTTAAACTTTTTTTTATTTTAAGTAGTAATTAAATAAGTAGTCTAATAAGCTAAAACGAATACTTCAACAAGAAAAACAAATTATTGCGTTTTCAAATTGTTCATGTAAATTGTGCATTGCAAATAAGGTTGTTTTTAAAACGTTTTTTTAATAAAATAATTATACACCGCTAGCGGAAATTTGAAATGCTGGAAAGGACAATAAATCCAACAAAGAGTTAAATTTCTTCGTTTTTTTCTCTTTCGATCTGCCTAGTCGAAATAATTCCAGGAAATAAGTCGGTCTTTTATAACGTGCGTTTTAAAGGGATTTTTTTCTGAAAATTTAAATCATAAATTAAACACTGTTATGTATAAGAAACCAATTGTTTTAAAGTTTTCTGAGAAGTATTCAATTCGACAAAAAAATCAATTATTACCGGTCTACAAAAAATCTTTCATTAATAGTTTCATACTCCGCCTACTGGTTAATACGGAATATTTTTTATTCAAACAGTTATATTTTGCTTTATTATTACGAAAATTGAGTCTTTATATCGGGGGAGACGAAAAAACATGCATTTTATATTTCAATTTTATAAGATTATTTCACTTACGCGAAGTATTTGACAGCCACGTTTGGCCAAGTGAAACGGGACTTATACAACTTCAATTACTACAATATACAACTATTTACGTGCACAAAATAGGTTATTAGGTTCTTAGGCTGGGTAACCTAAGTAATTCGTGCGTATTTAGATTGAAAAAAATCGCAAATATCAAATCCAAAGAAATGGCGGCAAAGGAAATGTTCCGCTCCGTATTATCCGTGTATCGAAATTCGAATTCCGTATTATCCGGTAAGCGGAGTAGTAAACATTTACCAATCTTTCTTTTTGCTCTCTCGAACAACAATTTGTTCTTTCAACATTTCAAATTTCCGGAGTCGACATAATATATTATGGAAGTAGTTTTTTTTTTTTAATTTAGTATTTTCAGTGATTTTGTCATCGAACTACATTTAACTTATATAAAAAATAATACCAATTATTGTAATCAATTTACATTATTAGCATTCGTATAAATTATTGTGAAAGAATTACACCACATTATGCAATTATTTCGCGATATACATTATACCACCACGTGTATCAACTGATAGAAAGGTTCAAGTTACCCAATTTTACGTTTAGTTCGATTGTCTTAAGATGATAGACTTCGCTTTTCGGCCCATACAAAAAGGACGCCCGGGAAAAAACACTTTTCTACATCGAAAATTGCACAAAATGAATATATTTTTATATACTGCCTTCTAGAGGGTGAAAACTATGTCGGTATGTTTTCGAATTTTCGATGCGTTTCGTATTAACGTAAACATTCACTGTCAAACACGTACGATTTATCAAAAAATATTATTTAAGGAAAAAGTGCTGCTAACTCAACTCCCATAAAGAATTATAAAAAGCTACCGACGTAGCTTCTTCTTTCTAAAAAATATATGATTTTTTAAATTTCAATTTCGTGAAAGTTTCGGTGTAGAAAAGTGTATTAAACCCCTTTTCGAGCGATTTCTGTAGGTAAATTTTAGCGTTGTCGCATTCGCATGTATTGTAAGTGTGCGTGAGCTTATTGTGAGCGGGACAGAATGACAGACGCGGGTGTTCCGCGTGTGGTTCAAAGTCTAGCCGCTTAAGGGTACTACGCACGATGCTGCATTTGTAACAGCCCGACCCGTCGGGCTGTTTGCGGCATGGTGCGTAGAGGGCCTTAATAATTACAAACTTCATCTAAATCATATTTTTTATTATACATTTAAAAACTCTAATCTTGTACCATTTCAATAACGTTAAAAGGCTTCCTTCTACTCGCCATTCTTATAATAATTTAGACTGCTCAAATCAGTAGTCTGACATAATTGTCATTTTCTATTTCGTAGTTTTTAGTACTGAAAAAGTGCCAATTCCCACGTGTGTGATGAAAATATTTTCCTTAACTCGCCAAACACTAGTAAAAGCCAACGAATAGCATTTAATTTTTAAATGCACGCGAATTTATATTGTTTTAAATAGCGCAATGTACAAAATTCTTCGAATTTCTATCTTTATCACTGTTTGAATTAAGATTTTACTGGAAACAAGTGTTTTTTGCCTGCCGCATTTCGTTAAGATTGTGAGTAGCAAGTCTAGATGTATTTTAACGTCATTGGCCTTATCTTTGTGAGGTATCATCTTTTCTCGCAAGGTGCATGTTATTCTGTCAGAAGGTCACAGTATTCCCGATTTGTAACATCCAAATTGAATATTTCTGAAAGTGCCGGAAAACTGAAAACTTTCAAATAATTTTTGTATAAAATTTTGAATGCAAACGTAAAAAGTTTTTTTTAAAATGCCCGCCATACGTTTTTTCTAACTAAAATTGCTGGTAATAAAATAAAACTATTATTACCTACATTTTAGAAAAATGTCTTATAAACGTTACGTCACCTCAAATAATTAAAAAAAACACTTTTTTTCAAATTGCGTTTCGAAATTGTGATTTTATATATCTGTACCTTAGTCTATGAACCACGTTTGTCCACTTTCGACTTTTGTTCAGGAAAGCGATTTTTGTGTTAAATAAATGTTTAAATTGAGTTTCGCTAATATTGGTATGAATTGTTGTACTGTACTTCCATTATTTTTAGAGATGCTTTGTTGTAGTTGGTCCACAGCTCCGAGGTATATAGGCTCGTGCAGTATGTGTTAAAAAGTTGCCTTTTTGCTTTTATATCATCTGTATGCTTATCTCGATAATAATCCTTGTTCTAATATGTCATGCACTTCAGTATCCTTTAAATATGTTGTTAATAAAGTGTTATAATAATATAACTTGCTTACTAAATAACTTATTGTTTGTAGTTATTGGTCTCAATATTAATTAACGATATGATTTTTTTTTAAAAGGTTTTTTATCTTTATACTATCCTAACTCTTTTTGTCTCGTATTACTTGTCTTTTCGGTAAATTTTTTTCTCCTAGTCATACTGTTTTATGTTTCCTATTTTTAACGTTGTATGGTAATTTCCCCAGGTCCAGTAATTGGGAGTACTGGAATCGGAACCAGAAATGAGAGTTCCAGTCTACAGCTGGGCAACTGGGCCCCCACGCCCCCTGTCCCCTTTCCCCTGTCCTAAACACCCAGGAAGACGAGGCCAAGCGGGAAGGTGAGCATCATTTTCACATTAACTTTAAAAATATCATTATAATAATAATAAAAAAAAGTTAAAATAACAACAACAATTACAACAACCATTTCAACGACAACTATTACAACAATGTTTATTACAATTACAAAAAATGATTAAGTACAATAATATTAACTTTTTAACATCAACAATAAAAATAAAAATAAATAAAAACATCAACAAAAACAACATAACAATTATCAATAATGACAATAACAAACACATGCTATTTCTACAATTTTTTTTTCCAAGTTTATTTTATTTAAGGTCCACGATTGGTCATGTATACCTTATCAGAAAAGAGGAGCGCTTGTATTTATTTGTTAATGTAATTATTTTTTTTTAAATGTTTTTAATTATTATTTTGGATAAATTTAAAATCCATTTACTGTCAATCGTGACACCTTGATAAGTTTATTAGTGTGGTGGGTTTGCACCTAGGGTGGTGCAAGGTTCTCGTGGTCAAGGGCTTCCACAGATTGTAGATGGGTGGTGAACAATAATAAGAGTTGGATTCTTATTATACAGTTTAATGACCACACAAGTGACTAGTAATACAATGTGTATCTAATGGAGATTTCGAGTGAAGAGTGCACAATGGACAAAGTACATTCCCTATATAGTCATTCATGCAGTCTCTTTCATGCAGACAATCTCTCACATATCATCGAAAATGCAACAATCACCACAATAAGTTGCTTGCTGAGGGTTGGTTTGTACTATGGTTTTTTTAAAACTGTGAATGCAGTAACATTGATCATATTTTTATCTAATATATCCACACACAAAATAAAACAAATTTTTAGCGGGAACTTACATTTTGAACATCACTTTTTGTTCTATCTCCGTAGTAATTACAAAAAAATGAGGATTGGAATGTACTATGTCCATTGGCCAATACTATTTTTTTTACTATTATTTATTAAAACCTTATGTACGTGTATGTAGAAATGACAAATGTTTGATTACTCCATACATTTTATTTATTCATACGACAATACTAAATTTTCTTTTTTCTAATGAAGAATTTTGAATATTTTTTTATTTTATTTATTGATTTCATTCTATGTGAATGTCAACTTATTATTGTTTGATTTGCCAATGATGAAATTACTGTTGGTTTGGTCTATCTCCGCCCAAAGTATGGATATAGTATAAACCAACATTAAACATGGTCATGGTACAAACCAACATTATATTTATTGCTATTTCGTTTAAAAAAAGTGTTTTTTTTTATATTCTTGATTATGCTTTTATTCAAATAAAAATTCAACCAATTATGTTGTTCTTTTACCTAAAGGTAGATTAACACTTGTATATTATATTATTTTTTATAATAATTAGTTTGAAGTAAAGGAAACAAAAATAGATTTTTTAAAACTTCAAACCTTGTTTTCTAAATACGAGTTTTTGTGGACATAGTACAAACCAACCCTCAGCAAGCGAAGTGTTGAGGTTATTGTTAATTTTTTATCAAGTATGTGAATATTTTTATTATGCCCAAGAGTCACAACTGCTCCCTGGGGGGGAAGTTGAGGGAGAGTTGGGATGACCTAACCTAACCTAATGGTAGATTAACATAGATTACATGGTAATAACGTCTCTTCTAGCCCTTCATTATGTTATAGTATTAAGAATACCAAATGACAAATGGCGGGTGGGGTGGAGTGAGAGAGGCTAGGGGGTAGTTTAATTTTCTTTTTCAGGGTAGTAAGGGTTCTTTATTTTTTATTATGTGAATACCGCACAAGAGTCCCAACTCCCAAGAGGTTGAGTGAGAGTTGTGATGAGGGGGGCTGAGGGGGTTGGGAAGGAGGATGTTGGGGTGAGAATGCCGCCCGCATGCGATGCTTGCCCTGCACGGCCTCCTATGGGCGGGCCTGTATGTATGGCGGTCATCCTAAACGCAGATTATGCAAATTTTTGAATTTTTTACGTACTTGTAATTTGAATGCAATGCAATCCATTTTGATATAAATAGTGTTTCCGAAATTTTACCAACACACCTTACATTGAGGAGGTTTATTCTGTAACAGTAATTAATGATAAGCAAAATACAGAATTACCCTTGACGTTGGGTTACCACAAATTTAGCACAAAGACTAAAATTGTGCCTTATTCAAAATACAAAACACAAATTTCAGCATTTTCTAATTGTTTATCTTTGATTGTGAGTTTATTTTAAAACTAATTCTATTTATTTTTCCAGGTGTAACCTTTTCTTCCAACGAAGGATGTGCCGTCATCAAACTGAAATTTGGTTCACTGTCTGCTGAGTCTTGGCTGTATTCGTCCTGCTGTGTCTTACTGCGTTAAGAAGTGGTAACTGCGTTGAGCTCTAGGCCGTTTAGCTCTAAGACAATTAGCTTTAAGAACGTTATCTCTAAGGCGATTTTCTTTAAGTTTGTCTTTAAGGAATTTTTTCTAGGCCGTTTAGCTCTAAGACCGTTATGTCTAATGCGTTTATCTCCAAGACGTTTATCTTTAAGGTGTTTTTCTCTATGCCGTTTAGGTCTAAGACTGTTACCTCTAATGAGTTTTTTTCTATGGCATTTATTTTTAAGGCTCTTACTCTAGGCCGTTTAGCTTTAAAACTGTTATTTCTAAGGCGTTTATCTGTAAGGCGTTTGTTCTAAGCTATTTAGCTCTAAGACAGTTAATCTCTAATGCGTTTATCTCCAAGGCATTTATCTTTAAGCGTTTTGTCTCTAGGTTGTTTAGCTCTAAAACTGTTACATTGAATGCGTTCATATCTAAGGCGTTTATCTGTAAGGCGTTTATCTGTAAGGCGTTTATCTGTAAGGCGTTTATCTGTAAGGCGTTTATCTGTAAGGCGTTTATCTTTAAGGCGTTTAGCTCTAAGACCGTTATCTCTAAGGCGTTTATCTCTAAAGCATTTATCTCTAAGGCGTTTATCTGTAAGGCGTTTATCTTTAAGGCGTTTATCTCTAAGGCATTTATCTCTAAGGCGTTTATCTTTAAGGCGTTTATCTCTAAGGCATTTAGCTCTAAGACCGTTATCTCTAAGGCGTTTATCTCTAAGACGTTTATCTCTAGAAAGATAGCCTTGTTATTATTTATTACAAGGGCTTCACATTCATTCTTAAACAATAAGTGTAAGTTTTCACCTGATTTTATACATTTTATGTGCTATGCTTTGAATTTACATATTTTTTGTGTTTTGTAAACATTTCTGTTTCATGAGAATCAGGACACCAGCTGAGCTGTCTTCTTACTCCAGAAAGTCAATGCGCTGTCAACAGTCTGATGAT
Organism: Limnephilus auricula; assembly: GCA_951813805.1. Classification (NCBI taxonomy): domain Eukaryota; kingdom Metazoa; phylum Arthropoda; class Insecta; order Trichoptera; family Limnephilidae; genus Limnephilus; species Limnephilus auricula. Next base: position 8,460,097 of record OX638402.1, on the reverse strand, counting down.
TTGATTTTTTCAGACTCGGTGTGTCCAGTTGCCACCACTGAAGTTTCCAGGTTAGTTTATATAATAATATACTGCCGTGTGGTTATTTTAATTTAAAAAAATTATGTTTAGTCTGTTGGAGTGTTATTTAGAATTATCTAAATATGTTGCCTGTTGGAGTGTTATTTAGAATTATCTAAATATGTTGCCTGTTGGAGTGTTATTTAGAATTATCTAAATATGTTGCCTGTTGGAGTATTATTTAGAATTAATATGTTCCGAATTTTAAACACTGCACATATTCTATGTAGAATAACTTGATGTAATTAATTACCACCGAGAGCCCGAGCCGGGCCCAGATTTTATCATTGTTGTGTTTTAAATCAACTGAAAAAGTTAGAAAAAAGAATCGTTTTTAAGATGGTGATGTTTCTTTGGACAAATTGTATAATTCCTGCTTCCATATTTTTAATATTTTGGAGGAAAAAGAATAGAAAAATTTGTCTTAATTCTTTTCCTTCGCACCCCTCGCCTCTCATTTTCATTTGTTTTAATAATGTCTTGCTTTTACATTATAATAACATCTCCTTTCATGTCTTTCAGGATGAACCTCGCGTGCTCCAGCCTCCAGGACTTCGGGAGACGTGGTTGCTGGCACTCCGGGGGACTTAAAGAGATCACCAACGCTTCTGCGGACTTGGTATGTAATTGTTTTTTGATTTTTGCTTCCAGTAAATAGCTATAAGTTCGTTTCCCATAGTGTATTACCAGAGAATACCGGAATTTAGTCCTTTTTAAATCAAATTCTAGATGTATTGACTCTTTTTTACAAAAAAACATAAATTGATTTTGAAAGATTGTTATTTTATCTGGTAAACGCATTTTTTAAGTTTTGAAAAACTAACTTTATTTTTAATATACTAAGGTTATATCGTTGGTCATTGTCAGATTTGTTCAATTTTCAAACGAAATATTGTATTATACAACACAAATTTCAAATCGTATAATCATACAACAAAATAAATCAGTACATAATCTAGTAAAAGCATTTTTCAGAATTTTAATTTTAGTTAAATTAAAATCATAAAAAAATAAATCTGAGAATGTGTTTTGTGACGAAAATACCTCAGTTTTTCTATTTATTTAAGGACTTACAAAACTAAAATATTTCAGATTTTTTTTTTTACACTTATTTTGTTTAAAAATAATTTTTCTACAGAAATAAATTTATTATAATAAAGTACCTATTATAAAAAATTTGGAATTGTGAAAAAATCTAAATAATCTTTATTTCGGAGGAGTAGCAATAGAAAATTTAGTCTGTTCCTTCGGTCCCCTTGTTCCCATTTTCATTGGTTTTAATAATATCTTGATTTTACATTATGATAACGTTTCTTTTGATGTTTTCAGGTTGGTTCCTGGTATCTCCAGTATTCCAGTACTCCGGGGGAACAGAACAGGAACGAACACTTCCGAGGAATTGGTAAGTTATTTCATTGTTTTTTATAACAGTTTTTTAAATTCAGTGATACCTAGTGGAGTGTACACAAAACATCGTCAGTCATATTATAGCAAAACAGCCTAAACAAAAATTGCAATACCATGTAAGTGCTTAACTACTGGAGCGACAGAGCAATTAAAATATTTTTTATCGGATTGCTAAAGGAAATTTTTCAGCCCACATTAATTAATTTTAATATATTTTTGGTTAAAAAATCTCACTCTTTTGAACACTTTCTTCTCTCGGAATCATCTCACTCTCCTAGAGTTTAACCCCTTGGTCCTAATTTGTCAGAAAGTCAAAATATTTCTACTTTGCAATAAAGTCTAAATAAATGGAATATTTCTTAGAGCAACCCAAAACTAAAAACCGTTTTTGGAAGGTGATGAAATACGCTATCACATTTTATAATTCAAAATAAACATAATTTTTGAAATATGACAACTTTTAATGCAAACATAAAAAAGTATAAAAATGGTTCACCTTAATTAATATTGTAATGTAATAAATTTTCTAATTAAAATTAATATTGTCAACTAACGCCCATCGTTCACGAAGCTACTTACAAGCGACGCTACTGCTACCTGTCATACTATTTTGCTAGTGCAGCACCTAGCGGCGATTTCAAACACTAATAATAGTATGGAAAATACAGACGAGCGGCGATCGCGTCGCTTGAACTTAGCTCCATGAAAGAACGGCGTTACTCCCTTTTTTGTTGTAAGTTTCATAATTTGTTTTCTTATTGCAGTCGGAAACTCTGGTTTCATAAAGGTGTATATAATTTTTTTTTGCAGTTAACTTTTAGATTTGAATATAAAGCATGGTGTTTCCTCTTTCTAAATTGTGTTAAAAGAGGAAACACACAAATTGAACATATTTCTAACCATGATATTAAGGGAGACACAACGATTTCAATGAGGCCTATATGAATTGTTCTGAAAACCGAACAAATTGGCCGGAGAGGTTAACCTGACCTTTCTTTCTATTCGTTTTAATAATATGTTGATTTTACATTACAATAACATCTCTTTTTGTGTCTTTCAGGTTGAACGTTGCATTTCATCTCTGCGCCCCGCATCAGCTCCAGGAATCCGGGGAACTTGGTTGCCGGTTCTCCGGGGGACTTGTGGTCAGCAACGCTTTGGTGGGACATGGTAAGTAATAATTTCCTTTTTTAAATTTTTATTGCTTTTTGTTGCAGTTTTTCAACGGGTTGAAACTGAAACAACAGATTAAAAACCTTAGTGGTAGGTGGGGTGGAAAGGTAGGTTTTTTTCCAAGGTAGTTCCATGGGTTTTTATTTTTATTTGTAAAAGTGTCCCCTCTACAATAGGACGCGTGTTATAGGTAAATGATGCATTATTTATTTTAATAAAAAGACAAATAAATTTGTTTACATTACTTTTCTTTATACACAATCAACATGTATCGTGAACGATGTTCACATTGTCAGGATTGAATGTACACTATAGTTAAAAATTAAATATTGATAACATTTGGAAAGGAAGGCGTAGAAGGAAAGGGAAGGGGTAAGAGTGGGAGAAGTTTATTAGAATTAGGTATTTTAAAGTCATTAGAAGGGAAATACCGGTTAAGTGGGAAAAGGTTCAAAAGAGGATTTATAAAAATTTGCTGCTTTTATCATGTCTGCTTTATTATTAACATTTTTTCTTATTTCTAAAATCTGTAAATTATTAATCTGTGATGCCTTATAACCCGTATGTAGTATTTTAAGTCCTAAGAAAAGTATGATCATTTTTTAATAAATGATCTGCAAACTCAGATCCGCTATTGCCATTTAATGCCCTGAGATGTTCTTTATCCTTTACTTCAAAGTTTCTATTTGTTCTACCTACATATAAAAGCAATTACAATCTTTACAATTGAGTTTATAAACTCCCGATTTTTTGTTTTAATGTCGCTGTCTTTGTTGTTAAGGATGTATTTAAAAAAATATATTTTTTGTATAAAATGCTAATTGTATAGTATCGGGAATGTTTTTGCTAATTATTTTTGACATATCGTTATCTACAAATAGAATTCTATGCTGACATATCGTTATCAACAAATAGAATTCTACTTCTTTGATTATTAATATGTTTAGAAAAAGGGTAGATATATAGTTTTAAGAAATTCTGTTTATTTTTATTTAGTATTTGATCTATTAATTTAGTAGAATAACCATTATTAACTGCTATTTTTTTAATGAGATTTAATTTCAAAGTATAATTAGGAACAGACGAAGGAATCATAATTAATCTATTAATCATAGAGTGAAAGGCCGCAAGTTTTTGAGAGAAAGGATGATTTGATGAATTATGTATAACAATATCGATTTTATGAAATTTATTTAAGAAGTTTAAGACATGTTCAGTTGCCTTTCTGTACCTAACCAAATACATATGATATCATCGACATATCTTTTCCAGCAATATACATTTTTAAGTAAAAGCGCACCGCTATTTAAAATATTATTCTCTATATTGTTAACAAAAAATATTAGCAAATATTTAGGTTAGGTATTTTAAATGACAATCGTAGTGTAACACACAAAACATTTACCTCAATTGAGCTAAATCTTATTTTTTAAATAAATATTAAATGCAATAAGTTTTTTTAACCCCTTGGGCTAATTTGTTTGCTTTTCGGAACAACTTCTATAGATCTCATAGAAATCATTGTTTCTCTTACTAGCATGATTAGGAATATGATCTAAACATTGTTAGAAAAAGAAAACATCATGCTTTATATTCAAATCTAAAAGTTAACCACAAAATAAATAAAATGTACACCTTTAAGAAACCAGATTTCTGACTGCAATTCAAAAATAATTTATGAAACTTTGCAAATTTTTTACTAATTATTTTTACGTGAAACGACGGAGTGATGTAAAAATAATTAGTAAAAAATGTGTGACGATGACTTACATTATCTTTTAGTTTTTTTTATTTTTTATCAGTAATTTTGGTTAGAAAAATTATAAGGTGAGTAATTTTTAAAACTTTTTACAATTTTTGAAATATAAATTTTTTTAATGCAAACATAAAAAAGTTTTAAAAATGGTTCACTACGTTTTTTCTAATTAAAATTTCTGATAACGAAAAAAACTTAAAAATCACTAATTTTATTAGGAAATATATTACAAACTTAACCTCTTGCGTCCTGGAGTCCACTTGAAAGTACCTGGGTTATTATATTTTTCCTGACAATACTACTATTTTTTTTACGCTGATAACACTTTTCATAGACAAATAATAGTCATTTGTACCACCAGGATTGATCGGCTGTAGCATTTTTATAAAATTATTATTCAAAACGTATTTTGAAGTCTCATCAAAAGCACTGTTTGAAAATGGCGTCCGATTCTTTTTCTCACCCGGGTTAGTTATTAGATTACTTTTGATATGGGGAATAAATTAATGAAATTGAGATTGATTATAGTTATGAGAGAAACATATTTACTTGTAAGATTATTCAATAAATATATATTGTTTGGAAAGTAATACAATTTTTCAAAACCATAAAGGTACGCTGTAGTGCACCTTAGGTCAGTATGTGACGTCTAATGTTTGTTTTTGTTCTTTCAGTTCCTCAGAATATCCTCAATTTGAGCGATGATGAAGTATCTGATGGTCTAAATTTAATGTAATATTTTTTTTTGTGTTAAGAATCGTTTTCAAATGTACCACACTATTAGATTATAAGATTATCGTTAATTTTGTAAATATTATTCTAATTTTATGTAAAAATATAAGTTTTTTTTTATTTTTATTTTATTTTTTATTATTTTAAAATGTACCTTTAAAACGTCTTAGGATATCTAGTGTGTCCTAAAACTATTTAAATTTTTGTTTTTATTTGTGATTTTAGCCTTTTTTTAGTTTTGAATTGCATTTTTTTGGTCTATGTTGTGACCTGAGGTACTCTACAACGTACCTTATGTAATTAATTAACTATGCATAAAAAAAAATTTAAAAAAATATTTGTTGTTCTTTAACACCAACATTTATTTTTCTGGTGCTCAGATTAGCCTCGGGTCTCAAGAGGTTAATAACTCAGGTACGCGGCCATACGTAATTCCTATGTCTACCTACGTTAAATTATCGTGAAAACAAACTTAATTTAAACTCACTTTTATGTCGTTTCATGTAAAGATAATTGATAAAAAAATTGTTTTCAAATTGCGGTGGGAAACTTTGGTTTCATACAGGTGTACATTTTAATTATTTTTGCAGTTAACTTTGAGTATAAAGCATGGTGTTTTCTCTTTCTGTCACTGTTTAGATTATATTTCTAACCATGATAGTAAGAGAGACACAATGATTTCTATGAGACCACCCTATATGAGTTGTTCCGAAAACCGAACCAATTAGCCTGAGGGGTTTACCTAGCATTTTATTTTCATTCATTTTAATAATATGTTGATTTTACGTTATAATAACATCTCTTTATGTGTCTTTCAGGTTGAACTTCGCATTTCATCTCTGCGCCCCGCACCAGCACCAGCTCCAGCTACAGGAATTCGGGGGACTCACCAACACTTCTGAGGACTTGGTAAGTAATAATTTCCTTTTTGAATTTCCTATTGTCTTCTTGTAATATTTTTTCAACAGGTTCTTATTGAAAACCTTATTGTAGTAGGTGGGTTGGAAAGATTGTTTTTTTTTCAATGTAGTCGGGGTTTTTATTGGTCAGATTCCCAACTGCTCGCAAACAGTTAATACTTACACTGTATGAGGTGTATACATTTGTTTGTATGAGGTGACTATAATTACTACAGTACTACAAGTGTAATACATCGATCGTCCAGTTGATTATGTATATGTGGCAAAGGGTACCTAACTAGATGGAGCAATATCTTTATTAGAGTTCAGTTACTAGTATTAAGGGCCGTTAGCCGCTTGGACACATAAGCTTGTTTTCACGATAATTTAAGGTAGGTAGACATAGGAATGACATATGCCGCGTACCAGAGTTATTAATGAATTTTTTTGCCTGTAAGATTTATTTTAATGTTGTATTTTGCTTTTCACAGGATACGTCGTGGAGCGACGGTGTGGGCATGAAGAACCAGTTTATTTTTAAGTTAATTTTAGTTAGTTTATAGTTAATTTTTAGTTAGTTTTAAGTTAATTTTAGTTAATTTTAGTTAGTTTTAATTTAATTTTAAGTTAAATATAGTTAGTTTTAACTTATATTTAAGGTCAGCAACATTGTGTTTTTAGGTTTATTTTTAAGTTAGTTTTAAGTTTCCAGCAGGCAACCACACGTGGTTCGGTTTAATTTTAAGATGAGTTCTTAGATCTACAATACTGTTTTAAACCACCTTGCATGGTGGGGACTAACAACTAACAAACTTAAAACATTATTGTACATCTTTCTGAAATTATCTTTGAACTTTTTTCAGATTTTTTTAAATCACTAGTTTTTCGGATTTAGTTTTAGTTCGGATAAGCTATTAGTTAGATCTACAATACTGTATATAACCATCTTGAATGGTGGGGACTAACAACTAACAAACTTAAACACTATTGTACATCTTTCTGAAATTATCTTTGAACTTTTTTCTGAAATTTTTTAATGCTAGTTGTCCGGATTAGTTTTAGTTCAGATAAGCTATTAGTTAGATCTACAATACTGTTTTAAACCATCTTGCATGGTCGGGACTAACAACTAACAAACTTAAAACATTATTGTACATCTTTCTGAAATTATCTTTGAACTTTTTTCCGATTTTTTTTAACCACTAGTTCTCCGGATTTAGTTTTAGTTCAGATAAGCTATTAGTTAGATCTACATTACTGTTTTAAACCATCTTGCATGGTGGGGACTAACAACTAACAAACTTAAAACATTATTGTATATCTTTCTGAAATTATCTTTGAACCTTTTTCCGAAATTTTTTAATGCTAGTTGTCCGGATTAGTTTTAGTTCAGATAAGCTATTAGTTACATCTACAATAATGTTTTAAGCCATCTTGCATGGTGGGGACTAACAACTAACAAACTTAAAACATTATTGTACATCTTTCTGAAATTATCTTTGAACTTTTTTCCGATAATTTTTAATCGCTAGTTGTCCGGATTAGTTTTAGTTCAGATAAGCTCATAGATAGATCTGCAATACTGTTTTAAACTGTCTTGCATGGTGGGCACTAACAACTAACAAACTTAAAACATTATTGTACATCTTTCTGAAATTATCTTTGAACTTTTATTAACCACTAGTTCTCCGGATTTAGTTTTAGTTCAGATAAGCTATTAGTTAGATCTACATTACTGTTTTAAACCATCTTGCATGGTGGGGACTAACAACTAACAAACTTAAAACATTATTGTACATCTTTCTGAAATTATCTTTGAACTTTTTTCCGATATTTTTTAATCGCTAGTTGTCCGGATTAGTTTTAGTTCAGATATGCTCATAGTTAGATCTGCAATACTGTTTTAAACCATCTTGCATGGTGGGGACTAACAACTAACAAACTTAAAACATTATTGTACATCTTTCTGAAATTATCTTTGAACTTTTTTCCGAAATTTTTTAATGCTAGTTGTCCGGATTATTTTTAGTTCAGATAAGCTCATAGATAGATCTGCAATGCTGTTTTAAACTGTCTTGCATGGTGGGCACTAACAACTAACAAACTTAAAACATTATTGTACATCTTTCTGAAATTATCTTTGAACTTTTTTCCGATTTTTTTTTAACCACTAGTTCTCCGGATTTAGTTTTAGTTCAGATAAGCTATTAGTAAGATCTACAATACTGTTTTAAACCATCTTGCATGGTGGGGACTAACAACTAACAAACTTAAAACATTATTGTACATCTTTCTGAAATTATCTTTGAACTTTTTTCCGATATTTTTTAATTGCTAGTTGTCCGGATTAGTTTTAGTTCAGATAAGCTGATAGTTAGATCTGCAATACTGTTTTAAACTATCTTGCATGGTGGGCACTAACAGCTAACAAACTTAAAACATTATTGTACATCTTTCTGAAAGTATCTTTGAACTTTTTTCCGATAATTTTTAATTGCTAGTTGTCTGGATTAGTTTTAGTTCAGATAAGCTGATAGTTAGATCTGCAATACTGTTTTAAACTATCTTGCATGGTGGGCACTAACAGCTAACAAACTTAAAACATTATTGTACATCTTTCTGAAAGTATCTTTGAACTTTTTTCCGATTTTTTTTTAACCACTAGTTTTCCGGATTTAGTTTTAGTTCAGATAAGCTATTAGTTAGATCTACAATACTGTTTTAAACCATCTTCCATGGTGGGGACTAACATTTAACAAACTTAAAACATTATTGTATATCTTTCTGAAATTATCTTTGAACTTTTTTCCGAAATTTTTTAATGCTAGTTGTCCGGATTAGTTTTAGTTCAGATAAGCTATTAATTAGATCTGCAATACTGTTTTAAACCAACTTGCATGGTGGGCACTAACAACTAACAAACTTAAAACATTATTGTACATCTTTCTGAAATTACCTTTCAACTTTTTTCCAATATCGCTAGTTGTCCGGATTAGTTTTAGTTCAGATAAGCTCATAGTTAGATCTACAATACTGTTTTAAACCAACTTGCTTGGTTGGGGACTAACAACTAACAAACCTAAAACATTATTTTACATCTTACTGAACTTATCTTTGTACTGTTTTATCGATTTTTTATCACTAGCTCAGAGAGTATAGGGCTACTGGCGATTCTCTCTTTAAAAAAAAAACGAGTGTCCTAGCTACCACAGTAGTCACTGGTCACTTGGAAAAGCTAGAGCACTTTTCAATAAAAATAAAGAATGTAACCCAATATGACTACTATAAATGTAAGTATGAATACATTTTTATTAGATTTTCAAAAGTAATTGTCGTTTTCATTTAATTTATACGGAAAATGAAACGATTTTATAAATATTAAATAGTTTACGACATCAAAAAAATTTTACCACTGTGCGAAGGGTCGTTATGCAAAAACGCGCCAGATTTAAAATTGTTTTTCATATTAGAGACAACGATTTTTTGTTCAACTGCAATATTTAAACAATATTTGGCAACGGAATTATACCATCGTTTTTTCAAGTATGGGTATTATTAATAAATAAACTTAATTATAAAGTAGGTAACAGGTATATTAAAACAACTGCATACTTGTAGGGTTTGGGAACTGGATTGGGATTCAGTCTACAATCTATCCTTAGTGTACACTCTGATTCTTGTAAATAAATACGATACTGAGTTTTCGAGCTTTGAGATTTCGAGTTTTGTGCTTTCGAACTTGGAGCTTTTGAGCTTTGAGTTTTCAAGCTTTGCAGCATTGAGCTTTCGAGTTTTGAGCTTTCGTTTTTAAAGTTTATGCTTGCTTTGTTTACACTTCCCGGACACCTTTGTATAACCAGCGTATAAGTACCAGAAATCTACGCTGTATAATAAATTTGTTTGATATCCATTCCAACTTATAAGGTATTTTTGAAGTCAATTTTAGGTTTGACATTAGTAAAAATTGCACAAAAATTAAAATAATTTTTAAAGTCTCATTTCAGCCCCGGGAGCAGCCCCCCCCCACCCGCTGGCGGGGGGGGGGGTTGCTCCCGGGGCTGCTCACAACATTCCCCAATTGGGGATTCCATAGTCTCTCTGGCTCCAGACGGGAGCAGTCGGGACTCTTGTGAGATATTCTCTATAAAAATAAAAATATTTGTACCTATACATAAACTTCTTTGAGACCTCTCCTTTTTCAAATAATTGTATATTTTTTATTATAATATTTTTAGATCTCGCTGTAAAAAAACATTTTGGATTTTCATAAACACTATTTATGTTTACGGGCAAACCCAAAAATATACTGTGATATTTATGTAGAGTGAGGCCCTTCGTTCACGGAGCTACTTACAAGCGACTCAATTGTTTTGTTTGTTTTAATGGTTATTAAAAAAAAATCATAGAATAATTAATTCATTTAATCGCCATTTGAACATTGGGTTAACGATACGATACGATTGTACCACCCCAGCCAGGAGCAATCCTGTCCCGGTGAGACCGGTACACCAGGGGGCACTGATTTGTTAGGACTGGAACACGTGCTCTAAGGATGGGTGGGGAGTTGGAGTTTAATCAGCCGGTATACATGGCAACCTAATGAGCCAATATAGGAAAGAAGGTTGGGCCGGAATGGGATGGGTTGAGCAATTTTTTATATATATATTTTTTTTTTTTATTATAAGATATGTTTATATAATACATACATATACAAATATATACATATATATATATACATACATTCACATATATGTATGTGTTTGGTGTGTGCATGTATTGTCCAATGTGCCCTGAAAGCAACACACAAATTGAGCCTATTGAATCTTTCTGTCCCGGGTGCCGATTTCTACCTTAAGATTGTTAAGTTAGAAATCTGTGAGTCTTTGCCTGCATCTCGTTGGTTCTCCTGGTCTCTGCAGGCGTCTTCTTATATCATCTTGACTTTTCTTGCTTCTTCTAGCCTCTTCCTGATTTTCCTTGGTTCTTCTTACTCTCCTTGCCTATTTTGCATTGTATTGGCTCTTCTTGTTTCTTCTTGCGTCTTCTTGAATAGTCGAATCAGATAATCCAAAAGAGAGCAAATGATATTCCTCCGAAGTGTAATATCCGACTGAATTAACAAAAACATTTTTTAAGATAAAGATAAAACGTATAATTTGTAACTTGTGCACGTCAAGATATTCGTTTACCTGCAAATGACAAATCTGTAATGTGTTGTACCTAAATGTGAGATTTTTATGGACTCCAATCAAACTCTTTCTACTCGTGTGACCCGTATCAATCATCGCAATGCCTTGAATGATCAGTGGTCCGAAACATGTTCTTACCCGCCGTACACGAGAAGTCGTGTATGTACCGTACAAGCTGAAATTGACATGTAATCTTTGAGAAAAAAGAAAATGTTTGAATCTGGCGACCCACCGGTTTTGTACCCCTACCTCAGACATACAAATGTTTAATACCTATACAAATCATCTCAAATGAAAACATAAACAAACAATATATTAAACAAAATATCTTAGCTTATGATGTTTATCCTTGGAACACAGATCGCCTGAAGAGGTCACATAAATTTTCGGGCTAATGACAGTTGACACTTGAGCTGTTTACAAAATCCAGCTGCATTGATAGCTTTTTTGTTTAATAGCTATACTTTTGAATGATAAATTCACACAAAGAAGAATACACAGGTATTTAAACGGAGCATAACTTCTTTCCCGAGAAAGATAAAATTATTTCGCGAACTAGAACAGATTTTACTAATTATTAGGCGTGTGGTGACAAATTTTCAACCCGATTGAGCATGATTTAACACGGTTATTCACATAAAAACCCGGAAGATCGTCAAAACACGTCAAGCCCTGAATGCGACCCGGCACTTCTCCCCATTTGAACATTGGGTTAACAAGAAAAAAAAATCAATCATCATTTGAACACCATACTCTTATGTATTTTTCGACAGTTTAAAAAATACCAGGCTTAAGACCTGGTCAGGTTAAATTACTTTGAATTCAGTAGTATTTGCTTAGTTCCAAAACAAGCTAGAATGTCTACTCCCGTTTATGGTCAAACAGGCACTGAGTAGTGGGCCACTATCCGGAAAACAACTCGCCCAACCGTCGCCATCAGTGGCCCACCGCGTGGGCCCATCGAATGGCCCACCGCGTGGGCCCATCGAATGGCCCACTTTGTCATCCCAGGCCATCACCCAGCCATCCCACCGCCATTATGGTCAATCCCACGCCACTGCCCCTCCATACAGTGGCCCATCGAGTGGCCCACCGGATGGCCCATCGTGAAGAGGGGCTTTTATTGTATACAAATACATTATTATTATTCATTGCAAATACAAATGACATCATAAGCCGAAGTTCTAAGTTTGTGTTCAGGTGTGACTTTTGCTCTAACAGTGCACCAATCCCCTTCTCATTTCGATTGAGGTGTGTAGAATCAAATGCAGCAATCTCCAAAATCCGTTATTCTGAGAAAACTAAAAAAAATGTTTTATTTCAGTAATTATCATGCATTTATAAGTTAATAATTTTATTCACAAAGGGTAACTACTTACCTATTATAATTACCAAAGCAGAATTTGTTTATTGTATTTTTTATTATTTATTCATATATTTATCATAAATACATTTGTACAAAATAAGGGTAGTCCTACAAAGCTGTCATATGGCAGCTTGTCTGTAGGTTCTACAATTTATCACTCTTAATATTATACATAAGGAAATATTTGTTAATACATATTATATAGTTTTAAGGAAACATTACGATAGATCACGTAATAATATTAGATTATTTGAATTACATCTATAAGATATTTCAATGTACATGCCTAATAATAAGATATATAGGCAGCTACATTAAGATAATCAATTCAACATATTTAAAGATTCATGGAGTTTTCGTTAATTAACCACATTTTTATCATTTTAGGGCATAATCTGTCATTTTTTTCAAATTTTAAGTTTTTATTATTTTATTGAAAATCACTGGTATTTGGTATTCAAGAGTACGGCTTCCATATTTATTTGTGACGTTAAAAAACAAACGTGGCTATCTCCATCATAAACGCAACAGAGTAAATCGAGTTTTTCTTTTGCGGGGTTAAATTAACCATTGAGGTAGTATTATGCTACTTTATAATTATGCCTTACTTTAAAAAATACGATTTTAGGACTTCTTAATAATCTCAAATCCATAATAAACGAGAAATTATAGATTTTAGTTTGGAGATGACCATGTTTGTTTTGTATCGTCCGGAGATGGCCAGGTTTGAAATAAAAACCACTGGAGATATCCGTATTTGTTTTGTACTCTAACATTTAGGTATGTTCATAAGAAAACAGGGTTGTGCTAAGAAACACATTCATAGTATTATAAAAACTCCTCATTTATTCAAATAATCAAAATAATTTCGTAGAGTTTAATTGACACTACACATTTATGTATATTGGTAACAATTTACTCAACAAAACAAGATTTCCCTATTTTATTATTGTTAAGATCGGGCTAAAGTATACCCTCTTCCGATTTTTTCCACGGCAATTTTCCATAATTTTTTATTACGATTTTATTTATTTAATTTGCCTAATTACCGACGACCATCCGCGGTTGAGTTGTAAGACACTTGACTCCCAATCGGAAGGTTGCGGGTTCGAACCCGGCGTACGCAAATAAATTTCATTTGATTAATTTGTGTTATTTCACAATTAAATAATAAAAATAATATATACTATATTTGCGGCACGTTCCAGAGTGGAAGATACTCTCAGTATCGCCCTGATGTAAGACCACCATTCAGAATTGAAGCGTTGCTTAATAATGGCTTTAGCCGTGTTTAGTGACTAGATCTGAATAGCCAGGTACTTTCCCACCTTCCTCTTCCCCATTTCCTTCCCTTCCCCACTTACCTTCAGCCTCACAACATACTCCAATTGGGGATGCCTTAGTCTCACTGGCTCCAGAAGGGAGCAGTTGGGACTCTTGTAAGGTTTCTCTATAAAAAAAATTTAAGTCTGTCTGGTTATTAAATACATTATTAATTCTCCTCCTCAACTGCAAAATGGGTAAATTAAATTAAAGAATGTACAATAAAATTATGTTCATTTATAACAAAAGAAACTTATTTTAAATAAACGGTATAAATATACCAAAAACAATAATTGCATGTCACAGTTCAATACAGGCATACAGTAATTATAAATTATAAAGTGTACGTGGTGCAGCATTGAATCAAAACAACATAATAAAAAATATGCACAACCCTGAGATTTTGAGATGCTAACTGTCGAAATTCGGTTACATTTCAATGTTTACTTTAAGTTTTTCAGTCTTGTTTGTACGTTTAATGGCATAATTTGATCTGGTAATCTTTCGGGCTTTATCTGGAGTCATTATTTCCATCATATTTGTATTGTTTTCCATTTTAAAACTGTTATTTCACTTAAAAACACAAAGAGCACACCTCCAACTCACAGCAAGCTTTTCGAGAATGGGACGCCATCTTGAAAAATGCCGCGATGTAATTGGTTCAAACGGATTTGGCCATGTTTGATTTAAAAACAGGATGGAGATGACCGAGTTTGAAAAAAACGACAACTTTAAAATCAATTTTTAAAGTAGAAAAACGTGAAATAACCATGTATGAACTGAATATTATAAAATAAAAAAACATAAGCAATGATACCAATCAAAAACCTGAAAAAAAACAATTTTTGGAGATGGCCACGTTTGATTTTTATCGTCACATTTAATATTCAAGGAGTTTTTAGGCCCTTTCCTTCTTTAAATCTTGTGGTATGTTTGTGTACCATTGGGTGTAGCGATGGGAATGATCGAAACTTTTATATAATCGATTTTTTTTAATCGAGACATCACAATAATCGAATGATTAATCGATTTTTTGCTCGGAGTTTGGGAGCAATAGCTACGGTCAGGGGCAGGATTTTTGTCTGTGAGGGGGGGGGGAGGGTAGGAAGCCGAAAATTATTATAGTGCATCATGTATGGCAACGCTTAAAGTTTGTTGTAATTTTATTTGTTGTTTTTTGGTATGCATTTCACAACATAACAATTATTGTTAATTGTTAAGCTACTTAGTTTAGCCCGTTGGTAAAAATTTCCATTAAAAATATTTATGTATGTTTAATAATATGTCAATAATTATAATTATATGACATTTTTCTTCAAAAACAATCTCTAAATAACATGTTTAAATAACGCAACATTAGTAAGTAAGTACTGCAACAACATTTCAATCACCGTTTTTCTTTCTTGGCAATGGCAAATTCATTTTTGTTTGATGGCAACATTAGTGTTATTACCTTTTTCCACGAATTTCAAATATGTGGGCATCTCAAAACATTCTAATTACTAATAAGATATTTAGTTTAGCTGGTAGGTACAAATTCCCACTAATAATATTGACAGTGTGTTTGTGTTTAATACGAAGATAATAATTTTATGTCGTTTTTGTTAAAAAATAACCTCTAAATAACATGTAGGTTATGGACACCTTTTCGTATGCAATTATTAACAGATAAAGTTTTCTTACTATAGAAATCGTTTCATTTTTATTACAAACTAAGAAACACCTGTTAATTTCAAATAAATTAAATATATTTGGTCATATAAAGCAGATATGTCCATATGAAAACATATTACTTGCTGATTTTAGTAGAGTATTATTTACTGCCCTGAAGACACTACGGTTTTAGAGAAACCCGGTCGGCATTAAATATAAAAATAATATATACTAAGTTATTGTTTTATTTTAAATTAAATATACAATACCCAAATAGATGATACATAACCTCATAATAAACATTTTTAAATTGTTCAAAGCTATCACCATCGCAATCTTTTACGTATAAACTATACTGAAAACATAAATCGTTACCTAAAAGTATTCATTCATAATTTAAAATTCACACATCAGGTTGATTATAACATGTACCTATATTTATTATTATTTATTATTGCAGACATATTTTCAATCTCAAGACGGTGATCACTCACCTCCCACTCGGGAAACTCCCCCCTTTGGAGAGCCACCGAGCTCTCTCAGTCACAACCGCTTCCGCCGAGGAAGCTGGCCCTCGCGCCTCTGGGACCCACCGCCGTGCGACCTGTAATCATTAGAATCCTTGGAGTTTACGCGAGTAACGCTAACTAGTATACTGTCCTACCCTTCAGGTTCAGTACGCCACCCAGTGACCACTAGCTCCCAACCGAGGAAGCCGCCCTTCGCGCCAGTCACCACCAGCTTCCCGCCAAGGAAGCCACCCTTCGCGCGCCTCTTCTAGCCATGGTCGAGGCTCTTCCAGAGAATTCGCGTATTTAATTACTACTTATTTACCAGTCATTGGAGGTTGTCCACTAATTACCCGCCCTGGTATAAGTAACATAAGGTTACTCCTTCAAGGCTCTCGCAAGGACGCAATTTTTTTTGTATAAGAATGTTTCTACATTTAATAAAACGAAGCTAGACCTCCAATGTCCCTGCATATGGTGTTAGGTAGCAGTATGCAAGTGCTTACATATAAACAAGACAGAAAGTGGTAGGCTTGTTGCAAGTAGTAGGCCTAGGATCAAAATCAAGGAGCTGTTGTTGAGACAACTGCTTTTTTTTAGTTGCAGATATTCCGCTTTTATAGGCGCACCATGATATTTCCTCGGTGTATGAAAATTTTGTAACATGCTTGTACAACTTTGTTGAACGACGATTTTTTTTATTTTCACTAAAATCTACTATTCCATGTAGAACTACAAATACATGCTTACAATGTGCCAATACGCCAGCTTCATACTCACATTGGCATTCCAATAAAGTGTTACAATTATAATGTATACAAACAGCATAGGAAAGATGTTTCCTGTACTCCGAAACACACTTTCCTAAAATATAGGTTGTGCCATTTTCATGTGCGCATCGAACACTCAGCAAGTATTGTTCAGAATACATACTTACAGCTTTGTCGGTGTTCTTCAAACTTTCCCGGGAAATACTGAATTTATGAAGTTCTTCCCGCGTCAGTGCTGGAATATTGGAGGCCATGTTGATATCTTGAAAATCTTCCGGCTTCGGCGTTACCATTTCCAAGACACCTTCGTCCGCAACGCCAGCAGGATTGAATGATGTTTATCATAATCTTCGAGTCTTAAATAAAACGTATTAAGATAATAAATTTTAGTGATAAATTAGAAAAGAAATTATCGTAGGCAATATAAATAAGCAATAGTGGTGTATTTACTAACCTTTCTACGAGAATTGCTTTTTTACCAAAAGTTTTGGCATTACGTCCTTTCAACTCTTCCTTCAATTGGAAAATAGACCACTGACCGTAATTCTTGTGCATTTTACTTACAAATAGAGCAAACTAGGTTTGGCTAAACTCATAAATAAACCAACTTGTCGGAAAACAAATTGCAAATAGCTACCGAAATGACAGATCATTGAAAGACGTCAGTCCAGCATGTCCATAGATTTGGTCAACAGATTAGATGACAGGAGGACCGGTAACGACCGTGCTGCCATCTCGTGGATATTTTGGAATTACTCGGAAAACGGCCCATTAAGCTGGAATCAAGACAGTTCACTCGAGGGAAGGTTTCCGCCATGTTTTTTCGGCCTAATCGTCCATCTTCGTTTCATTCCATGTTCACACGGCGCTATAGAAATAAGCGTTCACTCGTCCATTCCCACCACAGCGTCGCCGAGCGAGGTCAACCGCGCTGGAATTCGTTTGTTTTCCAGCGCGGTCCGGCCCCGAATTTTAAGGAAAAACATGTCAGATGCATCGATTTTTACGCAATTTTGTTGACACAATTAAATAAATAAAACAGTATTGTTTCGTCTTATAAACCTTTTTATTTTTTATGACATAATAACACAATTTGATTTTACTTTTTTTATTACGAACATTTTCCTACAAATTAATAATCTTACATATATTAAAAAACATATAAAATACATGGATAATAAGGGAGACCCAAAAATTTATATGAGAGGTGTTCCCAAAAGCAAACAAATTAGCCGAACGAATACCATTTTGTGCATCGCGCAAGTGAAGGATGCCGAATGAAAATATCCAACATTGTTGGATCGGTTCACTTGAAGATTTCATTCGGCAGTGTTCGACACTTTCGATTCATTTCATGTTCAGACGTGTCATTCCGAGTAAACTAGGCCGAATGAAATGCGGAAATGAGCGATTAGTGAACCATGTGAATGGCGCTTGAATAATCCTCAGCAAAAATAGAGGCGTATCTATTTATAAAAAAAAAATTAGATGCTTTTTCAAAAAAATAAAATCTCTATGCGTGAACATAGAGAATCATTTTTCCCAAAATTGTTTGTGGTCAATTAATGTCATTGTTTATGGCAGGGCAGGTTTGAAACCATTGAAACTATTGACATGTCAATATAACCTAAAATCTAAAATGTATTAACTAGCTTTATATGGTTTATTTATGCTTTATACTGTGATAAGTAAAACAACAAATAATGAAGATTAGATATTTTCCTGTATGTTTAACTTAATCAAAAGCTAGAAAGTTCTTGAAGAAAGCTGGTTACTTCGTTTACCAGCTAGGAAATAGCATCTACGTGAAATTTGATGAGTTTTCTCTCAATACCTACTGTTAAGATTTTTATTAGTGTATATTGATAATGGGTGGTCCGATGGAAAAGAAACTCAAATCGCACAAAAATTACATACACCACAACGACATATCTGATTCTGGTGAAAGTAGTTCTGACGAACGTGTCAATAAAAAAGAAATAATTAAAACAAAACTATCACCGGTAAAAAGTTGGGAAAATTCATCTCCTCTTCATTCTAAAATTAAAACTGATTTGAAAATAGTTGATGTAAAATCCAATAAAATGAGGCCAATTAAACAAGAAGAAAAGGTAAAAATTAAAAGAAAAAGTTTTCCTAAAATTGAGAGTAGCTCCGACAAACAAGGGTCTGAAGTGGAGGAACATGGCGATACTACTCTGGAAGAAACTATCAATCGAGTTCCCATAGCAACATTATCTGAGGTTAAAGGTAACCATTTCAAAGTAGAGAAAGTCAGCCGTGTTGAAAAACAAGAAATAGATAAAGCAAATAAGTTGCCAAACAAACATAAAAAGATTAAAATTGTCCCAGACCCACAAAACATCAAAGAAACTAAAAGGAAACATCTAACGATATCTAAAAACGTTCCTATAAAAGAAGAAAATAAAACCGACGATGAGTTGGAAGAGTGCTCGCCTAAGAAAATTAAACATAAAACTATCAGTGAAAACTTATGCCTAGTTCCTGCTAAAGGATCCAAGAAAAAACTAAGGGATTCTCTTATAGTTGAGCCTACGGTTTTGTATCCACTATCAGAAAATATTGTTATTAAACAGGAGATAAATGATGAACCGGAAAAGAAAAAAAAAATTAAAAAGATATCTTCACGCATTGCCAATCAAAATACTGAAGAAGTTATCACATTAAAAACGCAGCCATTAGCTGATATGAGTGATAGTGATTCTCAATGTGAGATGTTGGAGTTTTCTGATACTGATAGTCACAGAAAGCTTAAGATAGCCGAGGAAGAAATGGATGAATTATCTGTGGAAAATTCTGAAGCAAAAGATGAGTACTTTTTCGAGGTAAATATAATATTTTACTATTATTGTTCCCTCTTACAATGATTTTCCATTCTTTAATCCATGGGTCGGCAACCTTTTGTTGTAAAAGGGCCAAATATTAGACGTGGGGATTAGTGCGGGCCGCACTTGGGTCACATCTCATTACAGTATACATACAATATTTGAGTACGAATATTTTTTTTTTAAATCGAGACGCGCAGTGTAGCGTCTAAATGTGAATCTGATAACCGAGAACAGCGTTTGTTTTTTCAATAATTCAGAATTAAAATTTGCCCCCAAATGTATGTACCTACTACCAAACATAGTAATTATTTGCTGAGCAAACCTTTTTAACTCCTTGTAGTTTTCAGTAGGCAATCTTTCAAAAATATCAACTACATCCATTCCAAGTCACATGTATGCAAATCGGACTGGTAGATTCTCTGTGAAAGTCTACCATTCAGAATAGAAATGTTGCTAGAGATATCTTTAGTTATGTTTGGCCATCAGATCTGACTAGCCAGGTTCTTCCCCATCTTGCTTGTTCTCATCTCCTTTCCCCATCCATTCCCTTCAGCTTTACAACAAGAGTACACCCATTACACGTCACGAGCATGCAAACCGGACTGGTAGATACTCTGTGAAAAACTACCATTCAGAATAGAAATGTTGCTAGAAAGACTACCATTCAGAATAGAAATGTTGCTTGCAATAGTTTTAGACCAGATCTGACTAGCCAGCTACTTCCCCACCTTCCTCTTTCTCATCTCCTTCCCCTCTCCATGCCCTTCAGCTTCACAACAAGAGTCCCAACTGCTCCCAGAACCAGTGAGACTATGGCATTCCCAATTGGGGTATGTTTACCATGAGTCAATGTATCATGAAGGAAAATGTTTATACCAAGGCATACTTGTGTTGTGCTCAATCCTCTCTGCCTGCCCCCATAATTTTTTTCATTGTCTCACGTATGTAATATGCAGTACATTATGTGTTGCTCCAGTGCTCAGAAACAATTCAATAGAATCCAGTCCATTTTCAACGCTGCGGTGAGAATTATATTTGGTGAAGTGTTGGGGTTATCACTTCAAAGGGATCCTTCATTGGCTTCGATGCCTTAAATTCAAGATCTGCTTAATGACCTTCAAAGCATTGGAGTCTATAGATCGGAATTATATAACTGACAAGACTTAAATATGCTTTCTAGGTCAAATCGAGTCATCTACTGAGTAAATGGCCCGCCCATTCGAAATAAATTTCCTTCAGCTCTTACTATTAATATCCAGAATTTTGATTAATTTAAACATTTAACTCTTTAAACGTGTGAACTTTTTTATTGATACATGTTCGCAAGACTTATGTAGTTAACAAAAAATTATTGTATCTTTTGTTTCACGTTAAAATAAAAATATTAACGCAAACATAATACAACATAAGTAGACATCCGCCATGCCTGGGCGCTCTGAACACAAGGTCGCACTCGCAAGTGTATACAAGAGTGTGCAAGTGTGTGGTGACCACCGTTTGCCTTGCGTGGACTTGCGTAAGCTTGCCGAGCCTTGCGACAAGCGACTTGTGGCAAGTGTGTGGCGCCTACATTATAATGGCCGCATACTTTTTTAATAGTATGTCAAATAAAAAAGCATTGTGCGAAACGGTACACAGATTGAGACATGTTCGAATGAGCTTAAAACCATTGAAAATGAACGGGCGTGGGTACTTGGCATGGATTACATCAATCTGAAATAAACATTAATTTTTTTTTTAAATATAATCAGCTATAATCTCCTTTAAAATCACATATGCAGTGTTATGTTTTGCTTAAATAAAATAACCAAATATTCAGCATTCTATGGATGAACACGCTCGGAGAAAAATATTACCGATGAAATAGCATTAAAATACTTTTGGAAAAGTTATCACATTTGCGGTATTGCATGTTGAACGATGATATTGTTTTTATTTCTAGCTTCTGTCGCAATCGGACATTGTCGTGACCTGGCAAATTTCGGCACTTCATACAATGACCCAAGATGTTACCCGTCTCCCAAACGAGGAAGTTCGCCAGGAGATTGTGAAATCCGGGGTTCCTTGGACCCGAGGTCGTTTCAGCCCGGATGAAGAGAAGATCCTCAGAAGGAATTGGAGACGACTGTGTGTTGTAAGTATTTAAACCCTGATCTAGTTTATTTTTATTATACTGGAGACTGGTAGACCGGTCTGCATAGGTTCCACAGCATGCAGACCATACACTTATTGTGCTATCTGCCATGTTTTATTATGTTGACAGCATTCCAGACCCTTCAAGGAAGTTCACCAATTTTTTTTTTTCAATAGACGGGAGTCGAATGTGCTAAAAAAAAGAGAGATATGGTGGGCAGAGCTACAACCAAAATTTATGGCTATGCAATGAAAGTTTTGCGTATGGTGTGCAGGTAGAAACAAAGTGCTTGTGTGTACGGTATTTGCAACGTGGGTGAACGATGAACGTGAACTTGAACGATGTTGGCGATACTTTGGTGCGCGTGGTTTTATACTAGTAATGGTTCATGGTCCATCTCTCTTGTTTTGTATTTGGAGTATCTATGGTTTTTTTTTTTTATATCTTTATTATTATTTTTTTTTTACATTAGTTCCACACAGGAGGCCCTGAGGGGAAAATTCCCTCAGAGCCTATGTCATCTTTGAAGATGCTGTGTGGAGGGTTTTTTAAGGGAAAGGAAGGAGAGGAAGTCATGGGAAGGAAAAAGGTTTGAGGGGTGTGTAGGAATCTGGGGATAAATATGTCCAGGATTGATGGACGTGTGAAGCCATCCTTCCCACTGCGGTGCAAGGTGATGGGTCGAGAGGGTCCGGCTGGAGAGGTCAAAAGGTCTCCCTCAACCAGTCTCTCCCGATCCGGCCTGCCATGCAGATGGTCAGCAGACGCATCTGCCCCCAAGTCCCGGACAAACCTAACCCCATGAACTCGGGCACCCCTGCTAAGTCACCAAACGTAGCGAACCACTTGGGGTGACCTGTGGCAGGGTGTTGGTCGTCCAATAAATGGTTCCCAGGGCGGCGGTACCCATACCCGCCTCCAAAATTGCAATGTTAATCACATAATTTGAGGATTTTTCGACCACCATGCTAGGCACATGCCCGTGTTGTGATGGTCGATTTTATATACAGAGCAATAACATATGAAATATAAAAGAATCTAAAAGAATATAAAATAACATAATATTATTGAATGTAAATGAATAGTTTGAAAGAATTTAAAACGTTTTAATTTCAGAGGTACAATCTTCCCGACTGTCCCGAAGTGTTTGGACGGTGGCGTAACAAGAAGAACAACCGCGCTTTGCGGATGGCGCGCAAGAAAGCTGTTCTGTTCCTGGCGCGGGGGTTACCCGATAGAACTCTTGCACAAGTCTACCATAACTTCTTACACCGTCTCGGAGCAAAGACTAAGGGCAGGTTAGTTCTACTTTTAATACAACCTATCTATTACCGTATACTGGATCCAGATGTTAGCAACGTAACATGCAATGCAACAAAGAATGAAACTGCATCGAGTGCATGAATAGGGCACTTACACACACTGCGACATTTTCCAGCATTCACATACATCGATCCATTTGTAATTTGTCTGAAAAACCGACAGATGACAGATCGCGACGCACAGTAGCAATGCTCGTATTCTGCTTGTAGGGTGCACAGTTTTTTCATTTTTTATTTTTTATGTGACACCTCACAAGAGAACCCTTGTCTGGACAGTGTAAAGACAGGGGAATTATATCGGCACCCAGTTAGGCAGCATTCTGAGGCTGGGTTAAGGTAGGGGTTGTAGGAAGGGATTTATTAATGTGAGTCTTGAAGATTCTTAAGGAGGTCACCATATGCATATGAAGGAGGAAAAAAAGATGCCGGTAGCTCATTCCACATTCACATTCGAGCCGATTTACTCAAATTAAGTCGAAGAAATGACCTGTTCTCATGAAGCCAGCATCAACTGTGAACGGCTTGTTGAGTTTCACGCGTGTGCATCGGTGCACCGGGGACCAATGCTCCATTAAATTAAATTCATCGTATTGTCTCTGTTAGTCTCTCTCGGACATGACCCAAACCTCCAGTTTGCGAAATTTCATCTGAGTAATATTAGGCGGCAGGGCTATTGTGTATCTTGTTTATTGTATTGCACATACAGAGACAGAAATTGGGTCAGTAGGATTTTTACAGAATGAGTAGAGCCTATAACTGTTGAAATATTAGATGTCGCTACTCGTCAGACTCCAGTGTCGCTGCTCACTATTTAGCAGTATTCTTTTTTTTTTTTTTGATTTACTAGATTCTTATTTTGCATGAAGTGCGAATCATTTAAATTTACTGAATTTAAAGTTAATGTTCTTTATACAAATAGAACGGCGTCATATGCGCCTCGCAATTTTTACCTCATGTCGGTATTATTAAAAAGTTACCTTGCTATTATAGACTTAAAGGTCCTGTGTTTTATCGATAGGGAAAAATTGTTATCTAAAAACCCTATTAAAATTGCATGTCCGCCCAAGCGGGAACAATCATCATCAGCAAAGCCAGCCACGGCAGCATATATACATACGTGTCTGTTTGTGTTGTGTTGGGAGAGGGAAGGAGATGGGTCGTGTCCTCTTATTTAGGAATTCCCTCGCATTTGCCTTTGGAAATAAGGAAATCCACGAAAAAACCTTATTCAAGGGAGGCGGCCGATTGTCAACATGAAACAGATTCGGCCTTCAGTGACATCAGATGTCCTGCGTTTTGTGTTGTGTGGGGTGTGTGTCTGTTTTTATGTTAATATATACTTTATGGGAGTTTAGAATAAACATACATATATAAATACAGATATGAAATATTATATAAATATATAAATAAATATATAAACATACGTTATGGGGAAGGAATCTGGAGATTTAGGAAATACCTACTGTTCGCTTAATCGTCTGGTTCTGAATCCGGCACATGCCAGATGTGATCGAGGTCCATCAGTATGTGTTTAGGTAGTCTGTGGGTATATCTGAAAGTAAAGTCAGCAGGGGAATTGTATTGACCGATTTCTTGAATGAGTTTATTTTTACTATGTCTGAGAGATTTGTAAAATCGGTCTGTGAGTCTGTGAGTGTATTCAAATAAGGTCGGAATGTCTTCTCTGTCATGAAGTTTTTTCAAGTTGGTTCTCCACCTCGTATTGTAAGTGATTTTAATGCAGAGATTTTGTAGTCTCGTATGGTCAGAGTGTGAGATGCTACCCCACACGGGGATCGCATATGTCAGTACCGGTCGGATAAGCGAGTAGTAGACGAGGAGTTTGGTTCTGGGAAGTAGCAGGCTTCTTCGATTGAAAATTGGTTTCATCGCGCCGACTGCCTTTCTGGCTTTGTTGTGTGCCTTGAATATGTGAGATTTCCAGTTGAGGCGTGAGTCCATGGTCAGGCCCAGGTAGACAACTTCATCCTTCCATTCTAAGACGTGTCCTCCCATTTCGATGTTGACGTCTGGTTTTGTCTTCTTGCGTTTCCTCGTGTACATTATGACCTCGGTTTTGGCCTCGTTCAGTTTGAGGCGCCAGTTTTTGTAGTATTCTACGAGAGCGTCGAGCGCCCTCTGTAGGTACATGGCCGCAACTTATTTATACTACATAATTATCTTACTTCTTACTAATATTATAAACGCGAAAGTTTGTATGGATGTATGTATGTTTGTTACTCTTTCAGGCAAAATTTACTGAATGGATTTTAATGAAACTTTACATTAATATAGCTCATACATCAGAATAACATATAGGGTATAATTTATAAAGCTAGCTATTTATTTTCAATATATTGTAAATAATAATTATTGTTTAATAAAAAATGTCAAAATTGTAGAATGACATTTTGCAAAACAATGATTGTTAAATCAAAATTCTATTTTAGAAAATATTTAAATTAGTGAACTTATTTGAAGTACTAGCCTAATACTTTGAATCGAATCAAGAATTATATATATTTTAAATAAATAGGTTAAGAATTTTGTGTTGGATTAACGTAGATGGGACCTAGGAAAAGAAAGTAGATTACTCGAAGTACTAATCCTACGCAGACGAAGTCGCGGGCAGAAGCTAGTGTACCTATAAATTTTCCAGCATTATTTTTGACAACATTTGGAAGATCTGCGAATAGGGTACTTTATGAAACGTTAATGGATGTTACAGGTTTTCAGAAAATGAAAAGCTAATGGTGGAAGCGTTCCGGACAGAAGAACAGTACAAGGATTTGTCACAGCAATTCTTGGGAAGTGTTTTGGGAAGGGACCCACCATCCATTTGGCGATATATTACAAATCTTAAACTAAAAGGTTGGTAAATAACATTTTGTTGAAGAATTAATCAACGCCACTCTACGTGTAGGTATTGTAAGCAGGGTTGCCAATGCTCATGTCCAAAATACCAAATGTTCAAAATCCCCGAATCGAGGAGGGCAAAATGGCTAATTCCCCGCAAAATCCCCACACGTAGGGTTACCAGGTCCAAAAATGAGTTTTCCTGAAAAATTCCTCAATTATCCATTCGGGGGGGAAGGGTGGCTAGAGAATTTCAGGTTTTGCCGTGCTCCTTTGTAACTTCACACTTCTTTAACCATTTGTCCATTTTTAATACTCTCATAAAGCTCACGTTTTTATAAATTATTTTTTCTCAGATTGCTAAAGGAAATGTTTTGGCCCACATTAAAAAAAATCATACCTCTGAATTTGACCATGGAGACATACAAACTGATTATAGTTCTATGAAGCTAATGAATTCCCCTATCTTTTGTCTATTATCATATATTTCTAGGATTTATAAAAAAAATTAAATTAAATCTTTAACCTTTCAATATTTTAAAGAACCTAGAGAATAGTTATTTTGTTATATTTTGAATGTACAATTTATTATATAGTCGTTTTAATAAATAAGAAAAATTTCAAAATTTACCACATTTTGGCAACAAAGCTATCCGAGGTTTTGGAAATAGTGCCATAATGTGGCAAAAAGCGCTCGAGTGGTTATAAAATAAACTTTCAAACCAGTCACCAATTCATCAAATCACAAGACTTATGTAAAAAGAGAATACTTCTGTCATAGATGTTCCATGACTAGCAAATTCACGTGTCTTCGAGTTTGGGTCCTGAACTTCGGGAATCCTTGCGACGTTTAGAAATAAATTCTACAGTGCTACCATAAAATGAACTACGAAATCTTCCACCAAATGAGCTTATTTAATATGGTTGGAAAATTAAGAAATGCCCATAATCCCCGCATTTTCCTTACAAAAAGTCATTCCCTGCAAAATACCCAATTCTTAAAAAATCTGAAATATTTCCCGCAGTTTGGGGAATTCCCCGCAAATCGGCAACCCTGATTGTAAGTACAATATTTATTCAAGGTGTAAAGTGCAATATCTTCGGGAGGTGATTCTACATAAAAGATTATTTATTATTTTATTTAGGAGAAAACACAGATATAGACAGTAATTAACAATACAATATAAAACAATAAATAGAGAATTCGCCTGCATTCAACTATTTCTCACGGATTGATAATAAGATAATTGTAACAGTTAACATTAAGATATACTCGTAACATTTCAACAGTCAACATTAACTTGTTGAAAGCCGGCATGCAAAAAATATTTTTTTTTAACACGACGTAAAATATTTGACAGTTCTCACCTTTCTTATGAACTCAATTTTTATAACATTTCTTTTGTGATATATTACAAAAATTACATCAAAATAATGTAGATAAAACGATCTTCCTAATAATCACTCAAATCTATGTTTTCCACAATGGATTTATATCAAAAACAATGAATAAATATAGACTTCAAATATGACAGCGTTCATATTATCATGTGGCAGCATTGTGTGGCAGCCATTTTGTCTGCCATCTTTGGTGCCCGAATTTTTCGGAGTGACTAAATGCTATCCAGTATTTCATAATGTCAAGAACGAGAATGGTCCAAGCGATTCTGACCTTGTTCTTCACACAATTTCTTTATACGCTTAAAAAAACCGGACCCGCCGGGGGGACTGCACCCTGCGAGAGGTTAAGATATAATATTCCATACTTTAAAGTATTTACGAGAATAAATTAAATTAATTAGCCACTGGAGCAACCACGCGACATAAATAAATTTGCCTCGATTGCTCGAGATTTCCAGACAATTGTTTTTTAAATTTTTCGCCAACATTAAAAATATCATACCTTCGAATTTTAACATTGGAGACATAAAAACTTAATGATAGCCAATGAATTAACCTATATTTTACCAATTATCTCATATTTGTAGGATTTATAAAATAAAATATAAAAAAATCGTAATGTTTATAACCGCGCGGATCCTGCATGTTTGATACTTTGAAACTGCCGTCAGAGGTATTTATTCAATTCAACATAGAATATTTTCGATTTCTGTATGTTGTCTGTGGTATACTTGATAATGAAAGGTACATATCTAAGGAAAAGGACTTAATTTTAACCATAAACAACTGATCAGAAATTCTGCACGAAAAAAAAAAAAAAAAATATTTTTAACATTGTTTCAAAATAGTTTACGAAGTTAGGATTTGCAACTTCTATGATTACAATAGATAAAGCATTTCAATAGCTTCGTTTTAAGACCAAAATAACAAATGTGGGAGCTACAAATATTTTTAAAAAAAATACTAATAATAATTGGCTTTTTTTTATCCGAAAAGCAATCGGAGACATTTAAAATGACACATATTAAAGCCAAAACGCTCTAGTGGTTAGATAGATAAATTAATTACAGATAAACATAAATTTAATAGGATTAAATTTTGGATTTGCAGTCAAAAACCCAACCAAAATGAATAATCTTTTTTTAGCAGAAGGTATAACAAATATCTAGTACCTACTGCTCAGAAGTATTTTGTTTCTTTTTGTTTTAAATTATAATGTATAGGCCATAAAAGAAATCGATTTTTCATGATTTTAGAGGCAACTTTAACAAATATTTGTGAATTAATAGTCATTATTTATAAAAATTATTTCGTACCACCTATTGTGTATGATGAAATACAAAATAAAAAAAAATGTGTTCAAAAAGCAGTAATATTTAATACAATGAGCTTAAATTTAAATTTAAAACAACCAATTTTCAAACGAAAATTCAGAACACCGACAAATATGTGCTACTTTGTCATTCTTCACTCCCGGTTTATTTATCGTTCAAGTTTGAACGCACAAGACCGATTTTTTATAGGAATGATTTTTTTTATGGAAAATCCATGGCAATTAAAAAACTTAATTGTCATTACCATCATTTTTTAACATATACCACCATGAAGATTCACCTTCAGAAGTTACTGCACTTTAACCCTCGAAACAGACACCTTGAATAGTGTATTATAATCTTTAATTTCAATATTCTATAATAAAACCTTTGAGTTGTATATATGGAGCAAACATGAGCATTCAAAATCTGGGTAAATAAAAAAAAGCGAATTGGCATCCTAGAGATAACAGACTTCAGTTGGTTTCAACCACTCGCCAGGAACAGGTCTCTGGTGGTAATTGCAAAATGCCAACACGTATGCTAATATATTGTACAAATCATTCTGGAAAAGATAGAAAAAGCATTGGTGTAACCTTTCATTGGTAAATAGAATTTCACCATAATCAATTTTTGTGTAAATTGGCTCTTTTGATGTTAAAAACTGAACTGTGTGCACACAGAGCACTTGAAGATAGCACGCCAGTAACTACAAGTTTTCTGGAGCACTTATTTATTATTTTTATTTATTGATACAATATTTTTACATTTAATAGTAAAATTCAATAATGTTGGCCTCACTAGGTGGTTTACCCGTGCTGAGGCCTCCATTTTATCTACAATTAAATTTTTACACAGTACATTTAAAAATATATGAAAAACATAAGATTAAGATAAATTAAATTTGAAAAACAGAGATTTGAAATTAAATTAAAATTAAAAATAAATTATAGATATTATATAAGGTTTAAAATAGGTATATTTATATTATGTGTGTTTGTGGGTGATTGTGTTTTATATTGGTTTTGTGTGTTACTTTATGTTTTATTCTACGAGATTTTGGTAATATTGTCTTTTTTGTTCTTTAATCCATTTTGTAATTTTGTGTCGGAATTTATTTTTGTTTTCCTCAATTCTATTTTCGAGTGTTAGACGGTTGAATGCTTTTATAGCGTGATATTGGTAGTGTCTTTGTCCAAAGCTTGTATTTACCGTCGGAGTTTTTATGTTTTCTTTGTACGCTTGTCTAACTGGTCTGTTAGTGATATTTTGTGTTTGTTGAAATTTGTTTTTTTGGTCAAAAATGTAGTTAAGTAGTGTTTTAACATATAATTGGCGTATGTCTAGTACGTCACAACAATTGAATATTTGGTCTGTATCAGTAAGTCTATGTTTTTTAAGTATTACCTTTAAGATCGCTTTCTGCGCAATTTCTATGTGTTCGATAGCTGAATTTGTTGCTCCTCCCCAAACAATTATTCCATATTCTATTATTGATTGACAGAGTGCAAAATATATTGTTTCCATTTGTTTTATTTTGTATATATTTCTTATGTTAAGGAAAATATGTATTGTTTTGAGGAGTTTATTTGTGATTTGTTTGATGTGATGTGTCCATCTAAGGTTATGGTCAATTACAATTCCTAGATACTTTATTTGTTCTTTTTTTTCTAGAGGAGGGCAATCACAGTTATTGGTGTTTGAACATTCGTGTATTTTTATGGTGTTTGTGTTATTTTTTGGCTGTCCCGTGCTATTTATACTGTACGTTGTATATTTTGTTTTCGATATGTTTAATGTAAGTATGTTTGAGTCTAGCCATGTTTTTATTTGCATGATTCCTAAATTCGCTATGTTAAATACATTTTTCCAATCCTTAGATTTAAAGAGTAAAACTGTGTCGTCGGCATAACTAACTATTTCACCGTCTATTTCCATGCTGCAGAGTTCATTTATATAAATAGTGAAGAGAACGGGCCCTAGTATGCTTCCTTGTGGAACTCCATATGTGATCGGCAGTGGTTTGCTAGTATGGTTGTTAATTTTGACTTGTTGTGTTCTATTACTCATATAACTTTTTAATAGTTGGAGTTCCTTGCCTTTGATACCCATGTTTTCTAATTTTTTAAAAAGTGTTTGGTGGCAGATTGAGTCAAAAGCTTTAGCTAAATCTAGATATATCGCTATGCATTTATACCCTTGATCTAAGTTGCTATGTATATAATCTATTGTACGCGCCAAAGCTTCTTTTGTGCCTATTTTTTCTCTAAATCCATATTGTTTATCCGAGATTAATTTGTTTTCTTCCAGGTATTTTATAATTTGGTTTTTTACTACTCTTTCGAAAATCTTTGAAAGCGAGTTTAACAATGTGATTGGTCTGTAGTTAGTTATTTCCATTTTGTCTCCAGATTTATAAATAGGGATCACTAGTCCTTTTTTAAGAGTACTAGGAAAGCAGGAGTGTGTTATACTAAGGTTGATTAAGTGTGTTACGGGTTTTAAAATTTCGTTTTTTATTACCTTAATGCAATCCGTTGTTATCTCATCTAATCCAGGAGCAATTCGGTTTTTTAATGTGTTTATTATTTTGTCAATTTCCTCTTCCGAAGTTGTTTTTATTTTAAATCTGTGTTGTGACGGTTGCGTATTTATGTTTGTTTGTGTTAGTGTGTTTGTGTTAAGAATTTTACGGTTCGCTAAAACTTTTCCTATACTTGCGAAGAAGTTATTCACATGATTTGCTATAGTTTCTTTATTTTTATGGTATCTATTTTTTTGGAGTTAATGTTTAGATGTTCGATTGTATTTTTCTGTTTGAATTTTTGTGTGTACGTAACTTCTTTTAATATTTTCCACATTTCCTTTGGGTTATTGTTTTCTTTTTTTTCAAGTTTTTCTCGATAGTACAACTCCTTAGCTACTCTAATAATTTTCGTGCAGATGTTTCTATATCTTTTATAGTAATTAAGTTGTGTTATGTCGTACGGCGTATGTTTAATTTGTTTGTGAATTTTGTCTCGTTTACGAATACAGTTTAATATTCCCTGTGTTATCCATAATTTAATTTTTTTAGTTTTGTGTGTAAGTTTTACTTGTTTTAGATTAGTGTTATTATTTATTTCTTGCGCTAACATTGTTGTAAATTTATCCCAGGCCTCTTCGACATTCTCTATTCGGTATACTGTACTCCAGTCCATTTTTTTGAGTTTTTCTTTTAAGTTTGTGTAGTCAATTATTTTTTTTGTGATTATTTTATGTTGGATAGGTTTTGTGTTTTCGGTATCAATTGCTATCATATTCATGTAGTGATCTGTAATAGTGCTTTCAAGTACTACGGTTTTGGTCTTTAGTTTTGTTTTGATCATTATATGATCTATACAACTTTTTGTGTTTTGTGTGACTCGTGTCGGAACATTTATCGTTGGTTCCAGTCCATGCTGTGCTAGTATTGTAAGGTATTCTAAGTTTTGTGGGTGTCCGTTTTGTAGAGTGTTTATGTTTAAGTCTCCAATGATGATGATATTTTTGTTTTTGTTGAGATCATTTAATGTATTGTTAAGTGCAGTTAGAAAATTTGTAATGTTGTTTTTGGATGGAGATCTGTACATTGCAAGAATACACGTTTCTTTTTCACATGTTATTTGTATGCAGTTGGAGTCTATGATATGTATTTCTTGGACGATTGTGTTTATTTTATCATTGATGTATATCACTATACCATCATTTTGATTTTTGTGATTCTTTGTATGGTGTGTGTTATAGTTTTCGATTGTTTTTGGTATATATTTTTCATTCAACCAGCATTCTGTCAGCACAATTATATCAAAATTATTATCAAGCTGTTGTAGGTATATAGTAAATTCATCAAAATTTTTATTAATCGATCTAATGTTTTGGTGTAGTATTTTCACTTTATTTTTTTCTTTTGTGATATTGGTCCATATGTTAATATCGTTTGTAGTTATACAGTGGTGTTGGTTGTCTGAGTCTATATATTCCATGTAATCAGCCATGTTGGTGAGTATTTGTGTAAGTATATAATATAAGTATTAAAATATTTAAAATTAAATTGAGTAAATGAACATATATAAATTTAGGGAATAAAAATAATATAGATCCAAAGGATTAATAATTTGGATAAAAGTTGTCAGTACTAAAGAATCTAAAGTTACTACAATAATTAAAAGAATTATGAATAATGCAATGACAAAACGTGTCAGGCGAATTGGAAGAATTAAAAAATAAAAATAATTTGCGATAGATAAGTTAATAATAAGCATAAGAATATTCAAAATTAATAGATAGATTATATGTTTTATAACAAGTAAAATAATTGTATTAAATATGAGAATTAATTGGGACGTAGAAATTGAAAATTTTACAAGTTTTGCATAATTAGAGTGATTGGAAGGATTATAATAAGACATTAAAATTTTAAGGATGAAATTAATTGAAATAAGTGAAGGTAATGAATTGATTAGGAGAGTTACAAAAATAATGTTAAAATAATTAAAATAATTTTGATAATAAAAACATTTCGAACAAATAGTGTAAATAAAATAGTTTAATGTAATTGTGGAAATAAGATTTATAAAAGAATTACCTAAATTAATTAATAAAAATTTTAAAAAAATATATAGCATCGACTGGAGTAAGTTTGGATAATAAAAACATTTAGAAAAGTAATTTTTGTTGGTAAAATAGTTAATATAATTTGGATAACAAAAACATTTAGAACAGTAAAATTTTTTGGTAAAATAATTTTCGTAATAAATACAAGTAGAATAATAATATTTGAATATAAAATACTTTGTATAATAAGAACATTTATAAAAATTAGTGTAAATAAAATCATTAAAAATAATTAAAGAAATGATAATTTTAAGGGAATTACATAATTGCAAAACTATATGAATTAAAATTAAATCTAGTAAATGAATATAGATAAGTATAGAAAATATAAATAAATTATCAATATGATTTACAATTTGAATTAAATGTAATATGTAAATTGAATAAGCTTTGCTAAATGAACAAAGTAAATTCTTTTTATTGAATAAAATTAATATGTTTATTAAAAAAATCACTTGATTTGTAATAATTTGACGTAGTATACAGTGCGCAATTTTTAAAGTGATAGCAATAATTATATGGGTTACGTGATTTTTATAATGAAGTAAATGTGTTGTTTGAATAATTTTAAGGATATTAATCAATATTGAGAGTGTTAAATAAATTAGAAAAATAAGGTACTTGAAAGGATAATAATAGGTTAATAAATAATGTAAAAAAAATACTGTTTGTGGTATAAATTTTCTTATAAATAAGAACTTCCTAAGGTTTGTTATAACATCCATTTTTAGATAGCAAGTTTAACGACAGTTTGGCACTCGCAACCATCGGTTGAAACTATTTTTAGGTAATAATTATAGTACGTACTGACTTCTTATATAGCTGACAGCCGAAGGTGCGAGTTGCCGTATACCGTCTAGATAAGTTTAGATAGATCATCCGAATGCTTGATAAAAATTATTTTTTCATTCGGTGATTTACGAATTAGTATTCTATTCTCTTTAAACCAGACAAACATGTAATTAGTTTCTTTTGCTTTCTGTTTCGCTTTCCAGAGCAGTTCTTTGAAGTATGGGCAAATGGTTTCCCCTATGTAGATTTTTTCGCTCCCCAGGGCTGATGCGGTTTTGGCGTCAATATTCTTCCGTAGTGTTAGCATTTGGTTGCGCTTGTAGATATCGTGAAATTTGACTTGGATTCTCGGGTAGGCTCCTGGTCGTCTGTCCTGGATCCGTTTCACTTCCTTCAGGTCCTGTAGTTGGATGGTCATCCCGGTGGCCGCAGCCACCTGCTGTACAAGTAATGGTGTCTGTTCCTCATTTGATTGAGGGATTCCACATATTTCTAGGCAATCATCTTTCGTGGATTGCTCAAGATCCGCGATTCTAATTTCTAGGCTCTTAATAACCTTATTTTTATCATTATTTTTTATTTCCATTACATCAGTATTGACTGTTTTCTGCGATTTTTCAATGTCCGTTATACGCTTATTTATTTCATCATGTTGATCAGATATGAATTGTATAGCTTTTATAATTTCTTGGTTTTGTATGATTATGGATTCATATTTTTGGGTATATAAGTCAAGTTTTTTTTCAACAAATTCCATAATTGTTGTTTTAAAAATGGATAATTCCTTGACAAATAATTCGGATGTTAGTAATCCATGGTTTGCACCATCTGTGGTTGGAATTGATAAATTATCTGCGCCTATTTGCTGGTCGATTGCAGATTTTGGTGATTGAGTCGTCTGTTTACCATGTTTGACGCTAGATGGCTGTTCGTCATTTAAAAGTACATCATATTTTGTCGTATGTTTTGGTTTGTTTTTTTGATGTTGAATACATTTTTTACACTTAAATTGTGTGTTTTTTGCACTACGACGAGAGGATTCCCCGATTTCCGCACAGCCGAGGTGATAATTGCTTTCACAGAGGCAACAGCATACATAATCAGATGGGGAGTCAATATTTTTTTGACAAATGATGCATTGTGTATTCATTTTGGCTGCTGTTATAAGCGAGTTCCTCGTAAAAAAAAAGATTTTTAGATGGTTACCTCAAGTGTATGATGGCAATCACTTTAGTTACACTTAAATATCTCTGGAGGAGTCACTTTTTTTAGTTTTTTTTTTCTTTTCTCCAAACAGATTGACACTTTCGGTGACAGTTTTCTACTTGAGCTTAAGACACTAAAATACACCACTCCGCGAGAAAAAAATACACAGGTGTGATGCGCGGTCTTCAATTTAGTATAATTTAAAACCTTAAACTTGGTTTGTTATAGTTTTTTTGTTGTTTTTTGATTAATTCAATGCGGACACAGAAATACGTAAACACTAGACTTGGTAGTAGGACACAGAAATACGTAAACACTATTGCAGCCAGGCAGTGGCTACTTAGTTCGTAGAGAGCGGTTAGAAGGATTCGGCCAACATCGACAGTTGCCTCATCCCCCCATTCCAACTCCGCAGGCGGGAACAATATTTTACGAAGATTTTGCAAGGAACAGATGGATTTATTATTTATATGACGAATGGATAAAACAACACAAAAAACAACTTAATAGTTAACTCAGCGCTTCGAGAAAAATTATGTATTATGTTTTTCTTGTTTTCAGAAAAATCCAATTCCAGTGGAGAAAAGGTCAAATGGACTCTAGAACTGTGTGAAACATTCATCAGAATACTATTGCGTCTGGTTAATGAGCAGCAAGATAGGTCCCCGGAAAGTCTGGACCTGGAAGTGTTGAGAGCCCCAATCAATATTGAAATTTGGAGAAAACTTGGAAACGAAATGAATCTGACACCTCTTCAGGTGAAAGTACAATGGCTTAGTAAACTATATGTGCAAATTTTTGTTACCGAACCGATTTACATGACTGCGCTGAGATACAAACTCTTGGAAGTGTAAGTTTTTTTTTTTTTTTTTTAATTTTATACTTAGGTATATATTTTTTACATCTTATATCTAGTGTATATCTATTCTTAAACTACTATAATAATATTCTATTACCCACGCACCAAAATTTGGAACTCACAACATTGAGACATAACCCACGAAAAACTGCGTTGATTGGTGCGTTGAAAGAATTTTAGTTTCCTTAACATTTACAGGGAGTCCATTTAACATTTTAAAACCTTTATAATAAATATTGTTTTGTTTTCCTGATAAATTTGTTTTATGAAGCCTAAAATCGTTGCAAAGCCTAGATGCAGCTTCTCTTAGGATAGCAATGAACTGCACTATTACATAATACAAACATTATTTAACATATAATCTGGTAACATTTTTTTTAAACTTATAAATAAATACTAGGGTATTATAAACTTGTTGCCACACACTTAAGACATTGAGTTGGCGTTGCATGGTTTTTATCCTAGTATATCTGCTACAGTACAATTAGACCTCATGCCTCTGTTCTGAATTATTTCCATTCTTTCAACTTGTGTTTTATTGCTCAAAAAGATTACACTTGTGCAGTAATTCAGGTGTGATGCTAAGTGGTAAAGTAAACCCACTTATAATATTACATATGAGGGGTATAGAAGCAAAAACTAGAGCCACTCTCCAAAAGTACTGTTTTCGGTAAATCACAAAACACCAATTCAAAGAATACTACGCATTTTTCTTGTGTTTTTTTAGTTATAAATTATACAAGTATAATCCATGGTGCATTATTATAATAAAAAATGTTATAATAATGTGTTTATTGGTCATGTTGAATATATTTTGAATTCAGGCTTGCGGAGATTGGCTTCTATGGAGAGTGGTGATTTTGCATCTAAACTCTATTTTCATTTAGATTTTTCTAGAGATCTCAAAAACCATCCTGTATATACGGAAATTGTGAATATATTGGCATTTGTAACTTAATTTCGTCATTTTTGGAGAGTGACGTTTTTGCTTTTATACCCCACATATGTACATAAACCAAATACAATGCTTAACTAGCTCAGCTTTTTAATAACCCCCAAGCAAAACATTATTCGCAATGAAAATTGCCATATCAAGGGTTGGCACGGGCCGCGTAAATGCTGAATTCTTTCCGTAGCAACTATTGATACAATTGTGTGCAGAAGGTTTAATTACTACTTTCTAACCAAATATTTTTTAAACTGTAAAAATGTGCACCTAATTAAATTTAATTTATTCCTTTATTTCATCAAACTGCACACAAATGAATGAATGCTAATTATGCTTTAATGAATGCAGAGTAAAATACTTTAATATTGTGACTTATTTATGCCTTAGCAAGAGTTTCCAACCGGTCGATAGCGATTGACCAGTCCCTTGTGGGGCAAAATTTAGTCGATCCTCTTACCATTGCGATTATGAACTTTGAAAATACATAATTAAATATTAATTTAAAGTAAAAAATATGGATGAATTAAAATTATCTCTTGGCCGTAGGACAAATTAGTTTTGCTGGATTCGTGCTTATCTGTTAATGAAGCGGTTTAATAATCAAAGTTTTGAACATTAAAATAAAGCAACATTTTTATTTATTTATTAAAGAATTTTAATTTGTTTTTATTGTGTTATTTCGCCCGCCATGCTAGGGATGTCCCTGTGTTATGGCGGGTGAAGTATGCAGATTATATGGGTAATGAAGTACATTTACTGATTATATAATAATTATGATAATGAGGTTTACAGTTAATGCAGCAATGAATTACATCAAAAATAACTTAAATACTTGCTATGTAGATGTCGAAATGGGTTGGAAACCCTTACCTACAGTAGTTCTAAAAGCAACATATATGTCTAATAACATTAAATTATTTAGTTTGCAGGCAAAGAGTTATTCTTCCTGGGAAAAAGCAGACTGGAAAGAGGTGGCAACACACTTCCCTAATTATACACATTTGTTCCTGTGGAGGATATTTTACAGATTTGCAAAGCAGTATGGTAGAAGTGACTTATTTGATCAATTCAATGGTAAGTTAATATCAGCACCAACACCAATAATTAATTTGTTTATTTGATACAATTATTTATATACAGTGAAACCCTCTTAAGAAGTTTTCCAAGGGACCGGAAAAAAAAACTTCTTAGGCGGGAAAACCTTATAAGTGGGAAAAATTGGGCCATTTGGTATTCAAGGGACTGAAAAAACCATACTTCTTAAGCGAGAAATCATCTTAAGCGAGAACTTCTTAAGAGGGTTTCACTGTAGTACCTACGTAAAGTTCACAAAACAGTTCTAGTGGCAGAGGGCTGGGACAGCGCCGGTTCTACGAAATCTGGCGCCCTGTGCAGGAAGTACCGATGGCGCCCCCCCCCAATTTTTTTTTTTAAATTAGATAAAAAATTTATATACATATATAGATATACATATCTATAAAAATAAAAAAAAAATTTTATGCAATACGTTCAAAATAAATTAATATCCCGCCAACAAGAATCAAGAGTAACTTTTCCAAGTTACCAGGCAATATCTATGACACTGGACAAAATAAGAACATCATAAAAAAATATAATATAAAACAGGAGGCAGTTTAAGTTCAGAAATAATAATATTCCGATCAGTTTGTTTAATTGGATTCCTTTTTATCTTTAAATGCATGAATATAAATCGAATTATAACCTAAAATATCAGCTGTATGGTGCCAACATAAAATAACGCGGCGAACGCCAACGAACGAACGAACAAAGAAGGCATAAATTGTAACGAAGGGTTTCCTTCGCGAGCAGCGATCAATGAACCAATCACAATGTTTGTTGAATTTCGAAGGATACAATGGTCGTAAGAGACAAGAAGGAAAAATAGATCTTACGTTCGAATGAAATATATCGTATTTGGAAAAAAATTCCTTGACGTAAGTCAAATCCGTATTTTGTTAAATTTTAACCATCGTTCCCCGCGCATTAGGTTCACGCATATGGAAAGTGAGTGTTGCCAGCGCATACTAATAATTCCGTATTACGAGTAATTTTCAAACGATTCGGGGAATATTTTAATTAAATTTTAAAACAATATTTATTTTATCACGGCGCCCCTTCGAAGTTGGCACCAGGTTTTTTGCACGTTTTTGAACGTATGGCAGATCCGGCGCTGGGCTGGGACCTTCTGAACAAAGCACGTGGATTTGTTTGTGCATCTCATTTCTGTTCAAAACCTACATCCCAATATCAATTTTTATATATGTTGAAAAAAGATAAAAACTGCTCCAGTAAACACAGAAACTGAAACTAAACCAATAATTAAATATTTAGAAATTTATGGAAAAAAAATTATCAGAGATTTATTTTTTTTTGTTTATGGTTCGTTTTTCTTAAGATAGGTGCAGCTTTTTAGATTGGGTTGTTTCAAATAAATTCAAATGTGACGTTGTCTTCAAATAGGCATTCAACGCCATTTTGTTTTTTTGAAAGTTGGTTCCCATTAACCTCTTGAATGTCGGATGACATTTGCCCACATATGGCCGTATTCCATTGAAAATTAATATCAGAGCGTTCCGAGAGGCTAGAGTACTGAAATAAAAAGCAACGTCTGGAATAATATTGGCGCAAGCGATTGTGAACTTATCCTTGTACAGTTTCTTTATACATCAGGGTTAAAATAGCATGAAAAAAAAAAAACTTTGACGCCAGCGTCCGAGCTACAGGTGTGAGGTTGAACGATAATTTTAAGTCCGTTTCAGCTTTTGAACAAATTGTAGTCAGCAGAAGAGGGACAAACTATCAATAACAAAGTGTGGTTAAGCTTGTCAGCTTATTACATATTCATGGAAAGCTGAAACACACCTAGAATCGGTGTTTAACAGTTGGTGCCGTTTTACTAGATAATGTGTTTATATATTTATAAAAATAACATATAATCTACCATATCTACTTTTATTCAGAGAAAAGATTTTAAATGTATCAATATGGATACGCTGACATTTAAGAGGTTAACAGGGACCTTTTAAATCTCAAAACAAGAAAATGACGCCGAAAGCCATTTGATGCCAATGTTACCTTTGAAAATCAATGTTTCATCCTGCAAAACAACTGGGCCTTAGTCATTACGTGTTGTACGTGTAATTATATTTGACTAAAAGTACCCCTCTTTTCAGCACTTGTGACCCATCTACATGAAAGTATTGTACTCGCTTCAACGCCTTTAAGAAACCGAAGACTACGCTTACTAATGCTGGATAGCCAGGGGAAACTACACTTCAAGAGCTAACACATTCATGAAAAGTTATAAATACAAAAATAAGAATACACAATAAAATGGTAAACACAGATAAATAAATCACGATTTTCATCCCTTAAAACTTTGTTTATTTATCTCGTCCATTTTTCTAGACAATTTCCTCTATTTTCCACTGGCACGTTTATTTTTAATGAATAAACTTAACTATTTTTTACTTTTACATTATTTTTTTATTACTACTGTTAGTTCACAGATACACCCACACCAGTGATTCCCAACGTGGGTGGTGCCGCCCCACAGTGTGAAGGAATGAAAAAAAAATCCTAATGAATTCAAATAAGTCTTAGGTACATCATTGCAAGAATCTTGAATACGAACCGTTCAATTAGTGACTAATTATTATTGATGGATTAATACATTTTTTTTAAATATTTTTTTTCTAAAATCCTTAAAATATTGTATAAATGACTAGAGAAAATATTTTTTATTTTAGAAAGACAGCATTCCCGGACAGCATGCAATAATCTCAGAATATAAATTTGTCCACTTCCATCTTTATAAGTGGAAAGCATGGTTTGTATACTGATGGAGGACTAAACTAGTAGAGGATCAAACTCGTAATGCTCGCGGGGTGCATGATAGTTATGCGTACACATTTCTACCACATTACCAACCGGTTGCTCGTTATACTGCAAAACGCGTCATAGTGAGCTTTCCGTGGAGCGTAACTTTCATTTAATTTTTCTTTTCATCTGAGGTGCTTTTTCCCTGTACTGTCATACTTTTGTTTTGTTTTGTTTAGTTTTAATTTTTTTTTTTATTGTACAGCAGAATTTTTTTTCCAATTATAGTACATTTTCACCAAATCGTCTTATCAACATTTAGGTAGGCGACTCTTCAATAATTGTTTTAATTTATTCAGAAAACAGTCACATACATCCAAATTCTTTGCTACTTCATTTAACAGCACCACTCCCCTCATCATGCTATGCTTTGCCAGGACGTCGGTTTTGTCGTTTGGTACTTTGAATAAGTCATGGTATCAACTTTGACTGCAGTGGTCTGGTACATATAAACCATAGCATCCCAAGAGGAATGGGCTATCGATAAAATTGTTCCAAATTATGAAAGATATAATAGCTAGGCTTGCCTTCCGCCTAGTTTCCAGACTCACAGAATTAGTTTCCTCAAGTAAGTCGATATGGTGTATGAACCTAGGATAGATTCCATGTGTCCGCAAATAGACATACCTGAGGAATTTCTTCTGAGGAAACGGTGACCAAACATCGCTCGCGTACTCCAGCTTGCTTCTCAGTATGCCATCAAACAATGCTAACATAGCATCTTGGTTATTAAATTGCTTGCATGTCCTGATGACAAAGACTGAGTAAGCTGCGGCAAGACTGAGTAAGCTGCGATATATGGTCAGAGAATTTCAGTTCGGTATCAAAGATGACACTGAGATCCTTCACGGATTTTACACGTGATAGTGTATCACCCTTTATCTTACAATCGTAAAGTATAGTATTTAGAGAACGACTGTAAGACATAGTGACACATTTTTTTGTGTTGAAATCTAATTTGTTTATCAACGACCATTCAGATAGTGCATCCAGATCAGCTTGCATCTTGTTGCGTTCATTGCATCTTGTTGCAATCTTGTTGAGAGCTTATTTCTATCAGAATTTTAAGGTCATCTGCAAACAGTAGATTTGTTAACCTGTAGGGGACGGCAAGAAATTTCAATAAATAAAAAGATTTATTTTTTAAAGCCAACCCGTAGACAATACCATACTTGATAAAGTGACACTTTTATTTTTATCTTCAACTAAGCTAATTCGAAGACAAAATGAAAACATAAACGCAAATTCAGTGCTTCGCAACGTGCATAGGCATTATTCTTCATAACACTGCTATTGCAGGGCTCCGGCTCCTAGGGATTGAGAGGGAATATAAATTAAATAATTACTGTAACCAATGTATAAAATTTGCATGTAAAGGCCCATTAGGGCGTGAATAAATAAAAATAAATACATAAAGGTAATCTTTATAGTCTGCTAATTACTGAGCATAGCGAAGTCCTGTTTAAACTCAACCGTCTTGCATTTCATCTATCTGTAAATTTGTGTCTATGTTTCATTTTAACGGTCAGTAAAGATTCTTTTCTGAAATGAGAAATTGTTGCGTTTATTTGGACGTTATTATTCGAATTTTTCAATATTATGGTACCTACCTGTCTGAAGAATGTTTAAAAAGAATTGTCAAATTGGAAATAATTCCATTTTTGAAATTTATAAAAACT
This sequence comes from Limnephilus auricula, assembly GCA_951813805.1. Classification (NCBI taxonomy): domain Eukaryota; kingdom Metazoa; phylum Arthropoda; class Insecta; order Trichoptera; family Limnephilidae; genus Limnephilus; species Limnephilus auricula. The sequence continues at coordinate 8,417,365 of OX638402.1, read as the reverse complement.
TACTTAAAATATATTGTGGTTTATAAATAAATAGGTAGTTATTTAAGTACCTACTTACAAATCTTATGAGTACAGAGAAAATATTGCTTTTGATTTAATAAAAGAAAAATAGAAACATACTTTCTTGGATGTGAGGTCTACAATTCACAGACCAAGGTTTAGTAATAATTTAGGATTTTCTTACATCTTCAAGTTCTTGTACTCCTGGTAGATTTTTCATAAATATTCACTTTTGCAGTGAAAAAAAGTTTGAAATGCTTCAAAATAGTAATTGTCCGAGTGTAGCAGTCTTTTTTTTACATTAGCTCCACACAGGAGGCCCAAAGGAAAATAATTCCCCTCAGGGCCTATGTCATCTTTGGGGATGCGTTTCAAGATGGTGGCTGTCTGAATGGTTCATTAAAGATTATTTTTTCAAATGTGAAATCGTTGTGTTTATTTGAAAAGTATTATTTGCATTTTTCAATATAATGTGTACACCCATACCTATCTGTCTGAATAAAGTTTGAAAAAGCATTGTCATCGATATAACTTTTTTGGACAAATAATATAATTCCTTATTTAAAATTTTTTTTAAATTGCATAAAATTTTGGTTTATAATTAATTATTTAGGTATTCAAGTACCTAACGCCCTTCATTCACGCAGCTACTTATAAGCGACTTAATCGCCGCTACCCATTATTATACTAATTTGCTAGTGCTGTCCCAAGCGGCGTTTACAAACACTAATGATAGTATGGAAGGTACGAGGAAGGACGAGCGGCGATCTCGTCGCTTGAAAGTAGCTCCATGGAAGAACGGAGTAACTGATAAATCTTATGATTTCAAAGGATACTTTGGTTTTGATTTATTAAATAATAGAAAATTAGAAACATTCTTTTCTCGGACGTGAGGTTCTCAGAACTGTAGTAATTTCGGTTTTCTTACCTCTTCAGCATTATGTGCTCCTGGGGTGCTAGCATGGTAACTTATCATCGTTCCCTAGGACAACTGCAGACTGCAAACGAATAGGTGACAGTTCACAATGACTAAGTATCCTTAATATATTCAATATCAACTGTTGTTTGTACGTTAGCAATCTGCAGTTGTCCTATGGAATGATGAGAAGTTACCGACAATTATCCTACCGATCCTTATCGATCGACCATGATAGCACCCCTGGTACATTTTGTACTTCACAATTACATACCTTGTTGCATCCGAAACTGTTTGCTTCAGATGCATTTGGTGAAATAGACTGTAAATAAATACGAAACGAAAAAACTAAACGAACGAAATGGTATTTGTTGGAATTGGGTGATAATATGTGTTGGGAACAAAAATGGGAAACAAGGAAAAGGAAACCAATCACTTACCTCTCGGGACACAACACAAACTTACAAGTAGGTACAGTTTATTTCACTGAGATACCTCGAGGTATTATTGCCCAACAACACAAACAAGTAAACACGATATAGTCTACTTTTATATGATCTTTTCAGTTAATACACAATTATATTAACACAACAAAACGAAACTTGCTTCAAAAACTCTTGCTAGATTCCTCTTCCTGTCTCTGTGTTTTTCCAGAACGAAAGCCCTCCAATTTTCCAATCACTGTTCCAAGTTCAAAATTTCTTTCAGCAAGTGATGTGGTAAGGATGGGGAGAGGTAGGTACTGGGTAAAATGACATCCAGGTAGGAACCATGCATATTATCATTTCAAAACCAAACATACCTAAATATTTATATTCCCCTTTCCGGCATTCTTCAGTTTTCCACTCTCCAAGTTGAGACTCTTGCGAGGTATAACAAAGTAAAATAAAAACAAGAAGAAGGGGATAAAAGTTTATTTGTAAGATTTTGCAATAAGAAATTGTTTATAGCACCAGTCGTGTTTTAAACAGCCCACCTAGTATAAACAAGTACCTATCCAAATACACAATAATAAACCTGTGACAATTTCTCACTAAAAATGTTACTTTAAATATGTATTTATAAAAATCTTAATCTACACACATATTATATAACATTTATTTCTTTTGACCTAATTCTTAAATAAACATGTCTGGAATATTTATTTACATCTTAAAAAAATAGATTAAAGTAAACAAAGAAGGTACAAAGGTATCATAATAACAATTTTTTTTAACCCTCATCTTTAAGAGTGCCGATATATTAGCGCAAACGTTGACATACATTTTATTATAATATATGAGGGTACTACTTGTAAAGTTGGTAACCTTTGTTTTATTTTCGAGAACTGTGAATGGTAAATTGTTCTCGTAGGACGGGAAACAGGTTCCATTGAATTTCTCTGAAATTACGTTTGAGGTTTGATTTTTCTTACGAAATCAGCCACCTACACTCGTCGCCGTCTTGATTATGATTCGACCAATAGCAGAAAAAGGTTAATGTAAAATTATCGCGTCCTAATTTTTGTTTTATTACAGTAATCATGTGTACATATTAAGAAGAGTGTCTGTGGCAGGAGGGCATTGTTTTTTTACAAGTCGTTTTTATTGTTAGAATGATAAAATTTTGCGAGAAAGGTTTACCTTTATAACAAAAGGAAACTAACCCTACAAGAGATTTTGAAAAACCATTTCCCTTTCCCGCCTCATAAAACAGAATTTTTTGATGAAATTTTGCACTCATGAAAATTGCTGTTTACATCTGATTTTAAAAAAAAATGTCTAAAGCCCGATCAACGCTGGGGACTTCAGCTAGTGTGTTATTAATATATACAGTAAACCAATAATGGGTTTATTCTGACTAACGTATGCACACTAAACAAGTAACGGTTTTTTCTGACTAACATATGTACAGTAAACAGATAACAGTTTTTTTTAAATTTATCTCGAAATGATTTGTTAAGGTTACCGACTCTGCTGGTATGTAATACCCTCATATCACATAAAAGACATTGAGGAACCATAGTTAAAAAAAAAAGTTCAATTGTCACCCAAATAATAATAATAATATGTAAGTCCATTTGGGGAACACTTTAGAAAGGATTAGATAATAAAAAACTATGCTGTTAAGCATAGATAATAGAAACAAAGAGAGATATGGCATGGAAGCATGCTAACTTTTGTGCATGCAGTTTAGTACTAATAATGGTTTATGGCCCATTTCCCTTAGTTCTATTATTGATGCTGTAAACACTTAAAAATTAAATAACTTAATAATTTATACAAAACCTTTTAGGTTGGAATTCCACAACATTAAAAAATTTCAAACAACAATAATAAAAGCATACTCACATCACATCAATAATAATGGAAATAATCATACATACAAAAAATTTGTAATAAATTGAGCAAATACAGAAAAATAAAATTATAACCCCACCTAAACCTAATTTCCATCAATGTTGGCAATAGTAGAAACGAGTTGAAGGGAGTTAGAAGTCGGGAGAAGAAGTTTTGTTTTTTGGTCCCTTGAGGGCTGAAACTGACAAAAAAAAAATTGCCTTTATCCCACTTATATAAAATATAAGTAAAAAGTATCGTAAGACCTGCTAATTTTGACTGCCATACTAACTTTGACCAAAAAAATAAAATATTTACTCCCACTTGTCATTCCGGAGCCAAAAGACAAACACAGTTGGAAAACGTGAACGAACATCAGTTGTTTCATTGTACATCGACAATTAGTCTAGTTGTAGCGTGTCAGCGTCCGCTTAGTTCGCGAGAAGCAGTCGAAGGAGTGACGTGTTTTTTTAAGGAATAACTCAGGTACGGGACATACGTCATTCCTATGTCTACCTACGTTAAATTATCAAAAACAAGCTTATGTGTCCAAGCGGTTAAAGTTCTTACATAATCCAGTTGGATCTGCGAGTGGGAGTTAAATAGATCCTATATGTTACTAAAGGAAAGTTTCTTGACATGTTTTAAGTCCGGTGTGTAACTATTTTTTATTTAACGAAAAAAAATTATTACTAATTTTAATAACTCAGGTCCAGGGCATGCGTCATTCCTATGTCTACCTACATTAAATTGTCGTGAAAACAAGCTTATGTGCCCAAGCGGTTAAGATTAAAAAATATCATTGCGCAATGAAGTATTTTATTCTAACATTGACCACGGTCAAGAAGCTCACCAAAATGAGAAGCCATATTTGTTGATCATATCTCCTTAGCGCATGGGTTTTCCATATATATTAATGATTTATTTCTACAAAAGACGGGAAGGAAAATGCGCCGATTCAAAGATAATTTATCCGGTTACAATAAAGAGAATCAAAAGATGTGTGCCATTGGCATTTTCAGACTAGAAAGTGTGCACATAGCCAATACATCACACAAATCATAAAAATGTCAGAAGAGGAGTATTCTGCACGGTATACGGAAAGAAGTAGGGAAAGGTTTGTGTAAACAGAAATTCCCGATGAAGGAGCTATTACTCCCCTATCACAGAGAAGAAAGAGCTAGAAATATTTTCTCACAACTCAACTCCTGTTTTCTAAGGAATTGGAAGGATATTGTGCGTAAGAAGTGTCAATTAATTTGGTTATATCAAGTATAACATTGCTTTTATGTTCTTTTTTTTTACAATTTGCAATTTAATAGTAAAAAAAAATGTGAATACGCAATGCAATGGCATTTTTTAATGAGGTAGTTAGCATAAAATTTATTTAGTAAAATACTAACTTAGCAGTAGGAAACTCTGCAAAATAGTAAATAAAAATTATATTGCGTCTAACATTGAACACCGCCAAGTAATACTTGTAAAACTTAGGAAGTGCCAGTCACTGAAGTTCACTGTTCAACCTGTCGCTGAAGTGACCCAAAAATCGGTATGAGATCATTTAAAAGTATTCTAATACGTTTATTGTAAACATTTAAAGGTCAAAATAAGCAGGTCTTACGGTATATCGACGGTCTCGGAGAACAATGTCAGATCTGCTAAAAATTAAACATAATTTTGCTGGTTTATTTTTAATAAAATTAAATGAAATACAATTTATCAAAACAACACTTTATTTTTTGATCTCAAAAACAGTAAAAATGCAGAAACCAAACTTTAAATAGCTCTACCGCAAAACTACAAAATCTACATTGTTCTTCGCGACTATCGTTATATAAGAGTTACAGTGTATATTGCTTATACAGTGTAACATATCACTTTACGTACCTAATTCTTTTCACCAAACTTTGTCTTGAACACCTCTGTAGCACACAGTATAGGTTCAGAACCCAGCAAGGACAAATATAGTAGTTTATAGGTATGGGTTTACTTATTCCAAAAATATATAAAAATTTAAATATACATACATAATATGTTTGTACCTCATCCCGAGAGGAAGATACATACTCACAATTTCACAATGACAATCAAAACGTTGTTTGAAATGAATAGGGTCCAGATTTGAGTAGCCAGGTACTTCTTAATTTCTTCTTCTCTCCCAGCTCATTTAGTCTTACAATCACAGATAATAGAAACAAAGAGAGGTATGGAATGGAAGCGTGTTGAACTACCAAATAACAAGTTATGGATATGATTTGCAGTAATATGTGTAAACAATGTTGGCAACACTTTTTGCGAGCGGTTTCAAAATAATAATGGTTCATGGCTTATCTCCCCCTTGTTTCTATTATCCATGCTCACAACATTCTTCTAATTGGGAATATCTTAGTTCCAGATTGTTATGTACAGTATTGCATTTGAATAAATTATTGCTTTAAATTTGACGGCCGCCATGGTTCAGGGGCAGGGCTCTTCACTAGGTTCAAATCTCGGCGTGCGCAGATAAATTTTATTTGATTGATTTGTGTTTTCACAAATTACGGCACGATTCCAGAGTGGAAGATACTCTAAGTATCGCCCTGGTATAAGACCACCATTCAGAATTGAAAAATTGCTTTAGCCTTGTTTAGTGACTAGATCTGAATAGCCAGGTAGTTCCCCGTATTCTTCTCCATCTCCTTCCCCTCCCCACTTACTTTCAGCCTCACAACATACCCCAATTGGGGATGCAATAGTCTCACTGGCTCCAGACGGTTGCCGTTGAGACTCTTGTGAGGTAAATATAAATTATTTTTTTAAATGGCGCTTTTATGATTACCCATTCCTTCCCTTCAACATTAGCTATCTAAACGTAGGTAAAAAAAATACAGACTTATTTTCTCTGGTCCAGTTTGAAGGTAACTTTAATTTGGAAGGGATAGTCGCTAGAGGAGGTGGCTTGTCGGAAGATCTGCGTGTGTTGCCAGGCACAATTGCCGTTCCCACCTGTTAGTGTTGCCGATATAGTGAATTCAGACACATTGTTCAAGCCGCTCACCGTGAAATTGGTTGCTGAAATAAAATAAATACTTATTATTACAAGCAATAAAGTATTTTGTTTTTACAAAGTACTTTTTTGATTTAACACGGTCGAGAAAAGATAATTGTATGTACATAATATCTGTTTTAAGAGTTCCCACCTCGGACATACACTAGTCAGTACGTATGGATAGTTATGAGGAGAAAATGAGGTAAATGTGGAGTAAACAAGAATGTGTTGATGTTCCGGAGCGATTTCTTGTATAGTAATACCATGTGTTCACTATTGACACAACTTTGGGACATATCCATATATTCCAAGATGGAAATATTATTCTCTCATGTTGTTCATCTTCTTCCTTACAAAGCCCTACTTGGGAATCAAAAGAAAGAAGAAGATGACAAAATCCTACATACCATGCCAGTTCCAAATATTATTGTACAATAATCATTGTGAAGTACCCACATTTATCAGTTGAAATATTGTCGCGATCGTGAACGAACCAATTTTTTTTTTTAATTTTTCTTTATTTAATAAATTGTTAGTTATATGATTTGAGGATTTTTCGACCACCATGGTACATGCCCGTATTGTGTTGGTCGATATTGAATCTCGTAAAATCGCTTTCATATTTTTTTAAATGGTATACTTTATGTTGACCATCGGGAGTGACCAGTGGATGAAAGACCAGATCTTCAAACATTTGAAGGTAGGGCTTCCTCCCGTCTTTCTTTTAACGTGGTAAAAAAAGGCAATCGAATGTTCTTTTGATTTGTTACGTGTTTTACAGTCCACTTAAGTTGCTAATCGGGCATTAAACAATAGGAATCATTGAAAAATGACAAAGTTATCTAAAAATTCGTACAATAAATAATACTAGCAGTTAAAAATCTGCTCCGCAGGTTTTAGCGGGCGACGCGATAAAAGCTTTGTAACAAACTTCACGTACGAAAATGGTTTTGCATAAGGCGCGGCATCAAAGATGTACTCGAAGTCGGGTTCTTAAATTTCAACCGTACAGTCGCTAAGGTATTAATAATATCAGGTTTGGCTATTTTTTCGAAGGAAACAAATACTTTGGGGTGTGAAATTATATATTAAATGAAAAAACATACTTTGTAATACACCACTTTTTATTTGAATTAATAAATGACCGGCATCTTGGCTTGTACATTATATTACAAAGTGTGTTTTTTTTATTTAAAATATGTGGGTAACTTACATGGCACTATCTTTGTGAAATATCAATAGAATAGATAGACTTGTTGGGTGAATCGGTCCGGTCCCAATGGAATAAGTTATTGCAGTTTTAAATTGAAATTTCACCACAAATCAACACTTTAAAAACTATATTTCAAACAGGTCTTACTTTCAGATGTGGGAACCTTTATGCAATTATCGGCATAACACAATATCCAGTCTATTTTTCCAGATTCATACGTCTTAGAAGAGGCTTTTATGTTGATGGAATCAATAACCATACTTCTAATGCTGATTATTTTCCAAGTGATTGCAGCCTTTTCTGTATTCTCTGTAAACATAAAACGTTTGCAGTGTACTAATTATTGTGAAAATTTACATGCTGAAGATTTGCTTCTTCTTGCTGAGCAGGTGCAGTTTGTTTGCAGATCTATGTTTGCACATTACGTTTGATAATGATTGTTCTCCCCGGATGACTGCCATAGCAAAATATAAATTGGCCCTACATATTGTTAAAAAGATGAAGGTCCAAGATGGTCAGATTTGAATTTGACAGCATTTTTCCATATGGGGGTCATAATATTCATAAGACTAATATTGTCAAAAAGAAGATTTTGGCATCTGCCTAAGGCCTCGGCCAAAGTGAGGGGCTTGCGCGGTAGTGATAGCGGGCACGAAATATCAATTGTATGTAAGTGCCCGTTGTGGCCACACTGGAGAAGGCACAACAAGCAACTGGTATGAGCCATTTTATGTACTACCGCCACCTCGCAAGCACCCGCCTGTTCGATCTGGTCGAGGCCTTAGAGTCCAAGATGGCAAGATTTGAATTTGACACCATTTCTTCATACAGGTGTCATATTGTTAAAAGGGTGATTTTGGCATCTGCCTGCGGGTTCATGATGGTGAGATATGAGTGTCATAATAGTCATAAGACTAATATTGTTAAAAAGATGATTTGTGCATCTATCTTAGGGGAGAAGAGTGTGAGATTTGACGCTACTTTTTCCATATGGGTGTCATAAGATTAATAATGAACATTATTTAAATGCCATGCTTACCTTCGCGGGTTAGATAAACCATCTTCCAATCATTTTCCTCTTTCCTGTACATATTCTCTAGGGCAAATGCTCCGTTCATCCACTGCTCTTTGTAATCCAGGACCTTCCCATTGCTCAGCACCACCTCGTACAGGTCCTTGCAGGTGGAATATCTGATGAGGATCTCCCTGTGTTCTCCGAGCTCCCAAAGGTGAGGGGCCCAGGGGCGCAGTTCCTGTCTTTGGAGCCTCCAATTTTGAGAACCCGACGATCTACCCACTTTTTCATAACTGCTAGCTGTCCTGGAACAAAATACATAATTATCAATAATACCAAGATATAACAGGTTGGTTGATAGAAATCGCTGCCAAGCAATAAGGTCGCCAATGATATGAGGCATATATTATTCCACACAATCCAGACGGCACTGTCCATTCAAATACGAAAATGAGTTAAATATGCAGTCGCATAGAGCAAATTAAATATTTTAACTGCAAGTTGAATGCATAAAAAATCCATATATATATTTTGATTTTACAAAAGAAAGTTTAAAACAAAAATTGAAGTAAATTACGACTAAGTACGAGTAAGTGTTAATTATTAAAAAATATATTTTGGAAAACAATGGATTTTCATAAAATCTGCACAAATTCCAGCTGCACTCAATGTTTTATAATTAAAACATGGTTGGTTCAAGTTAACGTTACTGATTTTGATTTTTATGTGTTTACAAGTGTCCTAACTGCTCCCAACCTGGAGTCTTAGAGTCCCGGTCTGGAGCCAATGAGACTGTGGCATCTTCAATGGGGGTATATTGTGACACTGAAGGTAATGGAGAGAATGATATGGGGGAGAAGAAGGTGGGGAAGTATAGTTGCTATTTACCAACGTTTTAATGACTTGGACACAGCAATTTTTTTTTCTACCCCACTCATATGTGAATGATCAATTATGTTTTAAACAGGGTGTCCAGAAACTCCAAGTACAAGCAGAAAACTGGTGAATCTACATCACATAGAGAACACTAAAAAATCTTTTTTTTCTTTCAAACTGATAAATTTGATTAAAAAAAAAAAACCATTTTGTTCGGCAACTAAAGGATTAAAAATACTTTTAGAGCCGGGTACACATCGCATCAGTGAATTTTAAAAGACCTTGAACAGCTGATGGTAAGCCCCTTTTTTACAAATTTGACTGAAAAAATTCAACTTTCGAATTGGTATACTCGAAAACAAGAACTCAAATAAAAAAAAAGCTGAAATAAAAAAAAATACTGCAAAATCGATCCAAATGTGTATTAGTTCACCAGTTTCCAGCTTGTACCACGAGTTTCCTTACACCATCTATAACGATGTTGATTCTATCAGTGATTCTTGGTCCATCTACATTGTTTCTATTACCTATAATTACAACCTACTAGCTAGTTCCTTTGTGAAAAAAAAGATTGTCAATAAAAACATGCACACACCTCTCCACCATCAATTCCACAATCTCCGCACACAGCCTCTTGATGATGAAGTTCCTCCTGACCTCGGAGACCAGCTGCATCCTTTGCTCCCGCAGGCCCATGATGAGCTCCACCAGTTCCTGCTCCCGACACTTGGTCCTCCGGCGCAGCACGGCCTTGTGGTCGGAGCTGTATCTCCAGGTCACGTCCTGTATGTCGTCCCGCGAGTACGCCATCACATACTCCAGCTGCTTGCCCCAGCCGGCCTCATACAGCAGCGGAGAGTCCAGCACATTCTCACATGGATCGCAGTGCAGCCACCTCTTCTTGGTGTGAGAATAGATCTGGAAGACATGTATAGTAATTGTTATGTTTGTTGTTACGCTCATAGTCAAGTCTTACTTTAACTCTACCGGTTTGCATTTTGGCTGTCTGTAAAAGTTTCCATTTCAAGATGGTAGCCATTTTAAAGGTTCAGCAGTTAGCTGTGTGTATTTGGCCTTTCTTATTTGCCTTTTTTCAATATTATGGTACCTACCGGCCCGAAGAAAGTTTGAAAAAAGAATTGTCAATGAGGTGTGATATTTCTTTGGACAAATTCCATATTTGAAATCTTTGAGAATCTTCTTATGTTAACCAAACAGACAAAACCTAGGTATACATCATTCGTACCCTGTCAGACTTCAATTGTTTTAGCGAGCTTTGAAAAATACAAGCTTTTAAAATTATTTTAAGTATAAAATTGACATTACAAAATTTAAATACTGGTAATTAAGTTAGAAAGTGAACAATCATAAAAAAATATTGGAACTCCTTATTTGTTATGCTCTCTGTCCAGATTTTTTGAGGCGCGTATATATATAAATTTATGAATATATCAACATTTCAAAAACATCTATATTCCTTGTTAATGCGTAGTTCGAATATATTAAAAAATTTCAAATAAAATGGTAAAATGCAATACATTTACCTCGATCCAGACATGGTCGGTGGTGTCGACGACGAATCTGGTGTCATAGTCCAAGGCGCGGCACATCAGGGCGAAGCAGTTGGCCCACTCTCCGCAGCGCCCCTTCTTTGTCACCAGCAGGATCCCAGGATCGTTGTAGCGCGGAAACTCTGTATCACCTTGGCACTTCAGGCATTTGAAGATCTAACGAGAACAGAATTATTCAGATATGTAGTTATATGACAAAAAGACCAGGTCCGCAGTCAAAGGGTTCAATCATACGATTACTAACTCAGCCACCAATATAAGCAATGCCAATACGATGTTAAGATCTCATCTCTTTACATTAAAAATACTGCAAATAACATGACGGTCGGAATCAAACCATGTAATTGATTGAGCGTAGCGATGTTCTGTTTTAACTCGACCATTTGGCGTTTCTTCTGCCTGTAAATTTGTTTGTTACATTCTGGCTCCGGTTCAAGATGGTGACCTTGTTGGATACTACCTTTTATCTTTTTATTTATGTTCTTGGTTCTATAGGCCAGTGCAATTAGCGCAAAAAAGGGGGTCGCGATCGGAATTATTCCGGTAGTCCCAATTTTTTTATATGTTTTACATAGTCATCTCCTGATGAAAAATCTGAGTTTTCGACCTTGGCGCACTTGAGCTTTCGTCGCCATTTTGAAAAAACCAACCGGTTTCGCGCCAAAATCTAGTTTTTCTCAAATATCTCGTTTCCAAAACAAATTTTGGCTAAAGTAGCTTAACAAGTTTAGTAGAACATAAAATTACCTACAACTTTTATTTAAAATAAATTCTTCTATCTCTAATACATATCGAGATATGCAGTCGTAAAAATGTGTAAAAGTTTATAAAAACAGGTAAATTTCACGACTTGGTTTGGTTTTTTGTACATATCTTTTTTCCAGTACAATTTTGTGAAAAAAATACTGATATCAATTTTATAGAGAATAAAATTTCATATTAGAAAAATAATAGGTATACGTTTAATGTTTTTATCTCAATGAGGTATTCAAAAAAATCTTCTTATATCAATTTTGTAGAGAATATAATTTCTGAAAGAGGTGTGATTTTTATGTTTTTTGTATTTTTTTTCACTAATAATAGGTGAAAACAGAGAATTTACCTTACATTTTTACATATTATAATTATGAATTACCGAGAGTGAGGGGGGGGGGTCACACCCCTCCCCTACATTCAAGTGAAGATAAGAATGTGGTATTCAATGCTCAGGAAAATCAGGTTTTTCAGGCAGTTCAATCTAAACTGATTGATATACTGAAAAAAATAAAAGTAATCGGACCTACTTTCCAGCCGCAAGTTCAGTACTTCCAGATGACTAAGCTGTATATTGAAGCGGAGCGTTCTGGAAATTGGAAGCTCCATCTTGCAACGGTCCTAAAAATTATACCTCTCTTTCACGCAGCCGCCCACTTTTATTACGCCAAAAGTGCACATCTGTATCTTCAAGATATGTTGACATTGAAAGAGAAGATGGATCTAATAGAATATGAAAGATTTACTAAAGAGGGTTTCTTTACGATTCGACGATGTCATAAATTTTGGTCAGGGGTTTGGTCCGATATGACCACTGAACAAACTCTGATGATCGATGAAAACATCTGGAGGTTTGACCCAAGGACGAGGAATTACATACAGTTCTATTCTTCGTTGGACTGCTGGATTTGTTTGCCTGCGTAGCATTTGTGAGGGTATAGAGTAATTCTGTGGAGTTGAATAAGGAACGTCAGAACAACATGTAGAGATGAGGCCTACACGAATTAAGAAGGATGATGAAATCGCCCAAACTCTCATAGATTGGTTTGCTTGCCATGAACCATTTTCTAAAACAAATGTGATTATGTCTATAAGCAGTGGCACGATCGGGGATAGCAAAGAAACTTGTCACATATGGCTGAAAAGATGGGAAACTTCGCTATGTCTAAGGTTATCAACCAGAATTTTGGAAACCTACACTTAAAACGTAAGGATGCTATAGTTTATCTTGCGGTGGTGACGAGCGGCATAAAAAATCAGGGTGTGACTGTGACAATATTCATCCATTAATGCTATTCCATCGTATGTGTACTGCCAAAAAGTCTGAAATTGAACTTAAAGAATATTTCCAATATGAACTATCTCCTGTCCTACTGTCTCTTTTCTCAGAGGAAGGCATGCGCAAAAGAACCAAGTCCATATTTTACACATCATTCAACCCTTTACCAAATAACACAGAACTGGGAAGCAGTAAAATACACATAGTCGATGGAGGATATTTTCTACACAAAGTTGTATGGAGTCGTGCTCAACCTTTTTCAATAATTTTTCAGCAATATGTCAGGTATGTACAAAATCATTATGGAGCCAATACAGTAGCGGTATTCGATGGATACACAGATTCGGCTGAAAAGAAAAGCACTAAAGAGTTACAACTTCTGCTGAAGTTTTGTTATGAAAGCAGTCACCCAAAAGTGCCTCAGGAAAAGTTTCTGGAAATGAGAAGAACAAGTCTCGTTTTATTTCCCTACTCAGAGCCTCATTTGAACGATCGCAAATAACGATAGTACAAGCTGAAGAGGATGCTGACGTTCTCATAATAACCGCAGCAAACTCGTTGTCATCTCAATATGATGCAGTCATAATCATTAGTCAAGATATCGACCTGTTGGTACTCCTCACAGCTCTCTCACTTTCCAAATGTATATTACCAAAAAGTTGGTAAAGGCAAATCACCTTGTACTTATTGTTACTTGTAAACGTATTTATTCGTATATTCCAAGTTCCAAAAGAAAAGCGGGAAACAATCATTTTGGCTGCCGAACAATTCTTTGCACTTTTGTATGGCGGCAATGAGAAATCAAATTTGGAAAATTTAAGGTACATCCTTTTTGTCAAAGGAGTGAACAAATTCAATTCAAGCTGCCACCTACCAAAGACGCAGTCCAGCAACATGCTTCAAGAACTTACTTGCAAGTGCAAACTTGGCTTGGTCGCCATAAAGATCCAACGGAATGGGGGTGGAAGAAGGACACTGTTGGGTTACTAACTCCAATACCAACGTTGTAGGAGGCTGCACCTCAGGCGTTGCTGAACTTTATATCATGCAAATTCAAAAAAGGTTCCGCTGAAGAGCGCACTTGTAGAAAGTCAGGTTTAAAATGCTCCCTAATCTGTATTCACTGTAATGGAAACTCGTGCGAGAATGCTGTGGAAGCCTTCGTTGATGATGATGACGAGGAATTTGGTGACCCAGTCGCCACAAATTCGGCTGATGAGAAATATGAAGTATATATTGTGGCCCGTAAGTGGTAGTAAGAAACAGAACTACAGTCAATAGTCAAAAATTTTAAAGAATATACTTTTTTTTTTCTTCTTTTTTTTAACATGTTTTTGTACTTTAATTAATAATTTTATTTATGTGTTGTAATTACTTTGATGGTTAATGTTGCTAATATGTATGTTACGTGTTATTTCAATAATAATTGTTTAAAAAAATAATAATTAAGGTATGCATAATATAATATAATCAAATATAATATCAAGATTAAAACATTATTATTCTTCTGATTCAATCTTTCGCCTAATTTTTGTATTAAAACCTGGATACCTAATTGAGATAAAAATATTAAACATGTACCATGTACCTATTATTTTTCTAATATGAAATTTTATTCTCTATAAAATAAATATCAATAATTTTTTTAGAAAATTGTACTGGAAAAAAGATATGTACAAAAAACCAAACCAAGTCGTGCAATTTACCTGTTTTTATAAACTTTTACACATTTTCACGACGGCATATCTCGATATGTATTAGAGATAGAAGAATTTATTTTATATAAAAGTTGTAGGTAATTTTATGTTCTTCTAAACTTGTGAAGCTACTATAGCCGAAATTTGTATTGGAAATGAAATATTTGAGAATAACTAGATTTTGGGGCGAAACCGGTTGGTTTTTTCAAAATGACGGCGAAAGCTCAAGTGCGCCAAGGTCGAAAACTCAGATTTTACATCAGGAGATGAGTTTGTAAAACATATAAAAAAATTGGGACTACCGGAATAATTCCGATCGCGGATCGCTAATTGCACTGGCCTACTACTAAAAGCTTTCAAATTGAAATAATCAATATAATGTTACGAAACAGTCTGAAGAAAGTTTGAAAAAAAAAAGTCATTGAGATGGTGACATTTCTTTGGACAATAAAATTGTATAAATCTTTAGCTAAAATAAACAAATGTTACATAAATTATTTATGGTTAAAAATTAACCCATCAGGTCTATTTGTTCAGTTTTTGGAACAACTCATACGGGTCTCATAGAAATCATTGTCTTTCTTACTATCATGATTAGAAATATTATCTAAATGGTGTTAGAAACAGAAAATACCACACTTTATTTTAAAATCTAAAAGTTAACTGCAAAATAATTAAAGAGACCTTTATGAATCCAAAGTTTCTGACGGCAACTTAAAAATAATTATGAATCTTTGAGAACTTTTTGTTAATTATTTTTACGTGAAACGACAAAAAGTGAGGTAGATAACGTTTATAAAAGATTTGTCTGATAAAATATGTATGTGTTTTTATTTTTTTCATTAGGAGTAATTTTAGTTAGACAAGAACCATTTTAAAAACTTTTTTATGTTTGCATTAGAGATGAAACGGATACATGTTTTGCCGGATACCGGATACCGAATATCCGGCCAACCTTGAAGCTGAATAACCGATTGGCGAATCGTTACACGAGCGAACCACACACACGATCGGGTGGGCTCGGGTGAGTTCAGGCCCTTTCGTTTATGAGTGAAGCTAGGGTTTCATTGTCTTATTAAATTGATTGCAGACACGATCATTTGAGGTAACGAAAAAACGTGCTGTTGTAGTTTGAGTTTGAGGTGATTTTATTAGTGCTTCTTTCTATAAATTCAAAGATATTCAGTTACCGAAGAAAATATCGTCGATAAAGAAAAGATTGCCATTCTAGAAATATTTTAAATAAAGTGCCTCTAACTAAAGCATCGTAATTTTTTTTAAATCCGGTATCTGGCCGGATACTTGTTTATTATCCGGTATCCGGCCAGATTTTAAATTTAGATCGGATATCCGTTTCATCTCTAGTTTGCATGCAAAATGTTTACATTAAAAAAATGATGTTGTTATTTTGAATTATAAATTTGAAAGCGTATTTCATCACCTTTCCAAATCAGGTTTTAGTTTTCAGATACATTCAGAAGTATTTCCATTTATCAAATATCGTGATATTTATTGAACGTGTAGGCTAGCATATTGTCCGATCACAATATTTATCACAGATGTCTAGATTCCTGAATTCCGTATCGTGAACCCACAGATCGTGATAAATATTGATGCGTAGGCTACACATTCTATATTTATCAAGATCGATATCACGATCCAGAATTCCGAATTCAAATCAATCGATATTTGAAACTAGAAATCCTTTGATCCATATATTGATCCGTCAATATGCTAGCCTACACATTCAATAAATATCACGATATTTGACACAAATTGATGGATCACAATAAAAGTGAAGGGTAGCACTCTGATCCATATTGAACGTGTAGCCTACGCCGATGATCTCAGAGGAAATTTTGGTTTGGAGTTGTTATTAAATAAAAGAAAATTAGAAACATAAATTTTTGGACTGTTCACAGAACTACTATGTAGTAATAAATATGCATAAATGCAAATAAAGATAATTCACAAACGAAGATACTTTGGATAAACGATCGGTCAAGGGCACCCGATAATCTGAAGTTACATATTTAGATAGAGCAGAGAGATTATAAAGACAGGGTTGGTAAGGAGGAGAGATAGAGACGATAAGGAGGATGAGCTGGAAATTATTCAAAATGAAATGCGGCAGTATTATATACAACATATTATAACCAACTACTATTATATCTAAAAGTTATTGAAAATATTCAGGAATTCTAAAACTAAAATAAGAGTCCATATCTCACTATTATTATTATTTCTTTCAAATCTTGGAATCCTTTATTGATAAATCTTGCATTTTCTTAATTTCCTTTGTTTTCGCTATATTGTATTTATTTACTTTCATACATGATATTATATAATTGAACTAAAATTCCCTCACCAAACACAAGAGCCTCGTATCTTTATGGTGAGGAAAAGCTATTCTTATCTGCCATTTTAACACTGTATAATATGTAAAAATTGGGTATTTATTGTTAAAAAAAAACTACAAATATTAAATAATAAAAAAATGGATGTTTAGATTGATGCACCAGACAAACAATAATAAATTAAAGCGGAAGTATTGGAATGTTTAGATTAACGTACCACCGTACCAGACATACAATAATAAAGAAGGAAGTATTGGAATGTTTAGGTTGACGTACCAGACACACAATATAAAGACAAATAAATAGAGTATGATATGTTACCTCCACCCGTATGGTCTCAAAAGAACTCAGTGTGGTTGTGTTGTTCTGGTATTTGGTAGCCCCAGAGCACACCTTGCAAGGTGGGGTGTCCATCCAGTGGAAGAAACTTTTGTGGAACCAATTCATCAGCTCTAGGAGCAAGCCTTCCTCCAGGGTCATCTCGGGGCCATCTGATATACCTGATGATAGAATAGGACGGTTCAGGAGAGTTAATCACAGGATGTAACATGACTTGCATAGTTCCTCTATTGAAAATGGTCCACAAAAGTAAGCCATATGTACCCGTATTTCAAATACAAAATTAAATAATTACTTGCTAAAATATTGGTAAAGTTTCTATACACTTACTGTTACTTACTTTGTTACTACTGCTTACTTCGAAATAATCCTAAATTATTGAAATAATACTTTGATTTCAAGTAAACTAGTATGAGAAATAACTATTTATGTTGGGAGAAACGTAAAAAACATAGACTTAAATTCATATTTGGTAAAACTTTTGTAAGTGGAATAAATATGTCACTAGAATTTCTGCCATTGTTAGCCATTGATTGCCTGAAGATTTTGCCTAAATCTAAATATGTACAAATTATTTAAATAACCCAAACTAAGAACCTAAAAACCAAATTTACTTTATTATTTCATATTTTCCTCAGGGCCTCCTGTGTGGAGTTAATGTAAAAAAAAAAAAAATTTATAATTTAATGAATAAATGAAAAGAAAATATTTTGTTTAAGTCACTTTATTTTTATTTTATGTCTACCGGTTTCGGTACCTCCGGACCATCATCAGGACTGTTACAAAAATAATTATTATTTTTGTAACAGTCCTGATGATGGTACGAAATAAAAATACCGATTTATTTAAAATGTCAAGTCACAATGTGTTTGCTTCTTTTGAAAAAAAAAAAAAAATTTATTAATTTATATTTTTCATTTATATAATTATTATTTTTCATTGATTGTCTACTGTCGTATGGCAAAATGAAATCATGGCATCACGAGAAATATTGTATTATTTTTGTGTATTGGTTTTAACTACTTAAATTCGGACTTTAAAACATCTTTTTCCATCTCCCCCCATCGTAAATAGTTGTTTCTTATAGTAATTAAGTTGAAAGGAAGTGCTATTCAAATAATTTTTGGGTATTAAGAAGTAAGCGTAGTGTGGAAGTTTGCTCATTAACCTTTCATTGGCTGTACGTACTCCGGAGTACCATCGATTTTGGAAGCGATTTTGTCCCTTATGTATAAAGAAATTGTATCAAGAACAAGGTGAGAATGGCTTGGGCCATTCTCGTTCTTGACGTAACGAAATACTGGATAGTGTCTAGGCTCTCCGAATAATTGAAATTAATTCACGATGACGCGCCGGGCATCAAAGATGGCCGAGAAAATGGCTGCCGCTTGATAATATGAACGGAGTCGTATTCGAAGTCTATATTTTTTCATTGTTTTTTTATATAAATCCATTGTGGAAAGCATAGATTTGAGTGATTATTAGGAAGATCGTTTTATCTACATTATGTTGATGTAATTTTTGTAATATATCACAAAAGAAATGTTATAAAAATTGAGTTCATAAGAAAGGTGAGAACTGTCAAACATTTTATGTTGTATTGAAAAAATATATTTTTCCTATGCTGGCTTTCAACAGGTTAAGTAGATCCAATAAAAGTGTGCAACAACAATCTGTACCTTTCTTGATATCTGCTTGTATATTCCTCATCCTGTTGATAGACCTGGTCTTTAGGGTTTCTATTGGAATAAGTGCTCTGGCCTGGTTGATCAGGTCAGGATTTTCATACTTCAAGACTCGCTGGAAATGAGTCTCCACACTATTGAGGAATGCATTGGGTGACGGACCCTGAAAATACAAGATCAAACAAATACAAAGTTAGATTACAACTGACGTACAGGATAATATCCTTGTATTTATTTTATTATTTATTTATTTATTAAATGAATTTTGTACATTGTATAGATATTGTGTTATTTCATTCGCCATGCTAGGGATGTTAATATATTTGTGTGTACAAATATACTCAAGGGCGTACTCTTTAATAATTTACCTATATATAATAGATCTATAGCTGACTGAACAACCAGTCACCCTTTGTATTAAGTGGAAATGACCCGTCTGAGCGTATGGTATTGATAAAGTTCATAATATTATTTTGAAAAACTAATCACAAACTCACCCGGCTCCACGGCACGAATGGTAAATGGTCACTTTGCAGGCTCATGTTGATGTTGTATGTCAGAGCACTGGACACTGAAAAAAATCATGGTAAAAATGTAAAAGGCCCGCCTCACGGATAATACGGAATATTTCTTGTCGAGGTTCGATATACAGATAATATGGAGCGTTCTTGGGCAATAATGGCGTCGAAAACATTTTCTTTGCCGCCATTTCTTTTGTATGGATTTGATATTTGCAAAATTTTGTTTCAATCTAAATACGCATGAATTACTTAGTTTACCCAAACTAAGAACCTAATATTCTATTTTGTGCACGTAAATAGTTGTTCCTTGCAGTAATTGAAGTTCTATAAGTCCGCTTCACTTGGCCAAATATGGCGTCAAACACTTCGCATAAGTGAATTAATCTTAATAAAATTAAAATATAAAATGCATATTTTTTCATCTCCCCCTACATAAATACCCACTTTTCGTAATAATAAAGCTAAATCTAACTGTTTGAATAAAAAATATTCTGTATTAACCGGTAAGCGGTGTAAGACATAATTAATAAAATCATCATTAAATATTTTCCACTGCCCCCAATGCAAATAGTTGTCTTTTAATGTAATTAAGGTGAATCAAAAGATTTTTTCAAAAAAAGTGCGTACCGTTTCCATCTATATCCAATATTTACCATAAAATCAATTATCAATATTTTTGTGTTTCCTAAATAATACAAAAGATGGTAAACTTTCGATCGAACTGGCCACGCTTATTACGAAGATACTTTGTTTGGCGGCCAGCTGTCAGTTTGATATGTTGGTATTCCCGACAGAACTAGTAGCTAGATGATCGTCGCCGACTTCATGCGAAACATAATTGGCGCGTATAAAAACACTAAATAATTCATTTATAATAATAAATATTTTTTTCAAAAAACCTTTAGATTCACCTTAATTACTGTAAAAGACAACTTTTTGCATTCGGGGAAGTGGAATATATTGCAATTAAAATTTCCGTAAATTAAAAATTTACTGCCGCGTACGAGAGCGCGATGCCGCGATATTTGGCGGCCCGATATAATACCGTAATATAACGAGGAGCTAGAAATATGTCACTACTAGACAATCTATGCGAATTAGGTAAGCACTAGTTTGGCGAAATTCTGGAAATAAAATACAGTAAATTGAATACCTTCAGGCACGTTTTTTTTTTTTACATTAAATTTTTAAATGTTAAAAGGTTTACCAAAAAACCTTTTTTAGCACTAGTTTGGCGAATACTGGAAATAAGGGGAGAGTACGATTTCCGTGGCGCCGACATTTGACGATGGATTTTGATAAATTGATCCAAAATAAATCGAAAATGAAGAATAATTCGATATCTTGCTTCGTTTCGAGATATAGACACTATGAAGTTTTTTAGTGATTTAATAAAAAAATACATTCATTTTTGTATCACAAACCATGTTACACAAACCAAGCGTAGCCGCTAAACTACTTGAAAACTGGGATGTTTTTCTTGCCTTGACGCGAGCAGGCGCTATAAAGGGGTACTTTCTTTTGTATCACAAACCATGTTACACAAACCTAGCGTAGCCGCTAAACTACTTGAAAACTGGGATGTTTTTCTTGCCTTGACGCGAGCAGGCGCTATAAAGGGGCACTTTCTTTTGTATCACAAACCATGTTACACAAACCTAGCGTAGCCGCTAAACTACTTGAAAACTGGGATGTTTTCCTTGCCTTGACGCGAGCAGGCGCTACGAAGGGGGCACTTTCTTTTGTATCACAAACCATGTTACACAAACATGACAGTTTTAAAGTAGTTTAGGGGCTACGCTAGGTTTGTGTAACATGGTTTGTGATACAAAAGAAAGTGCCCCCTTTATAGCGCCTGCTCGCGTCAAGGCAAGAAAAATATCCCAGTTTTCAAGTAGTTTAGGGGCTACGCTAGGTTTGTGTAACATGGTTTGTGATACAAAAGAAAGTGCCCCTTTATAGCGCCTGCTCGCGTCAAGGCAAGAAAAACATCCCAGTTTTCAAGTAGTTTAGCGGCTACGCTAGGTTTGTGTAACATGGTTTGTGATACAAAAATGAATGTTTTGACTAGTTTTTTTTATTCAATTATATTAATTTATTTTTAGTCATTTAATTTAATAGGATACATGAACTGTATGTAATATAGTGTTATCGATGCTTTAATATATGTAAAAAAAGTTTACTACAATCGAAAAACGTACTTAAAACACCAAAAAAATTATTAAATTAATTAATTCACTTTCAAAGTTGTTTGAAAATTCAAATATCAAAACCGAGTCATCATTGACTGGCGACATTGTGACGTCACACCGTACTCCCGTCCCGAGTTCGAGCTGTTTGGTAAAAAAAAAGTGTGATTGTTCCCTATTGTTTCTAGCCGTTCTGACTGTGAAATGATTCTGATTGGAGGTTTGTTTACATTATATTATTATAAATGAATTATTTAGTGTTTTTATACGCGCCAATTATGTTTCGCATGAAGTCGGCGACGATCATCTAGCATCTAGCTCCTAGTTCTGTCGGGAATACCAACATATCAAACTGACAGCTGGCCGCCAGACAAAGTATCTTCGTAATAAGCGTGGCCAGTTCGATCGAAAGTTTACCCAAAAGATAACTCCTTATCTTTTACTTTTTGTTTCTAGACTATAAAACTGCCGTAATATGTATATTATGTAAGTATTTAGCCAATGAATAATAATAACACAATAATATATTATCGATGATTTGCAATTAGGAATTCAATTCGACAGGAGCAGTTATCAATTATCAATGTAATATTTATGGGTATTTTTCTACGTTCATATCGTTACGTTGCACGAAAATTTTACTTATTTACTTTGTTGCTTACCAAATTACAAATTCATGGAGTTAAATTCTTCGTTAATTGCACAAAACACTTATTTTAATTTGAAGAATAAAGTGATCGTTTGTTGACAAAATATTGCTTAAAAAATTACCGGACAGTGCCAAAAATTCATGGAACAGAAACGTCAAAATATTTTCTGATTTTCCATGGTTTACGTATTTTTGTTCTATGGACAAAACTCAACATTTTTTTCTGAAATATTGATACATATTAAAGGGACTCCGAGACGAGCAAGCGGCTTGATGGCCAGCACGTAAATATGTTGTCTATTGTTTTCTATTATTCTCTATGCTTTTAGGCTTGCCGCGGCGCATCAAGCCTCTCCTTCAAGCCTGGCCACGCCTTCTGCGATTTCGTAGCGGTCGAAAGGGGGTGGAAAGTGAATTTTGTGCGAAATAGAATATAACAAAGACAAAGCTTTCTTTATTGTGTTATAAAAAAAATTATATAGTAATATTTTAATATAACGTTAATTAGTAAAGTAATGACAATTATTTTTTTTCCATTTCTCAGATGTTTATTTATTTATTTAGGAAAATCAACAGATTATTTACATCAATTAAAATAAAATTAAGAATACAAATAAAATCTAAACAGATTTTCACATTACTAAAATTATAATAAAAAACTAAGATGGCTGAGATAATATTTACAAAAAATACAACATTGTGAAATTAAATAAAAATTAAAAGAATATAAACTGCTTAACTGCAATAAATTTCAAATCAAAATTTGAAAGTACAATGGCTTAGTAAACTATATGTGCAAATTTTTGTCACCGAACCGATTTACATGACTGCGCTGAGATACAAGCTCTTGGAAGTGTAAGTTTTTTTTTTTTTTTTTTTAATTTTATACTTAGGTATATATTTTTTACA
This sequence comes from Limnephilus auricula, assembly GCA_951813805.1. NCBI lineage: Eukaryota > Metazoa > Arthropoda > Insecta > Trichoptera > Limnephilidae > Limnephilus > Limnephilus auricula. Next base: position 8,394,050 of record OX638402.1, on the reverse strand, counting down.
TCTTATATCTAGTGTATATCTATTCTTAAACTACTATAATAATATTCTATTACCCACGCACCAAAATTTGGAACTCACAACATTGAGACATAACCCACGAAAAACTGCATTGATTGGTGCGTTGAAAGAATTTTAGTTTCCTTAACATTTACAGGGAGTCCATTTAACATTTTAAAACCTTTATAATAAATATTGTTTTGTTTTCCTGATAAATTTGTTTTATGAAGCCTAAAATCGTTGCAAAGCCTAGATGCAGCTTCTCTTAGGATAGCAATGAACTGCACTATTACATAATACAAACATTATTTAACATATAATCTGGTTTAATGATACAACATCATTGGATTCACTTTTTTATTTAAATGATATTTTTACATTTGATAATCAAGTTAATTATCAGGAACTATTCAGAAGGATAAATGTGTAGATAATAAAACACAACCAACCAAGGAGACGCGCACAACAGAACGGCGTTCCGATCGTTGTCTTTTTTGTTACATTAGCTGTCGCTAGGTTACTGATCCAGTGTTTTAAATTATAAATGTTTTTGGTTGTTCAGTGCAATCTACACACTTCCCCTCCAGTTGTTAAACGATATAAGGGCAAAATTGACCATGCTGTGTAGGACACATTACACAAACATGTCGCTTAATATTTTGTGGCCCAACCATATATATGAAAATAATTAAAAATTCTAAATTAAAAACTCAAATAGTTGTAAAACATGAATACAGAACTATAAGTATGGTATCTTCAAATATCTATATGGTAAACAAAAGTAGTATTTTTTAACTTAAGTTTAAAAAATTATGTCTAGGAGAATGCTTCGACTAGATTTATTTATGTATCTATATTTTAAAAACAAATGTTTTCATCTACAAACATTTCGTTTGGAACAAGTGTTCAAAGTAACTGTGACTATGACACAATATTGTATATCTAATAATAACTGGATTCAATAAAACTTATATATTAGTATTTCTTAAAAATAAGGTACATGTTTATGAGACGCTATAAATTTTACAAAGCGTTTGATAATTATAATTTTTTTTTTTGAAACTGTTTACTGGAGTGCGTTATTGATGAACTCAACATATTTATTGAGTTTTTTGTAATTACAGTAAATTAGACTGGGTAGTGTATCATCCAGAATAGACATATTTGTTTTCATTAAAACTTATCGCTGTTATTTAAATAAATAAATATAATACATTTTATTATATTTAAACATTCACACGTCTCCGTAAACACTTGAAAAGAATTATTACATAATATAAATAAGAAATTTCAACGACATGTTCAATCAGATGTGAGTGCCATTATACATCTGAATGATCATGGTTAAAATAACTAAAAGTAAACATATTTTCACAGTAGGTATATGATTTAAAAACTTATTTTTTAGTTTAGATACAAAGTTTGTTTAGTAACATTAATATATCTATACCTCTGAAATTTTGTAAATTTTTTTTTTTTTTTGTAATTTTTAATCAATTTAGTATGATTTAGAGAAGATAATTATAATCGTAAAAAATAATAATGCCTTTTTATATTTTGAACTGTCCCAATCTGTCTGGAAAATGAACTTTTCGACCAGATCTTGTGGTTCTGGTAATTTCGGGAAGTGGTTTAGGTACAATTGTAGAAATTGGAACATTTTTTTTTTACAGGAACAAAAGCAGGCTTTAGACGGTCTATCGTGACGCGTTTTGGTTTTCCTTTTACGGTAATAACGAATGTTTTCTCATCACGTTCTTCAACTTTGTATGGACCTTCATATGGATTTTGGAGTGGTTTTCTTCCACCATCGGTTCTGAGAAACACATGTGTAGTAGTAGGTAGGTCCTTATGAACGAAGAATTTTCCTGTACCATGGATACTGGCCGGAGTCGATTTGATATCTTCGAACTTTCTTTGGAGACGTCCGACGTATGTATCGGGTTCTTCTCGAGAAGTTGCTGTGAAGAAATCGCAAGGTAATTTTAGAGTTCTACCGTAAGTTAATTCAGCTGGTGAGCATTTTAGATCTTCACGCACTGTCGCTCTCAGGCCTAGTAAAACGAGTGGAAGGTTTTCAACCCAATTCTGGTCTCCACATGCCATAAGAGATGCTTTTAAAGTACGATGCCATCTTTCAATCATGCCGTTGGCTTGTGGGTGATATGCTGTGGTTCTCAAGTGTTTAATTCCAAACTTTTCTGTGAGTTTTTTGAAGAGATGACTCTCAAATTGACGACCTTGATCGGTTACTATGCTGTCAGGGGTTCCGTGACGAGCAATCCAATGGGTTGTGAGTGCAGTGGCGACTGTTTCCGCTGTCATGTCTTTCAGGGGAATTGCTTCGGGCCATCGAGTAAATCTATCAATCATTGTTAGTATATACTGGTACTCATTGCACTTCTGAAGGGGTCCAACTAGATCGATATGTACATTACGAAATCGATCCTCTGGTAATATATACGTTGCTAATGGCGCAACAGTGTGTCGAGAAACCTTAGCTTTTTGACAATGAATGCATTGTTTGACAAAGTTTTTTATGTCCTTTGCCATGTTAGACCAAACAAATCTTTGTTTAATTGTCTTTGTTGTTCCGGAGATGCCAGGGTGGCAAACATTATGTACACTTTCAATTACTTGATTTCGCATGCAAGCAGGTACAAACGGTCTGACGTGACCTGTTGATATGTCGCACCATACTGAAGTTTCAGTACCAGGCATCACCATTTGACGTAAGGCGAGGGCGGTGTCATCTTTTGCCTTCATAAATTCGTCATCTTGACACTGCGCTTTTCCCATCTGCCTATAGTCAATAGAAGTAGGACAATTAATCTCCTCTATTCGAGATAGTGCGTCAGCTACTGTGTTGAGTTGTCCTGAAATATGTCTAATATCCGTTGAAAATTGTGCTATATAATCTAACTGTCTTTCCTGGCGTGGAGAGCTAGAGGCACGTTTCTTGTTAAAGGCGAAGGTGATTGGTTTATGATCCGTGTAAATTATGAAATTCCGTCCTTCAATATGATTTCTAAAGTATTTTACCGTTTCATAAACACCAGTAAGTTCACGGTCAAAAGTACTATACTTTCGTTGCGCGGGTGTGAATTTTTTTGAAAAGAATCCTAGCGGTTCCCAAGCGTTTCTGTTGGACTGTTGTAGTGAGGCTCCCATAGCTACGTCACTGGCATCTACCATTATAGCTATTTTTGCATTGGGATTTGGATGTGCAAGTAAAGCCACGGTCGCTAGGTTTTGTTTGCATTCCTCAAATGCTTCCGTCAGTTCTTGATTCCAAACCAATATTCTCTTGTCATTTTTCTTGTAACCAGCAATGCAGTCGTATAATTTTGTTTGAGTGTTAATTGCATTGGGAAGGAATCTTCGGTAATAATTCAACATGCCTAAAAATCGTCGCAATTCCTTTGCTGTTTTAGGTAATGGAAAATTTATGACGACTTCAACTTTTTCTTTAATAGGTGACATTCCATTTTGGGTAATTGTGTGACCCAAGAAGTTGACTGTAGGTTCGCCAAAATGACATTTGTTTATGTTTATTACTAGGTCAAATTCAGCCAGGCGTTTAAGTAAAGAATCTAAATGTATTTTATGTTCTTCTTCATTTTCAGAAGCAATCAGAATGTCATCTATGTATACAAAGCAAAAATCCAAGTCTCTAGTTACCGCGTGCATGAAACGTTGGAAGCTTTGTGCTGCATTAGATAAACCGAATTGCATGGATGTAAACTCAAATAATCCAAACGGTGTGATGATGGCTGTTTTTTGTACATCTTCTGGTTCAACTGGAATTTGATGATATGCTCTGGTCATATCTATGGTACTAAAGATTTTTGCATTTGAAAGTTTGTGTGCAAAATCTTGTAGTTGAGGTATCGGGTATTTGTCCGGGATTGTTTTAGCGTTCTATCGTCGATAATCGCCAACAGGACGCCACTCTCCGTTGCTTTTCTTCACCATGTGTAAAGGGCTGGCCCAATTGCTTTTTGATGGCCTGCAAATCCCTTGTTCCATCAGATACTTAAATTCTTTTTTTGCTGCCTCTAATAGGGCTGGTGATAGTCTGCGGGCACGTTCCGTGACAGGTGGTCCTTTTGTTTCGATGCAGTGAGTCACAGAGTGTTTTTTTGTATCCGGTATTTTCATATTAGGCCTCATCAATGTAGGGTATTTGCTCAAGATGTCACGAAATTTCTGTGACGAGGAAATTGTAGAGATACCAGATGTAGGTCCTTTATACGTTGTTCCTTTGATCATTAATTTTGTTGATTGATCTGTGATTGTTGCCTTTCGTAAGTTTACCGTTAGGTTAAAATGGTGGATAAAATCTGCACCTAGAATTGGTCTTGATACGTCAGCAACAATGAAACGCCATTTCAACGCACGGCGTAGTCCAAAGTCGAGTTCGACTGTTCTCGTGCCATAAGTCTTGATGGGGTTTCCATTGGCTCCATACAATGTAGTTGGGCAGTTGTCGGAAGTGATATTATTTTTGTTATATGACGGTTTTCTAGGCATTACTGAAACGTCCGCGCCAGTGTCCACCAAGAATTTTTGTCGAGTTTGCAGATCGTATACGAAGAGACGACATGTGTTACTCGGAATCTCACATGTCTCTACTGAGAGGTTCCGCTGTCGTTTTCCGAATTCTTCTTTTTAAAAGTACAAGGTTCGTAGCATTTGTATGCATGTTCTCCAAACCGTCTATGGAAATAACAATATCCATCAGGATCTCTTCTAGGTGATCGACCGGGAGACCCAGACCTCGGTCTTCTAGCAGGATTCTCTCGAGATGAATTCTGATATGAATTATTTCGACGAGGGCTCTGATTTCGCCGTCCTCGGAAGGTTGAAAAACTGTTATTTTGAGATATTTTCAATTTTGACACTTCTTGTGTTAGCTCAGAAATTTGTTTTTGTAGCTGAAGTAATATTGAATTTTCTATTTTTTCGGATCTTGATGTGCTGGGTTTGTTACTTTGATCCATTGCACCAAATTCTGTTGATGTATAAACATCTGTGATTTTGTCGGCAGCCAATGCCAGTTGGTTTGTGTTGTTGTCAGGAAGAGCTGACAGGATTGCCTGGACATGTTGGGGTAGACGCTGTAGCCAGAGTGTACGTACTATTGCACTCTCTGCTAATGTGGGTCCAGCTAGCTCCATCATATACCGAAGAAGTCCGGAGGGCTTTCGATCTTCCAGTTGAATGCCCGTTAAAAGTCGTGTAAGTCTTTTTTCAGCAGAATCTTGTAGTCTGTCGATAAGTGCAGTTTTCAGTTTTAAATATTTGTCTGATTCAGGTGGCTTCGTGACAATATCACTAACACATTGTAAGGTTTGTGAATCGAGTGCTGCGATGATGATATTGTATTTTGTAAAGTCTTCTTTAATACGTGAGTTTGAAAATTGAGATTCGGCTTGAACGAACCATAGCGATATGTTTTCTTTCCAACATGGTGGTAATCTGACTGAGACATGGTGGATGTTTGATTCATTACTAGTTCCGCTTGATGATTCCATTGTAATTGAATCTGTAATTATCTTGTTGCTTGATGTTTGTAAACTGGATTCCGCTGTTTGCTTCGAGATGAGAATATTTTCCTCAGTTGTCATGGCATTATTTCAGATATTGACAATTCAACGCATATAAGGCGGTTACTTTAAAAAAATATTCATCAGCAAAAAATTCGAAAAAACATTAAATTAAATCATACCAAATATACATATTTAAAATTATCGATAATTTATCAAACTGATTTGGGATACCGTCTATGCATTTTTCTATAAATCATAAGTCAGATGCATGTGATATTATCTGAGGCGCAAACCTTTTGAAAATCTACTAATTTTAGAACATTTTTATTAATATTAAATTATTTCAAATTATATTTTAATAATAGAACAATTTCTCAAAACAGATAATAATCATTGACATTTAATTCAAATTTTAAATTTTGAAATTAGGTTACGTAAAAATAATAGTCTTTTGTTTAAACATTTACGTGACTTGAAACGAATTCCTAATGGTCTGCTGTCTGTGGTGATGTTTTTTTCTCAGCCAAACGTCTCTCGTGAAGATAGATTCGCTGCGATTGGGTACTGCGTCATGAAGTCTCCTTGTTGTGAAGCTCCGCTGCGATTGGGTACTGCGTCATGAAGTCTCCGTGATGTGAAGCTCTGCTGCGATTGGGTACTGCGTCATGAAGTCTCCGTGATGTGAAGCTCCGCTGCTTTGGTAGTCTCTATATGGTGTCAGCAAAACTCGTTCACCTGTGCAGCCATGGTCTCCATGTGCGATGATGGTCCTTAATTAAATCGCCATTTTCGATTTCTCTGGCCTCAGGATCCTATGCGTCGGTCGCTCTGACTGGTTTGTTGTGGTGCGGAGATTTAAAAAGAATTTTTTCTTATAGTTGTGTCTAATTGCGTGGAAGGTCGGGTGGTCACCATTTTAATGATACAACATCATTGGATTCACTTTTTTATTTAAATGATATTTTTACATTTGATATTCAAGTTAATTATCAGGAACTATTCAGAAGGATAAATGTGTAGATAATAAAACACAACCAACCAAGGAGACGCGCACAACCATCGCACAACAGAACGGCGTTCCGATCGTTGTCTTTTTTGTTACATTAGCTGTCGCTAGGTTACTGATCCAGTGTTTTAAATTATAAATGTTTTTGGTTGTTCAGTGCAATCTACACTGGTAACATTTTTTTTTTAACTTATAAATAAATACTAGGGTATTATAAACTTGTTGCCACACACTTAAGATATTGAGTTGGCGTTGCATGGTTTTTATTCTAGTATATCTGCTACCGCACAATTAGACCTCATGCCCTCTGTTCTGAATTTTTTCCATTCTTTCAACTTGTGTTTTATTGCTCAGAAAGATTACACTTGTGCAGTAATTCAGGTGTGATGATAAGTGGTAAAGTAAACCCACTTACAATAATTACATAATAATATGAGGGGTATAGAAGCAATAACTAGAGCCACTCTCCAAAAGTACTGTTTTCGGTAAATCACAAAAAACTGATTCAAAGAATACTACGCATTTTTCTTGTGTTTTTTTTGTTATAAATTATACAAGTATAATCCATGGTGCATTATTATAATAAAAAATGTTATAATAATGTGTTTATTGGGCATGTTGAATATATTTTGAATTCAGGCTTGCAGAGATTGGCTTCTATGGAGAGTGGTGATTTTGCATCTAAACTCTATTTTCATTTAGATTTTTCTAGAGATCTCAAAAACCATCCTGTATCTACGGAAATTGTGAATATATTGGCATTTGTAACTTAATTTCGTCATTTTTGGAGAGTGACGTTTTTGCTTTTATACCCCACTTATGTACATAAACCAAATACAATGCTTAACTAGCTCAGCTTTTTAATAACCCCCAAGCAAAACATCGTTCGCAATGAAAATTGCAAAACAAGGGTAGCAATTGTTGATACAATTGTGTGCAGAAAGTTAATTACCACTTTCTAAAAAAATATTTTTTGTATTAAAAATTTGTACCTAACAAAATTTAATTTATTCCTTTATTTCATCAAACTGCACACAAATGAATGAATGCTAATTATGCTTTAACGAATGCAGAGTAAAATACTTTAATATTGTGACTTATTTATGCCTTAGCAAGAATTTCCAACCGGTCGATAGCGATTGACCGGTCCCTTGTGGAGCAAAATTTGGTCGATCCTAATACCATTGCGATTATGAACTTTGAAAATACATAATTAAATATTAATTTAAAGTAAAAAATATGGATGAAATAAAATTATATCTTGGCCGTAGGACAAATTAGTTTTGCTGGATTCGTGCTTATCTGTTAATGAAGCGGTTTAATAATCAAAGTTTTGAACATTAAAATAAAGCAACATCAAAAATAACTTAAATACTTGCTATGTAGATGTCGAAATGGGTTGGAAACCCTTACCTACAGTAGTTCTAAACGCAACATATATGTCTAATAACATTAATTATTTAGTTTGCAGGCAAAGAGTTATTCTTCCTGGAAAAAGGCAGACTGGAAAGAGGTGGCAACACACTTCCCTAATTATACACATTTGTTCCTGTGGAGGATATTTTACAGATTTGCAAAGCAGTATGGTAGAAGTGACTTATTTGATCGATTCAATGGTAAGTTAATATCAGCACCAACACCAATAATTAATTTGTTTATTTGATAAAATTATTTATAGTACCTACGTAAAGTTCACAAAACAGTTCTAGTGGCAGAGGGCAGGGACCTTCTGAACAAAGCACGTGGATTGTTTGTGCACCTCATTTCTGTTCAAAATCTACATCCCAATATCAATTTTTATATATGTTGAAAAAAGATAAAAACTGCTCCAGTAAACCCAGAAACTGAAACGAAACAAATAATTAAATATTTAGAAATTTATGGAAAAAAATTTATCAGAGATTTAATTTTTTTTGTTTATGGTTCGTTTTTCTTAAGATAGGTGCAGCTTTTTAGATTGGGTTGTTTCAAATAAATTCAAATGTGACGTTGTCTTCAAATAGGCATTCAACGCCATTTTGTTTTTTTGAAAGTTGGTTCCCATTAACCTCTTGAATGTCGGATGACATTTGCCCACATATGGCCGTATTCCATTAAAAATTAATATCAGAGCATTCCGAGAAACTGAAACTGAAAAGAGTACTGAAATAAAAAGCAACGTCTGGAATATTATTGGCGCAAGCGATTGTGAACTTATCCTTGTACAGTTTCTTTATACATAAGGGTTAAAATAGCATGAAAAAAAAATCTTGAACCCAGCGTCCGAGCGACAGGTGTGAGGTTGAATGATAATTTTAAGTCCGTTTCAGCCTTTGAACAAATTGTAGTCAGCAGAAGAGGGACAAACTATCAATAACAAAGTGTGGTTAAGCTTGTCAGCTTATTACATATTCATGGAAAGCTGAAACACACCTAGAATCGGTGTTTAACAGTTGGTGCCGTTTTACTAGATAATGTGTTTATATATTTATAAAAATAACATATAATCTACCATATCTACTTTTATTCAGAGAAAAGATTTTAAATGTATCAATATGGATACGCTGACATTTAAGAGGTTAACAGGGACCTTTTAAATCTCAAAACAAGAAAATGACGCCGAAAGCCATTTGATGCCAATGTTACCTTTGAAAATCAATGTTTCATCCTGCAAAACAACTGGGCCTTAGTCATTACGTGTTGTGCGTGTAATTATATTTGACTAAAAGTACCCCTCTTTTCAGCACTTGTGACCCATCTACATGAAAGTATTGTACTCGCTTCAACGCCTTTAAGAAACCGAAGACTACGCTTACTAATGCTGGATAGCCAGGGGAAACTACACTTCAAGAGCTAACACATTCATGAAAAGTTATAAATACAAAAATAAGAATACACAATAAAATGGTAAACACAGATAAATAAATCACGATTTTCATCCCTTAAAACTTTGTTTATTTATCTCGTCCATTTTTCTAGACATTTCCTCTATTTTCCACTGGCATGTTTATTTTTAATGAATAAACTATTTTTTACTTCATTATTTTATTATTACTACTGTTAGTTCACAGATACACCAGACCATTGATTCCCAACGTGGGTGGTGCCGCCCCACAGTGTGAAGGAATGAAAAAAAAAATCCTATTGAATTCAAATAAGTCTTAGGTACATCATTGCAAGAATCTTGAATACGAACTGTTCATTTAGTGACTAATTATTATTGATGGACTAATAACTTTTTTTTAAATCCTTAAAATATTGTATAAATAAAAAAAAATATATATATTTTCGAAAGACAGCATTCCCGGGTTGCAATAATCTCAGAATATAAATTTGTCCACTTCCATCTTTATAAGTGGAAAGTATGGTTTGTATGCTGATGGAGGACTAAACTAGTAGAGGATCGAACCCGTAATGCTCGCGGGGTGCATAATAGTTATGGGTACACATTTCTACCACATTACCAACCGGTTGCTCGTTATACTGCAAAACGCGTCATAGTGAGCTTTCCGTGGAGCGTAACTTTCATTTAATTTTTCTTTTTATTTGTGGTGCTTTTTCCCTGTACTGTCATACTTTTGTTTTGTTTGGTTTTAAATTTTTTTTATTGTACAACAATTTTTTTTTCTATAGTACAATTTTACCAAATCGTCATATCAACATTTAGGAAGGCGACTCTTCAATAATTGTTTTAATTCATTCAGAGAACAGTCACATACATCCAAATTCTTTGCTACTTCATTTAACAGCACCACTCCCCTCGCCATGCTATGCTTTGCCAGGACGTCGGTTTTGCCGTTTGGTACTTTGAATAAGTCATGGTATCGACTTCGGCTGCAGTGGTCTGGTACATATAAACCACAGCATCCCAAGAGGAATGGGCTATCGATAAAATTGTTCCAAATTTTGAAAGACATAATAGCTAGGCTTGCTTTCCGCCTAGTTTCCAGACTCACAGAATTAGTTTCCTCAAGTAAGTCGAAATTTGTTCCATGCGTCCGCAAATAGACATACCTGAGGAATTTCTTCTGAGAAAACGGTGACCAAACATCGCTCGCATACTCCAGCTTGCTGCTCAGTATGCCATCAAACAATGACATAGCATCTTGGTTATTAAACTGCTTGCATGTCCTGATGACAAACCCGAGAAGTTTGTAGCAAGACTGAGTAAGCTGCGATATATGGTCAGAGAATTTCAGTTCGGTATCAAAGACGACACAGATCCTTCACGGATTTTACACGTGATAGTGTATCACCCTTTATCTTACAATCGTAAAGTATAGTATTTAGAGAACGACTGTAAGACATAGTGACACATTTTTTTGTGTTGAAATCTAATTTGTTTATCAACGACCATTCAGATAGTGCATCCAGATCAGCTTGCATATGAAGACAATCTTGTTGAGAGCTTATTTCTATCAGAATTTTAAGGTCATCTGCAAACAGTAGATTTGTTAACCTGTAGGGGACGGCAAGAAATTTCAATAAATAAAAATATTTATTTTTTAAAGCCAACCCGTAGACAATACCATACTTGATAAAGTGACACTTTTATTTTTTCTTGAGTCCTTTATTGAAGTCCTGTTTTAACTCAACCGTCTTGCATTTCATCTATCTGTAAATTTGTGTCTATGTTTCATTTTAATGGTCAGTAAAGATTCTTTTTTGAAATGAGAAATAATTGTGTTTATTTGGATGTTATTATTCGAATTTTTCAATATTATGGTACCTACCTGTCTGTAGAATGTTTAAAAAGAATTGTCAAATTGGAAATAATTCCATTTTTGAAATTTATAAAAACTTACTTAAAATATATTATGGTTTATGATTAAATAGGCAGTTATTTAAGTACCTACTTACTGAATTCCGTAAGTCTAAACTTAAAATCTTATGAGTTCAGAGAAAATTTTGGTTTTGATTTAATAAAAGAAAAATAGAAACATACTTTCTAGGATGTGAGGTCTACAATTCACAGAACAAGGTTTAGTAATAATTTAGGATTTTCTTACCTCTTCAAGTTCTGGTACTCCTGGTAGATTTTTCATTAATATTCACTTTTGCAGTGAAAAAAAGTTTGAAATGCTTCAAAATAGTAATTGTCCGAGTGTAGCCGTCTTTTTTTCTACATTAGCTCCACACAGGAGGCCCAAAGGAAAATAATACCCCTCAGGGTCTATGTCATCTTTGGGTATGCTGTGTGGATGGTCTTTTTAGAAAAGAGAGGAAGTCTTGGGAAGGAAAAAGGTACGAGCGGTAGGAATCTGGAGGTCAGTGTTTCCAGGAGTAATGGATGTATGAATCCGACCCTCCCCATGGGGTGCAAGGCGATGTTCAGGGAGTCCTGCTGGAGAGATCAAAAGGTCTTCCTCAATAACCATAAAACCACACCCCATGAACCCAGGCACTCCTGTTAAGTCACCAAACGTAGTGAACCAATTGGGGTGACCTGTGGCAAAGGTGTTGGCGGCAGTACTCAAATCTGCTTCCTAAATTGAAATTCTTGATTTAACTCAACTGTTTTGCAGTTCGTCTGTTTGTAAGTTTGTTTTGTACATTGTCTTTCAAGATGGTGGCTGTCTGAATGGTTCATTAAAGATTATTTTTTCAAATGTGAAATCGTTGTGTTTATTTGAACTGTATTATTTGCATTTTTCAATATAATGTACACCCATTGCTCGCGCAAATTATTGTTGTTGCAATTTTATGTGTTGTCAACTATCGATTGTGCCTTCTGCCTTTACATCAATCAGTTGAGTTTAATCCGCCGCAATGAGCAGTTGCTCCACCGCTATCCGCATAAAAGTTGAGTTTAAGTCACCGCAAAGAGCAGTTGCTCCACCGCTATTCGCATAAGTTGAGTTTAATCCGCCGCAATGAGCAGTTCAGGGGGGTATAACTCCGATCCAAAACTTCAACCGTAACGAAGATGCGAAATATCCATGACTGTGTGACGTAATACCTATATGGACTAATAGGAAATTTTTGAATTTCTATGGGAAAAACTCTTGACAACTGAGCGGGTAATGGTTTATTTATGACTGAGCGCTATAATAATATCAAAATGGACGCTTGCAACGCACGTTCACACCAATACGTTCGACGCAAATGTGAAAATACTTATATAAATTAATAAATATCAGTGCCGTGTGAAGTTTGCACACTTGAATATATTGATTACCCGATTTTGAGAACATTTTGCATGTATTTGAGGCTAATACTACATGAAATGGCTCATTTCGAGATCGAGTGCAAAATGCGTATTGGAAAGTAATGCACTGTCCACCAAACTTCCTAAAATCAGACACACCATCCTCGTGAAAACAGGATTTATTGACCAAAGTGCAGGTACAAATAATATTGATTATTTATATGAAATTCTAAGCTCATTTCGTACTGTAATTTTTCTAGTTGAGGAGGCATGAAATATCAAATTTTTATCATGGAAAAAATTCGGTACTTGGGAAACACTCCGAAAAAATAAGTTGAATTATTTTTATACTAACTTTGGGCTGGAAAATCCGAATCTGAAGGAATTAGGTTGGGGAGGTCAATATCAACTGAGTTACAGGACTTTAAAGTTTCGTACACAGGAACAAATCCGCAATGCATTTTTGACATATTGTAAGGAAAAAATCAAAGTAATTCAATGATGCCAACCTCAGAAAATTGCCAAGTGTTGCCATTAAGCAATAATATGCTAGGTTTGTGTAACATGGTTTGTGATACAAAAGGATGTTCCCCCTTTATAGCGCCTGCTCACGTCAAGGCAAGAAAAACATCCCAGTTTTCAAGTAGTTAAGCGGCTACGCTAGGTTTGTGTAACATGGTTTGTGATAAAAAAGTGATTGACACATTCTATTCACATAATAACATTGATATTATTGCTTAATGGCAACACTTTGCAATTTTCTGAGGTTGGCATCATTGAATCACTTTGACTTCTTCAGCTGTAAACTTCAATCATATGTCAAAAATGCATTGCGGATTTGTTCCTGTGTACGAAACTTTAAAGTCCTGTAACTCAGTTGATATTGACTTCCCCAACCTAATTCCTTCAGATTCGGATTTTCCAGCCCAAAGTTAGTATAAAATTAATTCAACTTATTTTTTCGGAGTGTTTCCCAAGAACCGAACTTTACCCTCACTTATTTATCTTACTTTGTTTTGATATGTCAGATGTGTTTCATGATGCTCATTGATGCACATCTAAAAGCAATAATTTAGCAATTTAGTGATGACATGATTGTTGTAGGTATGCAGGACAGTAACGTTGTGGTGTCGTGTCAAGAGATTGGGGCCTGCACAGGAGAACCAAGGAAGAGTACTCCATGGACTGGACGCGACGAGAACAAATCATTCTCAGTACGTTTACTTTTCTATTCTGTACTTTATATTTGCACTGTTTTTTATATTTTTATTAGTATTAATAAATTTGTTCTTATCTTTCAGTGGGATCTGAACTGACAAAACTCTAAACGCATATTTAGGTAACTTGTAACATTCTGTCCGCAACCCCCATTCGCTTCTGTTCTGGAGGTATTGGTGATTTATTTTTATTTATTTATTTATTTATATAATACAAACATACAATACAAGATAATCCTTTGTCTGTCCAACTGGGAAGGATTCCCGTTTCAGGACAGCCAAATTGTGTTTTAGTACATATTCTTACAATGGAAAGGAATGGCGATTCTGTCAAGACAAATTTTGAGAACATTAGTAGTTGCATTTGTAGTGACGGGATTGTTTCTTTTTCCTTGAAAGAATCGCCAAGATGTAATTATTTTACCAGGGTCATTTTGGATAAAATTAGTAATTTCATACAGAACAGATGAATGGTTTCTTTCGGGAGATAACAAGTCTGGGATTCTTTCCAGGGCATTTTGGAGAACATTTACAATTGCATAGTTAGAATTTCCATTAGTGATAACATGAGGTTATGGAAAATACTGACAGTTATGGTGCTGATACAGAGGTAATTATTATTTTTATTTATAAATTACCTAATAATGTCAGATAAATTTAACACATTTGAGTAGGTTTCTTTATATAAGTTGGTAATCCTAGAATAAAATTTATGGTTGCTAAGTAGTCCAGATATTGTTATGCGTGGCGTACGTAAGTCGACCCAGTATGTACATACCCTAAAAATTGCATACTTCAAAAAATTTCCATTACAAATGTGAACCAATATAGTTTTTAAAAAATATGATAATTTTATGATTTCAGGACAAATATGGTGAGCTGGCAGCAATAAAGTACACATTGAAATACACATGTAATATATTTATGTGCCCATATAAAGCATCAAACATCTTGTGCAAACGAAGTCTCTGTGGACCTTGGTCATATCTACCCTTGGCTTGGTAATATGGTAAATTAATTTTAGACCAATATATATCGATGCTGGAAAGGATAAATAACCAAAGCGCCATCCACCTCTTCCTTTCCAGCTCCATGGCGCTTTAGTCATTTATCCTTTCCAGCGTCGATATGTTCAAAAGAAGGGTTTACCTTTAAAACAACACCTTCATATGGCAACTCTCTACAGAAATAGAACCTGCTTGTTGTGAATGATGATTATTTGGAAGGTTGATAGAGATGTCGAAAGGAAGGTAAATGCAGATAACTTCATTAATGTAGGACTGAATGACGTTGGCGCTAACAAAAAATGTCCAAAGAAGCGAAGCTAGCAGTCCCAAATAGAGTGCTGGTTCCTACCTTGATGTAGTGCAGTGAGGCATGGAACTGGCAGAAGGATGAGAGTAGACTGAATGCTGTTGAAATGAGATCCCTGAGGTGTATGTGTGGTAAAGCCATGTATGATCGTGTGAGAAATGTGGAGATCCGCCAATAATGCAAGGCTGATTAATGTAAGAGTAATGAATAAGATTAAGAAAGGGACGCTCAGATGGTTTGAGCGAATGAACAAAGAAAGGAGTGTAAGGAGAATATGTGAAAGGTAGAAGTTGGGGACGTCCGAGGAAGACATAGCATGATCGAGTGAATCAGATACTCAAGTCGAGCCATGTCAAGTCAGAATTCTAGAAGAGTATGTATGAGACGATGTATGAATGTAAATTAGACAAAGAATGTGTTCCAAAACTGGGTTGTTTTCTACTACCTACCCCTGCGGAAATGGCGTGATGGTTTGTTAGTCATTCTTGTATTTTGTGTTTCTACCTGTTTATAATAAAATACTAAAACATATTTTTTTTTTTTTTTTTTTTTTTTTTTTTATTTACAAAAGAAAATCATAAGTCTTTAATATTACATAATTCTTTGGATAATTACAATAAAAATAGTTTTTTTAACGAAATCTACCCAATTCAATAAAGAAAAACATTTCTCGTGTTTGAATTGGGGAGTAGTGCCATTACAAAGGTAAGAGAAAAAATAAAATAGAAGAAAAAATTTGAGGTAACAAAATACAATAAACTTATATAGGATGTTAACAAATATACATTGATAGTGGAATTGAGTATCATATCAGTTTTTAAGTTGGATATACAGAAATAGATAAGTAAAAGTAAGAATATAGATGTAGTGAAATAAAATAATATTATTATATTTCAATTTATAGGTAGGTATTATATATAATTAACAGAGGTGTTAGGTACATGGATTTGATTCTAGCAGTTGAGTAGAGGAGCTGATAATGCTGTAAAAGCAGTACATAATATTGAGTTGTGACAATAATCCTTTGGTAGTTCAATGTTGATAGAATATTTTTGGAGGATATGTTAAAAAAGAAAAAAATAAATATTTTTATATATTTATTTTTTTGGTTATTAATGTTGAAATAAAATAATTAATTATATACTAAAATACTTAATATTATAATAAAATACTTGATCAATTGTAATTAATAGGTTACAATTTAAAATTTATAGTTATTGTTGGGTTGATCTAGTAGTTGTTTGATTTGTGTTTTAAAGGCATTGTAATTTATTTCTGTTTTTATTTTATATGGGAGGGCGTTAAAAAATTTTATACCTTGATAGGTATAATGGTGTTGATAAGCACTTGTTTTAAATTTAGGGATTTCTAAGTTTCCACGTGATCTTGACCGGTTACTTATTTTTGTGAATGTTATTAAATCATTAAAATGATCTTTGTGGGTTTGTAATAATGAGTTTTTTTTGAAGATTTTATTTAGGCTGAGAACTTTAAAGGAGTTAAATAATTGTGTTGTTGGAAATACAGAGGGTTTTCGTAGGATGACTTTTAGAATCAACCTCTGTGCCCTTTCTACAGGCAAAAGGTTGGTTTTGAAAGTCCCCCCCCACCCGATTATACCATATTGTAGAATAGATTGTGCAAGGGAAAAATAAATAGTTTTAATCATACTAGATGATAGGATGTTTCTCAATCTAATGAACATGTAAATAAGTTTTCTTACTCTGGTTACCGTATTTTGGACTTGTTCGTTCCATTTTAAGTGCCTATCTATTATGATACCCAGGTACTTTATACTATTTTTGCATGTTATTGGTAAACAATTTGCATTGTCGCATTCATTTATGTTTTCACACTGCGATGAATGGATTTTAATAGTAATATTTTTTTCAACATTTTTTTCTTTCAATGAGAAAGGGATAAAATATGTTTTATCAGTATTTAGTGAGAGACAATTTAGGTCGAACCATGTTTTGAGAATGTTTATATTGATATTTGCCTGTCTCATGGTTTCCTCCCATGATTTCCCTTTAGTGATAACTACAGTGTCATCTGCATAAGATATGATATCTCCAACAATCGGAAGAGTGAACATTTGATTTACATATATAATGAAAAGGATTGGTCCGATGACAGTTCCTTGTGGTATGCCAAATGATGAGGTTTTGGGTTCACTTAGGGTATTATTTATTTTGACATATTGAAATCTCTCTTTTAGATAACTTTGAAACCATGATAGCACTATTCCGTCTAAACCAATTTGCATTAATTTCTTAGTGAGTTTGGAATGTGATATGCTATCAAATGCCTTGCGGAGATCAATGAAGATTCCAAGACATTTTTTTCCATTATCTAACTTTTGCATAATTGTTGACGTTAATTTAGCAATCGCATCCTGTGTGCTGAGATTGTCCCTAAATCCAAACTGGTTTGGGCTCATTATCTTTTTTTCTTTTATGTAATTGTTGAGTTGTTTTTTAACAATTTTTTCATAGATTTTTGCTATGTTTGATGTGAGTGCTATGGGACGATAGTTTGAGATATTTTTTTCATCACCAGATTTAAAAACAGGGGTGACAATAGTCTTCTTATAGTTGTTCGGGAATATACCCTTCTCTAGGCTTTTATTTATTATGTGTGCAATTGGTTTACTGATTTCCTCACGTACAGCTTTTAATGTTTTAACAGTTATATTGTCGTAGCCAGGGCTTGCTGATCCTCGTAAACTCATTATAGCGTTTTCAACTTCTTTATCAGTTACTGAAACAAATGTGTGGAAACCTTCTTCAAAATCTGGGTTTAGCTCTGGTTGATGAGTTTGTGACTTTTCATTTTTGTTCTGAGGGAGCATTTTGATGTTTCCACATTTAAAAAAATAAAATATTTTAGGCTGGTGAATTGCGTAGATACCGAAAGAGAACTATATTGTCTATGGTCACACCCTTTTTTGGGTTTTCCTCTATCCTTGTGATGGTGTGTGTGACGTCATAACTATAGGGCAAAAAAAAAGTATCAAATTATTGCCAAGTCTATGGTTAAATAGCGTCGAAAGTGTCTCTATACAAAAAGCGGGAAGTTATCAATCTATAGATTGGTTCATTTATGGAGCAGTTGCTCCACCGCTATCCGCATAAAAGTTGAGTTTAATCCGCCGCAATGAGCAGTTGCTCCACCGCTATCCGCATAAGAGTTGAGTTTAATCCGCCGCAATGAGCAGTTGCTCCACCGCTATCCGCATAAAAGTTGAGTTTGAATTCGCTACCGTTTAAAAATACCGCAATTGAATTACGCCGCGACTATCGCGCTAAACAAATACGATAATATCACCATTCCCTTTCCCAACCATGTCCAATTACTAACAAAACCTTCCGGTGTTAAAATCAGTGAATTGGTGGGTGCCCTGACGTCTATCGGTAAGTAAAAATTATACATAAAAGTGCAACAAATTACAGTCCGCTCAGGCCGTTTGTTCACTTATAGGTTGAACATTGGCCCAACGCCGCACCATTTGGTCATTTACGAGCCGGATCCATTTGGTATTTCAAGCCGCATTTTATTTGACTATGAACCAGCATTTAGCAATATTCATTCACATACATTTTATATGCAAAGAAATTTAGTGAACAATACTATCCGCTATTTGAAATTACATACTTACCTAGGTATACATAGTTACTCTTTGATATTTCGGGTAATCAAATTTATTCATAGAAGTTATTGTTGTAGCAAATTTATTCAGTGCAAATCGCAAAGATATACCAGTGTAATACACATATAATCAATGTCAACGTAGGTACGTACTTGAACATAGATCGCCGCATATCGCTCGAAATTTAATTATATGATTAAATAACTTGTCCACTGTAATTTATCGGAACATAAAATTGTCTAGTGCACTTTTGATTCTTGTGCATTATTTTATAAATAATTAAAAACTTTGTTGGCGAATACTTGTAAAAATGGAAGACAAATTAAAAAGACAATTAGTTTTACTAAAAAGTAAAAGATACATTATTCTAAAAAGAGTTCAAAATTTAGTTTCGCTTGCAAAAAATTTACCCATTACCTACGAATCATCGCGCTCGATTGAAGCTTTTATGACGGAGTCTGAAAGCATAGTAGAAATTAAAAATAAATTTGAATTAATTATTGATCAAATTAACGAGAATATTGTTACGTCAAACCCGAATTCTGAACCAGATTATTCAAGCTGGGAACAATTTGAAGATTTCTATACGCGCATAATACGCACTTGAAACAATATAAAAGCAAATTTAGCTACGGAATCGAAAGCGTCTACAAGTACGAGTGCTGTTAATAACAACAATTTTATTAAATTACCCGCGATAGAATTACCTACATTTGACGGGCGTATGGAAAATTGGCACCTATTTTATGAAACATTTAAAACAAATGTTCATTTAAATCCACAACTATCTGATTCGCAACGCGTACAATATTTAATTGGAAAATTCACTGGAACCGTTACAAAAATGTTAAAAATGTTAAATCAGGTTTAGTGCCAACTGGAGACACATACAAAATAATCTGGGATACGCTTGTAAATAAATATCAAGATAAAAGATCTCTTGCCACTTACTACCTGAATAACATATTTCATTCAAAAACCGTAGCGCACAACGCAAACAATTTAACAGTTTTTATAGAAAAATATTCAGCATCTATCGCCGCGCTAAAACAATTGGGAATTGAGGATCTTTCAGATTTTATACTACTGCAATGCGCCTTGCAAAAGCTAGAATCGCAAACCGCACAAGCATTTGAGCTCTCAGTTCGAGAAATTGAGATTCCAACCTGCAAGCAATTGGTGTCGTTTGTGCAAGACCAGGTCAAAATTCTGCAACGAACTTCCACTCGTGGACCTAACACTGCCAACATAAATACAACCATTTCCGGTGGAAACGTACGCACAACTCAAACCCGCACACATCATACTTACACAAGTACGCAACTAAAATGCCCTTTTTGTCAAAATGAGAGCCATACGCAACTGTATGTACTTGTACACAATTTTTGAAATTATCACCAAAGGAAAGGTTTTCCTTCGCAAAGGAAAAATCTTTGTGTTTCAATTGCTTGAGCCCGCAACATACATCTACAAGATGTAAGTCAAAAGGCACTTGTCATAAGTGTCATGGCAAACACCATACGTTTCTCGGTAATTGAGAAACCTAGTCACGCAAACGCTTCCACATCCAGTGCAGAAACTCAACCTAACGAATCAGAACCGTCGGTATGCACCATGTCAGCAACCACGCGACAAGGGGCAACTACTGAAGTTCTTGCTACCGCCAAGGTTCATACTTTTGATCGATACGGTGGAGAAAATACCGTTCGCTGTATTTTAGACCCAGGCTCACAAAAGCATTATATAACATCACAATGTTGTGAAAAATTAGGCCTGGCAGTAAGTCCAGGAGCGCGCTTCGCAGTCCAGGGTTTAGGTGGCAAAACGCAATCAATAAGAGGAAGTGTTACTTTGACAATTCAATCTAGGATTGATCCCTACTTCAAATACTCCATAACCGCTCTAGTTTTAGATAAAATTACCGCTCATTTACCTACGTGTAAAGTGGACTTGACGTCATACAAATTCATAAATATTCCGCTGGCAGACGACACCTGGGCAAGGCCAGGTAAAATCGATTTGCTAATTGGCGTCAGTCTGTTCTCTCAACTGTTGCTACCGAATAAGATAATCACCCCCGGTTTTCCAGTCGCGATTCAAACCACATTAGGGTATGTCTTCATGGGTGACGCTCCGGTAAATTCTCAATCAAACACAACTTTAACTTTCTGCGCTACGCACGAAATTGAGAATTTAATTAAAAAATTCTGGGAAATCGAAGATATCGGTTCGGAACCAGTTCACAGCCTTGAAGAAAAAGAAGCTGAGAACATTTTTAAAAGCACCACAACTCGCCTCGAGGACGGTTCTTATGAAGTGGCTCTGCCGTTCAAAAGCAACCCATGTAACTTAGGTGATTCATTGCAAGCTGCGCAAAATCGGTTTTATGCACTAGAGAGAAAATTTAAGCTTCTGCCAGAATTAAAACCACTCTACGATGAAGTGATCACAGAACATATTCACAAGGGTTATTTGTCCCAGGTGGAAGCTTCACCGTCAGAAAACGCGTATTACATTCCGCATCACGCAGTTAGGCGTGAAGATAAAATTACAACGAAAGTGAGAGTGGTTCTGGACGCAAGCGCAAAAACAAAAAATGGTTTATCTTTGAATGACATTTTACACACGGGACAAAGCCTACAGAATGATTTATTTTGCATTCTTCTGAATTTACGCCTTTTTCCTATCGCAATTTCCGCCGACGTTCGTCAAATGTATTTATGTATAAATGTTCGCGAAGAAGATCGTCGTTATCAACGAATTTTATATAGATTCGACCCGCAAAAGCCGCTTCAGGCTTACCAATACAATCGCGTAGCATTCGGTCTTAAGTGTAGTCCGTTTTTAGCCCTTCGAGCAATCAAACAGTTAACGTTAGATGAAGGCGCTCGCTTCCCTCTGGCAAGGGATATTATCAATCGTGATGTTTATGTAGACGACATCGCTAGCTCTGCTTTAAATGAGCAAGAAGCTATCCACGCGACTGAAGAGTTAATTGAGCTCTTTCAATCTGGAGGATTCCAACTCGCTAAGTGGGCATCCAATTCCAGCATGGTATTAGAAAACGTTCCATTGGAACTTCGCTTGTCGCAAAGTGTAACTTTCAATAGTGATGCATCGCTAAAAATCCTTGGGCTACGATGGCATCCTATGGATGACATTTTCGCATTTGAAGTCACTCCAGACAATCGAACTTGTACAAAACGCAATATTTTATCATCTGTCGCTAGACTCTTTGACGTGATGGGTCTTGTAGCGCCTATAATTGTACAAGCCAAGCTTCTAATAAAGGAGCTGTGGAATTTAAAAATCGATTGGGATGAAATCCCACCTACAAGTATATCACGACAGTGGCAACAGTTCAACGCAGAATTGCCGTCAATTTCGTCAATTCATATTCCACGTCATATAGGAGTCACTGAAGGATGCACATTAATACTTGTTGGATTTGCGGATGCCAGCGAAAAAGCATATGGCGGAGTGGTATACGCTCACGTGACCACTCCTGATAACCAAATTAAGGTTCAATTAGTTTGCGCAAAATCAAAGGTAGCACCGTTAAAGGTCGTCTCCTTAGCACGCTTAGAACTATGCGCAGCATTGTTATTATCGCAACTGTTAAAAAAGGTAATTGATAATTACTCCGCTAGGTTTAGTATTCATTCAATATTTGCCTTTTCTGATTCTACTGTAACTTTAAGTTGGATTCATTCATCACCTCACCGCTGGCAAACCTTTGTTGCCAATCGTGTAGCAAAAATACACGAACATTTGGACAGTAGTCATTTTTATCATGTCGCAGGTGTTGATAACCCTAGTGACTGTCTGTCAAGAGGTATGCTACCATCACAATTGATGGCAAATGAAATTTGGTGGAATGGTCCAAAATGGCTTTGCCAGCCGCATTCCGACTGGCCTATTGCGCCATTTAAGCACGCAAATTCAGAACAGTTACCAGAAATGAAACCCAATCAGTATGAACAGCCAATAACTTTTGGCTTGTGCTCTCGCATAGATGATCCACCCGAAATGAAAACTAAACCCGATAACCGCCAAAACACAATTGTGTCACCTTTATTATGCACACTAGTTTCTCGCATTCATTCATGGCCGAAATTGATTCGAATTGTCATTTGCGTTTTTCGCTTCAAACGCAAATGCATTCGCAAACGCAATCGCAAACGCAATCACAAACGCAATCGCAAACGCAATCGCAAACTCAATCGCAATCGCAATCGCAAACTCAAACATAACCGCAACTGCAATCGCAACCGCAAGCACAACCGCAAATACTATCGCAAACGCAAACACCTGCGCATTTTAACACTTACGCCGTTAAAATCTTTACCCGCTGCTGATTTGTCAGACGCGCCAGTAAATTTGCTGCAACAAAGAAAGCATCTTGTCGATCATCTCGTCCAGACTTTCTGGAACCAATGGCGAATGGAGTATCTGAACACGTTGCAATCGCGTCAGAAATGGAATACCAATGCAAATCCTGTAACGAAAGGCACAGTGGTAATAATTAAGAGTGACAATATCGCACCACTTCAATGGCCTATTGGCGTAGTGGTAAACGTCCACCCTGGCGTAGATGGGGTGATCCGCGTTGCGGACGTTAAGACTAACTCCGGAACGTATCGCAGGGCAGTCGTTAAACTCTGTCCCCTGCCTTCACAATAACTTTAACGTTATCTTAGATTTAGTAAGTTAGAAGAGTTTTAATTTTCAATGTGCTATCGTTACTTAAATTTTAATTTTTATGCTACCGGTTTCGACACATCCGTGTCATTCACTAGCAAACTTAAAACTAAACTTAAAATTTAAAACAATTATTCATATATAAAATTATATATATTCATATATATATATATTCATCATATATATATATATTATAAAATTACATCATATATATATATATATATTATATTATAATATTACATATATAAAATTATATATATTCATATATATATATATTCATCATATATATATATATATTCATTAGGGTGGTCCAGGCCCACATAGTAAAAAAAAATAATTCAACTATAGGTGTAGCCACCCCCTTGATTTGTTACACCTACAATTCCTATTATGTGTAAAAAATTTCAGCCCCCTATCTTATATACAAGGGGGTGCTCATCGAATTAGAAGTTTCTGAAAAAGTTCACGATTTTAAGTAAATCACGTAATTTAAGGTTTACTAATATTACTGTATTTTAATCAAATAAAAAGTCAAAAGCATTTAAATGTGAACAAAATTTGGTAATAAAGCAATAATTAACATAATATTAGTCGCAATCTTTCAAAACTGTGTTTGTTAACTCCTTTTTGGATGTTTCAGTAGAAACGATTTTTCTGTTTTGTTGAACGATTTGAAGTAAAAATTGCTTTTCTTCGTCATTCTTAGTCAGTATTGTGTTGTAATCTTCAAATAGTTTAACACCTCTCTTCGTTATATCATTAACAGCTTTTGCCTTGAAGATAATCAATATTGTCATTCCAAGTCTCAGGGGGTAATTGCAAGAAATAGTCCTTGATATCAAGAACTAAGAGCGTTTTCAACGTTATTTATGTTGCAAAAGCTTCTAATGTAACATCCAAGGCAAGCTTAGCAGAATCACCTCACACTGAACGATTACCGCCATCCGTATTTATTTTTTGAACAACGGCCTGTTCCTCAGCATCAGACAGCTTGTTAGAAAACAAGGCAAATGCAACTAGTTCATCTGGCAAATACCTTAAGTGACGCTCTAAAACTCCCCTAGCTGCTATACTGATTTCGGAATCAATGGCTTCGTACAATTTTAAGCTCTTCCAAAGTAGTAAGTTATTTACTAGTGCATGTGCTGCCAGATGCTCTTTGATCCAAACTTTGGTGTAGGTGAGCACACCAAAACTAACAAATCGAACAATTTGTTTTTCTTCTCTCTTGATTAGTTAAAATGCTTGTAAATTATTTCGAAAGAGAAAAATCTTCAAAGCATACACCAATTTTGCCATCCAACGAGCATGATGAATCGGACCTGGAGCGTGCCAATGTATCATCGCAGGTGCTTTGTTCAAAACAATCATGGTGAGCTCTATTAGCTCTTCGTAATCATCACGAACTTGATTCTCTCCAGATAGGGCGGTTGTAAGACTCTCAAGAGTATTTTCAGCGAACAGTATCTTCAGTGTTTTCGTTCTTATCGAGGTCAAGAAAATCGTAGTGCTCCTTCGGTAATGTTTCCCAAATATCGCTGAATCTTTTGAAATGTGGGATTTGAGGAGAGCTTGATGACCCAAAACACAGAAAATATTTTTGAAAGCTTTATTTCAAATACGTGAAGACGACAAGCAAGCCACAAAAGATCACGTCCCGTATTTTCTTCTAAAAGAGTGCAAGCTCCCTTTTTGGCACCGGTGTTAGAAGCAGTAGTCAAGTGTCAAAACTCATAGCCCGGACTTCATTTGTGACATTCCACTGTTGCATTGTATCAAAAACAGCATCAGATATTTGTTCCCTCGTTCCTGCAGTTATCAAATTCAAAGCGCTTGCATGGGCAAATACCAAAAAGTTTTTCTAGTTCTTTTGTAAACAAATACTATCTTTTTTTTTTGCTTCATATTTTCTTCCTATATTTTTCTTCAATAGCAGCCAGTTCTTATGAAACTTAATCAGTTTTTCAATGGAGTGATTTTGTTGTCCGGTCGGAATACTAGATTTACTCCATATTCTATAAGTTCTTGAATAAGTACATACGCGGAATCGTTCACATTTTTGGATTCATTTAATATGTGGTGATAACGAAGTAAAACTTGCCGAAGAGTAAGAAGTTGGTAAAGCCTCATCAATGGCTCAATATCTCGAACCCCAAGTAGAGAAATTTCGTCTTTTTTTCGAGTAGATGAACATATTTTATTACACTGATTCACTTCACAGTCTACTAAATAAGTATCAAAACTGTTTAAATTTGTCTATAAAACTCATCAGAAGTTTATTTTAATATTTATTTAATAGTTTAACACACGAAACTGTCCTGTAACAAAAAGTAAAAATTAAGCATTTTACACAAAAAAATCAAAAACAACACTCGATTGAGCACCCCTTTCTACTTGAGCTATCTCGCTGAAATTTCACTACGTTATTACTATGAATACACATAACAAATTCACGGGGTGGCCAAATGATAAATCCAAAAAAAAAAATTTTGGACCACCTTAATATTCATATATAAAACATATTCTAGCCCCAATTATAATATATGTTCTAAATTTGTATCCTTGTTTAAATCCAATAATTTATTCAGATCTGATCACTCAATTAAAAACAGTTTGGAATTAATCAATAAAATCAAAGATTTAGACATACCTAGCAACAGTAAATTAGTTTCTTTTGACGTTGTTAATCTTTTTCCTAGCATTCCAACTATCGAATGTAAAAACCTAATTATAAACATTTTAAATAATTCCCATTTAGATCCTACTATTGTGAAGGAAATGTCCACATTACTAGAAATTTGCATTAATCAAAACTACTTCACCTTTAATGATAAATTATACAAACAACATAATGGTCTGGCGATGGGTAATCCCACTTCTCCTTTGTTTGCTGAAATATTTATGAATTCTTTGGAAAACAAACTATTCGATTGTGGACTTTCCCTTTTATCTAATGTATTTGTGTGGTATCGATTTGTTGATGATATCTTTGTAATTTGGTCGGGTAGCAACAGACAATTAGAAAATTTTCTCACTTTCATAGCCTACATCAAAATATAAAATTTACACTGGAACATAATGATAACAACAGTTTGAACTTCTTAGACTTAAATATTAATTTAGAAAATAATAAGTGTGTATTTAATATTTATAGAAAACCTACACACACTGACTGTGTTATACCATCAACTTCACTTCATCCCATATCTCACAAACTTGCTTCCTTCAACTCAATGATTCATCGTGCTATTAATGTCCCTTTAAGCAATGATAATTATAATAATGAAATTAACATTATAAAACAAATAGGCCTAAACAATGGTTATAAACCTGAAATAATTAATCGCTTAGTTAATAAGAAACAAACAAAATTTTTAACAAAAAAGTACATTTATAGTGGCAATAATAACAACGAACCTGGTAAAAACTTAATATATAAAAAACTTCTTTTTACAGGCGACTTATCTTTAAAAATATCCCGCATATTACCAGATCACATTTCTCCAGCCTTCTATACTAATTCTAAAATAAAAAATTTAATTAATAACAAGGATGTTTCTAATAAATTCGAAAAAAACGGGATATACACTTTGGAATGTAATGATTGCGATGCCCAGTACGTAGGAATGACTACTAGAAATTTTAGAACTAGAATCAGGGAACATGAACTCTGTTTACGAAATAATAACTATTCTGAATTCGCCAATCATTTAATAGAGACAGGCCATAGCTTCAACAAAGAAAAAACCAAATTTAAACATATAAATATAAATTCATACTTTAACTTGTGCGCTTTAGAAACTTTAGAAATAAACAAAAAAATTAAATCAAAAATTAATTTAGTTAACAAAATAATAGCACCCTGCAAATCTCCCCTTTTGACTTTGTTCCCGTGTGATATTGACCCCGCCCACTGTTCTCCCCTTCCCCCAAAATCACCCCTCCCACCACCCCCACCTAATAACATCTAATTCATTTCTGTACTTGTTTTAAATTTTAAGTTTAGTTTTAAGTTTGCTAGTGAATGACACGGATGTGTCGAAACCGGTAGCATAAAAATTAAAATTTAAGTAACGATAGCACATTGAAAATTAAAACTCTTCAAAACAAAATGTCTAGAAATCGTTACATAGTTAATGCCCAAGAAATACAAAAAATTAGTAAGTTAGTTTAGATCTACCGCAGGTTCAGTATTGTTCATTGAATCCTTTCATATTGTGTTTCTTTTGTTGTATTAATTACTTTGACCACTTGGTCAAGGCGGGGGGGCATGCTCGCGCAAATTATTGTTGTTGCAATTTTATGTGTTGTCAACTATCGATTGTGCCTTCTGCCTTTACATCAATCAGTTGAGTTTAATCCGCCGCAATGAGCAGTTGCTCCACCGCTATCCGCATAAAAGTTGAGTTTAAGTCACCGCAAAGAGCAGTTGCTCCACCGCTATTCGCATAAGTTGAGTTTAATCCGCCGCAATGAGCAGTTGCTCCACCGCTATCCGCATAAAAGTTGAGTTTAATCCGCCGCAATGAGCAGTTGCTCCACCGCTATCCGCATAAGAGTTGAGTTTAATCCGCCGCAATGAGCAGTTGCTCCACCGCTATCCGCATAAAAGTTGAGTTTGAATTCGCTACCGTTTAAAAATACCGCAATTGAATTACGCCGCGACTATCGCGCTAAACAAATACGATAATATCACCATTCCCTTTCCCAACCATGTCCAATTACTAACAAAACCTTCCGGTGTTAAAATCAGTGAATTGGTGGGTGCCCTGACGTCTATCGGTAAGTAAAAATTATACATAAAAGTGCAACAAATTACAGTCCGCTCAGGCCGTTTGTTCACTTATAGGTTGAACATTGGCCCAACGCCGCACCACCCATACCTATCTGTCTGAATAATGTTTGAAAAAGCATTGTCATCAATATAGTGACTTTTTTGGACAAATAATATAATTCCTTATTTAAAAATTAAAAAAAAATGCATAAAATTTTGGTTTATAATTAATTATTTAGGTATTCAAGTACCTAACGCCCTTCATTCACGCAGCTACTTACAAGCGACTTAATCGCCGCTACCCATTACCTCTCATACTATTTTGCTAGTGCTGTCCCAAGCGGCTTTACAAACACTAATAATAGTATGGAAGGTACAGACGAGCGGCGATCGCTTCGCTTGAAAGTAGCTCCATGGAAAAACGGCGCAACTGATAAATCTTATGATTTCAGAGGATACTTTGGTTTTGATTTATTAAATAATAGAAAATTAGAAACACTTTTCTCTCGGACGTGAGGTCTCAGAACTGTAGTAATTTCGGTTTTCTTACCTCTTCAGCATTATGTGCTCCTGGGGTGCTAGCATGGTCGATTGATAAGGATCGGTAGGATAATTGTCGGTAACTTCTCATCGTTCCCTAGGACAACTGCAGACTGCAAACGAATAGGTGACAGTTCACAATGACTAAGTATCCTTAATATATTCAATATCAACTGTTGTTTGTGTTAGCAATTTTTGTTAGCAATCTGCAGTTGTCTTATGAAATGATGAGCAGTTACCGACAATTATCCTACCGATCCTTATCGATCGACCATGATAGCACCCCTGGTACATTTTGTACTTCACAATTACATACCTAAATATTTATATTCCCCTTTCCGGCATTCTTCAGTTTTACACTCTCCAAGTTGAGACTCTTGCGAGGTATAACAAAGTAAAATAAAAACAAGAAGAAGGGGATAAAAGTTTATTTGTAAGATTTTGCAATAAGAAATTGTTTATAGCACCAGTCGTGTTTTAAACAGCCCACCTAGTATAAACAAGTACCTATCCAAATACACAATAATAAACCTGTGACAATTTCTCACTAAAAATGTTACTTTAAATATGTATTTATAAAAATCTTAATCTACACACATATTATATAACATTTATTTCTTTTGACCTAATTCTTAAATAAACATGTCTGGAATATTTATTTACATCTTAAAAAAATAGATTAAAGTAAACAAAGAAGGTACAAAGGTATCATAATAACAATTTTTTTTAACCCTCATCTTTAAGAGTGCCGATATATTAGCGCAAACGTTGACATACATTTTATTATAATATATGAGGGTACTACTTGTAAAGTTGGTAACCTTTGTTTTATTTTCGAGAACTGTGAATGGTAAATTGTTCTCGTAGGACGGGAAACAGGTTCCATTGAATTTCTCTGAAATTACGTTTGAGGTTTGATTTTTCTTACGAAATCAGCCACCTACACTCGTCGCCGTCTTGATTATGATTCGACCAATAGCAGAAAAAGGTTAATGTAAAATTATCGCGTCCTAATTTTTGTTTTATTACAGTAATCATGTGTACATATTAAGAAGAGTGTCTGTGGCAGGAGGGCATTGTTTTTTTACAAGTCGTTTTTATTGTTAGAATGATAAAATTTTGCGAGAAAAGTTTACCTTTATAACAAAAGGAAACTAACCCTACAAGAGATTTTGAAAAACCATTTCCCTTTCCCGCCTCATAAAACAGAATTTTTTGATGAAATTTTGCACACATGAAAATTGCTGTTTACATCTGATTTTAAAAAAAAATGTCTAAAGCCCGATCAACGCTGGGGACTTCAGCTAGTGTGTTATTAATATATACAGTAAACCAATAATGGGTTTATTCTGACTAACGTATGCACACTAAACAAGTAACGGTTTTTTCTGACTAACATATGTACAGTAAACAGATAACAGTTTTTTTTAAATTTATCTCGAAATGATTTGTTAAGGTTACCGACTCTGCTGGTATGTAATACCCTCATATCACATAAAAGACATTGAGGAACCATAGTTAAAAAAAAAGTTCAATTGTCACCCAAATAATAATAATAATATGTAAGTCCATTTGGGGAACACTTTAGAAAGGATTAGATAATAAAAAACTATGCTGTTAAGCATAGATAATAGAAACAAAGAGAGATATGGCATGGAAGCATGCTAACTTTTGTGCATGCGGTTTAGTACTAATAATGGTTTATGGCCCATTTCCCTTAGTTCTATTATTGATGCTGTAAACACTTAAAAATTAAATAACTTAATAATTTATACAAAACCTTTTAGGTTGGAATTCCACAACATTAAAAAATTTCAAACAACAATAATAAAAGCATACTCACTTCACATCAATAATAATGGAAATAATCATACATACAAAATTTTTTTAATAAATTGAGCAAATACAGAAAAATAAAATTATAACCCCACCTAAACCTAATTTCCATCAATGTTGGCAATAGTAGAAACGAGTTGAAGGGAGTTAGAAGTCGGGAGAAGAAGTTTTGTTTTTTGGTCCCTTGAGGGCTGAAACCTAAGAGTATGGATATTAGAGAGACGGCATGTGAAGTGTGCCCGCGCGCTCCAAGTGTGCCTTTTCGAGAATTCTACCCACATGGCTGACATTGGCTGTCACCATGTAAAATGGCTGCTGTTGGAACGTATTAAACGTCCAAAAACCAGCAGCCAATGTAAGCCGTTTGGGTAAAATTCTCGAAAAGGCACACTTGGAGCGCGCGGGCACACTTCACATGCCGTCTCTCTAATATCCATACTCTCAGGCTGAAACTGACTAAAAAAAAATGCCTTTATCCCACTTATATAAAATATAAATAAAAAGTATTGTAAGACCTGCTAATTTTGACTGCCATACTAACTTTGACCAAAAAAATAAAATATTTACTCCCACTTGTCATTCCGGAGCCAAAAGACAAACACAGTTGGAAAACGTGAACGAACATCAGTTGTTTCATTGTACATCGACTATAGTCTTGTTCTAGCGTGTCAGCGTCCGCTTAGTTCACGAGAAGCAGTCGAAGGAGTGACGTGTTTTTTTAAGGAATAACTCAGGTACGGGACATACGTCATTCCTATGTCTACCTACGTTAAATTATCAAAAACAAGCTTATGTGTCCAAGCGGTTAAGATTAAAAAATATCATTGCGCAATGAAGTATTTTATTCTAACATTGACCACGGTCAAGAAGCTCACCAAAATGAGAAGCCATATTTGTTGATCATATCTCCTTAGCGTGTGGATTTTCCATATGATATTAATGATTTATTTCTACAAAAGACGGGAAGGAAAATGCGCCGATTCAAAGATAATTTATCCGGTTACAATAAAGAGAATCAAAAGATGTGTGCACTAGAAAGTGTGCACATAGGCAATACATCGCACAAATCATAAAAATGTCAGAACAGGAGTATTCTGCACGGTATACGGAAAGAAGTAGGGAAAGGTTTGTGTAGACAGAAATTCCCGATGAAGAAATCACAGAGAAGAAAGAGCTAGAAATATTTTCTCACAACTCAACTCCTGTTTTCTAAGGCATTGGAAGGATATTGTGCATAAGAAGTGTCAATTAATTTGGTTATTTCAATGTATAACATTGCTTTTATGTTCTTTTTTTTTTTTACAATTTGCAATTTAATAGTAAAAAAAAATGTGAATACGCAATACAATGGCATTTTTTATTGAGGTAGTTAGCATAAAATTTATTAATAAAATACTAACTTAGCAGTAGGAAACTCTGCAAAATAGTAAATAAAAATTATATTGCGTCTAACATTGAACACCGCCAAGTAATACTTGTAAAACGTAGGAAGTGCCAGTCACTGGTCAAAGTTAGAATAAGTGGGGGGAGACATTGACCAGGCCTCAAAGTATTCGCTGCAGACTTGCTAATTGAAAATTCAGATTTTTTATGTAGTATCTTTAAACCTGTCGCTGAAGCGACCCAAAAATCGATATGAGATCATTTAAAACTATTCTAATACTTTTATTATAAACATTTAAAGGTCAAAATAAGCAGGTCTTACGGTATATCGACGGTCCCGGAGAACAATGTCAAATCTGCTAAAAATTAAACATCATTTTGCTGGTTTATTTTTAATAAAATTAAATGAAATACAATTTATCAAAACAATACTTTATTTTTTGATCTCAAAAACAGTAAAAATGCAGAAACCAAACTTTAAATAGCTCTACCGCAAAACTACAAAATCTATATTGTTCTTCGGGACTATCGTTATATAAGAGTTACAGTGTATATTGCTTATACAGTGTAACATATCACTTTACGTACCTAATTCTTTTCACCAAACTTTGTCTTGAACACCTCTGTAGCACACAGTATAGGTTCAGAACCCAGCAAGCACAAATAATGTAGTTTATAGTTATGGGTTTACTTATTCCAAAAATATATAAAAATTTAAATATACATACATAATATGTTTGTACCTCATCCCGAGAGGAAGATACATACTCACAATTTCACAATGACAATCAAAACGTTGTTTGAAATGAATAGGGTCCAGATTTGAGTAGCCAGGTACTTCTTAATTTCTTCTTCTCTCCCACCTCATTCAGTCTTACAATCACAGATAATAGAAACAAAGAGAGATGTGGAATGGAAGCGTGTTGAATGTCACCGAGCAACTACCAAATAACAAGTTATGGATATGATTTGCAGTAATATGTGTAAACAATGTTGGCAACACTTTTTGCGAGCGGTTTCAAAATAATAATGGTTCATGGCTTATCTCCCCCTTGTTTCTATTATCCATGCTCACAACATTCTTCTAATTGGGAATATCTTAGTTCCAGATTGTTATGTACAGTATTGCATTTGAATAAATTATTGCTTTAAATTTGACGGCCGCCATGGTTCAGGGGCAGGGCTCTTCACTAGGTTCAAATCCCGGCGTGCGCAGATAAATTTTATTTGATTGATTTGTGTTTTCACAAATTATGGCACGATTCCAGAGTGGAAGATACCCTAAGTATCTCCCTGGTATAAGACCAACATTCAGAATTGAAAAATTGCTTTAGCCGTGTTTAGTGACTAGATCTGAATAGCCAGGTAGTTCCCCGTATTCTTCTCCATCTCCTTCCCCTCCCCACTTACCTTCAGCCTCACAACATACCCCAATTGGGGATGCAATAGTCTCACTGGCTCCAGACGGTTGCCGTTGAGACTCTTGTGAGGTAAATATAAATTATTTTTTTAAATGGCGCTTTTATGATTACCCATTCCTTCCCTTCAACATTAGCTATCTAAACGTAGGTAAAAAAAATACAGACTTATTTTCTCTGGTCCAGTTTGAAGGTAACTTTAATTTGGAAGGGATAGTCGCTAGAGGAGGTGGCTTGTCGGAAGATCTGCGTGTGTTGCCAGGCACAATTGCCGTTCCCACCTGTTAGTGTTGCCGATATGGTGAATTCAGACACATTGTTCAAGCCGCTCACCGTGAAATTGGTTGCTGAAATAAAATAAATACTTATTATTACAAGCAATAAAGTATTTTGTTTTTACAAAGTACTTTTTTGATTTAACACAGTCAAGAAAAGATAATTGTATGTACATAATATCTGTTTTAAGAGTTCCCACCTCGGACATACACTAGTCAGTACGTATGGATAGTTATGAGGAGAAAATGAGGTAAATGAGGAGTAAACAAGAATGTGTTGATGTTCCGGAGCGATTTTTTGTATAGTAATACCGTGTGTTCACTACTGACACAACTTTGGGACATATCCATATATTCCAAGATTGAAATATTATTCTCTCATGTTGTTCATCTTCTTCCTTACAAAGCCCTACTTGGGAATCAAACGAAAGAAGAAGATGACAAAATCCTACATACCATGCCAGTTCCAAATATTATTGTACAATAATCATTGTGAAATACCCACATTTATCAGTTGAAATATTGTCGCAATCGTGAACGAACCAATTTTTATTTTTTTAAATTTTTCTTTATTTAATAAATTGTTAGTTATATGATTTGAGGATTTTTCGACCACCATGGTACATGCCCGTGTTGTGTTGGTCGATATTGAATATCGTAAAATCGCTTTCATATTTTTTTTATATGGTATACTTTATGTTAACCATCAGGAGTGACCAGTGGATGAAAAACCAGATCATCAAACATTTGAAGGTACGGCTTTCTCCCATCTTTCTTTTAACGTGGTAAAAAAAGGCAATCGAATGTTCTTTTGATTTGTTACGTGCTTTACAGTCCACTTAAGTTGCTAATCGGGCATTAAACAATAGGAATCATTGAAAAATGACAAAGTTATCTAAAAATTCGTACAATAAATAATACTAGCAGTTAAAAATCCGCTCCGCAGGTTTTAGCGGGCGACGCGACAAAAGCTTTGTAACAAACTTCACGTACGAAAATGGTTTTGCATAAGGCACGGCGTCAAAGATGTACTCGAAGTCGGGTTCTTAAATTTCAACTGTACAGTCTCTAGGGTATTAATAATATCAGATTTGGCTATTTTTTCGAAGGAAACAAATACTTTGGGGTGTGAAATTATATATTAAATGAAAAAACACACTTTGTAATACATACACCACTTTTTATTTGAATTAATAAATGACAGGCATCTTGGTTTATACATTATATTACAAATTGTGTGTTTTTTTATTTAAAATATGTGGGTAACTTACATGGCACTATCTTTGTGAAATATCAATAGAATAGATAGACTTGTCGGG
Organism: Limnephilus auricula; assembly: GCA_951813805.1. Classification (NCBI taxonomy): domain Eukaryota; kingdom Metazoa; phylum Arthropoda; class Insecta; order Trichoptera; family Limnephilidae; genus Limnephilus; species Limnephilus auricula. The sequence goes on along the minus strand of OX638402.1, from coordinate 8,358,942 downwards.
TGAATCGGTCCGGTCCCAATGGAATAAGTCATTGCAGTTTTAAATTGCAATTCCACCACAAATTAACACTTTAAAAACTATATTTCAAACAGGTCTTACTTTCAGATGTGGGAACCTTTATGCAATTATCGGCATAACACAATATCCAGTCTATTTTTCCAGATTCATACGTCTTAGAAGAGGCTTTTATGTTGATGGAATCAATAACCATACTTCTAATGCTGATTATTTTCCAAGTGATTGCAGCCTTTTCCGTATTCTCTGTAAACATAAAACATTTGCACTGTACTAATTACATATTGTGAAAATTTACATGCTGAAGATTTGCTAATTCTTGCTAAGCAGGTGCAGTTTGTTTGTAGATCTATGTTTGCACATTACATTTGATAATGATTGTTCTCCCCGGAAGACTGCCATAGCAAAATATAAATTGGCCCTACATATTGTTAAAAAGATGAAGGTCCAAGATGGTCAGATTTGAATTTGACAGCATTTTTCCATTTGGGGATCATAATAATCACAAGACTAATATTGTTAAAAAGAAGATTTTGGCATCTGCCTAAGGTCTCGGCCAGAGTGAGGGGCTTGCGCGGTAGTGATAGCGGGCACGAAATATCAATTGTATGTAATGCCCGTTGTGGCCACACTGGAGAAGGCGCAACAAGCAACTGGTATGAGCCATTTTATGTACTACCGCCACCGCGCAAGCACCCGCCTGTTCGATCTGGCCGAGGCCTTAGAGTCCAAGATGGCAAGATTTGAATTTGACACCATTTCTTCATACAGGTGTCATATTGTTAAAAGGGTGATTTTGGCATCTGCCTGCGGGTTCATGATGGTGAGATATGAGTGTCATAATAGTCATAAGACTAATATTGTTAAAAAGATGATTTGTGCATCTATCTTAGGGGAGAAGAGTGTGAGATTTGACGCTACTTTTTCCATATGGGTGTCATAAGATTAATAATGAACATTATTTAATTGCCATGCTTACCTTCGCGGGTTAGATAAACCATCTTCCAATCATTTTCCTCTTTCCTGTACATATTCTCTAGGGCAAATGCTCCGTTCATCCACTGCTCTTTGTAATCCATGACCTTCCCATTGCTCAGCACCACCTCGTACAGGTCCTTGCAGGTGGAATATCTGATGAGGATCTCCCTGTGTTCCCCGAGCTCCCAAAGGTGAGGGGCCCAGGGGCGCAGTTCCTGTCTTTGGAGCCTCCAAATTTGAGAACCCGACGATCTACCCACTTTTTCATAACTGCTAGTTGTCCTGGAACAAAATACATAATTATCAATAATACCAAGATATAACAGGTTGGTTGATAGAAATCGCTGCCAAGCAATAAGGTCGCCAATGATATGAGGCATATATTATTCCACACAATCCAGACGGCACTGTCCATTCAAATACGAAAATGAGTTAAATATGCAGTCGCATAGAGCAAATTAAATATTTTAACTGCGAGTTGAATGCATAACAAATCCATATATATATATTTTGATTTTACAAAAGAAGGTTTAAAACAAAAATTGAAGTAAATTACGACTAAGTACGAGTAAGTGTTAATTATTAAAAAATATATTTTGGAAAACAATGGATTTTCATAAAATCTGCACAAATTCCAGCTGCACTCAATGTTTTATAATTAAAACATGGTTGGTTCAAGTTAATGTTGCTGATTTTGATTTTTATGTGTTTACAAGTGTCCTAACTGCTCCCAACCTGGAGTCTTAGAGTCCCGGTCTGGAGCCAATGAGACTGTGGCATCTTCAATGGGGGTATATTGTGACACTGAAGGTAATGGAGAGAAGGATATGGGGGAGAAGAAGGTGAAGAAGTATAGTTGCTATTTACCAACGTTTTAATGACTTGGACACAGCAATTTTTTTTTCTACACCACTCATATGTGAATGTTCAATTATGTTTTAAACAGGGTGTCCAGAAACTCCAAGTACAAGCAGAAAACTGGTGAATCTACATCACATAGAGAACACTAAAAAATCATTTTTTTCTTTCAAACTGATAATTTTGAATAAAAAAAAAAATATATATATATTATTTTGTTTGGCAACTAAAGGATTAAAAATACTTTTAGAGCCGGGTACACATTGCATCAGTGCATTTTACAGCACATTGAACAGCTGATGGTAAGCCCCTGTTTTTCAAATTTGACTGAAAAAATTCAACTTTGGATATGATATACTCGAAAACAAGAGCTCAAATAAAAAAAAAGATAAATAAATACTGCAAAATTGACTCTTAATGTGTATTAGTTCACCAGTTTCCCGCATGTACCACGAGTTTCCTTACACCATCTATAACGATGTTGGGGACAATTTTGTGCAAATGCTATCAGTGATTCGTGGCCCATCTCCCTTGTTTCTATTACCTATAATTACAACCTATTAGCTAGTTCTTTTGTAAAAAGAGATTGTCAATAAAAACATGCACACACCTCTCCACCATCAATTCCACAATCTCCGCACACAGCCTCTTGATGATGAAGTTCCTCCTGACCTCGGAGACCAGCTGCATCCTTTGCTTCCGCAGGCCCATGATGAGCTCCACCAGTTCCTGCTCCCGGCACTTGGTCCTCCGGCGCAGCACGGCCTTGTGGTCGGAGCTGTATCTCCAGGTCACGTCCTGTATGTCGTCCCGCGAGTACGCCATCACATACTCCAGCTGCTTGCCCCAGCCGGCCTCGTACAGCAGCGGAGAGTCCAGCACATTCTCACATGGATCGCAGTGCAGCCACCTCTTCTTGGTGTGAGAATAGATCTGGAATACATGTATAGTAATTGTTATGTTTGTTGTTACGCTCGTAGTCAAGTCTTCCTTTAACTCTACCGGTTTGCATTTTGGCTGTCTGTAAAAGTTTCCATTTCAAGATGGTAGCCATTTTAAAGGTTCAGCAGTTAGTTGTGTGTATTTGGCCTTTCTTATTTGCCTTTTTTCAATATTATGGTACCTACCGGCCCGAAGAAAGTTTGAAAAAAGAATTGTCAATGAGATGTGATATTTCTTTGGACAAATTCCATATTTGAAATTTTTTAAATGTTACATAAGGTACCTATATGGTTATGGTGGAAACTCTCATAATTCGTTTCAGAATCTTGTTATGTTAACCAAACAGACAAAACCTAGGTATGTATGAAATCACGCGTACCCTGTCAAACTTCAATCGTTTTGGCGAGCTTTGAAAAATGCAAACTTTTAAAATTATTTCAAGTATAAAATTGACCTTTGTAAAACAAAATTAAAATACTGGTAATTAAGTTAGAAAGTGAACAATCATAAAATAATATTGGAACCCTTATTGGTTATGCTCTCTGTCCAGATTTTTTGAGGCGCGTATATATAGATTTATGAATACATATATATCAACATTTCAAAAACATTTATGTTCCTTGTTAATGTGTAGTTCGAATATATTAAAAATTTAGTTTAGTATTTGAACATTTAATATTGGTAAAATGCAATACATTTACCTCGATCCAGACATGGTCGGTGGTGTCGACGACGAATCTGGTGTCATAGTCCAAGGCGCGGCACATCAGGGCGAAGCAGTTGGCCCACTCTCCGCAGCGCCCCTTCTTTGTCACCAGCAGGATCCCAGGATCGTTGTAGCGCGGAAACTCTGTATCACCTTGGCACTTCAGGCATTTGAAGATCTAACGAGAACAGAATTATTCAGATATGTAGTTATATGACAAAAAGACCAGGTCCGCAGTCAAAGGGTTCAATCATACGATTACTAACTCAGCCACCAATATAAGCAATGCCAATACGATGTTAAGATCTCATCTCTTTACATTAAAAATACTGCAAATAACATGACGGTCGGAATCAAACCATGTAATTGATTGAGCGTAGCGATGTTCTGTTTTAACTCGACCATTTGGCGTTTCTTCTGCCTGTAAATTTGTTTGTTACATTCTGGCTCCGGTTCAAGATGGTGACCTTGTTGGATACTACTTATCTTTTTATTTATGTTCTTGGTTCTACTATGTATGGCAGTGAAGCGTGGAACTGGCAGAGAAAGGATGAAAGTAGACTGAATGCTGTAGAAATGAGATCCCTGAGGCGTATGTGTCGTAAAACCATGTATGATCGTGTGAGGAATGTGGAGATCCGAAAAGAATGCAAGGCTGATATGAGCGTAATAAGTAAGATTAAGAAAGGGACGCTTAGATGGTTTGGGCATGTTGAGCGAATGAATGAAGAAAGGAGTGTAAAGAGAATTTATGACGCAAATGTGAATGGTAGAAGAAGCCGAGGATGCCCAAGGAAGACGTGGCACGATCAAGTAAATCAGATACTTGAGTCGGGCCATGTCAAGAGTCAGAATAATAGAAGAGTATGTATGAGAAGATGTATGAATGTGAATGAGGCAAGGAGTGTGTGCCAAGACCGAGTTGTTTGGCGGTCCGTTCTCTCTGCCTACCCCTGCGGAGAAACGGCGCGATGGTTAGTTAGTTGGTTCTACTAAAAGCTGTCAAATTGAAATAATCAATATAAAGTTACGTACCGGTCTGAAGAAAGTTTAAAAGAAAAAATGTCATTGAGATGGTGACATTTCTTTGGAATTGTATAAATCCTTAGGTAAAATAAACAAATGTTACATAAATGATTTATGGTTTATAATTAACCCATCAGGTCTACTTGTTCAGTTTTTGGAACAACTCATATGGGTCTCATCTGGGTCTCATAGAAATAAATCATTGTGTCTTCATTACTGTCATGATTAGAAATATGATCTAAATGATGTTAGAAAGAGAAAATAACACACTTTATATTAAAATCTAAAAGTTAACTAGAAAATAATTCAAAATAATAAGAATCCAAAGTTTCCGACGGCAACTTAAAAATAATTATGAATCATTGAGAACTTTTTTTTAATTATTTTTACCTGAAACGACAAAAAGTGAGGTAAGATAACGTTTATAAAACATTTGTCTAATAGAATATGTATGTGTTTTTATTTTTTCATTATCAGTAATTTTAGTTAGACGGATGAACCATTTTAAAAACTTTTTTATGTTTGCATTGGAGATGAAACGGATAGATGTTTTGCCTACTGGATACCGGATACCGAATATCCGGCCAACCTTGAAGCTGGATAGCCGGTTATCCGGCCGAAAATAACCGATTGGTGACTCGTTACACGAGCGAACCGTGAATCCGTTTCATCTCTAGTTTGCATGCAAAATGTTTACAAATTTGAAAGCGTATTTCATCACCTTTCCAAATCAGGTTTTAGTTTTCAGATACATTCAGAAGTATTTCCATTTAGCAAATATCGTGATATTTATTGAACAAGTAGGCTAGCATATTGTCGGATCACAATATTTATCGCAAATATCTAGATTCCTGAATTCCGTATTGTGAACCCACAGATCGTGATAAATATTGATGCGTAGGCTACAAGTCCAATATTTATCAAGATCCATATCACGATCTGGAATTCCAAATTCAAATCAATCGATATTTGAAACTAGAAATCCTGTGATCCATATATTGATCCGTCAATATGCTAGCCTACTATTCAATAAATATCACGATATTTGACACAAATTGATGGATCACAATAAATGTTAAACGTGAAGGGTAGCACTCCGATCTACATTGAACGTGTAGCCTACGCCGATGATCTCAGAGGAAATTTTGGTTTTGAGTTGTTATTAAATAAAAGAAAATTAGAAACATAATCTTTTGGACAGTTCACAGAACTACTATGTAGTAATAAATATGTATAAATGCAAATAGATGATAATTCACAAACAAAGATACTTTGGATAAACGATCGGTCAAGGACACCTGATAATCTGAACTTACATATTTAGATAGAGCAGAGAGATTATAAAGACAGGGTTGGTAAGGAGGAGAGATAGAGACGATAAGGAGGATGAGCTGGAAATGATTCAAAATGAAATGCGGCAGTATTATATACAACATATTATAACCAACTACTATTATATCTAAAAGTTATTGAAAATATTCAGGAATTCTAAAACTAAAATAAGAGTCCATATCTCACTATTATTATTATTTCTTTCAAATCTTGGAATCCTTTATTGATAAATCTTGCATTTTATTAATTTCCTTTGTTTTCGCTATATTGTATTTATTTACTTTCATACATGATATTATATAATTGAACTAAAATTCCCTCACCAAACACAAGAGCCTCGTATCTTTATGGTGAGGAAAAGCTATTCTTATCTGCCATTTTAACACTGTATAATATGTAAAAATTGGGTATTTATTGTTAAAAAAAAAACTACAAATATTAAATAATAAAAAAATGGATGTTTAGATTGATGCACCAGACAAACAATAATAAATTAAAGCGGAAGTATTGGAATGTTTAGATTAACGTACCACCGTACCAGACATACAATAATAAAGAAGGAAGTATTGGAATGTTTAGGTTGACGTACCAGACACACAATATAAAGACAAATAAATAGAGTATTATATGTTACCTCCACCCGTATGGTCTCAAAAGAACTCAGTGTGGTTGTGTTGTTCTGGTATTTGGTAGCCCCAGAGCACACCTTGCAAGGTGGGGTGTCCATCCAGTGGAAGAAACTTTTGTTGAACCAATTCATCAGCTCTAGGAGCAAGCCTTCCTCCAGGATCATCTCGGGGCCATCTGATATACCTGATGATAGAATAGGACGGTTCAGGAGAGTTAATCACAGGATGTAACATGACTTACATAGTTCCTCTATTGAAAATGGTCCACAAAAGTAAGCCATATGTACCCGTATTTCAAATACAAAATTAAATAATTACTTGCTAAAATATTGGTAAAGTTTCTATACACTTACTGTTACTTACTTTGTTACTACTGCTTACTTCGAAATAATCCTAAATTATTGAAATAATACTTTGGTTTCAAGAAACTAGTATGAGAAATAACTATTTATGTTGGGAGAAACGTAAAAAACCTGGACTTAAATTCATATTTGGTAAAACTTTTGTAAGTGGAATAAATATGTCACTAGAATTTCTGCCATTGTTAGCCATTGATTGCCTGAAGATTTTGCCTAAATCTAAATATGTACAAATTATTTAAATAACCCAAACTAAGAACCTAAAAACCAAATTTACTTTATTATTTGATATTTTCCTCAGGGCCTCCTGTGTGGAGTTAATGTAAAAAAAAAAAAAAATAATAATTTATTAAATAAATGAAAAGAAAATACTTTGTTTAAGTCACTTTATTTTTATTTTACGTCTACCGGTTTCGGTACCTCCGGACCATCATCAGGACTGTTACAAAAATAATTATTATTTTTGTAACAGTCCTGATGATGGTACGAAATAAAAATACCGATTTATTTAAAATGTCAAGTCACAATGTGTTTGCTTCTTTTAAAAAAAAAAAAAAATTATTAATTTATATTTTTCATTTATTAATTTATATTTTTCATTTATATAATTATTATTTTTCATTGATTGTCTACTGTCGTATGGCAAAATGAAATCATGGCATCACGAGAAATAGTGTATTATTTTTGTGTATTGGTTTTAACTACTTAAATTCGGACTTTAAAACATCTTTTTCCATCTCCCCCCATCGTAAATAGTTGTTTCTTATAGTAATTAAGTTGAAAGGAAGTGCTATTCAAATAATTTTTGCGTATTAAGAAGTAAGCGTAGTGTGGAAGTTTGCTCATTAACCTTTCATTGGCTGTACGAACTCCGGAGTACCATCGATTTTGGAAGCGATTTTGTCCCTTATGTATAAAGAAATTGTATCAAGAACAAGGTGAGAATGGCTTGGGCCATTCTCGTTCTTGACGTAACGAAATACTGGATAGTGTCTAGGCTCTCCGAATAATTGAAATTAATTCACGATGACGCGCCGGGCATCAAAGATGGCCGACAAAATGGCTGCCGCTTGATAATATGAACGGAGTCGTATTCGAAGTCTATATTTTTTCATTGTTTTTTATATAAATCCATTGTGGAAAGCATAGATTTGAGTGATTATTAGGAAGATCGTTTTATCTACATTATGTTGATTAATTTTTGTAATATATCACAAAAGAAATGTTATAAAAATTGAGTTCATAAGAAAGGTGAGAACTGTCAAACATTTTATGTCGTATTGAAAAAATATATTTTTCCTATGCTGGCTTTCAACAGGTTAAGTAGATCCAATAAAAGTGTGCAACAACAATCTGTACCTTTCTTGATATCTGCTTGTATATTCCTCATCCTGTTGATAGACCTGGTCTTTAGGGTTTCTATTGGAATAAGTGCTCTGGCCTGGTTGATCAGGTCAGGATTTTCATACTTCAAGACTCGCTGGAAATCAGTCTCCACACTATTGAGGAATGCATTGGGTGACGGACCCTGAAAATACAAGATCAAACAAATACAAAGTTAGATTACAACTGACGTACAGGATAATATCCTTGTATTTATTTTATTATTTATTTATTTATTAAATGAATTTTGTACATTGTATAGATATTGTGTTATTTCATTCGCCATGCTAGGGATGTTAATATATTTGTGTGTACAAATATACTCAAGGGCGTACTCTTTAATAATTTACCTTTATATAATAGATCTATAGCTGACTGAACAACCAGTCACCCTTTGTATTAAGTGGAAATGACCCGTCTGAGCGTATGGTATTGATAAAGTTCATAATATTATTTTGAAAAACTAATCACAAACTCACCCGGCTCCACGGCACGAATGGTAAATGGTCACTTTGCAGGGGCATGTTGATGTTGTACGTCAGAGCACTGGACACTGAAAAAAATCATGGTAAAAATGTATAAGCCCGCCTCACGGATAATACGGAATATTTCTTGTCGAGGTTCGATATACAGATAATATGGAGCGTTCTTGGGCAATAATGGCGTCGAAAACATTTTCTTTGCCGCCATTTCTTTTGTATGGATTTGATATTTGCAAAATTTTGTTTCAATCTAAATACGCATGAATTACTTAGTTTACCCAAACTAAGAACCTAATATTCTATTTTGTGCACGTAAATAGTTGTTCCTTGCAGTAATTGAAGTTCTATAAGTCCGCTTCACTTGGCCAAATATGGCGTCAAACACTTCGCATAAGTGAATTAATCTTAATAAAATTAAAATATAAAATGCATATTTTTTCATCTCCCCCTACATAAATACCCACTTTTCGTAATAATAAAGCTAAATCTAACTGTTTGAATAAAAAATATTCTGTATTAATCGGTAAGCGGTGTAAGACATAATTAATAAAATCATCATTAAATATTTTCCACTGCCCCCAATGCAAATAGCTGTATTTTAATGTAATTAAGGTGAATCAAAAGATTTTTTCAAAAAAAGTGCGTACCGTTTCCATCTATATCCAATATTGGTAATTTTTTGTTATTGGTGGCCACGGTTATTACGAATAATTTTTAGAAAAAAACTTTAGATTCGCCTTAATCACTATAAAAGGAAACTTTTTGCATCACGGCCAGAGGAAAAAAATGCATTTTAATTTTCAATTGTGTAAAATTTCACTTCACTTCGCGAACCGATACGTCGTTAAACCGCCGCCTGCCGCTGTCATTTTGTTATGTTGGTATTATATTACCGTAACATAACGAGGAGCTAGAAATGACACTACTACGCAATCTATGCAAATTAGGTAAGTACTAGTTTGGCGAAATTCTGGAAATAAAATACAGTAAAATGAATAAAGACCTTCAGGCACGTTTTTTTGCACTCATTTTTTTATGTTAAAAGCTTTACCTAAAAATCTGTTTTGAGCACTAGTTTGGCGAATACTGGAAATAAGGGGAGAGTAAGATGTTTCCGTGGCGCCGCCATTTGACGATGGATTTCGATAAATCAACCCAAATAAATCGTATTTTTTTTATAAAAAAATACATTCACTTTTGTATCACAAACCATGTTACACAAACCTAGCGTAGCCGCTAAACTACTTGAAAACTGGGATATTTTTCTTGCCTTGACGCGAGCAGGCGCTACAAAGGGGGCACTTTCTTTTGTATCACAAACCATGTTACGCAAACCTAGCGTAGCCGCTAAACTACTTGAAAACTGGGATGTTTTTCTTGCCTTGACGCGAGCAGGCGCTACGAAGGGGGCACTTTATTTTGCATTACAAACCATGTTACACAAACCTAGTGTAGCCGCTAAATTACTTGAAAACTGGGATGTTTTTCTTGCCTTGACGCGAGCAGGCGCTACGAAGGGGGCACTTTCTTTTGTATCCCAGTTTTCAAGTTGTTTAGCGGCTACGCTAGGTTTGTGTAACATGGTTTGTGATAAAAAAGTGAATGTATTATATAAAAAAAAAAAAATTACTAGAAAAAAAGCATGATTTTTTACGTCATTTTATTTCCAAAACTCCGGTACCTAAATTAGTGTTTACCTAATACATCCAGATTTATTTTTATCTTTTATTTCTTTTTCTCGTGTTTTGACACATTCTATTCACATAATAATATTGATATTATTGCTTAATAGCAACACTTAATTTTCTTAGGTTGGCAGCAGCGAATACGAACATTGCATTACTTTGACTTTTTCTATACAAATTGTGTCAAAAATGTATTGCGGATTTGTTCCTGTGTACGAAACTTTAAAGTCCTGTAACTCAGTTAATATTGACCTCCCCAACCTAATTCCTTCAGATTCGGATTTTCCAGCCCAAAGTTAGTATAAAAATAATTCAATTTATTTTTTCGGAGTGCTTCCCAAGTACCGAACTTTACCCCAGACTTTTTCGATTGTCTGAATTTTTCACACAATCAGTTCCAATCATGAAAATGACACTGAAATTCAAGGCAAATCAGAGTTGTAGAAATGAAATTGACTTGTAGACTCAATTGATTGTGTGAATTTTTCACACAATCAGGTTCCAATCTTGAAAATGACACTGAAATTCAAGGCAAATCCGAGTTGTAGAAATGAAATTGACTTGTAGACTCAATTGATTGTCTGAATTTTTCACACAATCAGTTCCAATCTTGAAAATGACACTGAAATTCAAGGCAAATCCGAGTTGTAGAAATGAAATTGACTTGTAGACTCAATTGATTGTCTGAATTTTTCACACAATCAGTTCCACGTTTAAATTCAAAGTAAATCCGAGTTGTAAAAATGAAATTGAGTTACAGACAAGACAGTAAGTAGACTTAATTGTCTGAATTTTTCACACCATCAGAAAATGACACTTAAATTAAAAGCACATCCGAGTTTTAGAATTCATTGAACTGGAGTTACAGAGAGACATTAGACTTTATGGAATTATTTGTAGCCATGAATCAAAGAATGTGTGTTTCTACAAAAGTCTTCTTCTCAGCAGTTAAGATATTCATCATACAAAATTCTAATAATCTATGATTTCCATGGAAACAAAGTCGTCAGCTTCAAAAATGAAAACACATAAAAAAAACCAAAGTGATATTTTTAAAGTATTTGTGAAAATGATGCTCACCTTCCTCGTCTTCCTGGGTGTTTAGGACAGGGAAAGGGGACAGGGGGCGTGGGGGCCCAGTTGCCCAGCTGTAGACTGGAAGTCCCATTTCTGGTTCCGATTCCAGTACTCCCAATTACTGGGCCTGAGGAAATTACCATACAACGTTAAAAATAGGAAACATAAAACGGTATGACTAGGAGAAAAAAATTTACCGAAAAGACAAGTAATACGAGACAAAAAGAGTTAGGATAGAATAAAGACAAAATAGTATTTTGTGTTACATAATTTTAACCTTTAAAAAAAAAATCATATTGTTAATTAATATTGAGACCAATAACTACAAACAATAAGTTATTTAGTAAGCAAGTTATATTACTATAACACTTTATTAACAACATATTTAAAGGATACTGAAGTGCATCACATATTAGAACAAGGATTATTAATGAGATAAGCATACATACAGGTCATATATAATAATTACCCACTTTTAATCACTAATTACTGCATTATGCCATATTTTATTGGTGGCAATTATTTCACTAACCGCTGAACTTGCACAGATTATGGAAATTACACTTTGTTTTAACAATTACAAAAAATCAACTATTTATTATTAGGTTCTTAGTTTGGGTAAACTAAGTAATTTGTGATTATTCAGACTGAAACAAATCTGACGCAAATCAACCCATACAAAAATAAATTAAATGGCGGCAAGGGAATCGTTTTATACGGGAAATTATTTTAAACTTTGATTGAATAAAACTGGAATTTGAATGCCGTCTAAACAAATGTAATTAGTTGTTTCCTGCAGTAATTAAAATGAAATTTAAATTTGTGCCTAATAAAAGTGCGGCAGTTAGTGGAATATTTACCAATAAATAACCGTGACAGAGATTGGGAATTGCAGATTTCAATACAATATTTTTGGAGTTCGGGTCACAAATTTCAGGAATCCCACCACTATTATGCTAGTGATAGATTCAGCTATAAAATTACCATTGGGAATGTATGGCATGGTCGAGCCAAATAATGCTGGCATTGTTATAGCTAAGTCTGTCAGCCCCATTATTGTTTAGAAATAAATGATACAGTGCTGCCATAAAATAAACTACGAAATCTTCCACGGAATGTACATGTTTCACAATAAGGTTACACAATAAAGAAATTCCCAGAATTTTTTCATTTCCCTTGCAAAAATGTTCTTCCCGCTTCCAATTTGGAAGAGAGCATGCTTATAAAGAGCATGTGTATTCATTTGTCATGGCTTTGAACATGATTATGGTCAAAATAAGCATGCTAATTTATGAGCAAATGTATACAGTTGAAGAGCATGCTTATTTATGAGCTTGTGTGTCAGTACCATAATTATGAAAGGATTATTGTTGATTCTGATATCAGAGGTTTATGAAGATTATCAGAGATTCACTGAAACACCAGTGTACTGGACGCTCACGCCAGTAGCATTGACTATAAAAATGCCGGCTTCCTCTTCAGGGTACCTTGGGTAAGGCTTTACAAAATGAAACACAGACTTCACGAATGTCACAGGACAACTAACCGATTTAGTCAGTTACATCTCTTTTTATTAGCCTAAAAAGTATACATTGCTACACGTGTTAATAGGTTAGTTATTTCTTATCCAGAAAGGAATGCATGGGGTTATGGATTAAACAATACATGCATTATAGTCCGCAAATTTAACTGATAAGCTCCCACGGTTTGTCGTGAGAGTAATTCAACCTTGCAAAAGCAATATGACACGTGTACAGTCATAAAAATCTTATCAATAAGATTCATTGTAGAAATGGGCGACGGCACATACATATGCTGTCCGTTACATCCCCAACGTGGAAAAGTATTTTTCACCAAATAGTTTCCTCGGACAGTAAGGTTTCATTAGGGGTTGAACACGATAATTTTCACAGCAGGTATCCTCGGTGTGTAGGTACTCGCTGAAGTTTCTGTCGTTGTGAAGTACTGCTGCGTTGTCACAAATATGTCGATTGAAATCCATTTCTTTTTCACGCCATCAACAAATCGTTATGTTTATTCCAGCATAAATATTCCAAGAGATTGTATTAATGAATGAATCTCTTATTACTTAAAGGGTGGCCTTGTGGCACACTGACCTACTCGTATTACTGAGTTCTGTGATCACATGTCAAGTGTTTACATGTGAGCTTTTTGTTTATAATATTTCGTATAACAACAAATCTTTCATTAGTGTTTCAAGTTCATAACCAGAGTTATTTTTATTGCAGCCTCTCGTGTGGCTCTTTGTTTGAAGTTTGTCTAAACTTTATATGTTATCTTTTTTATTTATTCCTTATTTCAATATTTATTTCAATCCTTATTCTTATTACGCCTTGTACGATACGATACGATACGATTGTACCGCCCCAGCCAGGAGCAATCCTGTCCCGGTAAGACCGGTACACCAGGGGGCACTGATTTGTTAGGACTGGAACACGTGCTCTAAGGATGGGAAGGAGGTTGGAGTTTAATCGACCGGTATACATGGCAACCTAATAAGCCAATATTGGAATGTAGGATGGGCAGGAATAAAGAAAGTGGTTGAGCTTTTGTTTTCGTTTCGATTATTTTTGCTTCTCATTTCTTTTCGCTTCATCGTTCCATCTTCGCGCTTTTTTTTATTGTTGCCTACCGATGCTTCTTGCTTCTCATTTATTTATTTTATGCTTTCCGCCACATGCTGCCAGCTTCCCTCTGCTTCTTCCTTCCCGTTTTCCGTTGCTTCGTGCTTTACGCTTCTTGCTTCCGATTTCATGCTTCGTAGTTTATTTTTTGCTTCACGCTGTTTGCTGTTTCTTACTTCCTGCTTATTGGAACCTGGTTCCCTTTAAGCGTTTCCCGCTACCATTACTGACTTCACGTTTATCGATGCTTCTTGCTTTCCGCTCCCGCTGCTTTTCGGTATTCGTTTCCCGCCATATCCACACCGGTCTAGTTCCAGTCTACTTCGAATACTTCCTGCCGGCCATCTATTAACAGCGTTCGATCTTTTTATTCGTTCATATGTGATTATTTTCTTAATTTTGTTGAGGCAGTTCTATGTATAATCATTTTCTATTGCTGGTAAGTGATTTCTGTCCCATATTGCAAGGCTTCTTCTTCCAGTGTCCGGTCAACCACAACAGCGCTTTCGTTAATTACCTAACTGAATATATATATTTTTTTAAAACTATCCTAGAGTGAAGTTGAAATGTAAAATGTAATCGTGAGATTATTGGGTACTCGACCAAGTAACCTAAGCTACGTCTCTTAAGAATTCCTAAAGTTTAACAGACCTCAGTGATCCACAACATTTCCTGAAATAGTAGAAATCAATCAACCAGAGCCCGCCTCCGTGAATGCAATAATATTTCTACCATCGCCAATGGTTGTGGAGCTCCGTTTTCCATATTATTATGATGTGTTGGTATTGTAAACAAAATGCTGAAAGAAATAAACATTTATTAAGATGACAAGTGGAATACGCTTTATTTATGTTGTGACATGGCTATCCGAGTTCAGTGTTTTAAAATATTATGAAAACATAAACATCTTCCCCATCAACTAGAATATAAATAAAAGTGAAGTGGTTCTTATCTTGCTTGTGAGTATCTCTCATCGGTGTGATGATGCCTTTGTCAAATCCTTTGTGTTCACTTTGAATTCACTTGCAAACTTTGTCATTTTTACCACTGTTGCAACAATGCAAAATCAATTTTCGTAATGAAGCTATAACTAAAACACGTATTTTGACACATTTTCAATGAGATTGGACCATAGGGGCCACTGATATAAAATTAATTCAGAAGAGCAACAAAAACACGACTAGTCGGACGATAATAAAATAATTCGCGTTTTTATTCCTCAGCTCAGAGGATGAAGCTAGCTGCTTGTAGAACATCAACCTTTTTCTTCAATAATTTCCACTCTCGTGCCATTTTGTGCATTATTTTAGTTACTGTATTCTTAGAGACGAAGTAGTGGGAAAAAATACTCTCAGTATCTGCAGTAGCGTCGAGAAATTCACTTCTTCCATATTGCGCACCAATAAACTTCGGTTTCATCACTATAGGTGTGAATGGTTCTTTAAGGTGATTCTCCCCCGACAGAAATAACTTTTTCTGGTCATCTGTTTTCTTTTCATCCTGGAGAAACATTTCTTTCCTGTTCGCTGCAACAGTGCTTCTTTGTCCCGTATCTAGGTACCAAGTTGACTGTCTCCATTGTTTACATTTGAAGATTCCTTCCTCAAAATCTTCAACACTTATAATAGGTACAACTGCCGCATGCGCAATCTCAATATTGTTTATTTTTCCATCGCTTGACCTTGCGAGCGCCGTTATGGGCTTAGCCCTTCAAAAAATAAAATTTGTAAATCGAAAAACTTTTCGCCATTTTGTTTGGCGTGCAAAATTCCCGATTCTTCCCGTGGATTTTAAATGTATCTTTATATTGATTATTTTTTATCTCTTCGCAAAAACAAAAACTGCTTTAAAATCTAGATAAAATAAACTTTCCTATGTGTATGTTAGAAATTAACATTTTTGTTTGTAAATATTAAAATTTTTACTTTGAAAATGCAAATTCGTTCAAAAAATACTCACCTGAGGATATTCGCCTAAAATGTACCAAAAATATTTGAAACTTCTATTATTCTTACTATCCACGTATGCCTAAGGCATTTATCTAATGAATTATTATCACTTTTGTTAATTTATAGCCCAATTTAATGTAGTTTTTTACAATTTTTGACACCTCAGGAAATAATAACCTCAAAACATCACTTCACTAAACTTCAAATAACCTCGTAATTTTGCAATAAACACAACGGTAAATACGTAAATCCTATAGTTTATGGAACATAATAGGTCATTTTGTTAAAAAAAGCTGAGTAACTATTATAAATTCATTAAGAGTGGGTTATAAGGCAGAAAGGGTGATTTGCTGCAAAACGGCCCTCTAAAACAGCTGGATACTACCTTTCGTATGTAATTCTCAGACTTGATATTTTTTGTTAACAAATAATGGACTATTATTTTTCAAACTGCTGATTTATTTTTGTAATATATGTAAGCATTCGACCATAAAAAATAAAAACATTGATACACCATGTAGCCCACTTTTCAAACTTCGATCTATGATTACCGTATTAGTAATGATTTTACACAATATTTTTAATTTAAAATAAGTATATAATACACACATCTGTAGAATTACGGTCTCTTATTGTCGTTAAGATATCTGTGGATATTAACAATTAAATAAATACTTCATTTTCACCGTATTTTACAACACTTTAGAGCTATATAACATGATTTATACTAATTCCATGTTTACACTAGACTTCATATTTCATACAATGTAACTATACTATATTATAATAATAATAATAATAATTGGATAATTTGTAGAGCGCCGTTTTTGTGAGAAATCACCTCAAGGGCGCTGTACATCTCATTATGACTTCTTAGGCTCTACCTAGAACTATTATTTACAAATGGACACAGAGAACATACCTACCTGGCAGGTCACTTCCGATAAACACACTTTAATTAGAAAGTTTATGCTTGGAGGAGATACGACTTTGCACGCGGAGGACACTATATTAAATCACTGGACATTGCATAACTTTACATCTGCTACACAATCATTTTTCATATTACATTTATAAGAAGATAAATGCCAAAAATGGAGTTAATAAATTGAAGTTATTTCGAAAGACTTGTGAATTTAGGACTCATTAGGACTGGAGGATTTGAATGAAATTAGATGTACAAATAATTCACCATTAAGAATTTGTTAACATTTTTATGCAATTACTTATTTACTATGTCGCGGGCTGAGAAGGTGAAAGTGAAGGTTTTTGTTTTTGGCTTTATGGGTACGACTGTCTAAAAAGGTGAGTTTTAAGTTTAGCTCTGAATTTCGCCGAGTCTGTGATCATTCTTAAGTCATGTGGCAGTCCATTCCAGGCTTTAGGTCCCGACACTCCGAAAGCACGCTCACCGAACTTAGTATTTGGTGTGCGCTTTGGCTCCTTCAACCTTCCGATTGCTGATGATGCCGCTGACCTAAGAGTTGACTGTCGAGAATTGGAGTTTTCTGGGATACACATTTCTGATAAGTAAGCAGGAGCCATTCCATTAAGGGACTTAAATACCATCCAGCAGAGCTTGAACTGGATTCTTTCAGGACATTTGAGCCAATGAAGATTTTTGAGATGCTCTGAAATATGGGAATATTTAGATACGCCGGTGATAAGTCTCGCCGCAGCGTTGAAAACGGATTGTAATTTGTTGATTTGATATTTTGGGAGACTTGCATATATTCCGTTGCAATAATCTAGGCGTGAAACAACATACGAATTGACTAGTAATTTAGTCGCCTCTGTTGGCAAGTTTCTTCGCACTGCTTTAATTTGCCTTAATTGAAAGAACCCAGTGCTTACAGTTCTGTTCACTTGAGTTTTAAGGGAAAAATCAGCATCCAGATTGACACCCAGTAGTTTAATACATGTCTTAGGAGTGATATCACTTCCTGAAATGGATATTGGGGAGTTATCGATGTTATGCTGACGTCTGCTTGTGGCGGTCCAGAGAAATTCAGTCTTTGATGGATTCAGCTTTAATCTATTTGAGGTCATCCAGCGGGTGATTGCTTCTAGACACTCAGTTATGCGAATTTTTAGACTGTCTATTACCTCTGGTAAGCAGTAAAAGTACACTTGCTGGTCATCAGCGTAGCAGTGAGATAGAAGACCAAATGATTCGATTATTTTAGCGACATCATTTGTGAAGAGGATGAAGAGAAGTGGGCCCAGAACAGACCCCTGGGGTACTCCAGATGAAAGGGTTGCATATATTGTTTTTTCCCCACCTTTACGGCTTGCCTACGATTAGCCAAGTACGATGTCAGCCAGCTCTTAACGTCGCAGTTTAAACCAAAGGATTCTTCTAACCGTTTAATGAGGAAATCGTGGTCAATCGTGTCAAAAGCGGCACTCATGTCCAAGAGTGAAAGGAGTGCCAATTTGCCCAACTCGATAGCAAGAGTTATATCCGACAGAACACGTAGTAATCCAGTTTCCGTTGAGTGAAACCTTCTATATGCAGATTGGTATTTAGTCAGCAATTCATTTGAATTTAAGTGACATATTATCTGTGAAGCAGTGATTTTTTCTAAGATTTTGGATATAAATGGGAGATTTGAAACGGGTCGGTAGTTTGAAAGATCTTCAGCGTCCAATTGCGGTTTTTTTATTAATGGAGTTACGACAGCTGATTTAAAGGATATTGGGAATTCACCAATGCTAAATGACTTATTGAAAAGATGAACTAGAAAGGGAGATATTTCATTGCAACACTTTTTTAGCAACCACGTTGGAATAGGATCGAGAGAGCACTGCTTGTTCGGTGAAGTAAGTATTACCTTCTTTACTTCTTCAAAGGATGTAGGTTTAAAGGCAGAAAATTTTACGCTATTACATCTTGTAGAAGATGGTGGTGGAGCGGATGCTGTTAGGGCGCGTATTGACTTAATTTTGTCGAGAAAAAAGTTAGAGAAGATTTCTGGACCTATTTCGGTTGTATTTTGTGTACGGACATCGGCAACGACCGTCTTAATTGAGTTCCAGAGACTTCGTGGATTTTGACGCTCTGAATCGATTCTACTTGTCCAGTATTCAGACCTTTTCGAACGAATCAATAACGTATATTCTTTTTGAGCCTGCATCCAATCGTCCCGTGAAGTAACCCCCGAGTGTCTGTAGGACCTCTCCAATTTACGCATTGATCTCTTCTGGCTTCGACATTCGTCGTCAAACCAGTCGTCAGACTTTCGCAGTCGTCGAGTTTTTGTAGAGGTTGGAGCATATTTGTTCAAAAGGGTTGAAAGTACAGAATTATAATGTTCGGCTAGTTTAGTTGGTGACTCTGTATCCCAAATGCTATGTGTGCAAAGAAGAGAAGATTTTAGGTCTGACAGGAAGTCGTCAAAGTTAAAATTACGCCATGCTCTTGACGTGATAGTAACGTAAGGGATTTTCGGTGGGTTATAATCAATGTCAGCGCGAATTAGCCTATGATCTGATAACCCTACATCCACACTATCCGCTACCAGGGGTGGGCCGCTCGACTTTGAGACAAAAATATCCAAAGTTCCGCCTGCATCGTGAGTTGAAGCATTAACCCATTGACGGCATCCGAAGCAATCTAGTAAGTCATTAAATTTAACTGTGTTGGGTGACTCCGGACGTTCTAGGTGTATGTTAATGTCGCCAGTTATGAAAATTGAATCGGAAAGCCCTACAACCCGCTCGAGAAAACACGACAGATCGTTGAAAAAGTCAGAGGTAATTTGCTTTGAGCCAGGTCGGTACAGAGTACATAAAACGAATGACGCTCCTGCTGAAGAAACTCGACATCCCAAGTATTCAAAAGTTAAGTATGCACCAATTGACAGCTTTGTTAAACGTAAGCCCTGGCGAGCAACGATCGCGATACCCCCGTGATTAACGCTAGAGATGTTGTCATTCCTAGCAATCGTGGCTATAGGTCGAGCTTCTTCTAGAACCACGTACCCTAAAGCTCGGAGTCTCTTTATTGAAAAAGAGTCCCCGTTTTCATGCCAGGTCTCCGTTATGGCCAGGATATGTAGATTCTGTTCATTAAAAACTTCGCCTACCTCCTCTATCTTGTTGTTGAGAGATCTAACATTCCAGGATCCTATACTTAGTTGTCGGCTCTTAAAATTGGCATGGCGTTGTACACGTGTATTTACTATATTATATTCTCTCACAGGCTTTGAGAGAATTTGTGTTAACACATTTTCCTGTAATGATATTGGTGATGACGTAACTATTTCAATGCTTTGTTCCTTTCTGATGTCTATGTGCTTTTTTCTATTCCGCCCTCCGCGGCAACCTCGGAACCTAAATTTACGGGTAGTGGTGTTAACGCGTCCAAGGTTATATAGCGATATCTTTGCAGCTATTAAGGGGTCCAAATAAACACTTTCACTGTTAAGATTCAATAGTGTGGCCCGATCGTATGCGATATTGTTTACAACTACCATAGCACAAAGAATATCCCTTATAAATCACTCACTTTAAAACACTTGACACTGTTCGCTATTCACTATAGTCTATAAGCGTTCACATGTTGCGAGCCCCTTTTGACGGATGACCGGTGCTTTTACGTAATCACTGTGCCCTTTTAGAAAAACGTGGCAGATTTGAACTTAAGGGGTTTTTTTTTTTTTTTTTTTTTCAAAATGTATGTTTAAACTTGGAGTAATAAGTAGTAAGAGTCTCCTTAACTAGATACCCCTTGTATGCAGACTCAACAAGATTGAGAACCACTGCAATTGACGATGGCAAGTCACACATTTTAGGTACATTATTGTCAGTATCACAAAAAACAAAACAAACAATGGTCAGCCCCAACACTTGACCCTGTGAGCAAGATGAGACCCAGCGGTCGAAGGGACCTAACATGTGGTCAATGGTCAAAGTCACAAAATTGTTCGGTCTATAGCACTGCACTTTGAAACACTGTAGGATTGATTTTAAAATTGTAGTAAAAATTATTCTAAAATACCGTATTACGTCCCCACTGGTAACTTTAAAATTATGTTGAGTTTATACACTTAACCTAAACATTATTGCAATTATTTAAAAATGTATTTACACCGTAAGAATTGAGAGTTTCTCAATATATTCGAAATAAACTAAGAGCGATTGAAAAAGCCGCCGGCTGCAGCGAAGCGCCCTGGCTTACTTTCACCATGATACAGGCAGCCGCCTAGTATGGTGATTTAATATATGAAGACCCCAAGGCAAGAAGTTGTTAACTTACATTTTCGTAAAAAATGAGTTAGAATGCTCTCTAAACTAATTCGCATACGCTCTTTCCAATGAACACTATGCCAGAGCTTAAAAACGGCAAGAACATGCTTAAATCAATGTGATGAACATGTTAACTACGTGTTTCTGTGACATTAAGTTGATAAAATTAGGGCAAGAACTTGTTAACTACAAAGATAACAAGTTCTTGCCGTAATTCTGTAATTAACAACTTCTTCTCATCTACATTGGTTGAGATTTCTGTAGTTAACATGTTATTCACTCACTTTGACGTTTACCTTGGTCGTTTTCAAAAGTTTTGCAGTGCGTGTTTTTTATTTAAAAATCATTGAAAATGAGTTCCAGGGGTGAAAAATGGTGAAAATCTGTCAACAATTGATCACAGAATCAGGTAAGCTGTATAAAACATTAGCATTATCTTAATTTGTCCATAAAGTAGTTTGAGGTTAGGAGTAGTTTGAAAGTGGGTGAAGCATTTTTGTTTTAGTGTTTTTCTGTCTAAAAGTCAAGCATTTTTTATTGTAATACTTATTAATTTGTTTCAGAGGGCTTAGAGGGCGAGCAAGAGAAATAGCGCGGGACGCTAGGATGAGCATATTTGGAGCAGGTGGATGAGTTTGTATATTTGGGAAGTATGTTTACGAGAGATTGGAAGGCTGATAGAGATATTGAAAGAAGGGTGAATGCAGGTAACTCCATTAATGGAGGATTGAACGCCGTTGGAGCCAACAAAAAGTTGTCCACAGAAGCGAAGCCAGCAGTCCACAATGGAGTACTGGTACCTACCCTGATGTATGGCACTGAAGCATGGAACTGGCAGAGAAAGGATGAAAGTAGACTGAATGCTGTAGAAATGAGATCCCTGAGGCGTATGTGTGGTAAAACCATGTATGATCGTGTGAGGAATGTGGAGGTCCTAAAAGAATGCAAGGGTGATGTGAGCGTAATAATATTACGCTAAAGTAAACTAGCCCCGTGTCATTGATGCTTTATTTACCTGGCAGGTTAACTAACTATCACGCCGTTTCCCCGCAGGGGTAGGCAGAGAGGACGGACCTAATAATATATGTAAGATTAATAAATGGACGCTTAGATGGTTTGGGCATGTTGAGCGAATGAATGAAGAAAGGAGTGTAAAGAGAATTTATGATGCGAATGTGAATGGTAGAAGAAGCCGAGGACGCCCAAGAAAGAGGTGGCACGATCAAGTAAATCAGATACTTGAGTCGGGCCATGTCAAGAGTCAGAATAACAGAAGAGTATGTATGAGAAGATGTATGAATGTGAATGAGGCAAGGACTGTGTGCCAAGACCGAGTTGTTTGGCGGTCCGTCCTCTCTGCCTACCCCTGCGGGGAAACGGCGTGATAGTTAGTTAACCTGCCAGGTAAATAAAGCATCAATGACACGGGGCTAGTTTACTTGGCCGGCGAATTCACTAATGCGGGGAAACGGCGTGATGGTGTTCGTTAGTTAGTTAGTTAGGATGAGAGGTGATTCTTACGTTAATTATAAAAAAGTCTTAAATCTTGTAGTACACCAAAACTGGAAGAGAATCTTCCAATGCTGTCATCAAAAGTGAGAGATAACAAAGAAATCGATGTGGCCACATGGAATGATATCCAAAAATTGTTACCATACCTGGATGAGGTTTTTTGTGGATATTTTCAGTCTCAAAAAAAAAATTTTACTCATATGCTCTGCTACCTTTTCTTTTCAATAATAATTATTATTTAGTTACTTTATAATATTTAAAAAAATGTTTAATTTGTTTGATTAAATAAGACAACAAGAATATAACATGTTCTTGCCTTTCAATTCTGTATCTTCCGAGTAGATCTTCTATCCCTGTAGATATCTAGATGGCATGAACATGTTAACTACATTTTTTTGTAGAAAACGTGTTTATTTTAACTTTTAGACTGCAAAACTACTTAATATTACTAGATGTAATGTAAATTTGGTTTGTTTACTACACCATGAAGGATCAGTACATTGTATATGACATTCAAGTAAAAAATTATAAGGCAAAACGCAAAAGTCTAAATATCTCAGAATGCCTTCAATGTAAGTTAACAACTTCTTGCCTTGGGGTCTTCATATCAACTTTATGTAAATGTCACAATTATGTAACATGTATTAAATAAATAAATAAACTAAATAAATATCTTTATTACGGGCTCGAATCTCCCGTCCGCTGGAAGCAGGATCACGGGTTCCGTCTTTGACAGCACATATACTTCGAAAATGCGATCAAAATGTTTTATAAATGGGTCTGAAAGGTCTCAAGGGACTCACTTAAAACATTGTAATAATTTAAGAAGCTACAAAAACAGTAAAAACTCACAAATTCTCTTTTTTCATATAATGTTTCAAAATAGCATTTTTCCAACTGTCATATTCCTTTAAAATGCAATATGTATAACTTTACGCTCGTCGCTTACGTTTCTAGAGGAGATCGCTTCGTGACTGCCGCCTGCGACAGTCGCTTATCGAGACGTGAGAGTTTTGTGCCCGCATACACGCTCTGTCTGGCTTGTGTTTACACAGCCAGACCACCGCTCTTTCGTCAGCCGGCCGGACACCGACCGGCTCCCTGCATAGGCGCTCGCGCCCCCCAACTGCCTTTTTCAAGGCAACGAAGAAGACGCCCTGGCCCCACCACGAATCCAAATCCCCATCTTCAAGCCGAAGAGTAGGACCCCTGCCGTGCGGATGTACCCCGCGCGGCTAATACCTGCCAATCCGGAGGATTCTCCCATCATCATCCCTCCGGGCGCCCGCCAATACAGAAGGCAGACGCAAACAGGGTCCATCCTGTTCACCATCCCCGCCTACCAGCCCCGGACTCCTGCCACGACTCCTGCCCCGACTCCTGCCGCGACTCCCGCCGCCATCCCAGCCCCCATCCCGATGCCCGAGCCAGTAGCCGGGCCCAGCCGCCCCCCGGTAGGCCCAGCCTCTGCCTACCGGCCCCCAACGAGACCTCAGCTGCCCCCCCAGGACATGGAAACGTCGAGCCGCCAGGAGGAAGGATGGAGGAAGCCATCCAACCCCGTCAAGCGGCCCCTCTCCCCACAGGACTCCCGGCCGGTGCCAACCGGCAACAGGTTTGATGACCTCCCGGAGGTAAGTGAAGGCGGAGGCGCACCGAGAACAAAGCGCTCAAATATTAATACTTTTTCCTCTCCCGCAGGTACCAGCGGCCAGCAAGCGAGAAAGGATCGCGTCCCCCCGGTCGTAATGACCCTGGGGGACCTGACACACGCGCAGGTCACCTCTGCCGTACAAGTACACCTGGGCCATCCAAACTTCACCTTCCGGTACAACAGGGGCGGGACGGCTAACATTTTCGTGAGGAATATGGCGGACCACCGTGCCCTCACGAACGGGCTGCGAGCGGAGGCACGCGGCTTTCACACATACACGGCGGAGTCCGAGAAGCAGAAGAAAGCGGTCATCAAGGGCCTGCCAAACGTCGAAACGGAGGAGATTGCTGCGAGCCTGGCGGACCAAGGCTTTGCACCCATAAAGGTCACAAGGATGTCAACCACCTCGGCCGAGTACCCCATGTACTTGGCACACTTCGATAAGGAAGTACACATGGGCCAGCTGAGGGCGGCAGTAAAATACCTATGCCACTGCAGAATCCGTATCCAGAAGCACCGCAGCAACCACCTTCAGCACGGGACACAGTGCTACCGATGCCAGAACTTTGGCCACGGTTCCCGGAACTGCTCCCACACAGCAAGATGTGTGAAATGCCTGCTGGAGCATACCTCAGCGCTGTGCCCGAAGAAGACGAGGGACGAGCCAGCCGCGTGCTGCAACTGTGGCGGCCCTCATCCGGCCAACTTCCGAGGCTGCCCGAAGAGGGTAGCGTACGTCTCTTCGCTGCAGCAGCGCCAGAGACCACCACACCGCCAGGCCCAAGGAAGCAGGCCACATCCTCAGGCGCAGACGGCGCCGAGGACAGATGGACGCTCCTGGGCTGACGTAGCCGGTGGCTCCTCAGCCACGCACCAGCAGCAGCAGCAGCACGAAGACGAGCCCCGTCAGCACTCCCGCCCACAACAACAGTCCGCCTCCGCCGAAGATGATGTGGACATAATGGCCCTGCTTCAGGGTCTACTGCGCGTGCGATCGCAGCTGGCCCGCTGCACAAACAAGACCGAGAAGCTCGTCATCTTGATGGAGCTGATCACCTCCACTCTCGATGTCTAATCCCGAGATGGTCAACGTCCTCCTGTGGAATGCCCACAGCATCCGTTTCAAGACCGATGAACTGCTCGCCCTAGCAAATAATACAAACACTGACATTATTTTAATTTCAGAAACGCATTTAAAACACGACATACCGCTGAGAGTGCCCGGCTTTGAAATTCACCGAGACGACCGAGCGGAAGGACAAGGCGGTGGTACCGCTATACTCGTTCGTCAATCAATCACGTCTACAAGGATCCCCACTCCGAAGTTGAAGTATACTGAAGCCACAATTATCGAAGTCATCATAGAGGATAGAGCGCATACCTTCATCGCCGCTACTGCAATTTGAACTACAATCTGGTGAGAGAAGATTTAGATAAATTACTTAATTTGCGCCCAATTGTTGTTCTAGGAGGAGACCTAAACGCCAAGCACAACTATTGGAATAACTACAGAGGCAATGCGAACGGGAAAACGCTCTTCACACATATGCAGACTCATAACTACACGATAATGGCCCCGGACAAACCGACGTTCCACTCAGCACGCGCAAAGTACCCCAGCACGCTGGACATCGTACTCGAGAAAAACGTCAAGACGATCTCGCCACTACGCACGCTAGATGAACTCTCGTCGGATCACCTGCCCGTGAGCTTCAGCATCGGAGGAACGACTTCTAGGAGCCCCAGAAAACAGCGAAACTACAAGGACGCCGACTGGGAAGGATTCAAGAAAGAAATTAACGAACGAATATACCTAACGTCGGGAACTCTGCGCTCATCAGAAGAAATTGACGAAGCCGCTAGCACTCTCACGGAAATCATTCAACACGCACAAGACACATACATACCTCTCAAAGAAGTACACACATACACGATCAAACTTCCCGAGTACGTCTTATCGCTCATCAAAGAAAAGAATCGCCTGCGCCGCATTTATCACAGCACGCGGGACGAATACTTCAAGACTGCCTACAACTGCCTGCAGCGGGAAATCAAGCAAGAAATCACCAATCTCAGGCGCGAACTTTGGACGAAGAAAGTTACGTCACTCACGACAAAGGACAACAGCCTATGGAAAATGGCGAAAGCCCTGAGACATCAAGACCACACGATTCCCCCGCTTGAGAAGTTGGACGGCTCTGGACTCGCGCTGTCACTTGAAGAGAAGGCAAACGCGCTCGCCGACGGATTTGAGAGAGCCTATACAGCCACGGATGGCCTGAGTGATCCGAAAACGGATCGACTAGTAGAAGACTCTCTTCGAGATCTGGACCAAGCGGAGCAGACGAACGTCGCCGACATTCATTTCAGCACGCCGAGTGAAGTTGCCGTCATCATCAAGCGATTGAAGACCAATAAGGCGCCGGGAAGCGATCAAATACACAACATTTTACTCAAACATCTTCCTCAAAAAGCCATCATTTACATTACAAAACTGTTCAATGCCTGCCTCATGACCGGACATTTCCCGCAGATCTGGAAAATGGCCACCGTGCTGCCCTTCTCCAAGCCCAACAAGGACAAGAAGCAGCCGACGAACTATCGGCCCATCAGTCTACTCTCCACTCTGAGCAAGGTATTTGAACAGATTATACTCAACAGGCTGCTTCCACACCACGAAGAAAACCACACTTTGCCGGACGAGCAGTTCGGATTCCGGAAGAGGCATTCCACCACCCACCAACTTACCAGAGTAGCGGAATTCATCGCAAGAAAATTCAACGAACATCGCTACACTGCCGCTGCGCTCCTCGACTTGGAAAAGGCATTCGACACTGTTTGGATCAGAGGGCTCCTGCACAAGCTTCACAAGACGAACACGCCCATCTACATCATCAGAGTGATCCAAGAATACCTGAAGAACAGATCTTTCCGAGTCTTCATCAAGGATGCGCTGTCGACAATACGTGAGATTCCAAAAGGCGTGCCACAAGGAAGTTTGCTGGGACCCCATCTCTTCAACATCTTCACGCACGACATCCCCCAGGACGAGAGATGCAAGACATCCATATACGCAGATGACGTCAAACTCTACGTTTCCTCGCTTCACCCGGATATGGCGGCCATATACCTACAGAGGGCGCTCGACGCTCTCGTAGAATACTACAAAAACTGGCGCCTCAAACTGAACGAGGCCAAAACCGAGGTCATTATGTACACGAGGAAACGCAAGAAGACAAAACCAGACGTCAACATCGAAATGGGAGGACACGTCTTAGAATGGAAGGATGAAGTTGTCTACCTGGGCCTGACCATGGACTCACGCCTCAACTGGAAATCTCACATATTCAAGGCACACAACAAAGCCAGAAAGGCAGTCGGCGCGATGAAACCAATATTCAATCGAAGAAGCCCGCTACTTCCCAGAACCAAACTCCTCGTCTACTACTCGCTTATCCGACCGGTACTGACATATGCGATCCCCGTGTGGGGTAGCATCTCACATTCTGACCATACGAGACTACAGACTTTACAAAATCTCTGCATTAAAATCACTTACAATACGAGGTGGAGAACCAACTTGAAAAAACTTCATGACAGAGAAGACATTCCGACCTTATTTGAATACACTCACAGACTCACAGACCGATTTTACAAATCTCTCAGACATAGTAAAAATAAACTCATTCAAGAAATCGGTCAATACAATTCCCCTGCTGACTTTACTTTCAGATATACCCACAGACTACCTAAACACATACTGATGGACCTCGACCACATCTGGCATGTGCCGGATTCAGAACCAGACGATTAAGCGAACAGTAGGTATTTCCTAAATCTCCAGATTCCTTCCCCATAACGTATGTTTATATATCTATTTATATATTTATATAATATTTCATATCTGTATTTATATATGTATGTTTATTCTAAACTCCCATAAAGTATATATTAACATAAAAACAGACACACACCCCACACAACACAAAACGCAGGACATCTGATGTCACTGAAGGCCGAATCTGTTTCATGTTGACAATCGGCCGCCTCCCTTGAATAAGGTTTTTTCGTGGATTTCCTTATTTCCAAAGGCAAATGCGAGGGAATTCCTAAATAAGAGGACACGACCCATCTCCTTCCCTCTCCCAACACAACACAAACAGACACGTATGTATATATGCTGCCGCGGCTGGCTATGCTGATGATGATTGTTCCCGCTTGGGCGGACATGCAATTTTAATAGGGTTTTTAGATAACAATTTTTCCCTATCGATAAAACACAGGACCTTTAAGTCTATACTAGCAAGGTAACTTTTTAATAATACCCACATGAGGTAAAAATTGCGAGGCGCATATGACGCCGTTCTATTTGTATAAAGAACATTAACTTTAAATTCAGTAAATTTAAATGATTCGCACTTCCTGCAAAATAAGAATCTAGTAAATCAAAAAAAAAAAAAAAGCTTACGTTTCTAGTCGGAATGGTTTGAGCGTCTGTTATAAAGATGAATGAAAAGTAATCATTCGGTACTGAAATATCCGTTACTCACCTAGTAATCAAAGTACCGACTATTCAAAACGAAAAGTAGTCGGTACTCTTGATTTGATTACTTTTGGTATGGTTACTTTTGATATTGATACTTTTGTATGTACTTGTACCGACTACTTTGGTTACTATTTTTGCCGCTGGAGGCGCTCTGCGCGAGAATCAGCTGTTCGCGACATGAACTACTATGCACGGAACAGTATTTATTGCCAGAGACAAAAAATACTCCGGTGCTTGCATCGGTAAAAAAACCCTTGAAGCGAATTACCTCGTTAGACCATAATAATATTGTATAATTTTGTGTAATTAATACTAATTAGTATACAAGTTTTTTTACAATATAGATAGGTATCTACTGCAATTTTATAATGGTATAAAATATAATTATTTTTATTACGACAGTAAAAAGTTCAAGTTTTGTGATAATAATTTTAACATTTCTTTTTTCTACTTCACACATCATTATAATATTTTAAAAAATAGGTGGTTTTATCAACAACAAAAAAAACAATACTTTTACCCCAAAGCTTAAAAACAAAAAAATTAAAACTAGCATGTAAAATTATATTTCGTATTTATAGGAAAATTAGACGTTAATCAAGAAATATGTTATTTCCGACTAAACTAAAATATAATACGATCAAAATAACATAAACAAAAAAACTGGGATCTTGTTTTAACACCGGGGAACAGTTTCCTTTAAAATTCTTTATATTATTAAGTATAATAATATTTTTTATGGTTAATGCCTTTCATATTTATATTCGGGATGGGACCCAAATTAATGACTGAAAAGAAAATTGTTTTGTTCGTTAATTAAACGGTAATATATAGTTGCCGACGGCTAACGTTAACTTTAATAATTCGTTGTTTAAGAATTTACGTTAGTTGTTTTACAACTTTTGACATTATTTGTACGTAAGTAATAATATGTTAAATGTGTATGTTCATTTAAACTGTGGATAAAGCATTATCTCTGTGCCGTATGTGGTCGTTAATATATATCTACCTATTTAAAGTAATGTGTAGTAAACTATTTCATTAAGTAAATATGATCCCTACAATACTGGCACCCTTATTTGTTTTTATAAAGTTCAATGAGAATGTAATAAATAATCGTCCGTTATTTTTCATGTAAACATAATCCAAATTCTTTAAAACATTGGAAGTAACTCTAAATATCTAACCAATATTATACGTAGATTCCTATATAATTCATTATCGAAGTACCTAGTCCACGCTAACGAAATAAACAAACGTCAAAATGTGACAAGTAACGATTTGTATCTATTATAAAAGTTTCTGACGGTACCCGGAAACGAAAGTAGTCAAATGTAAAATGTAATCAAAGTATCCAAAGCATTCAGTAGTAGATACCCACTACCCGAAAGCAAAGTAATCAAAGTATCTATCCGCATTCAGTAGTAGGTACCACTACCCGAAAGCAAAGTATCTATCCGCATTCAGAAGTAGGTACCCACTACCCGAAACCAAAGTAATCAAAAGTATCCAGTACCGATTACATAGTACCGACTACTTTGTGTGAGAGTACCGAATTCAGACGGGTAGCAAAAGTACCGATATTGAACACTACTAGTGGGTATATCTGAAAGTAAAGTCAGCAGGGGAATTGTCTGTTACACTTCATTGCGAGCTGTTAGCTCCATACTTACAAGTATGTGTGAGATTTCGGGGGTTTCTCACCATCCTTCCAATAGCTTATCTACCCTAATAACGAATATTATTAAAAATAAAAATAAAATACTCGCGGTGATTAGAAAACTCGACCAACTTATCCAATATATAGACACTATTCATAGGTTCGATTACCGAATTATAAACTCCAACATAATAGATAAATAAACCGTAAATCGTAAATCTAAAATATTCGTTATTAGTATAGATAAGCTATTGGGAGGATGGTGAGAAACCCCCTTCATTGTCTTTACGCGTTCTGACTTTTGATTGAGTGAACGTTTTTTCATACCTTTTTTTCATACGTTTGGCATAACCTGCAGTCGGCGGAGGAATGCCAGTGCACAGTGTTTGGAAATATATATTTACTTATTTTTTATCTTTAAAATTTCTATTGAATGAATTGTGATGATACTAATGAAGTCAATAAAGTTGAATGTACATGATGTTTGAGAAACAGACAAAAAAAACTTTTTAAGGAAATTAACAATTATGTATGCAGCAGAACCCCGTTTATTCGAACCCCGATAAATCCAAAATTTGTCATTATTATAAAATTATAAAAAATCCACTGATAATTTTTTTCATACAAAATGATTTTTTAATTCGAATTTCTTTAATTCGTAATTCGAAATTTATTTTTGTCCGCACACGAAAATTTGTTCGTGTAATTCGAAAAACATCCATTTTTGGAAAAAAATCATAATTTCGTAAATCAGAATCAGACAGCCGTGGCGGTAAAACGCGCTTAAATGTGGATTTATGCGGTTGGACATCGTCCTAATTCGTACTATTATTTTGTAAACGGAATCGGTTTCCACTGGAACGCGGAAATATATCTTATTTTCACGAATTTACTTCGAATACCTAAATGTCAAGGACCGGCCGCGACGGCAATCGGTCGTGAGAATTTGATTTACGAGGAAAATATGCGAAATTTTTACGAATTTATTTTGAGTATCTAAATATGAAGAGCCGGTTGCGACGGATATCGACAGCGAAATTTCGAATTTACGCCAAAATATATCGTGTTTCCACGAATTTACTTCTGATAAATTTCTGAGTTTAAAGGGCCAGCCGCGGCGGTAAACGGCAGTGAAAGATTTACACGGAAATATATCGTATTTTTATTAATTTACTGCGAGTAGGTATCGAATTAACGGCCGGCTACGACGACCAAAATATTTTTTCGCGATAATTATGTGGTATTTTTACGAGTTTACTTCGAATATTTAAATTGGGCCGGCTGAGACGGAAATCGGTTGTCAAATTTCGATTTAGACTATGAAATATAACATATGAATACGAATATACTTCTAATATGTATATCAATTTGAAAGGAGGGCTGCGAAGGATGTCGGCCGCGAAATTTTGATTTACGCAGAAATATATCGAATATCTGAATTTAAAGGGCTGGAAATGGAAGCGAAAATTTTATTTACGCAGAAAAATTACGTATTGGTATATATTTTTTCGAATATAAGGCCGACCGTGGCGGTAATTCGATTTTCACAGGAATAAGTCGTATTATTACGAATTTACTCCGAAGAACCTACCCGAATTTAAATTTTCGGACGAAGAACTCGATTTTTGGCGACTGTTTATGATTTATTTTTTTCATAAAATTTCGATTTACGTGGGAATTCGTTAATTCGAAATTAATTTTTTTATATCCCATGGATTTCGAATTAACGAGGTTCTACTGTAGTAGGTATGAAATTAAACAATCTTTTTTCACTTTGTTCCACTTGTTTATGTTAATAAACAAGTGGAGTAAAGTGAAAAAAAATTGTTTAATTTCATATCTAATACAATGGAATTCCACCATGAATTAACAGTTAAAAAAACTAGACGTTCTACTGTAGTAATCATAATGATGAGTTCTAGAAAATATAGTTTAAACGACAATAAAAGGCTGAATATTTAGAAGTTAAATAAAAAAACACCATAAAATTGACTTTAAATGTGAACCACGAAATTCCAAACACCGTGCGTCTTCGCCGCCGCCGCCGCCCGTTTGCAATCTGATGGTACGGCCTCATACGTGCCGAGCGCGCTCGTCACTGAAGCTTTCCGAGCTTGTCGCTTGGTGGCCGAAATATCCACCGGGCCCTGGGTCAACGGCAAGCTATGGCACGCTCTGGCAGGCGTCGGCACGCGGTCTGACCACACACGTGGGACTTGTCAAGGGTTGTCGTGGCTCGCCACGAGTCTGGTCAGCGCATTAGAGTAACAATATACTAGAGACAGCACTAAAATTAGTACAAATCGTCGACAGACTCGTAAAATCAATCTCTCCCTTCACGCTCGGTTCCATGAACGTACGAGAAACAGAGACAGATGATTGCTGTCAAGAACAGAGGCGGTGTAAACGGTTGAAGCCACTTTTTTGACGCGGACGAACTTCATACCAGAGTCATCTGTCAGACGTGTTCGTGGTCGAAAGTGCAAATATATTGATTTATTTACTTTAATTAAGCGAAAATTGCAAAAAAAAAAATATGGCTATATGTGCAGTGTATGGGTGCTTCAACCGAAGTTCGAAAGGATCGAAAAAAATCAGTTTTCACAGGTATTTTTTAAAGAATTCATGTTTTTTACTGTGTTTAATCTTTGATCTCAAATATTTAATATTCTTAACTACAAAACCACAAGTAACTTCCACCATTATTTAAACAATCCTTCCACTATTTGTATGTACATAATAAACTTTTGTTTTGTATGCGTTTTTATACACTTTTAATATGTTTTATTAACAAGAAATCTTGCTTGAATTATAAGAATGCAAATTACCGATTTCAGTCGAAATCTGGATTTATCTCTATCTCTTTCTCTCTCATAATACCAGCGTCAAATTGTTGGCGAACGGATAGAGACGGAATAATCTTTATCTTTGCTTTTGTTTTTCGTTATAAAAAATTCAGGGCTGTGCTTAAACTGGTTTATTATTAAATATTTAACTATTTACAGATTTCCAAAGGATGAAAAAAGGCTTAAGAAATGGATTCAGGCAACAAATAGAGATAATTGGACTCCTAAATACCATAGTGCCATCTGTTCGGCCCATTTTTTAAGTGAGCACTTGGACATAAGTCAAACAAAAGTCCGACTAAAGGATTTCGCGGTCCCTCAATGTAATTCAAGAGTACCCTCGGTTACACAAAAGGTTTTTATGAATATTTTTCTTTCTCCCGTTTCGACACCACCATAAATTGTAATGCAATGTAAACTAATAAACTACTTTCCTACTATTTACTAATTCAGAATAATATTTTTAGATTATACCAGACACAAATGTGTCCTCCCCGCTTGTGTCAGAACCGGCGCTTAGATTAAATGCTGAAATAGATGTTGTAAGTATATCGTGTGATAAAAATAGAAATATAGCCATGAAAACAAAATAGAAAAAAAAAAATTGGGTTGCATGTTTCCAGAGAAACCAGCATAGAAAGTTGGGTGCAACTTCTTACTTACTATTAACTAATAAAGAATAATATTTTCAGATAATACCAAACTCAAATGTGTCCTCCCCGCCGATGTCAGAAGAGGCGCTTACATTTAATGCAGACATAGATGTTGTGAGTATATTGTGTTTAATACAAATAGAAATATAGCCATGAAAACAAAATAGAAAAAATAATTAATTATTGATTTTGATGTTTACAGATCATGGAAAATTCAGATGGCCTTGAACACGTAACTCGCGTCCCCATACCTGAGACCCCACGAAAAAAAATTTTAAGAAGAATTTTAGATCGGCGTAATACGCGAATTGTTAAATTAAAAAAAAAAATCTCAACATTACAACAGTCGAAACGGCGACAATTGCGGAAAATAGGTAATTTAACAAAAATAATTCAGGACTTAGATAAAAAGGGCTTGGTTTCAAATGAAGGTATTGAGACCTTATCATTAATGGACGGGCCCAACAAAGATTTTTTAAAACGGCAAATTTCCAAGGCGGGTGGACTTCCTTTAATAAGAAAGTACTCTCCTGAACTAAGGATATTTGCAATTACCTTGCATTTTTACTCACCTAGGGCATACAGTTACGTTAGGAAAACTTTCAACACGTGCTTGCCTCATCCCAATACACTTGCTAATTGGTACAAACAAGTTGATTGCAACCCCGGTTTCACACAAGAATCGTTTGATGCAATCAAACTGAAAGTTCAGTTGAGTGATGAACCAATTCTTTGCTCGCTTGTTTTAGATGAGATGAGCATTCGTCAACATTTGGAGAGAGTTGGTGAAGTTCATTTGGGGCAAGTTAGCTTTGGTAACAACGTGGAAGGAGAATATTTACCCCTAGCTCGTGAGATACTTACTTTTATGATAGTCTGTATTAACGGATCATGGAAAATACCCGTTGGATATTTTCCGATCAATGGCTTGACGGGGGAACAAAAGAGTATGTTGGTTACCCAATGTTTAACATTATTAAAGGAAAGCGGTATTCGGACAGTTTCTTTGACATTCGATGGTGCGTCTTCAAACGTTCTCATGGCTAAACAGTTGGGTTGTTCTTTTGAAGAGCATAATTTAAAACCATATTTTTATTTTGAAAATGAGATAATTGTGGTTTTTTTTGATCCATGTCATATGCTTAAATTAATTAGAAATACATTGGGAGACAGAATGAAATTTGTAGACAGTAACGGGGGGATAATTGACTGGGGATTGATAGAGAAATTGAATATTTTACAAGAAAATCAGGGGCTTCATTTAGGTAATAAGTTACGCAGAGCACACGTAGATTATGTGCGACAAAAAATGAAGGTTCGATTGGCAGCCCAGTTGTTTAGCGATTCTGTTGCCGATGCGATTGAATTTTGTGCTAAAGAACTAAAGTTGCCACAATTTTTCAATAGTGAACCAACAGTACTTTTTATAAGATGTATCAACAAGTTGTTTGATATATTTAATTCCCGAAGCATTGCTTCACCAAAGTGGAAAAGACCTATTTACCTCGGAAATCATTTAGAGTTTTCTGAGTACCTTCGAAATGTTAGTATATATTTGTCAAATTTAAAGTTTTTGGACGGGGTTAAAATAGTACAATCTACAAAAAAACGTGGATTCCTGGGTTTTAAAATTTGTATTGAAAGTTTACAATTATTAATAAATACATACTTAATTTCTGAGTTCCCAATGTTAAAATTTCTAACAATGTATAAATTTAATCAGGACCACATCGAATTATTTTTTGGAGCAATTCGATCTCACGGTGGTTATAATAATAATCCAACGGTCAGTCAATTTAGATCCGCGTATAGAAAACTCCTCATCCATGCAGAAATCAAAGATGCTAGAACCGGAAACTGCTTACCTTTAGACCAAATAAATATTTTGAACTGTAGCTCTAGAAATCCTGTAGATATTATTAATGTTTCTCCCAAAATCAAATTACTTATATATGATGACGAAATAAACACTACTGTTACTGATGATGATGATGATATTCCTGAATTTATGTGTCCTGAATATTTATGTAATAATTATGTTAAAAGCTGTGTTATTTACATAGCTGGATTTGTAGTCAGATATTTAAATAAAAACATTAAATGTGAGAAATGTCTTTCAGCTCTAACAGGATTTAAGTCGCCTTTAGAGAATTCTTTAATTACACAAAAAAATCGGGGAGGATTAGTTTATCCATCAGATGATGTCATTTTAATTTGTACAAACAGTGAACGGGTTTTCAGAGAGGCGCTTAGCCGATCTGGCGGTAAGATAATGAACCCTCAATTTTCGTTAGAAAATTTAGTAAGTAGAGTTTTAAAAATATTTGTTAATACGGATTGTTTTGATATATTACTTTCTCACATGTTAGACCAGTCACCACTGGAGAACCACACTGTGCACCTAATAAGGGCAGTTGCTTCTAAATATTTAAATATCAGACTCCACTTCCTGGCCAAATCGGCTGTGGAGCCGACTACTCGAGTGAGACAGTATTTTAATAAACTGACATTGTTTCGCAACCAGTAGGTTAATACTATTCAGAATTAATGTCAATTTATTAAAATGAATGAGTGGAGAATGAGCGAAAATTCTTAATGTTTCGATTTCATTTTATAACAGTATGTAAATACTAATAAGTTTGATTGTTAATATTTGTATTTATAATCTAATAATATCTTTAAATAAATAAAATAAAAATATTAAAACATAAATTGTATTTACTTATTTAAGTCAGACGACAAAATACATAATTTCCCTAATTTGTGACAACCCTGCATCAGTTTGCAGGCCACATCCCCTTTGGTCATCTGAGGTCCGAAACTGCTTACAACATTTCACATAGTGAGGTCTCTAGTATATTGTTACTCTAAGTTTGCAATCTAAGCACGTTAAATGTTAAATATTTAGAGTGCGAGAAGGGACTATGACTGCCATCTAGCGATGTAAAATTAAATACAATTTGACAGGAAATGAATTGTTCCAAGGGTATAATATACGCTTAATACAGTATTAAGTTTCGCAGCTTTATTTATGCGTTATCCGCCAAAAACTGTTTAAAAGTAAACAAACATGGCCGCCCGTTAGAGATGTGCAAGTCGCGTTTCGAAACATGACTCGATGCTTTGGCGAAAGCGGGGTTGGTTGAAGATATTTTGAATAAAATTTATAAACTGATTTTAAATGGAGTTCTTCAAATTAAACCCGATAAATATAAATATGTACGTAAGATAAATAAAATAAAATGGAATTTAATCCATGCATTATTCAGTGTAGATCATACCTTTTTTAAATAATGAAATAAAACAATAACTTTTTTTTTTTTAAATGAAGAATTTTATTTTTGACCCATTTAAAAAAATAGAAAAATATACATGAAGCCAATGAACAATAAACAACAATCAATCAATGAAAGAAAATATTTTCCACAAAGAGAATTCAAAATTATTTATTAAGTATTTTATATTATATATCGTGACGAATTCCCATAACGAATAACCTGACAATATTTGAAAAACTCCTACTACCACCACAGTAAGCGGAATATGTTGCTTGTGGTGTGATGGAGGACTTAGCCAGCCGAGGAATCGAACACGCGACGCCCGCGTGGGACCGAAACGCAATGCCCACTCAGCCACTGACCGGTCGAAAAAAAGTATATATATAAACAGGGTGTTAAGGATCGTACTTGACTTATTTTCACCAGTGATTGCTGACATTGTTTGAAGTAAAAAATGTTTATGAAATTTTGGTCTCCGGTGACATTTTTTATTCTGCAAAACCATTAAAATTCTGTGGGTGTTGGGAAGTTAGGGGCGGAATGAGGGGTTGTTTGGTTACTTGGCTTATTGACCAGTGGCGACATGAAGATTATTTTTTTTTAGATATTAAAGAAAAAGTTTTTGAAAAAAATAAGACATCTAAAAAGTCACCGGAGACCAAAATTTCGTTTACATTTTTTGCTCCAAATAATGTCAGGTATCACTGGTTTAAGTAAGTCAAGGATCATACTTGTTTAATTTACATTATTTGGAGTAAAAAATGCAAATGAAATTTTGGTCTCCGGTGACTTTTTAGATATGTTTTTTTTTTCTTCAAAATCAAATATAAAAAAATTTCTTCCACATGTCGTCACTGGTCACTTAGCCAAGTAACCAGCCAACCCGTCAACCCGCCCCTATCTTCCCAATATCTACTGATTTTTTATGTTTTTGTAGAAAAAAAAAGTCGTCGGATACCAAAACTTTGTTAATGATTTTTACTACAAAAAAATTTCAGGAATTACTGGGTAAAGTAAGTCAAGTACGATCTTTAACCTCCTGTATATATGCAGGTGTTAAGGGACATACTTCTTGGCTTACTTTAACCAATGATTCTTGACATTATTTGGAGTAAAAAGTGTAAATTAAATTTTATACATTTTGAAGTGCTCTCTCCGAATTTCAACTTTGCCACCTCATATCTTTGCAATTAGGCGCCATATTGGAAAAATGGCGCCTAATAGCAGTTTTTTGACAATATCTCATTTCTGACTCATTTTACGATAAAAACAAAATTAAACTAGAGAAAATTTCCTACAATTTATGTAAAAACAACTTTTTTTGTAACATCGATACTTTGAGCGTACGAGCGCCGCAGAGTATACTTCAATATACGTTTTGGCCAAAAAATTAATTTCCACTAACCCCCTTGAGGTAGAGTAAGCGGCGCGTTTTTTTATCGTGGTGTAGACCTAATCCACATTTAATGTACAGTTTCTAAATTTAGCGCAATCTTCTTTGCTTTGCCGTTCCTGATGGACCAGGCGTTGCGAGTTCGTCTTTGGTATCGTCGAAACGTCACAGACCGAAATTTCATCCGCATCATCTGCGATGGGATTATCAGACTTATCACAATCCTCTTCGTTTTCGATTGCATCGTGTATATACATACATATATCTGTTTTTATTATATCTGCAACAATAGTAAAATATTTTATAAAAACACCTGGTGGTTTAGATGAATAATAGTTTGCGGCGCTCGTACGCCAAAACTATTGATTTTACAAAAAAAAATATTCATACATATATTGTAGAAAATTTTCTGTTGTTTAATTTTGTGTTATATATTTTTTATCGTAAAATTAGTCAGAAAGGAGATATTGTCAAAAAACAGCTTTTAGGCGCCGTTTTTCCAATATGGTGGCGCGAGCGCCAAAGATAGGTGGCTAAGTTGAAATTCGGAAAGAGCACATCGAAATCTATAAAATTACAAATTTTCAAAACTCCCGGAAACCTTTCTAGGTAACCTCCTTTTGTCGAACCAAATGACTGTACTATACTTAAAAAAATGGGAAATAGTCCGGAAACACGCCAAACGCCAAGAGTTGTACTTAAAATATTCCTTATATAAGTATAACAATAATGAGTTTTATATTGTATTGCTGAATTTTGGTAGCAAAAAACCTCTTTACAAATAGATTTTTATTCTTCATAAAATTCAAGATATGTATATTTTGAAATTAAATATTATTACGCATTTATTATACAAAAAAATTGATAACATTCATCATAAAAATAACATTCAAATTTACTTCTATAAAATAAACTCTAAAAATAAATACTTATAATAATTCGAATTTTGCACAAATTAATGTCAATTTAAATTTTGATGATCCCATCTCTATCGATTTCAAATCAGCACTTTTGACATGTCGATAAATTCAGACGTCCGACTTGATAAAATCAAAGAAATCTTTACAAATATGTTATAACAGCACTATTGTTTTTCATAAATATTGAATAGAAATATATTCTCCTACGATATGCATAAAAATATTCATCAAATACAGGAAATTCAATTAGGAATGATCAATTTAAAAAAGGGTTTACAGTGATTTTAACGATTAGTAGTTTTCTATGTGAGATTATTGCATTATTATGTAACCAAAATGAATTAAATTTGACATAAACACATAGGCAATATATTAATTAACAAATAAAAGTTAGCTTTCCGGGACATTTCGAGTTATTTTTTATTAAAAACGGTTTTTTGTTGCATGGAACCGTGCTGTCAAAATCAGCGGTACGTCACAAATTGGCGCGAAATAAAACCGTCACTTATGTTCGGATTTCTCAATATCTGAGCAAAATAGCTCGTACACTTGAAAGGCAATGAGAAACATTGATTCTTTCTCTTTCTAACATAAATTAAATCACGAATGTTCGCATTACAGGAAGGGAGATATCTATCTTTTAATGATGCACGGTCGCTCTGGGACAATTTGGGTCTACTGTTATCATAACGGCATATGATGTTTTGGGACAATATGGGTCTCCTGTAATTTGACTGGTTAGTATAAATATTTACTTTTTCATAAATATTCACTTCACTGCTTTCTTGTGTAAAAAAGGTGTCAGCATTCTCTCGTTCGATTAACATTATTTGTGAATGAACTTCTTGTGCCGCCGGTGTTTCAATTTCACCTACATTCATGTGCTGATAAATATCACTCGACAGATTAATAAATTTCACATTTTTCACAGATTTCACATTTTTCACAAATTCCCAATTATTCACAAATTTCACATTATTTGCAAATCTTGAAACGTTTTCGTGATTGCTATTTCCGGGGCTCCATTTGCCTCTGGGTGATAGTGCGATATCAATAATTTCACTTGCCACCGGCGCCATTTTACATCGCTGGTTGTCGACTCCCTCCAGTGAGAGCCGTTTCGTTTCACTTACACTGTTTAGCGACAATGTATTTTCAAAATATTCTTCATTTTCATGTGTCTTCCCAGAGATCGACGGTAACTGTAGAACATCCATCACAGCCGTAGATCCATCTGGCTTAATATGCTGAGGCGAGAACGAAGTCTGCAGTTTATCCTCAGCCAACATTGTGAGGGTGGTCTTCCAGCCACGCCCACGAGTTGCACTTTGTGCATTTTCATTTTCTTCATTTTTATGAAGCATCTGCCGAGAGGTCGACGGTAACTGTGGAACATCCATCACAGCCGTGAATTCCTCTGGCATTATCTGCTGAGGCGAGAACGATGTCTGCTGTTTTTCCTCAGCCAACATTGTGAGGGCGGACATCCTGCCACCTTGGAAAGCTGCAACCAGTGCATCCAAACACTGTGCAGTATCCTCTTCTAGTAGGCGCTGCAGGCGCCGATCCTCTTCAAGCTGACGTTGTAAGCGCCAATTCTCCTCCCGCAATGCTCTTACTGTTTCCCAAGTAAAGCATGAGTTTCCGCTTTCCTTGGGCGCCGGCACTAATCCTCTCCTGGAAGCAGGTGCTTCATCGCCTTTAAAGGAGCGCAGTGACGGTGTACACTCTTCTTCTCGGCTTTGTAAAGGCCGAATCTCTTCCTGTTGACATTGTAAGTGCCAACTAGAGTTGCTGCTGTCTTCGTGCGCCGGCACTAATCCTCTCATGGAAGCAGGTGCTTCATCACCT
Source organism: Limnephilus auricula (assembly GCA_951813805.1). Taxonomy (NCBI): domain Eukaryota; kingdom Metazoa; phylum Arthropoda; class Insecta; order Trichoptera; family Limnephilidae; genus Limnephilus; species Limnephilus auricula. The sequence continues at coordinate 8,317,313 of OX638402.1, read as the reverse complement.
TTCCAGGAGCGCAGTGACGGTGTCATGTTTCTCAATTTCTGAGGATACATCCGGATCGAAGGACCATAAATGTACTGGACGCTCACGCCAGTAGCATTGACTATAAAAATGCCGGCTTCCTCTTCAGGGTACCTTGGGTAAGGTTTTACAAAATGAAACACAGACTTCACGAATGTCACAGGACAACTAACTGATTTAGTCAGTTACATCTCTTTTTATTAGCCTAAAAAGTATACATTGCTACACGTGTTAATAGGTTAGTTATTTCTTATCCAGAAAGGAATGCATGGGGTTATGGATTAAACAATACATGCATTATAGTCCGCAAATTTAACTGATAAGCTCCCACGGTTTGTCGTGAGAGTAATTCAACCTTGCAAAAGCAATATGACACGTGTACAGTCATAAAAATCTTATCAATAAGATTCATTGTAGAAATGGGCGACGGCACATACATATGCTGTCCGTTACAACCAGTGTATCAATTAAAAACAAATGGATAGTAGGGAAAACATTCATTTGTTCCTTTCCATCACCCCAGAAATGATGCTATGTGTGATCACTTTGCATGTATTTATTTAAAAATTAAAAATTACAAAAATTCATCTGACGAGCTGATTATTGGTCTCAAGGAAATCGTTCTCTCCCTTACTGTTATTGTGAAAAAATATTATCTAAACGGTGTTGAAAGAGAAAAACCACGCTTTATATTCAAATCTAAAAGTTAACCACAATCACAGATAATTAAAATATCGATCGTCCAGTTGATTAGTCAGACATCTCCGAAAAATCGAAATATGAGTTGAGTATGCCGTTATATATAAAAGTGTACCCTCTATCTGGTACAATACTCAGATTACTCATAAACACCACCAAATCAATTAATTACAATGCTGAAAAACTTGTATGTGGATAACAAAAAAAATGATGTTTTCAGGTTAACTTGTAAGAAATTTCAAAATGTTATACTAATGTACCGGACCGTTATACTTTCCGATGTTATTTCTTAGCATATTTTATACGTAAAACACAGACACGTGTAGATAATATTTGATTTTTGGTGAGCCTTCGATTATTGCTTTCCTCATTTATCTTAAAACTTAATGTTTGGAGATGTCTTAGTAATCAACTGGACGATCGATAACGATCGACGACATATTATTATAGACAATGACGTGATGTAGTAAAATAGTGAAATAGATGGTAATATGGTGAAATTATGCTAACATTTCACCACATTGTGTCAACGTCTATATGATTTAAATTTTTTATATTTAAAAAATGATATGTTTATTTCTAATAATAAAATTTGAAAGCCTATTCATCACCTTTCGAAAAATAATAACAAAATAATATATTATCATAGACATATGAATATATAGACCTGCCCTAAGCGATAATAGCGTATTATTTCCCCCTCCCTATACCGGTTCCATTTGGAACCAGCCGGACACGCGTACGGCGTAGAATGTGTGACGTCATCATTCTTGTGCGGACTAGCGCCGAGCTCTCATCGGTACATTTTACGAAATAACACGGCAAAAATGGTTGCTTGTGCTATTAAAACGTGTAAAAACAGAAGTGAAAAAGAGAATAAACCCAATTGTCGTATTACATTCCATAGGTAAGCATTATTTTACAACATTTTAAGCTTATTCGGATTATATAATATGATCAGGGGTGCTAGCATGGTCGATCGATAAGGATCGGTAGGATAAATTGTTGGTAACTTCTCATCGTTCCCTAGGACAACTGCAGATTGCAAACGATTAGGTAACACTTCACAATGACTAAGTGTTCTTAATATATTCGATATCAACTGTTGTTTGCGATCTGCATTGTCCTAGGGAACGATGAGAAGTTACCGACAATTATCCTACCGATCCTTATCGATCGACCATGATAGCATCCCAGTTTTAGTAACACATACTATGACATAATATACATGGCGACGACGCGAAACACAAAGCCGTTTGCAAAAGAATCAGGGATGTGCCTTCGCCTGTAGCGCTTTGATCAAATATATTATCGTATCATTTGGAGCGTCTGTTTTTTCATCTGTTATTTCTCGATGGAACTCCATCGTATAAATAAAGGATAATAAACCAATCATTTTTAAATTTATTCCACTTTAAGGGCGTTATTACTAAACGAATTTTGAATTTCACACAACTCATAAACAACCGTTAATATAGGATAAATAGTTGGTTATCACTGTTATCAGTTGTGTAAAATTTAAAACACGTTTTTAGTAAGGGGTTAAAAGTAGATTAAAGTATGGTTTTATTTATTAGGCGTTATTTTATGTTTTGCTTTCTTAATTATGTACTCGTCCGTGGTATGTTTGGACGTAAAATGTAGATACAGTAAGCATGTTTGGAATGAAAAATGTAGGTGTCATTTTGGAGTCCGATGATATTTTTTTTATCAATTAAAATTAAAATATAAATATTTTTCTATCGCTCGTCGCCACCGATCACATTACCTTTGGATCATACTGTCACACCTCACAACGGACCACGTGTTAGGTACGCGCGTTGTTTCGTACGTACGGTACTGCTGGAACGTGTGATAAAAAAAAACATGTTTTTTTGTTTTTAATTGAAAAAATGTCATCGGACGGCAAAATGATATCTAAATTTTGACTCCAAATACTCTTAGGAATCGCTGATAAAGGCTGTGTGTAAATAATTTCATTTCTTTTTTAGTTGTTTTCCTTTTCTATTATCTTCTTAAAAGTGAAATGTTATGTATTTTCTTATAGATTTTCTAAAAAAGAAGACTTGAAAACAATGTGGCAGCTTTCATCCGGTAAACGTGAGCAGAAGTATTCGTAACCTTCGTATCTGCTCAGAACATTTCAAAGAGACAGATTTTATAATAAACAAACAGGGCACACGTGTGCTACGTGTAGGTGCGATTCCATCGGTCTCTTTTTCATCTGTTACAGAAAAAATTATCGTTAGTATATAAATTCTTTATTGACTAATAATTATTTTTTTTAGGTATTCATTACATATAATTATTTTAATGTCATTATCCATCCATTTCAGAAATTAAGCGACAACTTCTTTGAGAAATCATATTATGTATGTCTTTCTCTAGCTGACGAAATGACCAATAAGATTTTAATTAAAAGACAACATAACTTTGTTTACATCACTTTTATTTATACACAATCTACATGTTTCGTGAACGATGTTCATATCACCAGGACCAAATGTATACTTTAATAATTAATAATAATTTAAGTAATTTGTTCCTGATGATGTGAAAATCGTTCACGAAACATGTAGATTGTGTATAAATAAAAGTGATGTAAATAAAGTTATTTTGTCTTTTAATTAAAATAAATAATGACGTCACAAAGTGAAAACCTTTCCGAAGAAGTTTTCTTCGAAAAATTGACCAATAATACTTTTTGGATGAACCCCCAAGAGGATTTTGATTTTTCTCTAGTTTCTTGCTCACCTGCTCTACACAGCACACATGTCGTGAGTCCATTCTTATATTTAATTTTTCTTTAAATAAATATTTGATTGATAGTGCATGTCACAAATTTGTAATAAATTTGTAAATTACCGAAGTACAATAATGATTATATACCTAATATTGTCAACTTTGTCTCGTTTCGAAAAGGAAAGTGAACCAGAACCTATGACTATGTGCCTCACGGAGATCGAGGCTGTAGCCGCGGCTGCTCAGTCATGTGTGCTCGTAAGTTGTATGTTACCCACTCCTATTCCAGAAAGCATTGTGAGTACCAATTGATTATGGACATTTGATGACTTCAAAAACAAATTGTATTATAATGTAGTGCGCGGATCACCCTAGTAACTGATTAAATGTTTTTATACCTAAAAATATAATATTACGTCTCTATTCCCCAGATTCAGGAAGCCCAACCCGTCTTTATATATATATATATATATATACCTACCTTACTTATATATATATTGTAAATTATATATAACTCGTATATTTGTCATAATGTTATAATGTTAGTCAGAAAATATTGGTATTGTGTCGGTGTATATAATACTATTTTACTAAGTTTCTGCTGACATATGCTTAAATGTTAAGTAAAGCGGTTATGTATTGCTAATGTTTTTATCTTTCTTGTTATGTGTTTGGCATTTGTAAATTATGTATTAAGAACTCGCATCATATTATTATTATATGTTATATTTTATGATACCTACATATCTAAATATATTCCTTTTTTTTTTATTTTATATGTATTTATATTATTAAAACATATATTTAATTGCACCTCTACACCTACGTCTTGTTATACCCATCTTTGTATTTTTTTCTGTTATCTAAAACTTTACCTCATCTGTTTACTCAAATCACAAAAACTGTATAAATGTGTAAAAGCCCATTAGGGCGTTTATGATTAATAAAATAAATGTACCTAAACCAAAATTGTATTTTTAAATATTATATATACGTACCCAAAAAATAAATGAACTCATAGCTACGTACGATCCGACTTGCAGAACCCCGATAAGACGGGTGGTAGAGATGGAGGGGGGGGGGGGGGGGTTGTTGCCTACACACGATGCGTCGATGTCGTGGTGAGAAGTACCTAGCTATGTAGATCTGGTCACTCAACACGCTTATAGCGATTTCAAGCAGTTGGGGCGATACTGAGAGTATCTACAAACATTAGGAGCAAATAATAATGTAACTGCTACGTATTATCGTAATTCAATAACGTGTGAAATAATTCAAGTTAATTAATTTTAATTAAAAGAGATAATTATATTATTTTATTATTAATAGGAACAAAGCGATTGTGACAACCCTAAAATATTTCAATCGTAAAAAATGTAGGCGTTTCTGGAGTGTGCTCCACGCTGTTTACTGGGGTAAGTAAATTATGAAACATTTGTAAAAGTGTCTTAACCAAATACGGCAACAAAATATTCGACTCTGAAAACAGTTATGACCTTTATTTTAGTGTATATGGACTTTGCAAGTTTCTACATAATGAGGCAAGCAATTCGCGCTCCCATTTAAAAAGGTCTATTCATTCAAAAGCAGATTTTACTTTTAAGAACTAAATGGTGATATTATGATGCGAGATGCCTATATACTGTCAGATGGATTAATTGACGAATCACAGTCAACTCACCCCTCCGCGTCCCGCTATAGTTTGTTTATACCCCTTTCCTATCTTTTCATGTCTATCAATATTCATAAGTCTGTGTATATTATCGATGATTTTCAATTAGGAATTCAATTCGACAGGAGCAGTTATCAATAGGCCACTTGCACGGATCTCATAATGACTTGGAAAAAATCGTGTGGATAGATTTTTCTACTAAGCTTATGGAAATGATAATGAATTTTTTTAGAAATTGCTAGTTTTTTTTCTTTTTAAATAAATAAATCCGTTTTTTGGGCTCGTGACGTCACTAAATTAAAATGTCCCGTCCCCCATTTTATTCAATTAATTTTGTAAAATTCCACACTGATATTTTTTGTTATATAGCAACACTTTGATTTCCGGCGATTTGACATTTCATGACGCATTTTGTACGATGGTAAAAATATTTCCGCTTTCCAATAAAATCCAAATAAATAGAATAATTGTGAATGTATCCGAAAAATAAAAACTGTTTTTGAAAGGTGATTAAATACGCTTTCAAATTTTACTACTACAAATAACCCCGTAAATGTTAAAATATAAAATTTTTTGATGAACTCTTAAAAAAGTTTTCAAAATGGATCATCACCTTACGTTTTTTTCTAGCATAAATGACTGGTTACGAAAAACACTAAAACTTACACATATTTTCTTAGACAAATGAACTATAAACGTTATTGCCACCTCACTTTTTAGTCGTTTCATGTAAAAAAAAATCATAAAAAATTCACAAAGTTTCAACATTTTTTTTTCAAATCGCGGTCGGAAACTTTGATCTCTTGAAGGTGTACATTTCAATTATTTCGTGGTTAATTTTTACATTTGAATATATAGCGTGTTGTATTTTCTTTCCAAGACCGTTTATATCATACTGCTCACTACGGCAGTAAGGGAGAAACAACGATTTCTATGAGACGATATGCGCCGGGTCAAATTAATTTTTCTCCAAACTTACGAAATTATTGCAATCAACAGCTGAAATAGGATAGGATTTGTTCAGAGTCAGTCTGACAATGTGCCGAAATTAGATACATTTATGATTGCTACTTTTCTAAGTATTAATAACTAAAATTCATATTGAAGCACTCGGTTTAACACACAAATGAAACTGCAATCTGCATAATCTGCTGCTCTTTATTTACAGATCTGATGTTATGAATGAACATTGTGCAGGCCGTTGAAGTTCCGAAACGGCGTTTTAGGACCATAACGGTGATGGTGCCGATTTTAACAAAATCAAATTTTATAATATATTATGTATTATAATCATATTTTACAAGTACATTTTTATAAGTATAATTTAAATCACAACATTTGAATAATATCAAACAAGAGGCACAAGAACAAGTTATATGTTTAAGAACAATAATGTTCAGCTGTTCCAAATAATCTCACTGCAAAAACAAAAACCAACCTAGGTAAGAGGTACATACTAAATGCTATAGGTATAGACCCACTAAATACATTTAATGTGAACATTCTTCATACTTGTTTACATGTTTCATTTTGTTGATAAACCTTTCCCTTTTATTAATTTTAATAATTATTTTTAATTTCGTTTATGTAAAATATTTGGATTTGGATTTTTTTTACACCACACAGGAGGCCCTGAGTAAAAAAAATCCCTCAGGGCATATGTCATCTTTGGGGATGCTGTGTGGGGGATCTTTTAGGGGAAACGACGGAGTGGAAGTTCTGGGAAGAAAAAAGGTATGAGGAGTGGGTAGGAATCTGGGGGTCAATGTGTCCAGGAGTGACGAATAATGTGCGAATCCATCCCTCCTACTGCGATGCAGGGTGATGGGTCAAATGAGTTTGGTTGGAGAGATTAGATCTCCGTAAACAATTCTCTCCCGATCCAGCTCGCAAAGCAACCGCATTCACCGTCAAGACCCAGACAAACCTCACCCCGTAAATCTGGCCACCCCTGCTAAGTCACCAAACGTAGCGAACCACTTGGGGTGACCTATGGCAGGTGTGTTGGTTATCCAATAAATGGTTCCCAGGACGGCGGTACCCATACCCACCTCCCAAATTGTAAAAGTCATATATAATGATTAATGATCAATAAGAGGTTCAAAGAAAAAATATATATGAGTTGTAATATTTTTGGTATGCTTCGTTATTCTCCTCTGCCATGCGTTTGGAATTTGTCAGTTTTTTTTTAAATTATTTTCGGCTATCTAATTATTGTTTTTTCGCACCCATAAAATTATGTCCCGTCCTTACGGTTTATAAAAAATGGTCCGATTTTTCGGATTGAAATTTTCAAAAAATCGCTAGGGATTCAAATATACGAATAAAAAATAAAAAAAATACAGAATGTCTTAGAATATTTTCCTAAACCGGAAAAATTTTTTAAAAAATGTGGTGCAAGTGGCCTATTATCAATGTAATATTTATGGGTATTTTTCTACGTTCATAACGTTACGTTGCACGAAAATTTTACTTATTTTCTTTGTTGCTTACCAAATTACAAATTCATGGAGTTAAATTCTTCGTTAATTGCACAAAAACACTTAAATATTTCAAAATATTTCCTGATTTCCCATGGTTTACGTATTTTTGTTCTATTATTATTTTTCATTGATTGTCTACTGTCGTATGGCAAAATGAAATCATGGCATCACGAGAAATAGTGTATTATTTTTGTGTATTGGTTTTAACTACTTAAATTCGGACTTTAAAACATCTTTTTCCATCTCCCCCCATCGTAAATAGTTGTTTCTTATAGTAATTAAGTTGAAAGGAAGTGCTATTCAAATAATTTTTGCGTATTAAGAAGTAAGCGTAGTGTGGAAGTTTGCTCATTAACCTTTCATTGGCTGTACGAACTCCGGAGTACCATCGATTTTGGAAGCGATTTTGTCCCTTATGTATAAAGAAATTGTATCAAGAACAAGGTGAGAATGGCTTGGGCCATTCTCGTTCTTGACGTAACGAAATACTGGATAGTGTCTAGGCTCTCCGAATAATTGAAATTAATTCACGATGACGCGCCGGGCATCAAAGATGGCCGACAAAATGGCTGCCGCTTGATAATATGAACGGAGTCGTATTCGAAGTCTATATTTTTTCATTGTTATTTTATATAAATCCATTGTGGAAAGCATAGATTTGAGTGATTATTAGGAAGATCGTTTTATCTACATTATGTTGATTAATTTTTGTAATATATCACAAAAGAAATGTTATAAAAATTGAGTTCATAAGAAAGGTGAGAACTGTCAAACATTTTATGTTGTATTGAAAAAATATATTTTTCCTATGCTGGCTTTCAACAGGTTAAGTAGATCCAATAAAAGTGTGCAACAACAATCTGTACCTTTCTTGATATCTGCTTGTATATTCCTCATCCTGTTGATAGACCTGGTCTTTAGGGTTTCTATTGGAATAAGTGCTCTGGCCTGGTTGATCAGGTCAGGATTTTCATACTTCAAGACTCGCTGGAAATGAGTCTCCACACTATTGAGGAATGCATTGGGTGACGGACCCTGAAAATACAAGATCAAACAAATACAAAGTTAGATTACAACTGACGTACAGGATAATATCCTTGTATTTATTTTATTATTTATTTATTTATTAAATGAATTTTGTACATTGTATAGATATTGTGTTATTTCATTCGCCATGCTAGGGATGTTAATATATTTGTGTGTACAAATATACTCAAGGGCGTACTCTTTAATAATTTACCTTTATATAATAGATCTATAGCTGACTGAACAACCAGTCACCCTTTGTATTAAGTGGAAATGACCCGTCTGAGCGTATGGTATTGATAAAGTTCATAATATTATTTTGAAAAACTAATCACAAACTCACCCGGCTCCACGGCACGAATGGTAAATGGTCACTTTGCAGGGGCATGTTGATGTTGTACGTCAGAGCACTGGACACTGAAAAAAATCATGGTAAAAATGTATAAGCCCGCCTCACGGATAATACGGAATATTTCTTGTCGAGGTTCGATATACAGATAATATGGAGCGTTCTTGGGCAATAATGGCGTCGAAAACATTTTCTTTGCCGCCATTTCTTTTGTATGGATTTGATATTTGCAAAATTTTGTTTCAATCTAAATACGCATGAATTACTTAGTTTACCCAAACTAAGAACCTAATATTCTATTTTGTGCACGTAAATAGTTGTTCCTTGCAGTAATTGAAGTTCTATAAGTCCGCTTCACTTGGCCAAATATGGCGTCAAACACTTCGCATAAGTGAATTAATCTTAATAAAATTAAAATATAAAATGCATATTTTTTCATCTCCCCCTACATAAATACCCACTTTTCGTAATAATAAAGCTAAATCTAACTGTTTGAATAAAAAATATTCTGTATTAACCGGTAAGCGGTGTAAGACATAATTAATAAAATCATCATTAAATATTTTCCGCTGCCCCCTATGCAAATAGTTGGGTAATTTTTTGTTATTGGTGGCCACGGTTATTACGAATAATTTTTAGAAAAAAACTTTAGATTCGCCTTAACCCTTCAAAAAATAAAATTTGTAAATCGAAAAACTTTTCGCCATTTTGTTTGGCGTGCAAAATTCCCGATTCTTCCCGTGGATTTTAAATGTATCTTTATATTGATTATTTTTTATCACACATTCTTTTTTTTTTTATAATATTGTAACAAAACTGTCACTTCACATTTTATCACATTCATACAAACTTATTTTTTAAATAAATGTTAAACTTTGTCGTTTGTTTTGAGCCTATCAATCTTTCTAAAAAAAACTGTTTAAATTTTTTATTAGTTTTCTTCGCAATTTACGATGAATTTCCGAAAAACTTTACTATCCACGTATGCCTAAGGCAACCAGGACACGCTTAATATTCACTAAAAAAAAAAAAAAAAAATTGTAGTAGATAGATATTAACTAGTAGTAATCAATTCAGCAACCGGAATTGAAAAATAATGCATTTTAATTGTTATTTTTTAACTTTCAAAATACGAAATGTCACTTTTCACCGACCGCCATGTTACGAATTTAGACGGTAAATACGAACTTTTAAAAGAAAAAAACACTACTTTTAAAATAAAAAACCACTTCGTATCAGTTATATAATAATAAATAATACATATTAATCATTATTTTGTTCGATTTAGAAACGCTAAAACTCATTAGCCGCGTTCCTTGGCCATATCTTGTATCTGAGCGACCGACGCACATTTACCAAATGGCACTGCCAACCATAAATAAACCATTACCAACCAACATTTTTTTCTGAAATATTGATACATATTAAAGGGACTCCGAGACGAGCAAGCGGCTTGATGGCCAGCACGTAAATATGTTGTCTATTGTTTTCTATTATTCTCTATGCTTTTAGGCTTGCCGCGGCGCATCAAGCCTCTCCTTCAAGCCTGGCCACGCCTTCTGTGATTTCGTGGCGGTCGAAAGGGGGTGGAAAGTGAATTTTGTGCGAAATAGAATATAACAAAGACAAAGCATTCTTCATTATGTTATAAAAAAATGTATATAGTAATATTTTAATATAACGTTAATTAGTAAAGTAATGACAATTATTTTTTTTCCATTTCTCAGATGTTTATTTATTTATTTAGGAAAATCAAGAGATTATTTACATCAATTAAAATAAAATTAAGAATACAAATAAAATCTAAACAGATTTTCACATTACTAAAATTATAATAAAAAACTAAGATGGCTGAGATAATATTTACAAAAAATACAACATTGTGAAATTAAATAAAAATTAAAAGAATATAAACTGCTTAAATGCTTAACTGCAATAAATTTCAAATCATAATGTTTGGAAATATATATATTTTTAAACATAGGACCTGTACAATTTAACACATTTAATTAAGACAATAGCAGTTTCGTTATTATTAAACAATTAAGAAAATATTAAATTATCAACACCAGTAAAAAATCATTTAAAACTCCATAGATATTGAAATTGGGCGGGGTAAATATAATCGCATAAATAAGTGGTCTAAAAGTTGAATAATATAAACTAACTACAATTAAAAATGACATTAAATGCCGAAACAGCTTTCATAATATTTAAAAAAAACTAAAATACTTGCAGAACTTAATAATAACATTATTGAATCTGATGTACAATATTTTCTTTAAAAATCAATGGATTTCTACAAATTGAACACAGAAACAATTACTGCCTACTTTATAATGATTTATATAATTTTATATGATTTATATAATTGTTTTACTGCCTACTTTATAATGATTTATATAATTTTATATGATTTATATAATTGTTTTATATGATACCTAATATCTAAAATCACCCTTCATTGTAATGTTTTTTTGTCTATGGGTACTTATTTATCTATTCTCGTTTGTCTATTCTCGAAAAAATATAAATTCGCCTCAATTGCATTTTTTTAGTCTATGTTTTGACCTGAGGTACTCTACAACGTACCTTCTGTAATTAATTAAGTATTCTTTATGTAATTAATTAATTAACTATGCATAAAAAAAAATACAAAAAAAATTGTTGTTCTTTTACATTTCTCATGTAGAATAACACCAATATTTTTTTTCTGGTGCTTGGATTAGCCTCGGGTCTCAAGAGGATAAATAATGCTTTGTCTTTATTATATTCCATTTCGCACTTTCAACCCCTTTTCGACCGCCACGAAATCACCGAAGGCGTGGCCAGGCTTGAAGGAAAGGCTTGATGCGCCGCGGCAAGCCTAAAAGCATAGATAATAGAAAACAATAGACAACAAATTTACGTGCTTGCCATCAAGCGGCTTGGTCGTGTCGGACTCGCTTAGCCCTAAATTTGGCTTCAATGCCATTGAATCTTATATGAATTTCATACAATATCGCACTAAAGCTCTGTCCATGGCTTTTTAGGTTTATGCCCGAGATCAATGTTGAACTGTTTGTTTTATCTAGTTTCTTTATCTAGAACCGGTTCCTCAAATATAATATCCCGTCCGGGGGGGAGGGAGGGGGATATTTTAAATGTTATAAATTTTGTAATATTTTTATAATAATTCATATATATAAATAATAATTCGATATATTAATTTCACTAGCCCAGGCGGCTAGTTAAATTCCGAGAAATTGAAACAGGTTCCCCAACAATTCAAAATATATTGTGCTTTAAATTTTTTTTTTTTCATTTTTGATAAATAATATTACAAAAGGAACCACTTCGAAAAATAACCGGTTCCCCAGATAAATAATATCCTTGCGACCGGAACCGGAATAACGACCTATCCGACCATCTCTAATCGGAATTTTGACGTTTCGCGAATGACGTTTCCAGTTTCCAGTTCTCTAAAAATACAGCCGGCGGGATTCAAAATAAATAATTTCTATTATATTTTGAATTCCCATGAGCTTGAGATTTAGTCAAAGAGCTATTACAGGTCTGAATATGGCGAAGATGCGCAAATTCATAGGTTAGTTTAACCACGAAGTTTGTTTCCGAAGTATTAAACTTAACTTACAAACATTTTTGCAAAAGCAAAATAGTTGTGGTTATAAGTATATTTTAACGTTTTTTAATCATTTTGTTTTTTAGATATAGGTGCTAATATAACCGATGAGATGTATGGTGGTGTATACCACGGTTCGAAAAAACATGTACCTGACTTAGATCTGGTTATGAAAAGATGCTGGGAAGGTGGAATGGAGAAGATGATAATAACTGGCGGTAGTCTAGCTGATTGTGCAACTGCACTTAAACTTGCCGAGACAGACGGTAAGAGGTTTATAATTTACTAGCACATGACCATACTAAGACAGTACCCACTTACCTAACTTTAAAAAGGAAAACCATAAGGCTTGAATCAATGACGTTACATGTATCTAGAATGCATCTAGACTTGCTATTGTCTCACAAAATTAAGATGAAGTGTAGAAGTAAGAAAGACTCTTTATGTTTCCTGAAAATTCTTAATTCAAACATTGTTCATGTATGACAAAGATTTAAAAAATGTGTGTATGAAGAAACAAACAATATGACTGGGCCGCGTTTTCGTATTCAAAAGTTGCGTTAAATACTATCTCAAGACCAACTATAGACTACAGCCTGGGCGCCTGATGGATTTTGAGGTGTCAAATGATCAAGTCAGTGCCGTGCCGTAATTGAGAGAAAGATAGTTTGTAAATGGCGGCGATTGTTGTTAATACTCGTTATTGCTGCTGATTTGTATGTTGGTTTACCACAGACAGAAAACAGTTAAGTTTACTTAAGTGAGTGTAAGCAGTGACTTCGTAATTTGGCAGTTGTGCGCTCAGACCTGTACTGTTGTGTTGAGTACCTCAAAAAAGATGCCTAAATTGATTGAAGTGCTTTTCTAATTATGTGAGTAGTACTAACATTAAATTATTAATTATCAAACCGATGGTCTTTTTCAATCACCTCCCCCCCCTTTCATTTAAGGTGGGAAACCTCATTTCAATATTTGAAAACCTTATACACGCTCATACAGGTAACCCCCGTTCTTCGCAACCCCGTTAAATGTAGATTCGTTATAACGCAGTATTTTTTACAACACTTTTCCGGCATTGGCACATTCCAGGAATCGTCATAATGTGCGGTTGCACGAGCGAGATATCTTTCTTTTTCGTTCACTCACATAATGCATATGTACATATCATGTATATGTAAATTCCCCTTGTATGATTTAAAATGTCAATCAGACAATGTGAAAAGCCGGTTAAGAAAATTCGCAATAGTGACTTAAGAAAAGAAACTCAAAATAATCAAAGCGATAGAAAATGGGGGTAAAGTTCGGTACTTGGGAAGCACTCCGAAAAAATAAGTTGAATTATTTTTATACTAACTTTGGGCTGGAAAATCCGAATCTGAAGGAATTAGGTTGGGGAGGTCAATATCAACTGAGTTACAGGACTTTAAAGTTTCGTACACAGGAACAAATCCGCAATGCATTTTTGACATATTGTATAGAAAAAGTCAAAGTAATTCAATGATGCCAACCTCAGAAAATTACCAAGTGTTGCCATTAAGCAATAATATCAATATTATTATGTGAATAGAATGTGTCAAAACACGAGAAAAAGAAATGAAAGATAAAAATAAATCTGGATGTATTAGGTAAACACTAATTTAGGTACCGGAGTTTTGGAAATAAAATGACGTAAAAAATCATGCTTTTTTTCTAGTAATTTTTTTTTTTATATAATACATTCACTTTTTTATCACAAACCATGTTACACAAACCTAGCGTAGCCGCTTAACTACTTGAAAACTGGGATGTTTTTCTTGCCTTGACGTGAGCAGGCGCTATAAAGGGGGAACATCCTTTTGTATCATAAACCATGTTACACAAACCTAGCGTAGCCACTAAACTACTTGAAAACTGGGATGTTTTTCTTGCCTTGACGTGAGCAGGCGCTATAAAGGGGTAACTTTCTTTTGTATCACAAACCATGTTACACAAACCTAGCGTAGCCGCTAAACTACTTGAAAACTGGGATGTTTTTCTTGCCTTGACGTGAGCAGGCGCTATTAAGGGGGAACTTTCTTTTGTATCACAAACCATGTTAGACAAACCGAGCGTAGCCGCTAAACTACTTGAAAACTGGGATGTTTTTCTTGCCTTGACGTGAGCAGGCGCTATAAAGGGGGAACATCCTTTTGTATCACAAACCATGTTACACAAACCTAGCGTAGCCGCTAAACTACTTGAAAACTGGGATGTTTTCTTGCCTTGACGTGAGCAGGCGCTATTAAGGGGGAACTTTCTTTTGTATCACAAACCATGTTAGACAAACCGAGCGTAGCCGCTAAACTACTTGAAAACTGGGATGTTTTTCTTGCCTTGACGTGAGCAGGCGCTATAAAGGGGGAACATCCTTTTGTATCATAAACCATGTTGCACAAACCTAGCGTAGCCACTAAACTACTTGAAAACTGGGATGTTTTTCTTGCCTTGACGTGAGCAGGCGCTATAAAGGGGTAACTTTCTTTTGTATCACAAACCATGTTACACAAACCTAGCGTAGCCGCTAAACTACTTGAAAACTGGGATGTTTTTCTTGCCTTGACGTGAGCAGGCGCTATTAAGGGGGAACTTTCTTTTGTATCACAAACCATGTTAGACAAACCGAGCGTAGCCGCTAAACTACTTGAAAACTGGGATGTTTTTCTTGCCTTGACGTGAGCAGGCGCTATAAAGGGGGAACATCCTTTTGTATCACAAACCATGTTACACAAACCTAGCGTAGCCGCTAAACTACTTGAAAACTGGGATGTTTTCTTGCCTTGACTTGAGCAGGCGCTATTAAGGGGGAACTTTCTTTTGTATCACAAACCATGTTAGACAAACCGAGCGTAGCCGCTAAACTACTTGAAAACTGGGATGTTTTTCTTGCCTTGACGTGAGCAGGCGCTATAAAGGGGGAACATCCTTTTGTATCACAAACCATGTTACACAAACCTAGCGTAGCCGCTAAACTACTTGAAAACTGGGATGTTTTTCTTGCCTTGACGTGAGCAGGCGCTATTAAGGGGGAACTTTCTTTTGTATCACAAACCATGTTACTTATTATATTTTTATTGTTTAATTATATATAGGTACTTTGAAATTATTATTTCACATAGCAAAAAGTGTTTTATTTGGAAAATCACAGTTTTTTTTATATAAAGATACGGACCTAGTAATATAATATCAAACCAAAAACTAATACAAAAAATAATAAAACTAAAAAATAATAATCTATTATTAATAATCTATTATTTGTAATTAATAATAATCTATTATTTATTAATAATTATTATTATTATTATTTAATCTATTATTTATTAATAATCTATTATTTGTACATCAATGTAAAATGCATCCACATAATAACATTGATATTATTGCTTAATGGCAACACTTGGCAATTTTCTGAGGTTGGCATCATTGAATTACTTTGACTTTTTCTGTACAATATGTTAAAAATGCATTGCGGATTTGTTCCTGTGTACGAAACTTTAAAGTCCTGTAACTCAGTTGATATTGACCTCCCCAACCTAATTCCTTCAGATTCGGATTTTCCAGCCCAAAGTTAGTATAAAAATAATTCAATTTATTTTTTCGGAGTGCTTCCCAAGTACCGATTTTTTTCCGAAAATGGTAGTAAATTGCAGTAGTAGATAGGGATTTAAAATTGCCTGAGTACACAGTGCGATCAATTGAGCAGCAAAAAGACAAAATTAAGGCTCGCGAAAGCGTTACTCCGATTACAGCGATAAAAGTTTCGAGAACCAGAAGTTTATTGATGACAGAAATGAAAAAATGCCTGTGAGAACCCAAATAATTATGAATAAATCACGTGTTTGGGAACATTCAATGTTTCAATTTTTTTTTTAAATCCCTTATTAAATGCGGAATTTTGCTTAACGCGGCCTTGTCCGGAACGCTCTCCCGCGATCAGCGGGGGTATCTGTAATTTATAATAATAAGTAATACTTGGATATTTACCAATGAAATCTTATTCCTTGGATTTTACTAGTGTTTTCCAAGTAATTAAAACACTTTTTCATTACGCATGAAGGCTTTTGGCACCTTTTAATGCAGTTTACTTAGAGTTAGCACAACACCTTACGCGACGAGTGACAGTTTACTACTAAAACTACGAAATCGAAAGCACTACAATTCATGTACTTTTTGCTTGCCACTTTGGATCTTTTTTTAAAAAGAAAGACAAACATTCCCGGGTTACGAATAACCCAACAACATTTGAAAATCTCCTACTACCACCACACTAAGCGGAAGATGTTGCTTGTGTTGTAATGGAGGACTTAGCCAGCCGAGGAATCGAACACGGAACCCAAACGCAATGCCCACTCAACCACTGACCGGTCTATAATATATGTATATACAGCGCCTTTATGTATATTTAAACATCCATTAATCGGTTAATGGTACAAATCAGACTGTAAAAATCCATAATATGTATCAAAGTCCACATCTAATTATCTCATCTGTGCGGTGATGCTGTAGATATTGTGGATTTAAAAAAGGATCATAGAATAGTTTATTGGCTACTTACTATTTTGGCCGCATGCACACTAAAGTTTGTAGTCATTAACACAGACTTGTCCTAATGAGGATAAAAATTGGACAGTAAACAGTAATACCAACCATGTAAAGAAAGAATAAATAAATTAGTCCAATACATAAACCCAGTGTTCAAATCCGTTGTGTACGAAGAGCTTAAGCGCATCTCCTTCGACGAAAATGTGTACACACTTTGTGGAAAGTTAGGTCGGGACCACAATGGTTTTGCTTTCCGTGGCCCTGCCCCATGTTTATGGTAATGTTTGAGGTATTGTTTGTGAAATTGGTCGCAAGAGACCGGCCTTTATACATAATAACATTTCAAATTCTTGACTTTTCAATAAACCTCGCTTCTTTTAGACAGATTATACACCACTATCGGATGTCATCCGACGAGGTGTAATGCTTTTGAGGACAATCCTGAAGAGTACTTAAGTAAACTGAAAGATCTTGCTGCTAAGGGAGGCTCCAAAATAGTAGCAATAGGAGAATGTGGACTAGATTACGACAGACTTAACTTCTGCTCCAAAGAAGTGCAAAAAAGGTAAGTAAAAACAAATGCAGTTTAAATTATTTGAAACAAGCATCTTATTTAGAGAATTTTCGACACTATGTGCTAAAAATGGTTGCATTAATCTAGACATTTAAAATTTAATTTATTTATTTACATCTATCATTTCAGATGTTAATGCCAAAGCTCACCATTTGAATGTTTTTCTGTTTAGAAATTGTCATTAAATCGCGTTTATATTTTCAGGTATTTCAACTATCAATTGGAGCTATGCGAGGCATTAAAGCTGCCACTATTTTTGCATTGCCGGGCAGCCTGGGATGATTTTTTTGAAATCCTGTCGGCTAACGAGTCAAAACTCAGTGGGGGAGTGGTGCACTCCTTTGACGGCTCCGAAGAAAACTTGAAGGAATGCATCCGAATGGGATTCTATATTGGCATCAACGGATGGTAAGAGATTGATGGGAAGAAGACTCAGATACCTGTTGTGAAACCAAAAGATATTGCTAATTATTCAAAGACAAAAGATATCGCTAATTATCCAATGACAAAAGATATCCAATTATCCAATGACAAAAGATATGGCTAGTTATTCAATGACAAAAGATATCGCTAATTATCCAATGACAAAAGATATGGCTGATTATTCAATGACAAAAGATATCGCTAATTATCCAATGGCAAACTTTATCAGTTGTTCCTACGGTACTGGGTTAGTGTCAGAGGAACACGGGAAACATGTAAACGTCTTAACAAACGGATTGCAATCTTTAGAGCACAGGCGTGGGAATGCTATCCCTGTTCTACCGGTATTTCAATGGAAGATGCTCCGAGGAACTAGCGTCATTGATATCACATCACCCTCGGCACCGGTGCATAGTCGGGAAACATGCCAAACACTTGCCAGCTTATGTACACGGTCGACATTTGTCACATGAGAATGGGTCATTTTTACGACTCGTTCTTGAGTTCAACAGCTCGGTTGTGGAACGATTTGCCGGCCTCTGTGTTTCCTCCTTCCTACAAAATGGGTCTCTTCAAGACCCATGTTCACTCCTTCCTCTCCTCAAAAAGACCCTCCACGCAGCATCTTCAAAGATGACATAGTTAGTTGACCTCCTGTATGGAGTTAATATAAAAAAAACAAAAAAATAAAAAAAGAACGGGAGATAGCACGGAACCTATTGAATGGGTGCTTACGGAAGTTATGAAGGCCACCTCCTTATCGATAATAAAATTAATGAGTCGGAATCTATTGACTTTTTAGAGATGGCGTAATTTTCAAATCAGTAATGGTGGTTTGATCAAAAGATAACATACATATTACAAAATGAATGAAAATACCTTATCTTTTTTGGTTATGTTATCATTTTAATACACACTCCTACTGTTTATCTTACCTCATTGCATCTTGTATCCTTATATTATTATTGTTGTCATTGCAGCTCTTTAAAAACAAGTGATAATCTAGAGGTGGTTGCTAAGATACCCATAGACAAACTCTTGCTGGAGACAGACTGTCCCTGGTGTGAAATCAAACCGTCTCACGCTGGTTACAAATACATCAAGACTCGGTATCCCTCTGTTAAGAAGGAGAAGTTCTCTGAAGGGTCCATGGTGAAGGGGAGAAATGAACCGGTCAATATAATGTAAGTATCATTGATTTAGCTAATCCGCAAGCATAAGATGCGCTGACACATATCTCTTGCCGTGCACAGAAAGAGGATGGTTTATTAGTAGTTCGCCGGTGCTCATTAATGGCTTGTCGTGGCACCACACCAGCCGCCTTCATCCTTCATTCCGGACAACACTATGGAAATCTTTATTTTTTGATCCAACTATTGATAACTAGTTGATGTGTCTAAGAAAAGATTTTTATTTATTTTTGTTTTCATTTGAATATCGCACAAGAGTCCCAACAGCCAGTGAGACTATATCCCCGATCGGGGTATGTTCTGATGCTGAAGGTATTGATGAGGGGAAGGAGATGAGGAAGCACCTGGCTATTCAGATCTGGTCACCAAACACGGCTAGTGCTGTTTCAATTCTGAACAGTGGTGTTTCACCAGGATGACACTGAGAGTATCTTTCACTTCGAAATGTGCTGCAAATATACTATATATTATTTGTATTTAATTAATTGTTAAACAATACACATTAATTAAATAAAATTTACCCGCGCACGCCGGGATATAAACATACGGATTCGTAGTCGAGAGCCTTATCTCTAAAAATTGCGACAGATTAAAAAATATATATATTTTAATTACCTAGGTTAGGATAGTTTGTGTTAGCTAAGTCAGCAAACTGCTTTTTATAAGCTGTTTCATTTTAACCTGTTACTACTTGGTAGACTTACTTTGGTAGACATAAAATATTTAACAACTTCCTTCTTATTTCAGGCAAGTTTTGGAGATTATAGCCGGAGCCAGAAACGAAGACCCAGAAGTCATGTGCCAGACCATTTTACAAAATACTAAAACATTGTTCTTTTCAAAATGACACAAAATGATTTGCCTTACTATGACTGGGTTCTACCATTGACTGTTAACCATGTCAGTTTTATTGCGTGGAATCAAAATATGCATTTGTAAGTTCCAGTGTATCAAAATTCATACCATTTTGGTTTATAATGAAATCATCTGCACTGATGATTGAATACTGCAAGGCTGCCTGAAAAATTGGAGGAAGCGCAGCACGGCTTAAAACCCCAAAAACAAACACACTTATAATAAACTTATAATTTGTTTGATAGCTTTACATTTGTTTAGAATTAAAACAAACAGCTATCAATTATATTCAATAAAAAAAGAACAAGAAATTATAAAACTTTTTTTTTTATTCCGTTAAATTACAACAATAACAATAATGATATGAAAAAAAAACATAATTTTATTGATTTCAAAATATACATACACCAGGTATTAAAAGGGGGGGTTCAACTCTAAAAAGAAATAGAAAATATAAAGTTAAAAAAAAAAAGACGGATATAAAATTGTGTAAATATAAATAATCTCACTTATTATTAGTCATTCAAACAGAGCTATAATGGAATGAGAACATAAACCCATACACAATAATAATAAATTAAACTTTAATGAGATACCATCCTCAATCAAACCTTCTCCAGTCCAACTAAAGAAAAATGCAATGTTTCAAAGGAATGAAGAGTAAACGTGTTTTTTTAGATTTTTCCGTAATATTTAAACAGAAGGATAAAATTCATCCATACTGATTATTTGTGTATTTCATTTGGGGTTCAATGTTGTATAGTACGTGGGGAAGGGGGGGGGGGGGGGGGTGTTAAAAACTATATTATAACGGAAGAGGAATGCTTCACTGTATTTTAGAGTAGTGGTCGACCTGCTTGTGGAACCAGTCATAGTACTCCGCAGCGTAGATCTGGGTGGTGTTGAGAGCTTGAAGGGTCTTGGCCTGCAGGATTGCGGGGGCCCAGTTGTCACTGCAATATAAAACATTTATTGTTATTAGGCGTCAATCGTGGATGATGAATCGCCGTGGGTAAGATTGTAGGAGTTTAGGAGACATGGCACAACAAGTTATGCCGTAGAAATCCATTTCTTGAAAAGTGTCCATCTTATAGATGCAAAAAACAAAGTGATTGAGAGTTTTTGCTTTCCGAATCTAATATATCAATATTAATTTGTAAACTTAAAGCATTTCAAGGTCATTCAAGTCATGTCTCAGATATAGGTGAATATACAGAAAAATGGTACACGGTTAAAATGCAAAAAAAAAAAACTGTTAGTTATAGTTATATTGTCTAAAACTATTAGTTGTAGTTATATTTAGTTGTTTTAAAAAAAAAAAAAAGTTAGGTATACTGAATACTGTTTAATAATATTTGTTTGGCGGTCCGTCCTCTCTGCCTACCCCTGCGGTGAAACGGCGTGATGGTTAGTTAGTTTTTTTATTTTTTTTATACTGAATGTGTGTACATATTCAGTATACCTTGACTCCTTACTTTTACTACTTTCAACTTTAAATTTACACTATATATTTATACTGTTGCATTCTTAATATTGTTGTACCATTTATACGATAAATAAATTTATTGTTTTAGTGGCACATGTTGTGCCGTGTATGTTGGAAATAAATAAATAAATAATGAGAAGTGTTTCAGCTTTTTCAAAATGGAAGATAATGCATTTTAATAGTTATTTTGTTAAAATTAAAATCGATTGTTCGCTTGGCGGCATAGACATTCAAATTAATAGACGAGCTTATCATGGAAAGGGGGACAAATCACGTTGCTCGGGGCGAAGAGTGACCGTCCCCCTTTTAGATTGTAATATCAGCAACTCGCATTGTAATATGTATCACCATTCGGTGCTGCTTAATCTAAAATCTGCTTACGAATTACTTGTCCTTTTTACAATGGCAAGCAAATTGCTGGATGCGTAAAAACTTGACTACAAATCGGGCAAACAGAAGTTCGGATTTGTTTCTAAAACATGTATTTTGTTACGCTATTTTGTTAGACACTTACGTTATAATTTAACTATCTCACTCAATTTTAGCGTCGCTAATGGTGGAATCAGACGCTTCACTTTTCGCTCATCTCTGTCTTTCATTCCACCTTTCACTCGGAGCGGCACGTCTGAACAAGAGATGAAAATTAGTGAACCGATCTGACAATGTTGGATATTGGCATTGTCAAAATGGTATTCGTTCGGCTAATTTGCTTGTTTTTGGGAAAACGTATCATAGAAATCGTTGTGTCTCCTTTACTATCATGGTAAGAAATAAGATCAACGTTTCCCAACCGGCCGGTCCGCAGAGATTTTCTGCCGGTCTGCAGAAATATTTGTCATTGGTTGGTATTTGCAAAAAATTTTCATTTGTTATTTCAATACTTACCTGTTATAATATAATATTAAAAACCAATAAACAAAATACTACATAAATAAAAGTTTTTATTCCGGCGTTACCGGTCTGCAAAACTTTTCTCCTATTTTCACCGGTTTTCTCAGGCTTAAAAAGGTTGGGAAACGCTGATAAAACAGTATTGGAAGGAGAAAACAACACTCTATACGTATATTGAAATCTAAATTGTTAACCACGAAATAATTAAAATGTACATCTTTATGAAACCAAAGTTTCCAACCACAATTTTAAAAAGAAATTATGAAACTTTTGGAATTATTTTTATATGAAAAAAAAGTGATGATAATGTTTTAGTGAACTTTATTTTTCTGTGCAGGTCCGGTACGCTCTTCATTTCATTTACAACTGATGTCAGTTTATTTAAAGCATCCTCAAAACCTCCTGGTGCCTAAAATACGTCACTAATAATAATACTCAAAACCAAAATCTTCAGTTCTGGCCAAATTAATGACCTGACTGATTTTGCTTTGTGATGATTGTGAACTCGGTTTCCCTAATTTACTAATTACATGGGCACAGCTAGAACTTTAATACCAATTTTAATGATATCTGATCTGTTCGCACACGAGATCTAAGAAGTTTCACTAAGCCACAAGCGCATATTATGACAACTGCGTGATGGGATTAGATTATATTAAAAAGGCAAGCTTTGTAAAGAAGTTGAATTGTACTCACACAAACACTTTGGTCATCAGATATGTTGAGGTGACCTCGCAGTAGTAGCCGGAGAAGCTCTTCACCGCGTTCCATGCCGTCACGGAATACGTTCCCACGGAGTTTAAAAAACCGGGAATGTAATGGTCCACGGTGGAGTAGACGGCCGGCCACTTGCCCACCGCATAGTCCCGTACGTTGGAGTAGAGCTGGCAGGCCTGATTGCCCACGATGAGCGCCATGTCCTTGGTCAGCTCCAGGTAGGGCTTCGTCACCTCCACCGTAGCCGACCAGTAGTAGGGAGTGTTCTTCTCCACCCACATGTAACTCTTGGCGGACGCGGCTAAACTCTTGGACCACGCTATCTGGCAATACTCCAGGGCTCCAATGTTGTCCAGAAACTGACCGGTTCTGCTCTCTGTAAAAACATACAATTATTCATAATTAGCGCCCTTTAGTGATTCAATCTCCTCGAGGATGCTTTATCCTGTTATTGTTGATTTTAGATTTTTCTAAATTGTGTTTTTAGATAAGTTTTAAGGGTATCAAAATTGTTTTCCCAGGCAGAACAAAATTATTTTTTAACCCTTAATTAGGCGCAAGGGGTCATCAAGATCATTTCAAATTGAAAACAAAATACGTTCTCTTGGGAGTTGACCCCATGCGACCAATTACGTAACAATTAACAAAGTACTAAATAACCAAACAAAATTCCAAAAGTGTGGTAAACTTATTTGTCAGCAACACTTCAGGGCTTACTGCTTTGGAATTAATAAATCTGCTGATGAGTCTGAATATATATTTTTTTAAAGTTGATCTCGGCTGTCTGAATAATTTGTAGTTAAGAGATTAGAAGCTGTTTTATTTTTTTTATTGTTTAATGGCAAAGTTATGCTTTTGTTTCTTGATGTTAATTATAAATAAAGTATGTATTTTAATTTTTTTGATAATACATTCTTCATTTTGTTTATTTCTTCCACTCCATTTTCATTTATTTCTTTGGGGTCAGTGGTGACCCCATGCGACTAATTGTGTGATTTTCTTAATGCGCCTAATTAAGGGTTACAGGCAGTCAATTAATTAACAGATACCTAAGGATGGGTTGTTTGACAGAATTTGAATAATTCATCAAATTTCAAAATTAAAACTAGAGTTCTGTTATTATTTCTCCCATGCATCCGATACCGATATATTGGCGATATTGTTTATAACGGAATCGACGATATTAACTTGCCGATATACCGATGCAGTTTGAATTTTCTAATACGCGGCACAATTTAAATATGCTCGGGGAATCCCCACGTTTCATAATTCAATAATAATAAATTCTTAATTTCCGCTAGTTGCTTGTTGTCAATTATTTATTTTATTATGCACCAAAAGCAATTGTTGCTTTCGGTGCACAATAAAATAAATAATTAATTTCTTCCACAACTTTTTACATCTTTTGAAATCTTCACTGTCCGTAATGATATCGGTATCGTCGATACTTTTTTATAAATATCGGTATCGTATCGGTAGAAGTGCGTATCAATTATTTCATCATGGACCGGTTGTTTCACAGTAGGTTGTAAATAAAATTTCATGATTATTAACCTCACGTGCCAGGCGTATTTGGAAAAACCGCACGGAAATTACCTTCCCGACTTTTGGTCAAATTTCCCTATAAAAACAAAGGAATTGTTTTTTTGCGATTGTTTTCTGTTTATCAAATAATGTATCTTATTATTCATATCATGATAATATCGTTACAAGTTTGAAAAAAAAAAATTCTCCCATTCGGCAAACAAATATCAAAAAAAATATATATATTTATACGAATATGAACTGATTGTATTGTTTCTACACAAACCTGAATATACATCCTACATGAAAACCTACAATTCAAACTACTTTTTTTAAAAGTTGACACCCGGTAAAGCGGGAAAAAAATATGACACCCGAATGTCATAGATAATTACTTTAAAAAATATTCAGAGGGGCTAGATTAATCAAATTAACTGTAACGTCAAGAAAGATATTGGCGCAAGCGATTCTGACCTTGTTCATCATACAGTTTCTTTATACATAATGGTTAAAATCGCAATTAAAAAAAAAAAAAAAAAAAAATTAGTAACGCGCACGCCGGCGCATTTACGGTACAGGACAGGTTAAGTTTGAAATTTGATGAATTGTTTACATTCTGTGAAACAACCCATCCTAAGTAATTATTTTCTTGTTATTCTTCCTTCTTAAAAGACCTCAACCATAGATAATAGAAATCAAAGGAGATATGGCATTGAAGCGTGCCGACAGCAGTTTAGCTATGACCAAACTGCACGAACATCAATGCGGCGGAGCCAATGAAAGATATGCATTTGGTGTGTAGGTAGAAACAAAGGCGGGCACTATTTTGGTTGAATGACATTGTCGAAATTACTGGAAGCGCAATTTCACATTAATAATGGTTGGCCCATCTCCCTTTTTTCTGTATCTACGAGTTCAATAAAAAGGGAATAAATCAGGACTGGCATGAGGATACTTACTTTCAAATGAACCTGATGTCTGCACATCGTAGGCCAGTAAGCATCCAGCAATAGCGGGTAGCAAAAGCAACGACGCTATTATCCAGAAGATGCTCCTCGACTTGACCATTTTCTTTTGGACATTCTGGAATAAATAATCACATCAGTAACTGAATTATCATCACTATCAATTGTTCTCATCTACACTTCCGGATGAACACCTCCACAGAGAGATGTGAATAGAAAAAAATCATGTTGATAGATTTGTTTTTTAAATTTTCAGACTAGTCAGTTTTTACAAGTTGAAGAAACTAGTTGCTAACCCTATACAAATCTAAAGCTTGTTCCACAGGCGAATTTGGGAGCCACCTCTAGGCTGAAACTGACAAATACTCCATAAACTTGATTGAATCTGTGCAAAGGAGGGCAGTTTGTCTGGATGATTATTATGATATTTGACAGCCTCCGAAATCGAGGGGGTAAGGCTTTCAACTCCCAATCCGAAGATCGCGGTTTCGAATGCGGCGTGCGCAAATAAATTTTATTTGATTAATTTGTGATTTCACAATTAATTAAAAATAATATGTAGTGTATTTGCGGCATGTTCCAGAGTGGAAGATACTCTCAGTATCGCCCTGGTGTAAGAACCATTTGGAATTGAAACATTGCTTGAAATGGCTTTAGCCGTGTTTGGTGACCAGATCTGAATAGCCAGACTCGAATTTCAGATAAAAATTCAGTATTCAACCTCCCACCTCCCTGTACCCCATCTCCTTCCCCTCCCCACTACCTTCAGCCTCACAACAGACCACAATTGGGGATGCCGTAGTTTTACTGTCTCCAGAAGGGAGCAGTTGGGACTGTTGTGCAGTATTCATATTAAAAAAAGAAAAAAATGCTGAGTCTGTTCTACAGGTATTTCAATAGAGCCTGCTCAAAGGAGTTAGCAGCATTGACGCCTGCGCGCCAGTTCTACGTGAAACTCGAACAGAACACCCATTCATAATTGATGCAGTCTTCATTTGTTAGGTTGTTACTCCTTCATATAATTTGGGTCTCTTCAAGGCACACATTAACAAATAAATAATCCTTCCAGCCAATTCCATAACCCACCTCATAACTATTTATTTAAATTACATAACTGAAGATTTATCTTCAGATAACATAAGAAAAAAACCCGTTAAATTGCACAATATGTGATTTCAATAAAAAAAAGTACGAGCTTATCAACATTTCACAATTGTGGCAGCTGTAATAAAGGCTACTACAAGCCCCTGACAACTGATCTCCTCGGTGACAACTAACAATAATTCTTTGATTGAAAGTGCTTATAGCAAGTTTTCATTATCAATTTGTACACATTAATAACATAATAATTCATATGTGCAGCTTATGCAGCAGCTATCATGTTGTATATATTGCTGACAGATATATTACTTGAAGCTAAAATTATCACATTATCGAATACTGAATTTTTGTCTGAAATACGAGTCGTAAAAATAATTGATAAATTCATCGATTTATCAATTATGCCCAAAATATGTACACGGATGACATTTGTCACATGAGAACGGGTCGTTTTTATGACTCATTCTTGAGTTCAACAGCTCGGCCGTGGAACAATTTGCCGGCCTCTATATTTCCTCCTTCCTACAACATGCGTTTCTTCAAGACTCATGTTAACCTTTCCTCTCCTCAAAAAGACCCTCCACACAGCATCTTCAAAGATGACATATCCTGTGTGGAGTTAATATTAATTTTTTTTTTTAATATTTCCATTAGCACAATCTGCCATATGCAAAATAGTTTGTTAAATTAAAACCATAGATTTATAATTGAAATTGAGTACTTATAATAGAATAGGTATGTGTTAGAACTTATAAATTATTCAATTATGGCTTCAAGTCATGAATAGCGGTATGTATTTGTTAATAATTTTATGTGCATATATTTTTGATGTAGAATGGGCAAATGTATAATGGAGGAATAACTTAGATGTGATCTTTGTTTGTGTAAAATAATGTAAAAACAACAGAGTTTTCCATTGATAATAAATTGAAAATCTTGCACAAACAATGATAAATGGATATATGTATTTAAAAAGGAACATTGGTGTGGCTGTGCTTGTGCAGTTCATCATAGCTGGTCGGTAAAGTAGTCAGTCTATTGGTCCTAAGCTTCTATGAATATTTTATCGTAAACAATCGACATTCTGGAATTTTCTGTCTTTTTCGTTTTCATACGAGATGTGAGAGGCAGAGGATAATATGGAAGAATTTAGCATGACAAACATTTTTTGCATTACTACAACATTTATGGTAAATTCTTTGGTTTTATAAAGGCAAGGCAATGGATGGATATCTGCAGGTTGACGTGGATTTATCTACATATTTATTTTTTAAGCATTGTCAGCAATTTTGGTTTGTTTTAAGAGCAGGGGTCTATCGGGTCGAAGAAGATTAGATAAACAAGCCTTTCATGAGTAAATCTGTCACAGAAGAAAATGAACTTTGATAATATATTATGATTTCCCGCCATTATCAATGTAACCTCTCGTTATGTCATAGCGAAGCTGAACAATTTCAGCCTTTGGACATGTTGAAACAGAAGTTAGTTAGAATTTAAACGTGGAGTCATTTATATCCTTTAAGACAACCTTAAATCTTATCTCTACCAGCCACTTTCGCTAATCAATATAGAGCTCAAAGATAATTTATTTAAACTTAGCGGAAGACTTAACAAAGGATTACTCAAATTCATTTGTCTGTTATTTTTGGATTGAGGGTTTGCACAAGTTTGATTAAGTTTCAAGGCGTATAAAAACTGAACAATATTGTACTTCTCGGTGAGTAAATGGTCTACAAATCTAACTAAGATCTGCAGGTGCAATTCCTATTGTAGTACAACAATGTTAGATGTTGGATGTTACCAGTATTCTTTAAAACCATTTTATAGAATACTGTCAGATAAATTTAATACACAAGATAAAACATTAAACTACCTACATTGAAAAACAGAAGATTGTAGGTTTTACAGATAAGTATTAATTTATGCTTTCATAGTAAAAACCTACAGCTCTAAGCAATATGATGCTACAAGTAAAATTCAAGTTGTCCCATGTAAATTTGAACAATTATTTATGAATGTATACCTATGTCCGATTTACACGAACTATATACGAACACGACTTTACTGTAGTCGTGGGAAATAATGTGAACAGGTGGTCAAAGCAGTTAAATAAACATGACAGATCAACACTCTCAGCGGACACAAGTCACATCGGACAATATGTAATAGAAACGCACTTAATTAATTGCACAAAAACTAGTTTTAATTGTGAAAATAAGTATTCCCTCAAGCCATTGAATAAAATAATAATTATAATACTTAGATGAGTGGGTAGATTCCATAACCATAGATTAATTTTAGTAAGGGCTCAGTTCAAAAACGTAAAACATGAAGCAGATTATAGGACAATGATGGGATGATGACTTGCCACCTCAGCTACCCAAATGTACCTAATTATTGGCTGTCAAAAAATGACACGCCTTTTATTTGAACGGAAAGGGGTGTTTTTAGTGGAAATGTGAATGGAAATAAACGATATAAATGATAATAATGAACATACCTTTGCACTATTTGAATTGTTCGCATTTTTATAGGTCGGCGCATTTTTTGATTTCACGTTACTTTTTGGTGCCATATTTTACGGTATTCTAAGTTCTAAACTTTTATCACTATAAATAAACGCACTAAAATGGAGTGAAACGCAGCTTTATAAAACTTTGCACTTGTCGGTGGAATTTGTTAAAATATTGCGAGAATATTCATAAAAAATAGCCACGGAGATGCGGAGACACGAGTGCAGAAAATGTGGAAGCGGAGATCGGAGACCTGGAGAATACACCTTCCTCGGAAATAGGTGTTGGTCCGCGAAGATCGGAACAGGTAACTAATGCGAGCGGAATATATTACAGCGAGCTACTGAAACAAGTACTGTAAGTAGTTGTCTAGCTGTACCGTGGTGGCTGCTTCGCTGGTCGGCCTGACAGAAGAATGTAAAAGCTTCAAGCGGCCGAAAATCGAATACGAAACGTGTTACTGGATCAGAACTTTCTAATCACCTTTTTTACCCGCCGTGACACATCACTACTCTGTCAAACATGAAACGTCGAGCATCGATTGTCAGTGGCTTGTGAACGCGCTCGGGATTCTCGGGAAGCGACTTTTATAAATAAAAATGGTATGCATCCATACAAAACTCAATTTTTTCAATATCAATATACCTTTTTCATGGTGAGCGAAGGAAAAGAAGCAAAATTTTAATATAAAATATTGAAGCACGCTAAACCCTACGCCAAAACCGAACTCACAACGCGCATCTCCCAAATTCCCAACTTCCAACGATTGATATTTGGAACAAAAGGCTACAAGCCGACCGAGAACGTAAAATTTTTTTACGTACGACAATGACCTTTATACACAACGCACCTAAGGCTATTTTACCGTTTTCACGGCCACGCGTTCAATGATTCTACGCAACATTTTTTTACTAGTAAACATGACCGGTACAACATTTTTTAACGAGACTAAAATAAATTCACAAAATCATCGGTAATAGATGTCGATGATAAATAATTATTGCCGCCCGGTATTTTTAAAGGTTTACCTGGATAATATTAATGCTTATTGGTCAATTTCGTACACAAACAACCCAATATTACTAGGTATAATTTTAATCATCGAACAACTTTTTTAAAATGTGATTAACATAAGAGTCCTGACTGCTCCCTACCGTCTGGAGCCAGTGATACTATGTCATCCTCAATGTATTGGAGTATGTTGTGAGGCTTAAGGTAGCGGGGACGGGGAGATGGGGACGCGGAAAGTGGAGAAGTACCTGGTTATTCAGATTAGGTCAATAAACACGTCTAAATCCATTTCAAGCAAAGTTTCGAGTCTTAATGGTCTTTCACCGGGGCGATTCTATCACTTTGGAACATGCTGCAAATATATTAAATATTAGATATGATTTTAGATTTTCACGACTTATTTTTAGCCAAAAGTATTTTTGTACTTAATTTATTTTTGGGGTGTTATGCCGTATTGCGACCTCCTTCTTTAGCCAACGTGTCGGACAGCATTACAGTGTCCATCATCAGGGCAGATGTGAATATTAAATATTATTCTAATGAATAAATTGCAAAATAAAACAAATTAATCAAATAAAGTTTGCTTGAGCACGCCAGAATTTGTACCCGCGACCTCCGGATTTGAAGTCAATGATAACAATCACTCTACCACGTCAGATCTATGATTAAAAACTATGCGTAAATAAAATAAAAACCCACAACCCCAATGGGGTATTTTCGCAAACTACAATACCGTTAAAAATGTGAATTTTTAATATTTTCATTCATAATTATTGATAAAAAAAAACTGCACAAACACTATGACAGAAACCGCTACTGGTAAGATGGCTGTCACCAACGTCGCCTGGCGTGACGTCAACGCCGCCGAATTCACGAATAAAAAATGAACATGTCGTTTAAGTGGCAAATCAAAAATAACACATTAATAACTCAGGTACGGGACATATGTCATTCCTATGTCTACCTACGTTAAATTATCGTGAAAACAAGCTTATGTGTCCAAGCGGTTAAATCATTTTAGAAAATTTATTACTCAAATTTTTTTTGTCTTTTTCAGAAAAAAAAAACAGTGAAATTACCCTATTTAGATTTTAAAGTTCAATAATGCAAGTGAATAACCAGAGTAAAAGATACTCTCAGTATCGCCAAGACCACCACTTGTTGAATGAATTGAAAAATGGTTTGAAATGGCTTTAGCCACATCTGGTGACCAAATCTGAATAGCCAGGTAGTTCCCCACCACCTTCCTCTCCCCACTATTTTTAGCCTGACAAGAAACCCATTGTGCGCTTTTGTAATTACCGTGACGATCCACGATTACATTACCGTGACCAGTGGCGGTTCGTGACTTTTGGTGTGCTAGAGTGCTAATATTAAAAAATGGCATTATTATTGGTGTTGTGGTAGCCGAAAAAATTATTAAAAATTTAAGTTTTTGTATGAAGATTTTCGAAAAAAAAAATTATTTTGGGTACAACAACATCAGTAATGCCATGTTTGTAATGTTAGAATTCTAGCAGAAAAAGTCACGAGCCACCACTGACCGTGATGGCACAAAAAAGGCAGTAAACATATGTTCCTTATCACAATAATGCTGTAGCTCTTTCTAACACATCAAATAATGGTGAGACAAAAGATGAATCACATAATGGACGTGTGTCTGTTTACTCCAAAGTGTCTAAAGTACTACTTTTTTCCTTTTGGAGGAAACTTATATATCTTCTTGCGGCTCAGCTACGGTGACGGGATGGCGTTTCATTTTCTTTAGACGTGTGAGGGAGATGTATGATAATGATTGTATGTTTCCTTTAGAGGGGTGCAGACCAGTGGGGGTCCGTGAGTTTTCAGTGAGCTAGATTAGTGCTAATAATTATAGTAATGATAATAATTGAATAATTTGTCAAAACTCACGGACCGCCACTGGTGCAGAAATACGTTCACCGTTTGTCTCATTTTCGACTATTGTTATTTAGTGTGTAAGAAAGAGCTGTGGCATTATGTTTAAGAACAAAATCAAAACCGTCAGCGCAATGGCATTTGACGTTTTTCAATTTTTGGAATTCACTCACACTACAATATTATATTTGTAACTATATTCCATACTTCCAAAATTATCGTCACGGCTATTAGTATTTTAGGGGTCTACGGAGACGTCACGGTGCGGTGTGTGAGAGAGATGCAAGAAAATGATTACTTTTTTCCTTTGGAGGAAACAGTTGTACGTACATTGTGTATCTCATCTTTTAATGATAATAATAATAATATTTGGCTAATTTATATAGCGTCATTTTCGTGAAAAATCACCTCAAGGGCGCTGTACAATTAAACTAAGATTTATAATTATAACTAGTGATACGATACGATACGATTGTACCACCCCAGCCAGGAGCAATCCTGTCCCGGTGAGACCGGTACACCAGGGGGCACTGATTTGTTAGGACTGGAACACGTGCTCTAAGGATGGGTGGGGAGTTGGAGTTTAATCAGCCGGTATACATGGCAACCTAATGAGCCAATATAGGAAAGAAGGTTGGGCCGGAATGGGATGGGTTGAGCAATTTTTTAAATATATATTTTTTTTATTATAAAATATATTTATATAATACATACATATATATATACACACATATACATACATTCACACACACATATATGTATGTGTTTGGTGTGTGCATGTATTGTCCAATGTGCCCTGAAAGCTACACACAAATTGAGCCTATTGAATCTTTCTGTCCCGCGTGCCGATTTCTACCTTAAGATTGTTAAGTTCTGACGTAATATGTCAATGTTTCTGTAAATGCATACCCCAAATATTTTCCAAAACGATAATCAATGCTTTGCTCTCAGATGCGAGCATCGCCGATCCGTAAATCAAGAGCTTAAGTGTTCTGTAGACCTGTAAACATGCCCTATCTGCGTAGGTAATATCCGACTGAAATATAAACACATGAGTTATTTATTATAGATTGAAAGTATAATTAAGTTGAAACGATCTTATCTCAGTGTGACTTCTTGCTCCGGTTAGCGCCATGGGTTCAAGGTTGAAAACTTCAGGAATCACTTTTGCTTCTGCTTCACTTTTAACCTTTTTACCACTTGAGATGTTGCGACGCGCCCGTGGACAAATTCCAGAAACAACGAAATGGAACAGTTGTTTAAAACTTTTACTTTAATCGCACATAACTCCTTTTCTGAGACGGATAAAATTATTTCGCGAAAAGTGGCAGGTTATGTGAATAGATATGCGTGTATGTGACAATTTTCAGATGTGTAGCTCAAACAATTCACTAGTTATTTTAAAAACAAGGCAGGAGCTTTCTAGATGCGACCTGCTCAAACCAAACACCACTGAGATAACTAAATAATAATTATAACATCTAAGACTTTCTAGCTAGTGACTTACGACTAAGACTTATCAACTACTGACTTAACTAGTATTTATATTTACACATGTGACTTAAAGTTAGAGGTTTACAATTAACATAGGTACTTATATTTGAAATTACGTATTTTGGTTTTTGTCAGGGTTGTCACTGATAACATTAAAAACCAAATAACAAACAAAACTTTGTAATTACGTGTGTGGAATAAGTACGCAAGGTAGAAAGAAAGGTGATGCATGGTAGGATGATGAGATCAAAGCACTTGTCTCAGAGAAGAAGAAAGCATGGTTATGTCTGTTAGCGACTGGCAGTGCTTCTAGCGAAGAGAGAGATTGAGCGAAAGAAGTGTATACGAGATGCAAGTAAGTATTGAAGTGAAAGATCGGAAGAAACGCCTGGAAGAGGAAGAGGAAAAACCCTGAAATCTGGCTCTGGTTGGAAAAAAGCGGTTATCCATCCTATTCCAAAGAAGAGTGACTGCTCCAACAAGGCCAACTACCGTCGACTAACGTGATTGCATCAGTTCTATCCAAGGTGATGGAACGTGTGATCAACGACAAACTGCTCACATACCTCAAGAAGAACAAAATTATCAACGACCTCAATACAGATTCCGGCGGAACCGCTCATGCGGTGATCTTCTCGCGTTTGTGACGCATGTTTGGGGGCGGTGCCTAGAACGATTCGGTGAGACCCAAACGGTCGCATTGGACATTTCCAAGGTTTTTAATGGGTTTGGCACCGAGGACTTGTCAACAAACTGCCTTCTTACGGACTTCCCGCATACTTGTGGATTGTCGACTTTTTAGGGAGAGGTCGATTCAGACGGTTGCTGATGGTTTCACCTCTTCCTCGCATTCGATAAATGCTGGCGTCCCGCAGGGATCGATTCTGTCTCTGACTTTGTTTTTGTTGCACATCATTGACCTTTTGACATGTGCACCAATTCATTGTAACGGGATGACAGTACAGTCCATGGTAGCTTTTTGTTTGACAAACCCCCAAAGGGTGCACAAATTCCAACGGCTCGGGGGGCTTTGAAGCAAAGGTGATCAAAATGATATTTGAGAGTGTTTTCTCTTGGGGTAAGAATAATCTCGTCGAATTTAATGTTTCAAAGACCCAATCATATCTTGAAATTTGTCACATGAGAACGGGTCTCTTCTACGACTCGTTCTTGAGTTCAACAGCTCGGCTGTGGAACGATTTGCCGGCCTCTGTGTTTCCTCCTTCCTACAACAGTCTCTTCAAGACCCATGTCACTCCTTCCTCTCTTCAAATAGACCCTCCACACAGCATCTTCTAGATGACATAGGCCCTGAGGGAAATTATTTTCCTCAGGGCCTCCTGTGTGGAGTTAATGTAAAAAAAGGTGATCAAAATGACAAAGCACTTCCAAGAATACATTAAACTGTTTTGGAAAGAGGTCAAAAGGTCCCGGAGTGGTCCAGAGAAGGGAAGCATGAAGTTATAAAATCGAAAGATGGAAAAATGTTGACGAATGAGGAATAAATAAAAGAGAAATGGATAAAATATTTTGAGGAAGTCTTCGAAAGCGACCCGGGTGACAGTGATTCCAGCGGCGAATCAAGTATGAACAATGACGGAGTGAATGTTTGGATGAAATAAAAAGATCGATCTATAAGTTTTAGGTCTTCCCAGGACCTCAGGAACAAATCCAAAATAATGGCCGGTTTCAATTAAGTGCTCGGCGATTCGCCGATCAATCGCCGAAACTTATAGATCACGCCTGATTACGGAGGCAATTGAAATCTACAAAAATCCAATTAATATTAATAGAGACGACGGAGCTAAGCTCAACAGCTCTTGGTATCCGGTAATTGACGGCTACACCAAAGCTAACCGCAAAAAACCATGTCTAAGTATACATTAATTTGGTAGGCGGGTATGGGTACCGCCGCCCTGGGAACCATTAATTGGATGACCAACACCTCTGCCACAGGTCACCCCAAGTGGTTCGCTACGTTTGGTGACTTAGCAGGGGTGCCCGGGTTCATGGGGTAAAGTTTGTCCGGGTCTTGGTGGCGGGTGCGTCGGCTCACCTTCTGCGTGGCGGGCCGGATTGGGAGATGCTGGTTGAGGGAGACCCTTTACAACCGGCTACCGCTGTCCGGGCCGCTCGGTAGTACAGGGGCCCGACCCTCAGGCTCACGACTGAGGGTGGGCTGCCCCATCAACGAGTGCGAAAACCCCGCCGTTGCTGTTGTGCCGGTTCGTGACCGGAGGGGACCCAGCAGCAGCGTTTGGGGCGCATTGGGCGACCTCTCCAGCCGGACTCTCCCGGCCCATCGCCTTGCACCGCAGTGGGTGGGATGGATTCATACGTCTATCACTCCTGGACACTCTGATCCCCAGCTTCCTACCCACCCCTCATACCTTTTCCTTCCCAGACCTCCTTATCCCCTCATATTTACTTTCTTTATAATTATAAAATCATGAACAACACAACGAATACAACTAATATCTTGACAGCGGCGAGTAGAAGGCGTCCCCGGTGCGGGCCCAAACTGTTGGTAAATTTTGCCAACATTCGCGGCCTGCACACAAATTTAAACCATGTACATCACCACCTTCTATCAATGCGTCCTAACCTTCTTTTCCTCTCTGAAACACAGATAGCTGAGCCTCCAGATGCCTCCTATCTGAACTGCCCGGGCTACGCCCTCGTTGGCAAGTTCAGACCCAAAGGAGGTGTCTGTCTCTATAGCCGATCTGACGTCAACTGTGTGCGTCTGTTGAATCTGGAAAAACCCAGATTCGACGTAATGTGGGTGCGCGTCAATCTTGCCAGTACGGCAAGATTCTACGCGTGTTTATACCGCTCACCGAACCTTAGCGAATCAGACACATCCGAGCTATTCAAACATTTGAGCGAGACTATTGATGACCTCTTGCCCCGCTACCCTTCGGCTGAGTTTGTGGTTCTGGGGGACTTCAACGTTCATAACGAACCATGGTTGAAGTTCTCAGGACCAACAGACTCAGCTGGCCGACAGGCGGAATCCTTTGCCCTTTGCCACGGATTGGAGCAGATGGTTCAGGAGCCTACAAGGGTTCCTGATGTCCAGACTCACCGCTCCAATCTGTTAGACCTATTTTTAACCACTGTGCCACACGGTTACAAGATTGAGGTCACAGCGCCTTTAGGATCGTCCGACCACTGCCTGGTGACGACCTCAATCCCTGTCAACTTCAGACCGCCAAAAGAAAGGCTGAAGAGAAAAGTGTGGCACTATAGGTCAGCAGACTGGTTCGGTCTGCGGGCTCATTTCAATGCTTTCCCGTGGTCAGCTGTCTGTTTTCGGACTTCGGATCCCTCAAGATGTGCCCAGGAAATTGGTGAAGTCATTACATCCGCGATGGATGGCTTCATTCAATCCACTGTTAAAGAAACTGGTGTGGGCTCAAAGCCGTGGTTCAGTCGACAATGCTCCGAAGCAGTTCGGCGAAAAAACGCGGCTTACCGAGCCTACAACACATCTAGAACCTCCGAAAACAGAGCAGCATATAACAAATTCGCAAAGGAAAGCAAGAAGATCATAAATAGGTCAAAGTTCGAGCACGACCTGCAGATCAGCAAAAAGCTGGCTGCATGCCCGCATGGCAGCAGAGCCTTCTGGTCGCTTGCGGGCTCAATAGGTCGCAATTTCTGCAAATCCAGTCTGCCACCTCTTACCAGACCTGATGGCTCACTAGCAAATACCGCCACAGAAAAGGCTAACCTATTAGGAAAAATGTTTGCGGATAACTCAACCCTCGATGATCGGGGTGCAGTCCCGACATCGGTCCCTCACTGCGGTTTCTATATGAAAAAGCTGAGGATCCGGCATCGGGATGTGCTCCAGGTTTTACGAGGGCTTGATGTTAATAAAGCTAGTGGGCCTGACGGAATACCCGCCCTGGTATTGCGGAGGTGCGCTGCAGAAATAGCTCCGATTTTGACAAAGCTTTTCAAAATGTCCCTGAATTCTGGCTCTGTACCCTCTGGTTGGAAAAAAGCGGTCATCCATCCTATTCCAAAGAAGGGTGACCGCTCCAACCCGGCCAACTACCGTCCCATAGCGATCACATCAGTTCTATCCAAGGTGATGGAACGTGTGATCAACGACAAACTGCTCACATACCTCGAGAAGAACAAAATTATTAACGACCGCCAATACGGATTCCGGCGGAACCGCTCGTGCGGTGATCTTCTCGCGTATGTGACGCATGTTTGGGGGCGGTGCCTGGAACGTTTCGGTGAGACCCAAATGGTTGCGCTGGACATTTCCAAGGCCTTTGACCGGGTTTGGCACCGAGGACTTGTCAACAAACTGCCTTCTTACGGACTTCCCGCATCCTTGTGCTGGTGGATTGCCGAGTTTTTGAGGGAGAGGTCGATTCAGACGGTTGCTGACGGTTTCACCTCTTCCTCGCATTCGATAAACGCTGGCGTCCCACAGGGATCGGTTCTGTCTCCGACTTTGTTTCTGTTGCACATCAATGACCTTTTGACATGTGCACCAATTCATTGTTACGCGGATGACAGTACAGTCCATGATAGCTTTTTGTTTGACAAGCCCACAAAGGGTGCACAAATTCCAATGGCTCGGAGGGCTTTGAAGCAAAGAATGGACGCTTACCTCGAGAGTGTTTTCTCTTGGGGTAAGAATAATCTCGTCGAATTCAATGTATCAAAGACCCAATCATGTCTGATTACGTCTAAAAGGGATCGAAATGACTATCTAGTCTCCTTCAATGGTAGCATTCTTCCGAACAGGTCTTCCATTGATATGCTCGGTGTAACTCTAAGTGACCAGCTCAGATATGGGGGCTCCATCGAGGCCAGAGTTAAGTTAGCCTCTCAGAAACTGGGCGTACTGTACAGGGCCCGCAGATACTTTAATAGTACACAACTGCTAACCCTGTACAAATCGCAAGTGCGCCCCACGGTTGAATTTGGCAGCCACCTCTGGTCTGGAGCCCCAAAGTACCTGAAAAACACCCTCGACTCTGTGCAGAAACGGGCGGTCCGTTTGATAGATTCTCCCGTCTTAACAAACGGATTGCAATCTTTAGAGCACAGGCGTCGGGTAGGAATGCTTTCCTTGTTCTACCGGTATTTCAATGGAAGATGCTCCGAGGAACTAGCCTCATTGATCCCCTCGGCACCGGTGCATAGTCGGGAAACACGCCAAACGCTCGCCCAACATATGTACACGGTTGACATTTGTCACATGAGAACGGGACGCTTCTACGACTCGTTCTTGTGTTCAACAGCTCGGCTGTGGAACGATTTGCCGGCCTCTGTGTTTCCTCCTTCCTATAACATGGGTCTCTTCAAGACCCACGTTCACTCCTTCCTCTCCTCAAAAAGACCCTCCTCACAGCATCTTCAAAGATGACATAGGCCCTGAGGGAAATTATTTTCCTCAGGGCCTCCTGTGTGGAGTTAATGTAAAAAAAAAAAAAAAAACTTTAATAACATATAATAATACAATACAAAAGTATAAAACCATTTTGTTTATACCTTGATATTGGCTACATTCGCTTCAGATTGGTTTTTCTAATTCTAGAATTCGCCACAAGATGACGCTACTTTCGTTGGACATTTTGTTACATTTCTCCGTGGACAGGCCCCAGGCTAACGTAAATACTGCGCTTTCACGAAATTTCCCTTTCAAAGTAGTTCACTTTCTTCTGAAATGAAGCTGACGACACGGTATCGCTTCCAAGTAAATAAGCACACACTTAACACAACAAATTCACATCGACGGATCTGCCCTGATGATGGACACTGCAACGCTGTCCGAAACGTCGGCTAAAGAAGGAGGTAGCACAACACGGCATAACACCCCAAAAACAAACAACGAAAATATTTAACCAGTGTTTAGAGAAGGGTTGCACGCCATTAGATTGAAGAAGGGCTGTAATCATGCCGTTATACAAAGGTAAAGGGTCACGTATGGAATGTGGGAATCATAGGGCTATTAGCATGCTAAGTTCAATCGGCAAGTTGTATGGTAGAATATTGATTGAAAGGGTAAGGATGGAAACAAGAGATAAAATATGGGATGTTCAAAGTGCTTTTATGGGTGGAAGGAGACGCTTGGATCAGATTTTCTCTTTGGGTATGCTCACTGAGAAGTTTCCGGCAAAAAACCAGAAGCTTTTCTGTGCCTTTGTAGATCTGCAAAAAGCGTACCACCGAGTTGATAGGAAAAAGTTATGGAAGGTGTTGTCCAAGTATGGAGTGAATACAAATCTCATACAGGCAATTGCGTCTCTGTATAATGAGGGAAGCGTTGCATGTGTTAGGGTGAACGGTGGCTTTATGGAGTGGTTTGACATCACAAAAGGTGTTAAGTAAGGCTGCGTAATGTCACAATGGTTGTTCAATCTATAAATGGATAATTGTATGCAAAAATTGAAAGAGGTGAGATTGGGCGCGAAATTGAGTAATCTGATAGTGTGTTGCCTGTTGTATGCTGTTGATGCGGTGCTGATTTCTAACAGTATGGAAGGTCTACATTCTCTAGTAATAATAATAATAATAATAATTGGATAATTTGTATAGTGCCGTTTTTGTGAGAAATCACCTCAAGGGCGCTGTACAATTTATAATATAATTCTTAGGCTATATTTAAGTTTATTATTTACAATTGTATACAGAAACATACTTACCTGGTCGGTCACTTCCGATAAACACACTTTAATAAGAAAGTTTATGCTTGGAGAAGATACCAATTTGCACGCGGAGGACATTATATTGAAAACACTGGACATTGCATGATTTTACATTTACTGCCCCCCATCACTTTTCGTATTCACTTATAAGAAGTATAATGCCAAAGGTGAGTTAATACTTACTTTGAAAGACTTGAGAATTTAATGATTCTTTATGACTGGAGAATTTTCATCAAGTGACCGTTATAAAAGCTTACAAATAAGAATTAGCTCATATTTTCACAATTAGTTATTTACAATGTCGCGGGCTGTGAATGTGAAAGTGAAAAGGTTTTGACTTTATGGATAAGATAGTCCGAACAGATGAGTTTTAAGTTTAGCTCTAAATTCCGCCGAATCTGTAATCATTCTTAACTCATGTGGCAGCCTATTCCATGCTTTAGGTCCCGACACTCCGAAAGCGCGCTCACCGAACTTAGTGTCTGGTGTGCGCTTTGGTTCCTTCAACCTTCCGATAGCTGATGATGCTGCTGACCTGAGGGTTGATTGTCGAGAATTGGAATTTTCAGGAATACACAGTTCCGATAAGTAAGTCGGAGCCATTGCGTTAAGCGACTTAAATACCATCCAGCAGAGCTTGAACTGGATTCTTTCAGGACATTTGAGCCAGTGAAGATTTTTGAGATGTTCTGAAATATGGGAATATTTAGATACGCCGGTGATAAGTCTTGCCGCAGCGTTGAAAACGGATTGTAATTTGTAGTGTCTAGGATGAACGAAGTACGTATGAAAAATGAGTTAACTTGTTGAAAGCCAGCATACACAAAATATTTTTTTTCAATACGACGTAAAATATTTGACAGTTCTCACCTTTCTTACGAATTCAATTTTTATAACATTTCTTTTGTAATATATTACAAAAATTACATCAAAATAATGTAGATAAAACGAACTTCCTAGTAATCTTTTTTTTTTTTTTTTTTTTTTTTTTTTTAAAAGAAAGACAAACATTCCCGGGTTACGAATAACCCAACAACATTTGAAAATCTCCTACTACCACCACACTAAGCGGAAGATGTTGCTTGTGTTGTGGTGGAGGACTTAGCCAGCCGAGGAATCGAACACGGAACGCCTGGGTGGGACCCAAACGCGATGCCCACTGAACCACTGACCGGTCACTCAAATCTATGCTTTCCACAATGGATTTATATAAAAAAACAATGAATAAATATAGATTTCGAATATGACAGAGTTCATATTATCAAGCGGCAGCCATTTTGTCCGCCATCTTTGGTGCCCGGCGCGTCATTGGCAATTAATATGAATTATTCGGAGTGGCTAAATGCTATTCAGTATTTCGTTATGTCAAGAACGAGAATGGCCCAAGCGATTCTGACCTTGTTCTTCATACAATTTCTTTATACATAAGGGGCAAAATCGCTTCAAAAAATCCGGACCTGCCGGGGGGACTGCGGCCTGCAAGAGGTTAATAATGAATGTCAGTAAGTCTTAAGTCATGGTGTTTGAAAGAGAGAGTACAAAAAACAGTGTGCAATATAGTTGTGAATGATGAATACTCTGAGCAGGTGGATTGTTTATTTGGGAAGTATGTTTACGAGAGATGGGAAGGCTGATAGGGATATTGAAAGAAGGGTGAATGGAGGTAAGTTCATTAATGGTGGGCTGAATGCCTTTGGCACCAAAAAAGGCTGTCCAAAGAAGCGATGCCAGCAGTCCACAAAACCATGTATGATCGTGTGAGAAATGTGGATATCCGCAAAGAATGCAAGGCTGATGTAAGCATGAGTATAATCAATAAAGGGGACCTCAAGATCAAGAGATGGTTTGGGCATGTAGAGCGAATGAACAAAGAAAGGAGTGTAAGGAGAATATATGACGCAAATGTGAAAGGATGCCCGAGGAAGTCGAGGGGGGTTAATTTCAGCTATTTAATAAATTTGAAATTGTGTCGAAGTGCTTTTCCTCAGGTCAATTAGACAATGACCTCCCAAAAATATAAGATGACAATAAATCATAATATTAAAATAATTTAACAACTCATAAAATTCTAATTTATTTCAAAAAGCACCGCGAGACATCTAACTTCTCAAATGGAAGCATCCTTTCCCACGCACCTATGATTGGCTGGGTCAATTTATCAAATGTCCCAATATCACATATTTTGTCTATTTACGCGCCATGCAATAAACGAGATGGCACGATGTCACCTAGTAAAAATGGGGAGGGAGACAGCATGATGAACATTATGCGTTGACATTACATTACCTATGATTTAAATGGGATTGG
This sequence comes from Limnephilus auricula, assembly GCA_951813805.1. Taxonomy (NCBI): domain Eukaryota; kingdom Metazoa; phylum Arthropoda; class Insecta; order Trichoptera; family Limnephilidae; genus Limnephilus; species Limnephilus auricula. Next base: position 8,274,518 of record OX638402.1, on the reverse strand, counting down.
AAAAGATAGTTTGATAAACGTGGTTGGTTTTCCATATTGCATGCTTGTCGCATAAAATAATTTACTATATTAATTGTAATTTGACTCCCAAATTCGTGAGGTACCTACGAATGAATATTGTTGATATCAGCGTATATCAAAATAGCACATAATAGCGTGCAATATCAGCGTACATCACAATATCAAGTAAATATCAGTTGCACAATTTTTTATTAGTCCCACCTACGCTCCATAGATATTCGTCACCACTGGGACCATCATAGTATTAATCCGACCTTAGCTCTATAGATATCAGTCTTCACTCTGAAGGTCATAGATATTTGTCCAACATATCAGCTGTAGATATTCGTCCGACATACAGGCTGTAGATATTAGTACCTGGAGTCTTATATAGTCGTTTAAATAAAAATAAAAAAAATTTAAATTTGCCACATTTTGGCAACAAAGCAATCCGAGGTTTTGGAAATAGTGCCATAATGTGGCAAAAAGCGCTCGAGTGGTTATAGAAACTAAAATGTTCTTACCTGAATTGACTGCAGGGTGGCTTTTATTCCTTCGTCATCCTTATTAGTCTTCCGCAAATCTTCATAGACCATTTTAAAGTGGGAAAAGGAATTGAAGATTTGCTTCTTGTGTAACGTGGGGTAAATTGTTGACCAATTGCTTTCTGAAATAGTAATCGAGGCATTCATATAAAATAGTACTTCAAAGTCAATAAAAATGTACAATTCAACCCCTCGGAGGCGGAGCCCCGCAATAGCAGTGTTGAAGGATTACGTCGTTTGCACGGTGCGAAACACTGCAATTGCAGTGTCAACCTTATATACTAATTTTGTCTTAGGATATTACTTGTACTGGGTTGGTTGAAGATAAATATATATGAGTCACTTAATCAAGAATGGTATTGTCTACATGTTGGCTTTAACCTCTTGTGTGTCGGCTGACATTTGGTCACATGATGGCCGTAAACCATAAAAAATTAATATCAGAGCATCCCGAGAGGCTACATTGCTGCAATAAAAAGCAACGTCTGGAATGATATTGGCACAAGCGATTCTGACCTTGTCCTTGTGCAGTTTCTTTATACTTGAGGGTTAAAATCGCATTTAAAAATAAAAATCCCGGATGCCGAGAACTTTTTGGCGTCCGAGCGACAGATGTTAGGTTAACTAAAAAATCTTGTTATTTAAAAAATAAAAACATTTAATTGACCGGTAATCAATCACCGTGCAAATTATATACCTTATTATATAATGACGAAAATCGACGGAGATTTTATGCACACGTAGAGCATTTGAGATGTGCAGTGAAACTTTTTTGATGTAGGACAATTTCCTTACATTGAAAATATCTTATTTTAATTCTATCGACGTATGTTTATTGCCGATGTCAAACTGCATTTCGGGATAAATTACACGGTGTTGGTTTAGTAATGACAAAAACAAAAAGACTAATGGAATAATTTTACAGACAAATGGTATTCTGTTGTGGATCCCATTATACATACCTATTTACAGTTACAGGAGAAAACACACGTTTTGAATACTAATTTAAAGTTTATGACAAAAATAAGATTGAAAAAAGTTATCTCCTGTAAAGAAATAGATTAGAAGATATATGCTTCATGTGTATGTCAACATAATAACATGTACATATACATACTTTGATTGTTTTAGAAGTGAAAATAAAAATAATAAAAAAAGCTTTATTCGTACCAATATAGAGTAAAATGTAGGTGGTTTGTGTGGCGTAGTTCCGGCTAAGGTCTCTCCATAATTTATAGTTGGATTCTTTTTTTCTCAGTCCTTCTATGAAACAGCACACCAGTTCTTTGGTTTTGATATCGTTCAATTGCTTCCTTCCCGTGTAGGTGCTTGGAAGTCTTTCGAGCAATTGTTCCAACATATTGGAGTTTTCCCACGAATCAGACTTCTCAAAATGCAATTTCTGTAAAGAAAAAAAAAATCGTTACAAAAAAATGATTACATAACACATTTTTCGAAAAATCAACTATTATTGTCATTAACCCCTAAGAGTATGGATAAAACGGTTCGACTGAACCAAAAAATACCAAAGGGGAATATGAAGGCACCGGGGCATCCACGGTAAAAATTCAAATACTGTCATATTTAATGAAAATATTTCGATTTGTTTTTCAAAACAAATGGTTGAAGATTACCAAAACCCGCTATCAGTTTTATTAGGTTTAAGCGCATGGATTGATGTCAATTACATTTTTATTCACAATATAAGATTATTGTCAGTTAAGCTATGATATTATATTAACCGCTAGGACACATAAGCTTGTTTTCACGATAATTTAACGTGGGTAGACATAGGAATGACGTATGCCCCATACCTGAGTTATTAAGCGAAAAAACCTTCCCCCTCCAAGTACAGTTAAGCTTGTAAACACTCACTAGCACCATTCGTACAATCAGTGCGATAAACTGGCCGGTAGACCCGAAACGTACATTGTCTGGCTAAAGTGGTTAGTGTGCATCGTCTATCGTTGCCCTAATCTATGGTACAACTCACGTCCATAGTTAACTGAAGCTTTGCTGTTGAAGCTATCTTTAAAATAAATGAACGGTAGTAATGGGACTATTCACTACTAAGCTAAACGTATCAGCGTGTTTCAGATATTTTTTGACTGGACCTGCGAGTGGTTTCAATAGTTGAAAAGCCATTTTGTGAAGATCATTAAAATTAACATTCAACATAACTAAAATGGCTGAATTCCAAAGCAAAAAAAATTTAAAATAATGGAACCACCGAACGCAAGAGATGGCTTTTTACAGTGAGGAACCTTATTATTATTATTTTCCTTTATAACATGTGAAAAAATGGTTCCTGTATTTATTGTTAGAAATACAAATAAAAAATATATACATATATTTTTTTTTAAATGATTGCATAAATAATGTATGCATTTGAATTCAATGCCGGCAAATTCAATTCCTATTGGAAAGCGTGAAGGAGTGTCACAATTGTATCTCTGGCTATGCTAATTATGTAGTACTTTTGTAGGAAATACGATTTTTAATGCTGCAATGTTTATCGTATCGCCACACTGCAGCGCATGCGCGTAAAGAACTAAACATCATTCCACTTTGAACGCTGCCTGCAATACTTCATCGTTCCTAGATACTATTTTAACCTTGTCTGCGATTAATATTAATATAAATTTCTGTGATTAATAAAGTTCATCCGTTTAAACACTCAACCTATTTAATTTGTATATCAGAACATAATTTCATCTCATGTTACTTATGCAGACCCTTCTTGCTGATATAAAAATTCATTAATAAAATAAACGGTAAAGACATAATACCAATCATTCGTTTTGCTAATTTATTTTATTTATTTATTTTATTTATTTATTTTATTTATTTATATTTAAACGCCCATAGGGCTTTTACATACATAAAGCAATACATGTTTCGATTAATTACAGTGAAGAGTTAGAAGTGAATAAAATAAAGGTAAGTAACAGAAAATATAAAGACACATAATATAGGTTAGATAAAATATGAGTTGACAAAATGTAGGTAATACAGAATATAAATAAAGTAAAAATAGATAGCCTGCCAATATCCTCCAAATCAATAATAATAGGAATTAATAAAAATGTATAAAATTGGTATTTACAATAGTTTATGAATTAAGTAAAAATAGTTCGCACATACGGCGTTTAAAGTTTGCCAAATTTAAATTATTGTCAAATACATCAATATTGTTTAAATATTGGTTACCAAGACTATGTAATCGTTGTATTGGGGAATGCAATTTATAGTTAGAATGAGATGTGTGTATATAAAATGTTAATGTTTGTCTAGTAGTTCGTGTAGGTACAATAAATAATGATTCTGGATATCAAATTCCGGTAGTGTATGGAGGACAACACGCTCATTTCTCATGTGCGATTTTTTAATTTAAACTATTCTATAGTAAACTAGAAGTTAAAGCATGAAGATATAAAGATCAGAAGAAGTAAAGAAACGAACCCTTAGAACGCAGGACTGATTGTTGAGCAGCCCCTCCAGCTCCTTGGGCATGCCCTTCTTCTTGGTGTTGATGAAGTCCAGGATGCCAATGACCTCCTCATTGCTGAGCTTGTTGGCGCTGTCTGCATTGGCCACGTGCGCCTTCAGCAGGTCGATTAGGTAGGTCACCACATACTTCACATAGTGCTTAAGGTCGATCATGGGCACCATCAGTTCTCTCCACACTGCCAACAGACAAATAACAATACATATATTGTTACAGAGCGACACATTTAGCTCTGCTGTAGGCGGCGTAGCCATTGTCCATATTAGGGATACCGGTGCTAAATAAATCCCCTGACAGACTTTATTTATTTGGACCAATAAATTGTCATCTAAATATGTTACATATTTGATTTAGGCTGGAAAAACACAGACTAGTAAATACAAGCAGTCTTCTACACACATAGCAGATATAGTGATGTTTTGTAATGTTTTACATGAGAACTGCAGATCTCTATGCAGTCACAACTTGAAGCTACCGATATGGACTGCTTGGAGCAGTCAGTGTATTCCCAAAATATAAACAGTAATTTAAATATGGTAACCAATCGCACTTTCTAATTTTTGAGATATCATTTTTAGTAAACTGCGGGTTTATATAAGTCGCGAATTTATGTAAGTTGCGAATTTATGTAAGTTGCGAATTTACGTAAGTCTTAAATTTACGTAAATCATGGTGCCCCTGTGTTTATTTACCTTGCAGTCCAATTTTGATGTCTTTCAGCCCTCCCTGTCCAATGGCCCACAGCAGCGACAGGCCGATGGGAGGCCGGTTCTGGTAGGAGCTCATGAGGCTGGTCACCTTGGCATTGCATTTGGGGAAGTGCGTGCTGTTGTTCTTCGCCAGGAGCTGAATAAATATTTTATAACCGGTTCCCGGCAAACCTGCAAAGTAAAAATAATTAATCAACATAAAGTAAACAAAAGAAAATAAACACAGCAGTAAAATATATCACGGACAAAATAATATCTGTACTTTTCTTTTACTAACACTAAACTATTTTTCACTTTTGAAATGACCCGATGCAAGTACATAATTCACTTCATTGTGCCATGTCTTCCGCAGGTGTCCTCGACTTCTACCATTCACTTTTGTGGCAATACATTCTTTACTCCTTTCTTTGTTCATCTGCATCTAGTTCATTACGCTCACTGAACCCTTGCATTTTTTCCAGATTTTACATTGTAATACAATCATATATGGATTTACCACATACTCCTCAGGGATTTCATTCCACACAATAGTTTTGACATTGATAGTTAGAATGGTGTTAAAATTTCCACATCTAAATGTTTATTAATTTTTAGATAGATATTGTAGAGCATTAAATTTTCATTGCATTTCTTATTTTTATTACAAAGCATAAATGAAAGCCACTCGGACATTGAATTAAATTTTAAACCGAGAAGTTCTAGTGTATTCTATTAGGTAACAATTTGTCTAGAAAGAATCTTTGCAAAAAAATTCATGAATGTTAAAAAATGCACATGCATGTCGTTTTAAAACAATATATATTTTTTTAAATATCAGCCGAATTATAAAAGGATCTTACATTAACTATGCAAAATCCAACAGTACTCTAGCCAAATTAGCATTTTTTAATGGTCTTGTGTTTTGATTTGATACATTGTGTGACTCAACAAAATTTCATGACCTAGATCCGAGGTAACTATTGTACGATGCACAATAAATTATTTAAAGTACAAGGCTTGTAGCATCTTTTTCAAATCAAAAATATTATTGGTATAATAATGTACATATATCATTTAAAATATTGTGTGCATTATTAATGCGGTGTATTTCCAAACACCTGTGCAGTATATTGAAAGTGTTCAATGATAAATAATACAAAAATTTGCATTTGGCACAACTCGAAATGGCAAGCACGCCGGAGGTAACTGTTAAATAAATATAAAGAGATATCATTTTAATCAAGCATTGCCTATTGGGTATTCAATAAAAGTGACATGTTACAGAACTGATAAAAATGGACTTATTAAAACACTATCAACCGCACATAAAGAAGTACCTCCTTGAAGTATTGCATCTTCATTATATATATGGATACATACACACAAATCAAGGCTTTGATAATATGTGTATTAAATTTGCAAGCATAAATAAAAATGTTATCGAGTGTTCAGAGCTTTAACCTGTCATTGGCCGTACGTACTCCGGTGTACCATCGATTTTGGAAGCGATTTTGTCCCTTATGTATAAAGAAATCAAGAACAAGGTCAGAATCGCTTGGGCCATTCTCGTTCTTGACTTAACGAAATACTGCATAGCATCTAGCCTCACGGAATAATTTTAATAAATTGTCTATGATGCGGCGGGCAAGAAAGATAGCCGATAAAATGGCCGCCGCGTCAAAATATGGACAGAGTTGGTTTAGAAACTCTACATTCTTTCATTGTTTTTGATATAAACTCATTGTGGAGAGAATAGATTTCAGGTATTATCAGAAAGATCGTTTTATCTCATTATTTTCATGTAATTTTTGTAATATATCTCAAAAGAAATGTTATAAATATTGGATTCGCAAGAAATGTCAAATTTCTTACGTCGTAATGAAAAAATATATTTTTCCTATGCTGGCTTTAAAAGGTTAAAAACCAACTGTGCATTATGACTGTTGGGCAGAATTCAAACAACAAAATTGTATCTAAAAAGACCTCCCAGTCCCTTTTCCCAGTTAGGCACATGGCAGTGCAGTCAAAGTGCGATGTATTATAAACGTGCAACTGAGAGCTGCGTTGTAGACTCTCTTTCTTCTTTAAGAAAAAGAGGGAATCTACAATTGAGCTATCAGCATATGATTTTATTATCTTAGCGAGTATCGGAAGATTAGATTAGAAGATTAAGAGTTTTGATTAATGTTAACAAATCCAACAAATACATACCTTTAATCATATTATTCGCAATGGAAGAAAGGCACAGTTCGAGGAATAGTTGTACATTGTTATCGCTAGCTTCGTTGATGACTTTTTCAAGTTCTTTTTTTAACGCGAAAGGCACTGCGGAGTAAGGGTAGTCTAGGGATGATGTGGAATACGTCTCGTCGTTCTGATCGATGGGAATCTTCCCGTTCAGGAACCTCGCCACGTCCAGCAGGCGCGAGACTCCCGTTCCGCCCACATTCGCCAAATAGACTGCTTGGACTTCATTTGGATCAATCTGCAATTAAAGAAAAACTTTCTAATATCGTCTACTTCAATTAAAAATATAATAAAGAGAAAATTAATAGAAGAGATACAATCCAAATTTAAAAAAAAAAAAAGTTCATTATTCCACTAACCGCTGCACTTTTAGGCACAGATTATGGAAATTACACTTCATTTTAACAATCACTACAAAAAACAATAATTTACGTGAACAATGTGTGGTAAAACCATGAATGATTGTGTGAGAAATGAGATCTGGAAAGAATGCAAGGCTGATGTAAGCGTAATGAGTAAAATTAGGAAAGGGACCCTCAGATGGTTTGGGCATGTAGAGCGAATGAACGAAGGAGCGTAAGGAGAATATATGACGCAAGTGTGAATGGTATAAGAACTGGGGGACGTCCGAGGAAGACATAGCACTATCAAGTGAATCAGATACTTGAGTCGGGCCATGTCAAGAGTCAGAAAAATAGAAGAGTATGTATGAGACGATGTATGAATGTGAATGAGGCAAAGAGTGTGTGCCAAGACTGAGTTGTTTGGCGGTCCGTCCCCTCTGCCTACTTGATGAAACGGCGTGATGGTTATTTAGTTAGTTAAGTAGGTTATTATTAGTTTGGGTAAACTAAGTAATTCATGCGTATTTAGTTGAAACAAAACTCACGCAAATTTTAATGAATACAAAAAAAAAACTAAAACGGCAGAAAAGGAATCGTTTTACATCTTTTACCATCTCTGCAAACGTAATTAGTTGTTTCTTGATTAAACTTGTCTTACTCCGCCTCACAGTCAATACGGATCGTCAACAGTCGATCTTATTTTAAATAGTTAGATATAGCTTTATTATTACCAAAAGTGAATATTTATGTCGCGGGAGATGAAAAAATTTGCATTTCATTTTTTTATTTTGTTAAGATTGATTCACTTCCGTGAAGTGTTCGATGCCATATTCGTCCAAATGAAGCATGGTACAGACTCGAAGCTCACATACAAAGATACTGTGTTATAAAGTATTTTTTCTACTGACACACTACGTTATAAAATATTTCTTCCTACGGCAGGAGAAGGGGTCAGTTGAAATCGGAAGCGGTCGAGAGAATATGATTTCTTTGTACTGGATATGTCAACTTGACGGCTCCGTGCATGCTCCGTGTATTCAAAATGACCCCCTCTCCTGTTTAGGGCGAAAGGGGGTCGCATAACTTTTCTGATATCGCGATTGTAGCGGTCACAAAAAATAACGCCGATTAGCGAAGATTCAAACCACGCTTATAACACATGATCTTTTTACGTCTGGCGGGTCTGATGGGATTGTATGGCGAGCGCTACTGTGTTATATCTTTTTGATGTGAACTTCGCGTTTGTCGCCCGCTTGAAGCGGACTTATACAACTTAACTGAATATTTACCAAAAAATTCATAAAAACAAATTGAAAGACTGAATATGTTCATGAGCCTATTTTATTAAATCTGCTGATTATCAGAGTAATTATTCAATTGAGATAAAAGAGCCAAGGTATTGTAATATATTGTAAATAATGAAAGCGAACTCACCTGGGCGAGTGCCGACTCAATACTTTTAGGTTGTTTAACTTTTTTCACTTCTGGTGACTTTTTTTCAGTAGGTTTTTGGCTTTGTGCGGTTTTTTTGGCCTTTTTGGTCTGACTTTCCTTTTTGTCATCCTCGTCATCTGACAGGCTAAATATAGATGGAAATTCTGTTGCGGCTGAAAAAAATTTAAAAACGGAAACATGTACACTTTAATGACGTTTACAGTTACAATTGTGCATTCGATGAATGGTACGTAAGCGGTATGTATAGATATTTCAAAATACAAACTTTTTCTTGTCGGCTTAGCAATCGTTTCGGACTTTTTCTTTTCCTCGACGACAGGTTTAGATTTCCCGTTGGTGGAACTTTTCTGCCTCGGGGTTCTAACAACAACTTCCCATTGTCCCAACATGCCTGACATGGCTAACTTATGTTAGTAAAATAACACAACAAATATTTTAAAATGTATGCTCCGGAAGACGGCAGCTGTACAAACGTCAAAACTGATGTAGGAATTTGAAAGCTAGCGCTGATTGGTTAAACTAACTTTCACAGCGGTTCACGTGGCATTCTGTTTCTGCCTACGTGCCGGTGGCTGTTTCAGTACTTTATTAGCGAGTAAACGGGGCTAGATGTGTATAATAATAAATGCTACTTTACAAAATTCAATAAATTATTCTTAAAATAAATTCATATACCCTTAGGTATTTACAATGGCTGGAATTCACAGAACTTGAATGGTGTGCAATATTATTTTCCCAAGTTGCTAGAGAAATAAAGAGGGCAAATTTAATTATTGGACAGAGCTGAAACACTTGATATTTCCTCAGGTATTCACAATAAATAGCTAGAATTCACAGATTAAACGTGTGCAATATTGTTTGCCAGTAAATTCGCCAGCAGAGTAATGTAATGGACAGTGCGGAAAACATTTAATAAAACTTTAGAAAGCCAGGGAAGACAGATCGGCTAAATCAGACACAAGGAGCTTAAATTTAGTTTTTACTAACCGAGCGGAAAAAACATAATAAAATAGAAAGCTAGGTCATAAAGCCGTCAGAACACAAAAAATAATAAAGAAGTATTTATTCCGGTATGTGGGGAGGTTAGTGCAGCCCCACACAATCCATAAAGAGACTCATACATGTATTTTATTTTTTTAAAGAAAGACAAATATTCCCGGGTTACGAATAACCTGACAACATTTGAAAATCTCCTACTACCACCACACTAAGCGGAAGATGTTGCTTGTGTTGTAATGGAGGACTTAGCCAGCTGAGGAATCGAACATGAGACGCCTGGGTGGGACCCAAAAGCGATGTCCTCTCATCCACTGACTGGTATATATTTTTCATTGTTTAATAAAAATTATTGGAATTAATCTAGACATAAGAACATAATTGTAATGCTAGCTTTAGAAATGTAGTTATAAGTTATAACTTATAAACCTCTTAAATTTCCACTCAATTTCAAAAAGTTATCGATTATGTAATAATTCATGTTGTCGCGGCGAAGCGTATTTGAAATCTATTGAGAACTCCATATTACTAAGCTTTAATGTATACCCGTTAACCGCTTGGGCACATAAGATTATTTTCACGACAATTTAACGTAGGTCGACATAGGAATGATGTATGCCCCGTACCTGAGTTATTGTTTCTCGACTTTTAACTACGATAACGAGTGGAGGGATATAGGGACGTTTATTTTTATAATATCTATCCTAACCTAACCTAACCTACCCTTCCATTTCTCCGCCTCCCCCCCGTAACCTAACCTAACAAAACCTACCCTTCCATTTATTTCCCCGCCTTCCCCTCCACCTAACCAAACCTAACCTAACCTAACTTACCCTTCCATCCACCCCCCAACCAAACCTAACCTATGGTGACAAGACTGACAAATGATGCAAGTAAACAAATGTTGGGACAGCTAGCGGATGAAAATTCCGCCCTTCGGAGCTTAGTCCCAGTTTTGCAAAACGCCGTGTCAGTGATATATTCAGGACATTTGGTGTGTACAGGAGAACTCGAAGTCCAGCATAAAAAATAAAAGTAACTGAACATATTTACCGGTCAGTGGTTCAGTGGGCATTGCGTTTGGGTCCCGCCCAGGCGTTCCGTGTTCGATTCCTCGGCTGGCTAAGTCCTCCACCACAACACAAGCAACATCTTCCGCTTAGTGTGGTGGTAGTAGGAGATTTTCAAATGTTGTTGGGTTATTCGTAACCCGGGAATGTTCGTCTTTCTTTTTAAAAAAAAAAATTATACACCTAAGTGAATCAGACATTTTTTTATAAATTATGGACATTTCGTAGGCTTAAGCAAATTGAAATTCTAATTTTTCGATCTAATTAATTAAGTTGTTTTAAGACTAACGCCCTCCGTACATGGAGCTACTTACAAGCGACTAGATCTCCGCTACCTGCCATACTATTTTGTTAGTGCAGCGCGTAACGGCGTTTACGAACACTAATAATAGTATGGAGGGTACAGACGAGCGGCGATCGAGTCGCTTGAAAATAGATCCATGGACGGACGGCGTAACCCTAAGTTAATAAATAATCCCTGCTCTTTGTAGTAATATAATAATTGTCTAAGTCATTACTTACATAGCTTCTTTTGATTGGTTCCTCCTTTTTTTATTTAATTAGATTAAGGCGATCCGCTCACTGAGGCAACTAAAAACTGTCAACTAGCAACTGTCTTTGTATGGCAATGTGATAGCCCGCACACTACACAATCACTCAAAAACCCGTTGCCAATGGTAACGCTAGCGGTAAGGCGATCTGCCCACTGAGGCAACTGAAAACTCTCAAGTGCCAACTGTCTTTGTATGACAATGTGATCTCCCGCACACTACACAATCACTCAAAAACCCGTTGCAAATGGTAACGTAAGCAGTGACAAGCGACTTGCACTGCTGATTGCCCTGGCCGGCCGTTGCTAGTTGCCAGCTGTCAGCTGATGGTTCTTCGTCTATGGTTAAACAAGCTTTTTGACCAATCAAGACATAGAAACCAGTCAGTTTTAGTTTGGTTTCAGTTGCCTCATCAGCGGAGCGCCTTACTCGCGACTCGCACTGCTGATTGCCGTGGCTGGCCGTTGCTAGCTGATTGTTCTTTGTCTATGGTTAAACAAGCTTTTTGACCAATCAAGACATAGAAACCAGCTGGTTTTATTTTCGTTGTTTGTTTTTGGGGTGTTATGCCGTGTTGTGCTACCTCCTTCTTTAGCCGACGTTTCGGACAGCGTTGCAGTGTCCATCATCAGGGCAGATCCGGCAGATCCGTCGATGTGAATTTGTAGTGTTAAGTGTGTGCTTATTTAGTTGGAAGCGATACCGTGCCGTTAGCTTTATTTCAGAAGAAAGTGAACTACTTTGAAAGGGAAATTTGGTGAAAGCGCAGTATTTACGTTAGCCTGGGGCCCGTCCACGGAGAAATGTAACGAAATTTCCAAACGAAAGTAGTGTCATCTTGTGGCGAATTCTAGAAATAGAAAAAACCAATCTGAAGCGAATGTAGCCAATATCAAGGTATAAACAAATGGTTTTATACTTTTGTATTGAATTATTATATGTTATTAAAGTATACTTAGACATGGTTTTTTGCGATTAGCTTTGGTGTAGCCGTCAATTACCGGATACCAAGAGCTGTTGAGCTTAGCTCCGTCGTCTCTATTAATATTAATTGGATTTTTGTAGATTTCAATTGCCTCCGTAATCAGGCGTGATCTATAAGTTTGACGGATCTGCCGGATCTGCCCTGATGATGGACACTGCAACGCTGTCCGAAACGTCGGCTAAAGAAGGAGGTAGCACAACACGGCATAACACCCCAAAAACAAACAACGAAAATGCTTTTGGCCGTGAAAATCTAAAAACGTATCCAGCTGGTTTTAGTTTGTTTGCAGTTGCCTCGTCAGAGGAGCGCCTAATAATAATCCTCGCCGAAATTTAAAGGCGTATCACACTAATAAAAATTTGAATAAGAAAGCCAGAAGAGCGATTCTGTATCTTTTGTGATACGGAAAAGATTCCCGGAATCGGCTGTCAAATTTGTGTGATTTTGTAAGGCTTAAGGCCATAAATGAACCAATCTCTTAAGGCTGTCAACTGCTTTTTCTATAGAGCTTCGGGGTCTATCTCATATCAGTGGTCTTCATAGAAAAAAATATTTCTATTTCGTATATATTTATGTAGATAGGGAATAAAAGCCATAGAGTAGAGTAGAAGTTCGTAAAGAGCTTCGAAGACTATCAAGCGGCTTGCCGGCAAGCACATGAATTTTCTGTCTTTGCTTAGCCACACGCCACGCGCATCAAGCCGCTCAGGCAAGCCTTTGTCTATGCCTTCGTGTGATTTCGTGGTGGTCGAAAGTGAATTTTGTGCGAAATGGAATACAACAAAGACAAAGCATTCTTTATTATATTATAAAAAATGTAATATATACATTATTAATAAAAAATATATTATTAACATTCTTTTTAAAAAATGACAATGAATAATAAAAATCAGATGATCATCCTACAAATTAAACACCAAAACAATTATAATTATTATAAAATAAGTTTATCTAATTGTTTTACATGATACGACATCTAAAATTACCACTCATTGTAATGTTTTTGTCTATTGTTTGTATATTCTCAAAAAATATAAATTCAGCACGTAGTTATTATCCAATGCTTGTGAGAAAGCCGCAAGCCAGCTTTGGAGACGGTCAAAAGGCTTGCCACAAAATACCATAGACAAAAAAACTACGTGCTTTTGACAACGGTTTGACAGTCTCGGAAGCTCTTCAGTCTGACAGTACCATGGATAAAAAAATAAGTAAAATACAACTTTATTTGAAATTTTTAACTATAGCCACACTGTGAGTGCTTTATTTATGGCCACACCGTGCAAAACTGTCAAAGTCGCGGTTTGTGTTTGTTGATTTTTCTGACTGTTTCTAATTATTTAGTTTTGAATTACAAAACCGTAAGGGCTGTGGTGCCTAGTAAATGCTTTCTTTATTTTTGTTGTATTAAATCTAGAACATTATGATTTTGCATTAGCCTCGGCCGAGCTATAATTCAATTTAACAGTATGACTGAAGAACTCTCCGGAGTCACCGTGGTGATCATCATCGGTGGTGGTGTTTTGACATTCATTATTCTGTTCATTTTCGCGAAGAGGCAAATAATGAGATTTGCTCTGAGATCGCGGAGAGGACCACACTATCCCATTGGTCATGGAGCCAAAAAGGTACTTTTAAGGATTACTTTTTAAATATTAGCTCCATACAGGAAGCCACGAGGGAAATAATTTCCCGAGGAAACACAGATGCCAGAAAATTATTTATATTTCTAAGACTTTAATGTAAGTATTAATTTGTTCCTTCTAGTCGCTGAAGCGTGAGATTGACAGAAGAATCGAAGTCATCCCAAGAATAGTACACGAGCCGCAACTTATAAATGAAGAAGCCTCAAAATTCATTTTGGACCCGGGACAAAAACTGCCCTCACATTATTTCAGACTTAAAGCCGTGGATGATATCAAACTGTTGGGTGAGTGACTTTACTACTAAAATGTGGATACTTTATTATACCCAAACAAAATGGAATACGGTAGCAAATAAATAAAAATTAAGTAGCAAATGTACATGTGAAATAAAACTCTTCAAAATAAATGTCTGAAAATTGTTACATAGTTTATGCCCAGTATAGTGTATCTAAAAGCTTCCGGCTTGTAGACATAGATGGCAGTGCTAAGAGCTGTCCTTAGATTCCGCTAGATGACAGGTAGGCTAGTACATGTGGGAACCGAGAGAGGATCAAACAGCTCTGAAGGAGTGTTCACTGGTACACACGGTTTAGATTCCATTTAGCCAGCCTCTAGTTAGGTCAACTAACGAGATCTATATTGTAAACCCTCGAAGTGTATAATAGACACAGATAATAACATAAAGTATCTATTATTCCAAGAAGTAATCTCCATCCAAAGTATTGGAGAATCTGTTAGTGTCTGTACTAAATAACAGAACGCTACAGTTGGCGCAGCCGGTAGGATGGAATGCTAGAATAATAATAACAACAGAACGCTACACCCAGGAAATAAAAACAATAATCGAATTATACAAGACTTCAAACAACAACGCTTTTTTGATATTGTTATTATTCCTCTTGTATTTATTTATTTAAAATATTTAAATAATTTTTTTTTTTTTTAATTATTTTCTTGTGCTGATTTATTTCCTTCCTTTCTTATTATTATTGTTTTATACTATTTTATTGCGTTCCAAGCCCATATGAATTACATTGCATTGCACAATCCCTTGCAAATAGACCGGATTAAAAGAATTGCTATTATAATCTATCTCTTCATTCAAAGGAATCAAATTTTTCTCTGTCTCCACGTTGATAAATAAAGGCCATTCCCACACAGGTTGGTATGAAATCAACAAATGGCAAAATAAATAATTAGCAAGGATTCAAAAAGCATTTTTGAACATTATCTCCTTATAGGAGGCCTTAAGGAAAATAAATTTCGTCCGGGCCTATATCTTCTTTGGGTTTGCCTTGTGGAGGGTATTTTGAAGGTAAGGAAGGAGAGTAAGTTCTGGAAAGGAAAAAAGTGTGAAGGGTGGGTAGGAATCTGGGGGCCAGTTTGTCAAGAAATGACATGTATGAATGCATTTCTTCCACTGCTGTACAAGGTGATGGGTCGAGAGAGTCCGGCTGGAGAGGTCAAAAGGTCTTATTCAACCAGTTTCTCCCCATTCAGTAGGTGAGCAGATACATCTGCCGCCAAAACCTAGGCAGACCTCACCCCATGAACCCGGGCACCCCTGCTAAGTCACCAAACGTATCAAACTACTTGGGGCTACCTTTGGCAGAGGTGTTGGTTATCCAATAAATAGATCCAAGCAGCATAAAAATACGCAAAATTTAAGCACGTGGCTGACTGACAAGTGAGGGAGGTATTACAACTTATATATTAAAAATCAGCTTTATTTATAAGTGGAAATATTTATCAGTGGAGTTCCTTATTGTCAGTTTTCTTCCACCACCTGCGATCCTGTACTGTATTTCGTTCCGTACTCCTTGATGACATCCGTCAGCTTGTCCCTTTTTTGACTTAATTCGAGTTCTCAATTTGGCGAGTAACGTGTCCATAATTTCGTATCCATTCCAGAGCGGGAGATATCGCGCGCTGGGGGCGGCATGTCGCGGCAGCCTTGCGAGAGCCTGCGCGCTTTCCTGTTGAGCGTGCTGGCGGCGCCACTGGGAGGACGCGGCCAGCGCGCTGTGCACCAGCTCTGCGACATGTACGAGCACGCTCGCCACGACCCGGGCGAGTTCGCGGATGAGGAGTATCAGGCATACAATCGGCTCCTACTAAAGCTGATTGACGCGTGAGTGAACCTCACCCCTAAGAATAATGAACATAGCAGTTTTTGTAGGTACACCTTTTTTGCATACCAGCGAAGAAAAATTTTACATTATAGCATTCCGAAATAGTCGACACGTTTTTTTCCCCTTTTAACATTGAGAGATTGCATGCTTCAATTCCACTGCAGCCCAAAAATTTAGAGATTTGGATATTTAATTGTTTCTAGTCAGTTAAAAAACCTTGTTGCGACTGGGGTATAAAACATTAATTGAAATATTTTTATCACTATCCGACATTGGAAAACTGAATTCCTTTAAGAAGAATCAATTTAATGTTTGTTGTTTTAAATATTTTTAGTAATTTGATGTTATTTTTCTCACAGGGCGCGCCTTCTAAAACCATGCGGGATGAGTCACAAGTCTTCTCCAAAGAGGACCCCTACACGGAAACAGGCCGGAGTGAGATCTGTGTTAGATCCATCGAGGCTCAGACCACCTGGAACTTTGGGGGTCTCTGTTGGGAATACTAATAGACTCACCATTTCTAACGTGCACGCGCAATACACAAACATGCAGGTAAATAATAAATTAAAATGCCAACGACTATACCAAGTTGAACATACTGATTCTCTTCCGATCACCGAAGTTTTAAAACTTCATAATATTATTGGAAATAATTTAGGTAGGTACTTGTTAACTCATAATTCTCCGTCTATAAATTTTTCATATTCATTTTTTAAATTGTTCTAAACAAAAGCACAGAAAAATAGTTTGAGAGAGAAAAGTCGTGAGATAGGTAATAATGGGGTGAGATGGAACAGTTGAAGAAATGATTCCCTGAAGTGATCTATACCGATTTGAAAGTGGAGACCTTTCAATTCCTAGGAAAATTAAATTAATTTTGTGTTCAAGAAAGAGTTTCAATATTTCAAAACTTGATCAGCTTCACCAGAACTAATTATTTTTTTAGATAGCTTTTGTTTTAACCCTTTTCAAAGAATCTGTTTATAATCATTATTGTTTGTTTTCTTTTTTGTAGAGTTCTAACACCCTGGATTATAATTTTGATGATGAAGTGCTCTGCGTTGAATCCAAGCCGCCCACTCCAGTGGTTGTTCATTCACAAAAAGTTGATAATGAAACAACGGTTTGATTTTATTGAACATAAAATATGTGAATATCAATGTATTCTAATCATGTGAAATATACAAAGAATAATATATTACATTGGAGAATGGAGAGAATGATATGATGACATTAGAGAAAAATGTTGCCAACGTTTTTATTGTGTGGCTGCATTATTAAGTTAGGTTAAAATAAAATAAAAAATGAACTTGTTTGGTCAATTTATTTAACATCAGATGTTATTGTATCATATGATAAGATTCTAATTATGTCTTGTAAAAGCCATTAATTTAAAAATATGTTATACATAGTATTTTCTATTTATTAATGTCCCTCATACGATTCATACGCCCGTCACTCCTGGACACACTGACACCCAGATTCCTATCCACCCATCAAACCTTTTCCTTTCCAGAACTTCCTCTCCTTCCTTTCCTTAAAAAGACTCACACACTGCAACCCCTACGATGACAAAGGTCCTGAGGGAAATAATTTTCCTCAAGGCCTCCTGCATAGCTAATTTTAAAAAAATAGCTAATTTTAAAAAAAAGTCTCCCGTGAATAGGGTTACCATCCGTCCGGATTAATCCGGACATGTCCAGACTTCTAGCCTTTTGTCCGGACTTTGTTCGGCCCTTTAATTTGTCTGAATTTTTTGGTTTAGATAGAATATGAGTAATAAAACTTACATAAGTATGTAATATCAAATAAACCTAATCTTTATTAATTTCCCACTTATCTAAAAACAACATTTAAATCTACTTTAACACTAATATTTTTCAGCTCCAGATACTTGACGGAGCAGTTTCCGTTCATTCAAACTTTTCTTAAAGAATTCTTCACAGCTCATAGTTTTAAGGTTGTATTGAATCATCAACAATGATCTGACCGAGAGTACAGATAATCTATTACGCTCTTTTGTCCACTGTGCTCCTATAAGAAAAAACACTCTTTCTACACTTGCGTTTTGAACTTGGATAGCAAAAATGAACTCGCATTTTGTATCTATCTATAAATAAATACTCAATAGAATGGGCAATCTGGCGATTGTGAAGTTTGTAAAAATGGTGACCCACCCAAAAAATGCATCGTTTTGTTGGGATATTAATGAATTGACGGCATTTTTTAATTTATTTTTAATTGATAAACTAATGTTTAAGGCAAGATTTTATGCAAAGCACAAACAACAACAACAACAACATAGCTGAAACACTCATCCATATTGAAAAAACCTTCCGAGAAAAGATACATGCCGCCGACGGGACTTGAAACTGCGCCCCTCTGATTGCCGGTCAGGAGCTCTATCCACTAAGCTACGGCGGCTTATCTGTTACCCGCCAAAATGATTCAATATATACTAGTGTTTCATTCAACAATTAGCACTTATTACATTTTTTCTGTAATAGGCTACGCCTAATTCATCATCGAAAAGACTTCTTGCTCAATATAGGGACGGCAGTAACCGTTGCAAAATACTGTTTTAGAGTTTCTTACATCTGAAGAACCCCGCAATCGCCCTCCGCGACCCCAGCGACTGTTCGCTACCACGTCCTTACTGGAAGCTGGAAGTGGGTACCTGATATTTGCATTATGTGATTAAAATGTTCAGACTTTTTTTGGACTGTCGGGCTTTTTGCCAGGACTTTTCAATTTTATAAATGGCGACCCTACCCTGTGAAGTCCTTCTCTTATATATCCGCATCCTGCAAAAAAATAAAATAATAATTTTGTAAAAAGCAATGACTGCACAACTAAGATCTCTGAATCTCTGATATATAAAAATATTTTGTTTCACATTTTAGCCCCTTCTCTGCACTAGGCATCATGGGTTTGTTCCTCATAGATCTATTAACTCAAATCTTTTGGAATTTTGTAATTATGTGAGTAATTCGAAAATTACAAGTAGATGCAATTTATACTGATTTCCAAAAAGCTTTTGTTAAAGTCCACTCCATCTTACTAAAAAAACTTGAACAAATAGGAGTACATATTTGTATAACATAACTCAATTAGTTCTTAATTGGATACAAATTATCCCCTATAGTAATTTGTAACTTCTGGTGTACCACGGGGTTCAAACTTCAAACCTTGGCCCCCTGCTTTTTCTAATATTCATAAATGACTTTGGCTCGAAATTAAAATGTAATTATGCTTTTTTCGCCGATGATCTTAAAATTTTTCGTAAAATTAAGTCTGTTTCCGATCATTGACTGCTTCAAAATGACCCCGGCACGCTCAATAACTGGTGTACTCAATGATGTCAAATTTTTTAATCCAAAAGTGTTCAAAAGTACCCCGCACTATCAGGTTTTTATCTAATCGGTTGGCAGTGGTTGGCAATGTTGGCATCATTGGTGGCATTTTTCGTCTATGCAAATTGTTCGTTGAGATTTGAATTTGTTGTTTTCCGTTTTCCCTCCGTTTGTGATATGTCAACGGTGTGTTAGTTTTGGTGAATTTGTTCGGATTAAATGTTAAATTTAAAAAATGTATATCAAATCGGTAGTTTTAGACGGTTTCAAATCCTACGGCCATAGGGTAGAGGTTAATGGATTTGACAGAGAGTTCAATGCCATCACGGGATTGAATGGTACCGGCAAATCGAATATATTGGATTCTATTTGTTTTGTTTTAGGAATAACAAACCTGTCGCATGTGAGTAAATATGTCCTATTTTGATATATTTAGAGACAAACTTCTACGGTGATGGTATACGGATTTCATTGCTGCTAATAAACTGTTTACAAGTTGTGCAGTTTGGTTTTGTTTGACTTCGTTGATGTACGTGAACTGAAATTGACTGAAATAGAGTTTTTCCCAATTTTATCGCAATATTATGCAACCATTATCATGTCATCATAAGTGGAAGATATGGGTCTATGTATTTTAAATTTCGTCTGGTCATCATTTCATTTTGTTTATTTTTAGATTGCAATTGTAAACAAAACATTTTTATCGTATTTTAGGTTAGGGCTACGACCCTTCAAGATCTTGTGTACAAAGGCGGCCAAGCGGGCATTACAAAGGCGACAGTCAGTGTGACATTCGACAACAAAAACAAAGCTCAGTGTCCAATAGGATATGAGAACTATGATGAAATCACTATTACGAGACAGGTAAGCGATGAATTTTGCTCAATATCTTCTCTCCGTAGACAAAAATACTAAACTGCATTGTAATTCATATCAGAAAATGCATATCTCAACACAAATCAAATGAAAAAAGGATTTTTCGTCGCAGAATTCTTCTATAACTGCTAAAAGTTAATAACTGAAGATTTCTGAACCATTTTTTGGGCTTTTCTCTAAGTGATTCTCTCCCAATGTCATATTTATATGTGTTTGTAATCTTATAAAATTTTAATTTACTATAATTTATCTGTGTATTCTGTTTTCTTTATTTTCTCTCTAACTCCTGTAGATCAAAACATCAATGCAGCACGATCAACTTAGATGAGTTTGTTTGTTTGCCGTTGATATAAATGTCTCTTATTAATTGATTTAAATGTTTTCGTTTGCAGGTCGTTATGGGCGGGAAAAACAAATACCTCATCAATGGGATCAATGTGCAGAACAAGAGAGTGGCCGATCTGTTCTGCTCCGTCCAACTTAATGTCAACAATCCCCATTTCCTAATCATGCAGGGACGTATCACCAAAGTCCTCAGCATGAGGCCACCGGAAGTAAGAAAAAGATGATACACATAGTAGAATTTTACATAAATTGTACAGAAACTTTAAAAACATCAAACCTTGATGAAATGGCTTCGTAGCCATAGTAAGTAACACTGACGAAATAATTCAAAGCACTGCAATTATTTCTATGGTAACTAATAGTACATCCTAATCTTTTTCAGATTTTATCCATGGTGGAAGAAGCTGCAGGAACCAGGATGTACGAAGCCAAGAAGCAGGCTGCTCAAAAAACCATAGAAAAGAAGGATGCCAAGTTAAAAGAGTTGAACGATGTGAGTTTTCAGTTTTTTTCTGTTCATTGTTGGATAAATGATAAACATAGTCACTTTAGCTTATTCCAAGAAAATTATAGATTATTTAGCTGGCTTTATAATTGCTTTACATCAGGACCGACCAATCCGCTATGCCCTCAGGTGCGGCCCAGGACGCCCTTAAGTGCGGACCGCGGCTTCCAGTTTGTCAATAAATGAATCCGACAAGTCTACAGGCAACTCGTACTGTAGTATCACTATTTTAGTCTTTGGAAATGAATTCTGCTTACGAATAATTAGTCCTATTTACAATTTCGCTTAAATTCCTCGCTGCGTAATAACCGTAACCGCGAATCCCAAATCGGGTGAAAAAAAGTTTGGCTTGTTAATTTGACACTTACAGTTTATAGGCGCTAGCAAATTTTGTATGTCTTAATAATTTCACAGTAAATGAATAATGTTAATTGTTGTTTTATTTTGTTGTAGATAATAGCGGAAGAGATTGCTCCCAAAATACAAAAGCTTCAAGAAGAAAGAACCCAGTTCCAGGAATACCAAAAGGTTTCAAGAGAACTGGAAAACCTCACTCGGCTTTATATAGCATGGAAGTAAGTTTCTCAATAATCCTGTATTTTATATGCCAATTCTAAAATCAATCTAGGCCCCCAAAGTAGCACTAAATTGGATCACTTTTAATAATAATAATAATAATATTCGGCTGATTTATATAGTGCCGTTTTTTTGAAAAATCACCTAAAAGGTTGCCGTACAAATAAATATAATAAACTTAATATTTTTTGTTTTGAAGAATTTTACTTTCCACGTACATTTGTTACTTAAATTTTAATTTTTCTGCTACCGGTTTCGACACATCCATGTCATTCACTAACAAACTTAAAACTAAATTAAAATTTATAAAGTACAGAAATGATTAGATGTTATGTATTAGGTAGGGCTAGTGGGAGAGGTGATTTTGGAAGAGGGGGAGAACAATGGGAGGAGTCAACATAACATGGGAACATTGTCAAAGGGGGGAATTACAGGATGCTATTATTTTGTTAACTAAATTAATTTTTGTATTTAATTTTTTTGATTATTTCTAAGGTTTCTAAAGCGCACGAATCAAAGTATTTATTTATATTTGAATATTTAAACTTAATGTTTTTCATATATTCAAAGTAAATTTGTAAAAATACGGCATTCCAGTGGAGATCGAATCCGATTTACAAAATAATAATACGAATTAAATCAATGTCCAACCGAAACCCCCACTTTAGCGCGTTTTACCACCACGATTGTCTTTCAAATTCCAATTTACGAAATTATATGATTTTTTATTGCAAAAATTGATGTTTTTCGAATTACAAAGAACAGTTGTTTCACAGAATTTGAACACTACATCAAATTTCAAAGTTAATAATTAGACAGATTGATAAGGCGAAACAGCTGTCATGCGTAATAATAATTACATAGCAGAACTTGTTTATAAATAAACTGTTTTTATATATTAAATAAAAATATTATTGAAAATATAAAAAAATTAATATTCAAGTTCTGTGAAAGGGGCCTACATCTATTCAAGTTATTTTATTATTTCATTATGGGCCAGTTGTTTCACAGAACTTAAACAAATCATCACATTTCAAATCTAATATTTAAGTTCTGTTAAAGGGGCCCTTAGTGCTACTTCTTGTGGCATCACTGTGAGTCAGTAATTAAAATTAGTAGTTAATCTAAATAACCTCGTTTACTAAATTATTCTTTTATTTTACGTCTTCAGATATGTAAGCGCTGTAGAGAATACAGCAAATGCAACAAAAAAAGTGGACAATGTTAAAACTTCCATCAAACTCAAACACAGTACAATAGCAAATAACAAAATGGAAAATGCTGAGATGGATAAGATGATTGCAGAAATGAATAAAAAGTTGGATGAGGTGAGTTATTAGTTATTCAAAAAAATAAATTATAAGGGCTGTATTTCAAAATTATCAGTTTTTGAGCAAAGCATTTTATGAAAGAAAAAAGCTCGCTGCCTGCCCGCATGGTAGCAAAGCCTTCTGGTTACTTATGGTGAGGTGAGATTTGTCCGGGTCTTGGCGACAGATGCGTCTGCCCACCAACAGCTTGCCTATCCCTTCCCGGATTTCCTTCTCCATTCCTTATTCCCTCCCTGCCGCTAAACTATATTAAATACACCCACTTTTTGCAGTTTGTGTGAGAAGCGTGGATTTTCCAAATATATCCCTATTTTCCCCTACTGCTACTATGTCTCCTTTGCAATCCCTCCCTCTACCCCTCCCTCATCGCCCATCTCTCTGTCACCCCTCCCATAAGTGTCCTTTCCCATTCGTCTCCGATCCTGCCCTCGTTCCCCTCCCGCATCTCCTTCCCCTCTTGCGTTTATCTGTTATAAAGTTTTATTCAAATTTCATATCGCCAAAGCTCCTTAATATATCTAGAAACTTTCACAGTCGCAACAGCGCACAATAACTCAGCAAAGTTTCATCTCAATCGGATGAATGGTATAGGAAAATTTAAGAACCCCACTTCTAGTACATCTCTGATGCCACGCCTTATGCAAACCTATTTTTGTACGTGAATTTTGTTACCAAGCTACTGCCGTGGCGCCTGCCGCCTGCAGGTCCTAGCAGCAAAAACCCACAGGGTGGGTTTTTAACTGCTAGTAAAGATTAGTTCAATCGACGAATTAAAAAACTCTGAATTAGCGTGAGCCAGTTGACAGTGAATTTATTCGGGTCCCAAAAGGGTTAAGGAAGTTTTATGGTTTTATTAATTTGTTGAATAATGTCTTTCCCAGGAAACGGGAGGCGAGCTGCAGGCCATCGAGAAGGACTTGCAGCTGAAGGAAGCAAAGGAGGCGGAACTGTCGGCACAGAGCAAATCTGCCAACGAGGGTCTCAAAACACACCGGAGCAAGCAGAGGCTGCTGCAGACCAGTATCACCGATGACGAGAAGGCTCTGAAGACCAAACAGGAACAGTTGGATACGGTAATAATTTTAGTACAAACTTATATATATTTTATTTTTTTATTTCTGTGATTTTTTTTTAAACCTGTGGTGGGGAGGGGATGGAGACGGGGAGAGGAAGATTGTAAAAATACTTGGATAATCAAATATTGGTTATCAAGTATGGTTAATGCCATTTCAAGCAATGTTTAAATTATGAATGGTGTCTGTTCACTAGTACGGAGAGTATTTTTTTATCTCTCTGAAATCACTCTAAACTTAAAAAATTTCTAATACCTACTTACCATGAAGTTTGAACTTAAAGTCATCAGTATATCTTTTCCAAATGTATTATCCAGTCGAGCGATTGGTGTTCAGTTTTTGATTTGGCCATTCGATTTAATTAATATCATTCCTTAAAATATTAAAATGGAAACATATAAACTGTTTACTGAGGGTTAAAGCTATTGAATCCACCTAGATTTCACCACTTATCCCATATTTGTAGGTTCGTTAAATGTGGTCTAATTTTGAACCGATATCAAACGCAGAAAAATTAAAGCGGTCCAAATTTGGACCTAAATCGCTCCAGTGGTTATAAAAGTGGAGTGACCCGCTCTTCTTATATGTATGTACATACAGTGAAACCCTCTTAAGAAGTTTTCCAAGGGACCGGAAAAAAAAACTTCTTAGGCAGGAAAACCTTATAAATGGGAAAAATTGGGACATTTAGTCTTCAAGGGACCAAAAAAACAAAACTTCTTAAGCAGGAAAATTTCTTAAGAGAGAACTTCTTAAGAGGGTTTCACTGTACATCTTTCTTGAATGCGGTCCCTTTCAATTCTTATATCGATTTTCCAGCCCTTCAATCTTTGCTTTGGGAAGAGGTCTAACTGAATCTGTTCATATTATTTTTAGTCCTGTTTCAATGTGGCCATTTTATCTTTAATGTTTTTGTTACCTTTGTACAGATGGAGAGTACTTTCGGGGGTCTCCGGGAAGCGATGACCGAAGATATGGAGACTCTTTCCGCTGTCCAGGAGCGCTTCCAGGCTGTTAGCTCTGGGATGCAGGTCACTGAAGGCGGACAGTCTTCACTGCAAGATCAGCTCATGGGTAAGCAACTATTTTGTGTAAACATAATTTCAAAACGTTAACACCTTTTATAGCTTGAAATTGTTTTCCCCTCTACTGCAATTGGTGAGGTTACTTATCCTCTGTCTGTCTCTAAGGTTGAACTCTGCAGCTTTGTCAGCAATCTAAGAAATTTCCCTAACTTTGCTGACATTGATGTAATGGCCAGTTTGCTGTCGCCAACTCAGCGAATTCTACATATCAGCATATCAGGGCCATTGTTTCTTGAATTTGGTGGTGTTAGCAGATTAGAGGTGCAGTGTTTAGTATATGTCGTTATTATGACTGCTGCGACATGCGCAATTATTTTAATAGTTATTCTGTTAATCGGGACGGAGACAAATCAAAGAAATCAAAGATCATAAAAATCGGTTCAGCCGTTCTTGCGTTATAAATGGTGTAACTAACCCCACCTTGTTTTATATATTAAGATAGCACTCGCCATACAATCCCATACAGACTCGCCAGATGTAAAAAGAATGTGTTATAAGCGCGGTTCGAGTCTTCGCTATTTATTATTATTCTCCGTAACCGCTAGCGGTGCAAAATCAGAAAAGTTATGCGACCTCCCCTCCGCCGTAAACAGGAGAGGGGGTCATTTTTAATACACCAAGCGCCGTGTCGAGCCGCTGTCAGCCGTCAGGTTGACATATCCAGTACAAAGAAATGATATTCGCTCTGCCGCTTCTGAATTCAACTGACCCCCTCTCTTGCCTTAGGAAGAAATCTTTTACAACGTAGTGTGTCGGTAGAAAAGATACTTTATAACACAGTATCTTTTGATGTGAGATTCGTGTCTGTCCCTACCTTTAAGTTAGACATATTTTATTAGTTACCAAATAAAATTTGAAATTAAAATTTATAGTATGTATTTTAAAAAGTTAACTATTGTAAAAAATACTTACATAAAACTAAAATAACCGACTTAATCAGATATGTATTAATGACAACAAAAACAATATAAGTAGATTTATAATAAAAATTAATATTATTAACCTTTAGCAAGCCAGGTGTTTTTGGAAAAAACTGCCCGAAATTAGCTTCCCGGATTTTGCTCAAATATCGTATAAAAACAAAGGAATTGGTTTTTTTTGTGATTGTTTTTTTGTTTGCCAGATAATGTACCTTATTATTCATATAAATTTCATGATAATATCGTTACAAGTTTTCCCAGAATAGCTATTTTTAACAAAAAAATGTATGAAAATATTTCCCATTCGACAAAATGTAAATAATATATTCATACGAAAATGATCAATTTTTTTTATTTCTCTACAAACCTGAATAGACACCCTACATGAAAAAAACCAATTCAAAGGTGTTTTCGAAGAAGTAATGACATAAATACTTGTTTGAAAATGAAATGACAGTTGAAAACCGTTTGTAAAAGTGACGCCAAGTTGACCATAGATATTTATTATAAATTATTCAGATGTGTTGGCGCTATGCGGATGTCAAGACCGAGATCGGCGCAAGTGATTCTGACCTTGTTCTTCATACAATTTCTTTATACATAAGGGACAAAATCGCTTCAAAATTTTTTTTTTTTATAATTTCGACCCGCGGACACCGGTGGGCGAACGGCCATCGAGAGGTTAATAGTAAGATTTCTACAAACACCGCTGTACTGTGTACGTCCATACTACTGTACGTACACCGTGCGGCCATACTCCTAAAGATTAATCTGTAAATTTTATACAGGTAGTTAGGAAAGTGTTTTTAGTTTCCAATGAACAAGTTCTTTGGCTGTAAGCTTTTAAGTTCTACATAGTATAAATATAAAATGTAAAGGAGTTTTAGTGAAAAATTCGAAAATGCCTTCACTGGTTTTCAAACTGCACCTTTTACAGACATTTCGATATGTATTTAAGGGGATGGTAATGTTAATTCGGTATAAAAAAGGCCAATTTTTAAGAATTTTTTCAGACGCTAACTGGTGATACAAATTTATTTAATTGATTGTAACATTATAGTACAATATACAAACAAAATTTCCTTAATTTTTTAAAACAAAATATAAATAATTAAGCCGACGGCAGCAAATCTTCAGAGGCGCCTCGAAAAAAGTTGTCCACCGGTGAACCATCATAACTGATGACTGGATCATCAGAAATCAAAAAATAAAAATAATATCATTAGGTAACCACTTTCCTAAAGTAATGCTGGGATTTTTTTTTTTGATTTTTAAATTTTTGGTGACGCGAAGTGAAAAAACCGATTTTTGTCTAAAAAATGGGCCCATTTGTTATTGATAAAGTCATAATTATGAAAAATAAAACAGTAGTTATTATTACCTGGTCATTTATGTAAGGAAGTAGTATACAAAATTTCGAAAGTATCGGTCGAGTATTTTGATTAAAACTGTTCACCGGCTTCAAAAATGACAAGTGTCAGAATATTGCTTTATAGTTTTGGATACCAGAAGATCCAATATTAATCATGAAAATTTTGTAATCATACAAGTTCTATATCATATTTAGTTTTGCTCCTATTTTTTCAAATTTTGACATAACAATCTTAAGCCACCTTGGAACAGGCTCAGCCTAGTGAGGTGGCATATACCTAAAAGAATGTACATAAAATGTATTTTTTGGTTAATAAATAATAAAAAAAAATAAAAAATTATATGAAATAATAAAAATAAAATAAATAAAAATAAAGTTAAATACGTTACCATCCCCTTAATAGAATTTAAAAGATTACAGTTGATTTTTGTCAGTGAAATTCTTATACATGTTCCTAATTACCCTTAGGACAGGTCGTTTCAAAAATTTTAACAATTCATCAAATATTTGAAGTTAACTTTCACGTAAATATAAAATTTACAAATAAATCTTTTTTGTTTTTGTTTGTTATCCATTCTAGCTGCCAAGCAAATGGCTTCTGAGGCTTCCACCCAAGTCAGCCAGTGTATGATGGAGAAGAAGCACTTTGAGAGCCGACTGAAAGTGATGCAGAAGGACGTGGCTACTACCAGTCTGCAGTACAAGAAGGACCAGGCTAACATATCCTCAATGGAGAAGGATGTCGCTAAGCTGCAGGTTACAAATTTAATCAACAAAAACATTTTGATGAATCAATGTTCAATTATCAAAGCTCTTACCATTTATTCTTATTTATTTTCCATTCCTAGATGTTCAGTGTTTTTACAATTTCCCTGTCTTACTTGTACTTGTACCCTGTATACTTGTGACACCCTCTGTCCTGACAGGTGCGTTGCATATAGCTAACTACTGACTTACACATTATACATATGGTTTCTGTTTCCGCCACGCAAGTACTTTTGGTTTAGGCAAGGAATATTATCTATTTTTTGACAAAATATAACTAATTAACTCCTTCTTTAGCCGACGTTTCGGACAACGTAACAGTGTCCATCGTCAGGGCAGATGTGTTTATTGAAAGTTCTAAAGTGTATGCTTAAGTATATCTAAGCAATACCATGTTGCCAGCTCCACTCCTCTGCGAGCTGATTTTTTAATAATTTTTTTTTAAATGTCGAAATATATGTATTAATCCTTTGCACAGGAATACCTTAAAAACTAAAAAAAAATCCAGTATTTTAAGTTCATATAAGGAGGATAGTAATTTTGGGTACTACCTTTGCTTCCAGTTGGCTGCGGGAGAGTTAATACCAACATTGGGGTCTTTTTATTCTTGAGTTAAATCTGTGGGTAATGGTAGGTATAGACAATGAAAGATGTTATGAATTATCACTGTGTCTTTATTATGTAGACAGTTGGGTGTATGTATCACAATGGGATGCATAACACGTAGGTCACATCACAGCGAGATATGGATGCGAAAGCTTATGTTATATTTTGTCATGATGAGATGCATATCGTGGAGGTCACATCACGGCGGGATGTGGATCTGTGCTCGACGCGCAGCAGGCGAAGACTTGATGATGATGTTGTGGTCAGTTGATGGTAATCATGGTCAGATCACGTATCTTCCTGGTTTTTCAGTTAGATTGGATGGATGCGGGAGTGAATAATATACTACTTAGACTGAATTTAGTAACCAGACGGGCTGTAAGCGCAGCAGCTACGTTTATATAAACGCACCTTGCTTATACAGCCGGGAAAGTTCCAGAAGTAGCGGATAGATTGGCGCGTTTTCGTTGCTTGTCTCAAAGCTTCTAGGCTGTTATTATAGTAGTGTGTACAGTGTAGAGATCTCGAAGGTTTTAGGTTGTGCTGCGAATGGCTTGTATTATTATAGTAGCTTGTCACTACAAAACAAATAGAAAAATAAGAACCAATTTATTATTTTGATGTAAATAAATGCACACTATGATAGCTCAATGAGTACAAATTGTTACTAAGTTTCTTTATGATCGATGTTCTGAATTTGATGCAGTATCATCAAAAGTATGGCAGCACGGTGCATGTATCAGATTTTGTATATTGAACTTACACTTGTATTCCAGCGAGACCTGTCTTCCATTGGCTACGATGAGGCTCATGTCAATGAACTGTCAGCCAGACGTGCAGAGCTCCTGCCGACCGTGCGTCGCCTCAACGAGCGCACGGACAACCTGTCGGCGCAGCTGCGTAGGTGTAAATTCGAGTTTACGGACCCCACACCAGGGTTCGACCGCAGCAAGGTGAAAGGCACGGTTTGCAGGCTGGTGGACGTGAGAGACAGGGAGTTTTGCACAGCCCTGGAAACTGTTGCTGGGGGGAAGGTAAGGCCCTTTATTTTGCCTAAATTAAAATAAAAATACAGTGAAACCCTCTTAAGAAGTTTTCCAAGGGACCGGAAAAAAAAACTTCTTAAGTGGGAAAACCTTATAAGTGGGAAAAATTGGTCCATTTGGTCTTCAAGGAACCAAAAAACCAAACTTCTTAAGCAGGAAAACATCTTAAGCGAGAACTTCTTAAGAGGGTTTCACTGTATTCACTTACTTTATTTTTTAACACCACACAAGAGTCTTACTGCCTGAAGTCTTTGGGTTGGGAAAGAGGAAGGTTGAACCTCATTGGCGTGCTTTCACCGGAACCATACAGAGTTTCTTACACTGGTGAAAAGTTTGAAAGAAGGATGAAAACATGTACATTTGACCAGTCAGTGGCTAAGTTGGCATGTGCTTGGGTTCCAACCAGGCGTCGCGTGTTCAATTCCTCGGCTGGCTAAGCTAAGGCTGGCATCACGACAAAGGCAACATTTTTTCGCTTACTACAGAAATTTATTCATGCGTTTTTTAGTTTCAATGCAAAATCAAGAGCAGTAGGTGTCCACTGCAATTGTTTACCAAATTAGTTTTTATTTTAAAATATATCCCACTGTTTAATAAGCACTGGCGACCGGTTGTGTGGGCGGTCCACGGTCTCTGCCGCATTCTGCGCTAGACCAGATGGTTAATAATTTAATTTAATATTCCTTACAAATTGTATCATAATGAACTGTATACATATTATTAAACAAATGTATAAATTAACTGTACGGAGTTATGACTCCTCAATTTAAATTAAATTAAGGTCTGTTAACTTCCCTGAATTTGGTATATATAAATGATACTTTTCCCATTCCAGCTCTACAACGTGATAGTGGACACGGACGTCACCAGCAAAATGATATTACAGCGAGGTCAGCTGCAGCAGAGAACTACCATCATCCCACTCAACAAGATTCACGGCAGAGTTATAGATAATCAGACACTCAAAATCGCACAGGATCTTGTAAGATTTACTTTAAAACCACTCAGACCCCTAAGCTTGTTTTCACGACAATATAACGATAGCAGTCAAGTCCAATGATCTTGTTTTCAAGCTAACGCGCGTGTTTTCCCAGAAATCGTTATAAATCCGTTGTTCTAGTTACAACCCTAAAATAAAAAGGAGAATTTCTATAATAAATCCACGCTTCACATTTCTGTTCAAAGTTGTCCTTAGAAATAGATAAAAAATACGATACAGTTTTACCCGCCAAATTTGGTTAGACTTAGTTATTTTATTATTAAATATTTTTTTATGAAATGGAAGAAAAGTGAGGTGATACAATTGTTTATTATACATTTGTATGATAAAATAAGTGGTTTTTTAACGTTATATGTCATTTAGGTACCGTTTTCACATAAAAACATCAGTTGTGTCATTTTTACAATTTTTTATGTTTGCATTCTAAATTTTAATGTTTATTTGTAATAATATAATGTGAAAATGTATTTCATTACCTTTCAAAAACAGTTTTTGTATTAGGCTATGTTCAGAAATATTTCACTTTATTGAGCTTTAATTGCAAAGTGGAAATAATTTTGTTTTTTTATCAATCTGACAGTTCCTTAGGGCCAAAAATCTCCTTAAAGGTGATAGACCCGGGTGGTTACATACACCATCAGAATTAGCATTAATTTAAACTTGTGGATCTGTAAAGACTATAATATAATAATTTTTTAAATTTAGGTGGGCCCTGACAATGTGATGTCAGCCATCTCCCTGATAGACTTTGATCAAGAGCTGCGTCCGGCTATGGAATGGGTGTTTGGCGATGCATTTGTGTGCCGCGACTTGGATGTGGCACGCAAGGTCACCTATCACCCGCGCATCATGCGGCGCTGCATCACACTCGACGGGGACGTTGTGGACCCGGCCGGCACCATGTCTGGAGGTGCCGCCATCAGGGTAAGTCACCAGACATATGAAGGAGTTAGTCATGGATGTGGCGCACAAGGTCTACCAAGAATCTTTTGTTCTTCTGTTCCAAACAATATAAATATTTATGAATTTAGGACAAGTTGTTTCACAGAAATTGTTTAAATTTTAATCTTTAAGTTTTTGTGCAGGGTGGATCAATCTTGGTGCAATTGGAAGAGCTCAAGAGGCTAGAAAGAGAAATGGAAGAGTCACAAAATCAACTCGATGCTATTGAATCTGAAGTCAGGGCGGCCAACCAAATGTATGAAAGGTTCATGGGTTTGAAGCAAAGATATGAAATGAAGAGCGTTGAATTAAATGCCGTCAAACAACGCTTGCAGACCACTGCTACACATCAACTTCACAATGAAGTAGAAGAACTAAACGCTAAAGTCAGGGAGTTAGAGGAAAAAATAGAAGAAAGTAAAAGAACGCAAATTGAATCCGATAAAAAGGCCAAAGACATGGAGGCTCAGATGAGAGATTTAAGGGGACACAGGGAGCGCGAGATGAAGGCCGTAGAAGATGAACTGAAGAAAATGAAGAAGCAGTCGGAGACAAGTAGGAAGTTGTGGAAGCAGCGGGAACAGGATTTTGAGACTCTGAAGTTGGAAGTTAGCGAATTGCAAAAGAGTGTGGAGACGGGGAAGGAGCAGTTGGCTGCCGGGGAGGCGTTGCTGGCAGAGCTTGTAGACCAGGCTAAATCCAGGGATATAGACTTGAATGGCATAAAGGTTTGTAGCTTTTCATTTACATTCTTAAATATAGTTTCATGTAATTACAAAACTTTTTTAATCATCGTGATTGTCATCTTATAGCACACAAACTGCGCCTGTTTCTGCCAAAACAAATGTTAAATCCATTTACAAATGGTCTCATATTTAAGATGTGGCTACATCAATTATGTTTATTTTTATGCATGTATTCCCTCATTAATTTAATTTTTGTATTTGCAGGATATTGTTCGAACCGCACAAGCACTAGTGAAGAGCAAAAAGTCTGAGATAGCGTCACAGAGTAAAGAAGTAAAAAAGACATTGCAGAAGAAAGAGCAGCTGATATCAGCTAATGCCGAAATAGAGCTGGAAATTAAAGAATTCGAACATCAAGTTACCAAACTGGCAGCTGAGGCCAAGGCCTGTGCTTCAAAAGTATGTTTTTTAAAAATTAATAATTGCCCATCTATTTAGCTTCACCAGATAATCAGTATATTGCTTACACTAATCCTTCTCCATGCTTGTCACTTGATTTGGGTCACTTTGATTTCATGAGATTTGCGGTGATGCATTCTCGTGCATTGGTAGAATCAGATACTCATTGCGGCAATCGATTACGATTTTGGGATGCATTATCACAAATGTTGTGTTGTTTTTCCAATAGATTGAGGCGCTGAAAGAGGACCACGAGTGGATAGTCCAGGAGAAAGAGTACTTTGGTGAGCCGGGCGGACTGTATGACTTCAAAGAGCGGGATCCCAAGGCGGCGGGGCAGAAGGCGGCCAAGCTGCAGGAGCGCAAGGAAAAGCTGTCCAGGAATGTCAACGCGCGGGCGCACTCCTTGCTGGGCAAGGAGGAGGAACAGGTCAGTGGGATTACCTGCTTTTGCTAGACTACTGTATGTCGTCATCTTATCCTATTCGGGATTCATCATTTTGACAAGATGTCCCTGCCCCGGGCCGATTCAAAAGGTTCTTCTCCCTGCACAGCCTCTGGAGTTGTCTGAGGCGAACATCATGTCCAAGCCACCTCACCTGAAACTTTTCCATAAAGCCTAACAGGTGTTCAATTCTAATCTGATCCTATTTTGTTACTCCTGCCCCTCTTAAAAATCTCATTAAAACTGTAAGTTGTAACATTTCGTATAAAAATAAAAATTATGAAATTCAAACATTTTTTTTTCTCAGTACGCCGAGGTCATGAAGAAAAAGAAGATTGTTGAGAATGACCGCGCCAAACTCGTCCAGGTGATGCGCGAACTGGACGAGAAGAAGAAGATAGCCCTGGTGAATGCGTGCCAGCAGGTCAACAAGGACTTTGGCTCCATCTTCAGCACATTGTTGTACGGAGCCGAGGCCAAGTTGACACCTCCTCAGGGGCAGACTGTGCTCGATGGTTTGGAGGTACAGAGCTTATTGTTTTCTCTCAGCATGTTGAGGTCGTGAATAAGAAGAATCATTGATAATAACCCCACCATGCTCGTGTAGCTTATGTTGACTCCGCTAACCTTAAACTACCAGTGGAGAATTGATCAAATCTGACTGAGGTGGTTCTTTACAAAACTGGAATACGTAATTTTGGGTTTACACCATATCCTTTTAAATACATATATGTATATAAAAATAAAGCCATATTAGATTTGAGATCCCTGAGGCACGTGTGTGGTAAATTCATGTATGAACATATTACAAATGTGTAAATAAAGCGTCGAAAGAATGCAAAGCTGATGTAATTGTTGTGAGCAAAATTAAGAAAGGGACGCTTTGATGATTTGGACATGTAGATGAGTGACAATGCGTGTCAAACTATGTATGAGCATAATATATTTTAAATATGGAGATAATAATAATAAAAATATTACCATTTGTTATTTCGGCTACTGGCATTATATCTAGCTCTCTCATTAAAAATTTGGGCATATTAGATTTGTCAAAGAATTTGTATATAAAAATGCAAAAATCAGTCATTTTAAATACATGTAGGATTACGAAAGATTTTTAAAATATTTATATTGAGGGATCAGTAGGATTTATCGGTCAAATTAGGAATTCCACCGAGCCAAACCCTCTGATATGAAAATATCTGGAGTCAGTGAATTATTTTCCCATTTAATAGTCTGGTAGGCTACATGTTGTTCTTGTATTGTTTTGTATTAATTATACTTATATAATACACTTGCATAACGTTGATTTACTAGATGATCACAAAATACCCTCCACACAGCATCCCCAAAGGTGACATAGGCCCTGAGGGAAATTATTTTCCTCAGGGCCTCCTGTGTGGACCTAATGTAAAAAAAAAAAAAAATATGGAAAAGTGTGTGAAAGGGTTTAGTTTTTCCTATGGGAAAAACTAAACCCGGACTTAAAAGTCTGGTGCATAAAAAAAAAATCAAATCGTTTATTCATCAATAGATTTTTTTATACGGTAAAAAATAATTGCATGACACAATTAATTACTTCTCTTTCTCATGCTCTGTCCTTTCAATGGACGTCGGCTATCATGTTGGCTATGCGGACTTTGTTTACTGCGGCCCTGAAGAATGGCCGACAGTAGAATGCGGGCGACAGTAGAATGGCCAAACCACTGTAGGTTTTTCAGCCATAACGTCCCCCTTCTTCCAAGGTCCTGTCTTCTATTTAATTACAAGCATAAGTATCTGATACAAGCGCAATGAGCAAGATTAAGAAAAGTACGCTTATATGCTTTGGACATGTAGATAGGAAGAACGGTGCACCAGGAAGGTGAATTGTAGAAGAAGTTGATGAAGCCCGAAGAAGGCATGGCACTATCAAGTGAATCAAATACATATTTGAATGGGGACAGGACAAGAATCAGAATAATAAATGAGTATGTATAAATGTGAATGAAACAAGACAGAGTTATGTGGCGGTCCATCCTCTCTGCCTGCCGGCATAATGGTTAGTGATATTTTTCAATATGACAATGTTGACATTAAATTTCAGGTAAAAGTGGCCTTCAATGGTGTGTGGAAAGACGGCTTGGGAGAGCTATCGGGCGGACAGCGCTCGCTGGTGGCTCTATCTCTGATCCTGGCCATGCTGAAGTTCCGGCCCGCACCGCTCTACATCCTTGATGAGGTGGATGCTGCACTGGATCTGAGCCACACACAAAACATCGGTGCCATGCTCTCCAAACATTTCAAAGCGTCTCAGGTAAGGCGTGTATTTAGTCACAGAGAATGTAATAAAGTTATTTTGATAATATCGAGAAGCCGTGATCGCCAAACAAATGTATTCCACGACAAATGTATTGCCAAATGGCCAGACAATGCAGCACTATTTTAATGATTTTTGTAATGTATCAATAAAGAAATCATCTCCTGTAAAATTTCATGTTTGACATTAACTTGTCCTGTGCCGAAAATGGTGCCGGCACGCACGGTACTAATTTTCAATATTTTTATTTATGTATTTTTAAATGCGATTTTAACCCTTATGTATAAAGAAACTATTTGAAGAACAAGGTCAGAATCGCTTGCGCCAATATCTTTTTTGTCGTAACAGTTAATATCATTAATCTAACCCCTCTGAATATTTTTTTAAGTAATTATCTATGACATTCTGCTGTCACATTCACATTCAATGACTTTTCAAAGGAGTGATAAAGTGCCTCTTTGTTGAGTTATCCGATCACCTAAAATTATGCTGTTTAAATTCACAGGGTTTTTCTTCTTTTTTTTTTCCCATCAGGGAGGGTTGAAAATAACTTATAACTGAAATAAAACAACCTGTGTATTTTGTATGTATGTAAGGAGTTATTGAATTTGAAAATTAAATATTTTTACAGCTGTTAATTTAATATTTGTGTAATTTGTTTCAGTTCATCATAGTATCCCTGAAGGACGGTATGTTCAACAATGCCAACGTCTTGTTTCGTACAAAGTTTGTAGACGGTATGTCGGCTGTACAGAGATCCGTTCAAACCAGAAAATAGATAGTTACTATTGTAAAGTGTAAGTTAATTAAGAAATTATTCAGATACATACATATATTATTAACATATTTTAGAATAATTTATGACCATTAATGCTGTGTAATAAATGTTTATTTTGTATAAATATTGTATTTGAAAAAAAATTTACACCGTATTTATTGAAACACATTTATTTTAAATATTCTACAGGAAGAATGGATAAAATACATATTATTATTGTGATGTCATTTTCGCTTTGTTCAATCGATGCTCAAATATAATATTTCTCTGTTCTCTTTCCAATATCACAGTGTTCGTAAACTACTACAGTTTTCTATTAATTTGTTTTTATAATATATATAAATTATATTTCTTATGTAAAAATAGACTGCTATTTTTTATAATACATTTTTTTTTTTACTAAAATACACAAATATATATTTGAATTCTTTTATGAATACATACAAGAGTTTTTGCTAATATGATCTTCTATCATTAAAAAGAAAGAGGTTCATATGAATGTTATGAAAATAAATTTGAGAGCCAAACTTCCTAAAATTGACCGTTTGATATATGAAAGTTCCAGCATTTTACTGTCCTAGCATTTCAATGACTAAAGCCCTGTTCAGACACAGCTATAAACAATAAAAGATCATAGCACGCCAAATATCGCTCTCCATACAATCCCTTCAGACCGTTCACACCTCAGAGCTTTATGCGCAGATCAACCTTAGACAATGCACATCTTACGGTGTAACCGCTCCTGAGGCAATATACGAACAGATAAGCGCTTCGAAAATAGGACAGGGGGTAATTTTGATTAAAATGCGCGAATGTCAGCTGTCAAATTCCCAGATCTAGTACAAAATCTACAAAGAAATGGTATCTCGCGGCAATTATCGAGCTATCTAAATTCATCTGACCCCCTCTCCTACCATAGGAAGAAATATTTGATAGCGTCGTGTGATTGTTACAAAATATAAGCGATCGCCGTTCAACAGATATCTGCTCGCGGTTTATAGCTTGGGCACATAAGCTTGTTTTCACGACAATTTAACGTAGGTAGACATAGGAATTATGTATGCCCCGGACCTGAGTTATTAAACTGAATAACAACCATGGAAACCATTTGAATGTAATGCCATTTTTGTATAAGGCTCTCCGCTCACCGGAGAAACTGAAACCAAACTAAAACTGGCTGGTTGGTATGGTTTCCAACCAAACTTCTATCACGGCGCTGCTCAATTTTATGATTTCAGTAATTATATCGGCTTGTTTAACCATAGACAAAGAACAATCAGCTGTCATCATAGCAACTAGCATGGCGAGTCGAGCCACTGCTCGCCATACACAGAATAGCGAGTTTAGTTGCAAACTGTTTTTTTTTCTATTATTGTAGTATACTGTTTTTTTTAAGTTGGCTTGTGAGCGGAGGCACTAACTGTTCTACCAAATGTTCTGTTCAAGGATATAAGGTATGCGAGTGTATTGGTATGCCAAGTCCTTCTCTTAGGTATTTTATTTCGTCATTGGTCTACACATATTAATTATCTACAATCAATTAAGAATGCTGGTACTTCAATTTCATTAATTGAGCCAGTTTTAATTATTTAGGAAAATAGTAATTTTCTCGTACTCATTAAAGCATCCAAAATTTTTATTAATTATTTTATCTTACTCATTTCAATTTATCTACAGCATCCTATTTGGCACTAATAATCTTCTCTATACATTTTTTTATAAAACTTTTAAAACTCTACAATCATATTTTTTAAATTTTGATTTGGAGACATACATAATATAACTACACAATATTATAAATCTACATACATCTATGTATATAAATATCTATTACATTATCCTCCCAGTTCCCAATTGAAATATACATATTGTTACATACAAATCTACCGATTAAAATATATTACAATATTAACATTGAGCGCCTCCGCCCACTGAGGCAACTGAAAACCAACTAAAGCCGGCTGTTTTCTCTGTCTTGATTGGTCAAAAAGCTTGTTTAACCATAGACGAAGAACAATCAGCTGACAGCTGGCAGCTAGCAACGGCCGCCCAGGGCAATCAGCAGTGACAGTCGCAAGTCACCGCTTGCGTTACCATTGACAACAGGGTTTTGTGTGATTGTGAAGTGCGCGGGCCATCACATTGTCATACAAAGACAGTTGGCAGTTGAGAGTTTTCAGTTGCCTCAGTGGGCGGAGGCGCTTACAATACAAAAGTGAAACTTAACTTATTAATACTTTTCCATCACATTTTGTGCCTAATCCATAATATGACAATTGTAATTTCTTCAAGAATACTTCCTTTAAGTCAACCTATTAGTATTGCACTAAACCTAATCCTAAACTGTGTTCTAACACTTCGTAACTATAAATGACGCTGTGAATATGCCTATTTGCATTATGATGAAAAAGCTTAATTCACATTTGTATTTTTAAACAAAAAATTTACTTGTGATTGTCACACACAATAATTTACCTGAGCAGCTTTGTGTCCTATCCCCAAATTCACATAAAGGCAAAGTAGAAGGAAAAAGCCTGGTGAGGCCTGTATCCTCGAAAATGGCACATTATGTACAGTGAAACCCTCTTAAGATGTTTTCCTGCTTATGAAGTTTGATTTTTTCGGTCCCTTGAAGACCAAATGGCCCAATTTTTCCCACTTATAAGGTTTTCCCACCTAAGAAGTTTTTTTTCCCGGTCCCTTGGAAAACTTCTTAAGAGGGTTTCACTGTATATCAATATGTGGTGTATTGCATTACAAAATTACAAAAAATTTGAGGCTTATACAATATCAACTTTTTTATTTTGGAAATATGATGGACAGTAACAAAATGCGTTCAAAATTTCTAAAACATAGCTCTACATGTGCACATTGCAGTGTATCTGTATGTATAGTCATGATTTCATTGCACTACATTGTAGTTGGTCGTATCCTAGGGGTTATTTACGTATTCCCAAAATAAAGTCGAACATCGTGAAACATTATGTGTTCGTGGAAAGCAATAAAATCATTTCAGCTTTTTGTTTTTATCTACTTATGTACTATAAGTCATATTATGAACTTAGTTTTATATTAAACTAGCTGATACTCTCAACTTAATCAAATTAACTTAAATAAAGAAATTGTTTCTCCCTGCGTGTCCTTTCCCATTCGTCCCCGTTCCCCTTCCGCCTCCTCTTCCCCTCCCTCGTCCTCTTCCCCTCCCGCGTTCCCCTTTCACCTTCCCCACGTCCCCCCATCTTAATTTTCCTCCACTCTTTCCGCATTCCCCTCTCCCTCTAGCCTATTTCCCTCTGCTAAACTCCATAAATACACCCATTTTTCAAACAACTCGCGTGTGACCTATTTGAAATTTTTTTTATGCAAATTTCATAATGCCAGAGCTCACCATATGTATAGAAACCTTCGCGGTTCGGAAATGTTCACTACAATTCAAATTTTTAAAAATCGCAATTGGATGAATAGTATAGTAAATAATTTCATAACGCCCGAGCTTATTATCCTATAACCATCGTGGGCATGTGCACATTGAATCCCCAAAGTTTCATCACAATTGGATGAACGGTATGCCAGCGCATAAAATACGGACAAATAAACATTCATTTTTATATATAAGAAGATTACTTTTATGTTAAGGTGGTTGGTTGGTCCGGTGCACAGTGGGTTAATTAACGATTCTAGAGGGAAACAATTATTTTATGGTTTTAAATAAAAGTTTATACATTTTTTATGAAACACATATATTTTAGAATTGTATGTGATGCCTTGGGTGCATGGTAGACGCATATTAAATGATGGATTTATAAAACGTAAGACAATACTACAAAGAAGAATTCTGACATATGAATCAAATATATAACCATCGTTTAATATGTATGTACTATACTCTACGATAGTTATAAAGATAGAAAAATAGACATGTTTTATGGAAGTCAAGGAAATGTTGAAGGAATTACAAATATCTAAATGCTATGCGGTGTTAAAAAATAAAATATAATGGGTTGCTTTTCGGTATCAAATGAGTGGGTCATAATGATTCATTTTCCTCACTCGGGATCTTTCAGTAAAGCTAATACCTCTTCATTAAGTGTTAACATATTTTTGCGAGGTAAGGGGTCTCACATTGGAAATGACCGGATCTGATGAAATCAGCAAATTGTGTCAAAATCAGCAAACATCTTCGTTTGTGTTGCACCTCGATGATTTGCGAGAAAAACATTCTCTGAATTTTTTAAATTCCTTATGCCGTGACTCCTGTACCTCTTCCGACAGCTGACCAATTGGAAGTAAAAAGGAAGATATTATTTCAGTCCCATGGGTTAATATTTTGTGCACAGTTATAGGCATTGGGAACCATTTATACAATTGAACGTACAGTTGTGCAGTCTCTTTGCAAAACAAATCAAATTTTTCAGTGTTTACATCATACCCACAGGATAACACTTGTAAAATAATTGAATTTTTTTTTATCAACTGTTCATCAATGCCCGTTATACAAGCAGATTATGCGGGATTATTAAAAAATCTTCGAACAGTATTTCCATCGTTCGTATTTCCATTGCCCTGCTTCGGAAGATCCACTAAAAGTCCAGTTTCTGTGCAAAATCTTGAAATAATCATGTTTTTCTTTGCGGCAACTGCTTCTTTTTTATCGATACCTCTTACTTGCCATTCCTTTATATTTAACCTATACGCGATATGAAGGAGACATTCAAAGAACCTTATGTATTCCTTTTGAAAATTCTAAATTGTTCATGTCTTTAGGCTTTGCTTTGCAAATATAGCATTGCTGCGTATAGGTATTTAAAGAAAACGCATTACAAACTTTTCCATCCACCATAGTCCTCAAGATTGTGTGGTTGACAATCATATGCCTATTACCGATACGTACGGAAGATGGATTAATGGTATCAATCTGGTCTTGTTTCAATTTTTTGGCGTTTGGACTTTTCGCTACTTTGTTCGAAAGCTTTTGCAGGTCGCCCGGCCGACTTGGCTGGCTCTGATTAGTCACTAGAGCTGGGTAGGTCGATGTTTTCGATAATTACTTCATTTTGTAGCCATAATGTATTATTTTTATTTTCACTATTTACAATTTTTCCATCGCGTGGTAAGTGCAAGTGTAAACGAAGTTATAGCTAGCGCGACTGCCGTTTTCATAGTTAGAGAACAATTTTGTAAAAAAAACTTCCGGATGTTGTAATCCTGCAATACTCTTCGGGATCTCTGTGAATTCGGGTGCAAAAGTCTCTCCTCTCGTAAAAAGTTAAACAGCTCTCTGTTGATAATTCGTAGATGACTCCCTAAAAAAAAAAGTTTTTTTAAAGAGTTGGTTGAAGTTGGTTACGAAATTGTATTTTTTTAGTACAAAACTAACAGGCAAATAATAAAATGTGCATGAGACGACACACCATTTTGAACCAAAAAAGATTCACTCTCGTAAACGTCAAATATTGTTTGAAAAACTATTAAAAAAAATACCATTTTGTAACCCTTAAAAACCGTACACACTAAAAAAATATATATCTAAAAAAATTATGCATTTATGCACATACCGTCAGCTATATTTTCCATTGCGACACTTACAACAAAACTTCTAAACACAAATGATGCAGCTATTCGATTAAAGCGTAACGCAGGTCCGTCCGTAGCAGTGGCCGAATGAATATTGCCAACGCTGTGTTTGAAAGCGCGTGCATGCCTCCGTGTAGTGTTAAAAAATAAATTTCGTCCATTTTTGAGGCGTACTGTTATTTAGGTACAATATTAGACTATGAAAAATAATTATTTTAACCTGTATTTTTTTAATTGTTTCCCAGTAGTTTCCTTAAATAATCTTCCGTGCGGTGGGTAGGACGCTTGAAGCTCAACTTTCAGTGGGTGGCTTTTTGACAACAGTTATGCTGATGATGGGTTGTTTCACAGAACAATTGATCAAATTAAATATTTAATAAGTCCTGTTCAAGTTCTGTTATTGCCCAAGTACTGTGAAACAACCTTTCATGATGAAATAATAACAGAATTTTCACAGAACTTGATTTGAAATTTGATGAATTGTCCAAATTCTGTGAAACAACCCATTAATGATAAAATCAGTACTATAAATCGTAGGGTTCATACACTGAAGGGATAAACCAATAGAGTTGAGATTAATGTGGGTTCAAGTAAGGTCAATTTTATCTTTCTTCAGATAATTTTTTTTTACATATCGAAACTCTTTTCTGAACAGATAATCAATTTCATTGACCTGTTTGGGGCCTAGGAATCAGAAGGTCTTATGTAAAGAAGCGTCAGTTACGCATATCCCTTCAATGGATTCATAGCGGTCCTGAAGAACAATGTTGGGTCTGCTAAAAATTGAAAATCGATGTGTTGGCTTATTTATTGGCTTATTTTGTTGATTTAAAAGTCTGTATTTTCGGAATTTTTAATGAAAAGAAAAGAATTGCAAAATATCAAAACAATTCTATATTTTTTTGCTCTCAAAAACAGTAAAAATGCAGAAACGAACCTAACAGCTCTACTACAAAACTACAAAATTGCACATCCGACATTGTTCTTCGGGACCGTCAATATCTATTTCAATTGGAAAAAAACCTTAAATGGTAAGCCCCCATATTTACAGAGCCAGCACTTTGAATTTAAACTTCACAATTATCCGTTGAACTCCCATAGACATATCGGCAGCAACGTGTTAAAGTTGTATCGCTCTTTAAAGGTTGCTGATTAAATATCAGAAGTCTTGTTCAAGACGACTGCGGGGAAGATGAGTGGGAAGGGTGCCACGTCGGTGGGCTCGGC
Source organism: Limnephilus auricula (assembly GCA_951813805.1). Classification (NCBI taxonomy): domain Eukaryota; kingdom Metazoa; phylum Arthropoda; class Insecta; order Trichoptera; family Limnephilidae; genus Limnephilus; species Limnephilus auricula. Next base: position 8,231,090 of record OX638402.1, on the reverse strand, counting down.
GGGGCAGTGGATGGGTGTGGGGGGCCGAGGGTCTGGCTCCGAGCAGCCGATGAGCCAGTGGGTCAGCATCCGACCCTTGCCCTTGAGTTCCACGTCGCCTCGGAGGTCCATCTTGAAGGTGCCGAAACGGCTGAGGATCTGCTTGGTCGCGTCGCTCATGTGGATCATGAGAGCTGGAAGGTGAAAAACAATTAAAGAATTACTAATTTATTAAGGAGAATGAATTCAGATTGATGCAGACATTCCTCATGAGTAAGACCTCGTACGCACTAGCGGCTAGCCGCCTAGGCGGTTAGCCGCGGCGGCTGGCCGCACTTTTATTTTAATATGCAACCGCTCATTACGTACGCACTAAACCGCCGAAAAATTCAAACAAAATTCAACCGCTAATCGAACCGCCTAGGCGGCCAGCCGCTAGTGCGTACGGGCTCTAAGGTTCGCAATCCCGCATTCTGCAATTCTGCAGGATTTCAACAACATTTGATCCCACAAATTTTCAGAATTATTAAGTGCAGGATTTGCGGGATTGAAGGATCGAAAATATATTAAATTTACATGAAAAACATCCTTTTTTTAATAAATAAGTGGTGGTCAATCTTTAATAAAGAAAGAGGAACCGAAGTTGATGTTAAGAAGAGAGGATAGGGTCGCATGTCAAGCTCGGAAACCTGCAATCGATTTTGAAGAGAGAGATGTCTTGTTTTGAGAACATAGATATCAGAGGGAGATACCTTCAGTTAGCACACACCTTCTCGATGACAGCCCCACTACCTAGTGTGGAAGCAGAGAGAGTTCACGCATGGGTGACAGGACTCTCCATAGTTTTTGTGTTTTATGATCTTATTTTTTTAACATTACTTTTCAATGTTTTTTTTTTGTAATATTGCTAGTACCAAAGGTGATTTATCTCAAATTACTACGAAGGAGGGTCCTGTCAGTGACAGTTATGTTTTTTACAATCTTATTTTTTTTCAAAGTCTCGATCAAATCAAATCAACTATTGAAAAGATAACATGCTGTAGGAACTGCGCTCTTTGTATTTTTAGCGAGGTAAACATTCCTACACTAGCAATACTGCCTGTGCAGAGTGGTGTGCGCAAAAGGCACCCCGCCGTTCTGGTTTCGACAATCTCAACGCACGGCAGCAAAATTTTATATTCCTTCTTGAAATCTGTCGCTGAAACTTTGTGATGTTAATTAACCTGTGTATTTGATATTTAAATTGAATTAAATTGTGATTATACATATAAATATATATATTCTTATAAAAATGTAAAAAAAAAATATATACCTAGTTAATAAATAAAAAAAGTTCTCAAAGTGTATTATTCTTTATATTTCCGCAACCCTTAATAGAGGAATGGTTTAGGTAAGTGGCCATAACCTCTATAATGCTAAGTATTTTTAAAACACTATCTTTTCAATATTTTTTTATGATTTTAATAATACCAAAGATGATTGATACGAAAATTCGTCTTACAATAAATAAATGACTTACTATGTTACTTTTTCAATGTCTCTTTTAAATTTATGAAAGATAATTGATACCAAAAAGCAGTCAGAAGCGGTTGGGATCCTTGCGTGGTATTCACATAAAAAAATATTAGATAATAATCACAATCTCAAAACTGGTACGACTTAAGCTGCATAGTAAACTGCATTGCCGTTACAGACACAGTTACCAGGCTCTAGGGTGTACACTAGGGCTGTTATGCAGGCGTCAGGTAAAGTACGGTAACGGTTAGGGTTACAGTTACGGCTCACAGATGAGTATGCAGCTTTACAGATGGACTGTTGGAATCACAGTATCATTGGATGGCGTCTTCGGTTTGGAGAAAAGGCCCGAGTGGATGCCTAACTTGATCTTCAGCCGGTACTTACGCATTCCGGCTGACTCCATCCTGGATGCCGTGTTGACTGTGTCCCCAAACAGGCAGAAGTGCGGCATCTTGACCCCCACCACCCCGGCGCAAACGGGCCCTGAGTGGATGCCTATCCTGATCTTCAGCTGGTACTCGGGCCGGTGGCGCACTGTGAAGCACTTGACCGCATCTAGCACGGCCAGCGCCATGAGGCAAATCTCCCTGGCGTGATTGTCACCGTTTCGCTCTGGCAGGCCTGACACCACCATGTACGCGTCGCCTATCGTTTCAACCTGAAAACCAAATATAATACATACAATGTTAATTGTCCTTATCTAATTCTTATCTACGGGACTGTCACTTATGTGATCCATCGATGGCTATCCTCGTATGCAGATGTCGTATAATAATAATTGTGATTTATTTTTGGGTTATTATGCTGTATTGCGCTATCTTCTTTAGTCGATGTTTCGGACCGTTTTGGCAATCATCTTATTACACATCTGCCCTGATAATTGACACTGTAATGCTGTCTGAAACATTCTTTAAAGAAGGAGGCAGCGCAACACGGCATAATAACATCGTATGGGATTCATGAAATAACACATACACTAAGTCAAATCGTGACACGTAGTAGGGTATTATTATTATTGATAGGTATTGCGATGAAAAGGTCACAGATCTTAAGATATAGATTGGAAGCATGCCTAAATTGCTTCTGTGCATGACCCCAAGTATTTGATTCACATGGTTGTGCCACATCTTTCTGGGGTGTCCCTCTTCTTCTATCCACTAGGGTGTCACACATTCTCCTGACATTTCTTTCTCTATCTATCCACTATTAGCAATAACAACATTTATTAAGTTAGGTAATAATGAACCAGTTACTTTGTAAACGTCGTAAAATCCAATAATGCGATCAAAGGTGCTGTAAAGGTCGTTAAGTAGATCCACAACCTCCATAGGCGTACTTTGAGCACAGAGCGCCGTAAAACCGACTATATCACTGAAGTATATCGTTACACACTCAAACTGCTCTGGCTGGACCATTTCTCCGGCCATCAACTGCTGAGCTACTAACCTGCAAAAAATATATTCAAATTTATTTTATATCTGTACTAGCTGATCCGGCCGGCCACGCGTTGCTGTGGCTAACGAAACACAACACAATCTACAGGATGGTTACCTAACCTAGATAACCAAGTGTTGTGTCAATAAATTAACTCACACCGCCATCTATTAGAAACTTATGGAACTTACAAATAATTACAAAGCATTGTCCTATAACAAACATTTATTTCGCATTAATAAATATTGAGGTCAATAATCAAGATAAAAACTACTCTATCTTTTAAGTTGGACCAAATTACACACATTAAGCCAAATTTCATCAAAATCGGTTAAGTAGTTTCGGAGTTTATCTCGAACAAACATTGTGACGCGAAATTTTTATATATAAAGATATAGTTCTGTTTTTTATATCTTTGTAAGAGGGAACTTACCTCGGTAATACTTGATACAATAATTCTTCCGATCTTTTCTTTTCCATAGATAATTGTTCGGTTTTTTCTTCAACAAGCGTTTCTAAGTTATTTGCATACTGTTCCATCCTACGAAGTAGATCGTCCATTAGATTGTCGCAATATCCTCTAGAATAGAACAATAGCAAACATCTTAATCTCATAAAACCAATTATATTATTCATAAAAATCACATAAGACAATATTTATTGGTGCTATTAGCATATCATTAAAAAGAAAACAAGAACAAGAAGTACCAAGTGAGTAAGAAGACAATAATAAGGAATATTATTCCATTAAAAAAAAAATATTAAGTATGTCACCTTCTTACTTAAAAACCTGTAAATTAATTTTGATTACAAATGTCGATTTCGTAATAATAAAATAATTTTCATTGCAATCAATTTTGCTTTTTTGAAAGATCACCAAAACTATTGAAATCTGGTGGGGTATACCTTAGTTTTGTCGGTTAACAGTAAGGTAAATCCCACTCGGGTCGGTATGAAATCAACAAATACCTTTTTAAATATTTAGCCAGATTTCCAATACATTAATTCTTTTGAAATGATTTGTACACCATTTGTATATGGATGTAATAGGGTGAACCATACGCAGTGCAACTTTGCACAAAATTTTCCGCATTCTTAATACAAGCAGCTGGCAGACTCGTGTGATAGCAGTGTTAGATCCGTCAGAACCCGCCGACCAATCACAAGGCGTTTAAAGGTCTTAAGGTAAATGATGATTTATTCGTTCCACACTTTATTATACATAATAAATCTTATAAATTCAGAATCAGCATTGGTTGATCTGAATGAACATAATTTTTTAAGCCATAATATTTTTCACTAAAATTCCTTATTAGAGATGATGTTATGCAGTATCTTTTTTTTTTACCTAGATTCGGAACAGTTAAATATATACTACACTGTTCAAGTTGTGTTGGCTGTTTCGTGCAATCAGATCAACCAAGAGAGCATTATTTAAATGCCTCTGTTTTCATTACAGTTAAATAATATTTTCAAAGTATGCTTAGTTCTACTATGTGCTTCCATAACTGTCGGGGATAATCTGTTGGGTCACCCTATTACGTGGGTATATATGCGATGAAAATAAGATTTGTTTACAATATGAATTTGAGTGTTGCTTACTTCATGATGCACCGCACCGTTCCTTTGACAGCATCAAATGTAGGCCTTTCATCTGGGTTGTCACTCCAGCATCTTTCCATCAGTTCTATCAGATTGTCTGGGCAATCCCTTTGCTCCACGGCTGGCCGGAAGGGAGGAGTCTCTCTGGCTCCAACTCTGCTTATAATCTCTGAAGAAATAGTTACGAAATAAATCAAAATACATGGTATATGTCTCCAAGTAAGTATATATATTATATTCAAAATATAATCGAATTGGCCTGTGGGGAGATTGACTCGTTATTTGAGTACATACGGTGGACCTAAAACGTGGACAATGAATTTGCAAGATTTTTTGACATACATATTATTAAATCATCAACACCTTTGTAATGTTGTAATATCAAGTACATGAAAAAAAAAATTAAAATATATATGCACGGTGTATCAGCACGTATCCGAAAGACTTTAACCAGCGGTTCATGAGCAAATTTGCAAAAAAATTACAGATGTCATCTTGCTATTTTTTGTATTTCTTGGGCATTAACTGTGTAACAATTTCTAGACATTTTGTTTTGAAGAGTTTTAATTTTCAATGTACTATCGTTACCATAAATTTTAATTTTTCTGCTACCGGTTTCGACACATCCGTGCCATTCACTAGCAAACTTAAAACTAAACTTAAAATTTAAAACAAGTACAGAAATGAATTAGATGTTATTAGGTGGGGATAGTGGGAGGGGTGATTTTGGGGGAGGGGGAGAACAGTGGGCGGGGTCAATATCACATGGGAACATAGTCAAAAGGGGAGATTTGCAGGGTGCTATTATTTTGTTAACTAAATTAATTTTTGATTTAATTTTTTTGTTTATTTCTAAAGTTTCTAAAGCGCACAAGTTATAGTATGAATTTATATTTATATGTTTAAATTTGGTTTTTTCCTTGTTGAAGCTATGGCCTGTCTCTATTAAATGATTGGTGAATTCAGAATAGTTATTATTTCGTAAACAGAGTTCATGTTCTATCATACTATGATAGAACATGAACTCATTGTTCTCCCCTCCCCCAAAATCACCTTCCCACTACCCCGACCTAATAACATCTAATTCATTTCTGTACTTGTTTAAATTTTAAGTTTATTTTTAAGTTTGCTAGTGAATGGCACAGATGTGTCGAAACTAGCAGAAAAATTAAAATTTAAGTAACGATAGTACATTGAAAATTAAAACTCTTCAAAACAAAATGTTATCTTGCTATCTGATGATAATTATTTCTATTAAAAAAAAATCTATCGCCCATCACCACTTATTGCACTGTCTGATATGTGATATGAGCTCTGTTTCATCTGTACGGTGCTGCTGGAATGATAAAGAGTGCATATGTGATGCGCTAGGTTGTATCCAGTGGCGATGTGTGATCAAAAAATATATTTCCTTTTGAATTGAAAAAAATCATCGGGGAGCAAAATGACATCTACATTTTTTATAATGTTTCTTATCTCTTTAGTCATTTCCTTATCATTGATGTTCGTGACCCTTGCTCCAATTTTGATTTTCTCAAAAAATAGTAAATTTTTGTACCTTGTGGATCTAAGAATTGTCTCGCAGCTTCAAATGGACCTCCTCTCACTACAATTTCTTCGAGGATTATCCCAAAACTGTATACATCCCCCTTCTGAGTTGCCGGAATGCCAGGAATAAGGGTCAATGGAAGTAATTCTGGTGCCACCCAAAGTAATTCTGTTGGCATGAAGAAATAGTCTTGTGATGAACATGTACATATAATATAGTTTTTCTAGGAATCAAGTCAGGCGGTGAGGTGAAGGATTGAATTAGCTTACTATTGTAATAGTGTGAATCTTTGACGACTTCGGCTGGTGTTGTGAGAGTTGTAAGTCCGAAATCTGATATTTTCAATACAAATCTTCCATCGATAAGGCAGTTGTACGAGCGCAGCTTCCCATGCACCATTACTTCAGAACTGTGTAAATAGGCCATTCCCTGGAATAAAATAATAATTCATTAGTACCAGAATAACCTAACCTAAGAGCCAAAATTATAATGTTATACTTGTTACTTAATAATTCATTCTCATCCATCGTTTACTGTGGAGCCGTTTATAGTTTTGTAACTGTTAGTTTCAGGTCTACCAATCTCAGATCGCATGTTAACGTCAACTGTTTACATTTTCCATGACAATAAGCAGACAGCCAATATGATGATTGAAATCTATCCATAAAATAAACTATTTTATGGATAGATTTATATTTCTTTATCAACTGAACTTGACTATTACTGAATTACGGCTTTGTTTCTTCCTACTCTTTTGTTATGTTGGATTTGGGTGTCCGTTCTTCGTCTAAATGTATTTATATCCAATAAATTTGGTTGACTTCGGTAACCAGAGAAGTTGTTAATTTATTGGGGTTAGTTTTTCATTTATGTAAATTTTCTCATTTGGGGTCAATTCCTTTTTATTCCTTTTTGGGATACATTAAAAAAACACAGCGAATCTGATATGATTTTAGATTTTCACGGCCAAAAGTATTTTTGGGGTGTTATGCCGTGTTGCGCTACCTCTTTCATTAGCCAACGTTTCGGACAACGTTACAGTGTCCATCAGCTGGGTACATGTGTCTATTTGAAATTAAATGTCAAACGGGAACATTTGATTATTTTTTTGTCTAGACCTGCACCCCTAGCATGGTTGATCGATATGAAGTTTGTCGGTAACTTCTCATCGTTTCCTAGGACAACTGCAGATCGCAAACGAATAAAACCATTTTGTTTATACCTTGATATTGGCTACATTCGCTTTAACCACTTTAACTCGGTTTCTAATTCTAAAATTCGCCACAAGATGCCGCCACTTTCCGTTGGCATTTCTCACATGGACGGGTCCAGGCTAACGTAAATACTGCGCTTTCACAAAATCGCAGTTCCCTTTCACTGTAATACCTACCAGCTCGTAGTGGATTGTAGCTGGCGACACGGTATCGCTTCCAAGTAAATAAGCACACACTTCACTGACAACTACATATCGTCGGATCTGCCGGATCTGCCCTAATGATGGACACTGCAACGCTGTCCGAAACGTCGGCTAAAGAAGGAGGTAGCGCAACACGGCATAACACCCCAAAAACAAACAACGAAAATGCTTTTGGCCGTGAAAATCTAAAAACGTATCTGAATAGGTGACAGTTCACAATGACTAAGTGTCCTTAATATATTCGATATCAACTGTCGTTTGTACGTTAGCGATCTGCAGTTGTCCTGGGGAACGATGAGAAGTTACCGACAATCGGTCTGTAACTTCATATCGATCGACCATGTTAGCACCCCTGAGGGGTTTTAAACTATGTAAGAGATTGACGAGTTTTATTTGGGTACGTTGTTTGTTTGTTTCAATACTATGTACATATCTTCAAACAATAAATAAAAGCAAAACTCACCTTTATAATGTCATGGATCAGAGACATACGAAAGTTCCAGTCTAGTTTGAGGGCATCATTATTCAAGACATCCCTTAGAGATCCTTTGGGGCAGTACTCGGTCAATATTAAAACTGTAGGACACTCTATGCAAGCCCCAACAAACCTCACTGTGTTCTCGTGGGATACATCACGCACCTAAAAATACATAGGCCACATTTATTGTTTAAATTTGTAAGTTAAGTAGGTATTTAACTTTTTGATTTTTAAAATTTTATTTCAACCTCCGTTACTTTAGATGGCTTATTATTTAGATTTTTTTTTTACATTTGACAAGTCCTTGTTGAACATGGATTCTCGGCCCGTTTCAGCACTTAATCAACTTTTGATCAGCAGTCCAGCACAATGGACATGCACGTACATCTGATGATTGTTCATAATTTGATCAAATACTGAAACGGGCCAAGAATCAGCGTTTAACGATGACCATTCAAATTACTTATAATATGTAACGGAGGTTGGACCCCCTAACTTAATCATCACTACTTGTGTAGGAGTTAAGTTCTACCCACAGGGATATCGAACACCTTATTATAACTATAATAACACCTTATTATAACAGAATGAACACCTCATTATAACCGTAAAAAGACCTTATCATAACAGAAAGAACACCTTATTATAACATAGAAAGTACCTAGTGAGTGGATACTTCAAAGTTCATTGTGAGGTGAACATATATTTTTATTCTGTTTGCCTAGAAATATCCTGTAAATCATTGTCAAAATTTTAAATTTCTGGACAGGTTTTAGTTGACTGAGCGTAGCGAAGAAGAAGCGGTTGTTAAGCATGGACGAGGATTTGCTAATGTTATTTCAAAGCCATTTTAACTCGACGAGTTGGCATTTCATTTCTCTGTAATTTTTTTGTTACGTTCCGGTTCCAGTTTAAGATTGTGGTCTTCTTGGACACTCCTTTTTTATCCTGCCAGAGTTCGCATGATCGTGGTTCCTATTACGAGCTGTCAAATCGGAAAAATCAATATTATGGTACCGACCAGCCAGAAGAAAGTGCGAATAAAAAATCGTCATTGAAATGGTGACATTTCTTCGGACAAATCCTACAATTCATAGACATAGGTACTTTTTAAACAGAGGTCTACTCTTAGGTCGATTAATGAAAAAAGAGAGTAAGTACGAAAACAATAGTATAGTTGTAAATGATGAATACTTGGAACATGGTGTGTATTCGGGAAGTATATTTATGAGAGATGGGAAGGCTGATCATTGAAAGAAGGGTAAATGCAGTAACTCAAAACAGATTAATGAAGGAATGAATGCGGTTGGCAGTGGCGAAACTATACCATCGGGGGACCGTTGCAAATTCATTGGATGGGGCCCCCCCCGGCAAAAAATTCAGCAACCAATGGATGCGTTCTAAAATTGAACGACATCCCTTTCTTGTGAATGCGTTTGAATCTTAAAAATTTATTTGAATTTGTATTTGGTCTTTAGTTGTGTCCAACTTTATAATTTTTACTAAATTTTGTTAAAAATATTACAGTACTTCTGAGCTCGCGGGGGGGGCCCCAGCCCCCGCGGGGCCCGTGGCATTTTGCCAGCCCTGCCACCCTGTAGTTTCGCCACTGGCGGTTGGCGCAAACAAAAAACTGTCCAAAGCAGCGAAGCCAGCAGTCTACAATGGAGTAATGGTACCTACTATCTACCCTGATGGGCAGTGAGGTATGGAATTGGCAGAGGAAAGTAGATTGAATGCTGTAGAAAAAGATCCCTGAGGCGTATGTGCGGTAAAACCACGTATGATCGTGTGAGAAATGTGGTGATCCGCAAAGAGTGCAAGGCTGATGCAAGCGTAATGAGTAAGAATAAGAAAGGGACGCTCAGATGGTTTGGGCATGTAGAGCGAATGAACGAAGAAAGGAGTGTAAGGAGAATATATGACGTAAATGTGAATGGGAGAAAAAGTTGGGGACGGGGAGAGGACAAGGCACAATCAAGTGAATCAGATTCTTGAGTCGTGCCATGTCAAGAGTCAGAAAAATAGAAGATTAAGTATGAGATGATGTATGAATGTGAATGAGGCAAGGAGTGTGCGCCAAGACTGAATTGTTTGGCATTCTGTTCTCTCTGCCTACCTCTGCGGAGAAACGGCGTGACAATTAGTTAGTTTAGGTACACAGAGCATATTGTTTAAGTACCTGCTTGATTTCCCAAAGCAGTTTCTTGTTCAGGTCCACTTTTTTCTTGGTGACTTTTTTAATGGCAACTCTGTTTCCCTTGTATATCCCCACCGTTGTAAATACTTGCGCTGGCGGAATAGAGTTGCAGGATACAATGGACGCTCGGGCACTATGCAATCCATAGGTTAACTGAAATAAATAATGCTAATAATTAGGAACATAAATAACTGACGAATTTCTTAAATTCGGAATAGATTCTTGATTCGTGCCCACAAACTGTAACTTAATAGTTGTTTGTTCCCCGTCACGTTCGACATTGTCATAAATCGACGAGCAGCATCTTTTAATTTTTTTAACCAACGGTTCTCGGCTTGTCAGTGTTTGTTTGAATGACAGCTTAATCAGTGGCTGATCAAACAACCCAATAAAATTTGATGCACCGCTGAGAGTCCAAGAATCGGCAGTTAACCCAGTCTAAAGCTCGTGAAGCAAAATCTAAAATATGATGTAAAATACTCAACTTAAATTATTAACTTTAAGTATACTGCAACCAACATGAAGTTTTGTAGTCACGACTGAATAACTTTTATTTAAACTTTTGTCGTAGAAAATATAATGTATTTCACTTTATGATAGCGACCGAGCAGGCAGGCCATTGAATCCATATCAAGTTTTAAAAATTAGATAGTTTAGGTAGGTACCTACTAAAATTAGATAGCTTAGGTAGGTACCTACTAAAATTAGATAGCTTAGGTAGGTACCTACAAAAAATAGATAGTTTAGGTAGGTACCTACAAAAATTAGATAGTTTAGGTAGATACCTACTGAAATTAGATAGTTTAGGTACCTACTAAAATTAGATAGTTTAGGTAGGTAACTACTAAGATTAGGTAGTTTAGGTAGGTACCTACTAAAATTTATTGTTTTGGCTGCCTTCTTATTTAGGTAAACTGAACCTTCCATCAGAAGTCCAAAGATGTAGGTATTTCGTTTTAGGTAGGTGTGAAACTAAAGAGCGGGTAAGTACCTACCGACCAGTTTTCCACTTACTTCTGTATTTATCTGTCTGTTCTGTTTTTATTGTTTATTATGGTTATATAGTAACCAAGTACTTACGTCGTTAATTTTCTGTAGTCCTAGTTTAGAGCCGTAAGGTTTGCCAACTTCGAGTAAAACTTCTTCTGCTCGTATTCTCCAAGACATGTTGTTCAGGTCTGCAGATAGTCGCATGTGCCTGTGATATTATAGTTTACATGATTAAATACATTTATGAAGATAATGAATTTGGGAGGCCGGTAAGGGTACAACCGCCCCATTAATTGGATAACAAACACCTTGGCCATAGGTCACCCCGAGTGGTTCGTTACGTTTGGTGATTTAGCAGGGGTCCATGGAGAGAGGTTTAACCAGGTCTTGGCGTGAGTTGTTTACCAACTAGCGGGCCGGAAAGGGAGAAACTTTGACCTCTTCAACCGGACCCTCTCGACCCATCATCTTGCACTGCATTGAGAGAATTGGAATCATATATTCATCCGTCATTCCTGGACACATTGACCTCCGATTCCTTATAGCATTTTACCTCCCAGAACTTCCTCTCCTTCTATTCCCCATAAAGACCTTCCGCACAGCATCCTAAAAGATATATGCCCTGAGAGCAATTATTTTCTTTTGGGTAAAATAAAAAAAAGCATTCCACCTGACAGACTGCTCAGATAGGGAAAGTAGCAGTGCGCTTAGATATGGGAATCTTACAAACCGAACGTCCGTTTTTGCATAGTGAGGAGTTTATTTTTCAGGGATATCTACGGGCTCCAGACCAGAGTTCGATCTCAGTGGGGTTTAGACAATGTCGAGTTAATATAAATGACGAACTTACTTGTATGCTAAACACGCTAATGTTGCAGCAAAAGCCAGGAAAATTCCGAATCCAAAGGAGCCATACAAAATCACTTCGAAAGCGTCTTTATGAGCAGCATGAAATGACGAAAGAAAATCTTTTATTCACAAAAAGATAGAGCCTGAAAAATCATAATTTGTGTTGTTTTCGGGCCTTTCTCTGTCATAATAATTATTCACACATATCTACTATTTCTCAAAACACACTTTATTTACCATTCACATAAATATTAATAATGTTATTAGGTATTGTGAATTTTATTTTTTTGAGGAGTTTATTTGTGATTTGTTTGGTATGGGGTAGTCAATTATGATTCCTAGATATTTTATTTGATCTGTTTTTTTTTTAGAGTAGGGCAATCGCAGGTGTTGGTGCTTAACATTCTTGTATTTTTAAAGTTATTTATATTTATTTTGGATGTCCCATGATATTTACACAATACATTGTGAATTTTGTTTTCGATATGTTTAGTGTAAATAAATTTTTGTCTAACCTTGTTTTCATTCGTGTGATTCCTAATTCCACTACATTATACACATTATTCTAGACTTTAGATTTAAAGAGTAAAAAAGTGTCATCTGCATAACTAACTATTCCACCCTTTGTTTACATACTGCTACTGATTGAGGATATATTGCGTTATGTGACGCAAAACAGTACTACGCCAAAATCACTTCAACTTGAGCCGCTTAGGGTTTAGGACGGTCCAAAAAAATCTATCCTAATTTATTTCTATTTTCTAGAAATCTTTTCCATTAAATTTCACCTTCCATACGACCATAAACACTCCCATTTATCAGGCCTCCACTCGGCGTTAGGCACCCGCCCTATCCGAGGAAGTCGCAGCAGTACATGCCTTGGCGGGAAACAGCGACCGCCTCCCGGGCCAGTCAGTGGACGTGCATATTTACCCGCGAAACACGACTTTGTTCCTCTCAATTGCATACATCTTCCGTAACACCACACACACTCCCATTTAACAGGCCTTCACAAAGTGTCAGGTACCCACCATTAGCGCTGCACGCCCTGTCCGTGCCGAGAAAGCCGCAGCGGGGCACATCCCTCGGCGGGGTCGCGCGCCCTCCGGGCCAGTGGATGCGCTGGCCGGGGACGGGCGCGTAAGTGCGCCCCTTGCCGTAGTAATGCGCTACCACCTGGAAGCGACCCGTGTGCGGGTCCAAGTCGAGCAGAGAATAGTCAGCATCACGATCGCCGTTGTCGTCTATGCGCACGTGTCCGGTTATGCCTAGGAAAAGCGAATATTACGAGTTGAAACTTCCAAATAACGGTATTCAATGTGTAACGGAAGCATTGGCTAGAATTTTTATTAGATTTGAATTGAAATTCAATACCCATTTCGCCATTGAATGAATTGGTTCCTCTGTATACTAATTTACCCTACTGTTCAGAGTCTCTAAGAATGGCAGACCCAATAGGGGTATGTTACCAGGCTTTATGTAGTCGGGAGGGAAAAGAAATGGCAAACACAAGGTTACAAAGTACCTGGCTATTCAGATTTGGTTACTGAACACAATTCTGAGTAGTAGTCATTTGCTAAGGAAATACTGAGAGAATCTTTAACTCTGAACCATGTCGCAAATATAGTACTTAGTACTACATATTATTTTTAATAAAATTGATTGCGAAACAGCACACAATAATTACCTACATAAAATTTACATCTAGAAAATATAATCAATCTGGAAAGATGTGTTCTTAGTTGGCTCCCGTTGATAGGCAAATAATTTTAGAATTTTGTATTCGTTTGATTGCAACTGCCTAAATTAATGTAATTATTCTTATTATGCTCGTATGCATTGGTAATTTTGTACGGTGACCGGTCTACTCAGTGGAAACATTTTAAGTGTATGAATATTGAGTACAAACTTTTAATCGGATGTTAATTCCTCACATTATATTTCATCATGTCTCGAAGCATCGAAAACTGATAATTGGGGTTTTTAACCTTAGGTTAGGTTAGGTGAGGGAAGGGGGGGGGGGGGAATTGGAAGGGGAGGGCTATGTGAGTTATGATGTGATGAATTATCATGTGAGGAAGTATCGCGTCTGAATAAATTTACTATGGGAATTCAGACGCTGAGATCTCATAGTCCGATTAGACATGGAACCATTTTGTACATCATTATTATTCACAAAATTCGTTTCAATATAAAGAGTCGGGCTTGATTGTTTTAATAATTAAGCTAATAATGCTGTCTGAAACCTTCGCTGAAGGAATACCCAAAAATAAATCATGATAATAAGTACCTATACCCACATCATTCGACACTGTTTTCTGTTAAGTTTCATTCATCTGAAGACAATGGCCATAAAGCCATACTCACCGTGGAAGTCCCTGTTCCACATCCGGCGAGTGATGGCCACACCGTCGCGGATGTTCTCTCCCGCCGTCAGCGTCTCGTTGAGCGCCATTCCCAGCAAGTACACACCGTCATAGAAGGCACCGATAAAAAAATTCACCTAAAGAGCCAAAAAATGCACGAAAACAGTTTACGTAACATCGGTCAAGTACGGATTTTTTATGTTGTGAATAAGTTTATTTGAGAACGGATGGAATTTTAATACAAAAACAGTGATATATATATTTTTTTATATCGGTAAAATTTAGAAGTATCATGGGGCCAACAGACCTAGCTATAAAAGCTCAAGCGTTATTTGGCTTGGCCTACTTCAGCATATCGCTCGTCATACATTTCCATTGGGAATGTACGGCAACCGATATGCCGAAATACGCCAAACCAAATAACGCTTGAGCTTTTATAGCTAGGTCTGTTGGCCCCATTATGGTACGGGCATACATGCTCATTAGAAACGTGCTCATTTCCTCCTCCACCCGCGAATCAATGCGAGTATGCTCACAAATCAACGGCCGATTGATTTGTGAGCATACTCATTTAGGCGTAACACACCTGCTACTAGGTAGCATTGCGGGTGGAAGGGGAAATGAGCATGTGTGTCAGTATCATAAATCATAACACGGATCTGCGATAAAGTTACACCGAAAAATGTCAAAATTTTAGTTTTTTATCGAAAACACTGACAAGGTTAATTGAAAATTGGTCACAAAATGTATTATTATGTGAAAATAGTGCAATATAATTTAGGTATATAGAAATAATATAGAAACCAATATTTAGGTCTAGGTTATAGCATTAAAACAGCGAATTAGTCAAAACATGTACCTAATCATCGGACGAAAACAGAGTTAAAATTTTCTTGAAAATGTTCAAATAGAAAATTTGTTACACTAAAATAGTAATAAAGTTTATTTGAAAACCTTCGAAATACCTCACCACCACACAAAAACTAGCGAAATATAACAAAAACTCACGAAATGTAATAAAAAATTCGCAAGCTGAAAATATTCGTTTTGACCATAAGGGAATTTCACACATAAACTGTTTAAAATGTATTGTTTCATTGTGCTTTCACACAAACGATATACTGAATTCCTAAAAGTACTGAATACTGAATTCCGTAAATCTAAACGAAAACTTTAGGGCGGCAACCAAATAGATGCTGGATATGTGACTCAAAATGTTATTCCTAAAAATCCAATTGAAAAAGTTAGCAAATGGAGAAAATTAATTTTCAATGAAGCAATGAAAACATCAATATAACAGAAGAGATATTTTGTAGATTAGAAAAATCGCTTTATTTTTAGGGTTAAAAAATATCTGTCTCTGCGAGTATATTCCTACTTTATTACTTTTCAATTTCTTATAATGATAGTTATCATTATCAATATTCCCATTTCTCCGAAATGCCGCTCTCCAGAGTTCTGACTCCGCTCTCGATCTAAACTGGGGTATTTGTTCCGTTTTAAGTACTGACATCCAAGTTAACTTTATCTTCATTGTTGGATATAAAGTTAAGCCTGACTACTGCCTTCCGTTCCGGGTTACGGCTCCAACCGACCGAGATAAGTCCAAATAAGTTACGTCCTTTAAATTTATAAAAAACCTACCCAATTTAACAATGTACGTTCGGATTCTATTGGAAATTTAACTAAATCTGATCGGAAAAAGGAAGGATCTCAATAATTAGAATTTCAAAGAGAATTTCGGTTTGCATATTCTCACTAAAATCTCTTGATCGGTGAGTCATGATAATTTACACAACTATTTGAATAATAATTAATATTTTTTTTATTTATATAATGCATGTTACATAATTGTGACATTTACATAAAGTTGATATATTAAATCACCATACTAGGCGGCTGCCTGTATCATGGTGACCAATATGGTATAGTTACATTGTATGAAATATGAAGTCTAGTGTAAACATGGAATTAGTATAAATCATGTTAAATATTGGAAAAATTATAATAAAATGTAGAAAATAGAAAGGAGAAAAAAAGTACATTAGCATTAGATTATATAAACAGGCTTCTAATTCTATCACATTCACTCATCAAAAAGTCTCCAAGCGTCTTCCTGAAAGTATGATATTTGGTTATTGTCTTTATTTCAATTGTTAAGTTATTGAAGATTTTTGGAGCAAGAAAGTTAAACTGTGACTGGGCCATTGAGGTTTTTGTTACTGGAATTATATAGTTGCATTGGTTGGAATATCTTGTATTATATTTTGATTCAAAGACATATTTTTTAATAAATTTGAATTTAAAATAGCAAGAAATGAATTTTACATATAGGGATTGTATATTAAGTATTTTAAAGTCTTTAAATAAGTCCTTTGTGGGATGAATGTAATGTACTTTGTAGATAGTCCGTATTATCAATTTTTGAGCCTTTACTAATGGATCTAATATAGTTTTAGAACACCCTCCCCAGACAACAATACCGTAAGAAATAATTGATTGACATAGAGAAGAGTATACTGTTTTTAATGTCTTTTTATTTAGTATATTTCGTAGTGATCTGAAGATATATGCTAGTTTCCGTATACGACTTGTTACGTTGATTACATGATCTTCCCACCGAAGTTTGTTATCAATTATTACCCCTAAGTATCTAATGGAGTCTACGCGTTCCAGTGGATTGCATATGCAACTAGCGAGATCTCTGCAATAATGTATTTTTAGTGAATGATTAGTTGAGGGTTGGCTTATACTATTGGGGCTAAATGTTAAATATTTCGTTTTAGCTATGTTTAACGTGAGTAGATTATTATCCAGCCATTTTTTAATGTTTTGTAATATTACTTCTGCTTTGTGGAATGTTTTACTTTTTAGTACCAGGGCAGTATCATCGGCAAAAATGATCATATTGGCATCAATTTGTAATCTACATAGATCATTAATGTATATGAGAAACAGTATGGGACCGAGTACACTGCCCTGTGGTACACCAAAGTTGATTCTGGTTGGATTAGACGGTTTAAGTGATGGTAACTTAACAAATTG
This sequence comes from Limnephilus auricula, assembly GCA_951813805.1. Taxonomy (NCBI): domain Eukaryota; kingdom Metazoa; phylum Arthropoda; class Insecta; order Trichoptera; family Limnephilidae; genus Limnephilus; species Limnephilus auricula. Next base: position 8,213,663 of record OX638402.1, on the reverse strand, counting down.
CTTTCTGTCTGTTAGGTATGATTTGAACCATTCGAATGCCTTATTCTTTATTCCGATTTTCTGTAACTTGGCTAGAAGGATTGGTCGAGATACTGTGTCAAACGCCTTAGCCAAGTCTAGAAATATTGCCAAACATTTGTCACCTTTGTCTAGGGCTTGCGTTATGTGTGATGTTAATTCTAGAATAGCTGAATCTGTGCTTAGTCCTTCTCTGAAACCATACTGGTTTGAAGAGAGAATATTATGTATTGTGAGATGGTCAATAAGTCTTTTTTTAACGATTTTTTCAATAATTTTGGAAAGTGACGATAAAATTGAGATAGGTCTATAATTTGATATATTTGTAGGAGTACCAGTCTTAAAAATTGGTTGAACCAAAGCAAGTTTGAGTTTATTTGGAAATATACCTTTATTGAGACTAAGGTTAATGATATGTACCAGTGGTTGGTTTATAAAAGGTTCAATTATTTTGAGTATGTTTGAGGATATTTTGTCGTGATTACATGAATGAGAGGGCTTTAATTGTTTAATAATTTGTGAAATTTCGGCAGAGTTAGTGGGGTCAAATGTGAGTGAATTATTTGTTTCACAAACTGATTTATTTATTTTGTCAGCAAGAGCATTTTCATCTAATGATGTTTTGTTTAAAATTTGTGACGCTAAATTTTTGCCGATGTTACAAAAGTATTCATTTATATGATTTGTCACAGTGTCTGGATCGTCTTTTATGGAGGTGTCTAGTCCGTTGATGTTTAATTTATTAATTGGTGGTATTGGATGGTCAGTGTCAGATATTTCTTTAATAATTTGCCAAATTTTTTTATTGTTATTGCCGGCTCTAGACAATTTTTCTTTATAGTAGTTTTGTTTAGTGATTTTAATGAGGTTATTACACATATTTCTGTATTTTTTGTAAAATATTTGTGATTGTATATCTGGATTATTAATTAAGTTTTTGTGGAGCTTGTCCCGTTTTTTAATACAAAAAATTAGACCATTTGTGATCCATGGTTTAAGTTTTTTGTTTTTTGGGTTATTCAAAGGGGATTCAACGGTAACAGCCTCAATAAGTTTCAATAGTGTTTCAGAAAATGTATTAAAAAGCAACATCTACGTCTGTGGAATTTAGGGTAGAGAGCCAATTTTCCAATTTAATTTTAGAGGTGAGTTCTTCGAAATTGATCTTAGTCTTTATTCTATTATCACATGAAGTTATGGGAATAGGTTTTTTATTCATAAGGCCAATTACTATTGAGAAGTGGTCAGTTATGGTTGATTGATATACAGTTCCTTTCGCATTTTTTTTTGTTCTTAGGAATATGTGGTCAATACATGATTTGGTCATGTCAGTTACTCTGGTTGGGGCATTAATGTGAGAAACAAGCCCGTGTTGAGTCATTAGATTTTTATAATCAAGTATTTGTGTTGACATGGGCTTAAGTATATCAATGTTAATATCACCGATTACCATTAGTTCTTCATTTGGTGCACAGTTCATTAAGGCCAAGTCTAAGGATTTAAGGAAGGATGAAATATTTTGTTGTTTAGGTGACCTGTATAGTGCAATAATGGTGGTCTGGTTTGTTATTATTTTAAGGCAGTTGGCATTATCGATGGATAATTCAGAGACAATCGGATCTAATTCGGATTTTACATAGACAATTACTCCATCTGACTGTGTCTTATTATTCAGCGTATTAAAAACTGTAAATCCTGCAATGTGTTTTTGAGTGTAATTTGATTTGATCCAACATTCAGTTAAAACTATTATGTCAAAAATATTATTCAAACCTGCAAGCGTTACAAGTAGATTATTATAGTTCTTGTCTATGCTGCGAATATTTGTAGAAAATACTTTTAATCGCGTATAGGGCTCTAGTATATTTATGCACTTTGAGGGATCATTAGTTTCCGGAGTTATTATTTTACCATGGTTTTCTATTTGCAGATTAATATCATTCATTTGTTATGACAAAAATAGTTTTTTGTTTTGTTTTCTCTATTTGGTTTACAATGTTTAAAAAATAGAGAACAATGATCCTTTAAGTACAAACTGAATGTAACATAAACATTTATAAAGAGAGTATGTGAATGTGATAGATAGATAAGAACAAGGTTAGTAGTTATGCTAGAGAGAAGTGCATACAATAAATAAATTAGAACAAAATCAACAGTTATAATGATATGATAAAAACCAAGCTTGAGCATTTGCAGTATTTTTTTAGCAAGTTTTAGTATAGCGATAAATATATGAAGTGTTGCAAGTAAACCTACAATGAAAATGTAACTGTAAATGTTGTTGTTGTTAGTGAATATAAGAGTGTATAAAAGAGATGTTACTTGTCTACATTGTGAGAGTATTGAGCAGTATCGTATGAAATAACGCATTTTTAAGGTAATTATGTTAGAACCAAAGGAATCTATTAAGGAAAGTATGAATATATATTTATATTGACGAAAAATATAATTATTAATGCTATGACTCATAAAAATTGCATGCAAAATATTGTTGACTAGATTAGTTACTTGTTTCTCTAAAAATATTAAAAAACTAGAGTTTAGAATAAGGGTAGTAATTGTGTATGTTTCAAAATGATTTATTTGTAAGATAAGATGTTTAAAACATATATTAGTAATATAGTTGATATATGGATGAAAATATTTAAAAAGATGTTTAAAGTAAATATGGTTCAATTGCATTTTGCTCAAAGTTACAAATAAAATTGAGTTTAAGATCATTAGAGCTCTAGTAATACTATCAAAAATAATTGCAACATGTATAAGATGGATGGTAATATGTATTATATTGGTTCGCTGTGTTGTTTGCATTTGAGTAGTAAAAACTATTAGTACATGAATATAATATACGAGCGTAATATAATATAATATAATAATAATATAATATAATATACGATATGTGAAAAAAAGATAGAATATTGTAATATAATCATTGATATCCGATATAGTAGAGGGGTGTAGCTGCACGGTACCTTGTATAATCAGTCACAGTAATTGACGTTTTGCACGTTCAAGATCTGTTATATTATATATTGTAATTATCTTAGAGGTATCAGTTTGGCGCAATAGAATTCGCCCTCCAGCAGTCCAAGAGTGTTTGAAATTATTTTCCCTTGCAATTTTTTTTGTTTGCGATAACAAAAATTTTCCTCTTTGAGTCAAGTGTTCGGAAATATAAATGCGGTTGGCGTCTTGTGATAATCCCAGGTCCCTTGTGTTTAATTTGTTTGTCTTGATAGTAGTAGATTTCTTGTAAGTTTTGCATTTGGATAGGAAGTCATCGCGGGATTCAATGTTTTTGAACGTCGCTACGATAGATCTTGGGTTTTTATCTGAAGTCTTCGGTCCAAGCCTGTAGATTTTTGTTATTACAGATTGCACGTCGGTATCTTCGTAGTTTATGATTTTAGAGATTTTTTTAAGAACTTCTGCATTTTTTTCAATATCTGACTCCGGAACACCTCTTATATCGATGTTGCAGGTTTGGCTTAAATACTCCAACCTATCAATTTTTTCGTCTTGTTTCGAAATAGTATTTAGTAGGATGTTATGATGATTTTTTTGTGCAATTAATTCTTCGTTGGCTGTATCATGGGCTTTTTCCATAACATTTATGCGCATTCTAAGATCCTCTTGTTGATCTGACATAAATTGGATTGATTTTAAGATTTCGTTATTTTGTGTGACAAGTGATTCGTATTTATTTAAATATGAGTCAAATTTTTCTTCCACGAATTTCATTATCAATGTTTTAAAGTTTGTTAATTCTTTTACAAATAATTCTGTCGTTAAAAGACCTTGGATTGTGCCATCTGTGTTTGAGTTTGGTAAGTTTTCTGTGTCGTTTGATTCAGCGTGTACAGATTTCAGCGGTTGGGTTAACTGTTTTGCTTGTTTGACGGTAGATGGCTGCTCATGTTCGTTTAATAACATGTCACTTGTAGGTTGCTTGGGTTTGTTATTTTTTACATTCCTGGAACACTTTTTACACCTCCACTGTAAACTTCTGGCGCTGCGACGTGATGTTTCAATAATTTCAGCACAGCCAAGATGGTAGTTTCTTTCACAGACACTACAGCATATGAAGTCTGATGGGTTGACAATGTTTTTTTCACATACAATGCACTGTGTATTCATGATAATGAATGTGATACACCAGCTTTACGTAAACAGTGATGTTTAAATGTTATTAATGTTAATTTTATTATGTGGTAATCACTTCGGCGTCAGTTAAATTACGGTAGGCGGAGTACGTCACTATTAATGAATTTTACAACAGTCGATTCTTTCTAGAGGAGATCGACACTTCGTGGCAGATAGAAATGAAGGAAAAACACTAAAGATAAGCCACTTCGCGAGGTAAAAATTCGCTGGTTTGACGCGCGGTTTCAAGTTGAATATAATTGAGCACTTTAAACTCGGTTCAATAACGTTTTGTTTGGTGATTTTTTATTAATTTAGTGTAGACTTAGAAATACGTCAACACTAGACTTGGTAGGGTAGAACAATGAATTGATTTATCTTTAGTAAATTTATATTATCTTTAGCGCCTCCGCCCACTGGGGCAACTGAAAACCAACTAAAACCGGCTGTTTTCTCTGTCTTGATTGGTAAAAAAGCTTGTTTAACCATAGAAGAAGAACAATCAGCTGACAGCTGGCAACTATCAATGGCCGGCCAGGGCAACCAGCAGAGCAAGTCGCAAGTCACCGCTTGCGTTACCATTGACAACGGGGTTTTGTGTGATTGTGAAGTGTGCGGGCCATCACATTGTCCTACAAAGACAGTTGGCAGTTGAGAGTTTTCAGTTGCCTCAGTGGGCGGAGGCGCTTAGTATGCAGGGGTAATGCAATGTAATATATTCCATGTTTCGAAATAAAAGAAAATAAACAAACTAAGCGCCTCCGCCCACTCAGGCAACTGAAAACTCTCAACTGCCAACTGTCTTTGTATGACAATGTGATGGCCCGCACACTTCACAATCACACAAAACCCCGTTGTCAATGGTAACGCAAGCGGTGACTTGCGACCATCTTGCGACTGTCACGGCTGATTGCCCTGGGCAGCCGTTGCTATTTGCGAGCTGTCAGCTGATTGTTCTTCATCTATGGTTAAACAAGCTTTTTGACCAATCAAGACAGAGAAAACAGCCGGTTTTAGTTGGTTTTCAGTTGCCTCAGTGGGCGGAGCGCCATACAAAACGTAGGTAGGTACGTAAAATAGAACAAAAACACAAAATAAATGAAAAATTTTAAATACAAAAATTTAGGCAAATAGCCAAATACATTTTAAGCTTACATATTATTTTCTATCGTGAGCTTTAATCGGTTTAAACAGGTGTCCCAAATGATTAAGGGTAGATTTTGATTTATTGTGTTTCATTTTTATTTTTATTTTTAACTTTTTAACTTAAAGAGTTAAACCTCAAATTATAATATTTTAATTAATGAAGATATTATTAGCGAAAGTCAATCAAAAATCCGAAACAGAAAAATCAGAAAAAGATACGGATACATCTGGGACGGATACATCGTGTCCCAGATGTATCCGTATCTTTTTCTGATTTTTCTGTTTCGGATTTTCGATTGACTTTCGCTAATATTATCTTCATTAATTAAAATATTATAATTTGAGGTTTAACTCTTTAAGTTAAAAAGTTAAAAATAAAAATATTTCATCCCAGACTTGCAGATAAAGTCAATAGATGTCGCATATTAATAAAAAGTGATAAAATGTATCCTGACACTATCTAGAGGGCATTTAGTTCGAGTTGAATCTTGCAATCACACATAAAGATAGCAGCCAATAAAAATATGCGATAAGAAAAATGAAAATAATGTTGGTGGTTCTCAGTCGAAGTATGATACAGTTAAAAATGACCGAATCGGATAGGGATATGTTGGCGCAGTGGATAGCGCGTCGGCCCGGATTGCCGGAGGACCTGGGTCCCAGATGTATCCGTATCTTTTTCTGATTTTTTTGTTTCGGATTTTTGATTGACTTTCGCTAATATTATCTTCATTAATTAAAATATTATATTGTGTTTCATTTAAGAAAAAAAGATGTTACTGTTTTACTGCTAAAAGAGCTCGACTTTTGCCAACGAATGACTGCAGAAACATAGGAAAGACCACCTTTCATTATCTGTATTTTTGAAAGTTCTACTTGTCACTATAATTTAACAAGTGTTTTCTTTCGAATATTTTTTTCGAATTTCGAACTATTGAAATAATTTCATAATGCAGTAAAATAGCAATAATTTTTTTTTTCTAAAGTCTAACAAAGCAAATATTACTATTTCAAAATCTACACTAAATAACTTGCAAGGTTATCGTGGTACATTTTTAAAACAGTAACTAATAAAAAAAGTAACTCTTGAATCGGGCAAAAATGTTTTTATTTTAGAAAAAGCTATAGACGTTGTTAGTTTTATTTTAGACTGTAATCAATAGCAGGGCTATTCAGAGTTGCGTTATAAAAATTAGAATCTTGGAGTATAGAATTTTTAACTGTGATACTCAAAAAACTGATCTAACGGATACCTACATTTTCACGAAATTCATAAAAGTACCAATATTTCGAATTTTTTATGATACCTATTCTAGTCCGTTATGAGTTGGCCTATAACCCTTCAAGGGATTAAGTTGACTTTTGGAACATTTTATATATTATTTTAACTCTAAAAATATCGTTTATTTTGTATTGGTCAATTACTATTCCACACGGAAGAAGATTTGCTAAAAATAGTCGGATAGTAAAACTTGTAAATCATAATTGTTCGAATATCAATGTGTAGGTGTCATCCAGGCTCGAGAATTTCGTGTCGTTGACAAGCAATTTACATTCAAATGTGCTAATTTAAATTGCGAAAATTGAATTAGTGAATTAATTTTGGGTTTCTATCCAACGCACTCATATTTTCAATCATAAGGAAATTTAACCCGGAAACGCCCTAAAAACAGCAAAATCGCACCTAATAAAAAGGTTAAAAAAGATTTTAAAAATGATAACCAGCCTATAAATATGTTTCAAATCACTTTATTTTTAACATAATATTGCTCCACCGGTTTTGGAAGTGCCCTTTCTTTACTAGGACAGTATTGAAACGTACATAAGATACATAAATATTTAGGTGTTGGAGTGAGGGTAAATAAAGGTGAAGGGTGATTAAGGGAGAGAGAAATTGCGGTTTACTGGAAATATGTTTAGAGTAGGACTGCTCAGAGACATAGAAACGGTGCACGACTTCATGTTCCACACGGAGAAAAATGTTATTCTTAAATACGTCCTTTTTTTCGTAAAAACGGGACTGAAGTTCTTACGAACAAATTAACAGGGTTTCAATGTTTATTGGCGAGAACATGTTAGAATATTTTGTTGGTATACGTAATTTCGTACGTATACCAACAAATTATTCTTACATTTTCCCGCCAATAAACATTGAAACCCTGTTAATTTGTTCGTAAGAACTTCAGTCCCGTTTTTAACTGTTTTTACGAATAAAATGATCGTATTTTAGAATAACATTTTTCTCCGTGCATAGTCACTGACAAAGGCATACGAAGCAAAGGAACGTCACCAATGCGCTGGAGTAACCGAGTATCATAAAACGGTATATCGGTGTCCTTGGCTCTCCACGCAGCGCAGAACCGCGAGGAGTGGAAGAGCCTTGTCCACCATGGAAATTGGAGTAAGGGTCAAGATCCTCATCAACAAGGAACCATCTTAAGAAGAAGAAGGGCTGCAAGATAATTTTACTTGATTATTCAATGCATCAGAACTATTATTTACGGATTTTCTCTTTTCAAGTGTTTCTAAATTATCTATTTTTTTAACAATTTATTATTTTAACGACTTTTCTACTCGTGGTTATTAAATTTGCCTGTTTTACAGATTCTACCGCAATAGGGATAGTCCCAAAACAAAATTGATATTTGAAAAGCATCCCCTTTGTTTGCCCGATTCCGACACGTAGGTGGGTAGATACAGGCGTACTGGCGAGAGCTTCGTTGTAATCTCCCGTAACAGATATTACAAAAATGAATATCTGTTATCGGAAATATATATATACCTTAATAACTTTATTGAATCTTTTTAATGTTGTCGGAATCAATTTTGAAAAAGGGAGACCATAACGTAGTTTTCTTCTAGTTGGAATCTGCCAAGGGTTTTACGAGAATATAACATGATAAATGTGCCTAAATTTCTAAAAGGCTTTTGTAGCTCTCAAAACTAGACTAACTAACTAGCCAAGATTCTTAAAAGTCTTATTATTTAAAATATTATTAATCTGGCATAGAAATGTAAGTTTGCTATCGAATATAATACCCAGGTAAATAATTTCACTAACGCAATTAAAATTTACCTAATTATTTATTATGTAAAAATGAATGAACTGATATGTCTTTATGTTCAATGCTAGTTTGTTGATAGATCACCGTTCAAGAAGATATCTTAACTACGTTAATGTAATATGATTAATCTCATTGTATAGTTTCATATCATCAGCAAAAAGTAACACGTTCATATTTGTAAATACTTCAATTGGAGGATTTAGGAAATTTTAGTTGGGAGACTTGTTTGAATTTGTATAAAATTTGGAATAGTTTCCGAACTGATAAAATATTTGTAAAAATATAAATTACGCTGAAGCAGTGTTTTTGTAAACATGTCTAACACGACATAAAAGTTTTTCTTATTTCCGCGTTAAAGTTTTATCGCCGAAAGTTGGCAAATAAAAAACAAACTGGAAAAATTATGCCGAGCAATTGTTAAAAAAGTCGTTTTCTTTCACGAAGAGTAAACACTTTTATCGTACAAAATACCGAACAGATAATACCTAGAAGTGTGGTCTATACTCATTTAATAGAAAACTTCCAATACCATCCTTTTACACAAGACCTTAGGCCTTACGGGCCATTGAAACTGATTATCCGTCCAAGAAAGTATTTGAAAATGTTTGATTCACCATCGAACACTGCTGAACTACTAGTACAAACACAAGGAATGAAGTGCGAAACAATTCACCAACGAACACTGTTGAACTACTAGTACAAACACAAGGAACGAAGTGCGAAGCAATTCACCAACGAACACTGCTGAACTACTAGTACAAACACAAGGAATGAAGTGCGAAGCAATTCACCAACGAACACTGCTGAACTACTAGTACAAACACAAGGAATGAAGTGCGAAACAATTCACCAACGAACACTGTTGAACTACTAGTACAAACACAAGGAATGAAGTGCGAAGCAATTCACCAACGAACACTGCTGAACTACTAGTACAAACACAAGGAACGAAGTGCGAAACAATTCACCAACGAACACTGTTGAACTACTAGTACAAACACAAGGAACGAAGTGCGAAGCAATTCACCAACGAACACTGCTGAACTACTAGTACAAACACAAGGAATGAAGTGCGAAGCAATTCATCAACGAACACTGCTGAACTACTAGTACAAACACAAGGAATGAAGTGCGAAGCAATTCACCAACGAACACTGTTGAACTACTAGTACAAACACAAGGAACGAAGTGCGAAGCAATTCATCAACGAACACTGCTGAACTACTAGTACAAACACAAGGAACGAAGTGCGAAACAATTCACCAACGAACACTGTTGAACTACTAGTACAAACACAAGGAACGAAGTGCGAAGCAATTCACCAACGAACACTGCTGAACTACTAGTACAAACACAAGGAATGAAGTGCGAAGCAATTCATCAACGAACACTGCTGAACTACTAGTACAAACACAAGGAATGAAGTGCGAAGCAATTCACCAACGAACACTGTTGAACTACTAGTACAAACACAAGGAACGAAGTGCGAAGCAATTCATCAACGAACACTGCTGAACTACTAGTACAAATACAAGGAACGAAGTGCGAAACAATTCACCAACGAACACTGTTGAACTACTAGTACAAACACAAGGAACGAAGTGCGAAGCAATTCACCAACGAACACTGCTGAACTACTAGTACAAACACAAGGAATGAAGTGCGAAGCAATTCATCAACGAACACTGCTGAACTACTAGTACAAACACAAGGAATGAAGTGCGAAGCAATTCACCAACGAACACTGTTGAACTACTAGTACAAACACAAGGAACGAAGTGCGAAGCAATTCATCAACGAACACTGCTGAACTACTAGTACAAATACAAGGAACGAAGTGCGAAACAATTCACCAACGAACACTGTTGAACTACTAGTACAAACACAAGGAACGAAGTGCGAAGCAATTCACCAACGAACACTGCTGAACTACTAGTACAAACACAAGGAATGAAGTGCGAAGCAATTCATCAACGAACACTGCTGAACTACTAGTACAAACACAAGGAATGAAGTGCGAAGCAATTCATCAACGAACACTGCTGAACTACTAGTACAAACACAAGGAATGAAGTGCGAAGCAATTCACCAACGAACACTGCTGAACTACTAGTACAAACACAAGGAATGAAGTGCGAAGCAATTCATCAACGAACACTGCTGAACTACTAGTACAAACACAAGGAACGAAGTGCGAAACAATTCACCAACGAACACTGTTGAACTACTAGTACAAACACAAGGAACGAAGTGCGAAGCAATTCACCAACGAACACTGCTGAACTACTAGTACAAACACAAGGAATGAAGTGCAAAGCAATTTTTTTTTTTTTTCTTTATTCGTAACATATTTTTTATACAGTTTTTTTACATGCTTTTCGACTACCACACTAGACACACGTCCGTATTATGGTAGTAGAAAATTCATCAACGAACGCTGCTCAACTACGAGTATAAACACAAGGAATGAAGTGCGAAGCAATTGACCAACGAACGCTGTTGAACTACTAGTACATCACGCCATTATTTGTGAAAAGTAACATTTCCAAAAATGTGACTTTAGGGGTTTTACCAAAACACAGACCATATAGTAAACTCTATGTTTCCTAAATAAACATTTAAAAAAATCATGATAACAAGAAAAAATAACCAGGAAATATACAGGGTGTTAAGGGACGTACTTGTCTTACTTTAACCAGTGACTCCTGACATTATTTGAAGAAAAAAAAGGAAATAAAATTTTGGGATCCGGTGACATTGTTATGTTTTTTTTCTACAAAACCATAAAAAGTAGTAGTTTTTGGACAGTTGAAGGCGGGATAAAAGGTTGTGTGGTTACTTGGCTGAGTGACCAGTGACGACATGCAGAAGAAAAATAAAATTGTTTGATTTTAAAGAGAAAAAAAAATGAAAACAAAAAAAACGTCATCGAAAAAGTCACCGGAGAATATGTATTTATAAATAATATTGTAATAATTATAATTCGTAAAATAAAAGTCATATAAAACAAATCCTATTTTCGATATGGGAACCACATGAAAAGACGACCTATTTGAATCTAACGAAGAAAGTGTCCTGTAAAGCGCCTATTAGTCTCACTAGAACGAGTAGTTTAAAATTATTTTATCAGTATTGATAAAATGAATTAATAAAGAATGGAAATATCGTTCAGGTTTTGTTAATTTTGCCAATTGCATATTATTTACCGGAGCAGAGAGATCTATAAAATATATAGACTTTGTACTGGCTTCTATGTTTATTAATAAACATGTCACAATTGGGTTGCAATCTGCAATAGATACCTATCCACTGGAGCGACAGAGCAATTTAATTTAATTTTCACATACACTCAGCCGAGACACCGACCAACCCTTCACATCGGTTACAGCTGTCCAATAAGTACTGATTTTGTAGGTTTTTAGTTGAAAAAAAAAATCCATCAAAAATGTCACCGGACACCGAAACTTCATTTACACTTTTACTATAAATAATGTCAGGAATCACTGGTTAAAGTTATATATATACTGCCACCTCGGAACAGGCTCAGCCTAGTGAGGTGGCATATACCTAAAATAATGTAATAATAAAATAACACCTTTTCAGATGCTGATATCTTCCATTTATCTTTAAGTCAATTTACCAAATTAGAATAAAATTAAATCACAACTCCCTCAACCAATCTCTCCGGATCCGGCCCGCCACATAGTAATAGGGCAAACGATTCCACGTAGCGAACTAATTGGGGTGACCTATGGCAGGGGTATTGGTTATCCGATAAATGAGGATAGACTGCCAAACAACCTGTCACAGTGATATCGAACTCTAACGCCGTTCTTCCGTGGAGCTACGTTCAAGCGACGCGTTCGCCGCTCGTCTGTATCTTCCATACTATTATTAGTGTTTGTAAACGCCGCCAGGTGCTACACTAGCAAAATAGTATGACAGGTAGCGGGTAGCGGCGATTTAGTCGCTTGTAAGTAGCTGTGTGAACGAAGGGCGTAATACCATCAGGTCGGAACTAATTCCCCGGAAGCTGAATTTTTCACAGATGAAGGAATACCTTTAAACATGCTTATTTATAAAAATCCCCGGATATCCCCCTTGTGCTTTCCTCCCCACCCCCTCTTGAATATACTTTTCAAAGCCTTTCGGAATACGCCCAACGACAAAAGCTATGCCATTATTACGTTCGTTACCGTCACAGCAACACGAAGCGCCTTGTATGAACCGGTATAGGTTTTGTAAGGCGATTTCGCACAACAAACCCTATACCATTTCAGACACCGCCGTGTCGAACCGGTATAGGATTTGGAAATACGCTGCCGGGTATCAGCAAGTATTATTTAAAACATGTGCATAAAACTGTTTGTTTAAAATAATAATCTTGAAAGAAAAACTTATAGAAATAAAAATAATAAAAAAATGAAGTAATATGACATTTGAGGGCACTTCAACGAACTGTTTAAAGGACCAGATGGGTCCCTCTACCGGTTCTCACGTCAAGACTATACTTTGTTTTTAAAAATGACGCTACTATTAAATGATTATAAAAGCCACAGAAAATGAATATGACAGTAAGGTATAGGTATGGAGGTTACCTCCTCTCCCGAGTAGAAGGTGTAGTTGTAGAACTGCTTGGCCCTCGTGCGCACCTTCAGGGCGAACTCGTGGAAACTGTCGCTGGTGGGCTGCAGCAGGGACACCCTCAGCAGGGCCTCGTAGGCGGAACGAGCGTCCTGGTCATTTGCGTCTCCCACCTCCCAATCGGCCTCCCCCCAGTATGAACCCTAAAATATTCACCTATTATTCATCAGGATACTTTATCTGTATGAAAAAAATACCACAATAATGGCCGCTTAATATTATTTTTTAGTGGCCGATCGATAAACAAACACAAGAAAAACAGGAAACGTAAGAAAATCAACATTTCTTTTGATAGGCCGATAGTCCAAGCGAAATTCATTTATTTTTTCGTTACTAGGCCCCCTAGCACACTCGATCGTTAAGGATTGATACGATAACTTAAATAAATTTGCTAAATAGAATCACTAAACATCTTATTAATTTCTCATAGATAGGTACTATCAAATACTCATTTTCTCACTTTTTAAACGAATATTACTCTCTCGTAAAGGTTATGCATATACAGCGCCCTTGAGGTGATTTCTCACAAAAACGGCGCTCTACAAATTATCCAATTATTATTATTATTATAATTATATACTATATATTTAAAAAATAGGCATCTGTTTTTCAGTGCATGTATTTTAATCAATTTAGAATGTCTATAATATTCATTACAGGTAGAATTCCCGAAATTATTTAAAAAACTCCCGTCCTAAACACGAGTTAATATCATTTAGGGAAGTATTTTTACATCAAGAAACATATTGCATATTTACCAACAGTTATAAATAAACGTTCGGAACTTCTCATCGTTCCCTAGGACAACTGCAGATCGCTAAGGTACAAACAACAGTTGATGTCGAATATATTAAGAACACTTAGTCATTGTGAACTATTGCTTATTCGTTGGCGATCTGCAGTCATGGTTGATCATTAGTCCAGCAGGGTGGTTGTAAATACTATCAGAATCATCCCGGAGAAAGACAACCATTCCTAATCAAAACGATTCTTCACCCGTGAACAATGAAAAGTTATCGATACAATCCTTATCGATCGACCGTGCTAGGGGGCCAGATCAGCCAACACCTACTCTTTTCTCGTTGCTTCAGCATTCAAGTATTTCATTTATTTAATCAATACTTATTTTATAATCAGTGCACACCAAAGACCCTACTAAAGTTCTGTTCATAATATAAATATAACATTACTGTTAATATTCGGCGAGTTCGTTTAATTTAATACGTTTTATTCACACACATTTGATTAATGACACCACAACTATTAGGAAAAAAATTGTACTAATCGCTTAAGATAGTCATTTCCCATACTAGATTTTAGGCTGAAACCGACATAGAAAATTATTTAAATAAGTGAAACACACACTCTATACCCCAACATTACCAGATTCAATTTTTTAACTCGCAAGAGTTTATTAACGGCACAGGACCCCCTAGTGAGAAGGACTAACGCCGTTCTTCCATGGAGCTACTTTCAAGCGACGCGATCGCCGCTCGTCTGTACCTTCCATACTATTATTAGTGTTTGTAAACGACGCTTGGGGCAGCACTAGCAAAATAGTATGACAGGTAGCGGGTAGCGGCGATTTAGTCGCTTTTAAGTAGCTGCGTGAACGAAGGGCGTAGGAATTACAATATCTATACTTAAATTCACCATTATATTTTGTTTGTACAATTATTTTATACAATCGTTAAAAAAAAGGTTATTGTTAAATAAAATTAAATGTATCAATTTAATGAGTAAATTGGTTTAATTTTCTTGCTTTTTGGTTCATTACTTTAACTTAAAACGAATTACAAAAATATGTAAGTTCTTAGAACTACTATAAACTACAGTAAATAAATCACTCTAATCGATAATAGTATGTTTGTTAGAAAACAGCAAGTACAATAAATACAAATTATTTAATCGCTTAACTTTGACAAAAATAAAAAAAAAACATTTTTGAATTAAGAAATCACTTTACGATGAACTTTTTTGACCAGTTTCTTGTAAATCTAGAGGCGCCCGAGTAAAGCCGAACGTGATCCGAAGTTTCGGCTAATTTTGGCCGTTACCGAAACCGAAACTTCTGTCGGTTACTAATGTTTTTATGTTTACGAATCTATATCTATTTCAAATACGTCAGTCAAATAGGGCATTTGTGACGTCAAGCCGGCCAACGTTGGTAGAGTCGAATGAGGCCTGTCTTAGTAGCAGGGGCTTTGCCTACGTCATAATAACGTCATGTCCAGTTCGAAGCGTTTTGAAATCGGCAGTTTTAGGTCGTTTTTTTTATGACCAGAGTCAGATACCAGAGAAAAATTAACTTTAAGTACATTTTTAACGGTATTCAAGTTTGTGAAAATACTCCATTAGCTGTATTTGTGTCGCTTTATACTATCTGTGTTTTACTACCACGGGAATATAAACATCTTCGTCTCGGTAATATAAACCGAGAAATTATATTCTAACATAATAATATGATAAGACTGATGTAAAACAAAGCGCACGAACAACATTAGATTGTCAAACACCTGAAAAATTACTTTGCTTCCAGTCGGAAGGTCTACGTGAGATAGAAAAGGTTTGAGCATACAATAATTAAAAAAAATAAACCTTTTAACTTAAGTCCTTTTCTAAGCTAACTACCAATCAATTCAGAAAATGGATGGAAAAATGTTTTACACAGTTTTAATACCACTCAATTCCACAAATTCGTGGATTGAAACTGTTAGAAATTGAAAAGATTTAACAGCATTTAATTATTTACCATTTTTACAGGGACGACACGAAAGAAATTATATTGACACTAAGCTTCTTCATATAGAAACCAACATTTCAAATGCATTTAATAATATACTAATTGCTAAAAATTTTCACATTTTTCGTGATTCTTTGCTAACATACAAAACTATTTTATTAATTTATTAAACCACGATAATACTTTTTGGACTTGAAAATCTTAAATCACTTCTAATTGCACTTAGTTTTTCAATAATATTTTATTGAACTATTTTATCGACTATATATACAAGATAGAGTGGGCTGAAAGTAGATATTTTCGTCGATAATTTGTACGGATTCAAAACAAAATTAAAAAATATGTTTAACTAATTATATTGTGTCAATTGTCTCACTATCCATGCCGCTCGTGATTCTTATGTCTCTCGCCTCTCATTGTAATATGCGTTACTCGAGCGAGCTTGTATATAATTTTGTATTTTTTAATTTATTCTTTCGATTTTTTATTTGTAATGTTTCTGTTTTTCTAATTTATTTATTTATTTATTTATTTATTTAATACATGTTACATAATTGTGACATTTACATAAAGTTGATATATTAAATCACCATACTAGGCGGCTGCCTGTATCATGGTGACCAATATAGTATAGTTATATTGTATGAAATATGAAGTCTAGTGTAAACATGGAATTAGTATAAATCATGTTAAATATTGGAAAAATTATAATAAAAAGTAGAAAATAGAAAGGAGAAAAAAAGTACATTAGATTATATAAACAGGCTTCTAATTCTATCTCATTCACTCATCAAAAAGTCTCCAAGTATTATCCAAATTGTATGTATCTGTATTTAATTGTAGATTTTTTGTAATGGTATGTCCCTATTTGTACAATAACTGTGTTTTTTTATAACTGGATTGTTCTCACATAAGTGCGAACATCTGTAAAAACCCAGTATAAATAAATAAGTGAATTACTTTTACTCGTGTGTTCATTAGTTAAGATTAAGAACTGTCTCATACCAAGTGAAATTACTAAGATATATGTAATGGGTATTTAAACCATGTATACATTAATATGCCTTATCACTTGTAACATAATATATTGTGTATGTCTAAATAAATAACTAACTAACTAACCATCACGCCGTTTCCCCGCAGGGGCAGGCAGATAGGACTGAC
Source organism: Limnephilus auricula (assembly GCA_951813805.1). Classification (NCBI taxonomy): domain Eukaryota; kingdom Metazoa; phylum Arthropoda; class Insecta; order Trichoptera; family Limnephilidae; genus Limnephilus; species Limnephilus auricula. The sequence goes on along the minus strand of OX638402.1, from coordinate 8,196,740 downwards.
CGCCAAACAACTCGGTCTTGGCACAATTGGTCTAAATAAACAAATAAAATTATAAGTTCACAGATTAAACAGAAAAAAACCAAGACTTGTTTGACCTACAAAAGAAAATAATCTTAAATCTGATATAATACATTTTCTGAAATAAATACTAAACACGTACCGAAAATAATCAATTATTTATGCTCCGTGACATGGGGCAAATATTCCAGCACATTTATTACGTGCGAGCCATGGCATATTAACATCACATATTTATCATAATATAATATTATGATAATATCTTTCTTTCACTCATGTTCCTCTCTTTTACCACAACATCGTAAAAAATATAGATTGGCAGAAATAGGCAATAAAACCCAAATTCACCTTCCGATAAATCTCTCAAACCTTCTTCAACGTCCATAAAATTAGAATCAAATATGGAATTCGCCTTTGATACAGACTGTGATAATACGAGTATATTTAAGGCTACTAGATAAAAAAATAAATAACCGTTGTTTACAGGAACCACTTATCTTTATCTCCTTTATCCTTATTTTGTACATTGCTTTTTTTTCACAATAGTTCCACACAGGAGGCCCTGAAGAAAATAATTCCCCTCAAAGCCTATATCCTTTGGGGATGCTGTGTGGAGGGTTATTTTTAGGAAAAGAAGGTGAGGATGTGTTGGGAAGGAAAAAGGGGTGGGTAGGAATCTGGGGGTCAGTGTATCCAGGAGTGATGGACGAACGAATACATTGGTCGAGAGTCCGGTTGGAGAGTACTAGGATATGTCTCCCTCAACCAGTCTCTCCCGATCTATCCTGCCACGCAATTGGTGGGTATACGCGTCCACCGCCAAGACCCGGACAAACCCAACCCGATAAACCCGGGCACCTCTGCTAAGTCACCAGACGTAGCGAACCACTTGGGGTGATCTATGGCAGAGGTGTTGGTTATCCAGTAAATGGTTCCCGGGCGGCGGTACCCATACCCGCCTACCAAATTGCTGGACTTTGAATCCAATTTGCTTTTTCTTTTTGTTAATTATCCTTCTTGTTAAATAATACCTCTAACAGAATCCGTTGAGCACTTTAATTATTATGTGACGACCAGCGGAAACGGCACGGCGAAGAAAATAGCTGACGCCATCTCATTTCTTTAACACGAGTTGATGCAAAAAAGTTATAATATTCTTATCTCTCCCTCACTTGTAGATATTAAAGAAATGAGATACCGCCAGCCGTTACCGTCGCCATACCGTTTCCGCCAGTCGTCACGGTAATAATAAAAGCGCTCATTATCATCGACAACGGATTTCAGAACGAGTTTCAGCTCGATCGGATGTCTGGAAGTGGGTTAATTTGCACTTCAAAGCTTTGCATTCATTCATTCACGAAAACAAAATCGAAATTCTAATATATGTATTTATTGACTAGCTTCTGCCCGCGACTTCGTCTGCGTAGGATTAGTACCTACTTCGAGTAATCTATTTTCTTTTCCTTAGTCCGATCTACGTTTATACCAAAATTCTTAACCTATTTAATACCTATAATTCTTGATTCGATTCAAAGGATTAGGCAAGTACTTCAAATAAATTAAGTAATTTAAATAATTTCTAAAATAAATTTTGATTTAACAATCATTTTTTGGAAAATGTCATTCTCAAATTTTGACATTTTCTATTAAACAATAATTATCATTTTCAATATATTGAAAATAAATAGCAAGCTTTATAAATTATAGCCTATATATTATTCTGATGTATGAGCAATATTGTTGTAATGTTTCATTAAAATCAGTTCAGTAAATTTTGCGTGAAAGAGTAACAAACACACATACATCCATACAAACTTTCGCGTTTAATATTAGTAAAATTAGTAAGATGGATATTTTCGGTTTTATACAATTAATTTCCAAGGCCACATTTTGCGGGATGGTTTTTATTTTATTTCTTGTTTCTTTTCCTACTCGATTTAGATTGCTCCTATATGACTATTTAGTGCCCACGTAGAATATTTAGTAATAATTGCAGAAAGAGCTTCAATAGCTGTTCACGTAATAATGATGGTTACTAATAAATAATGAACTGAGAGTCCTAAGTGTCATGTTTTAGGGAATTCTCCAGCGTAAGTCAGTATTAGATTCCATAATAGTAAATGTAGAGAACACCTGCCTTTGGGGGCTTTGCAGTTATTTGCCTGAAATGTTCAATGAAGGGTTGTATTTGACTCTGGGGAATACTTTCCCGACAATAAATCTTCTACAGTGAGAAGGGATAGCCTATTAAAAGACGTTAGTGCCCAAGACGTTTTCCGAATAATGTTGAAACTATGGGGAACGAACTAGCTACACGTTGAAAGATTATTTTTATTTTTGGGAGGCGGGGATGGGTATCGAATAATGTTGAAACTATGGGGAACGAACTAGCTACATGTTGAAAGATAATTTTTATTTTTGGGAGGCGGGGATGGGTATCGCCGCCCGGGAATCATTTATTGGATAACCAACACGTCTGCCATAGGTCACTCCAAGTGGTTCGCTACTTTTGGTGACTTAGCAAGTGTGCTCGGGTTCATCGGGTGAGGTGGGTCCACGTTATGGCGATGGATGCGCCTGAGAGGTCGGTTTGGGGAGACTCTTTGATCTCTTAGTTTCCTACCCGCCCCGCATACCTTTTTCCTTCTCAGAACTTCATCTTCTTCGTTTGCGTAAAAATACCTAGACACAGCATTTCCAACGATGACATAGGTTCCGAGGGAAATTATTTTCCTCATGGCCTCTTTTTTGGGGATAATGTATAAAAGATGGATTAAACCAAAACCGAAAAGGAACAAGGAAGGGAGGAAAAGATGAAAAATCCAAAACCAAAAAGGTAAGGAACAAGAAAGGGAGGAAAAGATGGATAAAAACCAAAACAAAAAATGACTTTATTATTCGTCTATATTACAATTTATTTAAATAACTGTATTTCTTCAATAGATTTTACTCTAGAATCTAGGTTGTTCTCCGTATTTCATTATGTGTTATTTTTAAAGGGTGTCTACTAGAAAAAACAATGAAAAAAAAATACAGTTCGACATAATATTACTATATTGGTGTTCATAATACTTTAAGCGTAAATAATGAATTTGGTATGTATCCAAAACCAGCGGCTTTTGTGTATCTAAAGTCTAAAGACAGAACTTACAGTGATGTATGAGTTTACCTGAAAGATTTCCACGTCAAGAAAGGTCCACTCTCCTTTGGTCATGCCGAGGGCGTGGGCAGCAAGCATGAACTTTCTCACCAGGTGGCCGCGAACACTCAGGATTACCACTGAAACAAATGGATACAATATACAATACAATAAGAAACAAACAAATTTAATTTCTACTTGAATTATGTAAAAATGAACGTTTCAAAGAAAACAAAAAAATTATCTCTGAAAATTCAAAATAGTAAAGTCAATAAAAAAATAAGTTTGGATCCCCATCTGGACCCGTAATAAATTATGCTCATGGTCACGGGTGCGTATCCCGTAATTTTTTTTAGTAAATTGTGTAGACCAGTTTTTCTCAAAGTGGGCGACAACGCTCCCTTGTGGACGTTTGAGGCTTACAGGGAGGGGTGGGGGGGGGGGGGGATGTGGAATTCTATTAGAAAATTAGGGGGCGTTAAGGAAATCAAGAGGGGTGACGGCAGATAAAATAAACACAGTAATATATGTTAATCAATATACCGGTTGTGATGTGAATGCGTAATATTTTAAAATTATGAAATAATTTATAAAATATTTTAAAATTATAAAATAATTTAAAAATATAACGCATTCACATCACAATCGGTATATTGTTTAATAATATAGTACTGTGTTTTTTTGTAGTAATATTATGGCACGTTCCAGATTTGTAGTACCAGTATCTAGATACTTTCGTTATCAAAAAGACCACCATTCAAAATCGAAACTAGAAATAGAGATAATAAAAATAAAAAAAAACTTCAAATGGCTTTAGCTCTGCTTGATGACCAGATCCGAATAGTCAGGTACTTTAAATCCACCACGCCCTCATTACTATATCTACATTTCTTATCCTGATTGGTGATACCTTAGTTTTACTAACTTCGAGATGTTGGGACTCTTGTGCGGTATTCAAATGGAAAATAACCATTTGTATTAATTCCTATTTAATATTGATTCAGCTCATAACTGAAATCGATTTGCTAAACATTTTTTATTCAAAGGGCCAAGAGGACAACAAAAAGAGAATACTCAAAGCCATATAAATTTCACATCAAAAGGAAAATGATAATATTCTCGTAAGGGATTCGTAACTAGGAATTTATATGGCAGGATTATTCTGACACGAGATACAGGGGAACATTTCCACGCTCGTTCGGGGGATACGATTGAATGACCGGATTTTTTTACAAATAAGAACACAATATGTTTTCAAGTTACGGCCACGCTTTTGGTCAAATACAAAAATAGAGATTATTTGAAATTCTTTTGGAAATGGTAAAAGAATACAAATTTGTCATGCTTATTCAAAAGTTCAACGTCCAGGCAATGTTTTTTTAACTCTTTATTATTCACATTTTTTAAACATAAATAAATAAGTTGCATATACAATATGAACCATGTGATACTGAGTACATCCTGAGAAAATCGATAGAAACTGTTTAAAAAAATAACGAAACGGAAAATAAGGCGCTCCGCTGACGAGGCAACTGAAAACCAACTAAAACCGGCTGTTTTCTCTGTCTTGATTGGTCAAAAAGCTTGTTTAACCATAGACGAAGAACAATCAGCTGATAGCTGGCAACTAGCAACAGCCGCCCACGGCAATCAGCAGTGCCAGTTGCGAGTTACCATGGGGTTACCGCTTGCGTTACCATTGACAACGGGGTTTTGTGTGATTGTGAAGTGTGCGGGCCATCACATTGTCGTACAAAGACAGTTGGCAGTTGAGAGTTTTCAGTTGCCTCAGTGGGCGGAGGCGCTAACAATTCTTTTTATGGACAAAGTAGGAAATACATATTTCGTTCATTATAAGAATATATCTATGGCAAACATTAATTATTTTATGCCAGAATATTAAATTTTAACGCGTTTTTCTCACATGCTTCACATTTCTATGCACAGTTTTTTTTTTATTATGTACTATTTTTGGTTGTCCTCAAATGATTTATTTTCTATCGCCTTAAATATTTGATATTTTTACATGGCTCATATTGTAGAAGATGGAGTAAAAAAAAGAAAAATAGTTGTATATTTAACTCATTTTCGTGAAAATCGTAACATTGTTCATATTAAATATGTAACGACGATATATTAAAACTTTTTTCCTATATTTTTATAAATTTGTTTAAAAAAAAAACATTCCAATTTATAATATTAAAGTAACTATATTCCAAATAAAAAAAATCAAAACGGTAAATTTATCTCATTTATATAATGGTATTTTATTTATCTCATTTATATAATGGTATTTTTTTTCGACACCTTCAAAAATAAGAAATATAAAGCACTGTCAAAATATCTTCGAAATATGTAATATAACATATAAAACAATCCTCTTTGACTGTACAAACAATGTATATTCTTTTTTTACACTAGAACGAAAACATATTGTCATATGTCTGAGAAAGAGCATACCTTTCATATTGGCTGCATTGTGTACTATCTTTTTTAAATTCAAGAATTCATTGTCCACTTATATTTTTTACAATATTGCATATATGAATTCGTATAGTCTAATCGAAGATTTGAATCCTATTTCTTATTTGAAAGTATTGGAACCTCACAAATTGAATCACAAACAAATATTAAAGGTAATCAGAAACCAATAATGAATTCAAAACATCTTTTCTATCCGGATGATCGAAGATTTCAAATATTTTCGAAAGTCCACAGTAATTTGATTAAGAATAGGAAAAATGCCACTGAAAAGATAATCCGATAGAATTCTGTGATGGGCATTTTTTCTGAAATTGACGAAAACGTTTAAAATTTCAATTTATTTCTTGAACAGATAATCAAATTCATTGGCATGTGTAAGTAAGCCTAGGAGCGGAAAGTTATTTAAATCAGCGACTTTAATTTTATTTCAAATTGATACATATTGTTTACCTATACCGACATTCTTAACACATTTATTTAAAATATCTACAATTCTTGATTCGATTAAATTAGGTATTTCAAATAAATTCAATAATTTAAATATGTTCTAAAATAGAATTTTTATTCAACAATCATTGTTTTGCAAAATGTCATTCTCAAATTTTGACATTTTTTATTAAACGATAAATATTATTTGTAATGGGTGTATGGAGAAAAGCTAGCTTTATAAATTATATCCTATATTTTATTCTCATGTATTGGAAAGTTTCATTAAAATCCATTAAGTTGTTTTTTCGTGAAAGAATAACAAACACACATACATCCATACAAAATTTCGCGTTTATAATATTAGTAAGATTTTATTCTGATGTATGAGCTATATTATTGAAAAGTTTCAATAACAATGCGTGTTTTGTGTAGTTTTTTAAAAGAAGGACCTTGAAATGTGTATGTTATGTGTTTGAACCACTGCACAAGTAGAAGGTAAGCATACAAGGAAAAGGAGAGAATTACTCACTGCGGGACTTGTACTTTCTTCTCTGCGGCGGTCAATAGCGAAAAAATGCGGATGCGATAAATAATGTTGATGTTCACAGGTTGATGGTCGATTATGGACTGATGTGGGTAACAGGAAAGTGACAGGTTTATAGGGAAGGGTAGGAAGGAAATGTGACAATACTAGCTACAAGTACAGCAGTTCATGTATGTGTATAGTTTTGTATAGATGTATGTATGTAAGTGTAGCTGTGTAAATGCCCAACCATGCCCCCCGCCTGGAAGGGGATGAACGAATCCACTTCCATAAACCTTAAGAGTGTAGTACTAATCACTTTATAAACAAATTTTAAAAATTGGTGAGAGTTAAAGCTAAAAGAAGGGCCATAGATGCAATATCTGATGGCCAAGTCAACGGACTATGTTATTGCGAAGGTAAAGGGCAAAGTTTAACCACTGCCCTGCGGTATGTACCGGTGTTTGTTTTAACATCGGCAACGCGAATCACTCCGTCTACACCGGGATAAACATTGACTATTATGCCGATGGGCCATTGAAGAGGCGCGATGTTGTCACACTTGATGATTACGACAGTGCCTGTAGTTACCGGATTGGCGCTCGTGTTCCATTTTTGACGAGATTGTAAAGTATTTAGGTACTCCATGCGCCAACGATTCCAGAAAGTCTGGACGAGATGATCCACGATATGCTTCCGTTGCAACAAGTTTACTGACTCGTTGGTTAAGTCAGCAGCGGGTAGAGATTTTAACGGAGTAAGAGTTAAAAAATGTGCAGGAGTAAGAGGCAACGGAGCTGAGACATCAGTTACGCTCAGTACGGACAGCGGACGTGAGTTTAGAAGTGCTTCTATTTGAGAAAGCACCGTTTGCATCTCTTCATACGTGAGTAGACATGTACCCACTATTTTATTCAAGTAACTCTTCACACACTTTATATTACTTTCCCAGATTCCACCAAAGTGTGGAGATTGAGGAGGATTCATTTTCCATTCGATGCGGTTTTCCCGTAGATTATCTGAGAGTTCATTCTTAAAATTTGGTGACTCTATAAGTTCGAATAGAGATCTTAACTGGGACTTAGCGCCCACAAAGTTCGTTCCGTTATCAGAGTACATAACGCTCACAGGACCACGACGTGATAAAAAGCGTTTGAAAGCATTAAGGAAGACTTCAGTGGAAAGATCTGAAGCGAGTTCGATATGAACAGCGCGGGTCACCAAGCAAATAAAAAGGCAAATGTACGCCTTTTGACTTCGAACACCCCGACGTCTATAAGGGATTATTTGAAGCGGGCCCGCGTAGTCAACACCTGTGTGTAGAAAAGCTTTGGCTTCGCGGACGCGGCATGAGGGTAAATCTCCCATTATTGGGAATTGCGGTTTGGGATTAATCTTGAAGCACGTATTGCACTGATGCACGCGCTTCCTAACCAGATTACGCGAGGAAAGAATCCAGAACCTTTGTCTTAGCAAAGACATGAGTAAGGTAGGACCTGTATGTAAGTTCTTGATATGATAGTAATCTATTATTAAATCGACTACATGAGCACGTGGGGGTAAAAGAATAGGATGCCGACTGTCAAATTCTAATTCAGCGTTTTTCAACCTGCCTCCTACGCTTAGAATACCTTCATGAAGAAACGGATTCAATTTTGCAATAGCGCGCCGAAGTTTCTTCCCGTCAGTCATTGCCTTCATATCTTCGGAAAAATGTTCTTGCTGTACCGATTTTATAACAGCGAGTTCTGCAACGGCAGTATGACTTAATTCGAATGTTCGCGGTAGTTTCTTAATGAAACGAAAAATAAAAATTACAATTCGAATTAATTTCGGCCAAGAATTGACACGAGAAGCTAGTGCGCATAATAACGGTGGTGCAATCGTTTTGAGGCGGTTATTGTTTTGAACTGCCATCAAAATTTTTGTTTTCAGTTCGGGTGGTTCAGATACAGATTTTGAATCAAAACGTTGTAGAGGCCAATCACTTTTAGGTAACTGAGCAAATGCGGGGCCGTTAAACCATAATGGATGGTCTATTAGCTGAGCGGGGGTTAGACCGCGCGACAGGCAGTCAGCGGGATTGTCTTTACCTTTTATATGATGGAAGCATTCAGCCTGCAGATGATCTTGTATTTGTGATACGCGGTTGGCAACGAATGTCTGCCATCTAGCAGGTGGTGAATTTATCCATGCTAGCGCAACCGTGCTGTCACAAAAGGCTAAAGTCGTATGAACTATCGAATTTGATGCGTAGGTGTTACTGACCGTACGCATTAATCGCGCAAGTACCAGCGCTCCACATAATTCTAGACGCGCAAGTGAAATCGTCTTCGCAGGAGCGACCTTGGATTTGGCGCATAATAAGCTAATTGTGATTTTATTAGTATTCGGACAGTAAACGTGTAAGTATACAACACCTCCAAATGCGCGTTCGCTTGCGTCAGAAAATCCGATGAGTGTTAATACACATTGGTATTCGATACCTAAAAAGCGAGGAATTCTAATAGATTGCAATAATGGCAATTCCTTTTCAAACTGGCGCCAAAGCGTGACCACGGTGTCAGGAGGAGTATCGTCCCAATCCAGGTTGTACTCCCATAGAGATTTAATTATAAGCTTAGCTAATAAAACAACCGGTGCGACGAAACCCATCAAATCCCAAAGACGAGCAATCGTCGATAGGATGTTTCGTTTGGTGCAAGTTTTTTCGTTAGCGTTTACAACAAATATAAAATTATCAGAAGCGGGTATCCAATGAAGCCCCAGTATTTTTAGGTTTTCATCGGGATTAAATTCCACATGTTCCTTGACACGACGATCTGAAGGAATTGTGGACAAAAAGTTTGGAGAATTACTGGAGAATTTTACAAGATCAAATCCTCCCGCGGCAAATAGTTGAATCAATTCCGTAGACAACTCGGTAGCTTCCTCGACCGACGAGCAACTGGTGACAAAATCGTCCATGTAGAATGAGCCTTTTTCCACCAGGTTTGCGGCAAGTGGGAAACGAGGTTGTTCATGCGACGCAAGTTGGCGCAATGTACGCATTGCCAAGAATGGACTACAAGACATGCCGAAAGTGACGCGATTAAATTCAAACAATTGCAAAGGGTCACTATCGTTAAATCTGTACAGCATGCGCTGAAAACGACGGCATTCTTCTTGCACTACAATTTGTAGATACATTTGTTTTATGTCAGCGGTTATAGCTATGGCAAATAATCGGAAATTGAGGATAATGCGAAACAAGTCACCTTGTGAATTCTTACCGGTGTGTAGAATATCATTAAGCGAGTAACCAGAATCGGATTTCATACTCGCGTCCAGCACCATGCGAATTTTAGTGGTCAGTTTATCCTCGCGAACTACGATATGATGCGGGATTACGTAATGCGGTAAATCAGAATTGTCGACCGGGGAAATGTAACCTTTCTGAAGGTATTCGCGCAATATTTTGTCATATTCTACTTTTATGGCGGGTTGGGATTTTAAGCGGCGTTCGAGAGATCGGTACCTCTGCTCGGCTGTCGGCAACGACGCGCCAAGGACAGATGGACTTTTTCGAAACGGCAACGCGACAATATAACGACCTGTCGTGTCACGAGAAGTGGTGAGCTTGAATTGGTTCTCACATTCTTGTTCATCAGGCGTTAAAAACTTCTCTTCTGGAATATCTTCCAATTCAAAGAAGCGTGAAAGACAAAAATCCTCATTTTCAGCGAACGTACAAAATGATTGCGTGACGTAGTTACTTGGGGTTTCAATCATCGTCGGAGCAGTGCCTAAGATTAAATACCCTAAAGTAGTTTCAATAGCAAATGGCTGACCAGGGGAACCTGATATTTTGTTGGTCTTTAAAATGCGAGAAAACATGTCACATCCCAAAATAATATCAATCTCACCAGGCGTACAGAAAGTTTTGTCTGCTAAGGGTAAATTGTCGAGATATGATAATGAGGCGCGGTTTATGTTAACGGTAGGCAGTTCATTAGTGATATTTTCTACCACGTACGGTTGAATAGTATACGAGTGAGCGTCGTTATAATGGGAGAACAGTTTGAGACAAGTCATTCCCTTTGTTAGATTTCTTACGTCACCTATTCCCGTGACGTAAGTGCTGGGAGATGATTGTACCGTAAGATTCAAACGTGAACAGCATTTACGCGTAATAATGTCCCTTTGGGAGCCGCTATCGATTAGCGCACGGATAGATTGAACCTGTCCCTTAAGATCTCGAGTTAAACAGATGGCGGTTCCCAGAAGTACCGTAGAATTAGCACAAGAGTTTGTGTTTGTCACACACAGCGATACTGGATTCGGAGAATTTGAATTATTATTATCGGTACCTGCTTGTGACGCGGAAGACGGTATTGGGTCTGACTGTGGTTTTCGCGTATCAGTTTGCTTGAAATGCAATAAGGTATGGTGATTAAGAGCGCATGATTTACACGTACTCTTTGATTTGCATGATTTCGTGTTGTGCCTAGTACTGAGGCAATTTACACAAACTTGCGTATTGGATGACTTAATGAAATTAAATCGATTGCGTGGTTCTAGACTAATAAATTTAGAACATTGATATAAAAGGTGCGATCCCTTTTGACAACAAAAACAAATGTCAATGGAGTGATTGTCACTTTTCTCGACATTCATAAATGTCTTTGTGGAATTTGTCCTTTGCAGTTTAGCAGAAATATTAATATTTGAACCGAGGCGGCTGGATGTTGCTGGCGTAACTTGCGCACGAGTAAGTATCCTTTGCTGTCCTCTTACGAATTCTATTAATTCTGAGCTTGACGGAAAGCTTTCATTGTCTCGAATAGAAGATTCGAAAGCTTTTACTGTCTCTATATCAAGGCGTTTAAGACCCAGATGTAGCAACATAAATTCTGCGAGATCCTTGATTTGCAACTGTTTCAGCGCGGCAATGTTTGTCGCATACGTATCTGCAAAATTTTCTAAGGAAGCGGGAGTGACCGAGTTAACCACAGGCATTTTCAATAACCGGTCAAAGTATGATTCTGCGAGTGAGCGATGATCGTTATATTTATTACATAAAGCGTTCCAGATCACCTGGTAATTTGTACCAGTGGGTGTGATCGTCTTACAAATAGTCAATGCCTTTCCCGTTAACTTGGACATGAGATATTGCATCTTTTCAGTGTTGTCTAATGAACTATTTAAATGAATAACGGAGACATAGGTTTCATAAAACAGAGGCCAATTTTCCAAATTTCCGTCAAAACATGCAATTTCTAAAGGCGGTAATTTGATTTGACGGTGCGGTTTCTCTACTGAATTTGACAGCATGCTTGACTCGGTAAATTTAATGACACCGTACATTTCCTCAAATGCGTTCAGTTGAGCGTACTCGGCGACCGCTTGAGGATTGATCTCAAGTTCACAATCGATCTTTTCGTCTAGAATGGTGATAAACTCCGAACGGATTCTCTGTACGGTGCCAGCGCCCGATAAAAATGCTTGACGATTTGTAGCGCTATCGGAAGATTTCTTAATTTTGTCAAAGACTGACTGTAATGTCGCAAAACTTGAAGCTAGTTTGGCATTTAAACGTTTTAAACGTCTGTCATCCCGTGACGACGAACCAGACGGTGCGGTAGCCATTTTCTTGTTCCGATTATTTATTAAATGTAACAAGAATACAGACCAAGAATGTGCTTATAATATTTATAATAAAATAATTTAATTAATATTCAATTTGCGCGCAGTACTCAGTGGGGTTATCTTTGACCCCGACAACCGTGAGGGGTTAACAACACTGAATTAAATTTAAAATTAATGTTTGCGGAATAACAAATTTATTATTTCAATTGATCTATCCAGTACTGGGAGTAGATTAAACAAAATAACATATTATTAGTAAAGACACGAGGTCTATGAACAATATACAATGCGGGTAGAAAAAATTTAAATTGCGGGTTAGCGTAATACACTCTGAAAGTTTATAAGAGATATTGAAATAAGAGTTATATATCTCCGGCTCGTTTTGGACCATGAATGATGCGTGTTTTGTGTAGTTTTTTAAAAGAAGGACCTTGAAATGTGTATGTTATGTGTTTGAACCACTGCACAAGTAGAAGGTAAGCACACAAGGAAAAGGAGAGAATTACTCACTGCGGGACTTGTACTTTCTTCTCTGCGGCGGTCAATAGCGAAAAAATGCGGATGCGATAAATAATGTTGATGTTCACAGGTTGATGGTCGATTATGGACTGATGTGGGTAACAGGAAAGTGACAGGTTTATAGGGAAGGGTAGGAAGGAAATGTGACAATACTAGCTACAAGTACAGCAGTTCATGTATGTGTATAGTTTTGTATAGATGTATGTATGTAAGTGTAGCTGTGTAAATGCCCAACCATCCATTAAGTAGTTTTTTCGTAAAAGAATAACAACCACACATACATGCATACAGACTTTCGATATTAAGTAAGATGTTTTAGAAATATCTTAATAGCACAAATAATCTTGTCAAGCTATGCTATGCTAGAACATTTGTTCTTCCTTGTTGTATCGTGCATCTTGTTATAATGAAGGAGAATAATCAGAATAGCTTTATTATGTTTGTGGAAGGAATTGTTTAGGTACCGCTAACACATAATTGTGATTTATAAATAACAGGCTTTATTACCCGACTCTTCCGAGTTTCAACAATTTTCTTATCTAACAAGAGACTACTTGTCATTTTTTTACAGTTAAATCGATGTATTTAAATTGATATAAATCACACTTCCAGGAATTATCCATTCAGTAGGAAATACTTGGATTGATTCGAAATATGATATTTAATTTGCAAATCAAACTGGCGCTGCTTCTGGGTGTTTTATTACATCGCAGCTGTTATAAGGAATATTGATTAATACAAATAAAGAAACAGTTTTTTTCCGTAAAATTTTTGCTTAAAGAAAAGTCGGAAAATTGAACGAGATGAAAAGGATTAGAATAATGTATTAGGTATTACTGTCACTGAACTTGTGTTATTCCGCCTCTAAAGGGAGGCCCCTCAATTCTAATACGGATTATTTGAATTCAGATCGCGACTTGAAGTCGAGGCACAAAATACGAAAAATAACTCCGTGGAAAATGAGGGTGAAATGAAGAAATAGGAGATAATTCTCACCTGTTTTTTCACGTTAGCTCAAAATTAGTTTTTCAGGTTTATACTTAGGTTTATACAATTTGAGAGGCGGGAATGGGTACCGCCGCCCCTGGAACCAATTATTGGATAACCAACACCTCTGCTATAGGTCACCCCAAGTGGTTCGCTACGTTTGGTGACTTAGCAGGGGTGCCCGGATTTATGGGGTGAGGTTTGTCTATGTCTTGGCAGCGGTTGATATAGACACACTGAACCCCAGATTCCTACCCAACCCTCATACAGTTTTCCTTCCCAGAACTTCCTCTCCTTTATTTCCTTAAAAATACCCTCCACACAGCATCCCCAAAGATGAAATAGGCCCTGGAGGGAAATATTTTCTTCAGAGCCTCCTGTGTGGAGCTAATGTAAAAAAAAATCTGAAAATAAAAATTATATTCAGGATGTTATTTCAAAAGCTGATCCTGAAAAAATGTACACACTTGGGATTTATAACCAGATTAACTTAAAAATTTTAAAATATAAAGTGTATTATTATTATATTCTGCATTTGTTACTATTATATTCTGCATTTGTTAGAAGTCAACTTGAGTACAAGTCTTCCGTCTGGAACCCACATTATAATATTCATGTACAAGCTATTGAAGGAATACAAACCAATACGTTTTCTAGATTTTTAGGGTTATACTTAATTACAACACTGTTTTAAATTGTGTAAATTTGCTTAAATTATCAGAATTTCTCTGACTTGGTATTTTTATATGAAAATTTAAATGATGTAGTTGATAGTCCAGAATTGCTTGCACTGGCAATACTACAAGTCGGGATTTATTTCAGTACAGAAATTCTGAGATTAACTACTATATGTGTTCCTCTTTGCCCTAACGTAACTTATTTATGAAAAAAAATGTCATCACTTAAAAGTGTGATGTTATGTGATGTCATGACTTTTAAAAGGAGATATTGAAGTTGCGTGATTCTGAGTTGTCCGGTCACCGTATAAATTAGACGTTCCATTATATACTTTTATTGTGCGCAGAAGTGGAATTTAAGACTAACAAATGCATCTTTACGATTTTCAATCATTGAAATTTGCGAGAGCATAATATTATTTTCACTGGAAAAGATCTTTTGAGAAATTAGTCAAAATCTGGATCTGAACGATCCACCATTTAAAACTATTTTGCAACAAATCATCAATCATTTTTAATCTAAGAAAATAAACAGAATTAAGTCGTCTTTCGGTTCAAAAGTAGCCTCGTTAATAACAATTATTAATTCAATTTTGTTCAAGTGGGTACATTAATTTCATGATTAACGATGCTTTTAACAAGTTTTTGAAGGTGAAAATTGTAATCTCCTCACGGCTTATTCCTAAAGCTTGGAAACTGTGATTATACGGAAGAATAATATTTGGTTTGACGCTTTGTAGACTTTTGGAATTATTAAGATAAGGAGAAACTTACAAAGTCCAGAAAAATGTATGTATAAATTATGAGTAGGCCATTGGAACAAACCAGAAAAATATATGTAATTTGTTCTTGTTCAAAATAAATAAAATATAAGGAATAAAAGTAAGTTGAATTATTAAGAGCCATTGACCAGCGGCTGAGACTAAAAGCTTTAAAATGCTTGCAACTGTAAAGGGAGGTTCCGATGAGAAAGATAGATTATTCTGCGTATCAAAATTAAAAAAAAAAAAATAATATCGATTTATTTCATTCAAAACTTGCTTTAATATATACCTACATTCAAGTAAGCAATAAAAATGCTCAAAACGCACGATGATAAATTATTAAATATCGTGTACTTCTTGTAAGTATTTTTTGAACATAAGTATTTATGATTTTTAAATAATTTATAGATAAAATAAGTGTGTAAAAAAATTTTGAAATATTTTAGACCTTAAATAAATAGAAATGCCGAGGTATTTTCGTCACAAAACACGTTCTCGGATTTATATTTTAATGATTTAATTTGATTTTTTTGTTGTATGATTATATGAGTTGAAATTTGTATTGTACAATACAATATATCGTTCGATAATTGAACAAATCTGCCAAACGCCAACCGTATAACCAAACTTAGTTTTTCAAAATTTAAAAAATGCCTTTACCAGATAAAATAACAATCTTTCAAAATCAATTTACGTTTTTTTTGTTAAAAAGAGTAAATACGTCTAGAATTTGATTTGACAGGACTTATTTTGGGTATTCTCTGGGAATACCCTCTTAATGCCTCTAGGTTTTGTTAAATCGCCATCGTGGCAGAAAAATGTAATTTTATTTATTTATGTTCATCTCCTTTACAGTGTATCTTTCTTTAAAGTTTTGTGTTTTATTTCATTCTTTTGCCCTTTTTTGTATTCTCCGTCGTTGAATAATATGTTACGAGGGTTTCAAGCAATTTCAGTTGTCACTCTTTCTGTTTATTTTGGGTCTAAATTTGTTGGTGAATATTGTATGCGGACTAGAGTGTCTTTCAACTATTTTACCTTTTGTCTTACAAAGTTGCTCTGCGATGTTGTTCTGAGAAAACCACCATCAAATCATACATTTTGTGAATCATTTATCGTTAATTTGCTAGTTTCTCTTAAAAAAACCTTTTGCCATTTAATCTATATATGTATTAACTTATCTTTTAATGTAGTATAAAATTGACCTATTTCATTCCTTTCGTGTTTTTATTGATTGCCATGCCAATATAGACTACACTGCTCTCTTCAAGCCTCTGCTTATAGTCCATAAAAAAGTTTTTTTGACATGATGACAGTTAAAATCAAAGTAAGTTCAAAGGCATCCGCTTCCCACTGGAGCGACAGAGCAATTAAAAACTTTTTTCTCGGATTGCTAAAGGAAATTTTACCGCCAACATTAAAAAAATCATACCTCCGAATTTGGATATGGAGCCATACAAACTGATTATAGTTGTACATAACCAATTCATTCACATATCTTTTGTCTAATATCACAAATTCGTAGGATTTAAAAAAACATATATTAAATCGTTAACTTTAAAACATTTTAGAGAATCTAGAGAGTATTTATTTTGTTATATTTTGAATGTACAACATATTATATAGTCGCTTCAAACAAAAAAAAAATTGCCATATTTTGGCAACAAAGCAATTCGTGGTTTTGGAAATAGTGCCATATTGTGGCAAAAAGCGCTTGAGTGGTTGAGGTTTCACTCCTATTGGAAGTTAGGTAACGTCATTGACCCTAAATTAAAGCGCCATGCTAAATTTAAACCATTAAAAACCATATTCTTCTTATGCGATTCTTGTAATACGTATCTTTCTCACAAGATATCAAGCTGAAATGTTCCGTTTTTCTGACAATATAATGTATATCCAATTACATTGAGTATTTTTTTAATTGTCTTGATAACATAACTGTCATTTTAAATGTGACATGACCTCTACATTAATGTTTATTCTGTCTCTAGAGAGAATGTTCAGCATGCGATGACATAACCGGTCTAGTATTAGTTATAACATCTGATAATTCACATAATATCTGAAGGTAAAAAATACGAACGATCCGAAGGTGGTCACTGGGGTCCCACTTGAGTCTCTTAATGTTACGTTCGCCCTTTCCAGTAACACTCAGATATTGGTTACTATCTACTGTCTTTCAGATATCGCCTATCGTCGCCCAGTAGTCAATCGTTCAGTAATGCAAAATCTAATATTTCAGTCCTTTCCTTGCATCATCAGCAGCGAGGAAATTTTTTATAGAATCGCGGTGATCAGGGAAGATGGGGGGAGGGGGAGAAGACAGTAATTATTTAATTTAATATCTTAAATATACATAAGTCATTAATTTAATATTTGATGTCTTTCAAAAAAACGAACGGCATATTTGCAGTAATTTTAAATGCAGATCGATCACCTAATATTTTTTCTAGAATTGTCTAAATTACAAAATATGTGACTGTGAAAAACAACTTTGATATTGCAAAAAATACGGGGTAAATGTATGACCCCCCTTCGGAACAGGAATATTAAATGTGTATAGTAGAAGAGTTTCAGTAAATAATCATTAAGAGTTTTATTTAATTTCTTCAATCTTTGCAAACTCACTTTGTGGCATCATTTTATTTAAATGAAACAAATAACTTTTGTATAAACCACTGTAATCAATGTTATAATATCTACATGTTTCAAAATCGATGATTTCTTCGTCAGGATAGTAACATGAATAAAAAAACAAAAAAAAAACAAACGAGTATCGACTTAAAGAACAATAGACAAAAATATTACAGAGAGAGGTGATTAATTACTAAAAATATTATAAAAACAATTGATTGATTATAACATTGATTGCAATGGTTTACACGAAAGTTATTTGTTTCATTTAAAGTTTTATTTAAGCCTAAATATTTCTAACCAGAATTTTGTCACAAAATTTAAATTTTTTATGACAAGAGTAGGTGCAATGTTAATAGTATTCTATGTAATTAAAGCCGATTTTACATTACGCAACTAGTTACGCACAAGTTTTTTTGTATGAAATTAGTTACACCGCTAGTTTAACGTGTAAACATATGATTTCATCATGCATGGATTAGTGTGCCACAAAATTAGAATCGATTTTACGTCACCACTGTATGCAACTACTTGCGAAGTGTAAAAACGTGATGCAGCTAGTGTCGCAAAACCATTTCCGCTGAGCGAACTTGTGTATTCTTTGTAAGCAAGTACAACAAAATATTGCAATTAAGAAAAAAGCTTTGATGTCCATGGTGACATGGCTACTGTGGTACTTAAAGGTGGCACGAAGCTAAATTTGCTCAATTTACATGAACCTTTTGGTGTCATGCAATTATATGGAACGTGCGTGCAACTAGTTGCGTAATGCGAAATTGGCTTAAATTAATTAAAATTTTACCTCTCGCGTACATGCTGGCATCCTTCAAGTAAGTCTCGAAGTGTTCCTCTTCGTTTCCATTGAGCTCCCGAGTATAGCTGAGGACTCCTTCTTTTCTTAAGCCGTACTCGAGATTTTTACCTTAAAACAAACACACATTATAATAATTGGAAACAGAATATCAACTGTGTACAAATGTTGCAGTAAATCTGTTCAATCTATTCATATGTTCTGCTACATAATATAATCAATGTGTTAAGAACATGATTGAAATGTGTACGTGATTCTATGGCAAAAGTAGTTTCAGACTTGGGTTCGGAAAACACAATTTCTCAGATCTGCTTGGCATAGAAATTGTTAGTTTTCGTGATATAAAAAGGTAGCGTTGTCACTGAATTGGATAAAAAACTTTATGGAAAATGAAATTCTTTCAACTCCTGCTTTGATGCAGTTGTAATCCTAGACAACTGTTTCAACTTTTTCTGAATTAAAAGTTTATTTTTATTTTTAATTGATAAACTAATGTTTTAGAGCAGATTTTTTATGCATAGCACAAAGGGTAACAATTATTATAAGCAATAATTATCAGCCTGAAACACTCATCCACATTGAAAAATCTTCCGAGAAAAAAAAATGCCGCCGACGGGACTCGAACCCGTGTCCTTATGATGTCCGGTAAGGTGCTCTGATCCACTGAGCTACGGCGGGCTACAATATATACTAGTATTTCATTCAACAACTACCGCTTATTAAAAAAATTTCACCTGCAAACAACCGACTTTATTGTTATATGAGAAAGGCATTGTAAGTGCTAAGTTACCCACTAGGTGGCGTTTACCACTAGGTTGTTTGCAGGTGAAAAAATGTAATAAACGGTAGTTCTTGAATGAAACACTAGTATATATTGAATCATTTGGCGGGTAAGAGGTAACCCGCCGTTGCTCAGTGGATCAGAGCACCTGACCGGACATCAGAAGGACACGGGTTCGAATCCCGTCGGCGGCATGTATGATTTTTCGTGGATGAGTGTTTTAGGCTGATAATTATTGCTTATAATAAAAGTTTTTTCTTTTTTTCTTTGCAGGATACATTCTTCAGTTTTTCCTCTGTTTCATAACATTACACCTATGTAATTTTTTTTTAAAATCGGCAATGAAAAGATCGACTGAAAACTTCGTGTTCTAAAAAATCAACGAACTCCACTGAGTGGTACCACCTATAGACTTCATATCCACCGTTATCACAAGTATCCACTCTCCGCCCTCGTTTCATATTTATTACAATGCACGGAAAATGGATATAAACGTGGAATATGGCACCACCATGAATTTTTATTACTTTGCAGTACTTTCAGCTTGAAACATGATCTGAATGTAAAAATAGAGATGGCAAAAATAAGGGGATAAGTCATTGAAGTTTTTCAATTTTTCCCCTTTTCTCAATAATTACGAGCAGCTTTAAACCAGATGGTTTTTGTTAAGCCTCTCTCTAGAAATGGGTCGCTAGATAATATACTAGGTGTTGAAATGCAGAGTGTTCAAGGTGAGCCTTCTTTTGATTTTCAAATTTTCCATACTTTTCAGGATGAGAGTTGTCTGTGTGCGTGAGACGACGTTTAGTATAACATTATATTCTATTATATATTTTTATTTATGTATTCATTGAAGTAAAAAATCTTTACGCACGCTTGCTTGGGAAGTAAGCGGGCGAAAGCGTGATGAGAGCGTTACGAAAAGTGTGATCGGGCGAAGCGAACGAAATTATAATATTATATAATTATATATAATATTATAATAGACAAAATAGAGTGTACAAATATGTAATATAATCTTAAGTACTAGGACGTTGTAACGTAAGAAATTTCAATATGGCATTAAATTAATTTATATTGCATTTTGATTTATGTTGTTATGGTTGTTAAAGAATAATTTAATATTTTTCCAAAGTCTGTTATTTGTTTACTTTTTAAGGCTATTAAAATATTTGATGACTTTATATACTTAAATGAAATCAGTGGCATCTGTGACTCCCTATCTCAAATACGATAATATATATCACAATGGTAGTATTGACAAACAAATAGCTTGCAAACAACCTTCAACCATTGTATCCTTGTAAAATCAATTATGACTACGTGTAAATAAATATTAAATTAAAGAGAACTTACCAACAGTAAGGGAGAAGAGGTCGGATCTATCCAGCAGGAGAGCCACATGCATCCAGTTGAACTGACGGAAGACACTGCTGAAGACTAGCTTCAGGCGGCACTGGCAGTAGGACATCCTCGTCAAGGTCTGGTAGCTGCTCTTGTCCTTGAACATGCCTTGTAACTGTTGGGAACAAACACATAACAAGGTATTAGCCGATGCTGGCCCCAGACAAACAACTAACGTCTACTTACAATACAATAGATCCACAAGCGGAAAACCTTTCCGAACTCGTTTAAAAAACGATGGCATTCACGACTCGACTTGGACGGGCTAGGCTAATCACTTCACTTTACTTGCTTATAAGTGTATAGTTTATTCAATATCCTAATCCTACTAGTTAAACGTGATGTACGAGTATAATGTAATCTATAATATAAAAATGAATGTTTGTTTGTTGGTACCTTGTGCGCGGCTATACCGTTCATCCGATTGTGATGACACTTTGGGAATATGATGTGCGCATACCCGGGATGGTAGGATAGTGAGCTCTGGGGTTATGAATTTATTTCCTATACTATTCATAAGATTGCGAATAAAATTTCATCCGATTGCAATTAATTTTTTTTTAATTGTTGTGAACATGCCTGTGAATACTTCTATATTTATACTGGTGAGCTCTGGCATTATGGAATTTGCATAAAAAAATAATTAATTAATTAATAGGTCACGTAAGTTGTTGGAAAAATGGGTGTATTCTATGGAGTTAGGCGGCAGGGAAAAAAGGCTGGGGGGACGAGTATGCGGGAGGGTCGGATGGGGAATTAAGGAGGGGTGCTTCGCGGGAGGGTGAGAGAGGGAGACAGGAAGGCGAAGAAGGTGGAAGCGGAATGCGTGAGGGGGGGAAGGGGGGGGTTCGCGAGAAAGGGGTGACCGGTAGAGGGAGGGAGAACGCGGGAAGGGGAAAAGGGAAAGCGGGAGGAGAAGGGGACGTGGGAGGGGAAGGGGAAGAGGAGTCGGAAGGGGAACGGGGACCAATGGGAAATGGCATGAAGGGAGAAACAATTTATTTATTTAATTAGCATCGCTTGCTAATATATACGCATGCCATATCAGGAGGCCCAAAACATTGATTATTTTCCATCCGCTCCCTCAGATGGACAGACCTTTACATTTCCTAAAACTATTGGAGCTTCTCACTCCAAACATCTGCGCGCATCTTCTGATGTGAACTTTGAACCGGTGATATTGCTAAAAATATATAATTTTAAAATTTGGTCAATAATAATGTTGGATCATGTAGAAAATAGACTGATACCGAATCATGTAAATCACCGAAATGTAGGTAGTTATAACATATGTTAATTAGAAGAACGTATGTTTAAAGTGGTCCTCATAAGAATAAGTGTCTTTTATTCTCAAATGTCATTTCGTAATAGATAGAAATCGTTGAACCCATTTTCCGTGTAATATTTTAACCCTACGTTAACTAAAACCCAAGGCACTTAATGTAATCGAATCACCTTTCTCGTGTGGCAACTTCCTTGCCCATTAAGGAAATCTTCACATACACCCAAACGTAATGCATCACCTTAAAAATAATACGACCAATTTGTATGTGTAACAATTTGCACATTTTTTTACAAGAAACAAGAAAGCCAAGAGCTTTACCTTTATACCTACTTACTAACAGAATGTTAATAGCTACGGGGAGAAGACTCATTTCAACGGGTAACGTCTACCGAATAAATTGCGGTAATTTATAAGTTTTTGTTGAAAGTAATCTGGGAGCGGGGCTGTTTTATTCAAATTAATTCATCAAGCCTCTGCTGGAACAATACGGGACATTATGAGGGAAGCTTGTGACAGGGACTTGCCTAACCAGCGAGAAATTTCTTTATTGCCATCGCCTGGAATTGGACGGGATTCAATTTAAAGGGAATTCTTATTAAATTAATATTTTTGGTAAAACAGATGATTAAACATGATTTGCGTGAAAAAAATTCGCACATTAAAAAAGCTATAAAATCACAGTATAATCCTAATGTAATAACTTACGTATTTGGCGCTGATGAAACTCTACTTACTCGGATTTGACACCTCTCATTGCAATAAGGAAGTTGAGTCCTTTTTTTATCAATGTTCACAGGCAAACTTAAATCCCAGTATTTTTTTTTTTTTAAAGTTCGTTTTCATAATTAAATTAATTCTACAAGTTTGAATTTTATTAAGCCCGCGAAAACGGCGGCAAGAGCACAATACCGTGCGGCAGAGTTCGTGACGTAACCCGGCCCTTGCGTGTGTGAAATATAAGGGAAAATATTTACAAAACCGGGACATGCTTAATATGGACGAAAAAAATAAATTAAAAAGTTGTAGTAGTTAGATATTTACTAGCACTAATCAATTCAGTTATTGGAATTTCGAAAAAAGTGCATTTTAATGGTTATTTTTTAAATTTAAAAACACAAGATGTCATTTTTCAACGAAACTTGCAATAGTTCCTAACATAACGAACTTAAAAAAAAACAAAAAATACTGGTATTTAAGTTTGAATGTCATCTACATGAAAACATTTTTTATAAGTCAAAATATTTTTCACTCAACTTCTCTATTGGGGAACATGTTTTTACGACACCCTTTTCACGTGTTTAAGATATGTTCAACATCTGCGTACGTATCGCCTAAATATATTTTTAAAGGATTATTAAAAATAATAATCCTTAAAGTGGAAAATGTTATTTGTACATTGATAATGTTATTTTTCCGCAGAACAAGACGCTGAAATACTCGGCACTAGCTGGAAGTATAATTTTAGCGGTAATCTCTAAAGAATCCAGGATAGATGATAGATGAAGCTTTTTTCAGTTGCGTAAGTAACTACGAGAATTCTTTAATGTTCTCACAACGACTGGTGTTTGCTCAGTAAATTTTCACATAAGGGAACAAATACTAATATATGTCCTCGCCGCAGAAAGGTTCTATTTACGCTACTGTTTTAAGAGGTAATATCCAGCAATCCATTATTCCGTTTTTGTTTTGTTGAAGCTAAACGGTATTAGTTTTAAATTTAATGCAAAATGTTGTCATTAAGAGCGGCGCGAACCTCGCACGGCCGCATCTCAGCTGCTAATGAATCGCGAGTATTTATGTCTCGAACTGCCATAAAACTGATCAACG
Organism: Limnephilus auricula; assembly: GCA_951813805.1. Taxonomy (NCBI): domain Eukaryota; kingdom Metazoa; phylum Arthropoda; class Insecta; order Trichoptera; family Limnephilidae; genus Limnephilus; species Limnephilus auricula. The sequence goes on along the minus strand of OX638402.1, from coordinate 8,172,830 downwards.
AGAGATGGTAAATGAATGAAAATTATATACTTCTTAAAATTAATTTTTGATCAAAATAATTTATAATTTTTCAAAAATGTCTAACCAAAATAAGTGTGCAAAAAAATCTGAAATATTTTAGTTTGTAAGACCTTAAATAAATAGAAAAACTGAGGTATTTTTGTCACAAAACACGTTCTCGGATTTATTTTTTAATGATTTTAATTTGTCTAAAATTGAAATCTTGAAAACTGTGTTGACTAGATTATATAATGATTTATTTTGTTGTATGATTATATGATTGGAAATTTGTGTTGTTTAATAGAATCTATCGTTTGAAAATTTAACAAATCTGTCAACGACCAACGGTAAAAGTATATTAAAAAACAGCGTGTACCAGATAAAAATCAATTTATGTTTTTTTGTAAAAAAGAGTCAAAACGTCTATAATTTGATTTAAAAATGACTAATTTCCGGTATTCTCTGGTAATACACTCTTAAACATTATTTTATTAACACTGGTGGAATATTGTCAGATCTAGCATTTTTCTAGAATCTACTTCAGATATGCTCAGACCAAGATTCGATGAGAATTTGGGAATTTAATTACTAGGTATAATCCTCATTATACACAGACTTAAAATAATCGGCGAAATAACATGAAAAAAGTCGATTAATTAAAAAATCATTAAAACAACACGGCATTTAGCAACCTTATTCAATATCTTAAAGTGTCGATAACTCGAATAAAAACTAGTCTTCGATAAGTCGAATAAAAATATAAAAATTATCAAAAATTATAAAAATTTCTTCACTCATTATTGTGATAGAGTTCCTTTATTCCTTTCAATCTGTATCCATAAACAACCTAATACGACCCTATAACCCGAGAATGTATTTTAGTACCTAACAAGGTCATTTCGATTTAACAGGAATGTAATTTTAAAATATCAGGAAATAAATAACTTTTATTTCTCAATATATCTTTTTCACGAAGCGAGCATAAATCTATGTAAATAGTTCATTCAATCACAATTTACTTTAATTCCTTCTCTTATGAATAGCTGACTTTGTTACTATGAATATTTATTTATTTAATGCCCAGAGGGCTTTTTGAATACAGTAAGTTGGAAAAATTAAGAAATAACAAAAATTAAATTACAATAGATAAAAAATAGAGTGATCAAATAGAAGATTGGTTTAGAGAAAGTCAATATAAGGTAAGAGGAACAGAAAAATCTTTAATTTTTTGCTTAGTACCGGTAGTTGTTTACCGATGTACAAAATGAGGGTTTCAGAAATTAGCTTTGATTTATAGAATGGAGCCAGACTTGACGTCGCCTAAAAGAATCGCAATTGATTTCTCGTTATAAAAAAATAAATACAATAGCTTTCGGATATATCAATTGAAAATTGAAATACATTTCCGTTGTTTTTTGATCTTTCGAGAAATAAATTCTTAATAACCGGAATTCTACCAGGTATTTAGGTTTAATAGGTTTTTTCCTACTAGGATAGCAATTCTTTACCGCTGGATTAAGTCTCCTATTCCACAATACCCGTTCTTAATACATTGTTTGCTTTTAGATGGTTATTAGATATAAAGGATTATTTATTATTAAGGTCTATTGCTCGCATTTTGTAAATTATAGGTGGATCTTCATGTAGTATGGCAGTTCGGAATCAAGGAATGACTCCATTGCAATTTTTTCCAAGCAATACTGAAGCAGCAAATCTGTTTGAATATCTCACTAAAAGCTATCGAACGGTGAGTGCTGGAGTTTACAAAAAATTGCCCTTTAAATCTGAATGTTTAATGTAAAAATAATAATTTTCATCTCGTAATATTAAGAGCTATTGAGTTTTAGAGAAATTGTGTCATAAAACAACAAAATAAATCTGGTTGGGCCTTTACACAATACACAGCTACACTTACCTACATACATCTATATATAATGAGCCGCTGCACATGTATAATTGGTATCGTTACATTTCCTTTCTACCCTTCTCCTATAGACCTGTCATTTTTTCTATTACCCACATCCAGTCATAAATTGATCCTCAACGCAGAAACATCTCCGCATCAATATTCCTTTCCACTCTTTCGCTCTTCGCCGCCGCTAAAGAAAACACCGCAACTAATTCCCCTATAAATGCAGTGCAATTCATGAACCAGCTCGACAGAAGAAAGTGTTCCGCGGTAAATCATTTCCTTACCTGTATGTGCATGTTTTCTCCAAGTGCAGTGGTTTCATTAAATTTATACACATTTCGTACAAAGGTTCTTCGATATACTAAATTACATAAAATAGACACCCCAGTATCTTTTTCCAAACCGGAAACGAAAACTAGATAAAATTTTGTATTCCCGTTGTTTAAAAAGAAATATTCTTGTAAACTAACTATCATTGCCCTCTGTGGAGTAAAAACTCAAAGCCTTAGGTCGGAACTTAACTAAAACCTACCGTCATTAGGATAATTACTTACTATATGGTCCAATAGATCTCTCTTTCTCAGTTGGTAACGATGACTGTTGTCATAATCTATTTGTAAATACTGACAATTTTGTTTTAGTGTTTGTTTTTTAGGCCCGCTGTTTATAAACACAGTAGGATTATTTGAATCCTTTTTCGTTCTTATTCGCAAGCGAGATTAGCATTTCCGCTAGAAAAACAGGGGGCCGAGCCGGTGTTTAACCGGGTAGAACTAAACAGTGCCAAATCATCGTGTAAATGCGTTATTGTAAAATAAATTCAGAATATCTACTTGTCTAAACAGAGTTTGTTTTTTTCTGAATGAGGCATATAATTTATTTAATACTATTGAGGAAGATGCAAAAAAGTAATAATTTTTTTACTTCTCCCTCACTTATGTATTAAAGAAACGAGATGGCGCGAGCCATTCCCGTCACCGTTCCATTTCGGTGGGAATGCTAAAAGCGCCTAATGTGACCTGAATTCTAAACAACCGTTTTCTATTCAATATAAGAAAAAAATTATCCAGAATTTTTAGATTTTTATTGCACCCCAAAAAACAATTAGTACCCAAAAAAACACTACCTTGTATAGGTACATATTCCAGATTTATTTCGAAGAGATGTTCTCGCTATGATAATTTCGTATAAGCTTTTGATATCCGGAATTAACGGACGAGTATTTTGCCGGAATTAACTTTGAAATTGCACTCGCTCTATTCACTTATCTCCCTCCCAGCACTCGAGACGTAGCGGATCGTGATAATTTGAGCGACAGCAGCTTTATGGCAAGATTTTCATCATATTTTTTAAATTTTAACGTATTATTAAATACAAAAGAACGTTTTTGCCGCCAGAAAAGTAAACACGATTAAAAAGTATTTGGATTTTTTACAGTGGCTTCTGTGTCCAACTCCCTGAAACTGGTGAGATTTTGGTGAGATGGGGTAAATGGGGAAGGGAAGGATATAGACAAAGGAAGAAAGGGGAGAAGAGAAGCTTAGGAAGTGCTTTACTATATATGTTATATAACGCTAAAATAACTAAATTAATTTTAACCCTTACAATACCGCGCATTTGTTTCAACATTTGTACCATATTATAGTGTGCTTGATAACAACTTAAATAATAATTTAAAAATTTTTGGTGTATCTACTTATAACTTTTTTGTCATTAATTTAGATAATTTTCTTATTGATTTGTATTAATTTAGGCATCAAAGGGTTACTTTTTTATTAGTAAGGACAAAAATTGTTTATTTTTCTAAACATTTACAGTACAGCGCATATATATAATGATAACAAAAAAATAAAAAAATAAATTATGGAGTAGTCCAAGCAAACGACACCGAAACAGGATTTGTCATTAAGATTTTTTAAATTTAAATTCTATCAATAAATTATTAACATAATAATATATCATATTTCATATTGTTTACAATTTTTATACAAGAAAACATATTTTTATTTTTTATTTATAACTGTTGGTAAATATACAATATGTTTCTTGATCTAAAAATACCTCCCTAATTGAGAATAACTCGTGTTTAGAACGGGAGTTTTTTTTAAATAATTTCAATTAATAATTATTTTTTAAATTCTTTAAAAAAACTGAATAATGAACATTATAGACATTCTAATTTTAAGTATTTACGTCTTGTACAATCTTTAGACGACTTTTAATTTTAATCTTACCTCATTTATTTTTTAGATATTAATCTTGGTTTATTCTTTAGATGCACTCTGTTATTTTTAGGTACAAAAATAAAATGTAAACACTTATATTACCTACGCACAGGCTGCGCCTTAGTGGATTTCCCTTTCTTATTATTATTGAACTGTAATGTCAACATGTAAAAAAATGGGAAAAAATAAAGGAAATAAATAAATAAATTCTAAATTGATTAACATACTTGCATTGATAACATACATGCACTGAGAAACTTTAAATTTAAAAAAGATAAATTTTTATTTAAGATAAAAATGTGGCTGGAATAATTATTTCAACCTAGCAGAAAAAATAGATGCCACGAGGAACATCCTTCATTTATATTATATTAAATTAAGCGATACCCAAATTACGGGGATATTTGTTTCACAAAATTTAGAGATGTTCATTTTATATTTCTGTTCCTCATAAATAACTCTGGTATTGAAAGGCTTCAGTTGACCCGAAACTCGATCCCCTGAACAGTTGATACCCCAAAGAGTTGATCCCCCAAAAAGTTGACAATCCGGGCAGATGACCCCAAACACTTGATCTCTCGGACCTTTGATTCCTCAACATCAACACAATACTTCCAAATGAAAACACTCTTCCTTTCCTAAAACTGAAACAAAACAGAATGAATGCAATAATATTATAATTATTTTGTACGAGTATAATAAAAATTATCTAGGTACTAAGTTAAACGTGACATCGCAAAATGAAATTCTACACTTAGATTAATGATTTAAAAATTATTTCTTTACATAAAATTTCTGGAATCAGCTGATTGATCACGTAAGGTTGGTTAATATTTCACGATTAAGTACATCGATCACACTTTGCTTTATGTCTATAGACAAGTCAAATTGAGCTCTTTGTAACACTTCACCGGTAGTGTAACAGCAAGTGGCAATTCGATGCGAACACATTCACATAATGGCCGTGTTTATGAGCTCGAGAGGGAAAACACTCTGCCACTCTGGAACAGTGGGATAACACACCGAGAGAGGCAGATTTACGACAGAAAGAAACACAAATAAACCGATTGGGGAGATTCGATAAATTCCACAGTTAATGAGACCCGAGGGGATTGTCGAAATCAATGGTAAGTATTTTTTTGAGTAAATTATTGTTCGCATCTGTGTAATCAATACTGCAAAATAAACATAGATTTTTTACGTTAATGAGAAAACTAAGTAATTCTATTATTTTTTTTGGGATGGATATTTTTGAAACCTAGTATACAGGGTGTCCGGGGGTAAAGTGCATTAAATTTGGGAGGTGATTGATTCTACATGTTAGTATAAGTAAAAAACGATAAATAACTTTTTTAGAAATTCTAACTTTTAGGGGTAAACAGATAAAATTGGTCCGGCGTGTGCGGCTGGCACTTTTATTTTCCGCTGTTACGATACGTAACAATCATAACTATCCAATGTCGCTACAATTTTTCGGGTAAGTTTGTACCTTACACTAAGGATTTTAATAGGTACCTACGTCTTTTTGCATGGGAAAAAGAAGTAGGAATTACGGAAAAGTTGTTAATCTTTTTTACTCCTACCATCATGTAGAATTTACACCTACCTCCCGAAGTTAATGCACTTTACTCCCGGACTCTGTATAATATCGCCCTGGGGAAATACTGTCATCTAGAATCGAAAAGTTTGCTTGAAGTGGCATTTAGAAATGTTTAGTGGCCAGATCTGACTAGCCAGGCACTTCCAAATCTTCATCTAGCACCTTTCCTTCCTCTCTTACTGCCCACAGTTGCACAATATACCCCAATTATTAGGATTGTAATCATTATCCCGCTGGCACTGGTGCAATGGGGACTATTGCGATGTATTCACAAAAAAGAAAACAAATGCAAACCATAACATTATGGAAAACTGCCATAATTAATTCATTAGGTACTTAAGTATTTCGCATTGATGATCAGTTTGATCAGATGATCATTTTAGTGTCCGACCGAACTTTCGATTTCGGTTTCGGTTTCGGCCTAGTTTCGGCAAAAAAATGGGTTTCGGTTTAGTTTCGGTTTCGGCTGCCATCCAGCCGAAACTACGGCCGAAACCGAAACTGAATTCGGGAGGTTTCGTGCTGCGATCGGATATGTTCGGTACACTGAGCTGCGAGCGACGAAGTGTCATTTTGCTGCGTTAGCACTCATAGTCGTATCAGGACAGTCAGGACTTGTTGATTTGCATACGTCAAAGGACATCCTGCTCTGATTACTTCAACATTATTGGATCCCAGATTTAAAAATACATATTTGAATTCTGATGAAGTTGATAATTGTGCGCGGACGTCGTTAGTGCAACAATGAGCAAAAGCTGTAATTCTGGAGACCCACAGCTATCTTATCTTGTTCATCTAGAATCGCGTTTTCTGAAAGAGGAGAAGGGCTATGGGATGCCCATGACTTTTAATGGAAGAAACTTCTGGTGTGGATAATGGTGATCGCACACAAGTTGAGCAAATTATTCAAGCCTACTTAACAGAGCCAAGGTTACAAGAAACGCAGATATTTATTCTTACTGGAATTCTAGTCCATTTCTGTCTTTCACAAAGGTTGCAGTGAAATACTTGTCGGCTCCACCGACGGATGTTTCCAGTTAACAACTATTTAGTGCTCCTGGTCAAATTCATTAAAACAGGAGAAAAGATTTCTGTGGCAAAAATGTTAATAAAATTATTGTTTCTCACTTATAATATTAGATTGTTTAATTATGAATACTGATAATAATTAATTCATTAAAATTATTAATGATTGCAGCACATTGGAGCTCTTCACAGTTTTTTTAGTTTGAGATCAATTCTGAATGGTGATCTTATACCAGGGCGATACTGAGAGTATCTTCCACTCTGTCATATATACTATATCATTTTTTTATATTAGATTTTATTTTTAATCAATTAATTGTAAACAACACAAATTAATCAAATGAAATTTATTTGCGCACGTCTGGTACGAACCCGCGACCTTCAGATTGTTAGTCTAGAGCCTTGCCTCTAGACAACGCCGGCCGTATTATTAATAGTACAGCTTGGTTGGAAAAAAAGAGATTACCTGGAAAGTTTTCTGGGAGTTTTAAAAATTGGTAATTTTTGGCTGTTTTCGAATTTAAAATTTGCTAACTCGTATCTTTGCCGGTCGGATAGTAAAATATTTTGGAGAAATATACGAAAAAAACGTAGTAAAAACGTACAAAATTATTGATTTTACCAAAAAAAATTGTTTGTACGTTAATTGTAGGAAATTTTCTCTAGTTTAATTTTGTACATACATATTTTTATCGTAAAATGAGTCGGAAAGGAGATATTGTCAAAAAAAATCTATTAGGTGCCATTTTTCCAATATGGCGGCGCGAGCGGCAAAGATGCGAGGTGGCAATGTTGATATTCGAAAAGAGCACATCGAAATCTATAAAATTACCGATTTTCAAAAACTCCAGGAAAACTTTCCAGGTAAAACTACCAAATAATTGGGCTATAAGTATTATTTGCATAAAAAATATTTAGTTGTTGAACTCAGTAGATAGGTAATTTTTATTTTTATTTTATTGAATTTCATTAAAAAGAGTTCCTTACAAAATGACCAAAGTTTAGAAGAAATTATTTTGTTCCTAAGATGTAAGATATTATAAAGTATTTTTTGTTTAGTGTACTAAACAAATTAGAAAAAAAAAATTTTTTGTACCAATTATTTTATGTTATTCGTAAATAACCTTTAAAAAGAAATAACAGACCTACCATTTCTTATTTAAATATTATTTACCAAAGAGTTCATTTGAAATAAATATTTTTTGTATTTCTTGGGCATTAACTATGTAACAATTTCTAGACATTTTGTTTTGAAGAGTTTTAATTTTCAATGTACTATCGTTACTTAAATTTTAATTTTTCTGTTACTGGTTTCGACACATCCGTGCCATTCACTAGCAAACTTAAAACTAAACTTAAAATTTAAAACAAGTACAGAAATGAATTATATGTTATTAGGTAAGGGGAGGGGGAGGGGTGATTTTGGGGGAGGGGGAGAACAGTGGGCGGGGTCAATATCACATGGGAACATAGTCAAAAGGGGAGATTTGCAGGGTGCTATTATTTTGTTAACTAAATTAATTTTTGATTTAATTTTTTTGTTTATTTCTAAAGTTTCTAAAGCGCACAAGTTAAAGTATGAATTTATATTTATATGTTTAAATTTGGTTTTTTCCTTGTTGAAGCTATGGCCTGTCTCTATTAAATGATTGGCGAATTCAGAATAGTTATTATTTCGTAAACAGAGTTCATGTTCCCTGATTCTAGTTCTAAAATTTCTAGTAGGCATTCCTACGTACTGGGCGTCGCAATCATTACATTCTTAAGTGTATATCCCGTTTTTTTCAAATTTATTAGAAACATCCTTGTTATTAATTAAATTTTTTATTTTAGAATTAGTATAGAAGGCTGGAGAAATGTGATCTGGTAATATGCGGGATATTTTTAAAGATTAGTCGCCTGTAAAAATAACTTTTTTATATATTAAGTTTTTACCAGGTTCGTTGTTATTATTGCCACTACAAATGTACTTTTTAGTTAAAAAATTTCTTTGTTTCTTATTAACTAAGCGATTAATTATTTCAGGTTTATAACCATTGTTTAGGCATTTAGGCGTTTAGGTTTTATAATGTTAATTTCATTATTATAATTATCATTGCTTAAAGGGACATTAATAGCACGATGTATCATTGAGTTGAAGGAGGCAAGTTTGTGAGATAAAGGATGAAGTGAAATAACACAGTCAGTGTGTGTAGGTTTTCTATAAATATTAAATACCTACTTATTATTTTCTAAATTGATATTTAAGTCTAAGAAGTTTAAATCGTTGTTATCATTACGTTCCAGTGTAAATTTTATATTTTGATGTAGGCTATAAATATAAATATAAATTCATACTTTAACTTGTGCGCTTTAGAAGCTTTAGAAATAAACAAAAAAATTAATTTAGTTAACAAAATAATAGCACCCTGCAAATCTCCCCTTTTGACTATGTTCCCATGTGATATCGATCCCGCCCACTGTTCTCCCCCTCCCCCAAAATCACCCCTCCCACTACCCCCACCTAATAATATATAATTCATTTCTGTACTTGTTTTAAATTTTAAGTTTACTTTTAAGTTTGCTAGTGAATGGCACGGATGTGTCGAAACCGGTAGCAGAAAAATTAAAATTTATGTAACGATAGTACATTGAAAATTAAAACTCTTCAAAACAAAATGAAATAAATATACCTGGAATAAGTAGTTATATGTATTTCAAATCAGTATACCTAGAATATGTAGGTATATTTATTTCAAATCATTATTTCAAAAAGCACAAATAATTTATTTGAAATACCAAGAGACAATTTATGTTATGTTTATTATTAGTTCAAATATCCGAGACGGGATGTTTAATATAAGATTTAAAAATAAAGGCTGACTTATTAAGATTGATTATTTTTTTTCCCATGATAACATGACCTTATATGGAAGTTTCGGTTTCGGTTTCGGTTTCGGCCGAAACTGAGATCAAAACCGAAATTCGGTTTCGGTTTCGGTTTCGGCAGTAAAACGTAGTTTCGGTCGGACACTAGATCATTTGGCTAAAAGCAACCGCTCTTTTGATTGATTTGATTATAATTCTAAAGGCGCCCACAGACGAAAAACTGCGAAGAAAGTTGGAAATATATTCCGAAATTAAAAAAAAAATCTCCCTACTAAAAAGTTTCTTGTTTGTCTCGTTGAATTTTTAAGCCCACAACGGACTGAAATCTTAAGACGTCGGGTGGAAATGGTGTCCTTATTCTACCGGTATTTCAATGGAAGATGCTTCGAGGGGCTTACGTCAATGATTCCTTCGGTACCGGTGCACAGTCGAGAAACATGCCAAGCACGCGCCCAACATTTGTATACGGTTTACATTTGTCACACGAGAGTGGGTCGTACGTGCGACTCGTTATTGAGTTCAACAGCTCGGCTGTGGAACGACATGCCGGCATCTGTGTTTCCTCCTTCGTACAACACCCAGTTTCACTCCTTCTTTTCTGCAAAAAGAACCTTCACACAGCATCCCCAAAAATGACACAGGCCCAGAAGTTATTTTCCCCAAGGAAAGTGGAGTTAATGTAAACAAAAAAAAAACGCTACTGTCAAGTCTCTTGCCTGCTGAGCCCTAAGAATGTTTTTACAGAAAACTGTTTTGATTTATTAAATATTCTCGTAATAGATTAAGTTTTTCAACAAATTATGACTGTCAGTTAGTTTTAAGACGAATTGTTTTCAATTTTAAAGGCGTCAAATTCGACTCCATGCTACTGTGGGAATACAAATATTTTAACTAAAGAAAGTCATTCTCACTAAATTTAAACGATTTAAAAAATTCCTTCCGGCTACTATAATATAGAAAGTATGACTGATGCTACTGTAATATAGAAAGTATGACTAATGCTACTGTAATATAGAAAGTATGAATAATGCTACTGTAATATAGAAAGCATGACTAATGCTACTGTAATATAGAAAGTATGAATAATGCTACTGTAATATAGAAAGTATGACTAATGCTACTGTAATATAGAAAGTATGACTAATGCTACTGTAATATAGAAAGTATGACTAATGCTACTGTAATATAGAAAGTATGAATAATGCTACTGTAATAAAATAGAAAGTATTAGTTTATCAAACGTATATTTTTGGTATAATAATTTAAACCGATTCGTAGTAAAGATTAATATAAAATATCGATTTCAGGTTGAGCTTCGTCTTTCTCCTTGACCACCCTACATTTAAGCTTCAAGGCAGATAGAATCTGAAGAAAAACAACAGGAAGAAACATAAATATTATCTGTTTAGAGATATAAACAGACGACCTCCACCGTAGAGCGGCTTGATCCTTGGCCCCGATGTAGCACGAATAAAATAACCTTAAATGGATAATTTTAAAGTTCATAAAATTCTCCGGATTTATTCCACGGAAATATATATCAATTCGTAATAAACAAGGTGAATTGACTTTACCTATGCTTGGAAAACAAGTTTTAATGGCGAAGTTATTTTCAACTTTATCTCTTACCCCGTCCCCTAATAGAATATTTTCACAAACGAGGGATTCTGTTGAAAATGTATGAAATGTGTAAAGATAATTTTTCTGATTTTAAACATCGTACTAAAAATATTTGTTTTTGACGTTTTAATTCAAATTTATTCATTTTAAAAACGCTCAAAAACCAACAAAACCAAAACGGCCCGTGATTGCCAACGACGCTTCGTGCGCACGTCTTCAAACAAACAAAGTAGAACTATCGGAAAATTTTCAAGAACAAGCGACCCTTGTGACGTCACACGTCGAAAATGCCGTTTTGGCGGGATTGCAAAAATTGGCAACTTAGACTCGCTGTAGAAAATTTATTCGTCAACATAAAAATGCCGTAATAATTGTAATTTTTTGCTTAATTTTTTTATGCAACAACACAAATTAATCTTTTTATTTTATTAATTTGTGTCGTTAACAACCTTTTCACAAAATAATGAAGTGGAAGATATTCTCAGCATCGCACTGGTACCCTAGCACAGTCGATCGATTGTTAGGATAACTTTCGGTAACTTTTTATCGTTCTCTAGAACAACTGCAGACCGCTAATGTAAAAACAACAGTTGATGTCGAATGTATTACGGACACTTAGTCATTGTGAACTGTCACTTATTCGTTGGCGATTTGCACAGTCATGCTAGGGAACGATGAGAAGTTACTGAAAGTTATCGATACAATGATTGTATTGACGACCGTCCGTGGTCGAGTGGTAACAACACTTGACTCCCAATCGGAAGGTTGCGGGTTCGAACCCGGCGTGCGCAAATAAATTTTATTTGATTAATTTGTGTTATTTCACAATTAATTAATAAAAATAATATATACTACATTTGCGGCACGTTCCAGAGTGGAAGATACTGTCAGTATCGCCCTGGTGTAAGACCACCATTCAGAATTGAGACGTTGCTTAATAATGGCTTTAGCCGTGTTTAGTGACTAGATCTGAATAGCCAGGTACTTTCCTACCCTCCTCTTCCCCATCTCCTTCCCTTCCCCACTTTCCTTCAGCCTCACAACATACCCCAATTGGGGATGCCATAGTCTCACTGGCTCCAGACGGGAGCAGTTGGGACTCTTGTGAGGTATTCTCTATAAAAAAAAAAAAAAAAAAAAAAAACAATCCATATCGATCGAGTGTGCTAGGGACCCTGGTGTATGACTACCATTCAGAATTGAAACATTGAACAATTGACCCGATCTAAATACCCAGGTACTTCCCTACCCCCCTCTTGCACATCTCCTTCCTGTCCCCAGTACGTTCAGCCTCACAATTGGAGATGCCATTGTCTCACTGGCTCCAGACAGTTGGGAGCGGTTAAGACCCTTGTGCGGTGTTCAGATAAAAAAAATCTATTTTATTTCCCTCTTCCTTACAGCATTCCCATTTTCGTACCGCTTGACATGCTAGTCTAGTATTGACATTTAAAAGAAAAAAGTCAAATACTCTTTCCCGCGTTTTCCAGACAAGACCTCACGTAATCGACTTAAGAGGAACGGCTGCGCGGCCTTATTCATACTTAATTTAGGATGTGAGGATAAAATACATAATCAAACTAAATGTTTTGAATCAAAAGGTATAGCAAATATCTTGTACGGACATGTGCTGTTTTATAATTTTTTTTTCCATATTTAAAGACTAAAAAAAATTTGGGTTTTTCATGATTTTAGAGGCAAATTTGGTAATTATTGTGAGTTAATTAAAATTATCTAAAAAAATCGTATTAGCATTTTTTAAAAAATATAACATAACATAAAATATATAAATAACAAAAAAAAATAATTCTGATGGGTTAAAATTTAAATACAGATGATCAATTTATATACGATCAGATAGTCCGTAGATGATAGTGGAGACGTCACGGAGCAGTGTGTGAAAAAGATGCAAAAAAATTATTACTTTTGCTTTGAAGGAAACAAACGTACATTTGTTGTGTCTTTCATATTTTGTCTCGCCATTATTTAATATGCAAGAAAGAGCTGTAGCATTATTGCGATAAGAAACGTTTGTTTATTGCCTTTTTTGTGCCGTCACGGTACCGTAATCGTTGGTCATCACGGTAATAATACAGTTAAAGTTAAAGTAATAAAGCTCAGTGGTTAAAGTCAAGAACATATTGGGTCGACGTATGCTACATAAGCTACGCATTACGATATCTGGACTACTTAAAATCCATACGTTTTCTATGGAAATTTATGCTTTAGAATCACACTGGCCACACGCATCGAAACGTGTGGGCAGTGTGATTCTAGAGCATCTATTTCCACAGAAAATGTGTGGATTGCAGGTTGTCCAGATACCGTAATGCGTAGCTTACGTAGCGTACTTGCGCCACAAAAAAGCTATAACTTTGAAAATGATTCGAAATTCGAAAAATCCGTTTAAGGACATATTTTTAAAGATCTAAAATTGAAAATACGTAAAAAAACTTTTTTTTTTTAGAAATTCTAGACTATTGTGGCCCACAATCCAAATTCAATGTTTGTAAGAAAAAGGCTGTGCGGTTGTTTCTCTTAAATACCGAATAATAAGGCCTAGACTCTCCATATTATACTGATTTCTTTTTATCACAAATTCTAATCAAAGAATTTCACTGAGACAATAAACATGGCAAAATAATTTATTTTTCGCTCCAGCGCAGAGTTTAAATTTGTTGATAAACACCAATAAGTATGTAAATATATATCTTACCGCACTGAAATTCTCGTTCTTTCCCTTGCTGTGAACTCGGCCCAGGATCCCGGATGTCACCGACAGTTCCCCTTCCGAGGGAGGCTGTAAAGATAAAACTCTGTCAGCAAAAACAACATCACGTTATTTATCTTATCAATAAAATACCCATAGAACCAATCAGAGACGAGTTATTAAATTATGGGTCGATTATTTTTTTTAATGTTTTTTTTTAAACATAATTTATTTATTATTAGGTCACAGATTACAAAAAGGAAAGAAAAGAAAAATGTAGCCTAATTGAGGTAATACATTTTGAGGTTAAATTGTACATGATGTCTTTATAATGAAGACATCAGTTAGTCAGTATAAGTAATATTAACATGTTTTATTATGATTTGAAAACATTAAATAATAGATTATGATAATATTAGATGATCTGATTTTACGGATCATAATATTCTTATAAATAATATGAGTTTACTTCTTCAATCTTCGAAAAATCGGGCGTAATTTTTAATTAATTAATTAATTTATTAATTCTTTACAATTAAAATACATTGTTTAGCATTAATTATTAACCCCACTAGGGTTCGCCTGTATCGGGGTTAATAATTTCACAATTTAATAAAAATAACACACATCATCAATCATCAATGATCAAAGATCAAACAAAATGTTATTATTTTCTGCGGTATTAGTTAATACCATTTTTAACAATAGAAAAAATCAAAAGAAAAAAAATCAACAATAGAAAAAACAAATAATATATACCTTTATGGTTTAGAAAAAATGTAAATAAAAAATAAGTAATGAAAGCAAATATTTATAAGCGGAAATAATATTTATAATGAAACAAATAACTTTTATGGCTGTCTGTTTCATCAGAAAGCTAAATCGTGAACTAAAATTAAATCTTAACCTTCAGTTAGTAGTACGGAGGTTAAACAGGACCACGCGCTGTTTTGAAGATTTTTACCTCCAACAGAAATATCAAATATGCCAATATGGCGGGGTAACTATCTGTTTTCGGAAAGTAAAAACAAAAGTTAAAAGTAACGTAAAACAAGCAGTCAAATTAATTGAAAAACGCATTTGGGTGAAATTTAACTCTAGTAATTGCTTTTAGTCTAACTTTTACTGTAGCTAGCTATATAATTTAACCAATACAGTGGTGTAAAAAAAATTATTTGTTTAATTTGATATTAGTTTATATTGGTTAGACCTGTCGGTGGATGGGCTGACTAACGCGTCGGGTTTCCAATGTAAATGTCCTCAGTGTAAATGTCCTTAGCGTAAATGTCCTTAGCGTAAATGTCCTTAGTCGAATTGTCCTTAGTGTAAATGTCCTTAGTGGAATTGTCCTTAGTGTAAATGTCCTCAGTAGAATTGTCTTAGTGTAAATGTCCTTTGGCATAGTCTAGTGCAAGTGAGATAGCCGCGTAGCGATTGCTGGGCGGCTATCTCACTCGCTCTGGTTTGTGCCAAGGCTGAAATGGAATGGGCATATTGCAACATAGACCATAGGGTCTATGCAAATATAGATTTGCAATAAATAATAAATTAGAATCATTTGCTAAATCTCCGCTCCTATATCCATTGTATTTTTTTCATATGCTCTAAGTAAAATATGTATTTTGTTTATGTAAGATCCATTATAAGAATATTCCTACTCCAATAGTAAACATACGACCTTTAAAAATCAATCGATTAATCAAAAATTCCATGTCATCCTAATTATAAAAATGATTTTAATTAAGAATAAACATGACGACAATAATATTAGGTTGTAAATAAATCATATTACTTGTAAAGTATTCCCCAGACAATATTAAAGTAAGCTTTAAACCCCAGGTAATTAATCCTACTGGGAATAAACAAAAAAATTAGAAATTCGGCAGTCAATAACGACTTGTATAAAGGTTAATTATAACCCATATAATTGAATAAAATCCTTGTAGACAACCCCCCTTCCCTCCTCCCTATATGTTAGGTATATAAAGCGTAGATTAAGAATAATTTATACCAGATACGTTTTTAGATTTTCACGGCCAAAAGCATTTTCGTTGTTTGTTTTTGGGGTGTTATGCCGTGTTGTGCTACCTCCTTCTTTAGCCGACGTTTCGGACAGCGTTGCAGTGTCCATCATGTCTAAGTATACTTTAATACCATATAATAAAACAATATAAAAGTATAAAACCATTTTGTTTATACCTTGATATTGGCTACATTCGCTTCAGCTTCGTTTTTCTAATTCTAGAATTCGCCACAAGATGACGCTACTTTCGTTGGACATTTCGTTACATTTCTCCGTGGACGGGCCCCTGGCTAAAGGCTTCCCTTTCAAAGTAGTTCACTTTCTTCTGAAATACCTACCAGCTCCTATTGGATTGAATCTGATGAAACGGTATCGCTTCCAAGTAAATAAGCACACACTTAACACAACAAATTCACATCGACGGATCTGCCGAATCTGCCCTGATGATGGACACTGCAACGCTGTCCGAAACGTCGGCTAAAGAAGGAGGTAGCACAACACGGCATAACACCCCAAAAACAAACAACGATAATTTATACCAGTCTGAAAACGGCTTTAACAAGCTAAAACAGGTTATGGTCCAATAAATTAAAGTGGAAATAAGTTTTATATTTGTTTTATTATATTGCTAAAAAATATTTACTAGAAAGAATTACAAAAGCGCTCCTGTCTTAACTGACCCATAAAAACAACTTTCGTCTGAATTTACAAGTCATATTTTTTACATTGCTCGTTTCTTCCAAAAATGTTCTTTCAGTACCTACACTTGTTGGTAGCCGTTATGAGCGCAAATTTCGCAGCCTTTGTTTGGAGTTTCTGGTCGTCAGGGCGGTGATCTTGCCTGTTAAGTTTTATGTACCTGATGTAACTAGCTTTACAGCTGTTTATCCATAATTTTGAATGTTTCCAAAAATACTAATGCCCGGTCACACGAAGTAGAACAGTAAGCGGAAAAAACAGAGTGAAAACATCATTTGTAATAAAGTTTTTTTTTATAATTAATAATTAAATGTCATTACTACCCTGACAAAGAAACCATCGGTTTCAAAGCATGTAGGTAATTGTGATTATATAATAGTGGTTTAATACAAAGTTATTTGTTTAATTTAATTTAAAGTTTTATTTATTAATTTATTTTTTATGTGAATAACGCTTAATAGTCCCAACTGCTCCCAACCGTCCAGAGTCAGTGAGACTATGGCATCCCCAATTGGGCTATGTTGTGAGGCTGAAGGTAGGGGGGAGGGGAATGAAATGAGGTGGGGTAGTACCTGGCTATTGGATCTGGTCACTAAGCACGGCTAAAGCCACTTAAAGCAAACTTTACGTTCTGTATAATATTCTTTCATCGGGGCGATACTGACAGTATCTACCACTCTGTAATGTGCTACAAATTTACTATATAACTTTTTAAATTTTAATTTGTAGAACTTCATTTTAATTTTAACCTCTCTTATATATTGAATAATATTATTATTTAAAAAAAAAAACATAACTAACCATCACGCCGTTTCCCCGCAGGGGTAGGCAGAGAGGACCGACCGCCAAACAACTCGGTCTTGGCACACACTCCTTGCCTTATTCACATATTATTATTTAATTTATAAAAACAGTATATTTATAAACAAGTTTGGCTATGTAATTATTCTTAAGCGTGACAGCTGTTTCGCCTTCTGAAGGCATAAAAAACTACTACTATCTTAATTAAATAACTTCCGAAATAACACAAATAATATTTTCTTGTGCACGACTGTATTTGAACCCGCGACCTCCAGATTCGTCACCAATGATCGTAACCACTCAACCACGAAGGCCGTTTTTTACAAAACTTGAAAAATTCATCAAATTTCACTGTCAAAATTCAAGAACTGTGAAAGTTTTTTTTGAAATTCTGTTTATATTTCATAATGGGCTGGCTGTTTCTCAGTAGGTACTTGGATAATAACAGAACTTTCACCGAAGTTGAATATTAAATTTGAAATAATTTATTCAAATTCTGTGAAACCATCCGTCCTTTATCAGTGGAGTGCGTGTTCATACCATATACCTGTATATTTTTTTTTTTATTCCAGCTTTAATGTATTAATTTGATTAAGTATCGCGATCCGGAAAAACAAGTTATTTTTCCAAATAAAAAGCAGGTAGAAAAAAGGTCGTTGAATGTATTAGGAATATGCCAATCGTTCTGAAGAAAATAGAAAATCTTCCGAAACAGGAACCTACATAGGCGCCATTGTGAAAGGGATCCATTTTTCGAATCAGACAGATTTCCTTAACATCTCATTTCGATTCCAGGCGCCAATGTGTCTGAGAGTATTGGTTTCAACCCTAATAAATACATGGGTTTGTTGCGTGATCTAAATTTTCTTATGATTTTTTTTTGTTTGTTTATTTTTAATATAATTTAGGTTGAAACAATGGCTCAATTAGAGATGCGTACAGCATAACTTAACTATTTCTTGAAGGCAAAGGGAGCTAATACATTAACTCGATTAAATTGACACTTTCCTTTAAAAAAGTAATCGAATTAATATGTTATTTTGGCACTGAACTCACTGTGAAAATAATTAGAAAGCATTTGATTTTTTTTTGATGCCAAGCTTCGAATCAGTAATCGAACATTTTTTTATTAAAATTGATATTTATTTAGTTTGATTGCCTAAAATGATGTTTTAAATTATTTGTCCTATATGACACGTGTCCGGAAATTCGTAGTACAAGAGGGAAACTGATGAATCTACATTATATAGGGAACCAACATTTTTCGATACGTTTTCTAATTTTTTTTTGTTCAACTAAAGGTTTAAAAAAACTTTTGGCGTCTAGTTTACTCTATAAAAAACATTAAAAAGCTGATACCCCCTAGATACTGATTTTTTTAAAAACAACACCTAATAAATTCCAACTTTGGACACGATTTACTAAAAACTATCGACTCCAAATGTGATAAATTCACCAGTTTCCCAATTGTAGTACGGGTTTCGGGACACCGTGTATAGTGTATAGAGATTTGTAACGAGACTATAGGGTGGAGAGAAACGAGATGAGTAAGTAACAATAATCACCTAGTCATTTTGGTCACCAAATACGGCTAAATCCCCAATTGGTCAGTGAGACTATGTTGTGAGGCTTAAGGTAGTGGGGAGGGGAATGAGATGAGTAAGAGAGAAGTACCTGACCATTCAGATCTGGTCACTAAACACGGCTGAAGCCACTTAAAGCAACGTTTCCATTCTGATTAATGTTCTTTCATCAGGGCTATACTGACAGTATCTAGCACTCTGAAATGTGCTACAAATTTACTATATAACCTTTTAAAATTTTAATTTGTATAACTCCATTTTAAATTTAATCTCTTTTATATATTGAATAATATTATTATTTAATTTATAAAAACAGTTTATTTATAAACTAGTTTGGATAGGTAATTATTATTAGGCGTGACACCTGTTTCGCCTTCTGAAGGCATAAAAAAACTACTAGTATTTTAATTAAATAACTTCTGAAATAACACAAATATTATTTTCTTGCGCACGACGGGATTTGAACTCGCGACCTCCAATGATCGTAACCACTCAACCACGGAGGCCGTCAAATTTAATATATGTAATGAGATTGTTTTACAGAATTTGAAAAATTCATCAAATTTCACGGTCAAAATACAAGAACTACAAAAGTTTTATTGAAATTCTGTTGATATTTCATAATGGGCTAACTGTTTCTCAGTACTTGGATAATAATAGAACTTTCACCGAAGTTGAATATTAAATTTGAAATAATTTATTCAAATTCTATGAAACCTCCCATACTTTATCAGTGGAGTGCGTATTCATACCATATACCTGTATATATTTTTTTTTATTCCACCTTGAATGTATTAATTTGATTAAGTATCGCGATCCGGAAAAACAAGTTATTTTTCCAAATAAAAAGCAGGTAGAAAAAAGGTCGTTGAATGTATTAGAAATATGCCAATCGTTCTGAAGAAAATAGAAAATCTTCCGAAACAGGAACCTACATAGGCGCCATTGTGAAAGGGATCCATTTTTCGAATCAGACAGATTTCCTTAACATCTCATTTCGATTCCAGGCGCCAATGTGTCTGAGAGTATTGGTTTCAACCCTAATAAATACATGGGTTTGTTGCGTGATCTAAATTTTCTTATGATTTTTTTTTGTTTGTTTATTTTTAATATAATTTAGGTTGAAACAATGGCTCAATTAGAGATGCGTACAGCATAACTTAACTATTTCTTGAAGGCAAAGGGAGCTAATACATTAACTCGATTAAATTGACACTTTCCTTTAAAAAAGTAATCGAATTAATATGTTATTTTGGCACTGAACTCACTGTGAAAATAATTAGAAAGCATTTGATTTTTTTTTGATGCCAAGCTTCGAATCAGTAATCGAACATTTTTTTATTAAAATTGATATTTATTTAGTTTGATTGCCTAAAATGATGTTTTAAATTATTTGTCCTATATGACACGTGTCCGGAAATTCGTAGTACAAGAGGGAAACTGATGAATCTACATTATATAGGGAACCAACATTTTTCGATACGTTTTCTAATTTTTTTTTGTTCAACTAAAGGTTTAAAAAAACTTTTGGCGTCTAGTTTACTCTATAAAAAACATTAAAAAGCTGATACCCCCTAGATACTGATTTTTTTAAAAACAACACCTAATAAATTCCAACTTTGGACACGATTTACTAAAAACTATCGACTCCAAATGTGATAAATTCACCAGTTTCCCAATTGTAGTACGGGTTTCGGGACACCGTGTATAGTGTATAGAGATTTGTAACGAGACTATAGGGTGGAGAGAAACGAGACGAGTAAGTAACAATAATCACCTAGTCATTTTGGTCACCAAATACGGCTAAATCCATTCAAGCAAATTGTGTGTGAGAAAATAAAGTATATACGTAAACTATAATAAATACTTATTGTTAGGGATTATCCTTCCTGTTCCTAACCAAAACCTGTGGCATAAAAACTATAATGTCACCAATTCAGTGCAGTAACAATATTCAATCGAGTGACAACCGTGTGTGAGATCATTTCTATTATTCGAATAACTTCCTTTTAGATTAACTACGATGTGATGTGTCTTGATAAATGAAAACTGGCTAGTTGAATGTACTGAGCGTTCAGAATCGGTGTGAAGCTGATACCTCCACTATCCTGCTGAGGTTATGTGAGTAACTTTGTTTTGTGCCATGCATGTTCCTCCAAATCCTGAGTATCTCTAATACATATCGAAGTGGATCCGCAAACACACGTCCAACATTTGTGTACGGATGAAATTTGTCCAATACTAGTACTCTCCAATCCTAATTTATTTTGTAATTACTATGGAGATAGAACAAAAAGTCATGTTCAAAATGTAAGTTCCCGCTGAAAAATTGTTTTTTTTTTTGTATGTTTGTATAGTAGATAAAAATATGATTAATATTACTGCTCTGTAGTCGCAAAGATACGAATCATGAAAAGTGGACTGTAATCAAAATAAATATAAAAGGTGGCGTGACACAACTATGGGGATGGTATTTCGGACTTCGGGAAGGATCTGACTTATCCCTAATTCTTTGGTCTTCGTTCTTGAGAGTTATATCACTGGTTATCACTTGCACAATCGATATTATAAGCCCTGAGGGATGAACAATCACTGCACAGAATGCACATAATATCTTCCGATAATAGTCGATGTTTGGTAAAGATAGGTACCCAAGCAGACTTTAGTAGTAGTATTTAGTCGATGCTAAAAGATGAAAAGGGATGAAGCTACATCACTGCACATCGCCCAAAAACAGACAGAGATCCTTGCGACCATGGCACAGTGCATTAACAGACTGTCAAAACACATGTAGTTATTATTGTTCTCACAAAGTATTGTTCACTGGTGGGTAGTCAGAAGGTATATTGGTATCTTGGTTGAAGGAAGAAAGGTAGGTACATACATGCATAGTTGCGCCAACAACTGCATTCACAGTTTAAATAAAAACATATATGGACATAGTAAAAACCAACCCTCAGCAAGCGATATTGTAAAATATCCATTAAAATCCTGCACGGTAATTTCAAATGCACGCGCTATTAATTTAACTACGGAGACCGCCTTAAAGATTCCATTAAAAGTTTTGCAACAAAGACTAGATTAGCGTAATGCTCAGCTTAAATATAATTGTTTCGGTTTTGTTGTGCCCTATTCATTCATTTAAAACCGCTTTTGGACTTAGAAAGGTCATATTCCGACACAAGAGAGAATGTTGCCCGAAAACAAAAGTAATTTAATGACTTGAGTGGCTGTCTCTTGAAAATAAAGTTTGATCGTTAAACCCTTTGTTTAGCTGAAAAGGACACATCTCCGGTGAATATTATAAATTACACCGTAGAGCTTTTGCATAGGATTTGTTCTGGGAGAATCAAATGGTTCGTCGAGCTCATCCTTTGAAATTGTGGCAGAAAACTTTATAAATAAACATAGATGTTATCCCTCATCGGGTAGGTATATTTTTTCAGATGGTCAAAATATTTCCGCGTTGCAATAAAATCCAAATAATGGAATATTTCTTAATGCATCCGAAAACTAAAAACGGTTTTGAAAGGCAATTAAATACTCTTTTAAATGGTGCTACCACGAGATAAACAATAATTTTTGAAATATTAAATTGGCTTAACTTACATTTTTTCTAATTACTAATAACGACAAAAAAAAACCACACATTTTTTATTTGAAAAATGTATTTTAAACATAATTGTGAATTAAATTTTTTGTCGTTTCATTAAAAAATAATTAATAAAAAATTCACACAGTTTCATAATTTTTTCTCAAATTTTGTTTCAAATTGAAAGTCGGTTTCATAGAGAAATAATTCCCAAAGATTCATAAAATTTTTAAACTAAATTCTATCCGAAACTTTGGTTTCATAAAGGTGTACAATTTACTTCTTTTGTGGTTAACTTTTAGATTCGATTATAAAGCGTTGTATTTTGTCTTTCTAACGCCAATATTATAATTTTTCTCACTGTGATAGTAAAGGAGACACAACGATTTCAATGAGACCTATCCGAAAAGCGAACAAATCAGTCTGAGGGGTCAATCTTGTGAATAAATTAATTAAATTTGTGAAGAAGTATAATATTTATATTCTTATGCTCCCGATGAAGCTAATTTATAATTGACTTTTCATTCCATTATTTATCAGGTATTGGAAGTAGTTGATATGAAAATGTTAATTGACTTTTTCATTCCTGTGTTTATTCTGTTTAGAAAGTGGTTGATAGAAGCTCCAAGCCGACCCTGTAAACAGGTACCCACGATATAACGACGCAATCAATCGAGCCCTGTAATTTGACCATGTCCAAAAACCTTTGAATTAATTTTTGATTAATCACCTGTGCCTGATTACTCCATTCATAAATAATCCCTGTCAAGAAGACCCAATATTTTGAATGCAGTACAAACGAGTATCAAATCGTATTAAAAAAAATCACAATTACGGCGCTACATCCGAGGGTTGGATTTCGCTTCCTCCACAAATGCTCTCCATTTATTTTTTGGACCGTGTTTTCGTTTTCGATTTCGTTTCGTCAGCGCGGGAGGGTTTGTGAATGAAGGGGGGGGGGGGGGGGTTATTACTTTAATACAAATAAACATGTACGTTTCGTTTTTTCAGGCGTCCAGAAAATTTTAATTAGGAAGAACACCCATTCTACTTGTGCATTGGTGCTGGGCAGGTATTATAATTTTTTTTTAAGAAAAACTCTCTTTTTAACTTTTGAAGGGTATTCCCATCAATGTAATATATCATTAAAGAAGAAGATAACAATAATAATCTATTTTTTTTAAATATGTAAATGGACAAGACACAGAAACATAATAAAAGATAATGGTCGCAACTGGGACAAGAACCCAGAACCTTACGTCTTACCGGGACATACACCTCTACCAATTGGGCCACTGCGATCTATTATGAGACTGTCGTAATTGTCAACTTCATATTTCAAATTTCAGAATTAACAATATTATCTTCGACTAATGTTTTTTTTCTCCATATTATTGGCAGCTATCTTTATTATTGGAAACAAGTATTCAAAGAATGTATTTATTACCTAGATAGTGGCTCGGATAAATATATCCATTTTATTTTTATGGAACACCTATTGACTTTTTATAAAAGTCTAAATGAAAAAAATAAAAAATATATATATTTTATTTTATAAGAAAAACTCTTCAATGTGGAAAAAAAACATTAGTCGAAGTTAATTCTGAAATTTGAAATATGAAGTTGACAATTAGGACAGTCTTATAATAGATCGCAGTGGCCCAATTGGTAGAGGTGTATGTCCCGGTAAGACGTAAGGTTCTGGGTTCGAGTCCCAGTTGCAACTATTATCTTTTATTATTTTTCTGTGTTTTGTTCATTTTCATATTGAATTTTTTTTTGATTATTATTGTTATCTTCTTCTTCAATGAGATATTATAATCATTAATATATATATATATATATATATATATATATATATATATATATATATATATATATATATATATATATATTTTTTTTTTTTACATAAACTCCACACAGGAGGATCTTAGGGAAATTGCCTATGCCATCTTTAGGGATGCTGTGTGGAGATTCTTTTTAGAAAAGGATGGAGATGAAGTTCTGGGAAGGAAAAGGTGTGAGGAGTGGATAGGAATCTGGGGATCCGGCCTACCACACAGAAGGTGGGCAGAAGCATCCGCTACCAAGACCCAGACAAATCTCACCTCATAAACCCGGGTACCCCTGCTAAGTCACCAAATTTATCTAACTACTTGGGGTGACCTGTGGCAGAGGTGTTTATGGTTCCCGGAGCGGCGGTAACCATGCCCGCCTCAAAAATTATGTTAAGCATGCGTATGTATGTAAAAATTGCGTTATGTGAAAAGGTCAGGTGACTAAATTATTCATAAAATCGTTAATCTTGATATTAGATTAATTTGCCTCAATACGTTAAAATATATCTGATATCGCCTTTCACGTAATTAACGAAGGAAACTAATATCGAATTAAATTGATCACGATGATTAATGGAAGCTACTTTTAGATAATAATTAATCGGATCTCGAACACTTCGAGTGTAATATGATATATTTTTGAGATTAAATTGAAAATAAGCTAATCGATAAATATTATGATTGTGTTTGATGTACGGTTGGAAAATGGTTGAAACATAAAATACTTGTTTATCATAAATGGTCTATGTAAGAATTGTGAGGTCTACTGGAGGTAGACCCAAATAAAACGAGGATGGATAAGGTAGTTATCTCTAAAACTAAGATTTAAGGCCATGATATTTCGTTGTTAAACGACACGAAATTAAATAATGTTCTATTGATTTATACTAGCATAAATATTAATATTACGGTTAAAAAAATATATTGTTCTAGGACGAATATTTATATTTTTGTATTTAGGTCCTGGTGGGCTTTTACACGAAATAAATGTAAGTAATAGTTGTGTTAATTATATTTGTGTATATGCAAGGATGGTCCACTAATAATGGAAAGAAAGTACCTAGTATTATTGATTTGTAAAATAAGTAAGGTTACAAAACAAACCTGAGTTAAGTAGATGTGAAAACTAAAGAAAACTCACTACTGTAATATGAAAAATAAGACTAGCAAATTAAATTAATACCAATTTAAAATATACAATTTTTTATAAAATCGAATATATTAAATAAATAAAAAAAAAACAGAAAAAAAGTTTATTCACTAATTACATTTCAGAAATGTAATTATTTCGTTTCATCGCTAATACGACATTTCTAATTCACAGAGAGACACAAGGAACTAAAATTACCAACATAAGAAGAAAGAGATAGACGTGAAACTTTAAAAAATAAAATCTGGTTGGCCTGGTATTTAAGAAATTTTCACCAACAGACACTAAAAAAATTAACAAAAAACTTTTGCATCCTAGGAAATCCTAGGAAACACTTCCCTGAATCCATATGGTGTTAAGGTACGTACTTGACTGACGTTAACCAGTGAATCCTGACAGTATTAGGAGTAACTATAATTTTATTATTAATTTTCTTTTTCAACAAACAATTTTTTTTCACATATGGTCACAGTTCACTCAGCCGAGGAACAACCAATACTGATTATTATGTTTTTATTGAATCGGAGACCAAAATTTCAATTTCCTTTTATACTTAAGGTTAGTTGAAAAAAAATTGTCATACAATAATTTACCACAAGTCACCAAATTTAAAAACCCAAAAAACGGTTTTAAATTACCATTTTTGTGATGTTTTTGAAATAACGCATGCAGTGAATTAAACGAATGAATTTAATTGAATGAATGGACTGAATCAAGTGAACTGAATGAAATGAATTTGGGAAAGGAATTAAGTTAAACGAATGGCACGAATGATATGAATTAGATGCATTACATAAAGTAAATAAATTAAACTAGTTGAATGAATTAAATGAATAGAATGAATAAAATAAATAACATGAATTAAATGAATGAATTGAATTAAATGAATGAATTGAATTAAATGAATGAATTGAATTAAATGAATGAATTGAATTAAATGAATGAATTGAATTAAATGAATGAATTGAATTAAATGAATGAATTGAATTAAATGAATGAATTGAATTAAATGAATGAATTGAATTAAATGAATGAATTGAATTACATGAATGAATTGAATTAAATGAATGAAATTAATGAATTCAATTAAATTAATATTATCAGCTTTTTAGCTGGTTGGATTGGTTGGTTGATTCGACTGACCTGATCTCCCATCCCCGTGATGATGGGTGTATTCCAGTAGGCGGCCAGGCGTGCCACGGGCTCGAGGGCGAAAGCGCATGCCGGTCCGATGAAGGCGATCACGTCGTTGATGAAGTGCATGTCCGCTGCGAGCCCCGGGGCCATCGCTCCGGAGCACGACGGGTAGCTGTGGACAACAAACATTTTGTCAGAATCCAAAGAAAGACAAACATTCCCGCGTTACGGGTAACCTGACGATCATTTGAAAATCTACTGCTACTACCACAGTAAGATGAAAATGTTGCGTAGTCACTATCCTGAACATCCTACCAGTTTTCTAGTCGTAAAAACGTTTGTAATTAGTATGACAAAGCAATTCAAGGTGTCTTTTTCCCATTGTTGTTATTGGTTTTTGATGACCTCAGTACATTGCAAGCCCAGTCTCTTCTCGAATTGCCTCTGTTTAGTTTTCTTTTGCAACCAACCCGACGTCGTCTTTGCGGAATTATCGATAGATTTTTTGAGTACTAAAATTAAATACATCTATTTGAATGTCACTTTTATTTTCTTGATTGAATGAATACATGAACACGCAATGAATAGGAGTGGAAATCGACCATCTTCTGATCGAGCTGAAGCTCGCCAGATAGATAGATATAAAATTCTCGGCCTCGAGACCCTAGCACGCTTGCTCTATATCGATCGGTAGGATAACTATCGGTAACTTCTCCTCGTTCCCTAGCATGACTACAGATCGCCAACGAATAAGTGACAGTTCACAATGACTAAGTGTCCTTAACATATTCGACATCAACTGATGTTTGTACGTTAGCGATGTGCAGTTGTCCTAGGGAACGATGAGAAGTTACCGATAGTTATCCTACCGATCAATATAGAGCAAGCGTGCTAGGGCCTAGCACGCTTGCTCTATATCGATCGATATGAAGTTACCGATCGACTGTCGGTAACTTCTCATCGTTCCCTAGGACAACTGCAGATCGCTAAAGTACAAACGACAGTTGATATCGAATATACTAAGGACACTTAGTCATTGTGAACTGTCACCTATTCGTTTGCGATCTGCAGTTGTCCTAGGGAACGATGAGAAGTTACCGACAGTCGGTCGGTAACTTCATATCGATCGACCGTGCTAGCCTGATATAGATATAGATTCTGTTATATATCAATGAACATATTGTTGCAATCATTACAAACACCCGATCACAGGTATAAGCATTTTACTGACATTAGACGAAATTAAATCACTTAATACTCGTACATATAATATGAAATAAATATCGGCTTTAATAAATCACGATTTATCCCAGTTGGTAGCGCGGTTAGTTCCGATCACTGGGTAGGAAGGTTAAAAACCAGCTATAAGCAGCTCTGGAAATATCCTCACCATAGCATCCCGCTTCAGTCCATCCTCCAACATTGACGCACACTGGAGAAATATACTAGCTCCCAATATAGTCCCAGATCCCTAAAGCTTCTAGCCTATTATTATTATTTTTACTGTTATTTTTTATATGTACCTCTTTATGGAATGTGTGGGACTGCACTAACCCCCCCATATACCGGAATAAACACTTATTATTATAATTATCATTATTAAAAGACATTTGAAAATAGAGTTGATAGCGCGGTTAATAAGGACCAAAAAAAAAATTAAGCAAAAAAAATCCGTGACTCATCGCTATACATATATCTGATACAATTTACTTCCGTTCTTTTGTTTGCTAGATGCTTTTATCATTATTTATTCTCAGCGATCGTGGCGAACAAAGGTCAATTCAAAATGTTTTTGTGCTGGGAACTTTATTACCGCTTCGTTATTCCGCTTTTTTATGTTTTCTGTGATTGACCATCTATATTCTATAGCCATTTATATAGCCAATTTCACCCATTTTTCTTATAACGATATCCGCTTCCCTCTTGTATTGTATCCTTCTCATTACCAACATACTTTTCACACTTATGCTGTATGAAATTTATGCTATACTTGTTTATTGTTTTACATTTGAAAAATAAATTATAAGTTACAGAACCAAGTCAAATAATATAGACATGTACCTACGAGTATATTGGACATATGCATGTGGTGTAGATGCGTTAGTGTAGTTAGTTATACTTAGTGTTGTGGTGTCTCAACAGATTTCAGTTAAGTAGTACCTTAGAAGAGTATCATATATCGTCGTTCGTGTCTAATGTACGAACGGTTACGGTAATAGCCGACGGCGTATGGTAGGCCGCTGGAGTTCATCAGTGTTGCGAGTCCAACCGCAGAATAACTTAGAGCCTCCTATAGAACGGACGTCTTAAATATCCATTGTAAACATTACGATAAACTCAAATAAAGCAACTTGTAACCTCAAAGAATCTCCATATAATTGGATGTTTCGGAACACAATTTAAATAATCTTAATCACTGGAATTAATGAACACTACAATGCACAATAAATTTCCAAATCCATATTTGGATTTGGAAATTTATTGTGTATATTTTAGTTACCATTAACTAAAATTTGATATTTTAGTTACCATTAACTAAAATTTGAATAGTGATAAGGAGCAGCTTCCTTATCACATAAATTACGGCCCATTTAACATTAGCTTCGCAGTGCCTGTTCTGAGAAACGTTATAATTTTGTTGTTCGGTACACAATATAAAATTGTATTTTTTTTCATCATATTATATTAAGGTATTTGTTCAGGTTTATTTGTATTTCATTATTTAATTAAAATTAATTATACCTACACTAAGAAGAATTTCTTACCGGTTTTCCTTAAACATTTGAAGTTTTTAAGTCCTAAAAAAAATATATGTTATTATTTAAGATAGTATATATACATTCCCCATGCGGAAACGGTAATTATTTGAAATTCCCTCGATATAAATAAATCGCAAAGTATGCTCCGAAAATTATTATTTACACGTTTGTTTCTGTTATTTTAGAAGTTATGTTATTTATGAAAAAATTCACAATGTTTCTTTAAATGCTACTTGACACAACACCCACGAGATTTTTGCTCTTTTTCAAACAAGTCGTGTTTTATTAAACATTTTCACAATTTTCGCATTAATTTTATGGTTTTTAATGTTAACGCGCTCGCTCCAACATTCGTATTGTCGTATCTCTCCATCTTCTTCTTTTTGAGCGGGTTAGCTCGGCCAAGTGGTTCAGTAAGTATTCCCATTCGGGTTATATCTATTTGTGAAGCTGAAGGGAATGGGGAAAAGGAATGAGATAAGGACGAGAATGTATGGGACGTAACTGGCTATTATTTCAAATAAGATGAAATTTGTTTTTTAATGGTGCTCTTTCACCAGAGCGATACTGAGAGTATTGTTTTGAGAGGCGGGTACGGGTACCGCCGCCCCGGGAACCATTTATTGGACGTCTAACACCTCTGCCACAGGTCACCCCAAGTGGTTCGCTACGTTTGGTGACTTAGCAGGGGTGCCTGGGTTCATGGGGTTAGGTTTGTCCGGGTCTTGGAGGCGGATGCGTCTGCCGACCATCTGCGTGGCAAGCCACCCCTCAAACTATTTTCCTTCCCAGGTCTTCCTCTCCTTCCTTTCCCTTAGAAAACCCTCCACACAGCATCTTCAAAGATGACATACAAAGATGGGAATTTTTCCCTCAGGGCATCCTGTGTGGAGCTAATGTAAAAACAAAAAAAATATATATCCACTCTGGATAAATTTTATTTTGTTTATATATATTTTTTTATATAGGAACCTTTGTATATATATTTTAGTAGGTACCTATGCAATTGTCTTCTTTTATTTAAATATGAAATATTGGCATCATGACTAAATAATTAAGATTGTTTTACTGAAGACAATATTCTAACTAAGTCTGACTCAATTAGCATATTAATTGAGTCCTAAATTCTAACTCAGGTGGTTTGACAAAGCTTCACAAAGCTTTAGTTCGTGGAATTAGCTATGGGATTTCACGAAATTAATTTGAAATTGCCGGTTTAACATCTGTATTAAGAAAATTGTTTCCCGTTTTTTTTTTATCATTTGGCCTATGAAGATAATTAAACATAGTTGTTTTTGGTGATTAAAAGAGACATAATATAATAAAAGCAAAACATAAATGATAGCAATATATAAGTATCTCATCTAGATATTTATGTAAATGAAAGAGCTTAATTTTTTTTATTTGTACAACTAGCGAGGACCCGGCATGCGTTGCATGCCTCTCAAAGAAAGTGTTTGTGTTTTAATTCTGTTAATTGAAGTCCTTTTGGATATACAATATTTTTTTGTTTTTCCGTCTGGTTCGTACACGAATAAATCAGAAGGTTTTCCGACCCGTGAGCAGCAGGCCACATAGCTGTCAGTGAGATAGGAATGAATTTTCCAACTTTACCACCTGCTTTTCCTTACCTTTACTACGTCTCCTTTGCAATCCCTCCGTCTGCTCCTCCTTCGACCCCCACCCCTTCGTCACCACTCACATGAGTGTCCTAACCCATGCGTCTCCATTCCCATTCCCGTTCTCTTCCCAGGTCTCCTTCATTTCCCGCGTTCTCCATCTACCTTCCCCGTCTTCCCCGTCTCCCGTGATTTACGTCCCGCGAACGCACCCCCTTCCACGGTATTTCCCTCCAGCGCAGCGTACCCTTTATATATTATGCCTCCCCTTCCTCGTTTACATACTTCTCACAGCTGTCTGTGAGACGCATGGATTTCCCAAATTTACCCCTGCTCTCCCCTACCGCTGCTATGTCTCATTTGCAATCCTTCCCTCTGCTTCTCACTCATCTCCTACCCCTCCGTCACCCCTTTTAGGCATGTTATTTACCACGTGCCCCGTTCTCCTTCCCCCTCCTAAAATTCCCCACACCATCCTTCTTTTGTATATGAAATACGTACTCGTACATTTTTCAAACAACTCGCGCACCGCCTATACTCTGAACGTTATACAAAATTTATTGTTATATTATATGTAAACATTGGCGGGTGTGCACTTGACAACTTGGATGAATGGTAAAGGAAATAATTTTATAACGCTAGAGCTCACTTGTACTATACATAGGAACTATTTTGGGCATTCACATGATAAATCACCAAAATTTCATAGCAATCGGATGAATTCTTTAGGTACCGCATAAGGGACAAACAAAGATACATTAATTTTTATATATTAAGATTATACTATGAACTAAGAATTTGGATTTTAGTAAGATTATACTATGAACTGTTTCCAATATCTCTTCATCATTCCATCCCAACTACATCTAGCCTCACAACAGACCCCATTGGGAAGCCATAGTCTCAGTGGCTCACGGTTGGAAGCAGTTGGGACTCTTGTGCGGTATTAACTAATGGCAAAAGAAGAACATAATATTTTTTTTTTTGTGATGGTGTCATGTAAACATTGAATGATTCCCAATTTCTTGTTGTTTCCGATATTCTGAAATGTATTATTTCAAGTTACTCTGAACCGATATTCTGAAATGTATTATTTCAAGTTACTCTGAACTGATATTCTGAAATGTATTATTTCAAGTTACTCTGAACCGATATTCTGAAATGCATTATTTCAAGTTACTCTGAACCGATATTCTGAAATGTATTATTTCAAGTTACTCTGAACCCTGGTTTGTGTCATTAAAGATTTTCCAAAAGAAAATTAAGCAAGTAGAAAAAAAATACAAAGGTTTTAATTTTTTTTAAATTAACCCTTTATACACACGTACGTATTGAAGGTAAGTATTATATTTGATATAATTCATTATATTTATAGAAATTTATTAAACTAAGCAGAAATATTTTTTTACATTAGCTCCACATTGGTCCTGAAGAAAAAACCCTTCAGGGCCTATTTCATCTTTGGGGATGCTGCGTGGCGGTCTTTTTAGGGAAAGGAAAGAGAAAAAGTTGACGGACGTATGAATCTCCCTGTCAGACTTACTTACTCAGCTCGTAAATATTGAGAATCCTGAACAAAACACCATTTTTTAGATTTGGGTATAAGTACGTGTTTAAGGCCATAAATTCCACAAATGTTATATTTACTATTCAAAGAATAAAGAAACATTAAAAAAAAAGAATATAAATAAACTGTCGTTAATCTTAAGTTCTCTATTTTTAGCTTAAATATCCCATTGAAAGACAACCAAGATGAAATCCGTGGCGCGCCATTATTGGAAAACATTTTATTTACAAAAGACTTCCGGGCCCAGTCCTCTCAGTAGGGTTCTGTTTAGGAAGGGAAACAAAGAGAAAATAAAAAAGATTCAAATGAATAAAATAATGTCCTATATTTATATAGTCTCAGAACAAAATTAATTCAAATTATGTTGACAGCTTCAGTTATGATATAATCGTGTCGGAAAATAAAAAAATTATCAATTTGATATTATTTGAAATTTGAAAATTTTCTGGGTTGGTGATTTTGAAATCTCATTTTTTTGTGTTGAACCGCAGTATTAGGGATATAGATTTATATGTCTGTCACGCTGACCCACAGATTACCACCCACCCCCCATACCCACTTCCTTCCCAGAACTTCATTTCCTTTCTTTCCTAAAAAGACCCTCCACAGAGCATCCCCAAATAACCATTGTTTGTTAAAATAGAATAACTTTCGTTAAATAAAAGCTATGATCACTCTGATACAATTTATATGTTGTGTTGGTTTAGATGTGACGGTACACTTTGTTTGGTGACAAAATAGAATGTATAAGTGAACTATTATGACGGTTGGTGAATTTTCTTTTAGATTTACGTGTACAGAATTTCACAAATCACATTCATCGTGAAGTGATACCAATATTTGAAGCAATTTTACAATTTTTATTTATAAAATCACAATTAAAAATTAGAATAGTAATAGGCAGAGAATGTATGGGTTCATCACATAACTTTTAAAAAGATAAAAAGAAAATTATGGTGTTTGCTACTAGTTAAGTTTAGTAACTAGATCGGAGTAACACAGTACCTATTTCCTAACCTTCCCCCTTCACATCTCCTGGCTATTTTCTTTTATACAATCTATCTTGCATACAACATAGCACTACACTCACCCACATAAAACAATGATATTTGCAAGAAAGCTTCTGGAACAAAATGATAAAAGGGTTCAATGAACTTCTGAATTATGAAGAAGCTAGAAGAAAGAGAATTCTTTGGCCTGAAATTGCTGAAAGTTTTTGATGACTTATAACATTACATTACATTATTAACGTTACATCTTTAACATTGTTCGGGCAATTTTTTGAGCTTTTCGAAAAAGGTTGACTTTTCATCGTTAAAAAAATCATTAAGTACTATTGCAGTGCCACGAAAAATCACTGGAGAGTCTGAATTCTTGACAAATCAGTTTCAATTTTGAAAATATTAATCGGAATGATTTTCTGTTAAAATAATTTATGTACTAGGTAGAAACTTCACACAATTCGCAGCAAGTCTGAGAGCATTGAACCAGAGTTCAACGAAACTACAATAAACAGTGTAGTAATAGAAAGTTGGCACAAACCAAACTTCATGTTTAATGTATTAATATAGATGATGATTGTTGCCGCCTGGGCGGACATGTAATTTTAATAGGGTTTTTAGATAACAATTTTTCCCTATCGAAAAAACACAGGACCTTTAAGTCTATAATAGCAAGGTAACTTTTTAAAAATACCCACATGAGGTAAAAATTGAGGCATATGACGCCGTTCTATTTGTATAAATAACATTAACTTTAAATTCAGTAATTTAAATGATTCCCACTTCATGGCAAATATCAATCTAGAAAATGAAAAAAAAAGTTATATATTAACGATAAACAGATTTTGTAATGCATATATTATATTGAAAATAAGTTGATTAAAAATAATTCTATATAATATAAATTCTCTCAGTTCCAGGACACAATATCAACACGAGAATGGAATATTGAAGCGTACAATAAAGTGTTACTTCGGTAACTTGTTCCAAAGTATCTATTACAACCTAAGAGTATGGATATTAGAGAGACGGCATGTGAAGTGTGCCCGCGCGCTCCAAGTGTGCCTTTTCGAGAATTCTACCCACACGGCTGACATTGGCTGTCACCATGTAAAATGGCTGCTGTCGGAACGTATTAAACGGCCAAAAACCAACAGCCAATGTAAGCCGTTTGGGTAAAATTCTCGAAAAGGCACACTTCGAGCGCGCGGGCACACTTCACATGCCGTCTCTCCAATATCCATACTCTTAGATTACAACGCTGGCTGTTCTTTGGAAACTTAAATACCAACGGCATCGCTTTTCTATAAACCACTCATCAACCACAAACTCGTCACATTCGCCGAGTTTCTCAATGATATTTTCTCCAAATTCAGCAACATTTTCAATTTTACTTCATAGTTTCTCGCTTGCGGTTTGTATGGAAATTTATATTTAGACGAAGAAAACTCTGTGGACTTTTTGAAGACTTCTGCATTAATTAAAAAACTTTGAAAAGCAGATACGTAAATAAATTAGACTGTTTTGAATATAAGTATCTCAACTTCCACCAACAACTTGTGACATTGCGGGAAGAGTATTTAATAATTTATGGGGATGTATTAAGGCAAAGTCCCTTGTCTGCAACATCCATTGGTCCGTGGGGAGGAAAAATATTAAAAAATTCAACTAGATTTTGATATTTTCAAGAAAGATATAAAGATGGATATAGAGTACACTGACACTCGCTCGCTTTCAAATGCTTTTCTCTTTTCCATTAAAAATAATTAAATTTTAACCACTCGAGCGCTTTTTGCCGCATTATGGCACTATTTTCAAAACCTCGGATTGTTTTGTTGCCAAAATGTGGCAAATTTAATTTTTTATTAAAACGACTGCATAATATATTGTACATTCAAAATATAACAAAATAAATATTCTCTAGATTCTTTAAAATGTTTTAAGGTTAAAGATTTAATTATATATTTTTTATAAATTCTACAAATATATGATAATAAACAAAAGATAGGGGAATTCATTGGCTACATAGAACTATAATCAGTTTCGCCGTTCTTCCACGTAGCTACTCACAAGCGACTCTACCGCTACCTGTCATAGTATTTTGCTAGTGTAGCGCCCAGCGGCGTTTTAAAACACTAATAATAGTATGAAAAACAGAGACGAGCGGCGATCGCGTCGCTTGAACGTAGCTCCATGGAAGAACGGCGTTAGTATGTCCTCCATATTCAAATTCAGATTTTTTTAATGTGGGCGGAAAAATTTCTTTTAGCAATCCGAGAAAAAATATTTTCATTGTTCTGTCGCTCCAGTGGATGAAGTAATTCGTTTAATTTAAACAGCACCTAAATTGCTTGGCTTTTTCTCTTAATGATTATACATTTTTAAACAACCTAAGCCACCTCTACGCGAAACATGAAAAGGTTACCCCGTATCGCCGGTCAAAGCTTTGCTCAACTATTTTCTAATGGGACACTTTACCCTTTCACGTATTATGTTTACCCGTGAAAAGGTAATTTCCCTCACTGAGTAAAATAACCGTAAATTAAACAGGTGTTTGAAAAGCTGGGCTTTGACGAAAAAAGGTGTCGTATTTCCCAAGCGTATTTTACACGAGCTTTGTCAAGTCACGGTCACACGGTCAACTTCTTTGGTCTACCATATGCACTTGACATAGGTGTAATTACATATATAAACCTAGGGTTAAACCATATTGATCGGGATAGAAATTCTATTTTGGTATGGGTTCAAAATTAGTAATTTGAATATACAGTATAATAGTAAAGGCAAAATTGCAATATTTCTCAAAAAAAAAAAAAACTTCAAAATTGTCACCGGAGACCAAAATTTCATTTTCACTCCAAATAATGACATGAATCAGTAAGTCAAGTACGTCCCTTAACACCCCGTATATAGATTTTGATTACAGTCCACAAATCAATTCACAGGGAATGCCACTACATGTCATATTATTTATTGGTAGTGTAGGTACCTACCCACCTAAAATTGTGACTTACAACAATTTGAAAGAGAAAGGTTGTCTCCAATTTGCGTAAGACTTATTGACTCCTAGACCATGGATGGGTTAGAAAAATTGCTTATCTGTTTTAGAAAGAATTCAGAAAATTTAAAATATTTTTCAGTTTCATCTGAAGTATGAAAATATTAGTTTACTTCGGACACACAAATTTATCCACAACACGCTTCTTTCGGTTTATGTTAGTTAATCAATTGTAGACTATATAGACTATATAGGTACTATATATATATATATATATATATAGATATTTTCATATCAGAGGGTTCGACTCGGTAGAACTCCTAACTGGACCGATAAATCCTACTGATTCCTCAATATAAATATTTAAAAAATCTTTCGTAATCCTACATTTATTTAAAATGACTGATTTTTACATTTTTATGTATAAATTCTTTGACAAATCTAATACGCCTAAATTTTTAATGAGAGAGCTAGGTATAATTATTATTATTATTAAGAATGACAGCTGTTTCGCCTTACCAAACTCTCAATAATAATAACTGTGTAATAATAATTACGCAGCAGAACCTGTTTATAAATAAACAGTTTCTTTTTTAATTCAATAATAATTTCATTAAACATATTATAAAAGAAATACTCAAAATAATATGAAGTTCTACAAATAAAACTAGATAACAAAAAATAATGGTCATGTTATACTTCCTTACGAAGTTGGTTCATTAATTTCTCTTACGGTATAGAATAGATGAAGCCTTGCGAAATAATGAAAAATCATACAAAATCATGTGTCTTTGGTTTGAAAATTTGAGCACTTCGAAATATTACAGATGCCTCAATTAAATACCATAAATAGAACATACCTTGGCCTTGACAGCCATCGAGCATTTTTTTTATAAGTGTTTTTATAAGCCTAGAAAAAAATAAAGTATAAGACCTATAAAAATCACTTTCAAGTGCAAAATCTCCTATGTATGAACCCCTTTTCGGATAAGGTTTTTTGCAAAATGTGGAAAAATCAGTTTTTTAGAAAGTTAACGAAAAAAAAATTTATATTTATGCGCGAACTTCCCAAAATAAAATAAAATATGCATTTTCAGCGTTCTTTTGTTTACGTGATAAAATAGGGCGGAATGCAAGGAATTTGGAAATACAAAATAGTCCTTATGCCAACCACATAAAGACCATCTAGGATTCCCGTCAGTCCACGCCTCTCCGTGGCCGTGTGAGGTTGTCTTTGAGTAAGTGCCGCTCTATTCCGTGAAACCCATCCAAATTTACGTGCGCTCGATTTTTAAAAGTGCCAGTGAATATACGAGTATATCTATATACAATGGGTAAAAAAGCAAATAAAAAAGTGGGTACCCTCAGCGGACTAAAAAAAAACAAAAATCCACGCTGGAATGTTTGGGTAAGTTTAAATAATAATTTTTTTAATTATAATTAGGCACCTACAAACAATAACTAAATAAGTGTCTGTTATATTTTATTATATTTAGGAATCAAACAGTTATTTGTAAGATAAATTGCAAAATCAATATATGATAAAACAAGTTCCATTAATTATCTAAATATAACAAAAAAATAACTACATATCTGCTCATCGGTATTTGGTCGGTCTTTATAGGTACTACAATTTAAACAAAGTACAATGAAAACAGTAATAATTAGTATCTAAAAATTTTGCAACAAGAGATCAGCTAGTTTGATTTTTATAATATAAGTAATTACAGTAATCAAGGTACAGTTGAAATTGTCTACATGTCGTAGGGTGTTGAATGTTTTGCAGATACGTCCCATTAATGAATTTGGCCCTAATTAGACCATTTAGATATTCTCACAGAAAGTAGAAACACATTTTTATTTTAGCAATCAATTGTACGTCAATTTTTTTACAGGCCTTTGTGAAATCTATAAAAAAAACTCACTAATACCACGGATTCCGGAGAATTTCAAAATATAAATGAAAATGTACAAGTAAGTTGTTTGGATGTACCTATTAGCCACTTTATAATTTAATTGATTTATGCAATAATATTACTATTTAAAAACAACCACAAACTAATAATGTTCTTGTCAAAAATTTGAATATCGCAGTTGAACAAAACATCGTTGAAAGCAATTTTAAAGTTCGCGCGCCTTTGCTAAGAAACAGTCGCACTGTGCTTAAATATTGTGAACATAAATTATTTAATAATTATTAATTCGTTTCATTTACCGTAGAAAGTAAAAGAAAACGACTTTCACTTTTTGAAGAACTTAATTTATGTTTGTAATAATATCTAATTATTATTTTCATTATTCAACAATGCTATTTTTTAAATTCCGCTGTTAGATTGACGTAATTATTTTTGCATTGTCACTGTCAGAGAACATAACCATGTGTATCAAATCTCTACAAAAGATATATTTCAAAAAACCTTATTAAAAAAAATATTTAAATTATTTCCAAGTTCCTGGGAATAAAATCTTCCGAAGGAATTATCAAACATAAATTATTTTGATAATATACCTAAGCCACAGCACAAAGTTTCCCCATTTAGGTTTTTACTGCTGAGCTATGTTTTTTTTAAAGTTTATAATACCAGAAATAATAAAACTCTTTTTCACTTATTTAACTAGAAATAACTAAATACATTTTTACTCAATATATAAATACATTACAAGACAATATTATTCACTTTCATTATTTTGTGGATGAAACGTAAAAATAAACATATTTCAAAGAATGAAATTTATGCAAAAGTAATAAAATATGTTTTTAATTGCAGATTGAATGTGATAAAGAGAACAAGTCACTTCCACACAAACCAAATCCAAAGCAAAGCTCGTTATTCGAGGAGATAGAAAACACGGATTTCCAAAATCATTCTCTTGTGGTGAGTTGTATTTTATTTTTTAAATATTATATTATATGTATAATATACTCGTGGTCGATGGGTAAGGCCCTCGACTAGCCATCCGGAGGTTGCTGGTTCAAATGTCGGCGTGCGCAAGTTTTATTTAATTTATATATTTTTAATTTTAATACTGCACAAGAGTCCCAACTACCCGGAGCCTGTGTATATCTGAATATACTCCTTGATGATGCAAATATAAGTACAATGTTACCCAGCCCGTCGGAATAATGATAACATAACAGTCAAAAATTCTAACTTTTGCATTATTGATTTCATATTTATGACAAGCTCATATGATTTCCGAAATTCCCCGTATTGTCAATTATTTTACAAATTACTGGAATAATCATGAACCATTTAGCAAATCATACCCGTGCTGTTTATTACCTTAGCCTATTGTCGGCTTATTGCTAGACGGGAAAGTACAGAGTGATTTAAATTTGACCCATTTAAAACAACTAATGATTTGTAGAGGTAGGTACGTATTCCAAAAAAACACACGTCGTAATTAAAATTTCAATTAGCATTACAATGTATCTTCAATATCAAATGGCCACTTTCTTAGATTATACTTTTAAACGGTATAAATGGAATTATTTAGATAAAACAAATATTTGCGATAACGTAAGGGACCCATCTCCCCAAACGAGTGGTTAAATAATAATGGATTTTATGAATTTGCCAATCATCTTATTGATAAAGATCATACCTTCAATAGAAGCACCGGTGCTAAGATTTTACACAGAAATGGTCATGGTAACAGGCTAAATAATTTAGAAGCAATCGAAATAAAGAAAGCTGTTAAAACCAAAAACTCAAATACTTATTAATCAGTTAAATATGTCCAATAGCCCGATATTAGGGATATTTCCCATAAACTAGTAAAAAACCCTTAATCACCGTCCCTTAATCACCCGTTGAAGTGACGTTTGGTCTCTGTAGACCTAATATGGTAACTCATTAGATATCACCTGTCTTCTCTCTATCACTATGACGTTAATTTCATTCTCTCACTCTGCCTGTAAATTATATTTTGTGTCTTTCTGTATGTAAATAAGTTCACACAATGTATATTTTTTGATCAGTTTGATTTTATACCCTTCTTGAAAACTCAAAAATACCAGGTGTTTTGATAGCTGAAAACTGTATGTAAATGTAACAAAATGCTGACATTGATAGGTTTCCACTTACGATAATATCGGATAATTGAACATTTCTTTATAGAATCAGGCCTGCTGCTATCAAAACTACTATGTCTGATGCAAATGTAAACATTAAAGTAATAAGCTGTAAAATGACCAGCATTCCCCTACTGGCCGTTGTTAGTTCATTAATTTGTTGTCCTCTGATTTGACATGAGTGTTATTTTTTAGTTATGAAATATGTTTTTAATTGCAGATCGATTGGGTCAAAGGAAACACGCCACCGCAACAAAATCTCAATAAAAAACGAAGATCTTTTTTCGAGGAAACAGAAGAGATGGATTTCGAAAATCATTCTCTTGTGGTGAGTTACTAATTGTTTAGATCTTTGAGGGCATATAGTAACCGTATGTGTAACAGAAAGTGCTAAAATCATAATACTTTATTTTAGATTGAAACTGCACCTTCTGCTGAAGAGGACTTCAATATATGTGGACGCCGGATAGTCGACGTAATGTTCCTGATTGACCAGTTAAAAAAGATTTTTGAACACGGAACTAAATTAGGAAGTCGCAATGAAAATTTAAAAGTCGTAGCTGAAAGAAGATGTGGTCTTTCATCCAAAATTACACTTAGGTGTATTTTTTGTAAGGATATTTTCCCAATTATGACAAATCAAAATAATATGGATTGTGTTCAACTGGATATTAATAATTCTGCAGTCGCAGGAATAATGGCCATAGGAGGGGGTTTCTCTGCATTGCAGGAGTTTTTAGGCGCTTTGGACATTCCAGCAATGTCACAAGCTACTTACCAAAAATTGCATGAAAATGTTTCCAAGCAATGGGAAGATACTTCTATAGATGTAATGACGGATGGTGCCGCTGACGTAAACAATTACACCATCATTTTGTTTATTATTAATAAAAGTTGAATACCTTGAAGGTTGGTACCTACCTAAACAAATTACTTAATAAAAAATTCATAATCATTGCATTTTTTTATTATACAAACCGTAACAATGACATCCAACAATTGAATTTGGAAGCCATCTCTGGGCTGGAGCCCCAAAATACTTTATTCTGTGCAAAGGAGGGCGGTCCGTCTCATTGACAATCCATATCTAATGCACAGACACAATGTAGGCTTGCTGAGTTCTAAATGCTAAAGAACTGGCAGCATTGATCCCCCGTGCACAGGTGAAAATCTCGACGGACACGAGCGGAATACCTGTTCACAGTTAATCTTGGTTCACGAGAACGGTTCGTTTCTTCGACTCGTTATTCGACTTACCGGAATCTGTTATACCCCCTTCATGTATTCCGGACCTCATCAAAACCCGTAATAATAAACCCTTTCCTACAGCTCCTTCCTTAATCCGGCCATCAACCTTGCCCAACCGGTGTCGATATAGCTCCCCCATCTTTATACTGCACAGACAGCAGACAGAGGCGCTCTTGTGAGTTTTTTTTTACAATAGCTCCACTCCCGATCTGGCCTGCCACGCCATTGGTGAGTAGACGCATCCGCCGCCAAAACCGCCATCACCCCACGAACCCGGGCACCCCTGCTAAGTCACATACATTTATTTTTTAAATTACTTGTTAAATTTAAAAATTCATAATAGTTTTAAAAAACAGTTTTTTGAGCCTTCTGCAAAATTTGATAAATGGAAATTACGCATTCTAACAATCAAGCCAACGATATATATGCGTACTGTGTATTTTGATAATAATAAATATTTATTTAATTTAATTATTATGTTCATATTTTTCACATATCTTACCAATGTGCGTTTAGGGCGTAAACCACAGAGTTACGGTTTACGCCTATCCCTTCTTTTATTGGTTGTATAGTATTCTCGAGTCTCGTAAAATGTTTTACAGTAACTCCCATAAAGTGGGCTGAAATTCCGATTTCAAATTTCTTCGGGACTAGTGGATCACCTTAACACGGGATTTTAAGTAAGGCTTCCATGTTTAGTAGTGTCTTGAATCTCAACATTTAATAAAAGGGATTAAACTTAGTTCATAATCATAATTTCGACATCTCAACAAATTACGTATTTTATGTAATTATGTAGATTGCCGAATTTGACTTCCCCACATGACTATTTCCGCCTGGATTATAAATATTATTAGGTACACAACATTTTAAAATTTACAAAGAAATTAAAATAAAATACCAAACATCCAAGGAGGGTGTAAAACAATACATAAAAAAGCATGACAAAAAACAACAACAAAAAACAAAGACAATAAGGTTTGGGTCAAGGGTCAAGTGAAAACAAGATATTTGAGAAATTTGGCAAAGTTTTGGGGGCTGTCCCAATATGTCCGGAATTCTGCCACCACAGTGGATGTTTTATACAAGAGGTTGGGAGAAGGTTAAATGGTTCTTTGGAAAGGATTATGGAAAGTTTTGGGGTTTGTTAGTGGACGGCGATTGATATCGATTTTGATTGTAGCCTAGTGGGAAGATTCTGCATGGTTATATATCATTTTGATGTAATTTTTGAAACGGTGTTCATTTAGGGCCAGTTGTTTCACAAGTTTTCACGTATGAATTTCCTTCAAATTGTCATTTACCGAAAAATTGAGTTTCATCAACCTCCGTCAGAAGAAATTTCAACGAAAATTTGAAGGAAATGTGATGTGAAATTTATAGCGTTGATGTGATGGGAGGCGCATGCGCAGACGTCAAAATTGCGATTCGGCGGGGAACACCGAGAGAAATTTTGGAGTTGAAACAACCCATTTCGTATTTGAAATGATGGAAGACGTGATGACATGTAAAATTTGAAATGAAAAATTTGGTCCTTAGCTTTTCTAATTTGATTTCTAAATTAATTTCACAACCAAATATGACACGGATAGCTCATTCAAATCTTTCATTCTTTACCCTTTGGCTCTAATTATTCTCATTCTACGGGCAATGAAGTGTGGGTGCTCTCCATGTACAGCGTTATGTACCGACATAAAGCCTCTCGCAGAGCGGACCCCGTAAGTAATCAAAGCAAGCAGTTTGCATGCAAATGTCATCGTCACAGTGATCATAGAACACAACACGCAGCATCCGAGAATGGGATGAGTCGGGATAGTAGAAGGGATTGCGATCCCGCACAGTTTTCTATCCCGCTAGGTTCGCACAGGAATTTTACGAATCCGGTGGGATTATTATTTGCTAATTAAAACGTTTTTGAAGTAAATACTTCTTTACGCACGCTTGACTTGAGGGGTAAACTGGCGAATGCGTTACGGAAATTACAGCGTTACGAGAGGCGTAATATCGGGCGTTACGAACGTTACGAAGGCGAACGATAATAAATTAAAATTAATTTTGAGGTTCATTCCTCACAATCTAATCGAAACAGTGCTCAAAATCCATAGTAATGACGTTTGGAATGGGTGCTGGCATTTATGCTGACAATAGTTGTGTTGTTGTTTCTCACATTCTAAACGTTAAAATCTAACTAATAACTAGCTATTTTTCGATTGGAATTTTAGAAGTTAAACTTTTTTACGCACGCTTGACTTGGGGGGTAAGCTGGCGAATGCGTTCCGAAAAGTGTAATGCGTTACGGACAAGGCGAACGGGCTGTATCACACTGTAGAAGCAAGATCTATCTAGATCTATTATTTATAAATAGATACAGAAAAAAATACTTACCTGGCACTTTAATTAGACAGTTTATGCTTGGAGAAGATACGACTTTGCACGCGAAGGACACTATATTTAAAACATTGGACATTGCATAATTTTATATTTGCTACTCCATCACTTTTCATATTACATTTATAAGAAGATTACTGCCAAAATTGGAATTAATAAATTGAAGTTATTTTGAATGACTGGAGAATTTAGGACTGGATAATTTGTATGAAATTAGATGCACAAAAAATTCGCAAATAAGAATTCGTTTACATTTTTATACAATTAGTTATTTGC
This sequence comes from Limnephilus auricula, assembly GCA_951813805.1. NCBI lineage: Eukaryota > Metazoa > Arthropoda > Insecta > Trichoptera > Limnephilidae > Limnephilus > Limnephilus auricula. The sequence goes on along the minus strand of OX638402.1, from coordinate 8,128,115 downwards.
AATATCGCGGGCTGAGAAGATGAAGCTAAATGTTTTGGTTTTTTGCTTTATGGATACGACTGTCTGAAAAGGTGAGTTTTAAGTTTAGCTTTAAATTCCGTGTGTAATATTGTCTGTCTACTTAGTCAGAACATTATATATTTTACATGTAATATTGTAAAAAATATTAAATATTAAACATGTTATCAAATTATAACAATAATTATAAATTGAAATTATTAAATAATATCTCCGTAAATATTCTTTGCTGTAAATGAGATCTGAAACAGGCACTATTCAATGTCTCATCTCTCCATCTGCTTTTCAAAGAGTACTTCTACTTTTCGACCCTTTGGAATAATAAGGTTCCATCTGTTGCTTTAACGTCATGCGATAATGAACTCTAAGGTAGCTTACCATAGAACCCATAACCGCGTGACGTTTCCGCAACAGATGGAACCTTGTTATTACAAAGGGGCGTCATATCAGTGATATAGCCAGCGGCTGAAAAAGCTCGCCCTGCCTTTGCGCTTGTTGGCGATATAGTTTTGGTAATCAAATAATTGTAGACCATGAGAAACTTGTCTCTTATTCCGAGTCTTTCGTAGATTTACGTTACGTTATTTTTTGTAAGTAAATCCCGCAATTCCACATGCAAAATAATGCGGAATCCCGCGTGATTGCCGTATTTCACTATGCGGGATTGCAATCCCTAGATGTAGGAAGTGCGCTCCACCGCACTAGGTTTGCAGAACTGCAAGTGGTGGGTTGGGTAATAGTGCTTCAGAAGGGTATGTTAACATAATATTAAGCTCACAGTTTCCACCCACTTCCTTACGTAAGCGACAGTGCTGGATTGAGAAAGTTTCACAACTTTAAGTGGGTACTGGTGATATTGATTCCTTTAAAGCTGCGTTTGATTTTGATCGACTGCGGTGACTTTTTGACGTGAGCTTTGCTTCTGGATATTTAAACAAACTTTAAATTCCATTTATCAATCCTTAAGAATAAAATATAATATTAATAAATCTAAATAAATTATGAAACACAGAAAATGTCAGAAGAAAATAGAAATGTTACAGTCGCAACTGGGATCAAACCTAGGATCTTCGTCTCACCGAGACTAAGCTCTAACTACTAATCTAATGAAACCTGATTTTTTCCGTAATTTTTGTCGATCTCATATCTATATTTAAAAATTACTATCAATATTTATTCAATCAATTCCCAACTTTTTTTTTGGTTGCTATCTTTGCATGTTTATAAAGTTCTTCCTTACAATATTTGTAATCTACATATAATTAGTTTTTTTATCGGATATAATTAGTGTTTTTGAGAATATTTTTAGTGTTTTTCACTTATACAATGTGAATATACTACTACAACACTTATACAATGTGACCTAAAGTTTAAGTTTAGACTTACGGAATTCAATACTTCGTTTGTGTGAAAGCACTATGAAACCAACCATATGCCTTTATTGTGATGCTGGTCAAGCAATGGTCAATATTAAATGTGTTGTGTGTTTTTACTCCATCAAAGTCAAGCCTTTGTTCTATCTATATTTAAATGAAAGCTGTTATACAAATAATATAAACGCATATAAAATTAGTAACCCCTGTCTTATTCAAAAAGTGGTGTGATTTAAAAAATATATATACATGGTTTCAATGTTGGCAATGGTACCTACCTATCATGCTATCACTGGTATGCTTAGTGGGCTCATCTAAAATGTTCACGGGTGAAACATGTTGTAAAGAAAATAATATTACGTAAATAGTCAGATATGAAAAGAAAAAGATGAATGAAAAAGGCAACCAAAAACAGGTAGGTATACCTTCCTAAAGAGTCTACAAGGGAGGCAATATCCCGGTTGTATGGGGATATGAGTGGACGTGAATTTGGGACAAATTTTTCAATTTGAACCATGTTTACATATGTAAGTGTAAGGGTATTATTCTACTACTCCATAAGTTGAGCTCTAGGAGCTCGTGTTTATGGGAGGAGTATTTACATGCAAAAAATAATGTTCTAATTAAATATGTAAACAATAATCAAAGACTTATGAGATAAATACAAATATTATTTAACATAGGTATACAATTTAGAAAAAATGGTTATTGAAAGACAAAATCAATATATATATATATATATATATATATTACATTGAATAGTAAAGATGAAGTAAGCGTAAACTAAGTGTAAATTAAGGTTACAATATATCATTATCCAATTTCAGGGACTTAATTTGTTTTTTGAATTGTTCATATTTCAAAGTTTCGGTTATACTTATTTTGTTCTTGGACAATAATATATTGTACCAATTCACACCTAAATACAGGTGATGCTGAGCCGTGGTGGTTCTAAGCATAGGGATGGTTATTAAGCCTTTAGTTTTGAATCTCTTGCTTATGTTATCTGAGGGGTGAATTTTTTGGATAAAATATTCTTTATAAATTTGATATAAGGCGTTTCTTTTATACAATTTTGTGATAGATGTTACATTAATTTCCCGAAATATTTCTAAAGTAGGAAAGTCGTATGGTTTTCTCAGGATGATTTTTATAATTATTCTTTGAATTGTAATTATGGGCTGTAAGGAAGCCTTAAACGCCCCTCCCCAACCAATAATGCCGTACTGTAATAAGGACTGAATTAATGCATAATAGACAATTTTGATGGATTTCTTGTTTAAGATGTTTCGTATGTTATAGAAAACATAGATAAGTTTTCTTATTCTTTCCACTGTGAGATTGATGTGATCTTTCCATTTAACATTTTTATCTATTAAGATTCCAAGATATTTTACATTAGATTTATGGTTTAGCTTAGCACAGTCCGTATCACATGTACCGTCATTTGCACAATTTTTGGAATGAATTGTTATGTTAATTAAGTTATTTGGCACTTCTTCTTGTAGAGAGAATGGAATATAATATGTTTTTTCTGTGTTGAGTGATAATAAATTGTTATCCAACCATTTTTTTATAACCTTCATGTCTCGATTGGCTGCATTGGTAATATCGTTCCATGTCTCTTTTTAACTAAGATTTTTTAAAATCTTAGATATGTACTTACAATGAAGTCCTGCTAATGCTAAAAGACAGTTTGTCAACGGGTTCCTAATAAAAACTTACAATCTTTTTTTAAAATTTACAATCGGTGCACATGTTGTATTATTATTTTAATACGTAGATTAATTAGTAACAAATAAAAAATAAAAGAAACACATAAAATTAATTTAAATTCATACAAAAAAATGTGTCCACAAAGTATAAAATCTTTTCCACATTTTTTCAGCATGCATCTGCTTCTGAAAATTCATTCACAATATTTTATCGAGTCGGGTTACCTAAACTAAGGTTCTTCGACAGTATTTATTTGGATTTCTGGGATTTAAAAATCCAAGTACAAATATTCTTTAGTTAAATGATTTTAACAAGTTAACCCAATTTAAAGCCATTTTATTTCCGACAACTACCTACTTCCTAAATCATGTAAAATTTGTGCTGAATATCAAATTCCTCCGAAATATATATTTTCTATAGTCGATAGATTCATTCGAGTGCAGTGCAAAATATAAATGAGACCTTCCCGAATATTTTTGTGAACATTCATGTAATTTGAGACAACTAGTTTTAATAACTACACACAGAAACCACAATTTTTAATATGGAAACCACTGATCAAAAAAATAAAAAGGATATACTTTTATAGTATATCGCGTAAAAATCAAATGTGATATTAAGGGAATACCCGGCGGTGATTTTTCCATACAAACGTATTCCCTATTTATCTCTCTAGATTTTAATCCTAGAGAAAATTATGTTTTTACATAAAATTTATATCAACTACTAGCGTGTTGGTACTTTTTGTTTTTTTGATAAGTTACTTTTTATAGAAGTTATGACCTTCCAAAAATCAATGAAATTGACTGGTTTAAACGCCGTTCAGTATACAAACTAGACAATGTTTTAAAAAAAAAACAAAACATACAGACTTAAAATAGTTTTTTCTTATGTAGTTGGTAAAAAAAAATTGAAAATCAGTCCACTTTTGAAGGAGAAAAGCGGGGAATACAAAACCTCGATTTTAGTTAGTTATTAGTAGCCCGAGGTGCATTGTCCCTTTCGCTCAATATCCGATGGAGTAAGAGCAACAGTGACAGCAACAATTTAGTAAAAACTATTTTTCAAATTTCTCCACCACCCGGGTATCATCTTAAAGAAAACTTCCACATTTCAAAATACCCCTCGATTTTTTAGAACCAAGTATACCAATGAAATGTATTGTATTTTCAACAAAGAATTTCGATAATGTTCGATCAATTTTACCAAGTAATTTTTTCAACAACTGAGATAGAATATTGACCTTATTTTGGCACATAGACACGCCTTTTTTACGATTTATCTTTTCTGTTATGTTTAAGAGATCCGTAAAGTTATGGCAAACCTTCTTTTATAAATAGTTGGACTGTGATATTTTTCTTCGAAACACCTAACGTTTTTTGTATAAGGGCACAAACACCAAACAAATGTTACTTATTCTTCCAATAAGTCTCTATATTTTATATAAATAGATCGCCACCTCGGAACAGGCTCAGCCTAGTGAGGTGGCATATACCTAAAAGAATGTACATAACATGTATTTTTTGGTTAATAAATAATTAAAAAAAAAAAAAAAAAAAAGATCGTCTGCCAGTGGCTTCAGAAAGCGAACAGCTGTGACGGGGTATAATAAATCTAACCCTAATGGCACTTAATGGCAGTAAAGTAAAACTCATTAAGTGCCATAAAACTTAATGAGTTTTATTTACCTTTGAAACGATGAAATACACTTGTTTGAAAAAATATAATATTTGGCAAAGTTTTCTTTTCAGGCGCCCATTAGAGAAACTTATCAACTAAGGAACTATTTAGATATTGCCCTGGTAACCAGAATTGCTACAAAAACTACAACATACATTACTAATAATTCGAAAACTTTCTTTGCTGATCCGAAAATAATAGAAATTATTTTATAAAATTAGTTGTTTCACATTTAAATGACATATCGATAGCGGAAATTTGAAATGCCGTAGAGGACAATAAATCCAAAAATGAGATATGTCGTTTTTCCCTGCTTTATTTAATTTTTCGATCTTCATTGTTGAAATATTTAATGAAGGTAAGTGCATCATTACGATGTGCGGATTTTTAAATATATTAAATACTGTCATTAAAGAAATTTTGCGTTTTGCGGCCGGGAAGGGGGAGGGGGGAGAGGGGGGGGGTGGGAATTCGGGTGGAATCGAGGAGAATTAAGAAGGGGGTTCACGGGAGGGGGGTCGAGGGAGGGGGGAAGGCGGAGAAGGTGGAAGGGGAATGCGAGAGGTGGGGGTCGCGAGAAAGGGGAAGCGGGAGAGGGGAGGAGGAACGCGGGGAAGGTAAAAGGGGAATGCAGGAGGGGAAGGAGACGTGGGAGGGGAAGAGGAGTCGGAAGGGGAACGTTTCATAAAAATAAAAATGAATCTCGAAATACTTAACATTTTTCTTAAATTGCTATCGGAAACTATGGAGGTGCACATTAAAAATTTTCTATGGTTAAATTCTAGATTTGAATTTGAAGTGTAGAGATTTCTCTTTCTAACACCGTTCAGATCATATTTCTCACCATACCAGTAAGGGAGGTACAACGGTTCATATGAGACTTACGTGAGTTGGGACTTAATTGTTCTCACGGGTTAACATTATCATGTCAGGTTAATTTTCTTGTATGACGCAATAAAAATCTATATTCATGTTCACTTATTTTCTTCACGTAATGATCAAGCATGCATGACCTAGTAGTCTATGTTTTCTTTATCCGATCCATTTTTCATGAGTTTCGATTACCATAATATTGAAGCGCATTTTCAATTTATTCATCCTTCATGTTTTCCTGACATAGTTATTCGCAAGTATCATCATGTTTGCCGCATTCTATGCAATTTAAAATTGATAGCATATACTTTAGAAAGATTTGAGAGAGAAAGACTCTAAGTATCGCCCTGGTGTAAAAGAACCTTTCAGAATTAAAATGTTGCTTAAATTTGCTTTATTCAGATATTTTCCCACATTTATTTTCACTGTCTCCTTCTCTTTCCAACTACCTTCAGCCTCAAAACATTCCCCAATTGGGAATGCTATAGTCTTACAGACTCCAGACGGTTGGGAACATTACTTAAAAAAAAATCCCACACGTCGACAGTAGACATTTATCATAAAATTTTTATTTTATAATTATTTGATAATGTGGGCCTCATTGGGTGCTTTAGCCGTGCTGAGGCTCCCATTTTAAAATTTGATAAAAATCAATAAACGGATGAAATAACAATTTGAAATATATTAACACACTGCGATGAAATAAAATAAAATACAATAACAAAAAGCGACAATGAAAAAAATAAATCAGCAAATATTTTGTTTTTGGTCATAATTTATGTTTTTTAAGTTTATGATTGTATTCTGTGCGATTTCCATACGACCGATAGCTGAGTATGCTGCTGTTCCTAAACATTTGCTTCAATATTCTATTAAAGTGCAAAGTATGTTATTTTCATTTATTTTACTTTACAAACGTTTCTTATGCATAGGAAAATATCTATTGTTTTGAGGAGGTTATATATGAGTTTGTTAGTTTCACATCATGTTTCTATCTTTTTTTTTATAGTGAATACCTTACAAGAGTCCCAACTGCTCCCGTCTGGAGCCAGTGACTATGGCATGAGACTATGGCATGAGACTATGGCATGAGACTACAGCATCCCCAATTGGGGTATGTTATCAGGCTGAAGGTAAGTGGAAAAGGGAAGGAGACGAGGAAGAGGAAGGTAAGGAAGTACCTGGATATTAAATTCTAGTCACTAAACACGGCTAAAGCCATTTCAACGTTTCAAATCTGAATGATGGTCTTACACCGGGGCGATACTAAGCGTATCTCCCACTCTGGAACGTGCCGCAAATATACTTTATATTATTTTAAATAATTAATTGTGAAATAACACAAATCAATTAAATAAAATTTATTTGCGCGCGCCGGGTTCGAACCTGCGACCTTCGGAATGACAGTCCAACGCCCTACCGCTGGACTACGCCGGCCGTCAAAGGTTATATATCTGAGGTTATAGTCAAATATGATTCGTACATTAATATCTCAGAAAATCAGGACATTAAATAACACTCTAGCGGCGAGTTAAGCCGTCCAGAAATTTGAATTGGTTTGTCTTTGGATTTTCGAGGTCAATACAAGTGTTTCAGCTTGATATACCATTTCCATGATAATCTGTGCAATTTTGAAATACCAAGTTAAGAGGAACAAATGCGAGGTATAATTATAAAAAAACTTTATTTTAGATCTCAGGCCAAACTAACGAACCAAATGATTTTTTAATCTATTTTTTACAAATACTTATAGATGTGAGCTATTATATTAATTTGTGATTGTGAAATGAAGGCCTTTAAAGAATTAGATTTGTCATGATTTATGGGTAGTTTTGGCATTTTTTTGTAAGTTTTCAGTAAGTATTTAAAAAAAAATCTTGCCTAATCATTACATCGTAAAAAGGGATTTTTTGGTTTGAAATTTTAATTAATATGTAAATCGGTCGTTTGTGATTTAAACTTAGCTCATCAAAATCCCGGATATTTTATTTTATTTCATATTTTAGCAATTAAAAAAATTCTCATAAATAACTGACAAAGTTGCCTCCACAAACAATAAAAATCGAATTCCTTAATGATCTGTATTTAAAAAAAAAGGTGAAACAAATATATATAAAAAGGCTCTCATCCTTAAGTGATATTTGCAATACCTTTTGACTTAAATAAATAAAACAATCTCATAATAGATCGCAGTGGCTGAATTTGATAATACGTATATCCCGGTTAGACGTGAAGTTCTGGGTTCAAGTCCCAGTTGCGACCATTATATTTTATTATTTTTGTGTGTCTTGTTCATTTTAATATTTAAAAATTAGATTATTTTTCTTCTTTAAGGATAAAAAAATAAGTTTGATTGATTATTTTGATCCGGAACACAACATATTATTGTATGTTTTTACCCCAATTTTTCTACTGGGGAAGTAATGGGGCAGGTAAGCAATTTGATGAAGTGAGAACAAAATTGTTGAGAATATGAAGTGCATATTTTGCCAATTCTCTTTTGGCTTTTGACAGCGACATTTATAAAATAGATGACGACTCTAGTATAATGCAGAAATAAATTATAGGGTTTTTCGCAAGTTTGGTCGATTGAATGCAATGCGTGCTGAATTGGGAATCGGCGAAGCGAATAATTTATGTGGTTGATAACCACTCGAGAGCTTTTTGCCACAATACGGCACTATTTCCAAAACCACGGATTGCTTTGTTGCCAAAATATGATTTTTTTATTAAAGCTATATAATATGTTGTACATTAAAATTATAACAAAATAAATATTCTCTAGATTGTTTAAAGTGTTTTAAAGTTAAGAATTTAATAATATTTTTTTCATAAATCCTACGAATATGTAATAATAAACAAAATATAGGTGAATTCATTGGCCATATAGGACTATTATCAGTTTGTATGTCTCCATATTCAAAATCGGAGATATGATTTTTTTAATGGTTTAATTATTTTAAGTGTTAAATTAATTTAAGTGGGCGGAAAAATTTCCTTTAGCAATCCGAGAAAATGTTTTAAATTGCTCTGTCGCTCCAGTGGATAAAAATTTGATAAAAAGAAAAGAAAAATCAAGAAAGGCATTTCATTATTTTGAAATGTATTAAAAAACGCCAGAAGGAAAGGGAAAAGAAAAGAGAAAAAAAATAAATTATAGAGCCTCGGTGAATATGGAAGACAAAAGACATGGCAAAGGAAGACGCCGCATACTGGGCAAATACATTTATTTATTTATTTATTTACACATATACGGCACAACATGTGCCATTAACATAATTGACATAACATATAAATAGTACAACAACATGAAGAATAACTGTATATGTAATATATATATATATATATATATATGTAATATAATGTGACCGATACGAGTGTAGATCCTCAGCCTGCACAGAGGAGGATCCCTAGACGATATCCAACCTTAGATAAAAGAGCACCCAGCGCATGGAAGAACATTACACAGATTTGGTTATGCTGATGTAAATTATAGCTTTATGTTTGAACTATGAATGGTGATCTAATGATACGTAACGTGTGTTCCCATAAAAATAAAGCATTATTATCTTTATTTAAAAAAAATGTTTTTTAAGTATTTACGCCGTGTGCTTTCTCCATCTTTATGCAATGCTTCTAACAGCACACAGCATTACAGAGTATATCATTCACATGGCCACGAATAATAACATAAATATGAATCACGGTAATAATATCAATTTTGGCCGTAAAAATCTAACACCATTTTCTATTTCAATCATGAAATTATCTGTAGAAGTAGATTAAGGAGTGATACGTGTTTTGACAACTTTGATATTATTTTTCACGACTGTTTATGAAATACGAGTATGTCTGATGCACCTGCCAATTATTTTTAAGGGGATGACTCGTATAAAACACAATGGCCGGGAGGCAGACAATGTGTTTGTGTTTAGTATTCTTTTTCACTTTCTAATGAAGACATCTTGTGTGGGCGCCACTGTTTGGATCTTAAAGGGAGTATTCTAGTCGAGAATTTCAAACGGCTGCCATTTGTGAAAAAATTTTTTTTACTCCTCTGAGGTCCCGGCAATAGCGATATCTTTACTGATTAAGAATCCGTTTGATTTTTTTTCAGATAACCAGACGGGTTGCAATCATGCACGCCAGGGCATACCGTTTTTTGGATCCCCCACTTTACCAGCCGATTACTTTTTGAGTTTTGAGAATCCTTTTTTGTTTAATTTTTTTATTTATTCTTAAAATATAAAAAACAAATCATAATAAGAAGGATTCTAAAAATATTCTTCATTTATTTTTTACAGAGCTCGAAAAAACGCCCGAAATTTGTGCCTCTATTAGACAGGAATACCTCCTTTAAACAACGCGCGACGTGTATACAAATCTATTGTATACAAATAATAAATTACAAGGTTTACAAAATAGGGGGATGAGGGTGATATTAAAATTATATATTTTTCTAGAGTTAAATTATGTTATTTTAATATGATGATAATTAAACAACAAAATATATTGAAAATACTAATATTAATACAGAATTAAAATAAAATAGGAAAAATAGTAGAATGAGAGAGAACGTCGAATTTTAGGGGGTTATACCTTCCCTTAGATGTCCTCTCTCAGTTTCACAGATCTTAATTTAATTAGGGTAGGTAGGTAGTAGGTACGGCCCTGAGGAAGGTTCAGGCTGATCCGAAACCATCAATAACTTGGTTTGCTAAAGAATTTTTTTAATGAAATTTCGTTACCTTAAAGCAACGGTGAGATATCTTGAAAAATGCTGTTCTGAGATAATGGGACTTTTAGGTTTGCGTGAGATCTAGCAGAATCAAATTAACTAATGTTGTAGGTTAATGATATGGTTTTAGAGAGGTAAATTATTTAACATCAACATAAAATTGTAATAATAGATAAATAATTTCAGACTAATTTTGTTGAAGTATACGTAAATTTCGAAATATCTCAATATTGAGATTTTACTTGTAACTCGGGCTTTTTTTTTCAAAATATCAAAGTAATGTATCATGTAGGGCTCAAAATTTTACATCGAACTGCATACTTTTCTTAAAAGTGATTTTTTCGAAGATATCTCACGGTTGCTTTAAGGTGACGATTTATATAATATATTATATGTACGATGTTTCCAAAATAATTAATATTTTAGGAATATTACTTATTTATGTGAACATTGTGATAGTATTATGTATGATACGAGTACCTTTGAAATCGATAAAATACTAATGTGTTGTTCTTCTTGTTTGAGAAGTTTCTTTCGAAGGTGGAAGAACGATTCATGTTGACAGGTGAGTTACATTAATGAATTTGGTACTGGGGAATGAATGATTGAACCAACTTCGTTCAATAAAAACTTTCTTTTCTTCAAGGGTGTCAAGACTATCCATCAATATGAAAGAAAGGAGGCTAATGTATGTGATATTTCCAAAAATGTCGCTTTCCAAAACATTATCGGGTCAAAAAGAGCAAATATCCGTCTTACGTTCTAGTTTTAAGAAATTAGTATCTACCCGTAAAAACTAATTGAAAGCTGCAAAATGGTACGCTGCATACTAAATAGCGCCCCACTTTTAGTTCATGACGCAAATATTGCCGAATTTGTGAATTACAGTTAAACCTAAAAAATAACAATTATTTATTTCTTCTTCTTCGTGTGCCCTATCAGGTCCCCCGACGTTGGCGATCACTCTGGTAAATATGTCTCTATCTTGCGCTGCCCGGAACAATTCCTCCACACTTCTAATACCGGTCTCGCTCATTTCGCAGCCAAGGCATTTGTCTCCTACCAGGCCCTCAGCGACCCCTTATTTTGCATTTTAATATTAATTGGAGCAAGTCATATTTCTCCCCTTAGATGTGACCCTGATATTAAATTTTTCCGACTTTTACTAATGTGAGCTGTTCTCTATCTGCTCTATCTAGCTCGCCTGATTATTTCTGTGTTGGTGATCATGTCGGTCCATGGGACTTTGAGCATTCTCCGGTTAAGCCACATTTCAAAACCTCTTCATGGTATTTTCTTTTTATTTTTAATTACGAGCCCAATAGTTGAAGTATATATGCCTACTTATTTAGTTTATATTATTATTTTTAACACACAAAGTGAAGTACGATGAGTTTGTTCACTCTTCTCCTCACAAGGGATTCCCAATCCGTGGCAGACTATGTAGTAGGTAGTTGTTTAGGTGTTACATCATTTATTCCCCGTCTTCATGTTTGTTGACTACATTTGTTAATTTCCTCGTCTTCTTTATGTTTGTTGATCATAAGTTGTGTGAGTGTTATACTACTTGATTTTTATGGATTTCCTTAACTTCGATTTCGTTAACCTAGATAACATATGATTTATGTCTGTGATATAAGATGAATTTGATAAACGTATTAACTATGTATATATTTACTTGGAAATTGATAATGTATAACACTGAATTACGCAGGTACTGAGCAAGTCAGTATGTACGAAATTACGAAACGAGTTACTACATGCGAGTTACAGCAATGAATTAAGCACCTACCTACGTATCTACATTATATTTTTATTATTAAAGTACCTTTAGGGTAGGTTTGATTTCTTCAATTATATGTACGTAATTGTTTTAAAAACGGTTAGTTTAGATTTTTTTAAATATGGGTACAAAATATTGTGTTAGAATTCTAGATATCTAGAAAAAATGGTTCGCTTTGAGAATAATTGAATTGTAAACCTTCTGTTTGAAAAATAAATTCTTTTTAATCAGCAGATTTGAGATGTAGCTGTAAGTAATATCATCGTAAAATTTTTGATTACTTTTTATGTGAAATCTGACACGGCTATAAAACGCCGTTGGCAAATTAATATAAAAATTAATTCGGGTACCATACTTTCAGAAATTTTATTATTTAAAAAATATAAGAATGTTGTCACAGTAAATTAATTGCCGAAAGTCTCTCTAAACAGGTTCCGAGCAGAGCTGTAAACTATCTCTCGGACTCTTAAATCAATATCGCCCTCGTGAGGGAACACTGTCCCGAAAGAAAACGTAACGTTTTTTTTTTTAATCAATACTGAATCCTTTTTAGTTAACAAAAATGAAACCTTCCACCTTCATTTTCCGTTCTCCTTCCCTTAATTTCTTATTGGATGCCACTAAACGAGCTGACCTGACATTATGGTTTTGACATCTGAGATTTTAATACTACGCTTCTATTAGAAGAGGAGGGTACATTATTGCAGTAATCATAAAGGAATCAGTAATTAAATAATGTTGGCAGTTCATGTATCTATGTGCTGTGAAATCGGGTCCCTAGCGACCAAATGTTTAAAAAAAAATCAGACAGAAACAAAAAAATTGGGTCAGGGCAACAACGTCTCTTTTCTTCTTGACCATGGAAAACAGAAACAATGTGACACTACCCCAATGTTTCATGTTTTCACAAATATTTGGTTCAATTTTTGAAGTAAATACTTCTTTACGCACTCTTGACTTGAGGAGTAAACTGGCGAATGCGTTACGGAAATTACAGCATTACGAAAAGTAAAATGCGTTGCGAGGTGAACGGACTGTATCACACTGTAGAAGCAGGAGAGAGCAGTGCGCTCGCGCATTTTCTTTCTCTCTTCCTCTCATAGCCAGTGCATGAAATATTTTAGTCAGTATTTTGAAATACCAGTGACGCGCCAAACAAGGGGGGGGAGTGAACGCCGATGCGCACGGCTGATCAGGCGAGGCGAATGATAATAAATTTAAATAAATATTTGTAGAAAATTAATATATGTATATATTTTATACATATAAACATATATATATATATATATATATATATATATAAATATATATATATATATATATATATATATATATATATACATACATATAGACAGAGCTAAAGAAACATTTACTTCAGCCGTGTGATCTAAAGCACAGTCGTATTTTGTGATAATATTGTCGCTGGAAAAACTAAATAATTATATTGCAGTTAGTAAGGAAAAATGTGATATAAGTAGTACTTCGTATCCAAGAAAATCTAATAAAAAATATTGCATTTTATTTTATAGTTATCTAGAGAAGGATTATTAAAATAAAAGATATTAAGATATTTTGTAAGATTAATTCAATTGGGAATGATATTCTGATAAGAATGACTTTAAAATTTCGTGGCAGAATAAAATATTTGGATTTTATCATTAATGCTTCTAATTTCGTGGAAAAAAATATCTTGATATTGTGAAAATAAAGAAAACATTTAATTTTGGGCCTGGAAAATATATTTAAGCCGAGTATGGTTTTCAGTAAAAAACTGGTATTTGTCTTTCTCTTTTGTCATAATGATTTTTGTATTAATCTTTAAATTATTTAGGTTTATTCAACTTCGTAGTAATGTACCTTGCCCATTTCTTTTCCATTATCAATTTAATTATTCTTCATAAAAATGGCGCGTTGTCCTAAATAAAAAAAACTTGAAAGCAATGAAAAAGATTTCTAGGAAAGATTTAAGAAGAACGGCTGCGAGATCTTTTTCATACGAAACTTAATTTTCTATTTTAGGACAAAATACTTAACCAAATTGAAAAATATATTTAAAAATTAAAATATACTTATGTCTAATATCGAATAAGGATACGTGCTATTTTATTTATTTTGGTTTTAAATTATGATATCATCAATCATTAAATAAATAAATTTTGCTGATTTTAGAGAAAATTTTATAATTGTTTGTAAGTAAATTACAATTCAAAAAGAATTATCTTACCCTACATACTGATAATAATAAAAAAATAAACATCATAAAAAAAGGTATTTCTTTGAGTGGAAATTTCAATTTATGTACGACAAATTCGTGTTAACAACGTAAATCTGTCGTTTGTAATTTAAATTTACCAAAATGTGTTTTTCAATCTTTTTTTAAATTTTATAATTCATCGTATTTATATAGTAAATAGAGCAAAATTAATTTTAAACATAGTTTTTTATTAACTGACAAATAATTAATGCTAAAGTTGCCTCTAAAATCACGAACAAATTTAATTATTTATTTGCCTATCTTACTAATATTATAAACGTGAGAGTTTGTATGGATGTCTGTGTGTTTGTTACTCTTTCACGCAAAATTTACTGAATGGAAATTAATTAAACTTTTCAATAATATAGCTCATACATCAGAATAACATATAGGATATAATTTATAAAGCTAGCTATTAATTTTCAATATATTAAAAATAATAATTATTTTGTAATATAAAAAGTCAAAATTTGAGAATGACATTTCGACCCTTAGGAATAACATCATGGGATCTATTGTAAGCTACCTTCGAGTTCATTATCGCATGAGGTTAAAGCAACAGATGGAATCTTGTTATTCCAAAGGGTCGATTTTGCAAAACGATGATTTTTTAAATCAAAATTCTATTTTAGAAAATATTTAAATTAGTGAATTTATTTGAAGTACTCGCCTAATACTTTGAATCGAATCAAGAATTATAGATATTTAAAACAAATATGTTAAGAATTTTGGTATAGACGTAGAAGGGACCTAGGAAAAGAAAATAGATTATTCGAAGTACTAATCCTACGCAGACAAAGTCGCGGGCGGTAAAAATTTAAAACACAAATAAATTAATTAGCAGAGATCCGATATTTGCCATATCTTTTGATATATTTTTTTCAGTTAAATTAAGTATTTAGGCTACAAACAGAAAATTAAGTTTTGTATGAAAAGGGCGCAGCCGTTCCCCTTAATGGCTCATAAAAATATTCATATTATAGATGCATTAGTTTTATTTCAATTTGAAAAGGCCCCTAACGTATAAATAACGAGTTTATAACGACTTCGCTACTTACATACATTAGAATTGTATTGTATCGAATAGGTAAAAATTTGTTTACCTGCGATAAATTTCATTTTTTAACTAAGCTAATAAAAACATTAGTAGAGAAAGTATATGATTGGAATTGTGATTTCATCAAGGTTAATGCATAGCAAAAATGTTCTTTGACACTTTCAGATAAAAAAAAAAAAATTATGCACATAAATATTAAAATTTTATATATTTATAGTATTCAAATGTACATTCAGCAGGGGATTACTGACATATACCCTCTCTTAAGGCTTTCGACTAGCAATCCGAAGGTATCGGGTTCGAATCTCAGCGTTCGCAAGTAAATTTTAATTGATTGATCTGTGTTACTCATAATTTATTTATTAAAAATAATATGTATTGTATTTGCAGCACGTTCCAGAGTGGAAGATACTATTGTGTAAAACCACCAATCAGAATTGAAACATTGCTTGAAACGGCCATGAATAGTCAGTTATTTCCCCACCTTCATCTTTCCCATATTCTGCCCCGTCCACTACATTCGCCCTGACAACAGACCCCGATTGGGGACGCCATAGTCTCACTGGCTCCAGAGATTGGGAGGACTTGAGACTCTCGTGTGATTTCAAATAAAAAATCAAGTTAAAAAAACATATTTTATTTTATTTCTTAAATTCATCCGTCCATTGCAAAAAGTTATAATCTTCATAGTTGTCGTCAAAACGGAGAAATCACATAAGATTATAAGTTAGGTATTCTCTACAAATTCGTCGTAACTCCTCAGGATATAATATAACGTATAAAGTCGTAAATATGTTTCAAATGATTTGTGTCATGAAACCTATCATTTGAATATAAACTTTATCGATGTATATCGAATGTTCAACCTTGTAAACACCGATTCAACTGCCACGTGAAAATGTAATAAATTTATATCATATTGCGAAAGACAGTGAGCCTACCATGAGATGATCTCAGTAAAGATGAATTATTTTCCCATTTTAGTACCGAGAAGGCTTTAATACGACGCCGTAATTCAAAACATTTCATATAAAAGTCAACATGATCTATAAATCTTTGGCAAGAGACGGATATTGGCATTTTTTCTTTCGAAATGGTGAAATTATGATTTTTACACGATGTGTTCTACAAAACAGACATTATAAAGTAGCTTTATAGCAGGATAAAAACACCATAAAACTATTCCTTATACAGTAGTTTTAACATTAGTTCTACTACCTTATTTACGTAATGCCTTGGGTCAAGGCGGAGTAAAGTTGTTTGTTATACAGTCCAAAAATAACAAAGTTCTAGCAAGTAGGTTTATAAGGTACGAGTACGAAAAACAAATCAATTCTACCTCGAAAAGGAAGATAAAAGATTTTACGTTACGCGATGTAAAAATAGTGGTTTAAGGTGAAGACATGCGAAAAAATGCAAAATCATACAAAATGTTCTGTTTTAGTTTTGAAAATTTGGTCGCTTAGAAATAATATAGATGCTTCAATTAAATACTGTGAGTAGAACACATCTTGGCCTTTGAAGTGATTGAGAATTTTTTCGATAAGCTTTTTAATAAGCTTAGAAAAAATTATGCGTCTGACCTATAAAAATGGTTAAAAGTGAAAAATCACCTACTTACAATTCCTTTTTCTGGTATTGTTTTATTGAATAATGTAGCTAATTAAGTTTCTTATAGAGTGATCGGAAAACATTTTAATATTTATATCTAAACTTCACAAAATAAAATAAAACGTGCACTTTGGCGACGTTTCTTTTCAATAAAAATAGGCGGTACCCAATGAATTTGTAACTGCGAATTTCATCCTTCGGACCTGCCTTAGTCTATGCGGCGCTTCAATCTTTAAAAATATACTTGCGGAATAACAAAACACTGTTGTTGGCTAGAGATTAGAGTTTTTATTGGTAAATGCCCATAAATCGTTAGCTCCGCCCGATTCCGAATGAGTCAAGGATTAGTGGATCATCTTAAAATGAAAATCCTATATCATCAAAAATATATTCGCGGTCAACTAATATAAAAGCGCCAATAAACAATAATGTAATCCCAATGAACTCTTTGCGAGACAAAGTTGAACTTGAATTAGTTCGAAAGCTTAATGGTTTTTGGGTTCCCCACGATTCACTTACAAACTATTCGAAAATAATTATACGTACTCTTACATCAATTTCCCTAGTCCATAGATAATATCTTAATAACACACCAGTAAAATAGAAACAGACCTTGGTCGATGTAAGGCAAGGGATGAAACATCTAGGTAAGTAATTAGGGAAGGTACTTATTTAAATCAAGTGGGCTCGTGATTTCAAGATCAGCTATTCTGATATTATTCTGTAGAATGTGATGAATCAGTGTAGAATATCAAAATTTACTTTACGAACATCCCCTATGTTCAAAGTTCTGTTAAAAGAACCGTAATTATTTTTAGTTTAGTCAACACGAATGGTTTTTAAACCTCTGTTATTATCGGAATTCCCGCAATTAACCCTCCCCCTTTGTTAACCTCCCACTCAAACAACTAAGTTTTTTAATTAATGAAGATAATATTAGCGAAAGTCAATCGAAAATCCGAAACAGAAAAATCAGAAAAAGATACGGATACATCTGGGACCCAGGACCTCTGGCAATATTGGCCCGGATTGCCAGAGGTCCTGGGTTCGAGTCCCAGATGTATCCGTATCTTTTTCTGATTTTTCTGTTTCGGATTTTCGATTGACTTTCGCTAATATTATCTTCATTAATTAAAATATTATAATTTGAGCTTTAACTCTTTAAGTTAAAAAGTTAAAAAATAAAAATTAAAAAAAACTATGTTTTTCGTATATATCTGTCATTTTGTACCATAGGTTAGTTTTAATATTCTCCTGACGAAGAAAGGTTCTTCCAAAACCGGTAGAGTTTAATTAAAATTTAAAGTGGTCTAAAACAAATTTATACATTTAAATTGTAATTTATTTTAGTTTTGATAACGTATGTTAATGAAACAACAACACAAAAACAGCAGACTTATAATTTATTGCTCCGTAATCTTGGGAATATTTTTGTATATATAATATAAACCAATAGACACTTGTCTGCCGAAATGTTAGTATAAGAATTATTCGTAACTAATGGATTGCTTACCGTAGTTAGTATGAATGGTGTTTAAATGTATGTTATCGTGTTGTGTGCTTGGGACGTTTTATGAATCCTGTGTTTGTATGTATGAGTTTAATATTTATTTTGTATTTAAGGAGACATATTATATGTTTAATGTATATTTAAGTAGAACCTGCAGACAAACAGCCATGTGGCAGCTTCGCGGGACTACCTATTTATTGTCTAAATTATGTATTTTGTTAAGTGTTTCGTCAGAAATAAATAAAAAATTCTCTTTATTAATATTTGAATCTGCGACCAACCAAAGTGATCAGTGTACTGTCACGGATGTTTTAAAAAAAGTAGAGTAAACATACCTTACACATGTTCAATATTCTCCCAACGCAATGATTTTGATTATCTCTATGTCAATATTTGATATTTTTTTGGTAATATTCAAATATTGTACCGAGATAATATTTACTTTACGAGTAAGCAAGAAAATTTGTGATGAGATCAGAAAAAATATTACGATCATCTCGTCACGGGAATAATTTAGTAGTTTATGATAAGAAATATAAAGGATATCAATATAAAAGTGATATTCAACGTCTAAAAAAATATTTTATTCGATATAACAATATTATGACTAGGTACACATTTTTTTCTCTTTTTAATAAGAGCTAGAATTCTGTTTTATAAGCTTCATAAACGCTTTCCATCGCAAAACTTAACTATGTTTCTAAACTAATAACGATTTTATGGCGAAAAAACACTGTAAAAACTGGTTTTGATTTTTATTTAGCTTTTTTTTTACGATAAATAGAAATTAATCTGGTATTGTTAAAATTGGTACACAAAATAACAACATTTTAAAAACATAGATACATATATTTTTATATACATTAAAAAAAAATAAACTGATGTAAAAAAGCAGAGGAAATTAAAGAGAGAAAAAGAAAAAAGATAAAATTAATTGAAAGCATTAAAAACGAAAACAACTGCTCTCCGTACCCAAAAGTTTAACTAAAAACTCAAAATCGAGTTTATTTAATTCAAAATGTGCTTTAATGTGTACCTACATTCAAATAAGCAATAAAAATTCTCAAACGTGTGAAGATACATTTTGTAATATCTTGTACTTCTTGTAAGTATTTTTCGGTCATAAGTATTTATGATTTTTCAATAATGTCTAAGCAAAATTAGTGCGTAAATTTTTTTTTAATATTTTATTTTGTAAGACCTTAAATAAATATAAAATTATTATACTTATTTTCGACACAAAACACGTTCACGAATTTATTTTTGAAGGATTTTAATTGAACTAAAATTAAAATTCTGGAAAGGGTCTTCACTAGATTATGTATTAATTTATTTTACTGTATGATTTGAAATGTGTGTTGTATAAAACAATATTTCGTTTGAAAACTTAACAAACCTGCCAACTACCAATGGTATAACCTTACTATATTCAAAATGAACTTGGTTTTTCAAAATTTAAAACATAACATTACCAGACAAAATAACAATCTTCCGAAATCTATTTTTATTTTTTTTGGAAAAAAGGGTCAATACGCCAAGAATTTTATTTAAGGCCGTGCTACCCCTCTCAAAAAGAAGAAGATGCTGAGATACGACAATACGAACGTGCGAGCGAGCGCGCTAACATTAAAAACCATAAAATTGATGCGAAAATTGTGAAAATGTTTAATAAAAGACGTTCGTTTGAAAAAGAGCAAAAACCTTGTAGGGGCTGTGTCAAGTTGCATTTAAAGAAACATGTTTGAATTTTTTCATACATATAACTTGTAAAATAACAGAAACAAACGTGTAAATAATAATTTTCAGAGCATACTTTGCGATTTATTTCTATCGAGGGGATTTCAAATAATTACCGTTTCGGCGTGGGGAATGTATATAGACTATCTTAAAGAATAACATATATTTTTTTAAGAACTTAAAACGTTTAAGGAAACCATGTAAGAAATCGGTGGAAATTGGCAGAGCGGCCCCTTAAAAAGGATAAATTTCCGGTATTCTCTAGTAACACCCTCTTAAGTTACTATGGTTTCAAAAGAGATGAGTGGTTCGTGAAAACACGTAACCGTATTAAAATCTATTAACTACCATAATATTTTGAATCAAGGACCTAAGACGCTCTTCAGTGTCTGTTAACTTCCTTCTCGCAGTCCATTTGAGCTATTACAAAGATCTTTGATGAACGGTATTGAAAATCTTTGATCCTGGGAGTTATATATTATTTAGATTTATAAAATCACATCGATAAGGGTTGATTTTATCCATTGCAAAGTTGTGGGTTCGTTAATATGTTTGACCCATTCGTGTCATGAATTCTAAAATTATTAATATAATACGATTGTTTAGCAACATTAACTTACTAGAAGTACTCTGATAATAAATGGTCTCCACTCACATCGTCACAAGAACGAATTAAAATAATGCAATATTATATTATGTAATTTCAACATATAACATACATCTCACACCCAATTACGTAATTGAAATATCGTATGACTAAACTAGGCTACGTAATCATACGCTCCTGATTAAATAATTATACCTACGTGGCGTGGCCTTGCCATTCAATTAATAACTTCATGGTCACTTTACATAGTGTGTTGTTTTAATGAAATATCAAATGTTAATATTATTAATTGGAAAAATCAATCGTTCCGTTGATTAGTCAGACATCTGTAAATACTAAGTTTTGAGATAATAAAGAAAATAAATGTTCGAATGCTCATCATGATTAAAATATTATTTACAGTTGTCTGTATTTTAAATGTTAAACCTGCCATATATTATGTGGTATTCAAATACCAATAGTTTAGTGTTGAGTTGCTACCAGTAATGTGGTTTTTCAAAGATAATCCGGATATTTATATGTGGTGTGAAATTAGACATTTATCAACTTTTTAGGCGCCATAGGAAAAATTATTTCTCTGACTATGAGGAGTTATTCTGGAGAAACTTTTTGCGGTAGATTCTTCGACCAAGTATCGATGGGTAGATTACATACTAGTTTTATAAATATATAAACACAATTAACTGGAAAGAAGGTACAATTAATAAAAACATAATTAAAAAAAAAAAGTAATTGTGAAATTTATTCGAGACACTATCTAGGTAACAAATACATTCTTTGAATACTTGTTTCCAATAATAAAGGTAGCTGTCAATAATATGGAAAAAACATTAGTCGAAGATAATATTGTTAATTCTGAAATTTGAAATATGAAGTTGACAATTACGACAGTCTCATATAAGATCGCAGTAGCCCAATTGGTAGAGGTGTATGTCCCGGTAAGACGTAAGGTTCTGGGCTCGAGTTCCAGTTGCGACCGTTATCTTTTATTATTTTTCTGTGTCTTGTTTATTTTCATTTTAAATTTTTTTTTTATTATTATTGTTATCTTCTTCTTCAATAGCGCACGGTGAAAATTCAGCGTCAGCACGCAAAAAGTTAATGTAAAGTATAGTTGATATGATTACCATGCTAGATACATTTTTTCTTATTATTTGTTCTGTAATTATTTTCAAATAATGGAAAATACAAAATATGTATTATTTATAATGCCAGATGCTATTTTACTATGGTCCTGATCAATTTGTTCAACCAAATTCATTTATAAATCCAGTTTATTCATTTCTTAATCCTTCAAAAATTAGGCGTATTTTTTCAAAGGCAAAAACTATTTCCGCTTTGCAATAAAATCCAAATAAATGGAATATTTGTGAACGTATTCGAAAACTAAAAACTGATTTCAAAAGGTGATGAAATAAGCTTTTAAATTTTATTATTAGAAATAATCATGTACTTTTTTAAATATAAAAATTTTGGACGAAATCTTTAAAAAGTTTTATAAATGGCTCACTTTACGTTGTTTCTAACTAAAATTACTGATAATGAAAAAAAATAAAAACACACACATATTTCATTACAAAAATTAATTATAAATGTATCTATCACCTCACTTTTTTGTCATTTCATGTAAAAGAAATCTTAAAAAATTTCACATTTCATTTTTTTTTTTTCAAATTGCGATTGGAATCTTTGGTTTCGTAAAGGTGTACATTACATTTTTTTGTAGTTTGCTTTTAGATTTGAATATATAGCGTGTTGTATTCTCTTTCCAATACCGTTTAGATCATACTTCTCACTATGATAGTAAGAGAGACACAACGATTTCTGTGAGACCTATCTGAGCAGGGACAAATATGGTCTCCTGTGATTAAACGGGTTCGGAATAAATCCTATGTGTAATCTCAATTTACAATGAACGTGATTTGAGAACGAAACGAACGTGATTTGAGAACTGTGGGATTAAGTTGATACAGAATTTCATAGCCACACGATTGATTAAAATATAAATTTGAATGGATACAATGATAGCGAACAAGTATAAAATGTTAAGAGATTAATTACTCATGAACGAACAGTCGCTTTAAATAATTATAAATAAAGAATAACTTTTAAAATGTTAGTGCTTCATTCAGCTTTCATTATAAGCACTTTTTTTTTTATTTATTTCTTAGATAATTGATATTTTATTTTAATTTTTAATCATTTTAGACAATATTAATACTTTCCAACAAAAGTATGAAACGGAAAAAAGATTCAGTTGCTTCTGGGAATTGAACCCAGGACCTCTCTCTTGCCGGTGAAGTGCTATTACCACTGAGCTAATTCTTAAAGGCACTAGGTTCAAATATTGCAATCATACACAAAGATATCAGCAAAAATATGCTTTAAGGAAAATTTGAAATTTTTTAGTAGCTCTCATTCGAAGTAATACAAAAATTACGGAAGTTGATGTAGCAGATTGATCCTGGGTATAATTCTCAGATGTGACAGAATCTTTTGCTGTCGTTTGTTTTTCGTTATGTTTCATGTTTTACGTTTGGGAGTGGTTAAAATTAAATTTAACTAAAAGGGTGAAATGATTAGATGTAAAAAAATTAAGTTTTACTCATTAAATTATTCCACTACAAAAATATTTATTTTAATTGCTTAATAAGTTTCAATGTAACATTTAAAGGCTTAAAATTTGATGTTAAAATTTTAATGTTCACATTAAAAGTTTAATATTACACTTAATTTATTTATGATATGTTCACATTTTAACAGTAATGATTACCATATGGTCTAATGAGAGGCGAGAGAGATTGATTAATGTTTCTTTGTGTTAATGTTAATGCCACTAAAGGTAATTTCAAGGTTGGTTTATGGGGCTGCTATGTTTATTGGGCAATGAATTTGCTAAAAATTCATCGTTAAGCTCACGTTTTACGGAACCAATAAAATGTCATTCAAGGACTGAAATGAAAAAAATCATCAAGGGAAGGACTTCAAACAGTCATACGGGTATTGAACCCGGAATATTACGATTATTAAATCTATATTTCAACTAGTATACGTATACAATAAATGCGTACCCCTTACTATGACAAATATTAAATACATCAAAGTATAACATACAAGCTTCTGCCCGTGACTTCGTCTGCGTAGGATTAGTACTTCGAGTAATCTATTTTCTATTCCTAGGTCCCGCTACGTTTATACCAAAATTCTTAACCTCTTTTTTTAAAATATGTATAATTCTTGATTAGATTCAAAGCATTACTACTTACTACTACTACAGTACTTCAAATAAATTCACTAATTTAAATATTTTCCAAAATAGAATTCTGAATTAACAATCATTGTTTTGCAAAATGTCATTCTCAAATTTTGACGTTTTCTATTAAACAATAATTATTATTTTCAATATATTGAAAATAAATAGCTAGCTTTATAAATTAAAGCCTATATGTTTTTCTAATGTATGAGCTATATTTCTGTAAAGTTTCATTAAAATCCATTCATTAAATTTTGATTTAAAGAGTAACAAACATACATACATCCATACAAACTTTCGCGTTTATAGTATTAGTAAGATATGTAATAGGAATTCTTTATTAAGGTATTCTTTACCGAAGAAATTAACAGATGGAGTATGTCATTGGCGTGTCTTTGTGTCAGAATTAACGTAGATTTTTTTTAAATATCTCATATCACGTCAAATTAATCAAACATTTCCAATTAGCAAAACTCTTTCATGAACAGGTATAAATATTCATTGGCCTATTTGAGACCAATGTCAATTAATGTCTTGTGTCAATTAGCTGGATTTTCATTCCGCAGTTTTGTTTAAAAACCGCAAAGATCGCTTAGTTATTACTAAACTAGTTGACTATTGTGCGTAATGAATAAAGTGGTTATAACAATTTTTTTCATTTATTTATTAAAGAATTTTATACATAGTGTACATATTGTGTTATTTCGCCCGCCATGCTAGGGATGTCCCTGTGTTATGGCGGGTGAAGTATGCAGATTATAAAATTTAAGGTAATGAAGTACGTTTACTGATAATATAATAATTATGATAATGAGGTTTACAGTTAATTTAAATTGTTTATTTGTTTTTTTGGTGGGTAAATTAATTGTGTTATGTGATATATCTACAAATCGCAGGAAAGGGGATTGTTTTTGAGATTCGACGGATACAGTTATTAAACAGAGGAGGAATTGGATTATTTTTTTTTCATTTCAAACCAATTTCTCCCTTTTATTTCAGAAACAAACCCAAAACAAAACGATCTACCTCCAAATCGTAGGAAAAAGAACTTGTTTTAGAAAATTATGCGAATTTAACTACAAAACATTAAATTTGGATAAAATTTGGTTTTTTATTTGGAATTAATTTCACCTCCTCATCCCAGTAGTAAACCCACAACCTCTATCCCCAAACCGCAGGAAAAAGGACTAGAAATAATTCATAATAAGGCGATGTAAAAATAATAATGTATAAACATGGAAATATTAGGTTGATACTTACCTAACTACAACCTGTTCCGGCTATAAGATACGAAGTGCGTAAAGTTTAGTATGAAAGAGACGGCAGAGCAAAAAGACAATAAAATAGTACGAAAGATTGTCCAATGTAACTTCGACACATTTTACCCAAGGTAGTAAATTATATTAATATGTATATATATATTTTTTTTTACATTAACTCCCCACAGGAGGCCCTGAGGAAAATTTTTCCTCAGGGCCTATGTCATCTAAGATGCTGTGTGGAGGGTTTTTTTGAGGAGAAGAACTATGCACCGGTGCCGAGGGGATCAATGATGCTAGATCCTCGGAGCACCCTTCATTGTAATTCCGGTAGAACAATAACAGCATTCCCACCCGACGCCTGTTGCAATCCGTTCGTTTGTTAAGACGGGAGGATCTATCGAACGGACCGCCCGTTACTGCGCAGAGTTGAGGGTTATTTTTTTTTTGTAAAAATATATGGGGCTCCAGACCAGAGGTGGCTGCCAAATTCAGCCGTGGGGCGCACTGTGATTTGTACAGGGTTAGCAGTTGTATACTATTAAAGTATCTGCGGGCCCTGTACAGTACGCCCAGTTTTTGAGACGCTACTCTGGCTTCGATGGAGCTCCCGTACCTGAGCTGGTCACTTAGAGTTACATTAGGCATATCAAAGGAGGGCCTTTTCGGAAGATTGATTCTGTTGAAGTAAACTAGAGTCTGTTGACTAATATTACGCTATCCGACTTCATAGTTTACGATAAATTTATAAATATGTTACGGAAATTTCAATCGTTTTACAAATTCGTCAAAACGCTCACACAAAAATTATAAAACAATGCGTATCATTAAAAGTAATCACGGAGTATAATAGAGGAAAGGTTAATTTGTGAAGGCCTTACTGTCATAGAAATAATGCACAACGTTACACAAGTCAAGTACAGTTTTAATGTGCCAGGCAGCTGCTGGCGCCGCCGGGATTAGCGAACGTCCAATTTGATCCACACGTTAACATTAAGGTCGAGATTCAAAGGTTGGAAAACAAGGCAAGTAAATCCCCACGCTGCGGAAAATCCTAACTCAACCGAGCCTGATTGTTTAGTTATATGGGCATGCAAATTCCTTTTTAAGAAAGTGTCTCCTATTTGAAGGGTCATTAATTCACTTGATATTGTACAGAAATATAGAAAAGGAAAGCGATAGTCAGTTCTCATGGAAATGCTTTTGAATCTTGGTTCTCTCTATCTCAAAAAGGAGTTTTTAAATTACTTTTAAAGTGAATCAGTAAAAAAAAAATAAAGCTAACCTTTGAAGTTGTTATTTCGAAGGGTTTTGATTTTCAACTTTTTTATAATGATGCGATATTTGATGCTCTGTTTTTTAAATGCAAAAACCCTTTGTCAACTTTTGCAACAGGTCTCTATGCCAATCTAATTGAGATTAATGATTCGTATTTATAGAAAAGATTTAAGAATTATTGGTTGACATTATGCATAGCCTGACTTGGGTTAACAAAATTATGTCTTGCCTAAAACATAAGGATGTCGGATATATTTTTTGTATTTTTTTTATCTATGTAAAATATAAAAACTTGTTCCTCTCCTTTCTTTTTCTATAGCACATATCATTCAGCTAAAAAAATATTTTAACCTACATTTATATGATGTCTACAATTGAAAAAATGGTTTCAGTTTTGTTTTTTTTTCTCTCTTTCTTTTTCCTATAATATATTATTTTCACTTTAATTTACCTTCATACCTTCTATTTATGTAATGTTCATATTTTAAGTTGACCTTTTTTTTATCCATACATTGTGTCTCTGTATATATCATATCATATCATACATTTACTATGTAAAAGCCCGTAAAAGCGTTTAAAGTGAATGAATAAATAAATAAAACCAGTGCTATAGAATTTGCCTATAAACAGGAGCCAACGCGAGCCAACTGGATACAGACCCTTGCAATTCTTGTTTTTGGCTGAGAAAAAACACGTTAATAGATTTTCATGCAGAAAGTAAGTTATGCTGTTAAAAAATATTTGTTACGATGCCCTTTATAATTAAAAGAATTCATTTATTATTGCGTAACGTTTTTATATTATTTGAAATACCACCGACATTTTTATTATTGCATCGGGATCGACTTTTGAAATTTTACAGTTAACTATATTTTATAGTTAACTATCGGTAACTTTTCATCATTCCCTAGCATGACTACAGATTGCCAACGAATAAATAAGAGTTCACAATGACTAAGTGTCCTTAACATATTCGACATCAACTGTTGTTTGTACGTTAGCGATGTGGAGTTGTCCTAGGGAACGATGTGAAGTTTCCGATAGTTATCCTATCGATCGTTGTCGATCGAGTGTGCTAGAGCCTCTCAAAAAAATAGAAGATTTTCGAAAATAAACAAAAAAACATATAATTAATTCTTTCTTCATATGAGAATAATATTAAAAACGGTGAAAGAAAAGATGAAATAAAATAGATAGGTAGAAAAGTGGAAATTAATTTAAGAAGTATCTCTCATATTTATTTGTATTGTTTTTTATTCTAAAGTAGAGGTCCTTGTAACGGAAAAGCAAAAAAATATGAAGTAAAGAAAATATTAAAATTTGTATTCCTACCTTCCTTGGTGCTTTTGCAGTCTTACTTTATGTGAAGCCAGAAACCTTTCATTAATTTCTTCCAAGGCCATATCCACTGCTGGTCCACATCTTTCCAAGTCAAAGGGAGAGTCCAAGTGTGAAGCCATCAGCACACCCACATTGTACTCCGTGAAGTTGTTATTATCCAAATCTGGGTTAGATCTCTGGATTCTAGCCACTGATCCTGCCTCGGAAGTATTATTGTCCCACGAGGGATAATTACCGACCGATTCTTTAGAGTCAGTATTGTTATCCTCTTCAGTGCTTATTACACTAAAGTTATCCAACTTCTCAAAGTCCGTAATATTGGCTAAGAAATGGTAGAACTGTACGGCGTCCGAAGAATCTTGAATATATTTATCATCCTTGCTTACGCTATTTGATTCATCTAGATTCGATCCTTCATTTTTATTTGATTCCATTTGATCTTGAGCTTTATTTGGGCCACGAAGATTTTTACGATCATTTTCACGATTTAATGACATTTCATCGGATTCTTCTCGCATTTTACCCATTTCCCTCGTAGGATATTGCAAACTTTCGGGAGTTATTACTATTTCATATTCAAGCGGAGAATTAGGATTAACTTTGCCCAAATTTTTATGTTCACTTTCCTCCAATGGAAGACAGAGTGCGGATCGATGTACGAGAATGTTCAAGAAAAGGAGAAATCTTGTAAGTTTTGCCGGAGATATTTCCATAAATACAGATACACTTGGAACTTTTTGCATAATGGTATGGAGAACTGTAACTTTCCTTCAGAATTTGATAGATACTGATGAAACTCTACGATTATTTTTTCACATATTCGTCATTGTTTTAAAAAGGAAGTTTGTTTGATGTTATAATTAATGTTATATTCACACATTTCAGTGTGATACGTCGGTTACAGTATGTACTGAAACGTTTGCAGAAATTTCTTTGACTTGAATTAATTTAAACTGTATGATATCTTTTTTGGAAATGTTTGATATATTAGAACTTTTTATCTTCGTAAGATATTCAATTCATACTTTTGATAACATAACAAATTTGTTCAAATTATTTTTAATTTTAAACTAGCACCATTTTAATAATTTGAAGTAAAATTGAGGTTTAAATATATATGTATATATAAGATGCAACAGATGAGAAAGGATTCGCGATGTATTTTATATTGGAGACAATACACACACCCGCTCTGCTCGGAAGGCAGTTTGCAACTGAATGTGACTGGCCAGCATCCCCTGGTTTCTACTGAAGTCAGCTGGAAGACCTGAAAACTGAGTATAAAGAGTGGGCGAGATGTGCGAGATTGGTCCATATGAAATTCGTTCAGGAAAAGGTGAGCGATATGAGGGCACCTAAATAAAAGGAAAATTTCAAAACGCTCTTCTAAAGATTCTTTATATGATTCTAAGTAACTTTTTTACTATGCATTAAATTATAAGCCGTAACTGAGGTTTGTTCGCTTCGAAAACTTTGAATGCAAGAAATTGGATTTTATATCTTGTTTGACAAGAAAGGAAATATTTTCACTTCGGTAATATAATTGAAAATTTTCTATCTGAGAAAACCCTTATTTCTTCAGAATAAAGATAGTCTAACGAGATTTTCATGACCATATTTGAAATTCCGCTGTGAAAATATTGAAAAGGCTTACAATATTTTATTCCTGAAAACCGTGAAGTATTTTAAGGAGGTCTTTTGACTTTCAGATTTTGACTGAATAAAAATACATAGTTTATGTAGATATATAAGCAGGATATTATTAAATAAACAAGGTTTGCTGACTACGTTTTCGTTAAACGGTCAGTAAATGTGAGCTTTAAATAAAATAACTATTTTTTAAGCCCCTTTCGTCGCAAGAAAGCAATAATGCTGTAACAGCCCAAAAACAAATTGTTCACCAGAGCCGAGAAACTTTTTAGATTTTAGAAAAAAAATCGTAACTTTTAAACCAGTGGTGAAGTGAAATGCCATTTTTAAAATGCATAACTGAAAAAATATTACTATCAAATAGTAATATTTAAATCTTTTATAAGTGAAGAAGTACAACGTTTTTGGCGCTTACAGCAGTTGACCTTTTTTGTGTACGCCAAAAATGTTGTAAGCACCGCTGCCAAATGTATGAATACTGAAATCAACTTTATTTTCAGCTGCATAAACTGCTGTAAGCGCAAAAGTATATCAATATAAAATTTTTGAATAGCTGTAAATGTGTGTCGTTATTTTTTTGGGATAAATTCGTTTGGTTTATAACACCGTAACGTACAAATAACGATAACTCACGACCTGTATAATTGTAATAACAACACTAACTTATTTAAAAAAAATTACTGGCAAGTTGTAGTATAGACAAGCGTTATTAGAAAGCAAACAAATAAAATGTAGCAGCCGTCGCGAACACTTAAATGCAATCTTTGAAAATGCTGTAAGCACCAACCGAACGAGTAATGTTTCCGTGTACGTGATTTTGTCGTTTTTCTTTTAAATTGAATATTGTTGTAACCGCCAAACGTAAAAAAAAACAAAGGATTTTGAGGTGTGTTATTAAATTAAAAAAAACCTATTATTGACAAAACGGCTAGTTTTGTCCAACGTCGTACAGTTCTTATCGTTGTAGAGTCACGAGACCCAGATAGATCGACGCAGAAAAAAAACCTTCAAAATGGTACGTAAAAAGTATTTTCATAGGTAGTGGCGGTTATAGCAGTATTACTTTCCTGCGACGTTTTATTTAAGTATACTTAACAATTACTTTATTCTTTTGAAAGTTTGACTTCTTTGTTATATTCTTCATTTAATCATACTTCTGCCGCCCAGGAATAATTGTTTTTCTTTTTAATTCCATTCAAAGTAATAATGACATATAAAATATAAAAATAAATAACAATTTTTAAATACTTAAGGTTCTGGCTTTGTAATATCCTGATTACTCTGAAATGGGTAGATAAATATTTTGTCTACCTAGTTGCGCAAACGAATTAAAATTATCCCATTATCTGATACTGATACTCTACTATACGAATCGGAATAAAATCAATACCAACCTTTTGTACATTACAATATTTCGGAGTCCGAAAAGTTTGCCGGGTAAATTAGTAAAATCGGGCGTCTAATTGACTGTTAAAACAATACCTTTGTGCGTTTGATGTTCACAATTACTTCAAAGAATCTTAATTGGATAAATGTCCTTGAATTCATTAAAGGAATGTCGCTTGGGTTTTGTTATAACTGATAGTTTTAATGCAACTTTAGACGAGTCGGATAACTTCCAGATATGTTTGAGATTGATTTGATTACTAGCTGATTATTAAGTTACCGTGAATATTACAATGCACATTAACCTGGACTCGACTTCCATACTTGACTAGGTTCTGAGTAGTTCAGACTGTTCGTAACCGTTCATACATAAGACACGAACGACGATAGATGGTACTCTTCTGATATCATACTTAACTGCCAACTGTTGGGATATAGCAAAATTTCGTATTACTAACTATACTAACGACATATATTGAAGGGTGCTGAAACTATGATTAACCTTTTACCTCTTGAATGTGGGATGATATTTGGCCACATGATGGTAGATCTTCATAGAAAGTTAATTTCAAAGCTTTCCGAGAAGCACCATTACTGAAATTAAAAAAGGAACGAAATTGGCGCAAGCGATTCTGACCTTGTCCTTGTACAGTTTTTTTTCATACATAAGGGTTAATATCGCATTTAAAAAATAAATAAAAAAATGCCTTGGAAACCACATAGACAGGTTAAACTTCAGTTTACAAAAATGAAAATAATGTCAAATTCGACATTGAAAATGTAAATTTGGCGAACTCCGAGTTTGCTAATACTCGAGAGGGTTATTTAAACGTAATTCTTTTAAATGAATTGTGAGTATTTTTAACCCTTAGTATATCACCATTTTTTGCGCAGATCGTGAATAAATACACTCAGAATAATTAAGTGAAAGCGGATGAAGTATTGAACCAAAAAACAGTTTGGTTCCATCTAACACTCCCCAAATTCTGTAAAATGGCAGGTAAATTGTTAACACACACTCGAATCGAGAACATTTTAGCCAGACTAGTTAAGTACCCGGCGTTGCTAGGGTTTTTTTTACAGATTTTTTTAAATCAGTTAGAGACAATCCTGAAAAGATGGTAGCTGTGATGAATAGTACCTTTTTACTTCGCCAGAGTTGCGTTAGCGTTATGAGTTGGCATATAGGAATAATCAACTTTACCCAAGGTTTATGGAACTAGTCGTGACTTACTAACTAAACTTATTTTGGGATTAAAAAGCTTAAACACAAAACAACATTTTGCACAGCTGGTAGATAAAAATGTGTGTATAGTAAATAGTTGTTTGTCAGTTAGGTAAAATTTAAAATACATTTTCACGGAGAAATGCGTGTGAATAAATATCGTAAATGTGAGAGCGTTTAATTCTTCATTTTTTAATAATATCTTTAGTTTGTTACATTTATCTGTAATCATTTGAACTATTTATTCTCTTCTTATTTTCTTGGTGTATCACGATTCAAGTAAATGAATACAATTTGGGAGGCGGGTATGCGTACCGCTGACCCTAGTGCCATTTATTGAATAACCAACACCCCTGTCATAGCTCAACTCAAAAAATAAGCTACGTTTGGTGACTCAGCAGGGATGCAATGAGGTTTGTCTAGGTCTTGGCGGTGAATGCGTTTGCCCATCTATTGCGTGGTGATCCATTTTAGGAGAGACTAGTTGAGGGAGACTATTTGACTTCTCCAGCTGGACTCTCTCGACCCATCGCCTTGCATCGCAGTGGGAGGGATGGATCAATGCGACTCATCTGGACACATTGACCCCAGATTCCTACCCACCCCTCATACCTTTTTCCTTCCCAGAGCTTATTCTAGTTACTTTCCCTAAAAAGACTCTCAACACAGCATCCCCAAAGATGGCATAGATCCCGAGGGAATTTTTTCCATGACATCCTGTATGGAAGTATTGTTAAAAAGTAAATAAATATCGAAAATAGGATAGCGTTCACTTCTTTGCTTTTCAATAATATTCTTAGTTTGTTAAATTTATTGGCACTAATGAACTCTATTTTCTTTCTGGAATGTTCCTAACAACTTTTTACAACCACCTTTTACAACCTCTTTTTACAGCCACCATCAAATATTTCATGACGGTCCTATAACTTTACATTATTTGAGGATCTCCTAATTCGTATATTCCACCAAGGTATAAGGTTGTACTACATGCGTGCCTCAGGGAAGTAAATCTCTGTCAGTTTGTTTGTAATCTCTGGCCTCACTGGCCACTGCCACCCGAGGGTTGATATCAGAGCTCTACTGTGTCCTGCGGCCTCGCTTCCTTTCGTGACAAACCCATCCAGGCATCAATAAATAAATAAATACAATTTTCACCTTTTTGGGCATCAATGGATAAACCAACCATTTCGATGAATACTTTAAAGGGGAGGTAGAATTGTTTCCACGTAGGATTTTGATTGGCTTAGTGTGGGTGACAATTTGTATACCAAATACCAGGGCTGCAATTCTCCACTAACGAATAAGAGTTACTCGTTACGCGCCATCTGGGAATGAAAAATTACTCGTCATTTCGACGAAGTTTGTCGAATGTTTAATTTTTACCTATTCTTAAATGCCGAAGGGTTGAAGATATGCTTATATTGGTAGCCCTGTGTTTATTGTCTGTTTATGTTTTTGACGTTTCACTTTCCTTGAAATAGTTGGCGAGTATACTACTCAAAATCAAAAACCGTTTTGCCCACCGCGGAAAAATAATTTAATGCTGCTAACACCTGCAAAATGACATTGAAACATATCATTTAGGAAGTTAATTTTCATGTGAAAACTATCTAGCCTCCGGCGAAACATTATATCAAAGCATCTCCTTCAATTTACTCTACATTTCGTATTGCAACCAATAACGCTGGTAAATCAGCCATTATATGGAACTTTAAAACAACTTTGTATAGTATTAATATTGTGAGTATACGCACACAATTAATTTTATGTTATATTTTATTTTACTTACTATTTTGGGCTTATATTATATTGAATCATCGTATTATTATTTTGCTTATTCGCACTAAATTTTATTATATTCAAATGTGTGGTTTTCTTACAGTTACTACAAATGCATTTATCTTGTTACACTTAATTACTGTAAACAATTTGTAAAATGTTCGTGTAACAGTCCTCAAGGGTGGTAATAATAAATATATAATGATTTTCCTTCGAAGAGCTTCGAAACGATCTTCGGTTAGGATGTGATGTACCTACTAGATTTTGATAGTTTGGTCGATTAACGAGTGGTCCCCGCCACTCGTTGTTCGGTGTACGTACTTTAGACGGCGATTACGAGCACCCTCGAGTGGAGAATCGCACCCCTGAGCGACTTTTGTCTGTTCTTCGCAACATACACTACTACTTATACACTCATACAATGAGCGCATTAAACAAGGTATAGATCACACAATTAGAGTTGACATGTTTTTGCTGCCGACGGTGATTTCCTTGTCAAACGTGAGAGCAAATTTTCGTTGTTTGTTTTTGGGGTGTTATGCCGTGTTGTGCTACCTCCTTCTTTAGCCGACGTTTCGGACAGCGTTGCAGTGTCCATCATCAGGGCAGATCCGGCAGATCCGTCGATGTGTCGTCGGCTAAAGAAGGAGGTAGCACAACACGGCATAACACCCCAAAAACAAACAACGAAAATGCTTTTGGCCGTGAAAATCTAAAAACGTATGTGAGAGCAAATTGTTTACGCCAGCTAATTGTTTTTAGCGAAAAAGGGACGGCAAGTATACCTAGTACCCTTACTACACATTATAAATTAAACAGAACAATTTCAGTTGTTGGTGCATGGGTGAGTAATGTGAAATATTCCTGCGTAATGCGTAACATTATTCAAGTTCAATGAACTTTTAATATTTTCAATAGGAGCTACTTATCATATAACAGAGAAGCGATAAAGTAGGTTAATTTATAATAATTCTTTATTCGAAATGCGGATTTATTTTTGAGGTATGATGCAAATAACGGAGGTAGCGCACCGCGGCATAATAACCCGAAAATAAATTATTTCCGTGAAAATTTCAAATCATATCTCGCGTATTTATTTGGTTTAAATAAGAGTGAAGGTAAGTTATTGAGAAAATGCGCGTGGTTTCACTGAACTAGGTCCATTGGACATGTACATATTATTCTTTGAATAGCTATCATTTTCATAGGTTTATTTATTTATTTGTTAGAGACAATTTTTTTACATACATATAGTTAGGAAGCTTTGACTGTCCAACTAGGAAAGTTTCCCATTTTAGAACAGTCAAATTGCCCAGTTAGTGGTGCTACATTTTTTTATTTGAATGGGTCTTACATTTTTATAGCATCATTGGATTCGATAGGGAAATTTCTTCGTTTGTTTTATTTATTTATTTATTATAGAAGGATACAAAAAAGTACAATTTACATATAATAAAGCTTTGCCTGTCCAACTAGGAAAGTTTCCCGTTCCAGGACAGACAAATTGACAGGTTTTAGTTCATATTATTAGTCCTTAAGAAATGTACATAATTACATAACAAAAAACTGAAAACAGTAAAAAACAAAAAAAATATATATTTTTCTCTGTGTTGTGTAATGAAGAAATATATACATATATGTTTTTTGTGACAATGTAGAAAAAGTAATATGGTAGCATATATTCTATTCGGATTTACCGAATTAGCCTGGTAACATATACTATATTCAGATTTACAGAGTATGAGATAAGTAGGTAAGTTGGTAGTATTTAATGTGTAAACCAGGTACCTGATAACAAGTTTGAAAGGCAATGATCGTGAGGCATTTTTTATTAATTACTTTCAGCTTTGCAATTCCTACAAATTACAACATACCATGATTTTCACGGCTCTGCAATTAAAAGGTAATGCACCACGTCGTGTAAAATTCTGGAGCAGGCTGCTAAGAATAAAACTCCTTATGTAAATGGCGATAAGGTTTAAATTCCCGTTGAACACCAGCCGTCTATTCTGATTTGTTTACAAAAATACATCGCCAAAAAGCGTGTTTTATTTTATTTTGCGAATCTCAGGCACAAATATTTAAATACTTTATAATAATTTCTTAAAGAATTAATTTTTAAATTATACAATAAAAAAATAACAGAAAAAAGGTTCTCAAGTAGGAGATTTTGATTTATACAGCATTTTTTAAAGGGCTGATACGTTATTTTTTCTGGGCTTATAAAAAGACTAATAAAAAACACTGAATTATTGCAAAGCCAAATGTGTGTTATACTTGCAGTATTTATTTATTAAAAGAATTTTATACCTAGTGTAGAGTGTAGATATTGTGTTATTTCGCCCGCCATGCTAGGGATGTCCCTGTGTTATGGCGGGTGAAGTATGCAGATTATATAATTTAAGGTAATAAAGTACGTTTAGTGATAATATAATAATTAATTATAATGAGGTTTACAGTTAATGCAGCAATGAATGTGTATTTAATCAATGCATCTAGGCTACTTCTAAGCGCTGTAATTTTTGAACAAAAATTACAGAATTTTGCTTTGCGTAGTGCATCACGTTAAATATATAAGATTTTTTTCCATCGTACAGAAAAATATTTTGTTTTCAATATCTCTGAAATTTGGATTTTATGACCTTGAACAACCATCTGTGCGTTTTAGAACTGTATACACCTTAACTCTAAATGTATTTGTAATCTCTCGTGTCTTTACACCAGATATCCTATTTTAGCAAGAGTGATGGCACTTCTTTGGAAGGGAAAACTTCTGCGAGAAAAAATCCGAATTTACATCCCTTTAAGGATTTTCGACGAGCCTTCGAGATGATAGTTTATATTCTAATCTGAGTAAACCGCCTGAAATAGTAATCCGGGAACAACATAGAAATAAATTGAATTCGTGTTAACTGAAAAGAAAGACGTATGTACCCAATTAGATGTGTACGGAAAAGAGCGAGAGAAAAAACAACTTCTCATCACCAGCAAAGAGGGCTATGTGGAAAATGAGTTTTAAAGATTTTTCCTCTTTCTATTTTATATCTTGAAGATATTAGTTGAGTAAATTAAAGGGTGAAAATCTCGAGATTCTCTTATCCGCCCAAGGCCTTCGAACGTACGTGATACTTTCATGTTGATAGCACCTTTCTGCACTATCTCGTATCACGTACGTATTTTTTTATGTTTTAAAAACTTTTATTTTAATAAACCTATTGTAAATGCATATATTTTGACAAAATCTTATCAGGTATGAGTATTTTGCGGAAATAACCCCAAGGTAGGGCGGTTAATGATATTTGAAGGTTCCAAATGGTTTTTATGAAAAATAGTATTATAAAAGCGTTCGTAAAATTTTAAAATTTTCAAGTTACGCCCAGTTATTTAATTAAACATTGTCATTAAAGATTCATTCAGAAGATAAATTCAGCGCCATTTTGTATTTTTTTCTAACATTTGAAAGATTTCCGTTAAACGTCAACTATATGTGCGTTTCCGATTTATCTCAGATTCTAACAAATTGATATGCTTAACAGCATGATAGCTGTCTCCTTCTAATCAAAATTTGAAGAAGTCTTGGAATCGGCATTTAACTGTCAAAAAACAAAATAGCGCTGAATGGCTATTTGATATCAAGATTACATAATTTTTTTGGTGAAACAACCCGTCCTAGAAGTAATTTGGTTTTGTTCGAAACACTTCTAGATTGAACTATTGAAACACAACAGAGTTTTTTATTCGTGGTCTTCATAAAACAGTTATCTACTCACCAAAATATTCCAGAGAAGATTACAAATTAAGAACACATGAAGATACAGTAAAACATCACATATGAATAACCTCATAATTTGGAGACCAAACCGTGGAATTGTTTTCTATATGACTCCTTACTAGTAACATATATAATGTTTTTACAGTATTGACATTATTTAAATCACTAGATTTAAATACTTTAAAATAAATCCCAACATTTACAAAGCATTATTGGTTATTATTTCTAACTAACTAACCATCACGCCGTTTCCCCGCAGGGGTAGGCAGAGAGGACGAACCGCCAAACACCTCGGTCTTGGCACACACTCTTTGCCTCATCCACATTCATACATCGTCTCATACATACTCTTCTATTTTTCTGACTCCTGACATGGCCCGACTCAAGTATCTGATTCACTTGATCGTGCCATGTCTTTCTCGGACGTCCCCTACTTCTTATACCATTCACACTTGCATCATATATTCTCCTTACGCTCCTTTCTTTGTTCATTCGCTCTACATGCCCAAACCATCTGAGGGTTCCTTTCTTAATTTTACTCATTACGCTTACCAGCCTTGCATTCTTTTCGAATCTCCACATTTCTCACACGATCATACATGGTTTTACCACACATACGCCTCAGGGATCTCATTTCAACTGCATTCAGTCTACTTTCATCCTTCCTCTGCCAGTTCCATGCCTCACTGCCATACATCAGGGTAGGTACAAGCACTCCATTGTGGACTGCTAACTTCGCTTCTTTGGACAGCTTTTTGTTAGCGCCAACAGCATTCAGTCCTCCATTAATGGAGTTACCTGCATTTACCCTCCTTTCAATGTCTCTATCAGCCTTCCCATCTCTCGTAAACATACTACCCAAATTCACAAACTCATCCACCTGCTCCAAGTATTCATCATTCACAACTATATTGCACACCGTTTTTGGACTCTCTCTTTCAAACACCATGACTTTAGACTTACTTACATTCATCATTAACTCATTCTTCATACATACTTCGTTCATTCTAGACACGAGCGATTGCAGATCTTCCATACTGTTAGAAATCAGCACCGCATCATCAGCATACAACAGGCAACATACTTTCAGATTACTCAATTTCGCGCCTAACCCTACCTCTTTCAATTCTGGCATACAATTATCCATGTATAGATTGAATAACCACGGTGACATTACGCAGCCTTGCTTTACACCTTTTGTGATGTCAAACCACCCCGTAAAACCACCGTTCACTCTCACACATGCAACGCTTCCCTCATATAGAGCCGCAATTGCCTGTATAAGATTTGTATTCAACACAACACCTTCCATAGCTTTTTCCTGTCGACTCGGTCGTATGCTTTTTGTAGATCTACAAAGGCACAAAAGAGTTTCTGGTTTTTTGCCAGAAACTTTTCAGTGAGCATTCGCAATGAGAAAATCTGGTCCATGCACCCCTTCCGCTCATAAACGCACCTTGCACATCCCATATTTTATCATTTGTTTTAATTCTTACCCTTTCAATCAATATTCTACCATACAGCTTGCCTACTGTACTTAGCAGGCTAATAGCCCTATGGTTCCCACATTCCATACGTGACCCTTTACCTTTGTATAATGGCATGATTACAGCCCTTCTCCAATCTAATGGCGTGTAACCCTCCTTTAAACACTGGTTAAAAAGTTTGCATAACCATGTGAGAATAATATGGTTATCTCCTTTAAAGTATTCGGCAGCAATATTATCGAAACCAACAGCCTTACCATTTTTCATACATTTAATCGACTTTCTTATTTCATCCATGCTGATTTTGTCAACATTCACTCCGTCATCGTTCATACCCGATTCACCGCTGCAATCATTATCACCCGGGTTGCTTTCAAAGACTTCCTCAAAATATTTCATCCATCTCTCTTTTATTTCTTCCTCATTCGTCAACATTTTTCCATCTTTCGATTTTATCACTTTCTATATGCTTGATAAAGTTGAGTTTCGTGTCAAACCAAATACCTAAGCCATTAATTTCCGAGACAGATACTGGTAGAAGTAAGTGTAAAACGTGTACATTGAAGAGTTAAAAACAATATCAAATGAACAAGCAAGAGGTGACATTATTGTGTTCGCATCGCTAGTTAGTACTGTACACAGTGACAAGAACAATAATAATAAAATCAAATATTATCCCCCGCTTGGGCATCGTTATGAGATCTTAAATTGGAATTTGTAAAGATGACTTTCACGTAAGATCGAGTTGGAGAAACGACCCGTTATCATGCCGACATCAACAACTTTTAACAAAAAAGCTTATGATAAAAATAATTTTAAAAAATCTGGCTTAAAGTTAACAAATATAATATATCAGGGGTGCTAGCACGGTTGATCGATATGAAGTTACCGACCGATTGTAGGTAACTTCATATCGATCCCTAGGACAACTGCAGATCGTAAACGAATAGGTGACAATTCACAATTACTAAGTGTCCTAAATATATTCGATATCAACTGTCGTGTATACGTTATTAGTTATTATCGATCGACCATGCTAGCACCCCTGTTTTTATCTTCAATACTTTAATTAATCATACCCCGGATGAAAAGAAATCTCATAAAAATTATAATGCAATGCAGGTACCTACCTATAGTATTTTATCTACGTTTCCAGCACCACACAGAAAAAATACAATAAAATGTAAATATGAAAGTGTCAACCACTTCTTCTATCCAACATGGGTCGCCTGTCAGGTAAGTGTGTGCTTCAGAATGTTTATAGGAACGAACAAAACATTTATTATTTAAGAGATACGCTTTTATTTTCTTTTCGTGACATAAAACTCCTTTGGTAAAACACTTCAGTTCAACAAATAAGTCACACTATTTCAATTATTTACTATCACAAAAGTTACGGTTGGAAGCTTGGAACAAAGAAAAAATACTTGAAACGTTTTGAAAGAATCTTTAAATATGCCATATTTTTTCATCTTGAAACGCAGCCAAGTAATATGGTAAGCAAACTTTTTCCTTGAAATTTGAACTCCAACAAAATTAATACAATTACAAGCTAATTTCGTCAAACTTTAGAAGAATGTTTTGCGCCAAGGGATTGTTCGTACGATAAAGCAGTGTATTTGCACGAACATTTGAAAAAAGTTAGCTTGTCAAGTTTACAAAATAAAAACTGTTTTATAAAGATTGCACAGTAAATGAAGTTTTACTTTTTTTTTAAGTACTCCAAATGAAATAAGAATATCAACTAAATGTTTGTTAGCGTAAGTAAGTTTTATTAGCGTTAGTAGGTAATGGAAAACATTTTTCTTTGAATCCAAACTAAATTGAATTGACGCATTTCTAAGCAGTGATTATAGTTACCATTGAATTAAACTAAAAAAACTGCCTTAGGGCGTAGGTACCTATTTATAGAACAATTTATGTTTATTATATTTTAAAATTATATTTATATTCAAAGAATATGTACGTATGGATGAAATAACAGACAGGACCCGTCAGCGTTTTCCTTTTTTTAAAGTTGCACCGAATACTAACTCAAGACTAGAGTGACAAGCCTGAGCGCCTGACGGATTTTGAGGTGTCAAGTGATTAAATAGAGCAACGACAGTTTTGAAAATTGCGGCGTTTGTTGTTGATACTCGTTGTTACTGCTGATTGTTTTACCCCAAGCACACATAAACAGAAAAAAAAACTGGCCTGCCAAAGGAATCCATCTCATCTGTAGGCGATTTCTACTTTCCTTTCTCATCCAAGAACGCCATCTAATAATATTGTGAATCCAACCAAGTCTTAGCGGAGTTTAATACGAGAAGATACCCCTACAAAACAAATTTAATAGTACCTACCTACTATCATTTTTTTAACTTTAATCCATTGGATAGGAAAGCAATCAACGCAACCTGAATAATTTACAATCCTCTGGCCTTCCTGCATACGAGTAGTAAAATAATTTCCTGCAGATATTTTTAATTATTTAGTATTTTGAAAAAGAGTTACAAATTATTTATTTTTGTTATACAGACCTAACTAGTTACTTATTTAGAGGTTGACAGTCTACATTCTACATATTACAATAATACAATTGTTGTTTCATATTTATTCTATGACCACTTGGACCTCTAATTTAAAAATAAACAAAGAGCATATTTTAGTGTGTTGCCGATGTTTGTTGTGCTGTGTTTATGGATCGTGTAAATTTTATTATTTTTTAAATTTTTAAAAATCTTTTATATTAAGCATATTTTTTTCAGGATAAGTTTTAAGTTAACAAGTTACATTTGTACATGTATACCTAGTCAATATAGTGACGTCAGATTCCCCGACACAAAGAAAGCAATTAAAATGCCTAAAAGTTATTATATTTTATCGGGTGATATATCGTCGTCCCGGCTGTAATTTAATATGTGATAACTTTGATACGCACATGAAATCTCAGAATAATGTGGCTCAGAGAGGAGAAATATAGGAACATAAAAGTCATAAATACAAAGCACTGAGAGTGGTGGGAAACTTGGCTAATTAGAATGGGGTAATGTGAATTATGTGAAAGCTTTACCACCATGCACTCGCTTACTTAAAATTATGAACCAGGTCAGACTTATTAAAATAATTATATTATATGACGTCAAACTATTTTATTTACATGCATTTAAATTTATGTGTCTCTCAGGGTTGAAACACGAGCAAGAAAAGTTTCCGAGTAGCTGAGCTGAGTTAGAGATAGTTTTGAGATAGATCCAGAAAGGAAAATAATACTTTTCTTCCGTTCTGAAGTTCGCAACATTTTTTTTATTTTTTTATTTTTTTATTAAAGGTTTGTCAATAGTGATTTATATCAAATCTCTCACAAAAACAATTACAAAAAGCATGGTTGATATTATCACTAATTAAAGACAAACACAGCATTGGTAACATAACTTATCTTTACGAATATTTAGACATCATTTTGGTGAATAGGTACATTACTTATATTCGGCAAGTTACTATCCCATTACATACATGTAAACAATATAGGAAAGCTACAACTTTGAGAGAGCAAAAATATAGATAGATTATTGATGTTGCACAACATTTGCACAATACGAATATTATTACTAATTTATGGTTATAATAATGATTTGTATGTTAAAGAAGGTAAAACATATTTGACATACCTTTTTATTACAAAAATAATTTTTCAGTTTGGTTGTGTATTTTGACTTTAAATCCAAAACTACGTTTTGTATGGAATCGGCCGCGAATAATGGCATAATTAATAGCCATTAATTATGCCATTTATGAACTTTCCACTAATGATATGATAGTGGATAATAAAAGTGTAACAATATTGTAAGTGAGTGTTTTTATTATATTTTAATTTATTATTTAACCACTCGAGCGCTTTGTGCCACATTATGGCACTATTTACAAAACCTCGGATTGCTTTGTTGCCAAAATGTGGCCAATTTTCAATTTTTTTTGTTTTATTAAAACTACTATATAATACATCGTACATTCAAAATATAACAAAATAAATATTCTCTAGATTCTTTAAAATGTTTTAAGTTTAAGGATTTAATTATATTTTTTTATAAATCCTACAAATATGCGATAATAGACAAAAGATAGGGGAATTCATTGGCTACATAGAACTATAATCAGTTTGTATGTCTCCATATTCAAATTCGGAGGTATGATTTTTTAATGTGGGCGGAAAAATTTCCTTTAGCAATCCGAGAAAAAATATTTTAATTGCTCTGTCGCTCCAGTGGTTAAGCTGATATATGATAGGGGGGGGGGGATGTGGAAGGAAAGGATTAGGATAAAGAGACGAAGGACTATATGGGAGAGTAGATTGAATGATCTACTTTGAGTCATGTTGT
This sequence comes from Limnephilus auricula, assembly GCA_951813805.1. NCBI lineage: Eukaryota > Metazoa > Arthropoda > Insecta > Trichoptera > Limnephilidae > Limnephilus > Limnephilus auricula. Next base: position 8,084,367 of record OX638402.1, on the reverse strand, counting down.
TTACTGAGGTTTCGTTTTATGTCTCGTAAAGTCGAGTTAAAAATGTCTATGAATTAGGATATAAAGAACTATATACTATTATAGAACACTCTTTAAAAATGTGTTAATGTGTTTACCGCACAAGAATATCTGCTCTCAACCGTCTGGAGCCAGTGAGACTATGGTCACAAAACAAATTCCGCAAATATGTAATAAATTTTTTTCTGTTGAAATAATAGTTGTGAAACAACATAAATTAATTTACTTATTTAAAAACTCAACTATATTATGTATCACGTTTAAAAAAAATATTCATCAGTATTTTGTTTAAAAGAGTACCTACAGGTATATCTAGTGAAGTATTGTAAATAACTGGTGAACATATGTTAAATCAGACCCTACCCAAAAAGTTCCTCCAAAAATACTTATCAGTGTTTCATTGTGAAGTTACTCTGAGGGATAAACGTGATCAATTACTTCCGCATCTGTGTTCATATTCAGGACATACTAAGGTAAATTGTGCTCAATAGAGACTATCCCATATAGTTGACATTTTTCGCAAGAAAATTACTGGTTTTTACGATTTTCATACTCAACAACTCGGCTCTGGAAGGAGCTGCAAGTTTTTGTAGTTTCTTCCTGAAACATCTGTTTTGTCGGCACACGTTATTATATGTTATATTATCTCAAAATATTTGTATGTGAAACAGGAATAAAAATAAACTCTTTCTCTTATGACCTAGATTTCTCTAAATGAAATATTAGCTATTAAACGTGTTATTTTTTTTAAAATATGAACACAAATATTACATAAAATATACGGATTATAATATTTTGGTTTTGATTTATTAATTAAGAAAAAAATACCAATATACTTTTGTGGAAACCGAAATTTTTATAAAATAAGAAAATTGCTTTTAATTTAGTAAATTTCCAATGTAAACTACTTTTGCTCTGGTTAAACTTAAAGCTAGAACACTTATTTTTTATCTCCCAGGGGTGCTAGCATAGTCCATCGATAAGGATCGGTAGGATAATTGTCGGTAACTTCTCTTCGTTCCTTAGAACAACTGCAGATCGCAAACGAATAGGTGACAGTACACAATGACTAAGTATCCCTAATATATTCGATATCAACTGTTGTTTGTACGTTAGCGATCTGCAGTTGTCCTAGGGAACTATGAGAGGTTACCGACAATTATCCTACCGATCCTTATCGGTGGACTATGCTAGCACCCCAGTAACCTTCTTGTCAAGGTTCTGGCAATGGAGAATAAGTACATTTTTTATTGTTTGTTGTGTAATTCGTATTACCACAATATATTTTTTTACGTAAAATAAATCGATTTAAACAATTATTAAGTTCTGTTAAATATTTATTATTGTAACAGCTGTTTCGGCATTCATTTGTGAATAGTTCACATGCTATGTCTGAAAATGACTTTGGTAATCAAGTTAACCCTCTAGTAATAAAAAATACTTGTGTTCTTGTGTAGTTCTTTACAAACCTTCTGGATAAATTGCTCACTGAGATTCCTGATTACTAAAGATTTCCAAACAATGTGCCTAGGAGAGAGATAACATTTTTCACAGAAAAAGTTTGTTCATTTACCTTTGTGCATGTAAGGATAACAATAATATGTTTGCCAGACTTATTAAAAAATATTAATAATCTTTATATCTCAAGATTTCAAAGTTCAGACTTATCCAACACAATATTTGAAAGTTTAACCGACCTAATTACCAGCAGGGTAGCTGAGAGAGCCGAAATACATCGATTGGAAGTTAATTGAACAAAGTCGTGATCGTAAACACGTCTAAACTTTGAGATGTTTGAGATTCCTCCAAGGGTGTATTTAAGGGGGTTAGGTTTAGGGGGTTTGACCCCCCCCCATTCGCCTCATATTGCCCAGGAAAAAAGAGAATAGTACTCGTAGATTACATTCCCGGAAAACATTATTTGAACCATCTCATTCATCAATGTGATTTAAATAATATGTTGTTCTAAGTAGAGGTTCCAAAAATTTTTCTAATATATTTTCTGATCCCCCCTTTCTCCCATGTTCCCTCCCACAGGACCGAACCTCCCCTCCAGGGTTGAACCCACCCCGTGTGAAAGCTATAGCGGTGCCCTTGGATTTCTCAACCATTCTGCTAACTCTTATACCCACGTCACGATAATTAAAAGCTTTGTTTTCAGCTAACCTAACCTTGCTTCAAAAACTTTTTTTCTGGTCTATGCAAAGATTCGTTGGTTTTGAGTTATATTTGAATGATACTTAAAACGGTGTTTGAAATAGAAAGAATTTGTTAAATTATAAAAACATTTATTAGATTCGACTTCACCTGTTGTTAAAACTCAACATGGTTTTTTAAAAAGTTTAAAATACTATATCTATATTGTTCTCGGTGTTTGTAAAAATGTATACTAAAAAAATATACGTTAATGTAAAGGAAACTTTAAAAAAAATCGTTAATCATTAAGAGCGATTGACCAGCGGCTGAGAATAAAAGTTTAATAATGCTTTCAACTGTACAGGGAAGTTCCAATGAGAAAGATCGATTATTCCCCGTATCAAATTTTTTAAATAAAAAAATTAATATCGGTTTATTTCATTCAAAACTTGCATTAATATATACCTACTCTCAAGTAAGCAATGAAAATGCTCAAAACGGACGATGATAAATTATTAAATATCGTGTACTTCTTGTAGGTGTTTTTTATCATGAGTTTTTATGATTTTTTTTAAATGTCCAAACAAAATAAGTGTGTAAAATTTTTTTGTTTGTAAGACCTTAAATAAATAGAAAAACTGAGGTATTTTTGTCAGAACACGTTCTCGGAATTATTTTTTAATGATTTAAATTTAACTAAAATTAAAATTATGAAAACTGTGTTTTCAAGATTATGTATTGATTTATTTTGCTGTATGATTATACGATTTGAAATTTGTGTTATTTAATTAGTATCTTGTTTGAAAATTGAACAAATTTTCCAACGATCAACGGTATAACCTTTGTATATTAAAACTTAAACATTGAAACACTGTTAATTTGTTCGTAAGAACTTCAGTCACGTTTTTAACCGTTTTTACTATTAAAATGATAGTTTTTCGAATAACATTTTTCTCCGTGTAGTGAGCAATTGAGATTCTTATGGGGCATTCACATAATTAAAAAAAAAGAATGGCGGTCTCTCAGCACAGCTTCCCAACCTCCGTCTTCCCGATCTTTTTCCTTCCCAGCTCCCTTCTACCTAACAAGGAATCCCAATTGGGGATGCCATACACGCATAAGCCGGCAAATTGGGCGGTGTCCACTTAAAAAAGAGAGAAGCTGAAAGCATTTTCCAAACTAATTAATTTCCTATGCCTACTTCAAAATATTCTATTCATTCCATTAAGAGTCTCCGGACACATTTTATGTTCCTATGAGCAATAATTATTACCTTGTAAATGTATTTATTATAAAAAGCTGTGGCAAATTTAATAAATTGTGCCCAAACATCATTGTATTATTTAACACGAACCTCACTAAATTCACAACATTCGTAAAAAAATAACATTTCATGGAGTATGTTTAACTGTAAACTAAATATTTTAATTTTATTTTTTTAGCTCTATACCTTTCCTCTTTTGCGTTCTTTCAGCAGTTAGAATTTGAATAAAATCACCCACTCAAAGATATTATTGATATTCATTCAAATTTATATATAAACCTTGGAAATATTTCATAAAACACTCTTTGCAGATTTAAGTAAGAATTGTTTATATTAGGTATATTGTTTTGTATTTTTATTAAATTTCAATGTCGTTATTTTATTGGTCAATGACATATTTATTCTTAACACTGTCATATGAGTTTTCAAAGACTGTTGATAACGCTTATAAATAATTTTTTTTTTATTAGATTATAATTATTATTATAAGCCACAATTAAGTCCCGTCGGCGGCATGTATCTTTTCTCGGAAGATTTTTTCAATGTGGATGAGTATTTCAGGCTAATAATCATTGCTTACTAGCTGATTCCCGGCATGCGTTGCAATGCAATTTATTAGACCCGTTCCTTCCCCTCTCGCGTCTTCTTCCCCTCACGTTTCCCTCCACCCCTCCCGGATTTACCTCTTCCTCCCGCCCTCTTCCCTGCCACCTTACTCCATAAAATACACCCATTTTTCAAACAACTTGCTTGAGACCTATAGATTTTTTTTGTAAATTTCGTAGCGCCAGAGCTCACCAATATATAAACCTGTTATATAGAAACCTTTGCAGACATGTTCACAATAACTCAAAACCAAATTTTCATCGCAATCGGAAATAATTTCATAACGTTAGAGCTCAATAGCCTATATGTTATTCTGATGTATGAGCTATATTATTGTAAAGTTTCATTAAAATCCATTCAGTAGTTTTTGCGTGAAAGGGTAACAAACATACATACATCCATACAAACTTTCGCGTTTATAATATTAGTTATAAGAAATAATTTTATAACGCCAGAGCTCAATAGCCTATATGTTATTCTGATTTATGAGCAAAATTATTGTAAAGTTTCATTAAAATCCATTCAGTAGTTTTTGCGTGAAAGAGTAACAAACATACATACATCCATACAAACTTTCGCGTTTATAATATTTTTAAGATAAGATAACAATTGTGACCCTTTGTGCTATGCATAAAAATCTTGTCTTAAACATTAGTATATCAATTAAAAATAATAATTAGAATATAATTGCTTGGAAGATAAATAAATCTAGAATATGTAACGCGATGCATTTAATTCAAGCCTTCTTCGTCCAATAACATCAGAACCATTAAGCCCATCAGGAATAAATTTTACTATCGAGTCGTCATTGGCGTTAGCAACACGTGCGGCGATAATCCACGCTCCATAGAATTTAATTACTGGCGTTAAAATTAAATGCATTTTTCTCCACCCGTTCCCACCCCCTAATCTCCATCCCGTCAATTTCCAGTGTTCGTTTTTCTGGCCTTGTCATTTGAAGGGATTAAACGCAGCGTGTAGCGTGAGGACTGTGAACAGTACCGGCCATTCTCCGCTCCATTTAATCTGACGAGATTACCCTTGGAAACTTTGCTGCAATCTCATCCTGAAATGCATTTCCTATTATCTCGAAGGCCTTGAATTTTAAAGATCTAGCAAACCCATGAGGAGCATTTCACATTACGTTTCATTTTATTTATTTAGAATTTACGGCACTAGTGCCATTCACATACATAAGTTTTTTTTTTTACACAGACATAGCACAGTATTAAATTTTGATGAGTGAAAAATTATATTAAAATGTAACAAATAAAAGAATAACAACTTTAAGAAAGACGGAAGCAAAAACAAAAACCTGTTATGCAGTGACCTCATTTTATAGGTTTTTTCAATAGTTCCACACAGGAAGCCCTGCAGAAAATAATTCCCCTGAGGGCCTATGTCGTCTTTGGGGATGCTGTGTGGAGGGGTTCTTTTAGAGTTTAGTTCTTATGAAAGGAAGGAGAGGATGTTCTGGGAAGAAAAAAGGCATGAGGGTGGGTAGAAATCTGTGGGTCAGTGTGTCCAGGAGTGACGGACGAATGATTCCATCCCTCCTACTACGGTGCAAGGTGATGTTCCGAGAGAGCCCTGCTGGAGAAAGGCTTCCCTCAACCAGTCTCTCCCGATCTGGCATGCCACGCAATTGCCGCCAAGACCCAAAAAAAACTCACCCCATTAACCCGGGTACCCCTGCTAAGTCACCAAACGTAGCAAACCACTTAGGCCGACCTACGGCAGAGGTGTTGGTTATCCAATAAATGGTCCCTGGGGTGGCGGTACCCATACCCGCCTACCAAATTGTAGATACTAATCGAAAACAATAAAAAAAAACTCTTAAAAAATTACGCTTTGCAATAAATTTCAAATGAATATAATATTTTTAAACGTATCCGAAAACTACACACGGTTTTCTATATGTGATAAAGTACGCGTTCTCAGTTTATTATTAAAAATAACCACGTAAAATTTCAAATATGTTAATTTGGAAAGCTAACTTCGAGGTTAACTTTTAGATTTGAATGTGTGGCGTGTTGTATTCTCTTTCCGATACCGTTTAGATTATTCTTCTCACTATAATAGTAAAGGAGACCCAACGATTTCTAGGAGACCTATGTGAGGGATAAATATTATGGTCTCCTGTGCTTGAAAAGGTTAAATGCGGAATATGTAAACCGCATATTGAAAGGAGTAGGTACCTGTCCCTTAGCACATATTTATTCAGTGTTATTTACTCGTTAGCAATCTGCAGTCATGCTAGGGAACGATGAGAAGTTACCGGAAGTTATCCTATCGATCCTTATCAATCGCTGTGCTAGGGGGCCTGATCTTTGGATTTATTTTGACAATGCAAATCAGTTAAGAGTATTATCACTGAAGGGAAACAAACAGGAAAGTTATTATCATGTGAATGTGTTAAAATGATATAATTTTCTTTTTTTGTGCCTAAGATCCAAAATGTATATTTTATTTTAGTAAGTAATTGTACATTTAAATATACACATTATAACATTAGTATTAATATTATCTTATATTTTTTTTAATGAAGTTCTTACAATCTATTTTGAATTTAACAATATTATGGTATGGTTTTTATGGTTTCCTGCAGCGAATTTGGATAATAATTTGTTGGATAAACTGTTTTCTGATTTGTAGTCTTATTTCATTATTTCATTTCGTGACAACCAAAGAAAATCTCACGTATTGCAGTTATGTGTGCCCTTGAAAATAATTTTAACAAACTACAATTTATATTATTTTTTCAACAACCAAAAATAATACAAACATATAATCTACATATCTATATATATATAAACATGAATTCCTGTTTCCCTTGGTCACGCCATAACTTCAGAACGACTTTACCTATTTCATTCATATATTTTTTTAACTGACAACGATTACATAATTCAATTCAATGTTATTAATAAATAATTAGCACAAAAAAAAAATTTAAACTAATTTTGTCTTTGTAATAATAAGATTAATATGGAATGTGAGCATAACAGTAAGACGTAAAGCAAAGAAAAATGTATTACGACAGTAAAACCGATTTTTTTTTATGTGCTGGAATCTTTCAATCGGTAGACTCATTTTCAACGTGACTTATATTTATCATTAATAAAAAATAAATAAATAAATTATTTATTAAACACTGTGGTTCATGTGCATCCTGGCATTTTCCCACCCAGTGAATGATTATCCTCCCCAACCCACTGGGTGACTGGCAGTGGGAAGGAGTAACAGGAATCTTCTCGGATTGCTTTGTTGAATGCTCTAATAGTTTACCCGTGTTATTTCTGTTCATCGTGTGAACAACACACCTACTGTTACCCACTACTGTTGCAAACGGTTCCATGGTTTATCAGATAATTCAAAGATCTACTCGTGTTCTTGTGGCAAACTTCAAGGACATATATCCTTGGCTGGTGAAGTTTTCTTCATTATAAAGGATCGCACTTTGAGACTTATTGCAATGCCGGGTATGTATTATATACAAGAACGCTACCATATAAAATATAAGAAGGCAAAAGTTTAACAAAACGCCTGGAGAATATTGCGATAGTTCGAGCTACGTGGCACAGATGGTTCTAGTGTTAATATTTCATAGAGTTCTCCAACATAATATGTTATTAGTGTGTAGGTTTACCCCTCCTTTGTGAGTATAAAGGTACGGAGAGCAGTGAGAGATTTTAGGTTAGTGACGAAGGAGGAAGAAATGACGCAACTAACTGAACAAATACCCGAGTCTGTCAAGACAGACATAATAAACAATAAGAGTTTTTTTGAGATGATTCATTAATTGTAATTAAGGTAAGGAACATGTACTAGGGTTGTGTGGTGGTTCACCCTCACTGCCTACCCCTAGAATTGTCGTGGTAGGTAAGTTAAAAAAATAACTAAATATAAATAAACAAATTTGCAAGGGTTAACAATAAACCCTTAATACTGTATTAATTATAAATAAATTGTTCTGAGAAATTTATGTTGGATTCTCTCAATGGAAATTACGTGACTGTTGTAGGAAGGGTTCCATATAGAGAAATTATTGTATTCTCGCCTGACTCCTAACGAGAGTTGTATGATGAATGATGAAAGTATGGATTTTTTTAAATCTTTAGATATTATTACAATGAAGTCCACAAGTGTTTAGTAAATAAAATAGCTTAGCATCAAAAATTACTCCGAGGTCCCTTATTACAGGTACAGACAATAAATAAACATTGGTTTTTTTTAATATTTGCTACGGTTTTTTATTCCATAAAAAATTTATACGCTGTATTTTCAAATACAGCGTATGAAAAAAACCAGAATAAATGATCTTATTTCTTCACAAAAATTAATGTTTCATCTATACCATTAATCCGATTGCTATGAAATATTGGTGAGATGTTGCGCACAAGCTCGCGAAGGTTTCTATATACATGTATAATGGTGAGCATTGGCGTTAAGATTTTTTTATTAAAAAATTACAATAGGTTACGCGCGAGTTGAAAATATATGTATTTCATATATTTGCCGAAGGGAAGGATGGAGAGGAAGGGGAATCCGGGAGGGGGAGAAGGAAGGTGAAAGGGGAAGGGGGACGGGTACGGGGACGCATGGGAAATGACACACAGGGGAGAGAATGACGGAGGGGCGAGGGAGAGGGAGGGATTGCAAAGGAGACAAAGTAGCGTAAATATGACAAATCCATGACACGCACAGCTCGCTGCCCTAGTGCTTGTATGTTCAATAGACCATTTGCAAATTTTACAGGGGACGTTTGTTTTTGTTTTTTTTACAGGCAAATTCTAAATAATTCTCGACTTTAGTCATTTCGTTTTATACCGTATTCAATAGACATGTATAAAACGAAATGACTAAAGTCGAGAATTATTTAGAATTTGCCTGTAAAAAACAAAAACAAACGTCAAATTTTGTAAAATTTGCAAATGGTCTATTGAACATACAATCACTAGGGCAGCGAGCTGTATATGTTCACCTGTCGGAAAATCTTTTGATTTAGTCGTGTGCGAACGGTAAATAGAAAAAAAAGTGTATCTAAAGCAGTCCAATTAACAGAATTAAAACACAAACACTTTCTTTCTTTGAATAACATTTCAACGCATGCCGGGTATTCGCTAGTGTTGAATAAAAAATTTAATTTCCCAACCACTTTCATATTCCCCCCCCCCCCCGGTGTGCTGTTCTGGTCAGAGCCTGCTGTGATCATTAAAAAATGACATTACCGGGTGGTGATATTTCAAGCCATTTATATGTGTATAGTAGGGTCATTAAACCAAATGTTTTAAGGACGAATTTCATCCCCAATGCCTTCCGCAACTCTTAATGTATATCCTGGCACATACCGCGTGTTATATTGCGCGTCGTATATCACATTTGCTGACCTTTATTCCAGTGGACGCTCTATAATAACACAATAACATGAAAGTTGATGGTTTTCTTATATGTTTATTCTAACAATAAGGGTAATCCAGCCATAAACTCGACAGGTCAAGGGATTTCGTAATAAAAAACATTTTAGTAAGGGCATTATTACATAATTTATTTAATTAAAACATCTAGGTAAATAGTGATATTAAATCAAAACACTTCAAAAGAAAACCGTGTTTTATTAGATTTCTTTATGGAAGTTACATAATCAGGTTTTTGGACTTGAGAAAGTGCAAGTCGTACCTGTTACTCCCCCGCAGCCGGAACAATTCTTGAGGGTTAATACAGATCACATTTTATGTTTTGGAAAATATCAACAGGCAGATGATGAATTCGTTCGTCAAACTGCCATTATTTATTTATTTATTTGATGCAATATTTTTACATTTTATAATAAAATCCAATAATGTTGGCTTCACTAGGTGGTTTACCCGTGCTGAGGCCTCCATTTTATGTAGAATTTTTTTTTACACAATACGTTTAAAAATATTATATTAAGATAAATGAAATGAAAATGATAAATGAAAAACATAATATTAAGATAAATTAAACTTTAAAACAGAGATTTAAAATTAAAGTAAAATTAAAAATAATAAAGTAGGTGATTGTGTTTTATATTGGTTTTGTGTGTTACGTATATGTTTTATTATTTTATGCAATGAGATTTTGGTAATATTGTCTTTTTTGATCTTTAATCCATTTTGTAATTTTGTGCCGGAATTTTTTTTTTTCCTAAATTTTATTTTCGAGTTATTTCATCGCCTTTGGGTAAACTGTTGTTTAGCGCTACTCATAGGTCTTTAGTAACTTGGTTCAGCAAATATAAGCCTCCAGGAAACTGGTGGAGTGGAAATTTTTCTATGATTTATAATTTTTTTATTAAGTTTTTATTCCGGCAGGACTGGGAGGATACTGCAAACCCAGTCTGCCATAATATTACAACAACTATAGTACCTACAGAGTAAATTCAAATAATAAGAGAAAAGAAGAAATAAAATCAGATTACATATTAGGGAGGTACCAAATTAAAACATAAATACATAAAATTAAATAAAACAAAATAAAAAATTAATAATATTATTGGATCATCCATCAGTGACGTATTCACCTTCACGAAAATCAGAATCTTCTTAACTTTAATGTTTGTAGTTCTAAACCGAGTTTATTTAGATGAGTATAAACGTTTCTTTTTTTAATTTAATTTTTTTTATTAAAGGTTTGTCAACATTGATTCACATCAAAGCTCTAACAAAAACAATTACAATAAGCATGGTTGATACTATCACTAATTAAAAACAAACACAGCATTGATAACATAATATTCTTTACAAATATTAATTTGAGCTTTAAATCTTGTTAACAGATGTTTTAAAGGTGGCCAATGATGATGACCTTGTCAAAATGGAATGGTTTTTATATTATACTAGCTGATCCCTGGAATGCGTTGTAATGCCACTTAAATAAAGAAATGGTTTCTCCCCGCGTGTCCTTTCCCATTCGTCACCTTTTCCCATCCGCCACCTCTTTCCTACCCTCATCCCGTTCCTTTCCCGGGTTCCCTTTTCACCTTCGCCGCGTTCCCCCTCCCCTCTCCCGCTGTCCCCCTTCACGCGTACCTCCCCCTCACAAGTTTCCCTTCCATCTTCTCCGCCTTCCCCCTCCCTCGTCCTCCCTCCCGCGAACCACCTCTCTTTCATTCCCTTGTGCCCTTCCCGTATTCCCCTCCCCCTCCAATTTTTTTACCCATAAAATATAATTACAATTTTTTTTTGCAAATTTTATAACACTAGAACTCACCAATATAGAACTATTGCTATATAGCTTAAAAAAAAAAAAAAAGCAAGTCGAAAGCTTCAGAGATCAACCTGTGGAAGATTGATGGCAAGGCTCTCCTGCAGAAGTACATCCCCTTGGAACACAATGGAAAAACCCTTCACAAGTGTACTTGTGTTTACTCTGGATGGAACGCGGACAACCGAGAGAACTATTACCCCGTGACAGAGATCCTGGACAAGAACCCCAAGACAACGGAGAAGCAGCCATGTGTGGCGATAGACCTTGCGGAGCTTATCAAAGTTAAAGATAAAATTTAAAACATAATTTCATTATAATATAATATGTAATATTTTTAAGCAACATTTTTCATCATTTTTTTTGGCCCGAGAAGTATTTAATAATTTTATTGTAGAGGTTAATAATAATTCAAAAACATGGCAAATTTAATTAACCTTTTCTCTTTGTCTCTTGTAAGATCCCAACGTCTTGAATTTTTTTTCTATAAATGCCCAGTTTTTTTTCTTTTCATAGTTATAAGTTTTGTTTTCATTAGGCTTTTCTTTTGTATGGAAATTGATCTGAAATTTCTTATTGTTTTATCACACTGAGTATAAGTATAATAAATAAAGAAATATAGAAATCTTCATAGGCAGGTCTATAACAACTCACCAATTTTTTTATCGCAATCGGATGAAGAGTATAGGAAATATCTCTAAATATATCAATCGCGCGAACTCTCAAACGTACGAAGTTATGTTTTTCTGAAATTATCCAATTTTCTGCGCAATTTTCTTAATTTTTCTTTCCGTAAAAACCTTCCACAAAGTCATAGAAAACTAAAAAAAAAGATGAATGAAATAGGTAAATTCGTTCTGAAGTTATGGTGTGTCCAAGGGAAACCGGGATTCATTTTTATATATATAGATGTCTCGTTAAAATGACGACACATTCTCGGCAAGGCTGTGTCATACCCCAGCTTGGTTCGATATTTTTTTAAATATTTATGGGAATAAAATTTACAAGTCGTGAACCGATTCTAGGAATATTAAACCCGATTTGATGAAGTAGAAAAGGGCAGTTTATTAAACAATTAACAATTTTGAAAATAACAAATTGAAAAGAAAAGTTTTTATTTTTATTTTATGAAGTTAAATCCATATTTTGTCTTTTCTGTTCAAGGGTGCGTATATTGTAGAAATTAAGTCTATCGGTGTAACGAGGAAGCGTTCACGTTTCATTCAATGTACATATCTGGATTGCAATTAGGTTCCTAAAAACGTATTTCAATGTTTAGTGCCATTATATTTTACCGTGCCGGGGGTGGTTTGGTTGCTAGAGTAGTCCGAGAAGTCAAATTGCAGAATGATGACGATGTAGGCAGACACGCAACCGAAAAACTGAAACAAATTACTCTTTTTAATTTGACATTTATAATAAATGATAATTAATTTTTCCACTCCTTCTTCTAAGAACATTTTATTAATAATCGATTTGAAAAACATGAACGACTGGCTAAAGTCCCCAGCATTGCCCGGGCTTTTCATAGAATTTTATAAATGAAATGTTAACAGAAATCTTTCTGTTATTTTGAACTTCAAATGTCAAATTTCAAATTCAAGAGTAGCCGGAAAAAGGTTTTTTTTGTTTCGCCACACAGGAGGCCCTGAGGAAAATAATTTCCCTCAGGGCCTATGTCATCTTTGTGGATGCCGTGTGGAGAGTATTTTTCAGGAAATGAAGTTCTGGGAAGGAAAAAGGTATGAAGGTTGAGTAGGAATCTGGGGTACAGTGTATCCAGATCATCCACCACCAAGGCCTAGACAAACCTCACCCCATGAAACCACTTAAGGTGACCCATGGCAGAGGTGTTGGTTATCCAATAAATGGTTCCCGGGGCATACCCGCCTACCAAATTGGTTGCTTGGGTGGGATGGGTTGGTTTTTCGAATTCTCATATATGTAGACGGGTATGGGTACCGCCGCCCCGGGAACCATTTATTGGACTACCAACACCTCTGCCATAGGTTACCCCAAGTGGTTCGCTACGTTTGGTGATTTAACACGGGTGCCCGGGTTCATAGGGGTAAGGTTTGTCCGGGTCTTGGTGGAGGATGCTTCCGCCCACCAACTGCGTCGCAGGCTGGATCAGGAGTGACTGTTTGAATGAGACGTTTTGACTTCTCCAGCAGGACTCTCTTGGGACATCGCCTTGCGTTGCAGTGGGAGGGATGGATTCACAAGTCCGTCATTCCTGGACACATTGAACCCCAGATTCCTACCCACCCCTCATAACTTATTCCTATCCATAAAAGGACCCTCCACACAGCATCCCCAAGATGTAATAGGCCCTGAGGGATTTTTTTCTCTGGGCCTCTGTGTGGAGCTAATGTAAAAAAAAATATACCAGTGTAGGAATAAAGCAATAAAAGCAATAAACTACTGATTTTGTAGAAACAAACCCACAAATAATATTTTTTATATATATAAATATTTATATATAGATAATATATTTTGTTATTTTGCAAGTTTTCATAAAATATTATTGTTTAGTAAAAATATGACAATTTTCAATTTCCATGAATTTGTATTACAAAAATGTTTTGAAAATTTCAAAATGCCAGAGCCCATTATTAAAAAAAAAAATTGGCATAAAAAAGTCATTTTTTTGCTTTATATTTAGCTATACTTACAGGGTATTAAGGGGCGCGCATAACTTACTTTAAACCAGTGATTCCTGACATTATTTAGAGTAAGAAATTTAAATGAAATTTTTGTCTCCAGTGACTTGCTAAAGTTTTTTTTTATCTAAATAAAAATAACACTGGTCAACCCATCACCCCGACCCCATCTTATGTCGAAAACCTAAAGTTTTTTTAATGTTTGATGTCGAGTAAAATATAACTCCAACTACTTACAGCGCTCAAGAAGGTGAAATCAACTGGAAAAAGACCGGCAGCAGAAAAGTCTACTTTGTTGTGGAGAATTTGTAATGAGAATAATAGCACCTGTAATAAAAAAAAAAAATTATATTTTTATTTTTAACTTAAAGAGTTAAACCTCAAATTATAATATTTTAATTAGTGAAGATAATATTAGCGAAAGTCAATCGAAAATCCGAAACAGAAAAATCAGAAAAAGATACGTATACATCTGGGACTCGAACCCAGGACCTCTGCCAATCCGGGCCAACGCGCTATCCACTGCGCCAACGTATCCCTATCCGATTCGGTCATTTTTAACTGTATCATACTCATACACCAACATTATTTTCATTTTTATTATCGCATATTTTTATTGGCTGCTACCTTTATGTATGATTGCAAGATTCAACTCGAACTAAATGCCCTCTAGATAGTGTCAGGATAAATTTTATCACTTTTTATTAATATGCGATATCTATTGACTTTATCTGCAAGTCTAGGAAGAAATATTTTTATTTTTATTTTTAACTTTTTAACTTAAAGAGTTAAACCTCAAATTATAATATTTTAATTAATGAAGATAATATTAGCGAAAGTCAATCGAAAATCCGAAACAGAAAAATCAGAAAAAGATACGGATACGTCTGGGACTCGAACCCAGGACCTCTGGCAATCCGGGCCAATATACGTTGGCGCAGTGGATAGCGCTTTGGTCCGGATTGCCAGAGGTCCTGGGTTCGCGTCCCAGATGTATCCGTATCTTTTTCTGATTTTTCTGTTTCGGATTTTCGATTGACTTTCGCTAATATTATCTTCATTAATTAAAAAATTATAACTTAGTTTTTTATTACGGATTCCTGGAATTATTGTAGGTTATGTATTTATGTGACAACATTTAAATCTCTCTCTCTCCGATGGCGCTACAGCCCAAATCGAGCTTTGGCCACCTGCAACTTTCGCCTCCAACTCCTCCTGTCCTCAGCGGCTGACTTCCAGTTTGTTATCTAGAGAAGCTGTGCTGCATCTCCCCTTATCTCGTCTTCCCACCTCAGTCTGGGTCTTCCCACTTTTCTCCTTCCACCTGGGTGTCCAGTCATAATTCTTTTTGGGACGCGTGTGTCCGGCATCCTCTGTACATGCCCAGCCCATCCCTACCTGAGGAGTCTCATATGGGCTGAGATGTTGGGGGCCTGATATATATCATACAGTTCTTTGTTGTGCCGGATGCGCCACTGTTCCCCTCTTTCACGGGACCACATATTCTCCTCAACACTTTTCTTTCAAAGGTATCCAGCATTTCAGCCATTCAAATATTAATCTATTTAGTATAAATTAATATTTGTTTTCACCTACCTCATTTTTATCTTTAGTATCGATTCGTTGACTTCTTTCTAGACGATGGACTATTCGTGCAGTCTGTCGGCACTAAACATAAATAAATTGAAAATCACAATAAACCACCCCTCGTACAATAAAAAGTAAAAAAACGTTAAGTAATAAATTTTCATTTGGATTACCTTAACAGAAGCAGCCGAAGTGAATACCACGATAAGAAAAACATTCATCAAATCGAAAAAGATTGACAGTGTTGCAAACGGTGCAAAACAATGATTAGCCACTTTAAACATTGTAGAAAACAGAATATACAACTTATATATGACAGCCACAAAGCATTGTGCGATTATCAGAACCAACTGTGACGCAAACGAATTCTCTACTTTTCTGCAGAGAATGCACAATTTATCGTGAATTCGGCTCACAACAGACAGACGGGTACTCTTTGCTCCAACTGGAGTCATCCAATAAATATCTGAAGAGCTTATTTTACTGGTGTGAAAATTGTTTAAATAGTCGTTCAGAATTTGGAACCGATTAGCCATCAGCCACGCCAAGGAAACTACTTCCGCCTCACACACCATCTGCGTGACAATAGTCATTCCGTGGACCCATTCTTGAGTTCCAGAAATCTGACACACATTCCTGACAGCTAAATCTGTTCCAAGATACGTGATCGCTGTGGAAAGAAATGCATAGTAACACCAATTCATCTTTCTCTGGACTTTCTTGTAATCCAGTGTTATGTTCATAATCTTCAGTTCATCGTCTATTTCTTGAACCATCGAAACCAGGGTGACGAGGTTGGATTTGCGGAATGGTGCATATCCCACTATGATCAGCATAATCAACAATCCCACCACAGTTTTGATCTTGTCTAGATATGAGGCCAGTTGGGTATTTTGTCCGTTCACCTGGATCTGGGCATCCCAGTCAAATATTTGCATGAAAAGGATTACGAAGTATATTGACAAATACACGGTGCTATTGACTTTTGAAATCAGCCGATTAGAGAAAGTAGATTTTCCAACCGCAATCGGAATTTGGCCGAAAAATCTTGATACCGAAATGATGTGCCAAAATGTTGTTAAAACAGTGACTGGCTTTATAGATTTGTTCTTCATTTTTCACTGGCTTTTCAATTAACCCCTGTTAAAATCCTATTAATTGCTTAACTGCTTGATTCTTACAAATAGAAAAATCTTCAAACCTCCTAATATAAGCAAAATATTCTCCGAAGTGGTGAAATTATTATTTACCCTTAAAAAGGAAACCTCTTTCAAACCTTACCGTAAGAGTCTATTGAAGTAATAGAAGAGTCTAACATCAAACAAATAATACTAAAACTTCACTAGAAGTTCACACTTGGCCCTAATAAACCATACTCACACATATACTTACTTATAAAGAAATTAAGTTTTATTCTCACATTTATTTAATAGTTGATAAAATTTGAGTACCTTTTTTACTGTTACTTAACAATGCTTTCCACTCGAAAGCTTTTTGCCGCATTATGGCACTATTTCCAAAGCCTCGGATTGCTTTGCTGCCACAATGTGGCAAATATTCTCTAGATTCTTTAAATTTTTTTAAAGTTAAAGATTATACAATATCATTTTTATAGATCCTACGAATATGTGATAATAGACGAAAGATAGATTAATTCTTTGGCTATACAGAACTATAATCAGTTTGTATGTCTCCATATTCAAATTCAGAGTTATGAATTTTTTAAATATGGGCTGAAAAATTTCCTTTAGTAATCCGAGAAAAAAGTTTTAAATTGCTTTGTCGCTCCAGTGGCTATGCGACGTATTGAAAACACGTCAACTTTTTGTAGGTAGGTACTTGCTTTGATAGGTATTCTTTTTTTAATTTTTTTTTTTTATTTATCAAGAAAATATTAACATAATATATCATATTTCACATTGTTTACAATTTTTTATATAAGAAAACCTTTTTTATTTATAACTGTTGGTAAATATACAATATGTTTCTTGATGTAAAAATACCTCCCTAATTGAGAATAACTCGTGTTTAGGAAGGGAATTTTTTAAATAATTATAATTATAATTATTCATTTTTATTCTTATAAAGATTATTTTAATGGTTGACCGATATACTGCCGAAAAGTAGTGCTTCACATTGTTATCTTTATATCTCAACTGCTTCCAACCGACTGGAGCCGGTGATACTTTGGCATCCCCAATTGGGGTGTGTTGTGCGGTATGATAGTGGGGAGGAGAAATAGAAAAGAGGGAGGTGGGGAGGAAGTATCTGGCTATTCAGATCTAGTCACAATTCTGAATGGTGGTCTATCTCTATCTAAACCTTGCCGGTTCATGCAAGCATGTAACAAGTAATTACTTTAATAAAAATGTACAAATTTCACTAGTTTGGAGAGACTTCATATCTGTCACTTTTGATATTCAATGAATTTAATTCGGTTTTTTTAAATTTTTATTATCTCCACACAGGAGGCCCCGAGGATAAAAATTCCCTCAGTGCCTATGAAATCTTTAGGAATGCTGTGTGGAAGGTCTTTTTAGGTAAAGGACGGAGATGAAGTTCTGTGATGGAAAGGGTATGAGGGTGGGTAGGAATCTGGAAGTCAATGTGTTCAGGAATGAAGAACATATGAATCCATCCCTACCACTGCGTTTGGAGTCAATAGAGAGTCTACTGGTTAGGTTGAAAGGTAACCTCAACTAGTATCTCCCAATCCGGCCAAGACCTAGATAAACCTATGAAACGTATGAAAACACTTGGGGAGACCTATGGCTGGGTGTTAGTTACCCAATAAATGGTTTCCTGGCGGCGGTACCCATACTAGCCTCCCAAATTGTAATTATATTATATCAATGATTTTCTAATAAAAAACCGTTTTAATTTAATTTCACTTATTTATTTAAATATTTTACTTGTTTTCCAAACTAAATACAACAAAATCCTGCGGAAGTATTCGCCCTCTTCAGCCATTCCCACAATGTTTGAATACAAATTTTCGTATGCTTGGTGGTTTCACAAAGCAAAAAACAATAACTTATAATTTTAAGAACCTATAATAATTCTCATTTTTTATCAATTCAATCACCCAGAGTACCTAGCATATTTTGACTTGCAGCTAGGCGAAACTGAAAATGATGTTCAGATATCGTCACCAAAGCAACCGTAAAATATCTTCGAAAAAATCACTTTAGAGATAAGTATGCAGTTCGGTGTAAAATAGTGAGCTCTATAGTCTACATGCTACATTACTGGAATATTTTGAAAAAAAAAAGCCCAACTTACAAGTAAAATCTAAATATCGAGATATTTCCAAGTTTACGTATACTTTGTCATTATTAAAAAATTATATTGATGTTAAATAAATTACCTCTCTAATACCATATCATTACCTGCAACATTAGTTAATTTGATTTTGCTAGAACTCACGCAAACCTAAAAGTCCAATTATCTCAGAACAGCATTTTTCAAGATATCTCACTGTTGCTTTAAGGTGACGATATGTAAAGACTGAACATCATATTTTTTCTCCTTTACCAAACTTTCGTAACATTAAATTCTGCCGGAGTCTTTGTTGGTGGTCAAGTCTGACAAGGTGAATTGCAATAAGATGATGATGTAGGTAGATACGCAACCAATAAACTGAAAGAGATGGAAACATATTGTTTATCGTCTTGCATAACATTAAATACATGTATATTTTGAAGTTTAAGATTCTAATATAAAATATAGTTATTAAGATGGTTTTTGACAACAGGCATTAATGGGGTGCCCAAATGATTTGTTAAGTACGGGTAAAGTAATGTCACACAATTGAAAGATAGTAATTGGGAAGTTTAGTGCCAAAAGTACCTAAACAATACTAACCGCAGTTAAAAATGTAAAATCAAGAGTGAAAAGCCCAGCAGCCGAAAAATCCACTTCATTATGGAGAATTTGTAGCGAAAATAATAATATCTGGAAACCAAAATATGACTTAGTATTTAACAGTTAACATATTTTAAGACGTATTATTATTCTAAATTATACAATAATTAATTTTAATGAAAAAAATTGTATTTGTGTAAACCATTGTAATCAATGTTATAATTTATAATATCTACATGTTTCAAAACCGATGGCTTCTTCGTCAGGATAATAACATGAATAAAAATAACAAACGAATATAGACAAAAAGAACAATAGACAAAAATATTAAAGAGAGAGGTGATTTATTACTTAAAAATATTATAAAAACAATTATACAAGATGAATTTAAAAAATTATTTTAGAATATGTTTGTCTTACATTATATAGGTATTACAAGAATAATAAAAAAATAACGAAAGATAATCAGGTTGTTTGAACAACAAAAATAAATGATTATAAATATAAGTATTAATATGAAAATAAAGTTAAGAGATGGCTATTCTAAAAAAATATCTTTGATTATTAATAATATTTAATTTACTATTAACACCTTTTCTAATTTCTAAAATTTCTATCTGTTGTGTTTATATGTAAATTTTTAAACCCTTTATTTATATCAAAAACGAAAAAACCATCGGTTTTGAAACATGTAGATATTATCACATTGATGTCAGTGGTTTACACAAATATAATTTGTTTCATTTAAATAAAATGATGATGCCACAAAGTGAGTCTGCAAAGATTGAAGAAATAATTAAATTCTTTAGTTTTTAATGAAGTAGGTAGACAGTATTGAATCATGGTAAATCACAAGTTCAGATGGCACAACACTTGTATTTTACAATTAATTGCAATAATAAATATATATTTTTTTATTTATTCCTACCTCACTTTTATCTTTGGTATCGATCCTATGGCTCTTTTCAAGTCTGTGGACTATTCTTGCAGTTTCTTTGCACTAAAAGTGATGTTTAAAACATTTATTTACATTTTGCATTTAAGGAAATGTCTCATATTTCAAGGAAGATCAAATTATTTTATTAGTATAGTATATTTTGTATCCTGATGAAGGAATCTTTGTATCCTGATGAAGAAACATGTTGATATTTTTTATTAAAATGGTTGTGAAAACAAAGTTTATTCAATTTTTTACAAGAAAAACTCTGTTTTTAACTATTGAAGGTTATTCCCATCAATGTAATATATCATTGAAGAAGAAGATAAAAATAATAATATAATTTTTTAAAATATGAAAATGAACAAGACACAGAAAAATAATAAAAGATAATGGTCGCGACTGGGACTCGAACCCAGAACCTCACGTCTAACCGGCACATACGCTTTATCCAATTCAGCCATTGCTATCTATTATGAGATTAACATGGAACACCTGTTGACCTTTTGTAAAAGTCCAAATGAATATTCAATTTTTATAAGAACTACTCCCTTTTTATAACTTTAGAAGGTTATTGGTGCAAATTTTTATAATAAATTGATGGGAATAACGTTCAAAAGTTATAAAAAGAGAGTTGTCCTTATAAAAAATGATTAAATATATACTTATTTACCCTCATAGAAGCTGCTGACGTGAATACAACGATGAGTAAAACATGCAGTAAATCAAACACTATAGTCATTCCAGAAAACGTCGTAAAGCAATGAGGAACCGGCTTATATATGGTTGCAAGCATAATGTACATTTTAAGCATGACACCAACGAAGCATTGTGCGATGATGACAGCCAATTGTAACGCAAATTCATTTTCAACTTTCCTGCAGAGACTGCACAACTTATCGTGAATTCGGCTCACAATAGACAGGCGAGTGCTTCTTGCGCCAGCTGGAGTCACCCAGTAAATGTCTGATGAGCTTATTTTACTGGTGTGAAAGTTGTTTAAATAGTCGTTCAGAATTTGGAAATGATCAGCCAACAGCCACGTCAAGGAAACAATATGAGTTTCACACACCATCTGTGTTATAATTGTCATTCCGTGGATCCATTCTCCGATACCCGCAATGTGGCAAACGTTTCTCATAACCAAATCAGCTCCAAGGTATGTAATTCCTAGGACGAGAAATGCATAAAAGAACCAGTTCATCTTAATCTGAATTCTATTAAACTTATGTTTAATATTCACAATCTTCAGTTCATCGTCTATTTCTTGAACCATTGAAACCAGAGTAACTAGGTTGGTTTTACGGAATGGCGCGAACCCCACAATGATCAACATAATCAACAGTCCCACACCATACTTGATCCTGCGTATATAGAATGCCAGCGGGGTCTTTATTTCCCCCAACAAATTCTCATTAGTCCAGGCAAATATACTGATGAAACCCATAGCACTGTATATTGATAAAAATAGTATACTATTGACTTTTGATTTTATCGTATTTATAATAGTATGTTTTCCGACAGCAATTGGAAGTTGGCCGAAGAATTGGGACACCAAAATGATATGCGAAAATGTTGTTAAAACGGTAAGGCATTTTTCTGATTTATTTTTCATTTTTTGTTGGAGCTAACTTTACAATGTT
Source organism: Limnephilus auricula (assembly GCA_951813805.1). Classification (NCBI taxonomy): domain Eukaryota; kingdom Metazoa; phylum Arthropoda; class Insecta; order Trichoptera; family Limnephilidae; genus Limnephilus; species Limnephilus auricula. Next base: position 8,062,422 of record OX638402.1, on the reverse strand, counting down.
TGAACGTGCTTTTGTTCATTCAGCTGCTTTTTTCTTACTATTTGAATAACTCAAGGCACTGCTATACATATATTAAATTATTATTTATCCTGAATACAGAAACCTCTTCAAGAAGCTTTCAAATAATTTGAAGAGCCCACTGACAAATATTTACGAATAAAAGCACTGCTAGAAACACCTGCATACTTTCCCGTAGAATATAGGTAGTTGCCTAACATACAAACAAACAACAACAAACAACACTGTTAGTTGCGAGTTGTTTTCGAAAAGATTAAATTTTATGATTTAATATCATCTGATAGTATGATGTATCTTAATGATAAAAAAGTATCAAACTCCTAACCCATTTTCAGACCAATTTTCCGAGACTTTTTTTCCGAAAATTTTTTTTTGCAAATAATTATTTTCAGATCAAAAAAATAAATATTTTTATTTTTATTTTTAACTTAATGAGTTAAACCTAAAATTATAATATTTTACTTTATGAAGATAATATTAGTGAAAGTCAATCGGAAATCCGAAACAGAAAAATCAGAAAAAAGAAACCCAGGACCTCTGGCAATCCGGGCCAACGCGCTATCCACCGCGCCAACGTATCCGATTCGGTCATTTTTAACTGTATCATACTTCAACTGAGAACCACCAACATTATTTTCATTTTCTTAACAACATTAACAACATTATTTTATTGGCTGCTCTCTTTATGTTTGATTGCAAGATTCAACTCAAACTAGCAGGATAAATTTTATCACTTTTTATTATTATTTGAAATTTTGTGTAGTTGAATTTCTGAAGCCCAACATTAACAACATTATTTTATTGGCTGCTCTCTTTATGTTTGATTGCAAGATTCAACTCAAACTAGCAGGATAAATTTTATCACTTTTTATTATTATTTGAAATTTAATTAACAACATTATTTTATTGGCTGCTCTCTTTATGTTTGATTGCAAGATTCAACTCAAACTAGCAGGATAAATTTTATCACTTTTTATTATTATTTGAAATTTTGTGTAGTTGAATTTCTGAAGCCCGCGCGGTGTGTTTTATTTTTATAATTCGACCTGTAATATTGTAATGAGTGTAGTTTTTGATTTTATTTCAGTAAGGGGGTTTCTCACCATCCTCTCAATATAATAACGAATATTTTCGATTTACGATTTACGGTATATTTATTTATTAAGTTGGAGTTTATAATTCGGTACTCGAACCCATAAATAAACCAATCCTATGAATAGTGGCTATATATTGGATAAGTTGCAAGTATTCAATTTTTATTTTTAATAATATTCGTTGTAGTATGAATAAGCTATTAGGAGGATGGTGAGAAACCCCCTAAGAGTAATAATTACACAGAAATAAATATATTTGTTTACTTGGATAATTTTTAATCTGATAAAAATTACGATATAAAAACAATACATACAACTTTTTCAACTTTTCTGCTAACAAACATACAAATTTAACGGGTTTATGAATTTGATGATATTTAAAAATATATGTATAAACCTACAAGCTTAGATAGATATGAAATATAGGAAACTTCAGTGGCTGACGATAGTAGACGTAAAAAATAAACGACAGTAAGCAGTTTATCTGTTTCCGTATAAATATTCGGAAATTTTTCAATATTTTTTTTATGAATGCGAACGAATCTCAAACTGAATGTAAGAAAATATCCATCGCTCAAACAATTTTTTTGTAAATGTCTTGACGCGTCAGTAGAAAAATAGAACCAAACAATTTACATAATATTTATTACTTCGTAACATTGTATTTGACCAATCCAGGGCTGTTTTTGTAGTCTGAGATATCAAACTGCATAACGATCACTATGTAGGCGGTTATGGAACCGAAAATCTGAAACAATTGGAAATTATTACATAGGTAAATAATACAGCAATCCGAAAGAACGGCATTTTATAACACCCCACAAGAGTCTCTCTCACAATTTAGAGCCGGTGACTTTTAAATATATGTAGTTGAGATGATCAAGCACCTCGATTAAAATCCTCATGTTTTACATTCTTGCACGCTGCATTCTGGCGGAACCTACATTATTAAAACGATTGCTGATTTTAATTCTAGATTCACCAAGTCATTACGCATGTTTGCAAAAAACACTTGAAATGAATATTTATAAATATTCTCTTGTACATTCTACCTAAATACTCACCGCACTCAAGAATGTGAAATCAAGTTGAAAAAGTCCTGCGGCAGAAAAATTCACGTTATTATGAAGAATTTGTAGCGAGCATAACAACACCTGAAAATAAAGGAAAACGTATTTTTTAAATTGTTATTTTATTATTTATTTATTAAAATTACAGTTGTTATACATTATTTTTTTTTTTTAAATACAAATTTATTATGCTCGTGTGAAAAAGGCGGAGCAGCGTATGTAAAAAATAAATTAACATATATTTTTAGAATGTGTAAAGATACTAAAAATTGATTTCCAAAATCATAGTTGAGAGATATTATATTGTATTATTAATTATATTGATTGTAATATGCCATTCATAATTATAGTTATTAATTGAACTTTTGAATTTTTTATAATTTGTTTCCAATCATAGGAAACCATTAACTTGGTTAAACCATTTGACCCCTTAATATTTATAAAATTGTTACCTGTGGTGGTGTTACAGCGCGGGATAATATTGTATATTGAATTCATACAATTATATTGAAACTATTTAAAATGTTATTTTTCTACGAACCTCATTTTTGTCTTTAGTTTCTAACCGTCTGCTCCTTTCTAGACGGTGGATTATTCTTGCGGTTTTTCTACACTAAAAATAATATTGAAAAACCAACAATTTTTATATACTATTTCATTATCAATTTTATTTTGTAGTAAAAGAAGATGTATAATATTTAAATATTTACCTTTTTAGCAGAAGCTGACGTGAACAAAACGACTAGAAAGATATGTAGTAAATCGAATACGATTGACACTGTTGCAAACGGAGCAAAGCAATTAAGGTTGATAAAATCCGACCTAAATATAATTGAAAATAGATTGTACATTTTAAGTGTCACAGCTACAAAGCATTGTGCGATGATGAGAACAATCTGTGACGCGAATGTACTCTCCACATTCCTACAGAGAATGCACAGTTTGTCGTGGATTCGGCTCACAACGGACAGGCGAGTGCTCTTTGCTCCAACTGGAGTCACCCAGTATATGTCTTTGGAGCTTATTTTACTGTCATGAAAGTTGTTTAAATAGTCGTTCAGAATTTGGAAACGATCTGTTAATAACCACGTTAAGGCAATAATCTGCATTTCACAAACCATCTGCGTTATGACCGTCATTGCGTGGGCCCATTCGCCGATGTTTGAAATGCGACAAATATTCCTCATGGTCAAATCCGCTCCAGTGAATATGATCCCCGTGGCAAGAAATGCATAATAGCATCGGTTTATTTTGATCTGTGTTTCAATGTAATCCAATTTTATGTTCATAATCTTCAGTTCATCGTCTATTTCCTGGGCCATTGACGCCAGCGTTATAAAGTTAGTTCTACGGAACGGCGTATATCCCACTAAGATCAACATAATAAACAATCCCACTACAGTCTTGATCTTGCGTATATGAGTTGCAAGGTTAGTGGTTTGCCCTACCAGAACATTCTCGTCACCCCAACCTGATATAAAGATGAAAGTCATTGAACAGTATATTAATAAAAACACTATACTATTGAGTTTTGAAAGAAACTGATTCGCAGTTAATGACTTTCCTACAGGAAATGGAATTTGACCGAAGATTTTTGATGTCATTATGATGAGCGAAAATGTCTTTAAAATTTTTCCGTGATTTTCGGGTTTGTTTCGCATTGTCATTTTTTAATAATGATATATTTTGGTTTTGACTTATTTTAATCACGCTACGACTTGTTAAGCTGCTAGATTCTTACAAATATATTCAAATTATTAAGACTATATATCTATATAATTCTATGTTTCTGAAGTGATAGTCACCCAATTCTTATTTACCCTGAATAATCAAACCTCTTGAATGTGAGTCCTTTGAAATAATCAAAAAGGCCCTACACACAAAAGAGTTATTATTTACTAGCTTCTGCCCGCGACTTCGTCTGCGCAGGATTAGTACTTCGATTAGCCTATTTTCTTTTCATAGGTCCCCTCTATGTTTATACCAAAATTCTTAACCTATTTATTTAAAATATCTATAATTCTTGATTCGATTCAAGGGTGAGTGAGCACTTCAAATAAATTCACTAATTTAAATATTTACTAAAATAGAATTTTTGTTTTACAATCATAGTTTTTCAAAATGTCATTCTTAAATTTTGATATTTTCTATTTGTAATACATGGAAAATAGCAAGCTTTAAGTATAAATTAGAGCCTATATGTTATTCTGATGTATGAGCTATATTATTGTAAAGTTTCATTAAATTCCATTCAGTGGTTTTTGTGTGAAAGAGTAACAAATATACATACATCCATATAAACTTTTGCGTTTATAAAATTAGTAAGAAGTTTTAAATTTGTTTTATTATACTAGTAAGGGGGTTTCTCACCATCCTCCCAATAGCCTATCTATACTAATAACGAATATTTTAGATTTACGATTTATTTATCTATTATGTTGGAGTTTATAATTCGGTACTCGAACCTATGAATAGTGTCTGTATATTGGATAAGTTGGTCGAGTTTTCTAATCACTGCGAGTATTTTATTTTTAATAATATTCATTATTAGGGTAGATAAGCTATTGGAAGGATGGTGAGAAACCCCCTAAGAAGTAAGATTTACAGACGGTAATGTATTTTTTACAGTCGGTTTTTTTTAATCTTTTAATCTTATGAAAAACGATGGTAGAATTTGATCATTTTTTAGATAACCATTCATAGATTTCCTCATTTTGTTAAGAAACAAATATAATTAACAGAACACAATTATATAAAACAAAACATAATAAGAACACTAGATATATCGAATATAAAAAACAAATTAAATTCATAACAGAAACAATAACAGAAAACTTACTCATAACATAGATAAATAATACATAAATTTTATAATATTTCGTTTTAAATTAAAGTTTTCATGTAAAGGCAACCTACGAGGTTTATGTATTTAAATAATTAAAACATATGTTAGTGTAAATTTGGAAAGCTTTGAGGAACCTTAGGGAAATTAAAATCGGGCTTAAGGACTTTAAAATGAAATTGAAAGTGTAAGTAAGTGCCTACCTACCTGTTTCCCTTGTTCATTACAATACCGTCAAGGGAATTCCCTATTGGAGCAAATACAGATCTTAGGTGATCTACAAAGAAATGCCAACGGGCACGCAATGAATTTGTTCGTCAAGTCGAGCATTTCAACAGAGGTTCTTTAACATCTTTCGGCGGGCCTTCAGTTCAAATTAGGAGTAAATAAATGTATTGAGTCATTTAAAAAAATATATATATCAAGTTCAGATGCAAACTTAAATACCAGTAGGTATATCTTTTTTTTAAGTTCGTTTTCATAATTAAATTAATTCTACAAGTTTGAATTTTATTAAACCCGCGAAAACACCCGGTAAGAGGCGGGAGAGTGTGTGACGTCATATGTTCCCTCGTTTGTGTGAAAAATAAGGGAAAATATTTACAAAACCAGCACACGCTTAATATGGATGAAAAAAATAAATTAAAAAAGTTGTAACAGTTAGATATTAACTAGTACTAATCAATTCATTTACCGAAATTTCGAAAAAAGTGAATTTTAATGGTAATTTTTTTATCAGGTGCGGGACATACGTCATTCCCATGTCTACCTACGTTAAATTTTAGTGAAAACAAGCTTATGTGCCCAAGCGGTTAAAAACACGAAATGTCATTTTTCACCGACTGCTATGTTAGGGACTATTGCAAGTTTCAGTGAAAAATGACATTTCGTGTTTTTAAATTGAAAAAATAACCACTAAAATGCACTTTTTTTCGAAACCTGGTAACTGAATATATTAGTACTGGTTAATATCTAACGACTACAACCTTTTAAATTAATTTTTTTCGTCCATATTAAGCGTGTCCCGGTTTTGTAAATATTTTCCCTTATTTTTCACACAAACAAGGGACGATGACTCGATACGACCGCGACGTCACACACTCCCTGGTCTCTTACCGGGCGTTGTCGCGGGCTTTAATAAAATTCAAACTTGTAGTATTCATTTTATAATGAAAACGAACTTTAAAAAAAAATACTGGTGTTTAAGTTTGCATGTCATCTACATGAACATATTTTTTATAAGTAAGAATATTTTTCACTCAACTTCCTTATTGTTTAATTATAATTTCTGTAGCGGGTTTGTTAATTTTTGTTTTGTTACTTTAGACAATGCTATATTTATTTTGTAAAGGGCTTTCGTCCTCCTGCAGACGATTTTTAATGAATAATTTGGGTATACAAATAAATCTTTTTAATTTTTACGCAACTGGTATATAGCCATTTACGATATACAAGGTGTGCGGGGGTAAATGCACAAACTTCAGCAGGTGATTCTACATGATAGTAAAATTTAAAAAGATATAAATTTTTTTCAAAATCCTAACGTTTAAGGTAGTTTTCGGGTAAAAAAGTTGAATTGTTCGCATTGAGAAAATAATATTCTTCTGTGAAAAAATATGTTAGTTTAAAAAAAAAAATTAAAAAAAGTTTTTTTTCCTTTTTTAATTCTACCATCACGTAGAATCACTTCCCGAAATTTGTGCAGTTTACCCCGGTATAAATTTATCAGTTGTTTATCAGTCATGTACAATTTAATACACGTTCATTAATTAGAATGGTTGTAAGTAAATAATTAGTCATGGACACAAGATTCCCGGTGCCCAGAATCAGTGTGAAGTGTGAATGTTAATTTGGGAAAGTCTACATCCGAAGTTAATATGGTAGAAGAGGAAAATGATGGTAGGGAACTGCCTGGCTATTCAGGTCTCGTAACTTTACATAAATTAAGGTATTTCAAGCAGGGTTTTCAGAATGGTGGATTTTCATCATGGGTATTCTTCCGCTGCAGAATAAGACACAAATAATATTTACTCATTTATTAATATATATTTTTAACATCTAACACCGAGTTTTGGTCCGGCCACTTCTGTGTCCTGGATAGAGGTTTTTACCATTCTAAAGGGATTTCTCACCATCCTCCCAATAGCTTATCTACCCTAATAACGAATATTTAATATTATTATATTTAAGTTAGAAAACTCGGCCAACTTATCCAATATATAGCCACTATTCATAGGTTCGAGTACCGGATTATAAACTCCAACTTAATAAATAAATAAACCGTAAATCGAAAATATTCTTTATTAGTGCAGATAAGCAATAAAGCCCTAAGACCAAAAAATCTTCAAGAAAGCATATTATACAATGTACTCTTCTGATGTCAGACACCAATATGGCCAAAACTTGGTTTCCGAGCATTTCATTTCTACCCAGAATTGACAGTTTTATTTCATTGTAAACTGAGAAGATTTTTAATCATTTTTGACCACAAGTCCGTAATCGTACATTTGGTTGAATGTACGAATACCTACCTATAAATTGTAAACCTATGTGCGTACCTGTAGATAAATTATTTCCAGATTTGTTTCTAGAACATTCCCAAACACTTTAATCTTATTAAGTGATGTCAGAAGTCCCGGGGGTGTTGTGTGTTGGGCGGAGTAATCACTGTTCAAATCCTTTCCCTGACGAGATGCAATCTCAGGAAGACTCACGCCATGGCCATTAGGGGGCGGGAAGGAGTCGGGGTGTTCTGCTGATAGTTCTGGGCGGGAGAGGGCGGGTTTCGGGGGTGGAAGGATTTAAAAGCAGATAAAACCAGTCCGATTTAACGAAGGTTTCGTTTAAACATTCTCCGTGCGGGTCTTTCGTTTAGACATGCATTAGAAGTAATTATATTGGAATGGAATTGATGTAGCCTTCACTACTACTCTACTGGTGGCTGATTGTGGGTAAATCAATCGGCTTTTTGGATAGATATTTATAGTATAGATCATGGTAATTCAATTACAGATTTCAATGGTGCGTCACATTATATTTGACCGAGTTCTTATTGCTGTGGTAATCTGATATGTCAAACTGTACAATGATAACCATGTATGCTAACACGGAGCCGAAAAACTGAAAAAAGCGGAAATTTTTTTTAATACAACAACTTAGTCTCATTAATTAGTTAGAGAGGGTCTCTTTTCCATAGATATATTAGGTCCTTACACATTAAATCGGCGTTTTGCCATACTGGTAACTTTGATCTCAAATATTTTCTCTTTGGTTAGGAATTCCAAATTCAAATTTAAACAGCTATTTACTCATGTATTTGTGTTTCGAAAATTATAATTCATTTGTTTTTTCCTTAATTGTTTTTTTTTTCTTTGCGTCACTTAGTTTACAAAATGGAAAACTTGAAATATCGCGTTATTTACGAGTACGAGTTCCACCGTGGCACCAGTGTTGCAGAAACGGCTCGAAGGATTAATAATGTGTATGGCGACGGTGCCGCAAAATAAAATACAGTGCGTTTTTGGTTCCAACGTTTTCGTTCTGGAAATTTCGACCTGCAAAAGCCCCATGGACGGCCGGAGACCAAAGTTGATAATGAAGAATTGAAGGCTATTGTGGAAGCGGATCCATCGCAAACCACGTCCGAGTTACCTGCAGGCTGCGGTGTTAGTGATAAAAGCGTGGAAGCGCTCATCGCAATGGCTGAACCCTGCCGAACCAGCAAAACCATGCCCCAAGCGAAAATTGACTCCAAAAAAGTTACTTGTGAGCGTTTGGTGACGCAAAGAAAAAAAAAAATAAGGAAAAAACGAATTAATTATAATTTTCGAAACACAAATACACGAGTAAATAGCTGTATAAATTTGAATTTGGAATTCCTAACCAAAGAGAAGATATTTGAGATCAAAGTTGCCAGTACGGCAAAACGCCAATTTCATATATAAGGACCTTCTATAATGATGGTTGTGGAACATAGAATGGAGTAAGACTCTTGGGGTTTATCATCAGAACATCTATACAGTTGAATGACGAAGATGCAATGATATGTTCGATGGCATTATAATCAAGCGCGTATGTTTCCACGAATGTATTTATTATATTACATTCGTAGAAAATTCAACAATATTTTTAGCACTATCTTATTTATCAATCTTATGTTAAGATGATAGACTTCGCTTTTCGGCCCATACAAAAAGGACGCCCGGGAAAAAACACTTTTCTACATCGAAAATTGCGCAAAATAAATATATTTTTTTTATACTGCCTTCTGGAGGGTGAAAACTATGTCGGTATGTTTTCGAATTTTCGATGCGTTTCGTATTAACGTAAACATTCACTGTCAAAAATGTACAATGTATCAAAAAATATTATTTAAGGAAAAAGTGCTGCTAACTCAACTGTCATAAAGAATTATAACATTATAAAAAGCTACCGGCGTAGCTTCATCTTTCTAAAAAATACATATTTTTTTAAATTTCAATTTCGTGAAAGTTTCGGTGTAGAAAAGTGTATTCTCCATAAACCCCTTTTCGATCGATTTCTGTAGGTAAATTTGAGCGTTGTCTCATTCGCACATTTCGCATTCGCACGTATTGTAAGTGTGCGTGAGCTTATTGTGAGCGGGACAGAATGACAGACGCGGGTGTTCCGCGTGTGGTTCAAAGTCGAGCCTCTTAATAATGAATTGCAAGTAGAGGTACTCCCTCCTTCTTATCATCTTTGCCTCCTCCCCCAGGATCGAATCCCCCTCCATGTGAATGCAAAGCTACGCCCTTGATTATAATAAATCATCACGATAGGTATAACATAAATCTAGTATAAATAAATTAATTATTTCTAAAATCTCACCGCACTCAAAAACGTGAAATCAAGGGGATAAAGACCACCAGCCGAAAAATCCACTTTGTTGTGGAGAATTTGTAGCGAAAATAATATCACCTGGAAATAAAGTAAAACTTGAATTTCGGTCATGGTCATTTTATTTACACAATTCCCAATTTTTCTTTGCTTAATCTCAATTTTCCACGAACCTCACTTTTGTCTTTCGTATCTATCCGTCGGCCTCTTTCCATCCGGTGAACTATTCGCCCAGTTTTACTGGACTGAAAAAAACAATTAAATGAATACTCTTCATATATTATTATAAACAATTTTATCTAAATAATGAGACATTTCAATGATTTCCATTACCTTCACAGAAGCAGCTGATGTGAATACAACGATGAGAAACACATGCAGTAAATCAAATGTGATTGACAAAGTAGCAAACAACGAAAAACACCGAGAATTAAACCTTATTATTGTTGAAAACATGTTGTACACTTTGAGAGTTACGGCTACGAAGCATTGTGTGGTGATTAGAGTCAAATGTACCGCAAATGTTTTCTCCACTTTCCTGCAGAGACCACACAACTTATCGTGAATTCGGCTCACAACAGACAGGCGGGTGCTTTTTGCTCCTACTGGAGTCACCCAGCAAATTTCTGAGGAGCTCCTCTTGTTCACATGGAAGTTTTTAAGATAGTCGTTCAGAATCTGAAAACGATCCCCCAACAACCATGTCAAGGAAATAATCTGAGCTTCACACACCATCTGCGTGATAACCGTCATAGCATTGGCCCATTCGCTGATGTTAGAGATATGACAAACGATACACCTCATATATAAATCAGCTCCAACGTATGCGGTACCTGTACCAAGAAATGCATAAAAGAACCAGTTAATTTTTTTCCGAGATTCAACATAATCCAGATTTAAATTCATAACCTTCAGCTCTTCGTCTATTTCCTGAATGATTGAAACTAAAGATGTGAAGTTGGTTTGACGAAATGGAGTGTACCCCACAAAGATCAGCATTATCAACATTCCTACCACAGTCTTGGCCTTGCGTACTTGAACTGTCAACTGAATGCCTACGGCACCCCAGTCTAAAATGTGAATGGATACCATTGCAGTATATATTGTTAACAACACTATACTATTAATTTTCGAAATTAAGTGGTTCGTTATAGTAGTTTTTCCAACAGCATTTGGAATTTGCCCAAGAAACTTTGACATGGTAATAATATGCGAGCACATTTCTAAAACAGTAATGGGGTTTTCGGGTTTTTTCTTCATCTTTTGGGTTTAGTTGTTATTTATGAAAATGCTTCCACTTGCTTTCCTGAAAGTTATTTCTTATTCTTAAAAACAAAATCAAAGCTCTGCTATAAGTAAACTTTTCTGAAGTGGTAGGTATACAAATAATTTCACCATCAATCAAATCAAACCTCTTCAGAATGCTTTGAAGTATCCAGAAGGGCGCACTATCCAACATTAACACACACACCATTCAAGTACATGAATAGTTACATAAGTACATACATACTCATTTGTACCCAACTTGTGAAAAATAAATAAATGAGTACCTACCTTAATCACACAAATCAGAGGAAACACCTGCTTGGTACATTATTTTATTTATGTATTAGCTTCTGCCCGCGACTTCTTCTGCGCAGGATTATATAATACTTCGATTAACCTATTTTCTTTTCGTAGGTCCCATCTATGTTTATAACAATATTCTTAACCTATTTATTTAATAATTCTTGATTCGATTCAAGGGTGAGTACTTCAAATAAATTCACCAATTTAAATATTTTCTAAAATAGAATTTTGGTTTTACAATAATTGTTTTTCAAAATGTCATTCTCAAATTTTTACATTTTCTATTAAAAAATAATTATTATTTGTAATACATGGAAAATAGCAAGCTTTGGGTATAATTATAGCCTATATGTTATTCTGATGTATGAGCTATATTATTGTAAATTTCATTAAAGTCCATTCAATAATTTTTGCGTGAAAGAGTAACAAACATACATACATCCAAACAAGCTTTCGCGTTTATAATATTAGTAAGATTACTAGATGAACTCCTGACGTTGCTCGGGTTTTACACAGAGTTTTTCAAAATTGTAGATAGTGACGTTCCTCTTTTTCTTTCTTTTTTTTACCATTAACTCCACACAGGAGGCCCCGAGGAAAATAATTTCACTCCGGGCAGATGTCGTCTTTTAGGATGATGTGTGGAGAGTCTTTTTGAGAAGATGAGGTTGTGAATATGTGTATTTAAGAGACCCATACGGTAGGAGGGAGGAAACAGGAAAATATTTCCACAGTCGAACTGTTGAATTCAAGAATGAGTCATAAAAACTACGTGTTCTCATAAGATAAATAATGTCAACTAAGTATAAATGTATGGCATGTTTCGCATGCGCGTTTGAAACGTTTCCCGAGTATGACTATGCAGCGGTGCCAAGGGGTTAAATGACACTAGTTCCTCAGAGCTTCATCCGTTGAAATACCAGAGAACGAGGACAGCATTCCCTGTGATCTAAAGATTTAAATCAGTTTGCTAAAATTTCAATTATTAGCCCGTTTCTACGCGTCAAGGATTTTCTTCAAGGAATTTGAGGCTCCAGGCAGGAGGTGGCTGCCAATTTCAACAGTGATTAAAAGCATATAACAGTGATTCAAAGTTTTGTAGTAGTATACAGGGTTTAACAGGACGTACCCGAGAGATTTTACCCAGCGATTCCTATGCTTATTTGGAGTAAAACATCTGTATATCATTTTGCTATACGGTGACAATTTTTTTTGCAATTAAAAACATTTTTTAATGTTTTTCCACACCCCGTCGGTGATCGCGTATAAACCCCGCTGACCCCTCCCCCTATCCGCTAGCCAACCCCCGCAGATTGGCAGCGCGCCCCCTTGCTCTCCTTAAGCGCCATTCAGACGTTTCACTAATCGCTCATTTCCGCATTTCATTCGGCCTAGTTTACTCGGAATGACACGTCTGAACATGAAATGAATCGAAAGTGCCGAACACTGCCGAATGAAATCTTCAAGTGAACCGATCCAACAATGTTGGATATTTTCCTTCGGCATCCTTCACTCGCGCGCGCATGCGCGCGGAAGAGAGCAAAGTGAATCGTCTGAACACCGAGTGAACTCACAATCAGTTTGTCTCGCGTCCTGTACGGGAAGGACCATGAAAGGACGCTATCAAATCGCACGCAAAACGTCAAAATGGTATTCGTTCGGCTAATTTGTTTGCTTTTGGGAACACCTCTCGTATACATTTTTGGGTCTCCCTTATTATCCATGTATTTTATATGTTTTTTAATATATGTAAGATTATTAATTTGTAGGAAAATGTTCGTAATAAAAAAAGTGAAATCAAATTGTGTTATTATGCCATAAAAAATAAAAAGGTTTATAAGACGACAAAATACTGTTTTTTTTATTTATTTTTATTTAATTGTGTCAACAAAATTGCGTAAAAATCGATGCATCTGACATGTTTTTCCTTAAAATTCGGGGCCGGACCGCGCTGGAAAACAAACGAATTCCAGCGCGGTTGACCTCGCTCGGCGACGCTGTGGTCGGAATGGACGAGTGAACGCTTATTTCTATAGCGCCGTGTGAACATGGAATGAAACAAAATGGACGATTAGGCCGAAAAAACATGGCGGAAACCTTCCCTCGAGTGAATCGTCTGATTCCAGCTTTACCGCGCGTTCGCTCCCTTTCTCCTGTGTACACGCTACGTGCACGTGCACGTGCATTGTCTCGCGACTACGCCAATCATAATTGTCAGTGGCGACGTGTGATTGAAAAACTTTTTATTTGTTTTTAATAGAAAAAAAATATCATCGGAGAGCAAAACGGCGTGTACATTTCTTTCACCAATTAACCTCAGGAATCGTTGGTTAAAATCTCTCGGGTACGTCCTGTTACACCCTGTATACACTACAGAAGTGCGTGGAAAGATATACCAAAAATAATATAACTGTGAAATTTGTCTATTTTTTTAAATTCCATCATAATTAATTATTTATTAAAGATACAAAATAATTTTCATCCTAATGTTCGCTCCTCTTTTAAACTCAAGTGCCCGCTTTTATAGAAGAGAAACATCAAAAAATAAAAAAAAAACTGTGAAAACTTACTTTTTAATCAACATTAACTTCGTAAACTACCTAATTATTTAATAAAATTTTATTTTATAATTACAAATAGCAGGGGTTATTTTTTAAACTTAAGGTTAGTCTTATTTAACTTCTTAATTAATTAATCTTAAAATTAGAAAGTCAATTTGCTAAGTCTACGAAAATGTCCTCTCAGAAATCATCTCTCAGACCCCTAAGCTTGTTTTCACGACAATATAATGATAGCAGTCAAGTCCAATAAGCATGTTTTCAAGCTAACACGCGTGTTCCCACAGAAATCATTATAACTCCGTTGTTGTACCAGTTACAACCCTAAGCTCGAGCTCGTTCACACTTCCGTTTTAAAATCGGAGGCGGGTCCCGTTTTAAAATCGGATGCCCCACGGCCCTGTTCACACTTTCGTTTTAAAAACGGATCCGTTTTAAAATCGGATACTACTCTACGAGAACAAATAATTGTCAATTCAACCAAAACATTTTAGGTAGATTATTTTGTAGGTACTTAGATAGTACTTTTGTAGGTACTTATTGTGTAGGTTCATATACAGTTTTTAATATGCGGCTACGTTTGGAAATATTTCGTTTATTGAGCTTTAAATGCAAAGCGGAAATAACACAATTTTTTTGTCAATCTGACAGGTTCATTAAGACCAAAACCTACACTAAGGCGAAAGACCCGAGTGGTTAATGTGTACAAAAAAATAATCTGTTCAATTTATATGGATAAAACCATATGTTCAGTCACTTCCCTGTGTTTGATGTCTGGATACTCGATTTTCACATACAATAGCATTCACTAGGTATTGCACTACGTCACTTATTAATGATATCACTACGAATACTTGGCGGTAACTTTTCGGGCTGTCTCAATTGGGGGTGGTGAGACAATTCTTCTGCGGACGGTGGCCGACGACTCGTAAGTTACTTCCTGATCACGCGAATGCTATGGAAGAGCCTCGAAGGCGCTCGAAGGGTGGCTTCCTCGGCCGTAAGCTGGTGGTGACTGGCGGGATGCTGGTGGTGACTGGCGCGAAGAGCGGCTCCATCGGCTGGGAGCTAGTGGTCACTGGAACCCGGAGGGCGGGTCAGTATGCTGGTAGACAGAGTGTACACTTCCTGGAGTTGCCTGGTTTCCCCGGATGAGTGCCGACTGAGTAAGGGTAAGTGCAGACTGTCCAGATTGAAAAAGCCCACCGCGTCTCTCGGATAGTCGTCAATTTCAACTCAAGATGACGCTAGTAGTCTAGTCTGTTAAAGATCATGATTAAGACCAAGATTAAGCTATAGGATATATCGTTATTCTGTCCAACGAAGATACATATGGGCGAGACTGCCCACCGTACCGAAAGGAGGTTTTATAGCTTTTTTTTAATATAGCTTCCCTTTCGTGTTTGGTAACAACGTCCCAGGTTTTTTTTTGGGTTTCCTATGCTGGTGAAATTACCGACAACAATATTGCACGTGGCTAAGTTCTTCTGTGAATTCTAGCCATGGTAAATACCTAAGCTATATATATATATATATATATATATATATATATATATATATATAACATAATAGCTGACGAGCGCACGGTATCGCTGGAGGTTATGAAAGTTCCGGAGTTAAGTTTTGAGGTTGTGAAATCAAACTGGATGTCATTTTAAGGTGGAAATAACATTGTTGTTAAGATTTAAAAATTGTGTTTTTTAAGTATCTACCTATTTGTTTCACTTTTTTTTTTTAAGTTAAAAGAAATATACATATTTCGCTTTGTTAACTTAATACACTTTTACAAATAATATTAAAGCGGTTAACCGCTTGGACACATAAGCTTGTTTTCACGATAATTTAACGTGGGTAGACATAGGAATGACGTATGGCCCCGTACCTGAGTTATTTAATGATGGTTTACTACCTAACACCAAGTAACACATTTTTTTAAGTGAGAACATTTTGGTTTTGCTCATTAATTTTGAGAGCAAACAGTTTTTTTTTAAATATACTTATTTTATTTTCGGTTGTTAGGCTATCAGGAAGGAGATTATATATGTTTATACCCTCATAGCCTATGTTTCTTTTGCCACACTCTGTATTTGTTGAATTTGTGTATAATTTATTACGTTGTCTTGTGTGATTTTCATGTACTTGTGATGTTTTCATAAATGTAGTATTTGTGTGTATAAAGCCATTTTGAATTTTGTAGATTAATAAGCATATGTTGTATTCGTACAGTTTTCTGATTTTCATTAAGTTAGTTTCTTTGTATACTCTTTTGGTGGGGGTATTTGGCTTGATCGCGCCCTGTCTTTCTTTGGCTTCGACGATATCTTCTGCCGTTTACTTGCATGTAATTCACACTCCATAAACCCCTTTGATCGTTTATCACACAGCCTAATTTTGTGTACAATATACATAAGTACTAGTTTCATAATAAAGTAATAGTATTTTTATCCAAGTTACAAATTTGGCTTATTTCAGTATAATTATGTTGCATTTAAATAATAATATTATGTTCCTAACAAAGCGGTCGGTGAAACATGACATTTCCTGTTTTTAAATTTAAAAAATAACCATTCAAATTCACTTTTTTCGGAATTCCGGTAACTGAATTGATTAGTACTAGTAAATATCTAACTACTACAACTTTTTAAATTTATTTTTTCGTCCATATTAAGCGTGTCCCGGCTTTGTAAATATTTTCCCATATATTTCACACAAAAAGGACCGGGTTACGTCACGAACTCTGCCGCACGGTATTCGCCGTTTTCGCGGGCTTTATTAAAATTCAATCTTGTAGAATTAATTTAATTATGAAAACGAACTTTAAAAACAAAAAAATACCGGTATTTAAGTTTGCATGTCATCTACATTAACATATTTTTTATAAGTCAAAATATTTTTCAGTCAAATTCCCTATTACTATTCTACACGTATAAGTCGGCGAAAAAGGAGGGCACCGTCGCGTCGTCTATAACATAATCATAGTATGTGTAATTGCCAGATTAAAATATAAAGATTAAGCGTTAGTTTACATTTACGCCACCACCAACTTACACGACTAGCATTACCAACGTTTTATAAATAAATAATTTTAAAATGCGTCAGAGTCGCTTGACTCCATTGCATTGCAGTAAATTCAAATTTAGGGGTGGAAAATGAACTTAAAGCTACGTCACGACTTTCCAGTCAATCACCGCTCTACCCCCTCGCACACGATGTTCATATTTTCTATGAACCTCGAGCAAAAGTGTTTTGTCTGTGCTCATGAACATACTTCTCAATACGTCTACTCTACTCTATGCTCCATAAAATGTATTTTTTTGTTTTATCTATGAGAACACCAAAAGTGACAGTGACACATTCTAATATTCTATACTCTATGAAACTATTAAAACATCTCGAGCCGGCTTTGTTGACAGCTTCTTATGTATATTTCCTACTTTTTTTTTGGATCTAGAAATTAGCTAGCCACCTAAAAATGGATGATCTTTCGAGTATTCTTGATTACGCTACTCAACTTTCGTCCGAACTTCAAGAATCATTATCTTTAGCTTCCTCCGACGAACAGAAAGATGACACCATACTCGCTCATATCAAGAAACTCTCCAGTGCAGGCACTTCTGTGCTTGATCGCGATGAAGGTAAGTTTTCATCACATTGGATTCTTGTATTTATGATTGGTTCGTACAGGAAAGGCAGAGCGATAACACTTTATTTTTAAATAGTTGCTGAATGGGTGACAGGATTTGTCAAGAACGAGTCCCTCTCTTGGTACTGTAGCGGCCGGGTGGCTTTGCTCGATTTTTTCACTTACTGCTGCATCAATTGTCAACACGTCTTGCCTGACTTAAAGGATCTGGAACAAATCTACAGCGGAGAAGATGGATTTGTAGTTGTAAGTTTTTTGCACAATATTAAAATTTATTGATAATAGTGTGATAATAGGTAAAGTAAGCCTACTAAAATAATAATTAGAGTTTTATCACTTTCCTTTTTTTTTTAAATTTTTAAAATGAAAGACAAACATTCCCAGGTTACGAATAACCCAACGACATTTGAAAATCTCCTACTACCACCAGACTAAGCGGAAGATGTTGCTTGTGTTGTGATGGAGGTTAGCTAGCCGAGGAATCGAACACGGAAAGCCTGGATGGGACCCAAACGCGATGCCCACTCAACTACTGACTGGTCGAAATATTCCTAATCATACATAATATGAGACATAATGATCACAGACTCGGCGAAATTCAGAGCTAAACTTAAAACTCACCTTTTTAGACAGTAGTTCCCATAAAGCCAAAAACAAAAACCTTTACTTTCACCTTCTCAGCCCGCGACATAGTAAATAACTAATTGCATAAAAATGTTAACAAATTCTTAATGGTGAGTTATTTGTACATCTAATTTCATTCAAATTCTCCAGTCCTACTAAATTCTCGAGTCTTTCGAAATAACTTCAATTTATTAACTCCATTTTTGGCTGTAATCTTCTTATAAATGTAATATGAAAAATGATGGTGTAGCAAATGTAAAGTTATACAATGTCCAGTGTTTTAATATAGTGTCCTCCGCGTGCAAAGTCGTATCTCCTCCAAGCATAAACTTTCTAATTAAAGTGTGTTTATCGGAAGTGACCTGCCAGGTAAGTATGTTCTCTGCATCTTTTTGTAAATAATAGTTCTAGGTAGAGCCTAAGAAGTCATAATAAAATGTACAGCGCCCTTGAGGTGATTTCTCACAAAAACGGCGCTCTACAAATTCTCCAATTATTATTATTATTATATGGATTATGTACCCATTGCTTTGATGTGGTGTCTTCTGGACTGCATAATAGCAGAGCGTAGAGCTAGATTGATCGATCATTTTACTCTACCTGAGTCAATCACGATCGTCTGATGAGGTTATCGGGTCGAAAGTAGCGAATCTTTTATTGGGTTTTGACCGCGGTACTTAATATTTAATTTTTTAAAATTTTGTTTTTATATGCACTTCCGTTTGAATTAGGTAGGTAATAGGTAGACCTTTCCAAAGTACTCAATCTATTACAGGGTGCTTTCAGTTAGGTGTCACAGAGACTTAGCTGTCACTGGGTCGCCTTACTTTTTTTTTCAGTAACTTTTTCTGTTTTGTTTTGGAACTGGTTTCTTTTAGAATTCTTTGAATGCATACCTTTGAATATTAGAATTACGCCCATGAAAAAACTACTTGAAGGAACCTGTTTTTTACCCAAAGACTCAGTCAGGGTGCTGACTGAGCTGACAGCTCTTCGATCGATCATTGGTGGTTCAGGATAAGAAATTTTAATTGACTAGAAGCATTGTGTTGCATCATTTCATTTTCTTAATGGTTGACTTGCACATTTTAAAAGCAGTATGTTTGTTTTGCAGGTAGGAGTTCACAGCGCCAAGTTCGAGGCAGAACGAGACCCGGAGAATGTGTTATACGCCGCCCAAAGGCTCGGAGTCTCTCATCCAATCCTCAATGACCCCAAGGCCGAACTCTGGAACCGTCTTGGTATACATTGCTGGCCCACCCTACTACTATTAGGTAAATTTTGTTTATATTCCGGCCCGTAGGTAATACAAACAAATGCGATAGGCTTAACTGTAACGCATAAAAGTGTCACCAACATCGTTCATCCATACTACTGCAAATCGCATCTGGACGACTCGGTGATAGTTGGTAGTTGCTAGCTATAAGTCGTAGTTTTTATTTATTATGTGCATCTATATAAAAAGGTTTACTTTTTTTTTTGTCCTTGCCTATCTCACTAGGAAATCCTTTGTCGAGACAGACTAGTTTACAAATCTTAATATATAAAACTAAGTCGGGTTAGTTACACCATTTATAACTGAAGAACGGCTAAAACCGATTTTAATAATCTTTGATTTGTTGGATTTTTCTCCGTCCCGATTAACCACTCAGACCCATAAGCTTGTTTTCACGCAAATATAACGATAGCAGTCAAGTCCCATAAGCTTGTTTTCAAGCTAACGCGTGCATTTCCACAGAAATCGTTATAACTCGGTTATTGTTCTAGTTACAACCCTAAAACAAAAAGAAGAGTATCTATAATAAACCACGCTTCACATCTCTATTCAAAGTTATCCGTAGAAATTGATAAAAAATACTCATTTTATAGAATCTGTTTTCAGTTGCCAAAACGTAAAACGCCACCTTTGAGTGACATTTCTCCTCCAACAATTTTTCCAGTTTTGAAGTAATTTCTACAAAAATGGCCAGGTAAGTGTTTGTTTATTATAGTAATATATATTTGCTACTCTTTTGTGTTAGTTTTTATTCGTTTGAAGTGTTTTTCTTGCATAATTGAGAGCGTTGAAACTGCGCGTCATGTTCACCGAGTTCTTTGTCATCTTAAAAAGACGCCGTTTAACTAAAATGTCAGTAATTGGAGCATGTTATGGTGAACATTCATGAAAGCATATATTCTAATGCAATATTTAGCAAAAACATGTAACAACTTCTTGACAAAATCGTGATTTCTCAACGTTTTTTCAACTCTTTGTCGTTCCGCGGTAAAAGCGGCCATTTTGACATATGGCGTTCCGCTAGGGTTGGGATCGATCATTTTCGATTCGAAACAAAAATTTATCTCTTGATTTAGCCATTGAAATAATCATGTATTGTTTCATAGTGCTTTCATACAAACGAAGTATTGAATTCTGTACAGTTTACACCCGCGCTGTGAAAGCTGATATAATTCGATTATATTGAGAATTTCTATACTTGAAAATCGAAAATATTTTGTCTTTTGTTGTGAAGTGATATACATTTGTGTAAACCTTTATTATTGTTCTACCTTATAGTAAATCATGGAACCCGGAATCAGGGCAGATCCGTGATGATGGACACTGCAACGCTGTCCGAAACGTCGACTAAAGAAGGAGGTAGCACAACACGGCATAACACCCCAAAAACAAACAACGAAAATGCTTTTGGCCGTGAAAATCTAAAAACGTATGGGAAACAAATATTGTTACATTTAAAATATTTCTACTGGAAAATAAATCTAAAATGATATCCATAAATTTCACTTCCGACCCGGCGTGACCATCATGTATTTTAAATATGCTCCGCACAGTATGTCACGGGGTTTTTTGTATTTTTATATAAGTGTAAATGGGTATAAATATTGTTAAATTTAAAATATTGTTACATTCAAAATATATTTACTTCCAAATAAATGATAATAGCTGTATAAATTATTATTTTTGTTGTGTTCATTTGTTACTCTTTTATAATAAAAAAAAATATATATATCATGAGGTTTTATTTTTGTGTATAAACAATACCATTGAAATTTTAAAAATTTGAAATAAAAGAATTAATAATTCACACCACTATTGAAGAAGGTTCAACCTGAACAAAACATATTTTTTTCATTTCAAATATAATTATGTCTAACCACAAAGTGATTGCTTCCTGTGGAAGTTAGTTACTAATTTATAAAGGTAAATTTATTTATTTTTATGAAAAATATCAATTATTATTGTTATATTATTGTATTTATATTATTAATACATTTGTTTTGTAAATATTAATACCATACGTAATATAATACTATTTATTTCAACAATATTTCGAACTTAGTACTTTCTTATTCGAAACAGTTCCAGCGCTGTGAATGCACATCACTAAAAGTGAACCACAACACACAGATTGTTGACAGTTTCGCGATGGTTTCGCGGAGTTTGGCGCGTATTTTTGGTTGTGTATTTTTCTTGCTGAAATGTGTAATTACGCGAATAATGTCGGGATTTCATCAAATATACATAATTGGAAGTGTTTATCATAGTTATATGTCAATGAAGCGTTCATATCTGTTGCTTTTGTAATATAGCGTTGTAAAAATACGTCATGTTAATTTTTGGGGTTAGGTGCAGTAAGGATTCAGTTTTGTCAAAAATAATATGTTTCAATACTCAGAAATTACATAAACAAGGTGCTTCGAATATATAAAATCATAATGAATTGATTAATTCCAATACCCATTGTAATTGGGTCATATAATAATAAAAAATAAATAAATAAAAATTTGGACATGTCAATGAATTTTTAAGACGCGGGAAAATTTTGTCAGATTTGGTTAATTTTTTATTAAATATTTTTGTATGAAATGGTAAAAAAGTGAGGTGACAACATTGTTTATTATACATTTGTTTGATAAAATAAGTTTTTTTTTTTAAAGTTATCAGTGATTTTATTACCTTTTTGTCATAAAAACATCACAGGTGAGTCATTTTGACATTTTTTTTACGTTTGCATTAAAAATTTTAATACTTACAAATTTTAATATTTATTTGTGGTAATACAATTTGAAAAAGTATTTCATCAGCTTTCCAAAACAGTTTTTATTATTCCGCTACGTTCAGAAATATTTCATTTATTGAGCTTTAATTGCCAAGCGGGAATAACACAAAAATTTTATCAAACTGACAGGTTCGTTAAGACAGAATACATGTACATAGGCGATAGACCTGAGTGGTTAACAGAATAACTATTAAAACATGGGAAAAAATCACGGGAAAAATAATTATAAAGAAAATTAATTTTTTCATATATTTTGTATGGAACGACTTTTCAAATAATGTGCCTTGCTCTTTATAATTTGAATCAATTCGAACTGTCAATTGTGTAGTGTGTCGAACATTTCGTGCTTAGTCAACAGCTCAATTTCATTTTTTGAACTTAGAGTAGGTACCTATTTATTTTAACTTAATAAAAACTTAATTTATTTCAGCTAATAAATTAAACACAACATTTATTGATTCTGAGGCGGTACGAAGTTTGCCGGGTCAGCTAGTATTTTATAAATATTAAATAAAGTACATTTTTCAATAAAGCAAAAATATTTGACAAAAATTTTTTGGTTGGTAGGTAGTGGTAACAATAATGAGATAGGGATTATATTTAGGTGAGGTGAGTTGTAAGTCACTTGTCATTAATTATCTTTACTTTAGGGAGAGTTACTGACGGTTTCACCTCTTTCTCACATTAGATAAATGCTGGCATCCCACAGGGATCAGTTCTGTCTCCAACTTTGTTTTGTTGACATGTGCACCAATTCATTGTTACACGTATGACTGTAAAGTTCATGATCGCTTTTTGTTTGACAAACTCCCAAAGGGCACACAAACTCCAACGGCTCGGAGAACTCTGAAGCAGAGAATGGACGATTACCTCGAGAGTGTTTCCTCTTGGGGTTAGAATAACCTCATTGGATGTTATGCTAAAAAGACTCAATCATGTCTGATTACGTCTAAAAGGGACCGAAATGAAAATCTGTTCAATCCTTCAACGTATGCAATCTTCCGAACAGGCCTTCCATTGATATGCTTTGTGTAACTTTAAGTGACCAGCTAAAGTATGGGAGCTCCATTGAAGCCAGAGGTAAGTTAACTTCCCAGAAGCTGGGTGCACTATATAGGGACCGCAGATACATTAATAGAATATAACCGCTAACCCTGTATAAATCGCAAGTGCGTCCCATGGTTGAATTTGGCAGCCTCCGTGTATACATTTTAAATGTACAATAAATCTCGATGTTTATAGCTTCTTTGTTAAATGAAGGAAAGTGAAGGAATTAATTTAATTTGTAGATCCGGCTGGAAAGCCCATTCTGGTACTGGCAGGGGAGGGCCACCGGGACATTTTGTTCAGCTGCGTGTCGGTGGCCATCAAACACTTCCGAGAAGCGGGGGAGCTGCAGAGGAAGTTCGTTCCCCCCACATCCCTCCCCTCCCTCCCAGCACCTAGCCTCAAGAACACTCTCCGATTCCCCGGGAAGGTTTGTCTAATATTCTGTTTATTTATTGACTGAGTTTTGCCAAGTCCTGACCATTTTGTATTTCGTCTGTCTCTAAATATGTTTGTGCGTTCCGTTTCCATTTTTGAAAATCTGCCGCATCCACTTTATTATTCAAGCAAGCCTTTGAGTAAGTGGCTAACTTTGACTATGGTTCAGTTAACATTCTTTTTGTGAACATGAAATCGTTGTTTATTTTGACTTTCTAAGGCGCTCCGCTGACGAGGCAACTGACACCAAACTAAAAACGGGTGGTTTCTATGGCTTGATTGGTCAAAACACTTGTTTGACTGTTCTTCGTCTATGGTTAAACAAGCTTTTTGACCGATCAAGCCATAGTCGTCTATGGTTAAACAAGCTTTTTGACCAATCGAGACATAGAAACCAGCCGGTTTTAGTTTGGTTTCAGTTGCCTCGTCAGCGGAGCGCCTAAGGCAATCCGCTCACCGGAGAAACTGAAACCAAACTAAAACTGGTTGTTGCTACGGTTACAACCATAAATAAACCAGTTACAACTGCGCATTGCTATGGTTGCCAGCCAAACTTCTCTCATGCGCATGTCAATTTTACGATTTCAGTCATTATCTCAGCTTGTTTCACCATAGACGACGAACATTTCAGCTGTCACCTCGAAAACTGACAACAAAACTGGCGTATCCTTGGCAACCAGGAACTGGTGCGTCGCCGTATGTGGCAATAAGCACGGCGATTGCGAATCACTGCTTGCACCATTGGAAACGGATTTTTGAGAAATTGTTTAGTGTACGGGTCGTCATATTGACATACACAGGATGGCGAGTTTAGTTGCAAACTGTAGTTGCAAGTTGCCTCGTGAGCGGCCCACTTATTTGCATTTTTATTTAAATATTAATATGAAATACAAATTTACCATAATTGTAGGTATACAGTTAATTATCAAGTAAGTAGTTATTTAAGTACCTACCAAATTATAAATTTTATGACTTCAGAGAAAGTTTTGTTTTTGATTTATTAAATAAGAGAAAAATAGAAACTTTCTTTTTGGGATGCAAAGTCACTGTTCACAGAAGTACTAGTATTTAAGTTGGTAGAAAATTGACAAACTTTTAATTTTTTGAACAGAAATCTATGAAGTTTTAAGAAAAAAATTCTTACAGATAAGGCTACGGTAATTTCCAGATTGTATAAAATGAAATTTTATTATCGGTTGGTTTTTAATTTCCCATTAGTGAAATAAAAATAAAATACTTTCTTTCAAAAAGTCCAATTATGATTTTTAAATTTATAATATAGAGATAAACTGAAAGAAGTCAATTGTGGGCATGTCTGAAGTAAGGTAATTATTATCTCAACGTAAAAATTGATCAACATTCTCATAATAAATCGAAGTTCTTGCTTGAACAGATAGTCAGATTCATTGTCCTGTCTGGGCCCTAGTAGTCAAAAGGTGTAATGTAAATTCACAACATTACTTTTTTTCAAATTGATACCTATATATCACACTTCTATAGCTTTATTGCTTACAGACAATATGTGACTATGTTTTATTTATTTTTTCAGATTGTTTTGAATCCTTTTGTTAAAGATTCACCATCAGAACCTTGGATGACTGTTTCCGACTCTGGAAATAATCGTATAATATTAGCAGATTCAGAACATAATGTTGTCTCCATCATTGGCAGCTTACAGGCAGGATTAAGGGTATGAATAAAATTCTGAAATATCTCTGGCTTGCCATTGAAGTAAAATCATGTATTGGTTTCATAGTGCTTTCACACAAACGAAGTATTGAATTCCGTAAGTCTAAACTTAAACTTTAGGTCGCACAGTTTATACCCGCGCTGTGCAAGCGGGTTCCCTACAGAGCATCGGACCATCCCGAAATATGTGATTTTATCACTTTTATGAAGTGCATATGGCACGAATCATTCCATCCACAATTCCATAGCAAAACAAAACATTGAAGAAAAGTGAAGGAAAATGAAGATAAAAATAAACACACCTAACCACTGGAGCGACCACGCAAAATAAATAAATTTATATATATTTTTTTTTAAATCGTAAAGTTTATAACAGCACGGATCCTGCGTTTTTGATGCTTTGAAACTGTCGACAGAGCTACTTATTCTAGTCAACATAGAATATTTTTGATTTCTGTATGTTGTCTGTGGTATACTTGGTACATAGCTTTGGAAAAAGGACTTAATTTTAACAGTAAACAGCTGATCAGAAATTCTGCGCGAAAAAAAAATTAAAAAAATTATTTTTAACATCGTTCTAAAGTAGTCTACGAAGTTCTGATTTTGCGATAATTATAATAGATAAAGAATTTCAATAGCTTCGTTTTAAGACCAAAATAACAAACGTTGGAGCTACAATTATTTTTTGAAAAAAAAATTGCTGAAACATGAGATAATTGGCTTTTTTTTATCCGAAAAGCAATCATAGACATTTAAAATGGTGCATATAAAAGCCAAAAATCGCTCCAGTGGCTAAACAGCTAATCTAACGTATTCTTTTATCATTATTATATATTCTGCTTTGTCACAGTTCTGGTCGAAAGCTAACCATAATTTTTAAAGTTGTGAATTGTTGAATAAAACTAATAAAGGTCACCCATCAAGTAGATGAAATGGGGTGTTACCTGAAGAGAACTTTTCTCTTGGTTTTGGATGCATACAATTAGAGACACTATTGCGAACCTACTATGTAATATCTAAAGTAAATAAATCTCATGTGAAACTTGTTCCACTAATATTAGCGAGAAGCGGTGGGGACCGGATTTGGTAGCTTCCGGTCTATTGCCATCAGAGCTTCAGAGGACAATTGAAGGTCAAAAAGTGAAACCAGAGTTTTCCCTTTGTGTCTCATCTAAATAATATAATGTGTACATCAATTGTTGGATGTGTGAAAACCGTCTAAAAACAACAAAACATTAGAAAATAATAACCTTTCTTCAAAGCTAAATACCAAAAGGCTGATGATGAAGAATAAATTAATACAAATTTAAGAATTTTACTTCTGAATATTGTAGCTATATTCTAACTTGTATTGGAGGTAATCAATTCATATTTATCATTGTATTATACAATGTATATTGTTTTTTCAGGATGGCACTTTTCAAGAAGCCAGATTTAACAATCCTCAAGGTGTCTGCTGGCTTGACTCGGATTCTTTTATCGTTTGTGATACGGGAAACCACGTCCTGCGCAAAGTCAACCTGGAGTCTAAGACAGTGGAAACTTTTGCGGGGACCGGTGTGCAGACCGAATTTGGTGACCAAGGTAAATATACAATAGATCAGATGTCAAATACAATCTAAATAGATTTTAATTTGTTCAAATAGTTAGGTTAGGGTGTTTCAGACTTTTTATAATTTACATAAATTTCTGTGAAAAATACACTGTTTTCTTTAATGGTTAATATCTTGTGTTTTCCAAACTGTCACCCGGTGGTTCGAATTAATGAAGGTTCAAATTACAGAGATTATACTTTACTCTGAAAAATTGAAATTAATGTTTTAGTACTCCGTTATTAATGGTGTTTATATTGTTTTGAAGGTGGTTTGAAGTTTTGCCAGCAGTCCATCTCCTCTCCGTGGGACATAGTCCTGTACACCAACCCTGATATGGACATGTCTGTTAGGTTGCCTGGACTAAAAAAGGGAGACAGTGCTGAGAAAGACTGCGAAAAGGAGGTAAATGCAATCACTAAACTGTAATCTTAAACCGCCTCTATTGGATAACAAACACCTCTGTCATTGGTCACCCAAAGTGGTCCGCTATATTTGGTGACTTAGCAGGGGTACTCAGGTTAAACGTTGGCTAAAGAAGGAGGTAGCACAACACAGCATTATACCCCAAAAATAAATCACAATAATACGCAACTTTTAAATTGAAGTGCCAAAAAAAAAATTGATTGGAAACCAGTGTAGCCACTGGCTTAGCATCTTTTGTTCTAGCTCCCAAGAGAGCCAATGAAGATACAGAGCTCTGTCTCTTACGCTGCTTGACATTGTACATTCCATTCCATGTCATTTGAATTTGTACGACGAGATCAAATTTCTGTATTTGTAATTTAACTTGTTGAAAGCCAGCATTTGACAGTTCTCACCTTTCTTAAGAACTCGATTTTTATAACATTTCTTTAGTGATGTATTACAAAAATTACATCAAAATAATGTAGATAAAACGAACTTCCTAATAATCACTCAAATCTATGCTTTCCACAATGGATTTATATAAAAAACAATGAAAAATATAGACTTCGAATACGACTCCGTTCATATTATCAAGCGGCAGCCATTTTGCCCGCCATCTTTGATGCCCGGCGCGTCATTGTGAATTAATTTGAATTATTCGGAGTGGCTAGACGCTATCCAGTATTTCGTTACATCAAGAACGAGAATGGCCCAAGCGATTCTGACCTTGTTCTTCATACAATTTCTTTATACATAAGGGGCAAAGTCGTGTCAAAAATCCGGAACCGCCGGGGGGACTGCGGCCTACAAGAGGTTAATTGATGGATTTATTTGCAGGGAAACTCCAAGGACGATGAACTGAGGCGTGTGTTGTTGATTGCCTCGGCGGGTTCCCATCAGATTTGGGCCCTGTTTTTGGATACAACTGTTTGGTGGAAGTACAAAACATACACAGAAGGTAAAGTTTACATTCTATTTTTTTCAGTTACTCATTCATAACTTTTTAATAAACCTTTACTACTCAAATGTAATATAGCATGGCAAGCAGAATTGATATGCTCGTAGGAAGAGTTAATTCAAATGTGATTATGCACAGTGAAACTATGAATGAGAAACCTCATGGAAAGAAAATTAGCAAACCTTACAAAAACTAAACTTATGTGGGTTCTAAAGTAGGCTTTTATAACATCTGCCCAAATGATAGATACCGCAAGTCTCTTCGGAATTTTGGCAAAAGGAGGTGGAAACCCAACTTAATTAGCCCAAAAATCAACCTTATACAGGGTGTCCGGGGGTAAAGTGCATTAACTTCGTGAGGTGATTCTACATGATGATAGGAATAAAAAAGTTTAATATGCAACTTTTTTCGAAATCCCAACTTTTAGGGGTTTTTTTCAGTAAAAAGATAAAATTAGCCCGACGTATAAGGCCGGCATAATTATTTCGCATTATTGCCAAATCACCACTCATTACATAGCCAATGCCGATTTAAAACTGTCATTTTACTGTTTATTAGCAAAGTAGGTAATTTTATGCGCCCAGCAGTATTTGAATTAAAAAACTGTATTATCATGATCAAACCTCGTTAGTTTTGTGTTTTTTTAACTAGTGTGTATTTATTAAGACTTACGAGTACTTACAAGAAAATGTTTGTTCAGTGCCTGTTTAGTTTTTTGTTGTCGATGATGTTTCAATACGTCGTCTTGGTTCTTGTCTATTTAGTTGTTTAGTTGTTAAATCGTGTTTCTTTTGTGTGATTTTTAAACCCGATCACATGTGATGACACTACCTGCATTTCTTGATGAACGACCTTCCTGTACTAATAATATTTGTTTTCGTTTCATGCTTGCCTACAAGCAGAAGTGGACATTTTGAAAATTTCTTAAATTAGTCAAAAGCAATGACATTGGTTAAATAATTTTATTGTTATAAGTATAACTTCATTTTGTTATTTAGTGCAGTTAATTTTTTTAAATTTATTTAAAACAAAAGATGTAATTTCCTGCTTTCGTCTCAGAAACATATACATAGAGGAGGACTCAACGAAATAATAACTCGGTCGAAGGGAGGACAAGGAATGAGCCTTAGGGAGGAATGAATCGTTGAACATGATGTGACATTAATTTTTATTTTTTTATATGAATACCGAGACAAGAAAGCGCAAGAGAAAGAGAGATAAAAAATTTTGACAAGATTAAGGCGCTGCGCTGACGAGGCAACTGAAACCAAACTAAAACCGGCTGGTTTCTATGTCTTGATTGGTCAAAAAGCTAGTTTAACCATAGACGAAGAACAATCAGCTGACCGTTGGCAACTAGCAACGGCCGGCCACGGCAATCAGCAGTGCAAGTCGCGAGTCATCGCTTGCGTTACCATTGTCAATGGGTTTTTGAGTGATTGTGTAGTGTGCGGGCAATCACATTGTCATACAAAGACAGTTGCCAGTTGACAGTTTTCAGTTGCCTCGGTAAACAGATCGCCTAATTGTCAAAATCTCGGCCTGTTATTGTTTACACGTTGTTTCCATGGATATGTGCCAATCAAAAATGTGCAATGTTGCCAATGTCAAACTCTCGACTCGCTCACAGCGAATTTATGTGTACCTCACACTAAGGATTTTTAGTAGGTACGTCTTTTTGTATGGGAAAAAAAAGTTGGAATTTCGGAAAAAGGTATTTTTCTTTTTTACTCCGATCATCATGTAGAATCACCTCCCAAAGTTAATGCATTTTATCCCCTGATGCCCTGTATACCTTTTAATTTGTTCTTTTAGTCTAAAGCTGTAAATTTGTATGTTGTAGGCACCCTCCTCGCGATAGTAGGCAGCGGGCGCGAGGAGAACAGGAACAACCGTTACCCAAATGCAGCGGGACTGGCGCAGCCTTCGGGCCTCAGTCTCAGTCAGGACATGCTCTTCATAGCCGACAGCGAGAGTTCCACGGTGCGTCGCCTCGACTTGGCCACCGGGCACCTGCATCCCGCAGTCGGAGGCGATAGGAATCCTTGCGTAAGTGTTATGTTCACATTGTCATGTGACTCATATTATGTTGTCATTACACATTGTTCAAATGAAATCATTTTTAAAACTTTCCAGAACCTGTTTGCGTATGGCGATCTGGACGGTGTAGGATTTGCAGTTCGTCTCCAACACCCTCTTGGGGTGGCCTGCTGCCCCAAATCTCAAACTGTCTTCATAGCCGACTCCTACAACCACAAGATCAAACATCTGGACTGGTCCAGCCTCAGCTGTACAACCATCTTCCCATTCTCCCCTGATAGCCCCCTCTCGGAGCCCGGGGGCCTGTGCGTATCACCCTCAGGGACCGTCCTCTACATAGCAGACACCAATAACAACAAGATTGTGTCTGTCGATCTCAACACCAAAACAAATAAAGATCTAAAATTTAAATTTCCACAAGAAGCAAAAGGTCCTGTCAAAAGAGAAAAACCAGTCAATCCTCAAGACTGTATCACGTCCACGGCAGAATTGAAAGTCTGTTCTTTTAAAGGAAGCAAACTTATCTTAAACCTCGACTGCAACACTGAAAAAGGTGAAAAGAATCTGCATCTAACTCCTGACGCTCCGCAACGTTGGTCTGTCAAATTTTACCATACCGATTCAAATAAAATTGATTTGATCAACGAATGGGAAGTCGTGAGAGGTGTCAGGGACGGTAAGGAACTACCGGGGAGGTTTGAAGCTACCCTGAAATCAGGGTTCGTAGCAAAAAATGCCGATAGAAAAGTCACGGCAGAGTTCAATCTGTCTCTTTGCGAAGGCAGCTTGTGCTTCGTACGACGTTTCTCTGTCCATTTCCTCCTGATGCTGAAACAAGATTTCAGTAAAAAATCCCAATATAATATTAAATGCACCATTGCTAAAGATATCAAAGTCAGTGTGGAAGAAGAAGCTCAACCTAACTTATAACATATGCATTGGCGAAAAATAATGTGTCTAAAAATGGCACTTTGCGGTTAATTTCATTGGTTTTATTTTGAGAAGGAAACTTTGCCCATAATAATATGAAGGTTTTTGTTAAATGTTTGATGATATTATTATGCATAACTTTTTGTGTGAATATTTGCTTGAACATTCAAATTTCACTAAACGTGAGCGGCTTGTGTTGAGAATTTGTTTGCTTTATGATGCTAAACATGCTTAGCAGAGATTGAACATTTAAATGTGAACTTTCAATGTGGTTGATGTTTAAGAAATTTTTTGCTATTTTACATGTAAGTATATACTTGATGTATTTGGTGTTCATCTTTAATATAATTATCATTGTCCGTACATGCATACATTCATGTAATAACTTAGTTTTAACGGCAGTTTTGATGGGAAAACACAGCTACAGATAGTGAAAACATGTCAATTATTAAACCACACAGTTAAAAGAGAATTATGTCCGTACCATAAATTATCTCTCACAGATTAATAATGATGATGTTTTTTTAATAAATTATAAAAATTACTCCTTGAAAAAATATTACATATGTGGTGACAAATATTACATACGTGGTGACAAATATTACATACGTGGTGACAAATATTACATATGTGTATTACACGTATGCTTCGGAACGATGGTACCGTGCGCTACTCTAAGATGCCACACAGAAAAGTAAGTCCATTGTGGGAAGCGTACTTGTAATACTCGCTAATATCTCTGGAATCACTTCATTCGTGCTGATTTTTATATTGCAAAGACACAGGCTGTCTATTCAAAACACATAATTATGCTAGCAGATGAAGGTACATTCCAACTACCTACATAATAATATTTTATTGTTACCTGTGGGCCAAATTGCTTTTCAAACAATTGGAATCCAGTTGGAAAATACATTTTTCTCTTTTAGAATGTGTTGTTATTGATTCCGAGCATTATGAAACAATCTAAGCAGAAAAATTAATGCAATACAGTGAAACCCTCTTAAGAAGATCTCTCTTAACCGCTTGGGCACATAAGCTTGTTTTCACGACAATTTAACGTAGGTAGGCATAGGAATGACGTATGCCCTGGACCTGAGTTATTAAGAAGTTTTCCTGCTTAAGAAGTTTGGTTTTTTCGGTCCTTTGAAGACTGAATGGCCCAATTTTTCCCACTTATAAGGTTTTCTCGCCTAAGAAGTTTTTTTTCCGGTCCTTTGGAAAACGTACGTCTTGTCCCTTGGAAAACATACATCATTCCTATGTCTACCTACATTAAATTGTGAAAACAAGCTTATGTGCCCAAGCAAGTTAAGAGGGTTTCGCTGTAATAGTAATGTTCAACAAATTTAGATTGGGCAGATTTAAAGCAAATGGTGGAGTTTTGTGTTTGGTTATGTTATACAGAATAATGCTCAATAACTTATCAGAAAAATTGATGTACTTAATGGCTTTAGCAGAAATTAATGAAATTTAAGTTTTAAAAAAATTACTTACTTCCTACATTTTTTTATGACACAACTAGCATTTTCATTTTAAATTGAAATCAATAAGAAGGACATAGGTACCTTCGTTTTTCATTAGATTTGGGGAGTATTTCACCATCCTCTTGATAGCTTATCCATGGGATAATGTATATTTATTTATTAAAACTTGTTGAAGGCCAGCATACAAAAAATATTTTTTTTTAATACGACGTAAAATATTTGACAGTTCTCACCTTTCTTACGAATTCAATTTTTATAACATTTCTTTCGTGATATAATACACAAATTACATCAAAATAATGTAGATAAAACGAACTTCCTAATAATCACTCAAATCTATGCTTTCCACAATGGATTTATATAAAAATCAATGAATAAATATAGACTTCGAATATGACAGCGTTCATATTATCAAGCGGCAGCCATTTTGTCCGCCATCTTTGGTGCCCGGCGTATCATTAGCAATTAATATGAATTATTCGGAGTGGCTAAATGCTATCCGGTAATTCGTAATGTCCAGAATGAGAATGGCCCAAGCGATTCTGACCTTGTTCTTCATACAATTTCTTTATACATAAAGAGCAAAATCGCTTCAAAAATCCAGACCTGCCGGCGGGACTGCGGCCTACAGGAGGTTAATTAATAAAGATGAATAAAAAATAAAAAAAAATTCGCTACCCAAACTTATGAATAGTCATGGGTCTAATAAACCCTGGTCAGAGCATTAGAACAATTTTGTATGAATGGCATTGAAGCCAAATCTAGAGTGAGGGGACATTGATTGACAAACTTTTGAAATGATTTGTATGCAAAGTGGTATACATATAATGTTGAATGAAACACTAGGTACAAAAAAATAAAAATATTGAATTATTTGGTGTGTATGAGATAAGCCGCCATAGCTTAATGGTAGAGCTCTTCAATCAAAGGGGTGCGGGTTCGAGTCCCGTCGGTGACATGTATCTTTTCTCGGAAGGTTTTTTCAATATGGATGAGTGTTTCAGGCTAATAATTATTGCTTACAATAATTGTTACCCTTTATGTATTATTATTGTATTTTTGCATTGTTAATGCAAATATTACGGTTTATGAATTTTTTGGTATGTGATGATAGGAAATGGGATGTCATTAAAAAATTTAAGCAGTTTTTGACATTTTTCATGGATCTTCCCCCTCATCCTGCGGCTTCATTTTTTTCTTGAATATAAAATTCCATTTAGGGCTTATTAGGTCCGTGTGAATAGTTGCTATAACCCTTTCCGACCGAGAAAAAATGGCCGAAATTTGATGGACCACACTAGTAAAGCTCATAATTTATGATCCCATAGGGCTAGGCAACCTACTGCTCGAAAAACGCGCGCTTAAAGGTACCCTACACAAGCAGCTCCCGCACGTTCGATCAACTCCGGTTCCGTTCCCAAAAACAGATTTATTTTCTATCAGGATTTTTTTCAAATCAAACTCACAATCGTATGAAGCCGGTCGGAAAGGGATAATATCGGATCAGGTAGCCAAGTTTTCTACCTATTGATAAGCTATCCACAGGATGGTGAAATACGCCCTTATCTATCCTAAGTATGTCATTATAATTATTACACAACAATGAGAAAATTTATTTGTACTGCTTTTCAAATCTCATATACCTATTTTAAATAATTACATCATTTCTTCAAACTTCGCAAAATCACTTTGTGGCGTCATTTTGAATTAAATTAAACAAATAACTTTGTATTAAATATTACTACCCTGACGAAGAAACCAGCGGTTTCGAAAAATGTAGGTAATTGTGATTATATAATAGTGGTTTAATACAAAGTTATTTGTTTAATTTAATTACATTATTATTTACTATGCTTTTTTTTACAATTTTAGTTATGATGTGCCCATAATAAAAAAATAAAAATATAATTAATGTGTGCAGCTATGTATTTTCTTTTATTGTACAAATTTATTTCAATCCTTAGTAATCTGAGAAGATGCTCCCGTACAATATAAACAATACAAACAATAAAAACAATACAATACAAACCGTCAGTGGTTCAGTGGGCATCGCGTTTGGGTACCACCCAGGCGTTCCGTGTTCGATTCCTCGGCTGGCTAAGTCCTCCACCACAACACAAGCAACATCTTCCGCTTAGTGTGGTGGTAGTAGGAGATTTTCAAATGTTGTTGGGTTATTCGTAACCCGGGAATGTTTGTCTTTCTTTTAAAAAAAAAAAAAATATATATAATGAGGTAAACATAAAAAAATCTAAGAATGAAAAATACTTTGAGCACATCATTACTGAAGACCTCTCCGACGATGGTTATATTGAACGACATAGGATAAGTACACGTATACTGTCTAATATGATTGCAAGAATATTATTCCAGTGCAGCAATATTGTAAAAAAAACATTATTCAATGCATTTTATACTGTCCTACGTACGTGTGAAACATGGTGCCACTACCGAATCAGCTCGATGGATCGACTCTGGATCCAATATAATAATGCCTGCAGAATTATATTTGTATACAGAAGTTAGGTTTATTTACTTTGGTTTATTTTTTATTTTACTTGGTTTTCAATATTTATTGGATTTAAATTTTACTATATTATACTATCCTATGTATAACTGTATGGGACTTGTGGTATTACACTATCCTCCCTTCACACTGGAATAAAATTTATATTATTATTATTAATCCTAAACTTTTTAAATAATTACTGCCATCTATGAAACATTTCAGAACTACAATAATTGTTTTGTTTGCTTGTTTCCATAGCAACACTGTTAATGGAAAACAATCAAACATTGACAAACAAGAAATTAGGGTTATAAAGAAGTCAACATATTTATTTTATAAAACAATCTTCAAGTTTGTGAAAGATTGAATAAATATTTAACAATGTTTTTATACATTGCTTCATTGGTTATTTTAAGTATGGATAATCCATTAAAAGTAAATGGTTTTCTTGAAATGATGACTTATACTTCCTCAAGCAATTGTTCAAATAAACAATATTTTGAATTGGATATGTTCAAATGCGCTCCTTGTGGTACAGGGTTTGTTAAATCGGATGATGGTAAGTTAAAATAACACAACCTTAATAAAAAAATCATTTGTGGCAATGAACAAAAATAAGTTCAATATATAAAAGCATGAATTTCCACATACGATGATTATTATGATGTGATAAAAAATCGTCATAATAAATCAGATACTAATATCTACAGCCTGTATATCGGACAAATATCTACAGCTCATATGTTGGACAAATATCTATGAACTTCAGAGTGAAGACTAATATCCACAGAGCTAAGGTCGGATAAATATCTATGATGGTCCCAGTGGTGACGAATATCTATGGAACGTGAGTGGGACTAATATCTACAGAGGGCAGCTGAGCAAGAGGTTGTACGGAAAAGCATAAATTACTTCAGTTACGTAAAGGCTTAAACGTTTAAAGTACGTACATGAAGTTTTTGCATAATATTACGTATTTTGCTGTAATGTTGAAATTGGCATAGCGCCTGCTCCCGTCAAGGCAAGAAAAACATCCCAGTATTCAAGTAGTTTAGCGGCTACGCTAGGTTTGTGTAACATGGTTTGTGATATAAAAGAAAGTGCCCCCTCCGTAGCGCCTGCTCGCGTCAAGGCAAGAAAAACATCCCAGTTTTCAAGTAGTTTAGCGGCTACGCTAGGTTTGTGTAACATGGTTTGTGATACAAAAGAAAGTTCTTTAAACTGCATACGCAATATTACATTGTGCCAATATGCTATACATAAGTGTCAGAACATGGATTCTCATAGATATTAGTCCGATTTGTTCAGTTTTTGAAATTCCTGTAGATATTAGTAGACGTCTCCGTTTTACTTACATACTACAAGGCAAGGCCTACATCAGTGACAAGAAATCATTAAAAAAAATGCATTCAGACATAGTTAAGTAATGGAAATCATAAAAAAATGCTTTCAGTTATACAATTAGAGATCAATGATATTGGTAACTGCTTTTTAAACTCGCAGACCATCCTTTATGCAGATGGCATGAAAATCTTCTCACCTATAAACTCAATCGAGGACTCTCAGAAGCTTCAAGAGGATTTGGAACATTTTATTTACTAAAAAAAATATTCAGGGAAATTATGGCTTTCAAAGAGGTTTATGTGATAATGCATTTTCAGGAATGTCTTGCAAATGTCCATTGTCCAACAAAATATTGGAGTCTCTGGGCGGACCGGTTCAGCAGCGCTGTGTCCCCTGCAAGCCCACGGAGTATGTCTCACTGGACCAAAGTGTCTGCGTTCAGAGGAACTGTTTCAATAACACCAATGGAAAGATTAGTTGCAATCTGTGTAAAAAGAATCAGATCATGGGTAAGTACTGGATTTATAATATTGTGCAATATTTTTTAACTGCTAAATTCTTTGTTTTATGGAAAAATAGTGATGGTCCAATAATGGTAAAATTTCCATACTCTGTTTGCTTTTTCATATGCACACATTGTTTAAATAACACTTTGTTTCAATGTACATAATTACTACGAGAAACAACTATTTACGAGGGTTGTACAAGATTTAAAGACCTTTCCTATCAGGAAAAATTTATATTTACAAAAAAATTGTACTACATTTTAGGTACATTCCCCACTATTTTTGGAGATAGTCCCTGTTATGATCGATGCACTTGGTGAGCCGTAGCACTAGGTTCTTGATTCCCTTATCGTAGACTGACGCCAAAAATGCTCTCACCTCTTCCTCCTTGTCCTAGTCGGTCTTAAAAGGTTTTCCGGTCAATAGTTGGTTTAGGTGAAGAAAAATATGTAAATCATGGCATTGATTGCCGTTTTGATTCCAGGGTTAGGTGGTGAACCCATGTTTCAACCCAAAAAAAAAACTTGGTTAAAAAACATCTCAAAGAGACCCAAGCGCTTTCCACACGACTTTTCTATTCAGCATTTTTGGTACCCAACAAGCATGCACTATGCATACGCCATTTTTTAAAAGATTAAACAATGAAAACAATAAATGCCTAACAGATAAATGCCTCTAAGCCCTACACAACTAACAAGCAACCATTAAGCGCCTATCAGTCGTGCAAAATCCAAAACCACCCATCATCAAGAAGTAAACATATAAAAGCAGATTTAACTAACAGCAACGAAAGTTTGCCGTCTAAATGCTGTTTCGTTGACATTAAACATATCAATTTTCGACAACAAGATAGCTTTCCCCACCGGCATGACCATTAGCAAATTAGTTCTGCGAGCCGGAAGACTAAACAGTCTATACTGTCAGTTATGGAGAAAACCATTGGAACATAGAAACTGATGCTCTCCATGATAGTCGAGTTTTCGAACCGTGATACAATATGCACATCCCTTCTGACCTGTAAATGGATCGTTCCAAGAATGCCCGAAAGAAAGTCGGTAGAATAGAACCAAGGGTATTAGCCATACTCCCCCAGGTAGAGAAATCTCAGAAATTTCTTCTGAAGCTTCTCCAATATGAGGGAATAATTCACCTGGCCCCCTAGCACACTCGATCGATAACGATTGATAGGATGACTATTGGTAACTTCTAATCGTTCCCTAGGACAACTGCACATCGCTAACCTACAAACAACAGTTAATGTCGAATATGTTAAGGACACTTGGTCATTGACCATTGTGAACTGTCACTTATTCATTGGCGATCTGCAGTCATGCTAGGGAACGATGAGAAGTTACCGAAAGTTATCCTATCAATCGTTATCGATCGAGTGTGCTAGGGGCCCTGGTGTGGTCTGCAAAACCACCGATCCACTTTCAAGCCTACTTCGTAACCAATGCATTGTACAGTACTGTGAGAACTCGAGTGTCTCTGAAATTCCTCGCAGTGCATAGGACCAGTATACTCAGTAAAGTACTACACGTCATTTCGATATGAGCATGAAATGTCAACCTACTATCAAACACGATTCTAAGAACTTTCATAGCGGATCAATATTCGATATTCCTATCCTGGTGAGCCAGACTATATTCAGATCATCAGTTTGCAACTTCCCAACAAAAAACAATCTGATGTGCAGGTAAAATCCGTGATTTGTTTTTCACCCTCCCCCTTCCAAGAAAAAGTACCACAGATTTTAGTTTTTCATCGGGTTCTACCAATCATCTCTATCAATGTCCCGTTTTAGAGACTAAACTTGTGTAAAAATTAAGTTCTGTGCCTACTTACACAAGATCAATAAATTCTTGTAAAACTATGTACAACATTGATTTGTTTTCAGTCACTCATGCAGTAAATGGATCAGTCTTGCCAACGATTCAGTGCGTAACTTGTGCTGCAGGAACAAATCCGGATCCCAACAGATCATTTTGTCAATCGTGTTCATTGAGAATTTCCAATTCTTATAATACAAGGCTGTGCAGCTGCGATCCAAAACTATACACCTTGTATGGAAATGTCTGTGTTCCCAATAAATCCATAAAGAAGGTCACTTTCACAACTAAAGAGGGATTTCAATCAACGTTTTATGAAAGAAACTGGAATTTGGCCAGCTTTTTGTGTTCAGTAAGTTTTTGAAACAAATTTTCTCTATATACTGAACTAATCTTCATGGTGGTGGTGTATCTCAGTTTATAAGGAACATTTTTGTTTTACTTTGGGCGACTCTTTAAACGCGTGACGTTTTTATGTTAAGATAACTTCATTGCTTCTTTTTACTTTTAGCTACACAATACAACAGCCTGTCAGATGTTGGCAAATATGTGTGTGATGTCACTTTACATGGAGGGAGATGATTATCCTTGCAGTAAATGGAGGGACCCTAAATCTGAAGGTATGGTAGTTCCAGAGAGAGTTTGTGCGTATGTCATAAATGAAAAATATTCTTCCTCGTCTTGAACGAAAATGGAAAGGGTAACCGACGAGTTCATCGAAATCAAATTTACAAAATACACAAAAAAAGGTTAGGTTAGGTTAGAAGTTAGTTAGGTTGAATTTTAGTTAGTTGAACTCGTTTTCGATGAACTCGTCGTGAACCCTTGTATGAAAATGGAAAGACAGAAGATAGAATGATGATGTCACGTATGATCTCTCAATGGGACTAATATTATACTCAATTATATTTTTTTTATCTTTGAAGTGAAAGCTATGTTTTGTTTACCTGTGTGAAAGGATTAAGTACCCATTTGAAATATTAATATGTCTTTTCCATTGCTAAACTGCAAAATATTTTCAGCTGTTCCGGTTCTAATGTATGGCGAAGATGAGTCTTATTCGGTCTTACTAAGGAAGAAAATTCCTGTCATTTATAGTCTAAATGAAAATTCTGAGGTAATCTTTCATATCAAGTATTATCTTCTATAAATCTGAATTGTGTTAGTGAAACGGAAGATTCTCATAAAGAGTGAACTTTGGCATCATGAAATTTGCTCCGATTTTTCCGTCTAGAATTTCTAGGTCACCGTTATTTTAATGTCATTTCCATGAGCTATGGAACTTTGAAAAACGTAGTACATACTGACTGTTCAAGAGTTTTTAATCCAATGCCTTATAACATAGTTAAAAAATATTCTTTAGGTAAACCATATCAATATTTCTGGATTCGAAATCAATGTTGATGGAAAAATTCAAGAAATAACAGATGTGAAATCAAAGTGGATGATTCCGTGCCCGACAATGTGGAAAGAGACAGAATCCCATTTGTTCAAATTTGGTGTAAATTACAGGTAACTAATGTGGATTCTTATTTTTGACCTTAATGACAGTGGGAAAAAAAATCTTGACTTCTACAGACTTAAATTGAATAAAATTCTACATTCAAAACTCAGATCAAGTTCGTTTAAACGTATTGCTGTACTTTTAACTTTTACAGGTTTAAATGTAAAATGGGAGCGCAGCAGTTGATTGCCGAGACAAATACAATGTTCTACGAGCCCTACTTGAGATATATTGATACTGACAAATCTTC
This sequence comes from Limnephilus auricula, assembly GCA_951813805.1. NCBI lineage: Eukaryota > Metazoa > Arthropoda > Insecta > Trichoptera > Limnephilidae > Limnephilus > Limnephilus auricula. The sequence continues at coordinate 8,021,558 of OX638402.1, read as the reverse complement.
AGTGCCAATGTTATATACTTTACCGGTCTTAATACGTGGAGATCTGATTAATTTCAATAAGGTAAGTTCACTCTGTTTCCACCATTACATATTATAATAATATTATTGCAAGTGATACAATATATTATTATAAGTAATATCTGTATAGGTCACCATTTCCCTCAATATTATAACCCTAGAAAAGCGGAACTTTTTTCTACAACCAATAAGGTTGATCGATTTAAATGGCCAGGCCACTTAGCACACTCGATCGATAAGGATTGTATCGATAACTTTCGGAAACTTCTCATCGTTCCCTGGGACAACTGCAGATTGCTAACGTACAAACCACAGTTGATGTCGAATATATTAAGGACACTTAGTCATTGTGAACTGTCACTTATTCGTTGGCGATTTGCCGTCATGCTAGGGAACAATGAGAAGTTACCGAAAGTTATTGATACAATCCTTATCGATCGAGTGTGCTAGGACCCCAGATCTCTGAATCGATTGAAACCAAGATAATAAATATGTAGTTATGCAGTCCCCAACTTCAAGAAAAATCAGTAAAATCCCAGTACATTCATGGGACTCGCATTTAAGCCGAGTACGTTCGTTCGTGCCAAGGATTGACTTTATATATTTGCTCTGCTGAGAATATTATAGTCCTTTTTAAGTGAAAACAAATATTAATTATAATATATTACGATTATTTTGATACTAAATCACTGTTATTTTTAAAGGAGAATGATATCAATACATGGCAGCTTGTGAAAAGATTTTATATATTTGACAAGACAAGCGGACTTTCACTAAATGCTAATGGAAAGGAAATTCTGAAATATTTTCGCTATGCAAAGCACATTCATGTAAACATCAGGTATTACACAAATATATTGTTAAGTGCAGTTCCATTTCATTCACAATGGGCTAACTTATAAACCATGAATGATTGAATATAAATAATGAATGAATTTTATTTATTTTTAAGAATAAGGCGCAAAGGACGAGACGAAAGAAACAAAATTTATCCTCCGCTTTTCATCATAGAATATGGTGAACTGAATGAAATGCAAATAGAAAATGATATAGATGCTGAACTGGAATTTTCAGTTAACTATGAATTAGATGGGGGAAGTATGATTCATGGAATGGAAGTAAGAGACATTTACATAATTTTTTTTTAATAATTTTTATTTTTAATAATATGTTTTACATGATACATTTTAATAATTTTACATCTCAGAGTTATTTACTACTCTTCCATTGGAAGCATTTGCTTGTGTATGGAAGAGGAGTGTACATAAATTCAGTTATTAGTTAGTACTTAAATAATTAATTTTACATGTATATATGTGTATTGTCGCAAGCACATATTGAGTGATGAAAAATAATAAAGATGTACAATAAATTTAACGTAGTAGTAAAGTGACATTTATATTTAGTGTGTTATGACTAAGAAAATATTAATAAAAAATAATATACATGTTATGTTTATATTTTGAAAAAAAAAGAAAGAATGTTATGGAAAATATAGGATATTTGTAAGAATTAATTTAGGTAGCTGTAGTTTTTTTCTTAGGAATGTCTTTAAAATGTTTTTTGACAGAGTGCAATATTTAAGTTTTATCATAAATTTTTCTGATTTCTTCCGGTAGTCGATTGAAAAAATTTCTTCCCTGGTAAGTGTAATGGTGTGGTGCAAAAGTAGTATTTAATTTTGGGCATAGAAAAGAATATTTAAGACCAATTAAACCACATCAATGAATATGTTCGTCGTTTTCAATAAATTAGATACATCAGGATCATAATTTTTATATCACTTTATGAATTGGTCAAAATTTGTAATACCTACGCATTTTTAAAACAATGTTTACAGATTGCTGTGGGAACGCTTTCAGCTTTTGCAACTGTTTATTCCATCCTCCAAAGTTGGTCTCACTCCCGGAGATCTGGAAGACTGGGCCTAGACCTTTACTCGGTGCTGCATTTCTTCATTATTGTCTCGGGAAACTTAGCCAACACCTTTTTCATTGTGAGTAAACCACCTAGGTTACAGTACCTTATTACAGTTATTTTCTTACCAAGTACAGTTACCATTAGCAAGTTAGTCCTGCAGGCCGGGAGAAAAAACAGTATTTGCTGTCGGTGGCGAAGATAACCATTGGGAACATAGAAATGAATGATCTCCGTGTTAGCCGAGTTTTCGAACGATCCATGAATCAATCTGAAGAAATGCCTGGTAATGTGTTCATCCCTTCTGATCCGTAGATGGATCATTCCAAGCATACCCAAAATAGAGTCGGTAGGATAGAGCCACGGGTAATAGCCATACTCCCTCATGTAAAGAAAACACAAAAGTTTTTCTGAACTCTCTCCAACATGAGGTAATATTTTACTTGGTGTGGACTCCAAATTACCGACCCACTTTCCAGTCTACTTGTAAATGGGTATAAAAAGTATGATCATAAAATGGGGACCATTAAAATGACAAAAATTCAAGATGGCACTGTTTGTCGATTAGGTGATCTAATTGGATTTGAAACATCCAAACCTTCGAATCATAGAATAAACACAAGAACAAAACATAAGAACACGTCATGTGGGCGTGTATCACGATCCAAATGAGCTTTCTCCACATAAATACAACATCAAATTTCAAAGTTTATATGTAATCAAATTCTGTGAAGTTTTTATTACAGTTCTGTTATTATACCATTATTAACCGGTTGTTTCACAGAACTTGAATATAACTTTGAAATTTTTTGACTTTATTTATCGTTCAAGTACGTGGAAAAACTGGTCGTTAAATTTCATATTTGTGCAGAACTGTGTTTCACCATCATTATGAAATTCAAAAGGGATGGCGATGTACAATGTCAGGCAAGTATAAGAGAGACAGAGCATATGCTAAATAGGCTAGAACCAAAAGGTACAAGTAGTGGCGACACTGGTTTCCAATCAAGTCTATTTGGAAGGTACATATTTCTAGTGTTCTTCTTTATTCTATGTGAACTCAATAAGAACATGTCCTAAAATATTAATTTTATAATTTACTATTTAATAAAAAAATAATTTTTTTCCTTTCTTAGGTCGCATTCGGAGCAAGTGCATTTTCCTTTATGCTGTTTAAAACACAGAAATCTGTCTACGCTGTACCCCCTTCAGACAGAGATGAATCAGCTCTGCAGTCTTATATTATAGTGGCTTTCTCACTTAAGGTTTGATTACTCACTTTATCCGTAGTTTATTTCAGATACTTATCGACAGATGTGAAGAACGTGTAGATAGACTTGTACAGGTATTTATTCGGGAACGGACTAATGACTAAAGAGGACGTAAGACACATTCATACCTTTATATAACATATGCACACATGATAAATGATCAGTTTCTAAAGTTTTTTCGTTGTTTGTTTTTGGGGTGTTATGCCTTGTTGCGCTACCTCCTTCTTTTTACACATCGTCGGATCTGCCGGATCTGCCCTGATGATGGACACTGCAACGCTGTCCGAAACGTCGGCTAAAGAAGGAGGTAGCGCAACATGGCATAACACCCCAATAACAAAGAACGAAAATGCTTTTGGCCGTTAAAACTAAAAATGTATCAGTTTTTAAAGTGTTATTTATTTTGTGTTTTAGATTGTTGAAGTTGTGGCGGTCAACTGGCGACAGATTACTACTGATATTTGCTTCCTGGACTGGGAAAAGCCAACACAAGCTTCCAATGACATAGGATTAAGAGGAGCAAGTATGAAAATCAAATGAATACTTAACATCAGCGGCGGTTCTTCACAGGGGGACAATGGGGACAGTCCCCACCAGTTATACTCGAAACCTACCAAAAGAAATAACAGTCTTCACCAAAATTAATGAATTCTTACAACATAAAAGCAATTAACATTTTGCAGAAATAAAATACAAAAAAATTAAAGTGACCCGGCGACCAACCAGGCTTACCAGCCGATCAGCGCATGAACCATCAGAGTGCATTTCTCAGTGCGCAGAACCTACCGCGCACATAGGGGACAATCCGTATTGTCCCTTTAGGCATTTTGGTTCATTCTATGCGTTTCTTTCACAATCGTAGGCAATCCGAGAACCGCGCATGCGCACTGGTATGTGAATTTCAAATACCGCAGGAATAATCCATTGAATCCCCGCCTAACGAAATTTGCGTAGTTTTGGGCGGGAATTGCTCGCGTTCAAATTAAGTTGGATGATAATCTTGCAAGATAAAGCATTATTTTTATTATACTGTGTTATAAATTGTATATCTATAGAGATTGTAATTTATTTTCTTTTTAGACATCTGATTAGCGTGATTTTACAATGAAAATTTTGGTTTGAGAAATTTTATATTATATTCTCCGGGTAGTGAGATGACAATATAGTAGGTAGTAGGTACACGTAAAAAATGTCACTCCCCACCATCAAAGAAGTGCTCGCGCCGCCACTGTACCACTAATCAATAACAATAACATCATCTTATTGTTATTGATTAGCACAATTTGTTGAATTCTTTTGTAATCCTACAATCTTCATGAAACTCTCTCAGATTTTTCCTGTAGATTGATGACATGCAAAATTTGCATAAATTCATTTGATTTTTTTATAATGCTCATTTCAGACGCAAAGACTGAACCACCGTTATCATTTTGGAGGCCGTATTTTGTTGCCAATGAGTGGAATGAGATACAAAGTCTCAGGAAAATAAGCCTTCCTGTGCACCTCGTGGCATGTATTTTCGTACTTGAGGTAGGTTTTGCAACTTTTTTATTTACATTAGTTTTAGGACAAATTACAACCCAGTTAGAATCATATCGCTTTTATTCAATTAAACATACTGATTTCTGTTGTCTGTGATGTATATTTTTTTCAATTTATTCTATATCTGAAATGTGGAGGTATTTTTATTTAATGGATGGCGATTTGATGACAATGTTATTGATTTCTGTGAAACCACCCCGAGTTGTCCTAAGAGTTTATAGCTGTATATTATAATAATGTTGTGTTTTCTTTGGTTTTGTTATAGATATTTGGAGCCTCCTCCTTAGCCAATATAGGTATTGACATATCAAACCAGTCGTCTGGTTTCCTCACTTCCCCAGTTTATCAGCTCGCACTAAGCGGGCTGGTTTTCCTGACGTTGTATTTCATTCAGTTGGTTGTGGCGATTCTGGTCTACGAGAGATTCATCAGTAATTTTATCCAGGACTTCATGGACGTCTGCTCCATATCCAATGTTTCTATTTTGCTATTGGACGCTCACCTTCATGGATACTATCTGCACGGAAGGTAGGTTGCCCAACAACTCTAACATTTTTCATTTAATAAATTAATAAATATTTAAACGAATTTTAGTTAATGAATTTTACTTCTATGTTTCAGATGTGTGCATGCATCTTGTGATAGTGATGCACGAGGTTTACAATCTGGATTACCTTACAGGGCGTTTGTGGTTCGGTGCACTCAAGATTTCAGGTTAAATAATTGAATTTTGGCTTAACGAGTCACTTCAATTTTTATTGAATTAAATAGATTTTGAATAAAAAAAAATGTGTGAATTGATTTTTCCACAAATAATACTGAAATGATAAAATTGTGTGTATAGATTTTTCCATGAACAATAAGGAAATGCTAAAATAGTATGAAAAGATTTTTCCACAAACAATAGGAAAATGCTAAAATTTTGTGAATAGATTTTTCCACAAATAATACGAAAATACTGAAATAGTGCGAATAGATTTTTTCCTAAACAATACGGAAATGCTAAAATAGTTTGAATAGATTTTTCCACTAACAGTACGAAAATGCTAAAACATTGTGAATAGGCTATTTCTACAAACAATACGGAAATGTTATATTAGTATGTAAATATTTTTCCACAAACACTACGGAAATGCTTAAGTAGTGTCAATATATTTTCCACAAATAATACAGAAAAGCTAAAATTGTGTGAATAAATTTTTCCACAAACAATAGGGAAATACTAAAATATTGTTTAACAGATTTTTCCACAACAACAGGGAAATGCTAAAACATTGTGAATAGGCTATTTCTTCAAACAATACGGAAATGTTATATTAGTATGAAAATATTTTTCCACAAACACTACGGAAATGCTTAAGTAGTGTCAATATATTTTCCACAAATAATACAGAAAAGCTAAAATTGTGTGAATAAATTTTTCCACAAACAATAGGGAAAAACTAAAATAGTGTTTAACAGATTTTTCCACAACAACAGGGAAATGCTAAAAGATTGTGAATAGGCTATTTCTTCAAACAATACGGAAATGTCATATTAGTATGAAAATATTTTTCCACAAACACTACGGAAATGCTTAAGTAGTGTCAATATATTTTCCACAAATAATACAGAAAAGCTAAAATTGTGTGAATAAATTTTTCCACAATCAATAGGGAAATACTAAAATAGTGTTAAACAGATTTTTCACAAACAACAGGGAAATACTAAAATAGTGTGAGTAGATTTTTTCACAAACAATAGGGAAATGTTAAAATAGTGTGAATAGATTTTTTCACAAACAACAGGGAAATGCTAAAATAGTGTGAATAGATTTTTCCACAAACAATACGAAACTGATAAAATAGTGTGAAAAGACTTCTCCACAAACAATAGGGAAATACTGAAATAGTGTGAGTAGATTTTTCCTCAAACAATAGGGAAATGCTAAAATAGTGTGAAAATATTTTTCCACAAACAACAAGGTTTATTATATTACTAGTGTAGAGCTGTGAAATATCAGGAATAATATGATAAATAGGTATTTTATCGCTTGTCTAAATTCTCCAAACAAACTTCTGAAGTTGAAAATAAATAAAGCAAAGGTTCCAGAGTTCATTATTTTTTAAAAATTATTTTTTATTTATTCACTTTTAAACCTGCTAAAATACTTATGTATTTTGTCAGCAGGGACATAGAGACAACATCTATACAATAACATTGATACAATTTAAACGGTATCTATATGATGATACATAATTACATTAATTGGCTAAATTACAGAAAAGTATAAATAGCAGCATAGCCTTATATAATAAGCAAGAACAAATAAATGTATGAACAAATTAGTATAATCAATAAGTTTTATAGATAGAGGTAGGTATATCAGGTATTACATAATTATTTTTCCATTTCCTTATCCATTTAACCGGAGTTACAGGCAGAGTCACAACCGAAATTAGTATTAAAAATTGGACAATATAAGGCGCTCCGCCCACTGAGGCAACTGAAAACCAACTAAAACCGGCTGTTTTCTCTGTCTTGATTGGTCAAAAAGCTTGTTTAACCATATATGAAGAACAATCAGCTGACAGCTCGCAACCTAGCAACGGCCGCCCAGGGTAATCAGCCGTGACAGTCGCAAGATGGTCGCAAGTCACCGCTTGCGTTACCATTGACAACGGGGTTTTGTGTGATTGTGTAGTGTGCGGGCCATCACATTGTCATACAAAGACAGTTGGCAGTTGAGAGTTTTTAGTTGCCTGAGTGGGCGGAGGCGCTAAGGGATATTATATTGTCCAATTTATTTAAATTCAAATTTTGAAAAGGACAATCAAATAATATGTAATTTCCTGTTAAAAATGATAGATAAATTTTGTCTGAATTTCTCCAAACAAACGCTGCCAATTTTGAAAATTATGGCAATCTAAGTTGAGTTCAGATAGTTACAGACACTCAACTGAAATTAGTGAGTTTAGTTTTTATGGTTTTTATAATAAGGGGGTTTCTCACCATCCTACCAATAGCTTATTCATAATACAACGAATATTATTAAAAATAAAAATAAAATACTTACAGTAATTAGAAAACTCGGCCAACTTTTCATAGGTTTATAAACTCCAACTTAATAAATAAATAAACCGTAAATCGAAAATATTCGTTATTAGTGCAGATAAACTATTGGGAGGATGGTGATAAACCCCCTAATTCAAATATAGCAAATCCGTGTTCTTGTGTCATAACTTTAGTTACGAAGTGAATATTAGTCAAATTTGAGAACATTTTGAAAGTTATATACAGAATTGTAATATTTTAAACGCTTCCAGATTATACTTCAGCCGCCTAAGTATTCACATGAACTCAAGAGACATGAAGTGGCAATGGCACCACCATTTGGCCGTGGGAAATGAACAACAAAATTTGAATGAATCCACACTAACAGGCACGTATATTACTTTAAAAAAACAACATACTTATTAATCCATTAATTAAAGAACTTTCAATAGTTAATCTAACAAAATTTCATTATTCTCGTGCTTCGAAATATTGCAGAGGTTACCAGAAATGTTATTATTGATTAGGGTACAGTCTGCATAGCAAGTATAAGCTTCCGTAAGCACTTAAGTCATGCATAAGCAGTTGAGCAGGCTTAGATCATAAGCCCTTTGTGCATACCTAGTACAAAATCCCACGTTTTTTCTTATTACCTTAACACTAGCCCAAACTCTTGAATGAATTTGAGCAGGGATGTCACTGAACATTTAACTATGTTTCCTGGTTTTATAATGTGTTTTTCCAGGTATCTTAACCTTCTATCAAAGCAGGACATTGACACCTAGGTGAAATGGAATTTCTTCACCATCTTGATAATTCATACAGCTGGCTGTTGGTGTTTTCTACTCTCAAAAGCTTCATGTGTCACCTGAGATGGCAATTTCGTATTTACAGTCCTAAAAGCACCTTTAGTGTCCATCAGGGCCGGTCCACGACGACGCCAGGCGCTAGCGAAAATGTCAAAGTCGCTGTAATAGATGTTATGTTATTATTAGCGCCTTGGCTCCTTGACTGCTCTAATGCGCCTGCCCAGGACCGGCCCTGGTGTCCAGAGAGTAAAAAGAGAACTAGTGCAACCGCTAATGTAATATTGTTTGCAGGTATTCAAGGTTCCAGGGGTAGACCGGGCAGCAGGACCTCCAGGAAAGATGATGGAGACGCCAGGACCCCAGACATGGTGTCAGGTCTCCCTCCCCCTCTGGAGAGAAGGGAACAAGCTTCCAGACTCATCAACAAATTCCTTACGGCCTTCTTTGATCATGTAACTTGAATACTTAAAAAAACATGTTATTTGATAAGTTATTTATTATTTGACAACCTCTGCGGGTTTTAAGACAACTTTGCCTACCGGATAATTGACCATAATATTTTTACTTACTAAGAGAAAGCCCAGCCTGGCGTTGGAAAAAATCGAAGTTTTTTTTTGGAAAACTTGTATTTTAATTGGTTATTATTAATAATATCTAATTATTAATAGGTACCAAGAATTTAAACACCTCAAAAATTGAACCTAACCTAACCAAACTAACCAATAAATGAATTGATTCATAATACCTTCAAACACGTAAATTCTTTTAAATTTTTTTGTTTATTATTTTCTCACATCACTATAAAAAATAATTACTGTACAAAAATAATTGTCAGAATTCGAGGGGAAATTATCCAGTGGGTAGTTTTTATCCTATTACAGGGTAATTATTGGGGCCAGGCCATACGTGGCCAATACACACCTCTGAGAGGACTCCTATTAAAAAAATAAAAAGGAGAATTTTGTGATAAAAATAGGTACAGTGTAAAATATATGATTGTAATTTTTTTTAAATATTTTTGAAAGTTTTTCGATTGGTTTTAGTGTAGAATTGAAAAGCTTTATTTACTTAAGATTAATTTGATATTTGTTTAGGCTTTGGAAGATTTGGATTACGAAGTGAGAGAGAAGCGTTGGATTGAGAGATTGCTGGATGTGGAGTTGATAAACGAGAGCAGCAATAAAACCTTGCTCCTATACAATGATTCTGGTGACCCGCAATCTTTTCAAAGAACTATCTGGTAAGACAATATTATAATGTTAATATAATATTAATTACGCACTGACTAATTATTAAAATAAAGTAGGTATACCTATATTTTCTTCTTTAATATATAAAAATCTCGCGCCACAATGTTAGTCCAAGGTAAACTCCGAAACTATTTAACCGATTTTGATGAAATTTGGCTTACTGTGTGTAATTTGGTCCAACTTAAAAGATGGGATATTTGTTATCTAGATTATTTACCTCATTATTTATTATTGCGGATATTATGTTTTTTATGGGACAATTATTTGAAATTATTTTAAAGTTCCATAAGTGTCTAACAGATAGCGGTGTGAGTTAATTTATTAACATGACACTATTCGTTATCTAGGATAGGTAACCATCAAGTATATGGCGTTGCGTTTCATTAGCCACAGCAATGCGTGGGCGGGTCAGCTAGTAGGCATATAAAACGATCCTAACGAAAGTTGCCCGTCCGCGTCGTGACAAAAAATGACATTAAATTTCTTTTAATATTTTTTCACCCAATCTTGTAGAATGTTCCCTTTTGGCCACAATCAAAATCAAAATCAATTACGAAAATTTCCATATTCCTTACCAAATAACCAAGTTAGCCATCTGTCAACCTTTTGTGTGAATGCATAGATTAAGGGATGAAGTAAAAGGGGAAGGGGGGGAGAAATATATTCGACAGTTTTCTGGGACCTCTACTTACCCCATCTTATTACGCCCTTGCCGGACATAACTCCCCCCCATATATAATAACCCCCAGATTTTACAATATTTTTTTAATCTCTTGTTTTCATTTGACTTCACTTCACCCAAATTTTATTGTCGTTGTTTGTTGTTGTTATTGTTGCTATTGATATTTTTTCTTTGTAATTCTCTTTTAGTTATTCATAAATAAAAATGATCTATTTGATAAAGGTATTTATTTACGAGGGAATTGTTTCCAGGTATGGGCAAGAATGGACCCTGGCAACCTTTGATCTCTATTTGTTTTGCTTTGTGCAAATGATTTCTGGAAATTATGTTTTGGCAGCCCTGATTAACGCAGTTGTGTGGAAGGTAACTAATTTAATAACTCAATACTTATTTGTAATCGAACTATTTTCGTCATTTACTAAATGAATAATGTACCTAAGTATCTAAATATCTGAAACATTAATTATATTCCAGATTTTATCCATGTGCCGCAATTTTGGCGGAAAGAAGAATATAGCAAGAAAGACTCTGATAGATGAACGGTTTTTAGTTTAATGATGATCCTGACGACCTCTTCGACATTTTGCTCTTGGACTCGAGAGATGGTGGTTTATCAACAATGGGTTGTGTACGAGTAGGCATATTTAATTTTACTTACGTGTTAACACGGAGAACCGAAAAAACATTTTTTAAAGCTAAAAATACATAAAGATATTTTTATTAATTTTAATTTTTTCGGTAACTGAGGGGTTATAAACTTTGTGTGACGTTTTTACGCTTTGACGCATTTTAAAAGACATTAAACAGCTGGTGGCGATAGTTTTTTCTTAATTAGACCTAAAAACTTTGGACCCGATTTAACCGAAAACGAAAAAGAAAAAAATACTACAAAATACTATTACATGTAGTAGTATAATATTGTGTCATAGAATCGCCAGTTTCCAGCTTTTAAATAGTAAGAGTTTCCCGACACTTTATACATTGTTTCTCTTCGTAAAACATTTTATATTGCCCTCTGGTGTTTCATTTAAAATATTTCTTTATTATTAGCGATAAGTTATTTTCATGACACGAAAAAATACATTTTTTTTAAATAAATAAAAAATTTGCCAAAAATACGAAAAGTCTTTCGCAGTATTATTTTCCTTTTCCTCTATCCACGTTTTACCTCTTTTCGATGGAGAATCTCAAAGTTAATTTTTAACTTGTTTCATTTTGACCTTAAACTTGTGAAGAATTTTCATTAGCGTTTTACCGGGTGTGAAAAGGGTGTAATGAACACTACAGGGTGTTCGCGATTAAGTTAGCGCGAATGTTTAACTTTTCCCCCCAAAGAAAGTTCGCAACTCAAATTGGCCGACTGTTCAGGAGTCTAATTAGTGAGGTATCACGCTCTAATGTAGGTGCTAAGGACAAACGATTTGGATCGTAGGTGTCGAACCCTCCGATGCTGGCCAATTATGCTTAGTACAGGTATTAGGTGGATATCCTATTGGAGGGATTTGCATTTAATGAATCCATCCCACTGATCCGCTGATCCGCTGATCCGACCGGAATTTGATGTGTCGAGAGGAAAACCAGGTTCGAATAATACTTAAAACTTTTTGATAAAAATGTTGATGTGGGGGAGACGTTTCCCTTTGTGATTAATTAAGAGGCTAGACTTTGAACCACACGCGGAACACTCGCGACTGTCATTCTGGCAAATTTACCTACTGAAATCGCTCGAAAAGGGGTTTATGGAGAATACACCTTTCTACACCGAAACTTTCACGAAATTGAAATTTAAAAAAATATATATTGTTTAGAAAGAAGAAGCTACGTCGGTGGCTTTTTATAATTTTATAATTATTTATGAGAGTTGAGTTAGCAGCACTTTTTCCTTAAATAATATTTTTTGATAAATCGTACATGTTTGACAGTGAATGTTTACGTTAATACGAAATGCATCGAAAATTCGAAAACATACCGACATAGTTTTCACCCTCTAGAAGGCAGTATAAAAAAATTTATATTCATTTTGTGCAATTTTCGATGTAGAAAAGTGTTTTTTCCCGGGCGTCCTTTTTGTATGGGCCGAAAAGCGAAGTCTATCATCTTAAATGATCCCAGTGGTTTTATGCGAATCTGAGCTAGAAAAGGGGACGTGGCTTGATGGATAATTTTGCATTTAATAAATTAATCCTACCAACAATTCGAGGTTGGGAGTGAAACAAGGAAAGGAATGTTTAAATGATCCCTTGTGGTCTCGAGGGTTTTATAAGTACCTACAACTTAACTGCTTAAAATAGTCTAACCACTAAATAACTAATCGATAAAACAATACTTCCCAAAACTAAAACCCGTGTACAACATTGGATTTTTTAAAATGGACGATCTTTCTTCAAAGAACACGAAGAAAAATGTTATTCTAAAATACGATTATTTTATTCGTAAAAACGGTTAAAAACGGGACTGAAGTTTTTACGAACAAATTAACAGGATTTCAATGTTTATTGGCGGGAAAATGTAAGAATAATTTGTTGGTATACGTACAAAATTACGTATACTAACAAATTATTCTTACATGTTCCCTGCAATAAATATTGAAACCCTGTTGATTTGTTCGTAATAACTTCAGTCTCGTTTTTAACCGTTTTTACGAATAGAATGATCGTATTTTAGAATAACACTTTTCTCCGTGAATATATGAGTTTTTAACACTACTAAAAAAAAAAAAAAATTATTCAATTTATTCTGTCACAGCTTGTGTCATATCACCGAAAATAAATGTGACCAAAAACATAATAGCCTTGCAGATAATACCTATCATAATTTAACCTGCGTTTAAAACCATTTAATTTTATTTGTATTATAATATTAATTTTTATTTCTATCTAGAAATTTTTTTTTTAATTTTATTTTTCAGCTTACTATTATTATGTTTCTTAGTTTTATTTATCCTTAAATATGTTTTTTTTCTTTTCTGCTTTCTTATTTTTTACCATAGTTTTTATTATCTGTTCCTATAAAATAATACTTTTTAGTTCTTATATGTACTATGTATGACTACCACAACACGGGCATTAGCCTAGTAAGGTTGTTAAAAAAATGTAACAATGTGTGTAACATTTAAAAATTCATTAAATAAAAAAAAAATAATAAAAAATACACAAATAAGCAGCAATACCGAATATCAAAAACAAACGCCACCATTTACAAACTATCCCTGCTCGATGGAACTGACTTGACCACGAGTGTAATTTGTCGTCAGGCCTTGTGTTTTGTGTGAGAATCTAATGCTGTCACCAGCTGTAAAGAGTAAAATATATGATTAAGAAGGGTTTGATCGATCTTACCAAGAATAGAGGTTATATGGTTGGGTGTCAAGAGTGAAACTTGGCTGTATGGGTAAGTGATTGTAATTACAACTTCTTAAACAATTATTGTAAGCAATATTAACAGCCTGAAACACTCATGCATATTGAAAATATCTTCCGAGAAAAGATACATGCCGCCGACGGGACATGAACCCGTGTCCTTCTGATGTCCGGTCAAGTGCTCTAATCCACTGAGCTACGGCGGGTTACCTCTTACCCGCCAAATGCTTCAATATATACTAGTGTTTCATTCAACAACTACCGCTTATAACATTTTTTTTTCCACTTGCAAACAACCAACTTTATTTTTATATGAGAAAGGCATTGTAAGTGCTGAATTTCCCACTAGGTAATTTCCCACTAAGACGTATCATGTCTACATTTTTTTGGTGAAATACTTTTTTAACTCGTCAAATAAGGATTATTTTTTTAAATTTTTTTCAATCACAAGTAAAAATGACTACTCGAGGTTCGTAGAAATCAACAAAACTAGTAAGTTCTAATCTACTAGTCGGTTTTATGTGAATACTATAATAATAGATAAAGCGATGTAATTTCAGGGATTTGAACGAAAATGTTATTGTTTTATTGCACTAATAAAATCATTATCGCGAGTAAAACACGAAGTTTGAGAGGTGCAAACAACTAAGCACCGATAGTATTTCTTACCTAGACAAAAATAATTATTTAAACCGATAGTTAAAATCAGGTCTTACTTTGAATAGTACACGGAGAAAAATGTTATTCTAAAATACGATCATTTTCTTCGTAAAAACGGGACTGAAGTTCTTACGAACAAATTAACAGTGTTTCAGTGGTTATTGGCGGGAAAATGTAAGAATAATTTGTTGGTATACGTACGGAATTACGCATACCAACAAAATTATTCCTACGTGTTCCCGCCAATAAACATTGAAACATTCATTTGTTCGTAAGAACTTCAGTCCCGTTTTTAACCGTTTTTACGAATAAAATTATCGTATTTTAGAATAACCTTTTTCTTCGTGTAGGTTTGAACCCGCGACATCTGGGTGCAAATCAGATGCTTTAGCACTCAGCCATTGAATCGGTAATTGTTTATTTCAATACCAGAATACTAGATGGCCTCCGTGGTCGAGGGGTAAGGCTCTCGACTAGCATTCCGAAGGTCGCGGGTTCAAAATCCGGCGTGCGCAAATAAATTTTATTTGATTAATTTGTATTATTTCACCATCTATATTTTATTTGTGGCACGTTCTAGAGTGAAAGATACTCCCAGTTGTAAGTCCACCATTCAGAATGAAACGTTACTTGAAATGGCTTTAGCCGTGTTTCGTGACCATATCTGAATAGCCAGGTAGATCCCCACCTCTCTTTTCCCTATCTCCTGTCCAACCTCACTATCTTCATCCTCGCAACATATCCCAATTTAGAGATGCCATTGGTTACTGGTTATTATATATTATATAGGGATCATTAGCTATAGATGGTTGGGAGCAGTTGGGACTTTTGTGCGGTATTCACATAAAAAAACATATTTTTTACTTGACTTGTACAACACCTGAGGTTTCAATTATCATTGAATATTTTTGTTACTTTTATCAACAATCTAAAAACTCGTGAAGAAATGCGCAATAATTTACGTATGTACATACTTAGGTACAAGAGATAGAAGGTAAATTGTAAGTACAACGTACTAAATTCCTACGCTTTGTGGTATCTGTGGACTGTAAACAGTAGACTATGGGGCAATGATGTGGGTTCTTTAAGTGAATTCCGAATGTTTGCACCGCTCAATTGATAGAATCCAGAAGACCTTACGACCCCTCACCCTCCACCCCACACGCCCCCGGCTCAAATAATACCCTCGGGACTACCGCCGCTAAAAAGTTATTTGTAAAAATTACGCAGGATCCAAAATACCAACCCTTTGTGGACTCAAAGGGCCGGTGTTTTCCTTTCAATCGAAACGGTTGCGAATGATTTGAAAGGATGAATTAGAAGGGGATTTTTGTTCAATGTTTCTTCAGTCAACCGAATTTCCAATTCGAATGTAGCAAAAAAAATCACAGAAATTTGGAAAGGGTTATCCGAAAAAGTAGTCTTTACTGCCTTTTGTTCAGTATTCCAAACATCTAAAATTTAAAGCCTCATTTTAATGGCAACGAATGCGATGTACAAACTTTGCTTGGAAAACGAAAAATTCAAAAAGATAATTTAAAAATGATTTTTTTTTTACATTAGGTCCACACAGGAGGCTCTGAGGAAAATAATTTCCATCAGGGCCTATGTCATCTTTAGGGATGCTGTGTGAAGGGTATTTTTAAGGAAAGGAAGGAGAGGATGTTCTGGGAAGGAAAAAGGTATGAGGGTTGGGTAGGAATCTGGGGTTCAGTGTGTCTAGATCATCCGCCGCCAAGACCTAGATAAACCTTACCCCATGAACCCGGGCACCCCTGCTAAGTCACCAAACGTAATGATGTTTTTAAATTAAAATGAACATGATAAAACTTTTTTTATTTTCTGTATATCTAACAAAACACTTAACAATATACATAATTTAGACAATAAATAGGAAGTCCCGCAAAACTGCAACATGGCTGTTTGTCCGCAGGTTTTACTTCAATATACAATAAGAATACAATATAATATGTCTCCTTATATACAAAATAAATAATTAACTCATATATACAAACGCAGAATTCATTAAAACGTCTTAAGTATACAAACATTTTACAAGACAACACGATATGCTCACGCTGCATTGTGATAATTAATTATTAAAATGATTGTTTTCAACGCTTTGGACGTAGTCAGGGAATCCTCTTTGTTGAAAGAATCAACGAGATCCGAACTTTTCACTGATTTCATTATGTGGGTAGGTACACTCCGCTTAATGAAACTATTCCACAATAAATGGTTCTTTGCTTTTAGTTTACTATTAGATAATGACACGTATTTTTTGTTCGTAAAGAAAATTTTAAAGTACGTTATAAACCCATTTTACGTAAGGTACTTATATACTTTATTAGTATATTGTAAAGTAGTTTTTTGAACACACTCGCGTCGAAAGAAGTATGTTTCCAATTTTATTTTATTTAATTAATCAAATCCAAAATTTCTTCGGAAGTCGTAAGATTTAATTTAATTTATTAATTAACTACCTATCTATAATAATTATAAACAACTAGCTGATACCCGGCATGCGTTGCAATGCCAATTAATTAAATAAATGGTTTCCCCTGCGTGTTATTTCCAATTCTTCCCCGTTCCCCTTCCGCCTCCCCTTCCACTTCCGCGTTCCCTTTTTACCTTCTCCGCGTCCCCCTTCCCCTCACCCGCTCTCCCCTTTCTCGTGAAACCCCCCCCCTCACGCCTCTCCCTCGTTCCCCTTTCCGCGAAGCCGCCCTCCTTAATTCCTCATACGACCTTCCCTCCCCCTCCCCCTCCCCCAGCCTTTTTTCCCTGCCGCTTAACTCCATTGAATACACTCGTTTTACCAACAACTCGCTTAACCTATCTCTTTTTTTAATGCAAATTTCATAATGCCAGAGCTCACCAGTATATATATATAGAAATATTCACGTTCATGTTCACAACAATAAAAAAATATATATATTGCATTGGATGAAGTTTTAATCGCAATCATATGAATAGTATAGGAAATAATTTCATAACGCTAGAGCTCACTATCCTGTAACCATCTCGGGTATGCGCACATCATATTCTCAAAGTTTCGTCGCAATCGAATGAACGGTACGGCCGCGCATATCACACAAACAAACGAACAAACAAACATAATGTTTTATATTATAGCTATATTTCATGTAACATTTAAAAAACAATTTCATAAGATTTTTTTCATAAGAAGCAGTTACTTTGTGGTAATGCATTACATTTTAACGACACAAAAGTTTCAACTGTTTGTTTGTTTGTTATCGTGAAATTAATACCAGTATGCTTGTAAGTGGTTTCGTAATGTAAATTTGGTTTTAGTTGCAAAACAATTCTCAACTGGACGTTTTTCTGTGCAAATGTCATTTCATTTACTATATATGAAGTTAGAACTTTAATGCATCTTTACCGTATCCCGCAAAGTAAATAGAGCTTTGTTTTGTTTTGTAATAAAGTTTTGTATAATCGGCGTACTGAAATTTTACCTTGCGCCCAAAGTAAGGCCAATTATTTTATAAATTGGCAATATTAGTTTTCTGTCAAATCGGTATTAGATCACATCTCTATTGATTTTCTGTTCCATGGACGCATGGTCCGCACGCCATTTATATCTATAACCTATTAGGTATGTAATATAATATTAAATATAATATGTTCATAATACGTACAAGTGTATGTAACACATACATACTCATGAGAACCGTTACAACGTAAGTACCCAGTATTGTATGAAATCACGAAAACTTACCGAAAATAACAGGCGTGTACCATATTTATAAAACATATTTCGCATAACTTTCAGGAATTTGGGCTTTCTGAAATACTTCAGCGGAGTTGAAAGATGGAATTAAATACCGATAGTACCTACCTCCGGCTACCAGGAGTTCGGATCGCACGCGAATTCGACGGAAAATAGCCCTTTTTCAAAACGGAAAAATTATTCGTTTATTTGGTTATTATCGACAGTATTATACTAAGCGACTTTTTTTTTTTTTTTACATTAGGTCCACACAGGAGGCCCTGAGGAAAATAATTTCCCTCAGGGCCTATGACGTCTTTGGGGATGCTGTGTGGAGGGTATTTTAAAGGAAAGTAAGGAGAGGAAGTTCTGGGAAGGAAAAATGTATGAGGGTTGGGTATGAATCTGGGGTTCAGTGTGTCTAGATCATCCGCCGCCAAGACCTAGACAATGAACCCCATGAACCCGTGCACCCCTGCTAAGTCACCAAACGTAGCGAACCACTTGGGGTGACCTATGGCAGAGGTGTTGGTTATCCAATAAATGGTTCACGGGGCGGCGGTACCCATTCCCGCCTGCCAAATTAGTTTCAGATCAAGGGTGGATCCTGACCGTGGGTCATGACTCCTCCCTGTGCTGGGACCAGGACCTAGATGGACCACTAATTAAAATTGTTAAACACAATATTTTTTTATTATGATAAGAAACTCTGGTGAAAATATCATGGCTTAAAAAATGGCGGCCGCAACCACCGGATTTATAGCCAAAAATTGTAAAAATTTAACAACGGAAGCCATCCTGATTTCATTATCGCCCCGGTAAGAAAAATATGAATTTAAAAGTTGCCTAATAAATGGCTCCAGCCTTGTTTATTAACCAGATTTAACAACAATGTTATTCCCAACTTCTCCCAAACCAATTTCTTAAATTTATTTTTTCTTCTGTGGAATGATTAGTCTGTGCCTCCTCCCTTCTATAACATGTGCCTCTCCACAACTCAGGTTACCTCCTTCATTTAAAATAAAAATCTTTCACACAACATCCCTAAAAATGAAATTTTCCACAAGACATAATTTTCCAAAACTAGTTTCAGCTGCTCCTATCCGTCTAGAGTTAACGAGACTACGACATATGATATCCCCGATTGGGATATGTTGTGAGGCTGAAGGTAGTGGGGAGAATAAGGAGATTGGTAATTTCTAATTTGGGAGGCGGGAATGGGTACCGCCGGCCCGGGAACCATTTATTGGATAACCAACATCTCTGCCATAGGTCACCCCAAGTGGTTCGCTACGTTTGGTGACTTAGCAGGGGTGCACGGGTTCATGGGGTAAGGTTTATCTAGGTCTTGGCGGCGGATGATCTAGACACACTGAACCTCAGATTCCTACCCAACCCTCATACCTTTTTCCTTCCCAGAACTTCCTCTCCTTAAAATACCTTCCACACAGCATCCCCAAAGATGACATAGGCCCTGAGGGACATTATTTTCCTCAGGGCCTCTTGTGTGGACCTAATGTAAAAAAAAAGTCACCAAACACGGCTAAAGTGATTTCAAGCAACGTTTCATTTCTGAATGGTGGTCTTACACTAAGACGATACGATTTAAATTTGTTGAGAAACAAACTATTTTTAACTTCCAACAATTTAAATCATACATTTATTATGGAGATTTGAAATATTATTTTGACCACCGTGAATCAGTAAGAAGCCATAATTTTTGTTCCATATTTTTCTATCCGAATCATATCAGCATTTAAAACTAATAGTATGACATAAAATTTAATGTGAGTCCGCCATAGTTAGCGCGCTGCATTTGTGTATTATTTAATGGCTTTGTCATGCTCAATAACTAGTTTTATAACGAGCTGGTGTCATTTTTAACCCCTACTGCTCGATCTCCACTTTGCTCCTAAGTGATCCGGTGCAACCGCAGTCTATAGCACCCTGCAGACTACCAACAGTACATACACTGGACGAATAAACCCACAGAAGTGTATTGTGGGCGTTTCCGTGTTCCCGAAACATTATATCGAATTTCTTTCTTCAACAGTTAATCACCTTTATTGGCCTATCTGGAATACGAGTTGTAACGTTTGTTCTTACGACAAACTAGTTGTCACGGATCTCAGACCAAGGGTGGATCCATGGGGGGGGGGGAGGGGGGTGTTATGGGGGTCATGACCCCTCCCTGTGCTGGCTGGGTCCAGGACGTAGATGCACCACTAATTAAAATTGTTAAACGTAATGTTTTTATATATTTTTTGTCACAATATAGTTTTTATTTAAGCACTTTAATTTATTTTAAGTACTTTTTTATTATCAAAATTAAATTATAACTTCTTGTGATTTGACCACGACTATGTGACCCTCCCCTGGTGCCAAAGATGGATCCGCCCTTGTCTAAGACCAGTCCACAAACATTTCATTGCGGTTTTGTAATAATATTGAGCCGAAATTCAGGTTTTGTTCGTATTTAATAAAAATAATTGAATATAAAGATTGTCACATATAAACATAGATGTTTATTTCATTCCAGTTTACTCACTGTAAGTGAAGAATTTCGTGAAATAACAGCTTTTAAGTAAGGACATAATTTTATTATTATATACAGGGTAGATCCAAGAAGTAGTAGGACTGATTTTTTTATTGAACCAATCGGTACAAATCCTTAGTAGTCTTCGAAATAGCACCATTGTGTTTCGACACAACGTATATAATGCGATTCCCACTGCACGCATGCCTTCTGGAACTCGTTTTCCGGAATCCCCTTCAGAGATGCCGTCACGGCCCCTTGGACGTCTTCTACGGACCTGTATCGGTTTCCCTTGAGGTCCCGCTTGAGCCGAGTAAAGAGGAAGAAGTCCGGCGGTGCCAGATCTGGACTGTAGGGGGGTGAGGAAACGTGGCAATCATGTGCTTGGTCAGAAACTCCCTCACCAGCAGTGCGGTGTGGCACGGCGCGTTACCGTGGTGAAGCTTCCAAGAATCGGCGATGTCTGCCTGACAGTCAAGCATGTCCACGTAAAAACTGGGATCCATAGTCTGTCCAGGAGGTACGAACTCCCTGTGAACCACACCACAATGGATTTGACCTTGACTTGCTCATTCTGACTTTCTTCGGACGCGGGGAGTTGTTTGTGACGCGAGGAGTTGGATCACAACGACACTTCTTAACAGAGGTTCACGGAAATCAACGTGCTTTCTCTCATTTTGCCCGCAGGTGGCTGAAAAAAATATCGGTCTCTTTGAAAAGCTCTCCACTACCGCACCCAGGTAGTCCGACCCCCTTCCATTGGTCGGTTCGCGCTACAGAAATTCAGTCCGACTACTTCTTGATCCTACCAAGTAGTTTGCTATTAAAAACACATTTTTAATTATGTACGGTGATTTTGAGATAATTTGAGGTTATGATCATATCATATTTGATATTTTAATTACAATAATATCTAATATTGATTGTATTTTCGAATTGGTTTAAGCACCAAGGGATTTTAATATACATACTATTACAATCGTCATGATCGGTGTTTTATAAATAACAGTATGTTGTTTAGACGAAATATGGTGCATTTTTTCTAGTAATACAGATTTGGGTAAATTTTTATGAGATGCGTTCACGGATGTATTTGTGGAATTTGCCGCTTTTATTTCGTTAACTTACTGCAAAGTCTGACATCTGCTTGTCACAAGCAGTAAAAATCCTCGAGTAGTGTGAAATATGTAGGTACCTATCGTCAATGTACTTTAATTTTATAATGAGTTCAATTAAAACTTTTATTTATATCAGACTCTACTTAGACACTTATGTAAACAGTGGTTTTTTCAGACTTCCCTTCTAGGGATAATAAGTTCAGTGAGTACAGAGTACAGGGTGGGTACAGGGCACTGGGTGGGCAAAGCTAGACGATTTATGATATGTAGATCAAAGTTCGCTCAAAGTTGTTGGTTCTTTCTCGCTCGCCAGTGAAATATGCACAGCACTGTAATATTTCCATCCATAAATTATTACCACAACGTCTAAATAAGCTGGGTATCTGATTTTCATAGCGCCGCGCTCCAATGTATTTTATGGAAGCTTGATAAATCACAGTATGTATTATGGTCGATGCGAGCGTTTATCCACATCGATGGGAGGGAATAGTCAGGCAATATTACAAGCTAGTGACAATATTACAATTAAATTAAATATCCGCAGTTAAAAACTCGTTACCTAAGGTCAGTCGAGGGAAGTGCATCTAAGGATAATCTACTCTGTATGTGCAGCGTTAGGGTGCTTCAAAAACTAGTTACCTAAGGTCAGTCGGGGGAAGTGCATCTAAGGATAATCTACTCTGTATGTGCAGCGTTAGGGTGCTTCAAAAACTAGTTACTTAAGTCAGTCGGGGGAAGTGCATCTAAAGATAATCTACTCTGTATGTGCAGCGATAGGGTGCTTCAAAAACTAGTTACCTAAGTTAGTCGGGGGAAGTGCATCTAAGGATAATCTACTTTGTATGTGCAGCGTTAGGGTGCTTTAAAAACTAGTTACCTAAGGTCAGTCGGGGGAGGTGCATCTAAGGATAATCTACTCTGTATGTGCAGCGTTAGGGTGCTTCAAAAACTAGTTATCTAAGTTAGTCGGGGGAAGTGCATCTAAGGGTAATCTACTCTGTATGTGCAGCGTTAGGGTGCTTCAAAAACTCATTACCTAAGGTCACTCGGGAAACATGCATCTAAGGATAATCTACTCTATATGTGCGGCGTTAGGGTGCTTCAAAAACTAGTTACCTAAGTCAGTCGGGGGAAGTGCATCTAAGGATAATCTACTTTGTATGTGCAGCGTTAGGGTGCTTTAAAAACTTTTGTCAGATTCTTATATGGGGTTTTAGGGGTTACCTAGGCGCTACCCGCTGTGAACATGTAGGCGTTTGACAAAAAGAACAAGAAGTTGGTATTTAAACTGAGTATTTATTTTAAGCAAATTATACAAATTTATAAAAAGTACGTTATTACTTAAAGACTCTAATTGCAATACTAACACGTAAACACGCTTCCTATTGTTAACAATACTGCGGGGGTCGGGAGAGGGGTGTGTTTAACCTATCTGCGGCTTATTTAATTCTGCATGTAGTGGCACGTTTAGTCTGGAGCTATGCAATCGTAGTCCTATGTATTTGCATATTTTCGAAATTTTGATCAATGGTAACGACCTTTAAAATTTACTTGAATAAAAAAATTTACACACATTTTTTTGACTATTGACAGCATTTACAAATCTGCCCCGATAAAAAAACAAACTTTTACTTTTTTAAGCCGCCTAATGACTTAATGACAAAACTGAGCAAATTGTGTATACAGGAATATACTATCGAATATACAGGAATATACAGGAATATACTATATTATATACTAAATCCGTCACAGTTTACTAGTGTAAAAGGCTCTGTGCGTAGGATTATTACAGTTCTTTTATTTTCATAGTTTGTTTTTTGTTAATTTACCAAACTGCAAGAACTAAATAAAGTCCATTTAAATTTAACATTTTCAGTGTATTATTAATTTTCTATGTACAAAACGATATATTAGATTGACGCACTTGCCCGATTTAAGGGGTATGTGTGTCATGGTGTCAGCTTCTACTTAATTGATTTGATTAGTGATTATATTACATTCTACAATGCTCGGAAATGTATAAACCTTTGTTATAAATGATTTATTTCTCTAAAGCACACTGAATTCGCTACTTACAGGCATTTACCATTAAATGAATCAAATAAGAGATTAATTTATACCCTATTTTTATATCTATGAATAACTACATATATACACGGGGTGTTAAAGGACGTTCCTGACTTACTTTATCCAGTGATTCCTGACATTATTTGGAGTAAATAATCTCGTCATCTCACTCATTTCATCTGTGGGTGACTTCTGCTTTTTAAGTAAGTACCGCACAAGAGCTCCAACTGCTTCTAATTATCTCGAGCCTTCTCGTTATATCCTCGCTTCTGCTTTTTTATGAGAGTACTAGAGTACAAGAGCCCCAATTGCTTGTAATTATCTCGACTATGACTTCTCTAATTGGGAAGTGATATTAGGCTGAAGTTAGCGGGAAGAGAAGAGGAAGGTGTGGATGTACCTGGATATTCAAGTCACCAAACACGGCTGAAGCCATTTTAAGCAAAGTTTCTTGTTCCAATCCAAGGAAGTCATTCGGTGATACTATCTTCTGTTAGACTTGTCAAAAAATGACTATTTTGTCAAATGCATTTATTATTATATTACATAAATCTTCCTACCGATCTGCTAGCGCGTTTATCGCTTTTTTGTAAGTTTCATTGGCAAATGTCTACATCACAATTAAGCGGACCTATTAACCAAATGAAAACGGCAACAAAAATCACAAACTGAAACAGGAAACAATGACAAAGAATGAAGCTCAGCATTCTTAGTCTTCTACGCTTCGTTGAGTCGTGTGCGGAATACACAGCTCGGAACACCAGTGGTACCAGCAGTACCAGCACACAGCGGGAGATGGAGCTGGGAGCTAGTAGCTACCCGGAGTCAGAAAATAGGTAGGTACCTTCCAGTGATACCATATTACAAAAATTGAAAACCTTGATTCAGGGATAAAAAAACACCTATTTAAATAATAATATGACGGCCGGCATAGTCCAGCGGTAGGGCGTTAGACTCCCATTCCGAAGGCCACGGGTTCGAACCCGGCGCGTGCGCAAATAAATTTTATTTAATTGATTTGTGTTATTTCACAATTAATTATTTAAAATAATATATAGTATATTTGCAGCACGTTCCAGAGTGGAAGATACTCTTAGTATCACCCTGGTGGAAGACCATCATTCAGAATTGAAACGTTGCTTGAAATGGCTTTAGCCGTGTTTAGTGACTAGATCTGAATAGCCAGGTACTTCCCCACCTTCCTCTTCCTCGTCTCCTTCCCTTCCCCACGTACCTTCAGCCTCATAACATACCCCAATTGGGGATGCCATAGTCTCACTGGCTCCAGACGGAAGCAGTTGGGACTCTTGTGGGGTATTCACTATAAAAATAAAAATAAATGGACCCTGCTTTGAAAGTGGTGATATAAATGATTTGCTGAAGCTTTTTATGGTGAATTTAGGAGAGGAAACAAAGGTAGAAACCTAAGTAAATATTATCTTTAATTTATTGTTATTAAGTTTATTTTGTAGAACTCCATTTTAATTTTTATTTCTTTTATACAATCAATAATATTATTATTCAATGTATAAAAAACAGTTTATTATAAACAACAAAACAACAATAAATAAAGCTGTAGCACATAATAATAATTACGAAGCAGAACTTGTTTATAAATTATCTTTAATTATTATCTATAATACAGGGTGTTAAGCATCGTACTTAATTTACTTTAACCAAAATTTCAATACATTTTTTACTTCAAATAATGTCAGGAATCACTGGTTAAAGATAGTCAAGTACGATCCTTAACACCCTATATATATAAGATAACATAAACACATCATGAAATAAAATAAAATCTTAAGCTTTTTACCGAACGATCCATGAGACAAATTCTCCCATATCTCTAATAGTTTATTTTTTCTGTACGTTTTTCACAGCAGTAGGTAGTGTTGGTATTGGTAGGTAGATAGCAAATCTTACTTAATATTATAAACGCGAAAGTTTGTATGGATGTATGTGTGTTTGTAACTCTTTCACGCAAATACTACTGAATGGATTTTAATGAAACTTTACAATAATATAGCTCATACGTCAGAATAACATATAGGCTTTATAAAGCTAGCTATTTTTAATATATTATAAATAATAATTATTGTTCAATAGAAAATGTCAAAATTTGAGAATGAGATTTTGCAAGACAATCAATTTTAATTTTATTTTTTTATTATTTATTAACCAAAAAATACATGTTATGTACATTCTTTTAGGTATATATGCCACCTCACTAGGCTGAGCCTGTTCCGAGGTGGCAGTATTGAAATGAATATTCTATTTTTAAAAGTTAGTGAATTTATTTGAAGTACTTCCCTAATACTTTGAATCGAACCATATTTGAATAGATATTTTAAATAAATAGGTTAAGAATTTTGGTATATATTAGGTCCTTACATATGAAATTGGTGTTTTGCCGTACTGGCAACTTTGATTAAAAATTAATTTATTGACAAACTCAAAAATTTTGTTACATCATACACCGAAACTGTGAACCTGAACTGAGGTTCAATAACTACATTCCTGAATTCAGGATTGCCCATGCTAATCGTAAACATACGAGTATGTACACGGTTGACATTTGCCACATGAAGGCGCCTACCGATCACTTCTACGACTCGTTCTTGAGTTCAACAGCTCGGCTGTGGAATGATTTTCCGGCCTCTGTGTTTACTCCCTCCTATACAACACGGTTCTCTTCAAGACTCGTGTTCACTCCTTCCTCTCCCAAAAAAGACCCTCCACATACACAGCATCACCAAAGATGAAATAGGGTGGATTTAATGTAAAAATAAGTATGCTAATAAATAATAATCTTACGCATCTCCTCAAAAGTACCTACATATTTTTGGTGACCGGTGGACACAAGATGACTGAAAATTCGGGAGGCGGGTATGGGTACCGCCGCCCCGGGAACAATTTATTCGATAACCAACACCTCTGTCATAGGTCACCCCAAATGGTTAGCTACGTTTGGTGACTTAGCAGGGGTGCACGGGTTCATGGGGTCAGATTCTAGGTCTTGGCGACGGATGTGTTTGGCAGGCAGGATAAGGAGAGACTGGTTGAGTAAGACCTTTTGAGCTCTCCAGCCGGACTCTCTCGACCCATCACCTTGCACCACAGTGAGAGCGATAGATTCACACGTTCATCATTCCTGGACACATTGAACCCCAGATTGCCACCCACCCCTCATACCTTATTCCTTCCCAGAACTTCTCCTCTCCTTCCTATACATAAAAAGACCCTACACACAGCATCCTCAAAGATGACATAGGCCCTGAGGGATTTTTTTTCTCTGGGCCTCCTTATTCCTTCCCAGAACTTCTCCTCTCCTTCCTTTACATAAAAAGACCCTACACACAGCATCATCAAAGATGACATAGGCCCTGAGGGATTTTTTTTTCTGGGCTTCCTGTGTCGAGCTAACGTAAAAAAAACAACATGAAAATATGGTAAAAACCATACATCTGGCAACACTGGGTGCCTACTGTAGAAGCTTAATGTATATATGTTAGGTATAATAGATCAAGTTGCATGCAGAGAGCGACAGAACCGGCTGTTGGCGAATTAATCTCTGTCTGAGAACTGTTTCACTGAGATTCATCAAATCTTAGTGAATAATGTGTCCAAACAAACATTAAATTTGTCGCCTTGTGTGTCTTGAACTTTGAGAATTTCGAGAGTAGAATTTATAATAATATATTATTATAAATTTGCCGTTTAAACGGCACTATATAAATTATCCAAATGTTATTATTATTGTGTAATAAGAAATAAGAACTAATTTTTCGAAGAAAACTTCTTCGGAAAGGTTTTCACTTTGTGATGTCATTTTTTATTTGAATTAAAAGACAAAATAATTTTGTTTACATCACTTTAATTTATACACAATCTACATGTTTCGTGAACGATGTTCACCTCATCAGGAACAAATGTGTACTAAGTATGCATTTACACAATCTACATGTTTCGTGAACGATGTTCACCTCATCAGGAACAAATGTGTACTAAGTATGCATTTATACAATCTACATGTTTCGTGAACGATGTTCACCTCATCAGGAACAAATGTGTACTAAGTATGCATTTATACAATCTACATGTTTCGTGAACGATGTTCACCTCATCAGGAACAAATGTGTACTAAGTATGCATTTATACAATCTACATGTTTCGTGAACGATGTTCACCTCATCAGGAACAAATGTGTACTAAGTATGCATTTATACAATCTACATGTTTCGTGAACGATGTTCACCTCATCAGGAACAAATGTGTACTAAGTATGCATTTATACAATCTACATGTTTCGTGAACGATGTTCACCTCATCAGGAACAAATGTGTACTAAGTATGCATTTATACAATCTACATGTTTCGTGAACGATGTTCACCTCATCAGGAACAAATGTGTACTAAGTATGCATTTATACAATCTACATGTTTCGTGAACGATGTTCACCTCATCAGGAACAAATGTGTACTAAGTATGCATTTATACAATCTACATGTTTCGTGAACGATGTTCACCTCATCAGGAACAAATGTGTACTAAGTATGCATTTATACAATCTACATGTTTCGTGAACGATGTTCACCTCATCAGGAACAAATGTGTACTAAGTATGCATTTATACAATCTACATGTTTCGTGAACGATGTTCACCTCATCAGGAACAAATGTGTACTAAGTATGCATTTATACAATCTACATGTTTCGTGAACGATGTTCACCTCATCAGGAACAAATGTATATCAGATTGTGTATAAATAAAAGTGATGTAAACAAAGTTATTTTGTCTTTTAATTAAAATAAATAAGAACTACTGCAAAAACCCTCTGAATTTATTTGGAACTTCTACGCCACCATGTTTTTTGAAAATCTATTTTATATGAACACCGCACAAGAGTCCCAGCTGTTTGACGCCAGTGAGACTATGGCATACCCAAATAGTATACTGTGTGGAAGGAGATGGGGAAGAGGAATGTGAGGATTCAGATCTGGTCACCAAAGCTAAAGATATTTCAAATAACGTTTCAATTCTGAATGGATGTCTTACACCGGGCGATACTGAGAGTATCTTCCACTACGGAACGTGCTGCAAAAATGCCACATATTTTGTTTTCTTAATTTATTGTAACATTATTCGAATAAAATTTATAGGCGTACACCGAGTTCAAACCCGCGACCTTCGGATTGTGAGTCGAGAGTCTTACCCCTCGACCACGGAGGCCGTAATGTAAATGCTAGTTATTATTATTTAATCTCGCCCTTGAGGTGATTTTTCACAAAAACGGCAAAATGCAATTATTATCTATTACAATAGCTACACGGAGAAAATGTTATTTGAAAAAAAGATAATTTTAATAGTAAAAACGGTTAAAAACGGGAATGAAGTTCTTACGAACAAATTAACAGTGTTTCAATGTTTATTGGCGGGAAAATGTAAGAATAATTTGTTGGTATACGTAATTTTGTACGTATACTAATAAATTATTCTTACATGTTCCCGCCAATAATCATTGAAACCCTGTTAATTTGTTCGTAAGAACTTCAGTCCCGTTTTTAAGCGTTTTTACTATTAAAATGATGAGTTTTTTGGAATAACATATTTCTCCGTGTAAACAGTAATTGCATAAATTGTTGTTAAATATTGAAGAAATCTTAAAAAATCTTAACTACATTCCAATTTGGGAGGCGGGAATGGGTACCGCCGCCCCGGGAACCATTTATTGGATAACCAACACCTCTGCCATAGGTCACCCCAAGTGGTTCGCTACGTTTGGTGACTTAGCAGGGGTGCCCGGGTTCATGGGGTTCATTGTCTAGGTCTTGGCGGCGGATGATCTAGACACATTGAACCCCAGATTCCTACCCAACCCTCATACCTTTTTCCTTCCCAGAACTTCCTCTCCTTCCTTTCCTTAAAAATACCCTCCACACAGCATCCCCAAAGGTGACATAGGCCCTGAGGGAAAATATTTTCCTCAGGGCCTCCTGTGTGGACCTAATGTAAAAAAAAAAAAAAATTAAACGACTTTAAAAACTCTACAATAAAATCCCACCCTTACTAAAAAAGCACAACAACATTATAACATTTTTATCAGTAAACATACTTCATTACCTTAAATTATATAATCTGCAAACTTCACCCGCCATAACACAGGGACATCCCTAGCATGGCGGACGAAATAACACAATGTCTTCACTATGTATAAAAATCTTTTAACAAATAAAAAAAATAAAATCTCAAATAAAAAGCTGGATATAAAATATAGGGAGATCAGAATGATCAGATGAACCAGACCTAAACCACTCAGCTGCACTAAAAAAACACAATGTAATTTATTTTATAATTATTTCGTAAAAAACACTACATAATATATTTTTAATTTCTTCATATTATGAATATAATTAAATTTAAATATGTAAACGTAATCCGCAGTACAGGAGATCCAGTGAGAATCAGTGGTGCTCGTGACGTCTGGGTGTGCTAGAGTACTAGTATAAAAAAAATGACATTACTGTTGTTGTAGCCAAAACGTATTTTTTTTTGAAAATCGGTTCTTTGTTTTAAGATTTTCAGGAAATTTCAGTTTGGCAGTGCATTTCCTGAAAATCTTCATACAATAACTGAAATGACATTTAAAAAAAATTATTAGTACTCTAGCATACCAAGTCACGAGCCGCCATTGGTGAAGATATCTCTATTTCTAACAAAAAAGTAAGATTAAAAAACATTTATTATTTTTACTTTAACATCGCATATTTTTTGCCGCATCTATTTTACACGATTGCAAGATTTATATCATATAACAATAAATTATAAGGTACTTGGTAACCTGAAAATTTTCTTAATAGGTACTGCACCACATTGCCTTGAGATAGTTTCATCTTCCGCCCTCAAAGTAGTGACATTTTTCATGAAATATAAATTTACAGCATCTCAATCACGTATCACGTTCGATTTATTGGATGCTGGTTTGAAATACATATGTTACCGGAAATGTATGAAATCTAGGAATTGTATACAACTCCTGGGAAATGTATACATTTCCTAGGAATTGTATATCGTATTAGTAAATGTATAAAAAGAATGCTTTCTGTAATAAAACACGTTGTTTTATATGTTATATTCTTTTTTTTTTCTTTATTAATAATTTTTCTGTTACATACAAAATAAGTATAATTAAACTAAAAATATAATATATTGTGTATAAAGTAAAATGCATGAGAACAAATAACGTTTAAAGTTAAACTTTCATTTGGTAATAATTAGTCTATTATTTAAGTAATTAACATGATTTGGGATACAAAAAAAAGTGCCCCCCTTTATAGCGCCTGCTCGCGTCAAGGCAAGATAAACATCCTAGTCTTCAAGTAGTTTAGCGGCTACGCTTGGTTTGGGTAACATGATTTGTGATACAAAAGAAAGTGCCCCTTTATAGTTATATTATTATTAAATTTGTACATTTCCGGTTGCTATTTAGGAAATACATAGATTTCCTAGGAAATGTGTCTAATATAATTTATTTCACACATTTCCGGGTGATTTTAGGAACTACATACATTTCCTAGGAATTGAATACAATGACGGATTACATACATTTCCGTTAACACATACAAAATGTCAAATATGTGTTCCATTGTCCACACTGTACGACAAATTAATCCGACAAATGCGCTCGATAACACCGGTGACAAATTACTTAAAGTCTCACCTGTGCGGACAGCGAGAGCGGAAGTCTAATAAAGTACCCACCATTCTTATACGCGAAAACGCCAGCTGGATACTTTATGTAAATTGTGATCCTTGACATAATTCACAGTTGTCGAAATGTACCTACCCTGGATATTAAACCTGCTTTCTCAGCATGAGTACCAGTTTACCCAGTCTCTTTGGTTTCAACACGTAACGCAGATCTTTAATTTTCCTGCTCGAAAATTCCTAAAGGAAACACGTGTGTTATGTGTAATGTTACGTACAATGGTGTAATACCTACTAAGTCTACAGATTTGGTAGTGTTATCGCACACCGTGTTATTGCGATACTTGTTTACATCCTGTTCCACGTTCATACCGCGAAACTTTGGGGTGGTTATTTATTTATTTATTTATTTAAGGAACATAAACAGTCTTAGTAGTATAACATACATAAAGGGATGATAAAAAAGAATTGTTAATGTAAACTAGAAAAAAGGGAATTAAGCAGAAATTAAAAAAAATAATAATACATAGGATAAACCTATAATACACAACAATAAGACTGCGAAATAGATATTTGGGTTGGGATGGGTAAGGGGAGGAGAGCGATAAGGGAACGTTGCCACGCAAGTAATATGATTGTATTAGGTATAATTAATTTAATCGTCCTAGAGTGTGATAAAAAGAAATTCTATAGCGATAGTAATTAGCAGTGAATATGTCAGCACATGTGTCTGTATTTGCAAATTTATTGATATAGTAGTTACATGTCCTTTGTATAAATTCATTTTTATTGGAATTGGTGTATCTATCAATGGGTATTTAGTCTGCTTAGCATAATTTATTTTGTTTAGCAACTCCCGGCAGTCAGCTTTTGAGTTAATAAATTTGTACAGGATCACCTGATCGGCGACCAGCCTTCTGTTGAGTGGTTTCGTGATTCGAAAATGTTTCTCGATTTCGTCGTAAGAGTTGTATACGTTGAATGATTTGAAATTGAGGAATTTAAGGAATTTTAATTTGGGAGGCGGGTGTGGGTACCGCTGCCCCGGGAACCATTTATTGGACGGCTAACACCTCTGCCACAGGTCACCCCAAGTGGTTCGCTACGTTTGGTGACTTAGCAGGGGTGCCCGGTCTCATGGGGTTAGGTTTGTCCGGGACTTGGGGGCGGATGCGTCTACCGACCATCTGCGTGGCAGGCCGGATCGGGAGAGACTGGTTGAGGGAGACCTTTTGATCTCTTCAGACGGACCCTCTCGACCCATCGCCTTGCACCGCAGTAGGAGGGATGGCTTCACACGACCATCACTCCTGGACACATTTATCCCCAGATTCCTACCCACCCCTCACACCTTTTTCCTTCCCAGGTCTTCCTCTCCTTCCTTTCCCTGAGAAAATCCTCCACACAGCATCTTCAAAGATGACATAGGCCCTGAGGGAATTTTTGCCACAGGGTCCTTTGTGTGGAGCTCATGTAAAAAAAAAAAAATCGCTCCTGAACTCTTTCTAACCTGTTAACATAAAAAAATATAGCGCGGGTTCCAAACCTGTGAACAGTATTCCAGGTGTGGACGAACATGCGAATTGTAGAGAATCAGATAAGTCTTAGTGTTTTTGAAAAATTTGCATGTTCTCAGTACAAATCCTAGACTTTTTGTTGCTTTGGTGACTGTGTGATCAACGTCTTTATCAAAAATTAGTTTAGAGTCCAAAAGAACCCCGAGATAACGTATACAAACTTTATTTGTTAGCCGCGATCCAGAAATGGTGTAATCATGTAGTATTTTCACACGGTTACGTGTGAATGTAACTTTGCAACATTTGGAAATATTGATGAAAAACTAATTTCTGAGAAAGTAATCCGTCAGTCGGTAAAAATCTGCTTGTAAACACTCACAGCAGTCTGGGGAGCTTATAGGAAGGTATATCTTCAAATCGTTAGTAAATAGTAAAATTTGAGCATTGTGAAAACATGTCGTAATATCATTTATAGATATAGATATTTAGATATAGATAGAGAAAAGCAAAGGACCCAGAATGGACCCCTGAGGCACACCGGAAGTGACAATTTTCCAGATGGAGAAAATCCACCCACTGTCACAGCCTGGGTTATTATAGTTATTATTGATAATCTAAGAAAAAAAGCTTATGAAGTTTTTAAAAATATAGTGACTCTAAATACCAACAGTACAGTGTAATCGTAGCTATAAGAACAACTGACCAAGCGGGAAGAAATAATAATTTTATAGGTTTATTTTTACAAACCCTTTGTTAACCACACAAAATAAGAAATTTGTTATAACTCCTGATTTTAAAAACTCTTAAATAAATTCTGCGGGGTCAACAAAACCCATTGGATTTTATTCGTGAAAAATAACAATGAGCTGTGACATCTTATTTAGCAGGCGGTAGAGATAATCTGGACCCCGACCTTTAGATTACAATAGTATATATTAAAATCTCGACCCCTGCATTATCTACAGCTAGGTTCCACATGTGGGTGACGAATATCTAGAATAGTTAATTTACGCCCGTGGAGGGCATCGCTTAGATCCTGGTCATAATAAAGAATATTATATTTGAGTTTGAGCGTGAATGTGAATGAAGCAAGGAGTGTGTGCCAAGGCAGTGCACCTACTTATCCCCTGTTTGATCAAATTTCAGAAATTTATAAAGCATGCAAAACAACATGCTCAAAATATTCAAAGTTAATAATTATTTTGTTAGACGTTTATTGTCCTCTATTTCGAATACCACTCATTGTAATATTCTAGAGCTGACCCGTGAAAAATCGCGGGATCTTATTATTGCAGGATTTGTGTAGCTGAAAGTTTAAAAAATATATAAATATGACTCAGAATTATTGCCTTT
Source organism: Limnephilus auricula (assembly GCA_951813805.1). Classification (NCBI taxonomy): domain Eukaryota; kingdom Metazoa; phylum Arthropoda; class Insecta; order Trichoptera; family Limnephilidae; genus Limnephilus; species Limnephilus auricula. Next base: position 7,986,984 of record OX638402.1, on the reverse strand, counting down.
CAAAAGACGATCTTTCGAATGAACAACATTAATAAACTTGAAAAATTATGCCATTTAAAAATTTTTTCCAAAAAAATACATATTTAAATAATATAAAACTATTAATTAATTCATTAAAGTAAATAACGCTAGTATCTACCTATTTTAATGCTAGAATCGTTAATACATAATCTTTTTTTTTTCATGGCATTTCACCCCAAGGGGGTGTTCTGGCCAGTGTCAAGTGAATGAGTTTGTATGTAATGATTGTAAGTGTAATTTTGGATAAATATAATATACAAATTTGACAGTAATATCAGCAATAGACAGGATTATCTACATTATATAATAATAATAATAAAAAGAATAAGCTAAACACTCACAATCACGATTGAGATTGATTACTTACATATTAATAGGAATTAATAAACTAGTTAATATAATTTATTATACATAAAAGATAAACAAAACATAGAGAAAAACATGAGTTTGTACAATTACAATTACAAATTGATGCCGTTAACATTAAGGAAACTAGATATGACTTTATATACAGAAGACAACAGGCATGCAATATTGTAGGGGGGGGAATATACCCGTACTGATTAGGTCAGGAATCAAATTTTTATATGAATTGTTTATATGGCAACTGAAAAAAATATGGTTGAGGGCGTGGGTTCGAATCCCACTTCTGACACCATATAATGTTTGTTATCAACATTAAAACAATTTATTAATTTGAGATAACGTCTATTAGGAATGTAACCGGCTTACTTTATTACACACAGTAATGCTTCGTTTCCGGATCTCATATAGACAAGTTATTGTCATAGAGATATTAACATAACAGTCTTCTACATCAAGACGACATTCACACATGGCAGAATTCTTTACTTGTATTTTTGTCAATTGAACATTGTGGCAACAATGCCCTATCCGCATGCGACAAATGGATAATAATCCATAATCAATTCCAATTTTGAAAATCAAAAAAAAATCCCAGTTCTAAAGTTCATTGAACCCGAGTTACGAATAAACACAGAGAGACACCACAGAAATTGCATTTACTTCGGGGATGGTTCTATATGAAGTGAAAAATATATATTTATATATCTAAGAATATATCTGGAGGTTAACGCTAGAAGTGTCGGTGTCAGTTTTTGTTAAATGATGTAGGCACCAGAAAGAACTCTAAAATGTCGGTTATTTGAATGCTTTGTATACGTGTATATCAGGTGCTCTAGATTGATGAAATTGTGACCTATCGAATGTAAAAGTCAAAACATTGTTTGGGCGTTTTTTACGCCAACAAATCAATAAACAATCTGCATTGCAGAGTGACTTAAAAATTTGACGTAGGCACTTCAAGCAAAGCTCCAGATATAATATCTAAAAAATTAAACTTTTTTCGAAATTCCAACGTTTATAGGTAGTTTTCAGATAAAAATTAGAAATTTTTTTATGTAAAAAAAAAGGTTTTCACAAAAATTCAATTTAGTTTGGGAGACCGGGCACCGTCGCTCCGGGAAACATTTATTGGATGACCAACACCTCTGCCATGGGTCATCCCAAGTGGTTCGCTACGTTTGGTTACTTAGCAGGGGTGCCCAGGCTCATGGGGTGAGGTTTATCCGGGTCATGCATCTGATCACCAGCTGCGTTGAGGGAGTCCTTTTGACCTCTCCAGCAGGACTCTCTCGGAACTTCGTCTTGCACCGCAGTGGGAGGGATGGATTTATATGTCCGTCACTCCTGGAGACACTGAACCTCAGATTCCTGCCCACCCCTCATATCCCTGAACTTCATTTCTTTTCTTTCATCAAAAGACTCACCACACAGCATCCCTAAAGATGACATAGGGACCTGAGAGGAATTATATTCCTCAGGACTTCTAATGTAAAAAAAAGTGTGAAGCTAATGTATAAAAAACAAAATCAAATATCTTTTTCCCTCTATCAGTTATCAATTTTATAGGCGGGTATGGGTACCGCCGCCCCGGGAACCATTTTTTGGATAACAAACACCTCTGCCACAGGACACCCCAAGTGGTTTGCTACGTTTGGTGACTTGGTGGGTTAGGTTTGTACGGGAAATGGGGGCGGATGCGTCTGCCGACCATCTGAGTGGCACGCCGGATCGGGGAAAACTGGTTGAGGAAGACCTTTTGCACCGCAGTGGGAGGGATGGCTTCACACGTCCATCACTCCTGGACATATTTATCCCCAGATTCCTACCCACCCCTCAAACCTTTTTCCTTCCCAGGACTTCCTCTCTTTCTTATCCCTTAAAAAACCCACCACACAGCATCTTCGAAGATGATATAGGCCCTGAGGGAATTTTTCCCCAGGGCCTTCTGTGTGGAGCTAATGTAAAAAAAGAAAAGAACCCACATAAGTTTAGTTTTTGTAAGGTTTGCTAATTTTCTTTCCATAAGGTTTCTCATAAATAGTTTCACTGAGCATAATCACATTTGAATTAACCCTTTCAAGCATATCAATTCAGCTTGTCATGCTGTAGAATCACCTCCCGATCACTGCACTTAACCCCCTAACCCTGTTTTATGCGCATTTATTCGATCTCAAAATGTGTAAAGGTCAAACTCTGGTATTCTGTAATGCCAGTCACTTTTTGCAAGACAATGGGAGCTGCCTTTGCAAACCAGTCCATTAATAGGCTATGGAGAACGAATTAATGGTTCTGTGGTCATTTTTAGCTATTGTTTTCACCCCTGACTCTACCCGGCCCTGGCTCCAGGAGCAAGGAACCACCGACACGAAGAGAGTGCAAAGTGCACGCCAATAACACAAAATATGTGAACGTTTCACGGAATGTGAACAATTTATCGGATTTCTACCCCTTTTAGTGGAAGCGGATTCTCATGTATCGATTTGAGAGAGACAGAAGAATGGGATCATATTTAATATGCACAATCGAGCAACATTACCACAAAGTTTGAAAATAGTTCTCTAAAATATAAAAGGTATATCTTACTAATATTATAAACGCGAAAGTTTGTATGGATGTATGTGTGTTTGTTACTCATTCACGCAAAAACCAATATTTAATGAAACTTTACAATAATATAGCTCATACATCAGAATAACATATAGGCTATAATTTATACCTAAAGCTAGCTATTTTCCATGTATTACAAATAATAATTATTTTTTAATAGAAAATGTCAAAGTTTGAGAATGACATTTTGAAAAACAATGATTGTTAAACCAAAATTCTATTTTAGAAAATATTTAAATTAGTGAATTTATTTGAAGTACTCACCCTTGAATCGAATCAAGAGTCATAGATATTTTAAATAAATAGGTTAAGAATTTTGTTATAAATATAGATGGGTCCTAGGAAAAGAAAATAGGCTACTCGAAGTACTAATCCTGCGCAGACGAAGTCGCGGGCAGAAGCTAGTTATAAATATAATTTACGAAAAATTTGAAAATAATGGAAGCATAAAACTTCGATAAATTTCTGTACAGTACTGAACTAGTAAAATCTTTTTGGTTGAGGAACTAGTTATTTAAAAATCCATTACATCAAATATGATTTTAGATTTTCACGGCCAAATATATAATGATTTATTTTTGGGGTGTGTTGAACTAACGCCTTCTTTAGCCAAAGTTTCTGACAGAATTACAGTGTCCAACAACTGCCCTGATGATGGACGCTGTCCGAAACGTTGGTTAAAAAAGGAGGTAACGAAACACGAAATAATGCCCCAAAAATATATCACTATAATCCATTGCATCATTTTGTTGATCCTCATTAATGGATTCGGCCCGTTTCAGCTTTTGATAAAATTGTGATTAGTAGCCTTTAAGCATTATGATCACGTAGTTATGTTTATTAGCTAATTACAATTTGATGAAAATTAGAAATGGGCCGAGAATCGGCGTTCAGGAAACGTTCCAAATTCAAAAGATCAAAATGTTGGTAGTTAGGTAAGGTACCTTCTAAAATTACTGAAATTCTTGCTATAAAAATAATTTAATAGGTTTTTCCTAACAATTTGGAATTTCCATACATGCTATGAAAATAATTTAATAGATTTTCCTAAAGATTTGGAAAATTACACTAAAATTTTCATATTAGTACATTATTATGTACGTACTTATAATATATTATTGGTATTGGTAAAGACCTATAATACTATAATGTTTTCGGGCATTTTTGGCATCTTCTAGTATTTTTTCACAATTATTGAATTTATTTAATAATATTCCAATAATTAATTTCATAATTCTCAATGACGCATAAAGCTTTAGTAAGTTGATTCTAGTTAAATATATTTTTTCGAAGGACTTCAGTAAAAAATGGAGCTTGCGGTGATGCTATACTGTCATGCGTCTTATAAGTGCAGTCTGTTTAAGCAATGCGCTATATCTTCTTACACTTTTGTTCAAACGATACCTAACTATGTAGCTAATCCTATTTCAAGCAAAGTTTCAATTCTGAACTATGAACCTCTAAAAAATCACTCACAGCTCAAAAAAGCTCAAAACTCAAAGCCCAATTATAAAGCTTAAAGCTCGAAGTTCGAAACTTCCAACATAAAGCTCAAATCATAAAGCTACGATCAAAGCTCGAACCTTAAAGCTCTATGCCCATAGTTTGAAGCACAAAGCCCAATTTTTAGGCTCAAAACATAAACCTGAGCTTACAGTTCAAAGCTTGAAGTTCACAGATAAAAGCTCAAATTGCAAAGGTCAATGCTAAACGCTCAAAGTTCGAAGCCTAATTATAATAAGCTTCCTCCACCCTTACCCCTTCCTTCTAGCCTTTCCTCCCAAATGTGATCTATATTTAATTTTTAAGTTTAGTATACATTTGATCCTGAAGATGTGAACATTGTTCATGAAACACAGATTGTGTATTAATAAAAGTGATGTACGCAAAGCTATTTAGTCTTTTCATTAAAATAAATAACGACATCACAAAGTGAAAACCTTTCCGAAAAAGTTTTCTCCGAATTTTTTTTTTAAATAATATGTACAATAATGTAATGAATCACAGTTACGTGAAATCATGCTTCTCTTAAAAGAATTGTGTTTTTATACGAACAAAACTATTTAGTCATTTTCATATTCCATACGTAGATGCCCAAAATAATTAAATTAAAAAAGCAGTTTACGAATAATTCGAAATTTACCTTTTAAAATTCTTGTGTTTTCAGTAAAAACATGGTGAATTTTTAGTGTTACGTTGGCTGTAAACGCACTGTAGCGACTATCGGTTGGCAGTTTGGAATGGGAGTGTGCGGAAGTAGAGAGCAGATTTAACAGTCAGAAAAACTGTGTTTATTTGAGAATTTTTCGCCAATTCCGGAACCGCTCCGAAACAGAATGCGGAAATCCAATATCCCTATTTGACTTTTGCATTTTCATGATCGGAGCGAACATTGTAAAGTTGGCTGCATTTTCCGGATTGTATCGCATGGTTTAACTCCCAAATTCAGTAAAAAAAACACACACATTCTTGTTTTCCACCCAATACCAACAATCTGATTAACATAATTCGTTTTTTTTTTAAATTTAACAAATATGTCGCCAATTGTGCGTTGGCTTGAATAACAACGACTTTTGAAAAATGGATTATGCCGGAGGAATCCTCTAAGATTACGACTTTATAAAACGTAAGCTACAAAGTTGACAAATACTAATAATACTTAGTGTGATTTACGGAATAGCCCGGAAAGGTGGAGAAAGATCCTGGAGGATAATGGCCTAAAATTTTTAAGGAAAAAGACTGAAAGAAGTACTTGCCATTTAAAGACACACATGCTGTAACTCCTTCAATGCAATTGGAAGGAGTTACATTAGCCAACTGTGACTCATGTAAGTGTCTGGGCTCACTCATTCACAGAGACGGAGGATGTGCAGAGGATGTCAACCACAGCGTAGGTGTGGGATAGATTAAATTTAGAACCGTAACAGGAATATTGTGTGACCCAAAAATGTCTATAAAACTTAAAGGAAAGATTATAACAGAGTATTGTTAGATCCGCGATAATGTATGGCTCTAATGCTGGACTATGTACAACTCCTACTCTAGGCAACGCGAGACAGCAGAAATCCGAATGCTTAGATGGTCGGCAAGAGTATCACTAAAGAAAATATTAAAAAGTAGCCTGGGTCTCACGGACATAAACAGTAAGCTAGAGGAACGACAGTTGAGATGGTATGGGCACATAAGACGGAGACCACCAGACTACACAGTGAAGCAGGTAATGTCTATGGAGCTTCATCCAGAGGAAGAATAAAGAACTCCTGGATGACTCAATACTCAATGTTCCAAAATACTACAGAGAAACGGACCGGATGAAAGCGATACTCAAAACCGAAAAAGTTATAACCTGAGAACGAGAAGAGAAGATCCCAACAGCCTACCTAGGCAATGAGTTGGGTTAGTGCAAGGAAGAAGAAGAAGCTACAAAGTTAACAAATGGATAACGTTTTTTTTAAATGCAAAACATTTTTTCTGAAAAAAAAAAAACGAAATTGTAACTATTAAAAACAAGGGATAAATGCAGTTAGGACATGGAAAGACAATTCCTAGATGTATATTCTACATCGATCATGGAAACTTAAAATGCTATAAAGGACAACAAATCCAAAAATTTGTTAAACACGACATTTTTTCTCTTTCGATCTGCATCGTCGAAATATTTCTAGAAAAATAAGTACGTCTTTTAAACATATATACATTATTAATGAAGAAATTAAAAATATTAAGTATTCCGAAAGATCTATTCAATGATAGTTTTTAATAAAAAACCGTAATTATAGGTCTACAAAAACAGAAAAAGAAAAAAAAACTTTTTTTTCTCTCTCCAAAACCAATAAAATTTTATCCTTTACAGCGTTTAAAATTTCCATGATCGATATCTATCTAATCGATTTGGACGAAAACGCATGCCCCATTTAACCAGACTTTACGACTCCTCCAGATTGGCCAATGAAATTCCAAAACCGAATTTCGACATTCGGAAATTTTTCAACAATTTAACCAGAAGCAAGCAAAAATAAACTTAATTCTGGCATGCTGATACGCACACTGTTGTGGTCGTGTGCGATCATTTATATCGATATTTAACGAGAATCATCCCTTGTAAACACGTAGTTATTGTTGCTACCTCGAAACCCTAAAAATTCCCAAATCTCATGTTGGAAACATGGCAAATTATTTTCTAGGAATTTACAAGGGTTGTACATAGGTTAATATCGGAAAGTGCTCTATAAAATGGGTTGCGAGATATTAATATCAACAACATTATTTATTATTCCATATTATGGTAACCGGTAGCGTCTATTTACATATTGTTTCAAGTCAAACTTGTACATATATTAGGTATTTATTAACTCACGAGTAGCTTCAGTACACATTTCAAAGTCTAAAATGGCATTTTCAAAGAAATACAACGAACCAAACTACATTTTATCTGTGTTTTTTTTTTTATATTCCACGAACCAACATAAAATAAAATAATATCTAAAACCGTACATTTTCTTTCTGTCTAAGCCTTCTGATGTATTTTTTTTAATATCGAACGAATCTAAAATACCAAATTCGGATGGAGCTGACAGGAAGACAGTTTATTAAATCGTGAATTCAATATCGTGAATTCAATAGAACGTATTGTTCGAAATTTTCATTTTCTGGATTATCTCAAATCCCAAAAGCTAAAAGGCACCTTGAGAAATGGTTTGTGGACGTGTAAAGTAGTTATAGGTCTGTAGGTGGGGTATGGAAAGCGACAAAATAAGCCCAGAAAACTATATAAGCCAGTTGGAACATTAAACGCCACATAAATAAGCCCACGGCGCAGAATAAAGCGGATTATAGAGGTGTTCAAATCAAGTATTGATGTCAATAAGAAACTTGTAGCAAATTTTGCCGTTTTATTAGAATAAAAATCCTGTAAAGTAATGTTTTTATTATTTACATCAATTATTATTACCCTTCAAAAATTTAGTCTATTTTGTCAGAAGGAAAAATATATCCGCTCCGCAATTAAATCCAAATTCATGGAATAATTATAAACGTAACCGAATATTAAAAATTGTTTTAGAAAGGTGATGAAATAAGCTTTATTTATTATAAAACAGAAAATGTAAAATCTTTATTATAATAAAGCAAGTAAATATAATTCAGCATCTATTTACCCCGCAGCATAAAGAGAAATTATAACATAAATACAGCACTACATAGATTCACGCGCAACGACGGGTTAATAGTTCCAAAATTTAATCATAAGTACGAACAGAGAACGTTTGAATACAACATAACGAAGATATTTAATTTATTACCTGACGCTATAATTCTATGAATAAGAAGGGCCTACGGGCCGTAAGTTGGTGACCACTGCCGTAGACAATCTTCTTTATATAAATATATTTAAAAGTGACTTAAAATATTAACACGGACAAAGTAAAAAATATATACTTTTGAAATTAGCTATCACTTTGTGGTTATCCATTTTATAATTAAATGAAACAATTTATCTTAGTTACAACCACTGATTTATTTAGTTACACGCCGACCGGTTTCGGAACAACCGTTCCTTCTTCAGGGCAAACATACAATGATGACAATTACAAAATAGTGGATGGGTACAATTTATCAGTAGGTGTTGTGGTAGGGGTGGGGGCGTGGCTAGAAATTGATGAAGAGTAAGTGGGGACAGAATGGACACCGAATGGGAAGAGATTTAATATTGGGCTATAGGTTAATATTTTTTGTTTATTGATAATCGACTCATTATTTTTAAGGGATTTTTTTATTTCTAGAGCTTCTAAGTTATCTAAGCGTTTTCCTTTATTATTAATGTGAAGAATATTTATCCCTGTATTTTTTTCAAAACTATGGTTATTTTCAATTATATGGTTAGCGAAGTCGGAGAAATTATTATTATTAAGACACCTTAAGTGTTCTTTGATTCTAATTTCGAAATTACGCGTTGTTTTCCCGATATAAAATGAGGAACAGTCATTACATTTGAGTTTATATATTCCTCTTACATATTCACTTACTCTTCATCAATTTCTAGCCACGCCCCCACCCCTACCACAACACCTACTGATAAATTGTACCCATCCACTATTTTGTAATTGTCATCATTGTATGTTTGCCCTGAAGAAGGAACGGTTGTTCCGAAACCGGTCGGCGTGTAACTAAATAAATCAGTGGTTGTAACTAAGATATATTGTTTCATTTAATTATAAAAAATATATAATACAGAATTTATATTAAATTGTGCACTATTATTAATAACTATTGTATCCGTTTTCTACAAACATTTGTCTAATAATAAGTGGGAGGCAGTCTCAGTACAGCCAAAGTAAAATACTGACATTCAGAATCAAAACTTGAAACGGTATGAACCGAGTTTGGTGACCACATATCTGGGTACTTCCAGCCTCTTTTTTCCCCAATCCCCTTAGCCTCAAAATATTCCCCAAATTAAGTATAACTTAGTACCACTGTTGTGGTGACCCCTGTGCGGTACCCTATAATATTTTTTTTAAATCATGAAAAATTTCATTGCGGTTGTAGCCGTTTTAGTTAAAATTGGGGTTTATCCTGTAATAGAACGAGGCTATGAGCTTCGCTTTTAAAAAATACTTTTCCCTCGCTTAGCTCTCAGATTGCTTCCAACTGCAATACGTCGTTAAAGTTCCAGTGCTTACCTCACGGTGCACTTTAATATTTGGTTTAAAGTGGAAGGATCATAGCGGTTTTCACAAATTTCATATTTTCCAGGAAAATTTAATGATAAGAATTTTTTATATTACAGTCAAACTTAATGATGAGATATTTTTATAATCCAGTATAATTTTTTTTCTTTATCTTCGGTCATATTTCATGGATTAAAAAGCCGTCTTTGATATACCAAACGTTCGTAGATACTATTCTCAATGGAATGAGATTTAGACTTCAAAGAACTACTTCGAGTCTTTGAAAGAAGATGCTAATCGAAATTAAATCGCTGTCCAATCCTAAATATAAGTGATAGGAAGATGCTAAAAAAAATATTTACAATAATTTAAAGTTAAGCCTTACTAATAAACGTAATGAAATTTTTATATGATAAAGAACTCCCTGTTCCAGTGCGGAATTGGCGAGTGACAACCATCCAAAAATATTGCAACTTTGTTTAGAATGGTTTTGGCTGTATTAAGAGACAAGAACTGAATAGGCAGAGGGTGTTTCCCATTATCTAATTAACTCACACCATTTATAAAGCGCATTCACTTAATTAAAGGCTAAACACAAGATAGGTAAATTAATTATTCCTCGTTTTACAGCAAGAATAAACCTCGTTGCAGCTTTTGCGAGAGACCCAATTTTGGAAAGTGACAGTTAATTTAAACTGCGTTTTAAGAATTGACTTTAGCTGTAAGGATTGATTAACCCGCCATTGGTGACGTAAATAAATGTCTGTGAGACCGGGTGTTTTAAAAAAATCGAATAACTTTATTCTCCGTTATTTTTTTTTTGTTCAGTTTTGAGTAGCTGAAGTACCTGAAAACCTTACTAATATAGAAATAAAAATAAAAAAATTCATAGAAAGATATATACATTGCTTATCCAGCCAAAAAGAGCAATTTATCTGTTGAATATATTTGAAATAATAGTGAATTTCGGAATTTTTCTAAGGTATTTTAAATCTGCCATATATATATATATTTTTTTTCAATTTTTCAATTTATTTCACCTTTAACACACAACAATTTTACAATTTTAATCATTGTTTAACAATAGAATAACAAAAATAAAAACAAAAATATAACAAAAAGGTGAATTCATAATTCCAGAATTCTCAATATTCTTTAGATTGAACTTTGCTCGTAGGTAAAAGGTCGAGTTAAGTCGCGTGAGGCCGCCCGATACGAAATTTATTTACCAGTAAAAGCGCTGATTAAAATCTAGGTTCGAAAAACTGCGACAGAAACCAATTTTAGGGCTAAATCCACTAAATAGAAATAGGAACACCGCGATACCACAAAACATCTGGAGCTTTCGGTTACAGAAACGGCCGCCACAATAACCACCGAATTGAAACACCCATAGAAGTGTGTTGTAGACGTATCCGTGTTCCTAAAATAGGGTCGATTTTTCCTTACCTTGGGTGGAATTAAATAACGTTTTAAAAATTCAAAAATATTTTCCGTACAGAATATTACTTTCATTAGCCTTTCTAAGGCCCTGGTGTAAGACCACCATTCAAAATTGAAACGTTGCTTAGAAATGGCTTTAGATGTGTTTAGTGACTAGATCTGAATAGCCAGGTACATCTATACCTTTCTCTTCCATATATTCTTCCCTTGCCCGCTTACCTTCAGCCTCACAACATACCCCAATTGGAGATGCCATAGTCTCACTGGCTCCAGACGGGAGCAGTTGGGACTCTTATGAGGTGGTCTATGTCATTTTTGGGGATGCTGTTTGGAGAGATTTTTTTAGGGAAAGTTTTGAAGGACGTATGAATCCATCCCTCCCACTGCGATTGGTCAAAATAATCCATTTGAATAGGTAAAGGTCAGGTCACCCTCAAACAATTTCTCCCAATCCGGCCCGCCAGGCACTAGGTGGGCAAATGCATTGGTCGCCAAGACCTAGCCAAACCTCACCCCATGAATCCAGCTAAGCATGTTTTATGTCACCAAACATAGCGAAGAACATGGGGTGACACTTAATGGTTATACAATAAATGGTTCCCGGGGCGGCGTTACCCATATCCACCTCCCAAATTGATAACAGTTATAAATGTTTCATTATTTTCCTTTTTTTGTATCACAAATATAATGATATTTATTCTTGTTGGGTTCTCCCGTGCTGAAGATTTCATTTACTTATTAAAATTTAATATTGTGAATAATATTAAGTAATTATTTACACTATTAAGTATGTTTTTTTTACGAAATAATTCAAATATATTACATAGTGTTTTTAGTGCAGTTTAGTGGTTTCGGTTTCGGTTTCAGTAATTGGTGAATATTTTCTATTTCTGATCTCCCTGTGTTTTGTATCACCTTTTTATTGAACATTTAAATTTTATGTGATGTTATTGTGATTTTTGAATCAGAGTGGAATTTCATTGTAGTTAGTATAAGAAGCTTTTTCTGCCTAAATGTTGTATTTATAGTTACTTATTGGATACGTTTTTGACCCTGAGATTTAGTGTGTTTAATATGCGTGTTCGTTGTTATTACTTGTTTTGTTTTTGTATATGAAAAGGAATATAGTTTTAGAATAGAGTTGTTTAATTTACATGATGTTAAGAGGGTATTACCAGAGAATACCGGAAATTTGTCCTTTTTTAATCAAACTCTAGACGTATTGACTCTTTTTTACCAAAAAATAAATTGATTTTGAAAGCTTGTTATTTTATCTGGTAAACGCATTTTTTTTATTTTAAAAACTAAGTTTACTTTTAATATACTAAGGTTATACCGTTGGTCGCCGGCAGATTTGTTCAATTTTCAAACGACATATTGTATTATACAACACAAATTTCAAATCATATCATCATACAACAAAATAAATCAATACATAATCTAGTAAACATATTTTTCAGAATTTTAATTTCAGTTAAATTAAAATCATAAAAAGATAAATCCGAGAACGTGTTTTGCGACGAAAATACCTCAGTTTTTCTATTAATTTAAGGTCTTACAAACTAAAATATTTCATACTTATTTTGTTTAGACATTATTTAAAGATCATAAATACTTACAAGAAGTACATGATATTTAATAATTTATCATCGTGCGATTTGAGCATTTTTATTGCTTACTTGAATGTAAGTATATACGAGTATTAAAGCAAGTTTTGAATGAAATAAATCGATATTAAATTTTTAATTAAAAAAAATTGATACGAATAATCGAATACGGGGAATAATCGACCTTTCTTATCGGAACCTCCCTGTACAGTTGCAAGAATTTTTAAACATATATTCTCAGCCGCTGGTATATGGCTCTTAAGATTGTTGTGAAATCGGTACTGATGACACATCTTTATAGGCAGGATGCGTATCTCCTATTTATGCGTATTTACATAATTTACATAATGCACTATTTACAAATGTAGAGTATTTACAATCGTAGTTATATTATTCCCGACACGCGAACCGCAGATTGCGAAGTTGTGTTGCTAGGCCGCCGGGTATTTACAGTATTTATAATATTTACAGAATGTACAGTATTTACAAATGCACCGTATTTACAAATCGCGTAAGTTATATTATCCCGACCGAACCGCAGATTGCGTAGTTGAGTTGCTAGGCCGCCGGCTTGTTGCCGTGAAGACTGATGAAGAACGACTGACTACTTGGATTGCTCGAGTCCTTATATAGGCTGGGACAAAGGTACTCGGAAGGTAGGTCAAACATGCACACGCGAGAAGTTTCTCGATATGGCTAGGCAGCGCTGTGTGTAATGTGTGGCAGGTCCGAGCTCTTTCCAGAAGGTGGTCGAAATTAAATTGCCTAGCGAAGTAGCAGGTAGAAACGGCCGTGCAGTAATTAGGTAGGCCGCTACGTAAGTTGGTAGCATATGAATCGCTACACATCTATGGATTTTATGTTCAGTGGCTGATACCATAACCACGACTTACAAACCAACAGGAAATATAATACTCCCAAATAAACCTACCTACTTCATTAGTTGAAACGTTTACGATTTACCCAACAAATTATAACTGGCTTTCGGTAAAGTTATATTAATTTGAAAAAAGCAACTCAAGTGGAAGTATTTAAATATAAATACCACTGAAGAGAAAATTCATGGAACTGTTATCTCCAGCGATTTAAAAGAAGAAAAAAAAAACAGATGTCGCTGATTTATTAGACCTTTGACTCCTATAGTCCCCTGATGGACCAATGAAATTTGTTAATTTTTTAAGGAAGGAAATCCAATATTTGTGTAAAAACACACGGTACCCAGATACGCCCACTACAAACTGCTATCGTCGTGTATCCTCAGTGATTACCTATTTCTATTTTTACAAAATTATTTACATAAACCACTCCTTATAAAAAAACTCCAAAAATATAATAAATTGAAGGTAATTATTATTGAAACGTTTTTAAATATTGTAATGTTTTATATTATATTTAGTTCTATGTTATTGTCAAATATTACATTGTTTAAAATATTTCACGGTTTTACGTTATATTCTTCAAAACTACTTGTATATTAGATATGAAATTAAACAATTTTTTTTCACTTTGTTCCACTGCTCTCTGAAGTAAAAAGCAGTGGTGTAATTTAATTATGTAATTAAAAAAATGTAATAACCCAAATGTATGGAGAACCCTAATAACAATAATTACCATAGTGCTATCAATATTTGTTAATTAAGCCCTAAGCAACAAGAAGGGAATATCCCAACATTACCAAAATAAAATATCAGTGATCACACGCCTTTTCAATTATATAAATTCATATAGATTCATGTCAATTAAAAATAACCTTTTACTATGTATCATCATTCATAATTTTAATAATAAACTTTATAATTATCTATACGTATCTTAACTTAACAAAATAACTGATAATACCTAATAAATAGAAACATTCATCATATAGAGACAATGTTGTGCGACCCTGCCTAAGTTTGTATAAATTCCGTAGCATAAGAATTTCAACTACCAGTCTGAAAATGTCCGTAGTAGGACGAAACCGGTCCTGGTGTAAATAAACAAGTGGAACAAAGTGAAAAAAAATTGTTTAATTTCATATCTAAACTATACTTGTATATTCTTAAATTTTTTCAATTTTATAACTTTTCGTATAAATTCTATGTATGTGTAATCCTTGATAAATTAAATATTATTTTATAATCTATGTAAAAGCCCCTATGGGCGTATAAAAACAATAAATACATTTCTTAATCTTTGTAAATATTATGTGTCTGACCATAATAAAAAAGGAGATGGAACGAGTTTTATGAGAACTTGACATTTGGTGACAGATTTAACATTACATGGCACAAGTGGCTTCCATATTCAAATTCATTACAAATAAAAATGGCGGCAACTTTTCCGCGGCGGTAGAAGACTAGAAATCTAACAGCAGAATGATTTTCTAAATAGATGGAGCCATCTGTTGAAAGTTCGTTTGATGAAACCGTTATTTCAACAGTGATGTAAGCAAAAATCTTCAGTTCAATGAAAAGATGGGTGGGGGAGAGGGTGTTGCGGGCCCGCTCTGTGTTTAAGGGCAATTATTTGGCTGTTTACACAGTCGTTGCGGTTGACTTGCCTCGGTGGAGAATTCATTTTCATTTTCAATTTAGGCCAGGAGAATTACAAATTCTAGGAGTTCATTCGGTAAATCGTAGAGTTAGCTTAAAAGTAAGCCACTCCTAAAATATAACTGATGTAAATTCTGTTTTCAAATTTCAAATTCTGCTGCTTTTTTAATGGGATGTTGTTTGTTTATAACATCATTTATTTACTAAACACAGTGAATATTATTTATCTTACTTTTTTTTCAAGTCCACTTCTTCCTATAAAAAATGTGTGTTAACGCCCTATTAGGCTTTTACATTGTATAGTAACAATTATTAGGCAAGTTTAACAGGAAACATCTTATCTTACTAATATCATAAACGGTAAAGTATGTATGGATGTATGTATGTTTGTTACTCTTTCACGCAAAATTTACTGAATGGATTTTAATGAAACTTTACAATAATACAGCTCATACACCAGAATAACAAATAGGCTATAATTTATAAAGCTAGCTATTAATTATCCATGTATTGAAAATAATAATTATCGTTTAATAGAAAATGACAAAATTTGAGAATGACATTTTGCAAAACAATGATTGTTAAATCAGAATTCTATTTCAGAACATATTTAAATTAGTGAATTTATTTGAAGTACTCGCCTAATACTTTGAATCGAATCAAGAATTATACATATTTTAAATAAATAGGTTAAGAATTTTGGTATAAACGTAGATGGGACCCGGGAAAAGAAAATAGATTACTTGAAGTACTAAGGAGAGAAGCTAGTATATAATATAACGTTTATTGTCGTTAATTATTAATACCAAGAATAACTTGTGTTTAGTAACGAATGAGTACTATCACGAGTACTGTAGCGTGAACATACATGTAGAAAAAAACATGTACCTACCTATAAATACGTACCTAATATGTATATATTTTTTTGTTGAATGTATGCATTACAACAGGTGCATACATGGTGCATACATGGTGATACAAAAGGTACCTGACATATATTTTTCAATTTAAACAATAAAAATATTTATCCGTCATACGTCGCAATTGAGTAGTCGGGTATAGTGGGTTACGTGATAAACACTTCGACTCCTTCCAGCAGCACGGTAACACACTAATTACTAATAACTAATTATGATGGATTCTGTGTAATTTTTAAACTTAAGATTTTTAAAATAATTCATCAGTTGAAAAAATTATTTTTGGTATATTTCCAGTGGGTATTATATGCTCCTCCCCAGTCTATTATTCCATATCGTAGAAATTGCATTATGCATTTTTTTAGATTAAGGAAAATGTAATAAAGTGTACGTATTCTTTGAATACTTTGATGGTAAGGTCGGTAAATGGCTAACCCATTGAACATTTCGTTTTTGAAAAGGTGCTACTTCGAAAACTTATGTACAAATCCACTGCTATTCTTATTCTGATAGCAATATTATTACTAACCATATATTATTTATGGGGGTACATAAAATACATCTATTATGTATCTTATTTGAACTAATAAAAAAAATATTGATGAGAGTGGTTTATAATGATAGCACTGTCGATAGGACCCTCGATAAGCAGTCGTGTTCCGTTAGATACCGACTTACTTCGTTTTCAGAACATGATCAGTACCTACAAAAGCGTTATTACCTATCTCAGTGAATACATTGTTTTCTACGATTTCGATATTCGAAGAAGTAGAATTCGCGATGTATTTTTCCGTGGAAGAAAAAATGTTGGTATAAATAACTCAGGTACAGGCCATACGTCATTCCTATGTCTACCCACGTTAAACTATCGTGAAAACAAGCTTATGTGTCCAAGCGGTTGACGATTGTTGTGTATTTGATGTCAACTAGATAAAGAAGTGTTTTTTTTTTACCGGAACCGGTTAGCATACTGTTATAAAAAATCTCAAACAATGTTACACAGCCCTTGAATTAAGGGCTTATTGTTAACAGGATCAATACAACCACGATTAAGAATACACATTTTACAATATATGACTAACTAACTAACTAACCATCACGCCGTTTCCCCGCAGGGGTAGGCAGAGAGGACGGACCTCCAAACAACTCGGTCTTGGCATATACTCCTCGCCTCATTCACATTCATACATCTTATCATACATGCTCTTCTATTATTTATTTATTTTATTTTATTTATTTGCGTTATAAACAGTCTATACATTTATATATGACAGTTAATAATATGTTTATGTCATTGACCAATAAAATAACGACATTTAAATATAGGACCATAATAAAAAAAAATGCAACAATATACCTAACACAAACAATTCTGATTAAGTGCATCTTCAATTTACAAAGTGATACATAAAATATATACACATTTCTAAGGTTTACACTTAAATTTTAAAGGATATCAATAAAATCTTTGAGGAAAAGATTTCATTAAAATACAAACTACTAAAAGTAAAAGAGAAAATGTGAGGAATTAATTAAAAAAAAAAAAAAAAAAATCAATGAAATTAAGTTTTTGGTTAAACATATGGCATTCGATGGAATGTCATTTTTTTATGAATGTTGTGAATTTAGCAAGGTTCGTGTTAAACACATCGATGTTTGGGCATAATCTATTAAATGTGCTACAGCTTCTTCTTATAAATACATTTTCAAGGTAATTCGTTTTGCTCTTAGGAATATAAAAGGTATCCATAGATCGAGTAACTCTTTTTGGACATCTAAAATGAATATTTTGTAGTAAGTATGGGCTGTCAATATAGTTATGAATTATCTTATAGAGCATTAATAGGTCTCTGGTGTCTCGGCGTTGATCAAGAGATTTAAGGTTTACGGGGACATAGTTTACATAATTTCGTACGCGAAAAGAGACATAATTAACAAACTTTTTCTGAACTCTTTCTAGATTTGCTTTATACGTAGAACAATGGGGGTTCCACACAGTTGAAGCGTACTCTAGGTGGCTTCTGACATAGGATATGTAGAGAATTTTAAATGTTTGTGGATTTTTGAAAGCTGAACTTACTCTAAGTATAAATCCCAACATTTTCAAAGCCTTCGACGTGATATGCTCGACGTGAGATTGAAAAAGAAGCTTACTGTCTAATAGAACTCCAAGATCCCTTACTACATTTACCCTGTTTAAAATATTGTTCTTAATTGTGTATGGATACAATACTGTGTGTTTCTTTCGAGAATAAGATATGACGCTACATTTATCTGCATTCAAAAGGAGGCGATTTTCTAGACAATTATTATTCTGACTCTATACAATATTATTACAATATATGCACACACAAAATTGTTTTAGACCACTTTATGAGTTCCCTAAAATAAATGTAGGTATTTATGCGTTTATATTGTGATCACGGCGAGACACAAAATAAATGATTTTTACGAATAAAATATATGTAAGCGTTTTCGATAAATCTGACACTACACGAACTATTTGTTTATGTTTCTATTCAGTTCGCAGTTCAACGAATAACAACGAGTTGAAATAATTAAGTATTTTGGAGCGATAAAGGCTGCCCTGGAACTAATAGTATTATTTATAGAGTCATGATTTCTACATTTCGCTTCGTAAGAACTAATCGCGATAACTAATAAAGCACTGATTTCGAAGCAAAATTCTACCGTAGTGGCAGCACTCGCGTTCAGCGGTTTGGAAGTTCGTGTTGTTAATACATTAATGATAATAAAATGTGAATGATTTTTAAGGTGCCGTTTCTGCGAAAAATCACTTCAAGAGTGCTGTATAATACACTATTGATTAATTTAATAGTAATGTTGTAGTTCCGTAATATGATTGTGTTTTCACCTTACCCACGTTCCCCCTCCCCTCTACCGCTCTCCCCTTTCTCGCGAACGCCCCCCCCTCACGCATTTCGCATCCACCTTCTTCGCCTTCCCCTCTCCCTCGTCCTTCCTCCTTAATTCCCCAACCGACACTCCCGCATACCCCTCACCGCAGCCTTTTTTCCCTGTCGCCTAACTCCATAAAATACACTAATTTTTTCAACAACTCGCGTGACCTGTTTAAATTTTTTATGCAAATTTCATAATGCCAGAGCTCACCAGTATACATTTTTTTTTTTTTTTTTACATTATGTCCACACAGGAGGCCCTGAGGAAAATAATTTCCCTCAGGGCCTATGTCACCTTTGGGGATGCTGTGTGGAGGGTATTTTTAAGGAAAGGAAGGAGAGGAAGTTCTGGCAAGGAAAAAGGTATGAGGGTTGGGTAGGAATCTGGGGTTCAATGTGTCTAGATCATCCGCCGCCAAGACCTAGACAATGAACCCCCATGAACCCGGGCACCCCTGCTAAGTCACCAAACGTAGCGAACCACTTGGGGTGACCTATGGCAGAGGTGTTGGTTATCCAATAAATGGTTCCCGGGGCGGCGGTACCCATTCCCGCCTCTTAAATTATATAGAAGTATGCACAAAATTAAAAAAAAATTAATAGCAATCGGATGAAATTTTAATCGCGATCGTATGAATAGTATAGGAAATAATTTTATAACGCCAAAGCTCACTATCCTATAACTATCCCGGGTATGCGCACATCATATTCCCAAAGTTTCATCGCAATCGTACGAACGTACGAACAAACAAACAAACATTAATTTTTATTTTATAGATTCAATATTATTTTGTATATCTTAAATATGGTTTTCTTGCTCCTATCTAAATGATAGCGCTTGTTAAAATGCACCATAATTTCAAATATTTTATAGTGACATGAATTTGAATTACCCGCCATTATTTATTGTTAAATATTGCTTTCGTCTGGTCGACTTGGAATCCTAATTTATTTAACAAAAAACATAATATAATTGTGAGTAGTGCCCTTTGTGTGCAATTTTAAGGGTATACCCGGCAGTGATTTTTCCATACAAACGTATTCCCTATTTATCTCTCTGGATTTTAACCCTAGAGAAAATATTGTTGTTACATAAAATAGATATCAACTACTAGCGTGTCGGTACTTTTGTTTTTTTTTGATAAGTTACTTTTTATAGAAGTTATGACCTTCCAAAAATCAATAAAATTGACTGGTTTAAACGCCGTCAAAAGACGTTCAGCATACAAACTGGACAATGTTTTTTAAAAAAATGCAAAATGTACAGACATAGAATAGTTTTTTCTTATATAGTTGGTAAAAAAAATTGAAAATCAGTCCACTTTTGGAGGAGAACAGTGGGGAATACAAAACCTCGATTTTAGTTAGGTATTAGTAGCCTGAGGTGCATTGTCCCTTTCGCTCAATATTCGATGGAGTAAGAGCAACAGTGACAGCAACAATTTAGTAAAATCTATTTTTCAAATTTCTCCACCACCCGGGTATCATCTTAAGAGCCGTTCTTTGCAGGAAGATATTGAGGTTGGCGCCACATCTTTATGCATTTAGGAAATTTATAGGATTTCCATTTTTGAAATATTTACGCCGCGAAGTAATTTCATGTCATTACTTTTAAGGGTAGAATGCACTCTAAGTTTAAGGCTATTTATACGCCCCATGCTTATAAAGTAATAATGCGTGTCTACGGAATAAAATAAGCAATTCGGCAAAACAAATCGTTATACCTACCTTGTTAGTCGTGTACCAAAAATACTGGATACCTAGTACTTTTCTTTGTTAGATAGATTAACATCGTGCCATTATTAAATAGGATTATATTGTATAATTACATCATAGACCCGTGTTAGTGTTATGTCTTTGCCCTTAATATAATAAACGTTAAAATTAAGGTTGTACTGAGATACTGATAACATGGGATGGTGGAATGGTAAATAAGAGACAGTATTTAATACATTGTATTAATTATCTCGTATGATGCGTGATGACGAAAGGAGACTGGACATCCTTGTACGATCTTATATACCTACATTTTTGTTCCTATTTCATGCTACCTCCCTCGTACGACTCGTAAATAATTGTCTAAATGACCCTTGAACTTCTTAACCGCTGACACAAAGTTTTCAGACCCTTGAACTTCTTAACGCTGACACAAAGCTGATTCTATTTTCGTAATAACTTGCTTGTTTTTTGCAAAATTATGTTTTTGTAAATTGTACCGACTTACCAAGTTATGTGTTTATACAGGATTTTAAGGGATTTACTTAAAAAATGAAAATGAAATTTTGGTCTTTGATGACATTTTCGACGTTTTTTTTTTAAGTAAAACTTCTTTACGCTCGCTTGACTTGGGGAGTAAGCTGGCGAATGAGTTAGAGAGAGAGCAGTTTGCGCGCACATTTTCTTTCTCTCTTCCTCTCATAGCCAGTGCATGAAGATTATTCGTAATTTCATTTCGTTCTTGAACAATTTTATAAATACTCTAGGAGCAAGAGAGAGCAGTGCGCGCGCAGATTTTCTTTCTCTCTAGAAGTTTTACTTCAGTCGTGTAATCTAAAGCAAACTTGTTTTTTTCAACTTAAAACATATAATAAATCAGTAGGTATGGGTCTGTTAGAGTCAGAGGGAGTGGTTGGGTGGTTACTCGGCTGAGTGACCAGTGATGAAATGTGGAAGAAATTATTGTTGTTTGATTTAAAAAAATATATATATCGCAGACTAAAATATTTAAATTTTTTATTCCAATATAATTTTAACACCCTTTTTATGAATAATTTAATTTTATAACTGTAGTTTATATATGTAATTTACCACCCCCTAGAATAGCTATTTTTATTCAGAGAAGTGATTTTTTGAAAATATACTTAAGTATATGTTGGCACACAAAAGGTTAAGTATTAAAAAAGGTAAATAAATTCAAGACGTCAGTCGTACATTCGTTACACGAAGTTACTGAAAATAAGATAATAGATAGGTACAATATTCTGAATAATGTTGGGAAATTTTAAACTTTTGTGGCTTTTGAGTAATTCATATCGTATTCCTTGAATTCCAGCAGATATTTGGAATTTACACAAAACTCAAACTCCGTGACCTGATTCCGAAAATAACTTTCCACAACTTTGATCCAAGTTTTTCTACGCAGATCAAAAAATTTAACTAAATTATGATTGCCTTAGATTTAAATTGGTTCTGAAGAGCTTCCACTGATATAATAATTATATTTAACAACGGAATGTGATTCTGCTTCACATCATTCAGAAATTTTAAAACGGAGTTATAATTTTAGTAATATTTTCTAAGTCCACGATTTGCAGTTTGATTTGAGTTGTGTTATGGTTTAAAACTGAAAAGCGTCGCAAAATTTAGGTAAGGTGATTTTATACCGCGATAAAAGTTTGAGCAAATTTTTATGCTAAAAAGATGCAATAAATTTGTACGGATAAGGAGAAATTCCATCTATAACTTTTCGTAAGTGTTGGTCGGAACTGAATACTAATATGTACGTGGAACACTAAACCACTTCTAATGTTAGATTTTAAGGTTTCGCGATATAAAAATATCGATAAAGCTCTCTTGCAATCACAGTTTTCAGCATGTCATATCCGACCCGAACGGGAATGACTATAATTCTCATGTAACGACTTTGATAGCTCATATTTTCTGATAAAATCGCCTTAGAAGATATTTCAAGCGCCGTGGATGTGGAAAAAATAATCTTTTTACCTGTATAAAATACCACAAATCTGTAGAAAGACCTTTAAATGAAGTAACATAAAATGAATAGTTTAAATATTTACAAAAAATACACTTTATTTTAATCAAAAGACAAATAACTTTTTTTTTTAATAAGAAAAACTTTCTTTTTAACTTTTGAAGGTTATTCCCATCAATGTAATATATCATTGAAGAAGAAGATAACAATAATAATCTAATTTTTTTTAAATATAAAAAGTCAATAGGTGTTCCATAAAAATAAAATCGGATACATTTATCCGAGACACTATCTAGGTAACAAATACATTCTTTGAATGCTTGTTTCCAATAATAAAGTTAGCTGCCAATGATATGGAAAAAAAACATTAGTCGAAGATAATATTGTTAATTCTGGAATTTCAAATATGAAGTTGATAATTACGACAGTCTCATAATAGATCGCAGTGGCCCAATTGGTAGAGGTGTGTGTCCCGGTAAGACGTAAGGCTCTGGTTCGAGTCCCAGTTGCGACCATTATCTTTTATTATTTTTCTGTGTCTTGTTCATTTACATATTAAAAAAATTTGGATTATTATTGTTTTATCTTCTTCTTCAATGACAAATAACTTAGTTTAAATTATTTTATTTATTTATACAAAAACTACATGCTTCGTGAACAATGTTCTTTTCATCAGGAATAAACGTATACTAAAGTTAAAAAATAATTACAGATCAACAGTGGTGAGGAAGGGGTAGAATGCTGAAGAACTATGCTGAAAGACGCTAGTAATTATAATCTAATAATCTATTAGAAAATGATGTAGTATTTTTAAGAAGTAGCATAGCTAGAATAATAGAATATAAAAATGGAAATAGAAGTAGGAATATTTTGAGACATGTAGACGAAATTGGGAGAAAATTTGGTTATAGCATTTATTGGATTGATTAAAACAAAAATTAGGTGTAAAAGCTAGTAGATTAAAAAGATATAATTATACGTATAATAAAAAAAATTATAACAGATTATTCCAGAAAAATGAGAAAATATTTTATTCCAAACTTGACGATAAAAAAAATATTATTTCTAATAATAACATTCCGTTGCCATCTAAAACAGATATGCACGATTTTTGGACTAAAATTTGGAGTAAAGATATAAAACACAATGAGTCAGGTCCCTGGATAGAAAATGAAGAACTCAATTGTTCAGACATTGAACAAATGAGTTTTTCTGATATATCGGTTGAATTGTTAGCCAAAATTATTAAAAATACTCATAATTGGAAAGCCACGGGTTGCGATTGGATATATAATTTTTGGTACAAACGTCTGACTACGTTACATCCTCTTTTGGCAAAACATCTTTCAAAATTTGTCAGACAAACTCAAAATTTTCCAAATTTTCTAACTAAGGGCATTACTTATATGTTGCCTAAAAGCGAAAATATTAATAATCCCTCTCAGTATAGACCCATTACATGTTTACCGACAATATATAAAATTTTAACCTCTTGCTTGACAGATTTAATATATAATCATTTAGATGAAAAAAATATTTTATCTGAACAACAAAAAGGTTGTCGCAGAAAACATATGGGATGTAAAGAACAATTAGTTATTGATTCTGTAATTCTAAAACAGATTCAAAATAAAAAACGTAATTTACATACTTGCTATATAGATTACCAAAAGGCTTTTGATAGTGTCCCGCACTCGTGGCTTATCAAAGTATTAAATATATATAAAATTAATCCAATGATTATTAGCTTTTTAGAAAATATTATGTCATTTTGGAATACAGATTTATTTATCAATTTAAAGGGTAAGAAAATAGTAGTACCGGGCATTTCAATAAAAAGAGGAATTTTTCAAGGAGACTCGTTGAGTCCTCTTTGGTTTTGCTTAGCATTAAATCCTCTATCCAAAATGTTAATAAAAATCAAGTTTGGAATAAAAATTAAGGGAAATACAGGAGAGAGTAGTACAATTTCGCATCTATTATATATGGATGATATAAAATTATTTTCAAATTCTGAATCAAATTTAGAGAAAATGATTAAGGTAGTTAAAATTTTTTCAGATGATATTAAAATGACTTTTGGTCTAGATAAATGTAGAACGATCCATATAGAGAAAGGCAAAATTATAGATGGAGATGAGGGTATATTTAGAAATTACAAAATTAAAAGTATGAAAGGGGATGAGGTTTATAAATACTTAGGATACCCGCAATCGAATAAATTAGATCATACTAGTATTAAAAATGATATTAGGATTAAATTTCAAACTAGGATAAGAAAAATTTTAAAATGCAATCTATCTGCTAAAAATTTAGTAAAGGCAATAAATAGTTGGGCAATACCTCTATTAACGTACTCATTTGGTATAATTAAATGGTCTAATACAGATTTAGATAGCTTAGAATGATTAATTAGAACTACGTTAACAAAGTTTAATTGTCATCATTCAAATTCAGCTATAGAACGAATTAATTTACCTAGAAATTTAGGAGGTAGAGGTATAGTCAAAATAACTTCTTTAAAACAAAATCAGGTAGAAATGTTAAGAAATTTTTTTCATAGAAAAGCTAATAGCTCAGAGCTGCATAAAATAATTTGCAAGGCAGACAGAAATATTTCACCTTTAAATTTATACGACGAGAATGCCAACATTTTTATAAATACCAACCAGGAATTATTAGATTCCTGGTCAAATAAAATTATTCACGCAAAACACTTCAATTATCTCAACCAAACGTATGTTGACAAACTTTCGTCAAACAAATGGTTGAGTATTGGAGAGTTGAGCGCAGAAATATAAGGTTTTATGCTTGTTATTCAAGATAGAGTAATTAATACCAAAAATTATAGGAAGCATATAATCAAAGATCCAAATCAAATTGATGATTTATGTAGAAAATGTATGGCTTTTCCGGAAACTATAGAACACATTATATCAGGATGTTCTATATTAGCGCCGTCTGAGTATACATTTAGGCACAATCAGGTTTTAAAAATAATTCACCAAAGTTTGGTAATTAAACATAACTTGATTGACTGTCATAATATAGTACCATATTATGAATACGAACCAAATTCATTTTTAGAAAATAATTTCTTTAAAATTTACTATGATAAAACTATACTAACAGACAGACCAATTGGTCATAATAGACCTGATATAGTTTTACATGACAAAATTAAAAAAATAACTTATATTATTGATGTAGCTATTCCAAATTCCTGTAATATTCAAAAATCTGTTTCTGAAAAAATAAGAAAGTATACAGATTTAGGAAATGAAATTAAAAGAATTTGGCATTCTCAGACTATAAAAATATTACCTTTTGTTATTTCGGCTACTGGCATTATACCTAGCTCTCTTATTAAAAATTTAGGCATATTAGATTTGTCAAAGAATTTGTATATAAAAATGCAAAAATCAGTCATTTTAAATACATGTAGAATTACGAAAGATTTTTTAAATATTTATATTGAGGGATCAGTAGGATTTATCGGTCAAATTAGGAATTCCACAGAGCCGAACCCTCTGATATGAAAATATCTGGAGACGGGGAATTATATTCCCATTTAATAGTTTGGTAGATTAACGTGTTGTTCTTGTATTGTTTTGTATTATATAATACACTTGCATAACGTGGATTTACTAGATGATCATTTATATGGAAAAGTGTATGAAAGGGTTTAGTTTTTCCTATGGGAAAAACTAAACCCGTTCCTGTAAATCTGGTGAATAATTAAAAAAAAAAAAAATAATAATCTTATAATTATAATTATAATCTCACAACGTGTTAAAATTAGATTTAAAATAAAATATGCTATTGATTTTAAAAGGAGTGAGATAAAAAAAATAATTATACAATGCATTATGCTATTAATTTTGATAAGACAAAGTTGAAAAAAAAGTTAGCTAACATTACATATGTAAATGTGAGTTGGTATAACACTGCAGAAAGTAATATTACATGATTGCAATAGTGCAAAAACAGAGTAGTTTTGACCCCATCCTTCTCCGCTTTTACCTGTCGACCCTTTAGAATAACAAGGATCCATCTGTCGTGGTAACGTCATGCGATAATGGGATCCATAGTAAGCTCCTTTTGAGTTCATTATCGCATGACGTCACCGCGACAGATGGAATCTTGTTATTCCAAAGGGTCGCTGTGGAGAAATGGTGTGAAATTGTTACGTTGGTAATATAACTATAAAATTGGATCAGTCGATTGTACGGGCTCTATGGTAGAGGGGAAAGGTTCTCGACTAGCGATCCGGAGGATTTTATTTAATTGATTTATGTTTTCACAATTTAATTCTTTAAATTAATGTGAGGTATATTTGCGGCAACACTCCAGAGTGGAAGACACTCTCAGTATCGCCCTGGTGTAAGATCACCATTCAGAATTGAAACGTTGCTTGAAATGGCTTTAGGCGTGTTTGGTAATATCCTTCACCTCCCCGCTTACCTTCAGCCTCATAATACCCCTTAATTAATGATGCCTTAGTCTTACTCGCTTCAGACGGTTGGGAGTAGTTAATACTCTTGAGCGGTATTCACATTAATAAAAACCTTCTAGCAGAAATAAATTCAGCCGCCACAGATTGCAAAATGAAGACAATATTTTCTTCCTTTTAACCTCATAGCTAATACGTATCGTATAATAAGTATCTTGAGCGTCCTTGTATTATTTTAGATTTTCATTAATAATTGTAAAAAATTATTTATATAAGAAAAACTCTTTTTTTATAACTTTATGGTTATTTAAATTCTGTCAAGTTCAGTCGGGACTCTTGTAAGGTATTCACATAATAAAATGAGTGGCGAACGTATGAATCCATCCCGTCCATTGCGGTGCAAGGCGATGGGTCGAGGAGTCAGGCTGGAGAGATCAAAAGGTCTCCCTTAATCAGTCTCTCCTGAACCGGCCCGCCACGCATTAGGTGGGCAAATGCATCCCCCGATAAGACCTATTATTAGGTTCATAAAAATTAATGACAGGTGTAGATCATTATGATGGTCAGAATTTAAATTTCATCTCACCCCATAAACCCGCGCACCAAACGAAGGGTACCACTTATTTCCCCTGCGTTTGGGAGTGTATGGGAGGGGTGTTGGTTATCCAATAAATGGTTCCCGGGGTGGCGGTAAACATATCTATTAAATTCTAAGTAAGTATAGCGTTTTTCTCTCAACCGAGCGCTCATTTACGTATTTTACCTTCGGAACGCGGAATTATCGTTAGTAAAACAATTTTATAGCCGATATCCACTCAAGAATTAAGTATTTCGACATACTATCCTCTTTGCATACTCATTTGTGTCGGTGATGAGGTATCGCTGGATGAAGTGTCATAGAACCATCATTGAAGAAGAAAACACCAATTAATAATCTAAATCAAAGTATGAAAAGGAAAATTAAAATTAAAAAATTAAAAAGACACAGATTTGTTTGCATAATAATTATTACAATATATTTTTAATGAATGAATGAATATTTTTGCATCTAAAAAATTCCGCGTGTGTTTATCAAAATAATGCAACAAAAAAGTCGTCTTCACAAGACAAGAAGGTAAATAAACTGGTTGTCATGTTCTTCTCACGGAATATAAAACTCGACAAATTTTCATCGCGGAACAAAAGCAAAATGATATGATGTAGGTACAATATTATCGTAGTAATGTTAATTAAAACTATTAACCGCGTTAGAGAAATGTCCCGTTACTTGTGTGTATGCTAAACTTTGTGAAGTTTAAAGTAAGGATCGTAAACAGCAGAAGTCAGACCTCCCTTATTCTCCCATTTAACAAACGGGGATTACATTTGAAAAAGGACCTACTCTTTATTTATGGGCTTAAAACTTATTATATTAGTATCACAGATAAAAGCCTACATTTAGTTACAAAATAAATTGAACGGAGAATAGAATTTATAGCCAAATTATTTAATAATACGAGGGATGTTCAGAAAGTAGTGTACTAGATTTTTATATTTTTTTAGAAAAGGGGTATTTGAATAAAAATTGTAGGATATTGTTGATACACTTGTTGACTATTTTGCCACTTTATTGCCAACCCGTTCAATGCATGTGGTGAGCCGTGGCACAAGTTTTTTAGCCCTCCTCGAAGAACTCTCCTGCCAACTGCTCCTTCGCCCACTTCACAACCTCTTTTTGCACCTGCTCGTAGGTTGAACATTTAGTTCCACCCATGTGTGCCTTCAGGAAGGTGAAAAATGATAATCTGATGGCGTCAAGTCAGAGGAATTAAAGGGGGTGATTCACAACATCCCAACCAAATGAGTCCAAGAGCGCCTTGAAAACTAAAATTGTGTGAGGACGGCGTTGTCGTGCAACAAGCGCACTTCTCTCATCAGCATTCCCCTCCTTTTGTTTTGAATGTTCCTTTTGAATGTTTTAGAGTCTCACAATATTGCTGTGCATTGATAGTCAGAAGAAGAGGCAGAAATTGGACAGAAATGATACCTTTTCAGTCTCAAAACACTGAGGGGATGATTTTTTTCCCCAAAATTGCGGTTTTGAATTTTTCGGCAGATGGAGAATCGGTCTAACGACTATCTTTTTGTATCAGGCTTGTAATGAATCATCCACGCGTCGTCTCCAGTCACAATAGAGCTCAGAAAATCATCACCGTCCTATTCAAGTCGCTCAAGAAACTCGCGGAAGCAATTGACCTGATTTTCTTGTGCTGACAGTGGATCATTGATATCCTTCTTGCAACTGAATACTGTAACGTGAGTTTAAGTACTATCGTGCTCCTGTGGTGCTTGTTATAGTCAGAAGATCCCACACTTTTCCACCCGCTCTAGACGGGTGAAGTAGGTACGTTTATTTGATCCTAATTACAAATATGGCGCCAGGTAGGTATTGCAGGTATTTTTTTTAAGATTTTAAAAGGCGGCAAAGCTCTAGCAGCTCGATCGTTTGACGGTAGAAATTTAGAAAAATAATCCCAAAGAAAAACAATTTTTATATAAATTGATGGAAAGTTGACAGTTTTTATCACAACCTGAAGGTACATAATGGATTTCGACGAATTATTGGACCAAAATGAAAACAAAAATTTCCTTTCTGATTTTATTTACGTTTAGATATACATTGTGTCTTCCAAAATCTTCTGTTGTGTTGACACTTAATATGTATGATCTGAAGAAAGTATTATCGATTATCTGATGGTGTTAATTATTCCTAGGTTGTCAACGTTTTCTTCTTGTATTCACTTGCGTCACAAATATTCAGGATGGTTTTCTTTTTAATTTTGAACCCACAGATGACTCTTTGATCCTGACTCTCTCTGTCAATCCGCTCAACGTTTTTCAGTTAAACTTAAGTGACATCAATAATTGCAAAAATAAAATAATAAAAGGCTGCGTCTCAACATATTATTAATGTAATGTTAATATATCTACTGGTTATTAATGCAATGTTTTTTTTATGCAGTGTTTATTAGTGTAATAGTTAATTATGTGATGGTTAATACTATAATGATTATTCATGAAATGGTTATTAATTTAGTGGTTATCAATGTAATGGTTATTAATGTAATATTACGATGATCTATTTTCTGTGCAATGCTAAATGGTTCAATGTTTTAAATATATATATATAATAAATAAAATATATATAATAAATAAAATATCTATAATAAATAAAATAAAATAAAAACATATAAAAAATCTGAGCCTAGCTACGAAAACTACCTAGAAATGACCTTGCTTTTCGTGATTAGATTGTAATATCACTTAAAAAATAACCCTAGAAGCTTGATCTATACCGATTTTAAAGAAAACACTGATATTGCCAAATTGCATAAGACCTTTCGAATCAAGAAAGAACTTCGACATTATTAGAAAATCATTGGTCAATTATTTCACCTTCAGGAATAATCAAGCTTACATCGGGCGTACGGATATGCCCATTACACATTTATATCTGTGTGTCTTCTCATGGGATTATATTATTGTACAAGCTCAGATAAATTTAATATCTGCTTACTAATGAATAGGCCAACCCGACCGATAAAATAATAATATCTCTCCGTGGCATGGGGCCACAGCAGGCTCGAGAAAACGGGTATTTAATGAATAATAAATTAATTTGACCGCTCGTTGCAGTTCCAAAGACGTGTATTTACGGGTTGAATTCCTTCCTCCCTAATTTAGAGAACTGCCCCAGTAATTTCAGTACGTATTTGCAGTTTCCCATACCGGCTATAATAATACTTCTGCTCCCCGGGCGGTTAAAATCCTAAATTATGCCTGCAGACTCGGCTTATATTCCTCTACAAATGGTCACTATATCTCCCAGGCAAGCAGATACTTTATTATTATCATCTCTAATGGCCACTTTGATATTTTAACCATTTGGAAAGGCCGATCATATTCGCAGCACCAGTAATTAAAACTATAAATTATTCGCTTCAACGACATAGATGATAATTTAAATTTGACTAGGGGAATGTGGCGCTTCGCTACACTTCTACATTTTTGTACGTTCTCTGACCTTGAATTTGAAAAATTGCGAATTTGCGCCTTTTAAAATGAATTCTTCATCCGAAAAAAAACAGAATTAGAAATAATTTGCGAAATTCAAATAACGAGAGAATGTTATATTCAGTATTTCGACTCAAAGTGGATATTCGCGGAATTGTAATAGGCGTGTGATTCTCGTTTGAAAAAATATTATTCACTGTTCAAATAAATTGGATTGTTATCACGTTTGTTGTATTTATTTTAATAAATGCAAACAATAAAATAAATCCCACATTCCAGGGGAAATTTTCGGATATATCGTTAAATATAAATAAACCCCTTTTCACTAGAAATTTATGTACGATACTGAAATATAAAGTTTTTTCTATCATTTTACACTGATTTACTGCTTCCAATATTTTTCCAAATTTTCGGTAGTCTTTTAAAAAAATATATATATGTTTATAAAAATTAATTTCCTCATTTTGAACTCTGTGAATAGAATAGGTTTATTAAATCAACTGTAGTGTTGAGAAATACGTTTAACCCACGGATAAACTTTTGTAACTGTTTAACTTAAAGCTAAAAGCAATAATAGTCTGGTTAGTGCTTAAAATAACGATAACGTAAGTCCCAAAACTTTGTGTCAAAACACCAAATGAGCGACGCACGACGTTTTGCAAAATTAGATTACGAAAAAAACGAAATGGATTTTATTAATATTATATACATACCCTACATATTCAAAAATCATTTTTCAGTAAAACGGTAGAAAACGTTAATTTCCTTAATTAATTATTTAAATACTTCTTTAATAATTATTGTAAAATAACTTTGTGGCAGCATTTTAATTAAAAGATAATAAATTACTTTTGGGAATTGGGAATACGTTTGTTGTGCGTGTAAATAATGGTTATACGTAGTGTTTTATCTATAGTTTGAAATAAATATACCTTTGACAGGAATGATTTTGGTAGATTTGTTAACATAACTTACTCTACTCCACTTTATCATTTTTAATCATTTTCGAGAAATCAACAGTTATATTTTATCAGTACGTGATACACCTGTAAAAATAAAACTAATTATAGTTTTCCTTCTTGTGACTTTACCTCTAATAAGACAACACATAAAAAATAAAAATCTTTTTTTTAATTCAAATTATACAAAAAAAATATCAAAATTTAATGTAAATCATCAAAAAATCATAACAAGGAAGAAAAAAAAAATTTCTTGGAGCTGATCCTGGTGGTAATGAAATCTATATATATATATAAAAAAGAATCCCTGTTTCCCTTGGTCACGCCATAACTTCAGAACAACTTTACCTATTTCATTCACCTTTTTTTAAAAGTTTTCTATTACTTTGTAGAAGGTTCTTACGGAAAGAAAAATTAAGAAAATTGCGCAGAAAATTGGAAAATTTCTGAAAACTTAACGACTAATTTAACTTCGTACAATTTGGCGAGTTGTTATGGACATGCCCCGTGAAGGTTTATATATAGCAATATTTCTATATTGGTAAGTTCTGGAGTTATGAAATTTCCAAACAATTTGCTTTAGGACACACGCGAGTTGTTTGAAAATGAGTGTACTTTATTGAGTTTAGCGGTAGGGAAAAAAGCAGGAGGGGGAAGGAATCCGGGAGGGGTGGAGGGGAATTAAGGAGGGGTGGTTCGCGGAAGGCAGGACGAGGGAGAGGGAAGGCGGAGGAGGTGGAAGGGGAATTCGTGAGGGGAGGTTCGCGAGAAGGGGGACAGCGGGAGAGGGAAGGGGGAACGCGGAGAAGATGAAAAAGGAACACGGGAGGGGAAGGGAGCGAGGGTGGGGAAAAGGTGGCGGAAGGGGAACGGGGACGAATGGGAAAAACAATTTTTTTTTTTAAGTGGCTTGCAACGCAAGCCGGGTATCTGCTAGTATGTCATAAATATAAAGATAAGATAACATATTCCAAAATAAGACAGGACATATACTCGTATTATTTTAAATAAATAAACATCACAAGAAGCGAATTTTAAGTAATGCGGCACAGGAACTAATGCAGGAAACTTACAAATTTGCAAAAATTTCTATGGGGCTATATGTATTTCGTTTCGCAATTGAAACGAGCATAGAAGAAATTAAGCCAACAAAGTTTAAAAACAATGAATATTGAACTTTTGAAATAAAGGCCATTTAGGACATTTAATATTATGATTCAGCAAAGCGACATTACTACTATAATATACCAAAATTTCTAGCTCCAAAGTACCAGAAGAAACAGAGAAGCTGCTGAACGAGTTACGAAAGAAACAAAACAAAATGAATAAGCTGACCTCGGTAAATTTCCTATCTATAAAATGAGTAGAAAATTATATTCCATCTCTGTATCACAAACGACATTATTCCATTACAAGAGACATGGCTTACACCAACTGATTTAGATTTTCTCAGCGAAATTCACCCTGAATTCTCGTAAATGACAAGTAAATGCTGTGTAAATATGACTGTATAACTATTATATAGGACGTGTGGGATTGCTTATTCTCCCTACATCCTGGAATAAAAACATTATCATTAATAAATTATCAAATATTAAGTTTAATTCAGAATTAAATAAAACAACAACACAAAAACTCATGGCAATAATAATTCAGAAAACATTTTTGTGGCATGAGGCCATTGAGCAGAACCATGTTCAAATAATAATAAGCCCTTTTAGCAGCGCAGGTACGGGCTAATATTTTGATGTAATTAATGAAAACAGTTGCGTGTTATTTTATTCGTCCCCAACACATGGTGCGTCAGTTAAAGTTGGATATTCAGTGGAAAGTGCTTTATTACCGGGGGTGAGTTTCAACACAACCACTGAACATATGAATATGTAGAAGCGTCTAAATTTTAGGAGGCGGGTATGGTTACTTACCATTTATTGGAAACCAACATCTATGCCATAGGTCTCCCCAAGTGGTTCGCTACGTTTGGTGACTTAGCAGGGGTGCCCGGATGAGGTTTTGTCTGAGTCTTGGTGGCGGATGCGTCCGCCCACGTCTGGTTGAGGGAGACATTTTGACCTCTGCGGCAGGACTCTCTCGGAACATCGCCTTTCGTCGCAGTGGAAGGGATGGAATCATTATGTCTGTTTTCCTTCTCAGAACTTTCTCACCTTCTTTTCCTGAAAAGACCCTCCACACAGCATCCCCAAAGATGACATAGGCCCTGAGGGAAAAATATATCCTCCATTTGATGGGGAGTCTCACGCAGGTTCACTCTTCATTTAAAACTAGTTTTGTGCTCAGAATGTAACGGTTAAATTCCAGTTGTGGATTCATCTGCTGACACGCTTGAAAAACAAAGAAAAAACGTTTTTTGGTTCTGAGTGTAGTTTTAATGCCCCACATTTATTTATTTTTGTATTCAGAATATAACGACAGACAGAGCAATTTAAATATTTTTTCTCGGATTGCTAAAGGAAATTTTTCCTCCCACATTAAAAAAAAAATACCTCCAAATTTGAATATGGAGACATACAAACTGATTATGGTTTTATGTAGCCAATGAATTCCCCTATCTTTTGTATTTTATCATATATTTGTAGGACTTATAAAAAAAAAATTAAATCTTTAACTTAAAAATATTTTAAAGAATCTAGAGAATATTTATTTTGTTATATTTTGAATGTACAATATATTATATAGTCGTTTTATAAAAATAAAATCAAAATTTGCCACATTTTGGCCACAAAGCAATCCGTGGTTTTGGAAATAGTGCTACAATGTGGCAAAAAGCGCTCGAGTGGTTAAATAACAAGTTGAAGATTCATCGAAGGAAGCCATTCTCATGTACCGAGTGAAGTTTTACATTTACATTGTACACCATACGCTGCATAATTCTGAGAAATTGACTGTTCCTTTGCTCACACTTTAAATTCGGACTTTGGCATTCTAGTTTTAAATAGGAGGATAGATAGATGTACGTTGGGAAATACACGGCTCTTCAGATCTGTTTTCCAAATACTGCTCAAGCCCATTTCAAGCGATGTTTCCGTTCTGAATAGTGGTTTTTCACAAGGACTATATCATATGCATATAATGTCTATCTCTTTGAAACGTGCTGCAAATGTATTTATTTTTTATTTTTTACATTAATTACTATCGCAAACCCGTCCAAAATTAAAACCAAAAAACTTAAATTTATAAAAAATGCCTCCGTCGAGAGTTGAACTCCGATCAACTGATTGGAAAGCAACAATGCTGACCATTTCACCATCAACTATTTTAAGAATGGCGGTATAAATTCATTATATTTAATGAAAATAAGAATTTTATAGAAGAAAAAGAACGTATTTTTAAATTTCACACAAAAAGTTACGTATTTATGCACAACTGAAATTATATTATTTTAATAATGTGTAAAAAATCATATTTATAAAAAAATATTTATAAGGCTTATTTTATTTGCGCACGCAGGGATTGGAATCCGTGACCTTTCGACATGTATTTGGTTATAGTCGTAAGCCTTTACGGGGCCAAAAAGTTTTATGTGAATTTTCTCAAGTCGGTATCTTGGTATTGCCGGTTCAGTGGTTTCAACTAACGGAAACAGCTTTACAGGAAAGCCTTCCTTATTTCCATTTTCGGGGCGTGACATGTTAAACGGAAGGCTGTTTCGGACCCAATGAAGGTCGGGACCTTTCCAAAATTCGTATGTGCTCCGCTGAACGTGATAATAATTATATGATAATAAACAGTCCCCAAGTTTAGCAGCGAATTAGGAAGGGCCCGGATCCCAGAATCCAGAACCCAGAACGCAGAAAACCCTATTTCCCCGGAACCCACTTAGCGCCGAGGGGGGAAATTCATCTTCTTCATTATTTCGGGAGAGATATTTCAAAGCTTGAGGTAGAATTACTATATCCTGAAGTTTAAAATTTTCTCCCTTTCAACTAATTTTATAACTTATAATATATCCCGATATGAATATTAACACGGAATCGTCAGCAATGTGCAAATTAGGTACATTTATTTTTAAAATTGTCTATTTACATTATTATGTAATAATGAACTGTGTATTTTTAAAAATATTCAGTCTAGCTTTTAAATACAAAAAAACTAAATCATGTCGACGTGAAGAGATTTCGTACAAAACCAACCGGAAATAAAGAATAACATATACCTACACGAACCATAAACCCAACACAACTAACAGAAGTAACACTTTAAGATCAACTCATCTTATTTTTATATTAGATATTAAAAATACCATAGAAGAATAATGTAAAACTATACTATATATAACTATGTAGCGGCTTCATTTCAAGAAACGTGTTGGTAAATTTTCTCATATTGCAATAAAAAAATGTTTGTTTGACTTGTTAGACTTAGAAATGGATGGTTTAAAAAAAATAATAGCACGCGCACGGATTTACTAGAAATATAACTCGTAAATGAAACTTTGTATGAAATGGCTTAATGTGTATTTTGTGACAATATCTGTGTAGATCCAACCTTCATTTTCCTCACCTGCTTTCTTTTTCCACTCCCCTCAGCCTCTCAAAATACCCAAATCGGAGTTACCGTAGTTCCACTGGCTGCATATTAAATACACTGGGAAGTTGGGACCCTTAAGTTGGGACTCTTAAGTTGGGATATTAGCTAACCTGCAAAATTTTTCTGTTGATAAAAAAAAGAATTTAACCTCTCCTTTTATATTATCAGGGCTTCAATTCGCCCTTTGTAGAATAATTTTTAATCTCTTTGTGAATTTGTATTCCATTTTCTGAAAAAATCTATTTTTACTAATTTTGTATTTAATTACGGAAACTCAAAGAGCGCTTCAACAAAAACAGGGAATGCTAACTCCCACAGTTTTTCTAAATATAATATAATTTGGGTTTTTTAAATACTCCTGCCATCTCAATTGTTCAATTTCTTATCGTTATGAAGTGGTTGTTTCCCGGATTGAATTCATTACGGCCTTAAGTGGAAACGTAAGATCACGTATTTATTAAAAGTTGTTCTCTAATCAAGTACTCCATTTTACATCGAACTTTCGATAACCCTATCACGTATTTCTCTAACCTTAATTACACACTGGTTTTTGGTTTTTGCATTTTATTTACAAAATATTTTATTTATTTAAATTTAATCTAATATACTTATCAGCATCAGTTTTATCATTCGGGTCACATAGTGCAATATCTGTCACCAAATAATCCGTCCTCATCAAATTTGTCCGTTTCTACGATGGTCAGATATACAATAAAAACGGTTAAGAAAGAAGAAAAAAATACACTAAGCTTTCTCTCCACGCATTTAAGAGGGTAGACTTTGAACCACACGCGGAACACTCGCGTCTGTCATTCTGTCCCGCTCACAATAAGCTCACGCACACTTACAATACATGCGAATGCAAAATGTGCGAATGAGACAACGCTCAAATTTACTTACAGAAATCGCTCGAAAAGGGGTTTATGGAGAATACACTTTTCTACACCGAAACTTTCACGAAATTGAAATTTTAAAAAATATATATTTTTTAGAAAGAAGAAGCTACGTCGGTAGCTTTTTATAATTTTATAATTCTTTATGAGAGTTAAGTTAGCAGCACTTTTTCCTTAAATAATATTTTTTGATAAATCGTACATGTTTGACAGTGAATGTTTATGTTAATACGAAACGCATCAAAAATTCAAAAACATACCGACATAGTTTTCACCCTCTAGAAGGCAGTATAAATTTATTCATTTTGTGCAATTTTCGATGTAGAAAACTGTTTTTTCCCGGGCGTCCTTTTTGAATGGGCCGAAAAGCGAAGTCTATCATCTTAAAAGTTTACCATATACGCTCTTGTATAATTTGAAATCCTTAGTAATATTATAAATGCGAAAGTGCGTTTCTTTGTTCGTCCTTCTTTCACGACGTCGCGTCGTGACGAAGCAACTGATCAATGTGATATAGTTGACAGGGATAGTTGAAGAACTAGAAAATGACACGGGCCACTATTTATTTTAGAAAAATAAAAGCTAGTAATTCTATAAAATAGAAAATCGCCAGAGAGTTCACTCGGTCAAGGTTTGCCAATTTTTTAAATAACAATTTTGTAATATAACAAAAAAAAAGAAGTGACGATAACCTTCATAAAACGTGTGTCAACCTAAATATTTTTAGTTTAAATTTCATTTATTTATTTATTATAATTTTTTACAATTATTTTTATAAAATAATGTGTCCTTACTGGGATACCCCGTCCTAAGAACACATTGTACATTGTTACGTAATTAAATTATAGTAAATGCCTGTATTTAAATAATACGAGAAAAATTATAAAATTTATCTAAAAAAAAATATAACACAATAAAAGGCTGTAAAATTATATCAATATTCTTACTTCCCGTGTCCATAATCCATATCTTAATATTTCTTTTGAAGTCGGTTATGTTTGTTATGGATTTTATTGCAAGAGGAAGGATATTAAACAATTTTATAGAGAGATATTCCACATTTCTTTTTTAAAAAGTAATTTTAGTTGTGGGTTGGTGTAACGTGTGTTGTAGTGTGGATCTTGTGAATCGGCTCGAGTTTTTCTGAGTAAAGTTTTCCTGGTTTTTGAATGCGTAAACTAGAACATCTTTTGTATATAATTGTTTTAGTGACATTAAATTAAGCGCTTTAAAAACATAGTCTGTAGGAATTCTGATGGGGACTCTAAGTTAATTTTCAAAATTGCTTTTTGTGCCATGACGAGTGGTTTTATAGTGGAATCGCATTAGTTTCCCAATCCGATAAGACCATATTGTAGTTGTGATTGGAGTAATGCATAATAAATTTTAATTTTTTGGGCTTTATCTAATATGTTTCGTATTGTTTTGAAGAAATAGGTTAGTTTATTTTATTTTATTGCTTACATTTTCTATTTGTGTATTCCAATTTAAGTTTTGATCACTAATTATTCCAAGGTATTTTGTTGTTTGTTTTTGATTCAATTTTGGCAGTTGAAAATAAAGTTTACAAAAAAGTACCGTTTTTTTTTATTATTTGTTTGTCATTTAACCTTTTGAAAGCCAGCATAGGAAAATTATTTTTTTTCATTACGACGACGTAAGAAATTTGACATTTCATACGAATCCAATATTTATAACATTTCTTTTGTGATATATTACAAAAATGGAATGAAAATAATGTAGATAAAACGATCTTTCTGATAATAATACCTGAAATGTATTCTTTCCACAATGAAGTTATATAAAAAAAAACAATGAAAGAATATAGAGTTTCTAAACCAACTCCGACCATATTTTGACGCGGCGGCCATTTTGTCGGCTATCTTTCTTGCCCGCCGCATCATCGACAATTTATTAAAATTATTCCGAGAGGCTAGACGCGATGCAGTATTTCGTTACGTCGAAAACGATAATGGCCCAAGCGATTCTGACCTTGTTCTTGATACAATTTCTTTAT
Source organism: Limnephilus auricula (assembly GCA_951813805.1). Lineage (NCBI taxonomy): Eukaryota > Metazoa > Arthropoda > Insecta > Trichoptera > Limnephilidae > Limnephilus > Limnephilus auricula. Next base: position 7,947,265 of record OX638402.1, on the reverse strand, counting down.
ACATAAGGGACAAAATCGCTTCCAAAAACCGGTGTTCATCGGTGATCAATCGGCCAACTAGAGGTTAAATATAAAATAGTCTTTCTTCTAATTTCAAAAACATTTATTTCAGGATAAGATCAAAAATAGTGAATGTATTTGAAATTGTAAGAAAAGCAGGATTATTTGATGACATGAAATATATTCTTAAAATATTTTAAAAACAGTGTGAAGTTTATTCAGTAAAACTAACATGTTTATTTGATGACATGAAATATATTCTTAAAATATTTAAAAAACAGTGTGAAGTTTATTCAGTAAAACTAACATGTTTAATACAACACATAGCTCTTCAAACACATCTGGAAAACTTATTTCACCGCATAACGTCACACATTCATATCGCAACCAAAAATAAAATCTGGTTTTCTCATCTCAGATATAAACCGAGGTTTTCATAAATAAATTTGGTGAAATTGCTGAAAAATAGAGTTGCACGCTGCAAGTCCAAACAATGCTCCGTGCATGAAACTGCAGCAACACTTTGCTATCAAGTGCTATTATTCCCAGTCGGGCGAAATAGCACATTCGCTCAGGACCGCATTCCCACAAAGAGGTTGTCTCATATTTTGATTTACTTTTATGAAAATGTTTTATATTTAAAGGGTTAATAACGGCGCTACAATTTGTTCCGGATTCTCCAAAAATTACGAACTAACTTTATCTCACAAACTTGCTTCCTTCAACTCAATGATTCATCGTGCTATTAATGTCCCTTTAAGCAATGATAATTATAATAATGAAATTAACATTATAAAACAAATAGGCCTAAACAATGGTTATAAACCTGAAATAATTAATCGCCTAGTTAATAAGAAACAAACAAAATTTTTAACAAAAAAGTACATTTATAGTGGCAATAATAACAACGAACCTGGTAAAAACTTAATATATAAAAAACTTCTTTTTACAGGCGACTTTTCTTTAAAAATATCCCGCATATTACCAGATCACATTTCTCCAGCCTTCTATACTAATTCTAAAATAAAAAATTTAATTAATAAAAAGGATGTTTCTAATAAATTCGAAAAAAACGGGATATATACTTTAGAATGTAATGATTGCGACGCCCAGTGCGTAGGAATGACTACTAGAAATTTTAGAACTAGAATCAGGGAACATGAACTCTGTTTACGAAATAATAACTATTCTGAATTCGCCAATCATTTAATAGAGACAGGCCATAGCTTCAACAAGGAGAAACCAAATTTAAACATATAAATATAAATTCATACTTTAACTTGTGCGCTTTAGAAACTTTAGAAATAAACAAAAAAATTAAATCAAAGATTAATTTAGTTAACAAAATAATAGCACCCTGCAAATCTCCCCTTCTGACTATGTTCCCGTGTGATATTGACCCCGCCCACTGTTCTCCCCTTCCCCCAAAATCACCCCTCCCACCACCCGCACCTAATAACATCTAATTCATTTCTGTACTTGTTTTGAATTTTAAGTTTAGTTTTAAGTTTGCTAGTGAATGACACGGATGTGTCGAAACCGGTAGCATAAAAATTAAAATTTAAGTAACGCTAGTACATTGAAAATTAAAACTCTTCAAAACAAAATGTCTAGAAATTGTTACATAGTTAATGCCCAAGAAATACAAAAAATTACGAAGTTATTCGATTTCAAAGTGAACTTGGGTAAAACGACTGCTCAAAATACTGGCGACATCACGAGACACAATTCGGTTCTATTCACAATCCGAATGTGCACAATGGCAATGCATTGCCAATCCATCTAGCTGCGCCAGAGATTTTATCTATCGTGACGTCACACGAGATTCTCCTAAAATCAGTTTACGGCTAATATCTTTTTCTAATTTAAGTTTTCTAATTTTCGTAACTTAAGCTAATTCCGCATTTTCCAAAAATTTAAAAATAATAATATTTTATAGAATATTTATGAAAAATCACTTCAAGGCGCTGCTGTGCAATTTATAATATAAATTTATACAAAACTCGATTTGATTACCATGTAATATGCTAGACAAACTACTCGTATTTTAACAACTGATGCTCGGCATCCACCGGCTCGTCGATCACCAATACTAAATACAAAACTATTAAGCATCCTTCATTTGACCAATGAATGTGATGCTGCGTTAGAATGCACATATAATTATTTATTTACATCCTGAATCGGCAGATAATATACAAGACCATACTTATGTGTATTAGGGGGTCACTTGAAATTAACACTATTAATCATATATTAGGGAAATTTATATACGACTTGCGTGGTATATTTGTCAACAACACGAAATTTGGATGAAGGGAAACTAATTTCGGTTCTTTGCTGTGCGTTAGTCCTACTAAATCTGGTTCAATTATATCATATTTGCTTTGAATTTATGTGACATTTTTGAAATTGGATAGGATGTGTGAAGAATTCAGAAAAGCGATAAAGTATGTACCTACTATAAATATAATATTTTTAACACGTCTTCAAAATTGGAACTGATTTGTCAAGATTTGTGACTAACACGTGCTTTTTCGATTTTTGTTAAGTTCATGTTTATAACTACATCATGTAGTGTGTAACGACGAGAATAATTTATTTATTATCAGTCAGACATTAAGAAGTGCTCTCGAAAATGTGCAAAAATGCATCCCGAGTGAAAAATATATGTTAAGAACCACAAATAGTACAAACACAGAATAAAAAAGAACGCAATAAATGCGATGTGGGTATGTATGGATGGCGATATATGATTTCAGGCAAGTGTAAGAGAAGCAGAGCACATACTAAATAGGTTAGAACCAAAAGGTACTAAGTCAGTTTCCATAAAAATCTTCATGGAAGGCATTTTTAGTGTATTTTATTTAATCAGTGAGCAAAACGAATGCAATTACGACTGTGTTTAAGTAACAAATAAAAAAAGATCATCTTAAATTGTTTATTTAGAGTTAGAGAATGAAATTGTCAATTTACTTCCTCGGCAAAACACAAAAATGTTTTCAGTTTGAAGTTTCCTGAAATGACAGGCGTTCTTTCCGGTTTTTTGACAGCAGAGAACTTTTCATATACGATAATACAAGCCTACATGAAAACGGTTTTGATCGACGATTTATTATAACAATTTAATATGCAATCAATAATAATTAATTTAGGAAATTATTTTACAAAATATAGAAACTTTGGTTTAACTAGGGGCCGTCTGTTTCAATGCTACAGTAAAAGTTCGACTAAAAGCAGTTACTAAAGTAAAATTTCACCAAAATGCGTTTTTCAATAAATTTCACTGCTTGTTTTACGTTACTTTTAACTTTTGTTTTTACTTTCCGAAAACAGATAGTTATCCTAGAGTAAGTGCCTCCGTTGACGAGGCAACTGAATAAAAAACAGTTTGCAACTTAACTCACTATCTCGTGTATGTCAATGTGATGATCCGCACACTATACAACTTGTTAAAAACCAGTTGTCAATGGCAACGTAATCAGTGACTCGAAACTTGGCGTGCTAGTTGCTATGATGACAGCTGATTGTTCTTCGTCTATGGTTAAACAAGCTGAGATAATAACTGAAATCGTTAAATTGTGTAGCGCTGTCATAGAAGTTTGATGGAAGTTTGGTTCGAAGCCATAGCAATCAGCCAGTTTTACTTACTCCGCCATATTGGCATATTTGACAGTTCTGTTAGGGGTAAGCTACGAAATTGCGAGCTTCAAAATCGATTACTAATCATGATAAATATTGTAGAAGATGATGATAGTACGATAAACTCCTCATCCAATATGTCTTGCAGCGAAAACCAAAAACATTTCGACTCCCCATCAATAATAGGGTTATTTGGGACGATCTTGAATTTTTGGCGCGACATGGGGTGTCGAAAAACCTCGTAAAATTTGACACATCAAATAGGTTACAAGAAGATATTACTTATATTATTTTTCCGAGTTATATATTAGGTCGTCATTAACTTCTAAATACTTACAAAAATATTTTTATAGTAGATCAAGTATTCCGCCTTTTTTAAGAATTTGTGTCGGATTTGTTATCAACGCCGATAAAAGTTTGAATCATAAATAGCGGAATCAAAATAGATCCGGAATTTTTGACAGTTCTTTTGGTTTTCAATTTTAATTTGTGGTGTTGTCGCACCATAAAATATTGCGGTGCGTTTTTCACATTATTTCGAGGTATATTCTGCTTTTCAGAGTGCACACACTAATTATATAACTACCTTGTTACCATAACTGACAGTTAAAATTTAAATTTAGTGCAATATTCAGCTTTCTCATGAAACAGACGGCCCTAGGAAATTCATTTTTAAGGACAGTCAAATTGATAATCTTAATTCAAATTATGACTATATAGGTACACAAAAACATTCGCAAAATTTAAATGTAGATCACAAATATAACTCAACAATAATCGCAAATACAATAGCTCAATAAATTTATTCAAATCTTTTTATCCACATAAAAAAATAATGAATTCCACCGGTCAGTAGCTGAGTTGTCATCGCGGCTGGGTAGCATTCAGGCATTGTGAGATCAATTCCTCGGTTGAATAAATCCTCCTATACGATATAAGCAATATTTTCTTAATTACAAAAAATGTTTTTATTTTTTCATTTTAATAAATCAACGCAATGGAATTCCATCACGAATTGTCAGTATTGTGGAAAGGATACTTTAATTTCGCATTGCGAATATATTTTTTCATACAGGAAAAAATTCACATCTGTTATGACACTGATATTTCTAGATAATAACCTACCGCCGCTCGCCATGACAGAGCAATATTTATTCTGGTTTTAGCGTTGAACCACGCGGGTCGTTACTTTCCCCCCGTCCTTACGCTTCGAGTACTTTGTGATTTTGATGTAAAAAAATCTTCGTATAAGTAAATTTGACATTAGTAAATCGAGAGTTTTATTTCGCAACATCCACAGCAATAACGGTGCAACGGTTTACAAGTTATTGGAAGTACTGTAAACCGCGAGATTACATCTTTTTGGGTTGACAACCTATCTTCCTACAGTATCAAACATAGAAATTAAGAAATTATAAACGTTTTGCCGTATTTACAGCATCCAAATTCGGTTCTGTCTCCCATGTAGGTTTTAACAGACTCTTTTACATTGCACCATCATGTAAGTTCCGGACTACGGCAGCCAACTTGTATTTTTACGATAGCTACGAATTCATAGGAATTTTATACCTGCATCTGCCCGTAGTGTTCCCTCTATCCTCTTCCCCACTTTTTGTCAAACTTCGCCAGCAGGAAGTTTGACATGCACCAAACGGAAACCAACTTAATCTTAAACACTGAATAAAAAAGATGGCACATTGCGCTTTTGAAACTTCAACTCGATTTACAGTGAATTTCAGAGAATGCCTTATTTCACAGAAAGATTTTAAATTTACCATAAAAACATTGCCAATAAATAATATGGATATATTTTTGTGGAGATCTTATTTTACGTTCATAATCGTATACAATGTAAATTTGTAGAAGGTCGCGTGTTCGAACCCGGCGTGCGCATATTATTTATTTGATTAAGTTGTGTTATTTCACAATTAATTAATAAAATATATTATATATTATATTTGTGGCACGTTCCTCCCAGATCACAATTGTAATGTTGCTTGAAATGGCTTCAGCCATATTTGGTGATCAGATCTGAATAGCCAAGTATTTCCTCACCTTCCTCTTCCCATCTCCTTCCCCTCGCCACTGCTTTCTCATCCTCACAACATGCCATAGTCTCACTGGCTCCGGACGGGAGCAGTTGGGACTCGTGTGCGGTATTCATATAAAAATATTCAAATTTGAAAACGAAATAAAGAGGAACACAAACGGTTTTTATGAAAAAAATGGTTAAGAAAATAATAAGTTTTTATTTCTGTTGATTTATGTTCTTCAATAACAAAATTATGATTAATTTCGGTAAAGTATAAAATGTAAAGGTTTTTTATATTATTGTATTATTGTATATATCCTTGTTCTACCGGTATTTCAATGGAAGATGCTCCGAGGAACTAGCCTCATTGATCCCCTCGACACTGGTGCATAGTCGGGAAACACGCCAAACGCTCGCCTAACATATGTACACGGTTGAAATTTGTCACATGAGAACGGGACGCTTCTACGACTCGTTCTTGTGTTCAACAGCTCAGCTGTGGAACGATTTGCCGGCCTCTGTGTTTCCTCCTTCCTATAACATGGGTATCTTCAAGACCCACGTTCACTCCTTCCTCTCCTCAAAAAGACCCTCCTCACAGCATCTTCAAAGATGACATAGGCCCTGAGGGAAATTATTTTCCTCAGGGCCTCCTGTGTGGAGTTAATGTAAAAAAAAAAAAAATAAACAAAACAAAAATAAAACGTAGAACGTTAATAAATATTGTAGTTGAAAATTTTAAAAATCCATGTGGCTTTGAAAATGTTGTCCACAACATTAGCAATGCGGAGTCCGTAGGTCTATTCTATATTCCTATTCCAGCTGTAATTAGCCCGGTTAGTCCACACACGTCCACAGTTTTGTCTATTCAACTAGAGACTAGCGGTGAGAGGAAAGTGGAACGAGGGGCATTGTTGGTCCTCCATTAAACAGGAGGCGACCTCCCAGTTTCAGAAATTTTGTTCATTATCTAAACACGGGCCCTTATCAAATAAAAGTGACCGACCAGTTCGCTGGGCAATTATCCCGGGATAGTTGTGGCAGGGCTGCCTCTAAACATAGATGTGTTGTGCGCATCGCTGTTCAGTGTTTAACGGAACCAATCTAAATTATATATCAATGTGGATACATTTTGATATAATTCAGATGTTGTCATCATTCCGAAAGCCAAATTATAATTAATAATCACATGACGAAGTGGCAATATCTAATAAATACAATTTAATCACGTTACTATTATATAATTCAATTTCAATTTCAATTTTCAATTTTGAAATGACAATTGTAACAGTTCTATCTAAAAAATATTATATTATATATTATTGTAGAAAGCAATCACTTTGTGGTTTGACATATTTAATAAAAATAAAACTCTTTTTTATTTTAAAACCACCATATTTTTATATATATCGTATATATATAAATATCGTGGTTCTAAAACAAAAAAGTGTTTTATTTTTATTATTATATTATAGGTTAAGCCTCGATTACATTGAGCGACTTTACAAGCTACTAGCCGGCGAATTCACTAATGTAATTATATTTACTAGCTAACTAGCAGTTACAAAGTTTACTAACAGATAGTGAATTCGCCGGCTAGTATCTTGTAAACTAGCCCCGTGTCATCGACGCTTTAGTACCTAGTTTATTGGATTTCTGATTTTTTTTTTCATTTATTAAGTTAAAAGAAATTTATATTTCACTTTCTTAACTTAAATAGATATAAAGTAATAATATGAATTTTGTTCTTTTAACTTAAGATTAAATAGTTTTCTTTTAAATATATTTACAATTTTCTCCGTTTTTAGGGAGTTTGGAAGGAGATTATAAATTTGAACACCCTCGTGGCCAATGCTTCTCTTGCCACTTTCAGTTTTAACAGCATTTGTGTACAGTTTATTATGTTGTCTAGTATAATGCTTGTGTATTTGTGACGTTTTATAAATGTTGTGTTTGTGTGTATAAGTCCATTTTGTATTTTGTAGATTAAAATATTCGTAAAAAGTTCTTATTTTCAGAAGGTTCAATCCTGGTATAGTTTTTTTGTGGGAGTACCTATCTGGGTTATAATTGAAACGTTTTTTAATGACTTTGTTCTGTATCATTTGAAAGTTGTTTAAGTACGTAATGTATGTGTTTCCCCATATCTCTATTAAAAAAATTAGGTGGGACTGTATAAGCTAAAGTATAAATCCCTCGTAGATGGGTAATTCTACCAAATACACCAATTAGTGGGATGATTTTTGCTTTTAGTTTTTCTATGTGCTGTTTAAATGTCAAATGTTTATCGATATATAAGCCCAGATATTTTTCGCTATCCAGAATATGTAAGTCTCTTTCTTCTATTTGTAGTGGTTTATGCGACGGTTCTTCGATTCTTCACACGATCAGTAATTTTGATAATGATACTTAAATTCAAAGCAAATCCGAGTATTAAACAACAAAAACTTGTATGTTTTAGAAGTGATAAATGCGTCCCTATTCTAGGTAGTTAAAGAGGACGTGCGGATGGCTAGAAGTAGGTACCTATTTGGCAGTGGGTCCCACTTCTAGAGTTGGCAGGGAAGGAGAAGAGAAGGGGTTAGATTAATGAGACCGAATAAGTAAATGTTGCGGAATAATATTGTTCAAGTGCGAACAAGCAAGTTTCCCCTTACATTATTAATATTATCATATGATTTGAATTTCGGTGGAGGATGAATTATTGAGGATTTATTAATTATAGATCGTGGAAATATAAGACGATAAGTGAACGTCGTTCTGCAGAACGAAGCTAGCCAAATATATTATAATATTTTTATAGTCAAATCCCCAATCGGAGTATTCCATATTTTGTGCAGCTAGATGGAGAGGATGGGAAAAAAGCAGTATTTTCAAACTGACAACTGGAATTTTACCAGGTATAGTACAGATAATATTTCCAAAACGAACTCAGCTTTCTTGAGTGATAGGTATACGTAAAGTCCACTGAAAATTCATTATGACGACTCTTACTTTTACTTTGAACTTAGTTTCAGGACTATTTTCTTAAATAACAATAACGGATTATGATATTTCCCTCAACAGTGTAGATACTCATACTTGATATTTTTCTTTTAGTTAGATCTTTCCACTGCCACATGGCTAAACATTAGGAAAAATAGATTAAAGATTGTGTTTTCACTAATTTAAAAAAAATCAGATCATCACAAAACATAAAAAAATACGATATTATTGAACATAAAAAATGGATTATAATGACAAGTTATATTCTGTAATTACTTTAAGTATCTAATTCCTTAACAAAACCTCAAAAAATCATAGATGAATATAGCACCTATCCACTATATTAGCATATGATCTGAGGTTAAAGAAAGTCTGCCAAAATAACGGTATTGCAAGCACGATACTTATTGCCTGTTTTGTAAGCCGTTCAGACCATATTGTTATTTCAATAAAATTTTTGGTGAAAACGTAAAGAAAGAAAGTGTATAAGATAATAAAAATTATAGAAAAAAAATATTTTGGGGTGGAAAATAAATTGAAAGGGGACTGTATAACGGCATAGAACGTACTCTCAGTATCGTCCTTGGTGAAGGAATCGGAATTGAAATAATTCTTAAAATGTTATTAGCCGTGTTTGGTGACCAGAGGCCCTAGCACGCTCGCTCTATAACGATCGATAGGATAACTATTGGTAACTTCTCATCGTTCCCATTTACGTTCCCGTTTTTTCATTTAATGAAAAATGGCGCCACAAAGTGAATTTGGGAAGATTAAAGAAGTTAAATAAATATTTTCAATCTTCAAAAAGTCCCAGAGGTGACATTAAAAATAAGTGCTCCTTATTTAGCCAACCGTTATTATTATTAAACCTCGGATAAAACATCTTCATCATAATGTAAGGCCAAAAATTCCACTATTGAAAATTTCATTTCATAGACTTCAGACTGCTTAGATTTTGATGAATTTTCTTAGAGATTTTCTCATTATTTGAGTTTAATAGATTTATTAAAATTTGCTACTTGACATTGTATTGTATTCAAGTCAAATTCAGAAATAGATGAATAATAATATAACATTTGTATATCGCAGTTTTGTGATGTTTCACTTCAAGTGCTCTTAACTAAAATAAACTTAAAAATAATCCTATAGTGCTCCCCAAAACATTGCATGTAAATATTCATGAATGTGTTCACCAAGCGTCGCGACGCGGGCTCGATCATCTGCTGGATAAGGTCATCATCATAGCTTAAATACAGCATATTTAACTATTATTATTATTATATTCACAATTTCGAAATGCATGGGCATTTGCTTGTATTTTTTTTTTCCAATTTTCGTGCATTCTTTCTTGCTATTTTATAAATGTATTATTTATCATTGTCTGTCGTCCTTTTACAGAGCGAAATTTCTTAATTTAATATTCTTTTTGGAAGGGAGGAATACAAAAAGTTATGAAGTTGTTTTAAGATTAATAATGATAATAATAAAAACGTTTATTCATCAATAGATTTTTTTACAATATTACACATTTTTGTTTTATGTCATTGATTCTTTTGACGTAAAGGTTTGCTTGCTACAAATCAGGATTTCTCCTGGAATGCAGCTGGTTTTCAGCAGTAATTTAACATTATAAAATAAAATCTGCTGCATCAAAAAATTTCATTCAATAATACAATTTCTCTTGTCATGTTATGCTGCGCTTGAACATCTGTCCTGCCATTATTTGATTGTTTATTGAGGTATTTTAAGTAGGTACATAGTTATATATGTCCTAATACAATCCTTATATGTGTATATATATATACATATTATTAAAGTAATACATTTACAAAATATCAATCACATATTTATGTAATTTAATTTTAAATGCTTATATATTTTCTTCTAATATTATTTCTTCTGGTAATTCTCCAAATATCTTCAATGCTCCGTACATCAACGAGTTTTGACTCTGTGTTTTTTTCCTGAAAGTTTATTTCTTTTCCTCGTCTCATGTGTGTGTTTGTTCTGCAGTTTATCAATTTTTCTTTGAACAAGTCGAGACGACTACGGCACGTATTAGCCATCGAATTCCAAGAGGAATGGGTAATCAATAGAGTTATGCCGTACATACTATATTAAAACAAAATATTGCAAAATATACATAACGTCTTGTTCTTGAACAAAATCAATTCGTTGCCTTGAGTAAGTTCATATGGAGCATGAACCTTGGAGAAGTTCCATGCGTCCACTTATAAATTTATATTCACATATTTTAATTTTATTTATGATTATTATTTAGTTTGCTTCCAGCATGCACCCAGTTTGCTGTTTTTTCTTTTGTAACTTAATCGTTACACATTATGTGATTTTTATATTAGCACACATTATGTAACCACTAAACAACTGTACGTTTTATTTACTTTTTTTTACATTGGATTCATGAACATAGCAAACAAACGCCAATAATATTGCGTACCTAATAACAGAATGTATTTTTATTTATATCAACAAACAAGTCCCGCTAAGCCAATTGAATTGGCTTGACAACAGGTGATTATAGTTTGGTTACATATACATTTTAAAAGTTGTAATTTATTTCTTATATCTACAAATTCAACATTTTTCATACATTTTTTTATACATATCAATATAAATACTTTTTTTCGGATAGCCAATTTTTTAATCATTTAAAATGTGTACATGTAATTAGTGAATTTACGTTTTGTTGGGTAGATATTAGTTCCTAGCTAGGCATATTTCATGTTCTACGGAACCAAATGTTCGTGAAATGAAATATAATATAATAAGGCGATCCGATCCCCGAAGAGACTGAAACCAAACTAAAACTGGCTTGTTGCTATGGTTTCCAACCGAACTTTCTACTCAATTTTACGATTTAAATAATTATCTCAACTTGTTTAACCATAGACGAAGAACAATCAACTGTCACGTCACGCAACTGGCATATCAACTAGCAAGTAAATGCCTGCGTTGCCATGGACAACGGGTTTTTGAGAAGTTCTGTGGTGTGTAAGTTCTGTTCTGTAATTTACACACAGGATAGCGAGTTTAGTTGTAAACTGGTTTTTTTTCAGTTGCCTCGTGAGCGGAGGCTGTAGGTGTTAACTACATGTGCCATTAATTGGAAACCATGTATAATTTTAGGTGACATTATTTAATATTTTTTCAGTTTCCTCTCTTTTCAAGCCAATCAACCATTTAGTTGAACCTATGCAGGACATCTGGCATATTCTAATATTTAAATCAAGGGAATTATATTACATAATTACGAATAAAAAAAATATTACACATATTTGATATAATCTCAACAACAACTGGCTGAAAACTAGTATCATTAAAGGCTCTTGTGAGCATTTAAAGTAACACCCCTAAGAACAATTATTAGGATAATTAAATACTTTAGGAAAAACAGACAATAAATCACGTTCTCGGAGTAGGTAGGTACCTAACAAGCGCCAAGTGGAAACGCTATGTAAGAATATCAGAAGGGACCCAGTGTACCCAGCCTCCTCAAGGCAATGACTAAGCCAACGTTTTCAAATAAAAAATATCCTTTGTCTAATTTATCCGTTTCATTACGGCGTGTAATTGCTCCGTGCTTTTGCCCAATTTAACCCGAATTTTCTAAGCACGCTTTCTGATAAATTTTACAAAGCCCTCGGCGAAGAAAACTGTGGCCCGCAACATGTTTGTGTAGACTTGTGTTAGTATTCAAGGACGTCGCGCGTCGGTTCTGTTGGGTTAAAACATTAACATTTCTAGCGCTTGTTCAAATACAGCAACTGATACACAATCCTTTTAGCACACTGAAGAGGTAATCCGGTAGAAATGTATTCTGGGCATGTCCGTGCCTTAGAATTGGGTCAATTTTTTTTTGGTAATTTTTTGTTAAAATATTTTAAAATAACGAAAAATTTTTTGAACACAAACTCAATTCCTCGATCAATATCCTTTCTGGAGCCAAAAAGTTGATATATTAGACTCGGGGAAATATCGTAAGCTCGTCATAGATGGTCTTCCTAAAAGCTGTTCGTTAGAACATTTAAAAAAAAAATTTACCCACCTCTAAGTTTCTTTTTGTGAAAATGTTTTTAACGAATTTTTTGTGTATTATTTGTGAAATCTAAACAATTAAATTTAATTGAAGAAGAAGATAACAATAATAATCTAATTTTTAAAAATATGAAAATGAAAAAGACACAGAAATATAATAAAAGATAACGGTCGCAACTGGGATTCTAACCCAGAACCTTACGTTCACGTAGCTATTTACAAGCGTCGCTTCCGCTACCTGTCATACAATTTTGCTAGTGCAGCGCCTAGCGGCGATTTCAAACACTAATAATAGTATTGAAAATACAGACGAGCGGCGATCGCGTCGCTTGAACGTAGCTCCATGGAAGAACGGCGTTACCGGGACATACACCTCTATCAATTGGGCTACTGCGATCTATCAGATCAGATCTTCAGAATTAACAATATTATCTTCGACTAATGTTTTTTCCATATTATTAAAAAAATATGGAAAAAAATATGAAAATTGAAATATGAAGTTGACAATTACGACAGTCTCATAATAGATCGCAGTAGCCCAATCGGTAGAGGTATATGTCCCGGTAAGACGTAAGGTTCTGGGTTCGAGTCCCAGTTGCGACCGTTATCTTTTATTATTTTTCTGTGTCTTGTTCATTTTCATATTTTTTTAAATTAGATTATTATTGTTATCTTCTTCTTCAATGATTTATTACATTGATGGGAATAACCTTCAAAAGTTAAAAAAAGAGTTTTTCTCATAAAAATGTGAATTAAACTTGATTTCGATATAATTTTTTGTTTATTTATTTTCGTAATTATCGACCTAATGACAGTGGGGTTTTAGTTCGAGAAGTTCGAAGACATGCATAGAGAGAAATGTGTTTTGGGTGTGTATGTATGTCCAAAGTAAGAACAATTTTATCCTCTCCTAGTGAAATTTATCAAAAAATGTTCAAATGTAGAAATCTTTCTTGAAGATGTAATCAATTTCTTTGGTCTTTCTGGGAGCTAGTAGTTGAAACGGCATGTAAATTTGTGACTTCTGCTTTCTTTCAAATGATTATTGGTCTCACTTCTTTGATTTACACATTCAGTGTTTTATCAGCAATTGTGATTAAATCCAATATTGAAATGAATATCAGAAATTTTCAGATTTATTTACACAAGTAAGTACTCAATTTTTGTTGTAGTTTTTTTGTATATGGATGAGATCGACACATTTCGCCTAGCTGTCACAACAGTTTGCGTTGTCCTATTGTATTTGTAGTTTAATGTCAAAGAGACGACTCGATAATTGCTTTTTAAATACGATGGACATTATTGACGTCGACATGACCTTTATAATGAAATTTTAATATTTGAAAGTTAATTAAATGATACCCATGAAAAACATCGCTCTTCTAGGTTGTCGGTATGACAGTAAAAAGTTTCAAAGCCATAAAAACCGGCCTTTATGGCAGTTTTAATTTATTTTATGGCTCTCAAATATTATGCCCTTGGGGTGATATTAGGAACATAAAAATGCTCCATGCAAAATGTCAGATTAAAATAAGCCGACAATTATTGTTAATATTAAGAAAGTCGGTCGAGTAAGTAGGAGGAAACGAAATATTCTAAATTACAAAAAAAAATTTATTTAAAAAATATAATATAAATATAATGAATTTATATCGTTGTTCTTAAAATAGTTTGTTGTGTATTGATTAGCATAGTATTCATGGCCGTGGAATTTTAATAATTTTAGTATAGCCATTTTTTTAAATTATTTATGACTTTAATTTAGATGTTCGTGATGTTTCACATTTCTGAGATGGTAATTTAAAAAAAATATATATATTTTTGTTGTTTGTGGGCAGATCCGGCAGATCCCTGATGATGGACACTGCAACGCTGTCCGAAACGTCGGCTAAAGAATGAGGTAGCACAACACGGCATAACACCCCAAAAACAAACAACAAAAATGCTTTTGGCCGTGAAAATCTAAAAACGTATCCAAAAAAATATATGGTTGATTTTTCACGCAAATAAGTCGACACAATATCAGTATCACACCATGATTGTAGCGGACAAAAACGGACAAAGATATCTAAACAAAAACCTGTAAACAATATGTGTGCCATTTTTTTTGGCCTGTAGTGCTTTGTCAAATTCACATTGAGTTAGAAATGGACACCTCAGTGTTAGGTTTATCCTTATTTCTTTTTTCTAATGGCTATCACAAATAAGATGGATTAAGACAAAACTCACACAGGAGGTACTTACCTACCGGAAGTACTTACCCCCACGGACTATGTCCTCTTTGGGGGTGCCATGAAAAGGTTCTTTTTGAGGATAAGAAGGAGTGAAAATGGGTCTTGAACGAGGGATGAAATCATAAGATAAGAGATAGGAGGGAGGAAATACCGAGGCCGCAAATCGTTCCACAGCGGAGCTGTTGAACTCAAGAAAGAGTCGTAGAAGTGCCCGTTCTCATGTGGCAAATGTGAACCGTGTACACGTGTACATGTGCTGGGCTTTACGTGTGTTTCCCGACTACGCAACGGTGCTGATGGGATCAATGACGCCAGTTCCTCAGAGAATCCTTCCATTATAATATCGGTAGAATAAGGATAGCATACCTACATGACGACTTTGATCTAAAGATTGCAATCCGTTTGTTATTAGATTGCAATAAGGGAATCAATCGAACAGACCACCCGTTTCTGCATAAGGTAAATTGTTTTTTTTTAGATGTTTTGGAGCTCCACACCAGAGTTGGCTGCCAAATCCTACAGAGCACATGCTATTTGTACAGGGTCTTCAGCAGTTGTAAATAATAAATTATGGTTTATATAATAAATTATTTTAAGAACTTAGAGAATTCTTGTAAATTCTAGTATTTTAATTAATTTTATTATTTAAAAAAATCTATAGTCGTAAAAATATACAGATTATTCTTTGATTGGCGCCATGTTTGCACAAATGGAATAATTAAAAATATGGCAAACCCGTTGATTTCACCAATGGGAGCTTAATGATCCATACTGAACATTAGATTTAGCGAACCACGTTGGGTTCATACTGTGAGCACATTTTATATATCAATGGGCTGGGAATTTTATTTCTTCCTTCAATTTTGAAGAAGGCATTACAAAAATATCGTTAGTTTCAAATATTTTGAAGTAAATACTTCTTTAGGCACGCTTGACTTGAGGGGTAAACTGGCGAATGCGTTACGGAAATTACAGCGTTACGAGAGGTGTAATATCGGGCGTAACGAACGTTACGGAGGCGAACGATAATAAATTAAAATTAATTTTGAGGTTCATTCCTCACAATCTAATTGTAACAACGGTGCTCAAATCCATTTAGAATAGGTGCTGGCATTTATGCTGCCAATAGTTTTGTTGTTGTTTCTCACATTCTAAACGTTAAAATCTAACTAATAACTAGCACTTTTTCGATTGGAATTTTTTGAATTTTCTGCTGCAAATGTGAAAAAAATCGCTCTCTTTAAATCAACAATCCCATAAACGTAATTCCCATAATAAAATTAATCAAATTTTCGTTTAGAGTGTGCGAACTCAGCGCATTGAAACGACTGATTTGTCACGATGATTGGTAACAATCCAAACGAAACTTCAATATAGATTCTTATACACCGATGATTGGAATGATTTTATTCGATGCCAGAAAGAAAATAAGATACGATTACTAAAGAAGTTTTTTTTTTTTTTTTAAAGAAAGACAAACATTCCCGGGTTACGAATAAACCAACATTTGAAAATCTCCTACTACCACTACACTAAGCGGAAGATGTTGCTTGTGTTGTGATGGAGGATTTAGCCAGCCGAATAATCGAACACGGAACGCCTGGATGGTACTTACTTCAGTCATGTTGTCTAAAGCACACTCGTATTTTTAAAAATTTATTATTGATGTAAAAAATGTAATATGTGTTTCTCTATTTATGTAAAGAAGAGAGTCCGTAGCGGACGGCGTGAATTTGATTTGTATACAAATCGACAGTTTTATTTAATAATCTATTCAGTTATTAACCCCCTTATTACGGGCTTTCACATATATATGAATACCAAAAATTAAACGGTAATTATTGCATACAGCTGAACTGCCTTAGAAATAACATTTTGTATTTGTTTAGTGACAAATTGAAGATGTTCCCTGACTTGGTATAATTATTTGCCTACATTAGTATTCATTATAATACACAGTATGCACATGGTAGTGAGGGTAGAAAGAAATCCCGGCTTCTAGTGTTATGTAATGGAATCCGAAAGCTTATCAAAGCAAGCAATTAGGACTATTGACTACATAATTTAAATTTTTATATAGAAATACCAATTTAGTGAAAATCCTTCTGTCTGACAATTTGAGCATATTCACATCTTGTGATGTAGTTCAAAATAATTGCTGCAATTAAAATTTAGAAAACGTATGAATTTATTTTGTATTCTTTTAGTAGCTTGTAAATGAATATTATAATTTCGGTTCCAGGCGGAAGAATTATACTTAAGTTGACTTCTAATAAAGACAAAATATAAAAGTAATATACAATTTATATTCATTATTATTTTTTAATTGATAAACCAATGTTTAAGACAAGATTTTTATGCATAGTACAAAGGAAAACAATTATTATAAGCAATCATTATTAGCCTGAAATACTCATCCACATTGAAAAAATCTCCAGAGAAAAGATACATGCCGCCGAAGTCAGAAGGACACGGGTTCGAGTATCGTCGGCAGCGTGTATCTTTTCGTGGTTGAGATTTTTTCAACGTGGATGAGTGTTTCAGGCTAATAATTTTTGCTTATAATAATTGTTACACTTTATATTGTTGAAATTTCTAGTTAGTCTAGTAATAAATCGCAACATTTGTAAGTCTTTAATACAGATTTCCATCTGTGCTGAGATGTTCGCATGTTTTGGATTAAGTGATATTCTTTCGACGTAAGTTAAAACACAGTATCCTCCTTGATATTGTCAAGAAGAGCATTGTGGTTGGATCCATGGACTTGTTTTCAATGTTGTAAAGATCACTGGATTAGAGAAAATCTGACTATTTGACATTTTGGGATATTTAAGTAAAATCTTAAAAAAATGTTGCAATTGTCAACATTTTTAATAATGAAAAAAAATTTAAGGTCATCAGCAAAAAGTAAGATAATAACATGAAATATTTTTTTAATATCGCTTTATTCCGAAGTTGATGTAATTTTGCACACATGACCTTCATGACAAGAGGAATATGACTGTTTACACGAGATTTGAATAAAAAACACCCCCATACACGCCCCCCCCCCCAACAAAGCAGAAAGTTGATACTTCTAAAAGAAATTTTACACACGTGACGTTAAAAATATTGGAAAATTAATGTCTATTGTCAAAAACTGTGACATTTAAAAATTTATTAAAAAAAAAAAAATTAAAAAAGAAAAATTCCATGCAAGGCCCGGTCAAGCCGGGAACTTCATAGTACAATAAATAAAACAGAGCAATGGACACCCTATTTGTCGTAAAACATATCATAAAATTTAATTGCTCCATAAGAGCAAGCGAATTGCTTTCCAATACCTTCGTTAAGAACGGTTAAGAGTTCATAAAAATTGATTTTATTACAAGTGATTGGCTAACGTCGAGTTTCCCTTATTTGGGAAAAAAATATTATGGGCATATAAAATAAATCAATTTGGTAATGATATTTTTTAACTCAGCGAATACAATGTCCGAAAAACATCATCATTGGACCTAGTTGTTTTCATTCTAGTTATTTTTAATGTTGCAGTTCGACATTTTATATATTGTATGACTAAAAGCAATGTCGAATATGTTTTTATTTTATATATTTATGTTATTTTATTTATTTAAATACATGATTTATCAAAAGTATATAGTTTTTTGTGATATTTCACCCTCCATGCTAGGGATGACCCTGTGTTATGGCGGGTGAATTTTACAGTTTGGGGATATACATTCATTAGCATTGGTAGGTAATTTTCATTAATTAATACTATGCACACAATTCTTCTACAATAAAACGTTATATATAGTTAGATAGGATTACAAGAATAAGATGAAGAAGTTAAAAATTATTGGAAAAGAGAAATCTAAGGAATTATTAGAATATAAAAAAAATGTGCTTTGAAAACACACACAGACACTTTATTTGTTTCTACGGAATGTATATTTTTAATGTATTTGTTTATCAATTTCATATGATAAATCGAAGTCGTAAGAAAATTACGTCAAGTTTAGATTGTATCAGTACTTAGTGGAAAACTTGCATCTTTAAGCCGCGGCATTCCGCATTTCCACCGATTTATAATATATATCTCTAGAAGACTTTCAGTTTTTAAGATCCTAAATTTTATTTTTAAGATAATATCTGTAGACTGTCGAGCAGAAATGGTAATTATATGAAATTCACTCGATAGAAAAAAATCGCGAAGTATGCTCCGGAAATTATTATAAAACACATTTGGTTCTGTTATTTAAGAGGTTCTCCCAAATTCTACTGATTTCTTACATGTTTTCCTTAAACGTTTGAAGTTCTTAAGCTCTTAAAAAATATGTTATTCTTTAAGTTAGTATCTATACATTCCCCACGCCGAAACAGTAATTATTTGAAATTCCCTCGATAGAAATAAATCGCAAAGTGTGGTCCGAAAATTATTATTTATACGTTTGTTTCTGTTATTTTAGAAATTATATGAATGAAAAAATGTACAGTATTTCTTTAAATGCTACTTGAAACAACCCCCACGAGATTTTTGCTCATTTTCTAACGAGTCGCGTTTTATTAAACATTTTCACAATCCACGCAAGAATTTTATGGTTTTTGATGTTGGCGCGCTCGCTCCAACATTCGTACTGTCGTATCTCTCCATCTTCTTCTTTTTGAGCAAGTTAGCGCGGCCTTAACATGATATCGCTATAAAAAAATTCACGGTGTATCTTTAAATGTACCTTGAAATGATTCTGAACAATTTTTCGACACAATAAAATATTATATGATTGTTTTTCAGTTTATTTTCTGACTGTTCAAATGTATTAAGTATGGGTTAATTGGTTTTTATATCTAATTAATGTCATCAAAAATGAACGAGTTTTCTCTCCCATATTTTTAGTATTTTCTTGATCAGGTTAACGACACGGAAAAGGAATTGGAAGCCAAACTATTTCTATTTGTGATTTTAATTTTGAAGCTATTTTCAAATATATGTATACTGTATACCTACCTCGCAACATCAGAAAGTTAATTTTTTTAACATTAACTCCACACAGGAGGCCCTGAGGACAATAATTTCTTTCTGGGCCTGGTCATCTTTGAGGATCCGTTGTTGAAGCTCTTTTTAGGAAAGGAAGAAGATACAGTTTTGGGTGGGAAAAGTTATGAGGGGGAAGGGCAGGAATCTGTTGGCTATCGTGTCCAGGAGTGACGGAGAATACACCCCTCCCACTGCGGTGCAAGGAGATGTACCGAGAAAATTCTGCTGGAGAGATCAAAACCAGTCTTTCAATTGGTGGGTAAACGCATCCGTTACCAAGACCCGGACAAACCTCACCCCATAAATCTGGGCACCCCTGCTTAGTCACCAAATGTAGCGAACCACTTGGGCTGACCTATGGCAGAGGTGTTAGTTATTTAGTAAATAATTTCCCATACCCGTCTCCCAACGTAAAGTTATATTCGTACGTAGAAATTCGTTTTATCCTTCGAGTTAACCTTATCATGTGATAAGATTTACACTTCATAAATAATCCCCTTTCCGCTGTATCGGATCACGAGAGCAAGGAATCGGAATGACGTTTAAAATGCAGGGAGCGGGGCCTCCAATGGCAGAATGTTTGAGAGTTGCATCATTTTTAGTGCCGAAGCGTGTCGGAAGCCTCATTTGCATCCATTTGAGATGATACGGGAATCTTTGTGCGCTGGAGGATAATATGTTCCTAGCAACTAGGAGCAGGCACCTTTGCCATCCCTAAAGCCGCTTCCCAGGAGCCGTATAAACTTACCCCTATCAAACGAAATCTATATTACTTGATAGTAACCCAACATTTCATCCCCTACAGTTGGCCCCCTGAAATTAAAATTATAATTGTATATATTTTTATCAAATTGATGGATATTTCTCATACTTTTGTTTGCAAAAACTTCGGTTTTATAGAGGTGCACATTAAATTTTTTCTATGATTTAATTCTATATTTCAATGTAAGGCGTGAAGTTTTCTCTATCTAAAAATGTTTAGATCATATTTCTCACCATGACAGTAAGGAAGATTCAACGATTTGTACGAGACTATGTGAGCTGGGATAAATTTGGTCTCGGTTAAACGGGTTAAAAACTATAGTCGACTTCAATAAGTTGGTATGAATATCAAACAAATTTATTTGCATCCTCGATTTTTTTTACTAATATGCTAATATTTGCAGTATATAGGTGAGTAATTTTATCCTTGATGCATTTGAATACAAATATGTTTTATACTTTTGTTTTTCGCGGTACAGCCCTCTGCATACCCCTTCGGAGAGACTTAGTTATATTTTGTGTAAATATGTACACTGTACTGTCCCTAAACCGAAGGCATATGCACATACGTATGTATCAACTGTCATGGAATCTTATTTGATATTCGGAGTACTGGAGTATTATGCTTATAATTTAAAAGTTGAAAACTTTGACGTTACGTTACGCAAATGTCAGTCTAGAATAATAACCTACCCACTGTTTAAATAACTCTAATCTAAAATGTGAGTTACACAAACACATGCTTGCGTAATAAATTAAATTTTGCTCGGATTGTGAACTTTCTAAAGAAATTTTAAATTTATCTGAAATACGATTTTAAACTCTGTGTGGATGAAATGAACACTCATGTATATTGTATATCTCATTAAAAAGCGTTGGAAACGAGAACGTCCAGTGAATTCTACATAAAGTTTTCAACGGAGTTCCTGGAATTGTGCATTTCCGAATAGTGAAACAGTTGGAATCTACTTAAATGCACTCGGTTTTTGTGTGTTATTTTTTTATTATCATACTTTTGTTCCACCAGTTAAAATTAAAAATGCTTGTATTTTGTGCTCACAAAAAGGTGTAATTCTAACAGTTTTTTTATAGCTTTTGAATTATTATGGCTGCAATATCACACTTTCTCTTCACATGTATTTCGATAACTAAGTTCCGTAATGCAATAAAAAAAGTATTTTTGAGTTCAGCATTAGGGGGAAGAGACATTTGGAAGGTAACAAGCACAAAATAATGATTCTATTTAAAAAAAAAATAATCTATTTTTTACATTGAATACATTTATATAGCAAAAATAGCGCTAATAATATTGTGACAAAAATATTTAAAATCTGTACAAGTGTTATTACATTTTGTTAGGACGATATAGCAAAAATAGCGCTAATAATATTGTGACAAAAATATTTAAAATCTGTACAAGTGTTATTACATTTTGTTAGGACGATATTAGTTCCTAGCTAGGCAGATTGCCTGTTGGAACCAAATGTTCTTGAAATGCCAAATGACTTATGATGCAATTTTTAATAAATCTATATTTTTAATTAAATATATACTAAGTTATAACTAAATGTGCCATTAATAGGTAACCGATGTATAATTTTAACTGACATTATTTAATGGTTTTTTAGACTCCTCCCTACCCAAGCCAATCAGCCATTTATGTAGTTATTATTGAACCGATTTAGGACATTGTGCATGTTTTGGTATTTAAATATGAGAAGATTTTATTATATAATTTCGGTCCCAGATATGTATATGTCTTTAGATACTTTACCGCATTGTTCCCTGGGACCACGAGATCCTTTCTGGTATGACTCGTACTATATTTGTTATCAATTCTATAAAGATTTTCTAGATTTTTGTGTACGTGGATAATTACCTTTTTTGTGTAGTTTTGACGAACATCAAGTATATTCAATTTTTGTAGAGTTCATCGCTAGATATAATAATAATACAATTTTGGACTATTAATTATATTGTGTGTGAGGTAGGTTTGAGAAGGTGAAACTGTGAGTGGGTAATGTTGTATATTTCGTAAACACCTCACTAGGAGAACCTGTGCTGAGGTGTTTACGTGGTTACTTAACTGTTAACGTGGTTTACGTAACCTGTAAGGTTTACGCATAATGACTTTAATTATGAATTTCTCGACTTTCATAAGCGGATCTTAAAAATCTTCAAAGCGTTCTTTCTGACGCTCCCCAGCCAATGCAACCATACTTTAAGATGGGGTTACACAGTCTGAAATATATTTTTCTTGGGTATTATTGTTAAATGATATTTCGTAATGCAAAGAAGAGGTAATTCAATTTTCTTACCCTCATTAAAAGCTTGTCTATATGATATTTCCACTTAAGATGATTGTCTATAATAAAGGTAGATTCACACTGGACGACATACGTACGCATCGCTACGCCAAACAATGCTTAGCAACCCATAAATTTTCTATGAAAATGGCCACAGACATCGCACGTCGCGATGCGTGTGGCCAATGTGATTCTAAAACATAAATTTTCATTGAAAATCTATGGTTGCTAAGTAGCCCAGATATTGTTAGGCGTAGCGATGCATACGTACGTCGACCCAGTCTGAATCTACCATAACACCTAGATATTTGATGTTGTTTACGCATTCTAAAGCTTCACAGTTGCAAACGTCTATTAAAATATAAAATTGGTGAAATAGGTTTTTTTCGTTATCTTGTAGATTAGTTGCTTCATAATGTATGTAATAAACAAGGAACAAATAAATAAATAAAATACCGCTGTATCGATGTATGTTTTGGGTGTGTCCGTGTTTCGAAGTGAGCTAAATTTTTATTCCATTTATAAAATTGATAAAACATTTTCATATATCGGTATTCTTTCTTGAACAGAAATTCTATTTCATTGGCCCGTCTGGAGCCGAGAAGTCAAAAAACCTTATATACTTTGTCGTTTTTAGTTTTATTTCAGATCGACATAACTAGACACACTTCTAGAAGAATACGTGTTCAGTGGTTATACCCAATTCAAAGCCGGAATCCAATACTAATAGGAGAATTAATTGAAATTCAATTATGAATGCGATTATTCCATACCCTACCTATGCGCTGCAGATAACATAACGTATGCGCATTTGTCCCCCACCTCGCAAATATTCATAATTATTATCTATCAGAGAAAATAGGTTTTGTTTTCAGCCAGCAAATCCAAACAGCTGCGATTTAATTTTAAAATTTTAATGTTTTTTAAAATTTGGTGACCGAAAATTATATTGTGAAGTCATTAACATGAAATTAATTGCCGAGTTATGTCCGTCCCACAGAATTATGTTAGCGGCTGGCGTACGTGACACGCAAATTGCACGTGGTCACGTTGATTGATACAGTTATCTGCTTGTCGCGTCGGGCGATCATAAATATAAACTTGTGAGTTAAGTATGTAGGTTTCTATGATTGTCGATGACTGAATGAACTAACATAAATGTGTTCAATTATTGTCGCGGAATGCACTCTCAATTCAATCTCCCAGCCAACGGCCTCAATTCCAGGAAACCCCTTTGGACTGAAGTCGAAAAAGATCATGACACCCTCCCGAAGGCAGAGTCATGGCGAACTCAGTGGCAGACCTCTGACCTTGCAACTTGTAGACCCAGCAGGGTACTTTCTCTGGGAAGACGTGAAGAGTCGTGGCGAACTCGGTGACAAACCTCGGACCGTGCAACTTGAAGATCCAGCAGGGTTTTCTCCCTGGGAAGAAGTGAAGAGTCGTGGCGAACTCAGTGGAAGACCTCGAACCTTGCACCTTGTAGACCCAGCAGGATTTTCTCCCTCGGTGAATTCAGTTGCAGACCTCGGACTTTTGTATTTGATATTTACTATAGGATCTTCTTGCTCTAACGCCAAACAGATAGTGATGGTAAAACAATATATCTTAAACTCTCTGATTGCGAATATTTGTGCACAAACAGTATGTTGATGCAACAGTTATATTAGTTTATCAGGCCCCCAACATCTCAGCCTATATGAAACTCCTCAGGTTGGGATGGGCTGGGCATGTACAGAGAATGCCGGACGCACGCGTCCCAAAAAGAATTATGACTGGACACCCAGGTGGAAAGAGAAAAGTAGGAAGACCCAGACTGAGGTGGGAAGACGAGGTAAGAGGGGATGCAGCACACCTTCTCCAGGTAACAAACTGGAAGTCAGCTGCTGAGGACAGAAGGAGTTGGAAACGAATGTTGCGGGAGGCCAAAGCTCGATATGGGCTGTAGCGTCATCGAAGAAGAAGAAAGAGTTTTATTTATTTATTTATTCACATAAACCCGCTAAACTATTTATGTAGTTTGTCAGCAGTGATATCAAAATTTGGCATATAATTCCGTCGCCGCGCCTCAAAAGCACCTTGGGACGCCAATTTTTTCCTTGCAGACCAACGTTTGCGATTTCCTGACTGCGAGGTAATGGACTTTATTTTTGATAAAAGTGTTTTCGTAACCCAATTTTTGAACTGAACATTCACACGCCCTGTTTAGACTTTTTTGGTCGATGTTATTTTTTTTTTTAATGTTTCTTTATTCTTTGAATAGTAAATATATAACATTTGTGGAATTTATGGCCGCCATACTAGGCACATGCCCGTGTTATGGTGGCCGATTTTTTAAACAGTGGATATAGAATATAAGAGAACATAAAATAATGTAAAGGAAAGCAAGAAGAACTATATTATAATACAAAATGAAACATAATCAAAGCATATGAAGGAATGTAAATGAAAAAAAAATAATAATAAAAGAGTGTTTGGAAGAATACAGCAGAGATGAAAGAGTATAAAAAGTATAGTAGATGTAAAAATATAAAGAGGATGAAATATTAATTATATATAAAAGCAAAATTAGCACTGTAGAGTGGGCAAATAGCAACGGATTATTACAATGACTATATTTTATATGTGCACGTAAAGTTATAATGGTAAGTACAAATTTATGTACAAATGACTTCTTATTGAAACTCCGGCTAATAATAATGCCGAGATTGTTATTGCTACATTTTGTAGTGATGCACCAAATAATTCGAACATATCAGAGGTGTCAAACATTTTAAACTAACAATATAAAATAATATTTAAACTTTCGGCTAGTAAAAAGTTAATTACAAATGAAAATTTTAATCGGTGGTACAGATAGCTATGTTATTTAAAGAAATTCTTCAGAAAAATTCCCCAAACAAATTCTCTAAAGAAATTCATCAAAGAAGTTCCCTAAAGAAATTCTTTAAATAAATTCTTTAAAGAAATTTCGACCTTTTCCGGATATCCATTTTTGGACACCGGCTGAAAATTGAGTAACGGTACTAGATCTTTTGATGTCCATATTTAATTCATTGAATATTTTGGGTGCAATGTAAGAGTATTGTCTCTGTGAAAAGGTGGTTCTTGTTGTAGGAATTATGCATTTTTCATGTGTTGAGTAGCGTGTATGTATATTTTTTTGTGTGGAATTTATCATACCATTTTTCCAGATATGGACAAGCACTATCTTAATATATAGTTGGCGAATGTCTAGGGCTGCGAGTTTCTTAAAAAGTGGCTCTGATGGATGAGACGGGGAACATTTAAAGATGATTCTTAGCAAAAGTTTTTGAACGGTCACAAGAGGGTAGAGAATAGATGCTGCACAACCTCCCCATCCTATAATGCCGTACGTCGCTATAGATTGAAACAGAGCAAAATAAACACTTCTTAGAGTTTTTATGTCAAGGATAGATCGAAGAGAATGAAAAATATAGCATAACTTACGGAGTCTCTTTGTTGTGGAGCTAATTTGAGCCTCCCAGCGTAATTATTATCGCAACTAGTTATATTCTTCCAAACATATACCTCTACGGTGTTTACGCAACCGGTGATATACCTAAACATGAAAAATTATAAAAACACATCGAATGCTCACTTTCTGGAATACAAAAATATATATGTCAGATAAAATAAAACGGAAAATTCGAAAAGACTTAGTTTCGGATGAATTTGTTAACTTTCAAATCTCACATGCTTGTCGAACATGTCATGTTATATTAAAATGTTTGCATCCGTCCGTTATTTAAAAAAATGTGGGTGGTTTTCTATCAGGTTTTAGGATTGAAATACTGTCAACTTTTTTAAGCCCGTTTTACAATACCCACCTCCCCAGGCAAATTCTTTTGTTTGTTGCAAAACTGATTTTTCGATTATTTAGTAGACAGGCGTTGCGAGCAGACCCTAACTTTACTAAACAGATCTGATATTTCCTAGAAGTGTGATCCTAAATATGAAAGAAAATAAGTCACCGTTTTGCATAAGGCAGAAATATCAATGAAATTGATTACCGTCCGCTCCCCTGCGCGTTTGGCGCGTCACTGGTATTTCAAAATACTGACTGAAATATTTCATGCACTGGCTATGAGAAAAAGAGAGAAAGAAAATGTGCGCGCGCGCTCTCTCTTGCTTCTGCGGTGAGATCGTTCGCCTCGCAACGCATTTCACTTTTCGTTACACATTTGCCAGTTTACGAGTTTATTTAAGAAGTATTTACTTCAATAAATTTCACCCAATTTAACTAAGGTTTTACATAGGGAAAAGGTATTCTGTTTTCTACTTAAATGGCAATCAATTGTGTGTAAAGGATAGGTACTTACGGGAGGGTTATGACAGGTGATTTCTCTGATTGTAGTTCACTGGGTTTTTAATTGCGAGCTAATTTTGTGCACTGCGACTGCGTTCCGTATAGTAATATATGACTGAACGGTGATTGGTAAGTTGTAAGAGCAGGAGGGGGGGGGGGGGAAAGGAAGCAATTCATTGTTTTAGAATAAACTTGTATTCCCAATAAGAAAAAAATCTAAAAAAACCTGCTTTGTTGTCAGTTGTAAAGTGGCGCAAACGGTTAGCTAAACGTACATAGCTCGAGCACACAGACATGCCCTTCTAATGGTTTATCTCTTCAGTGGTCCTAGTTCACCCGTGTGTAAAGCTTTTTTATCAAACTTCCCACCGATCCTTACGTCATTATTTCCATATTACATAAAGCTCACTCTTCAACAATATCCTCGTAAAATTCCGGATATTTTCGTTATTTTAATTAATTTTCCGATTAAATACATGGATATTATGCGCAAATTTTGCTATTCCCAAACACATTCATTAAAGCACACACTATAATATATTTTTATTAATACATATACTAGGATTAAATAATGGCTTTTCCAATAAAACGTGTTCCTAATTATGTTCTCTATGTGCAAACTGTATCTAAATTTCTCTAAATAAATAGTGTTAATCTCAAGTAACCTACCAGGTAAGTATGATCCTGTATATTTTCTGCCTTTAGAGAGAACAAAAAAAAAATACATGTAGGTACATTTTTACGCAGCATTGCTTTTATTTGTCAAAGGCATCGTATATATTATAGTTTTGTATCACTGATCGAAGAACCGGTGGATGCAATTTTTTAACCATAAGTTGTTTCGTCTAGTCTGTAGTTAGAAGTAAGATTGTAGAAATCTTACTAATATTATTAACGCGAAAGTTTGTATGGATGTATGTGTGTTTGTTACTCTTTCACGCAAAAACTGCTGAATGGATTTTAATGAAACTTTACAATAATATAGCTCATACGTCAGAATAACAAATAACATATAAGTTTTATAAAGATAGTTATTTTCAATATATTAAAAATAATAATTATTGTTTAATAGAAAAAGTCTAAATTTGAGGATGACATTTTGCAAAACAATCAAATTTCTTCTTCAAACTTCGCAAAATCACTTTGTGGTGACATTTTTAATTAAATGAAACAAAAAAACTTGGTTGATACATGGTTATTTGTTTTATTTAATCAATCAAATTTCATTTATCAAGTACTAGCCTAATACTTTGAATCGAATAAAAAATTATAGATATTTAAAATAAATAGGTAGAAACATAGATGGACCTAGGAAAAGAAAATAGGCTAATAGAAGTACTAGCTTGTACATTGTAAATTTGTATAGAGCCCTTGAGGTGATTTTTCACAAGAACGGCGCTATAAAAATCATCCAATTATTATCATTTATTTGATAGTGCCGTGAAGCAATCAGATTTTATAGAAACCGAACCGTAGTTATAATCTGCCGTATTTAGATCGTAAAGATCCACACAAGGCATCGGAATTTATTTGCCCGTTAGATTTCAGTGATTTGCGGAGCGTTTTGTTGTCGGAATAATTTATCGCAGGAGCCCTGGAGGTAATTTCATAAGACAATTAGGAATATTAACATGGAGAAGGCTTGCCTTCCTACATTTAATTCGTATTTTGCTCTGAATGTAAAATTAACCGGATTATTTGATGTTTTACGAAGGATTTACCAGTCAATTGTAATTTTGTATTAATGTGCTTTCTAAAATAATATAAAATTACAAGGTGGCGCACAAGTTGTCACCTGATATTCCTTGGCTGTAATTTTATTTATAAATAAAAAAAATTGTAATAATTTTCTAATATATTTACTAAATATCGTAATTTTATTTCTATTAAGTTGAAAAATTATATCGGCCAAGGGGCCGCCGCCAGAATTGTAACCATACGGGCTTTTTTTTTAAATATGTTTATTCAGTTTTAATTTTACAATATTTTATTTTACAAATCTTACGAAACTGATCAATCAGTTTGATTGTAAGAAATCTCTCATTTTTTTCTAATTATTTAATACAGTATACTTTTCAGTTTTACATAGTAAATATAAATATAATAATACTTAATATTAAAATACTAATTATTACGACAAACTAATTTTTATAATGTTTATGAATTGCGTTGTAGTAAAAATATTTTACACAGTACCTACAAACATACGGTGAGAAAAAAATAGAAAGGAACTATATTATTTGATTTCATATTCTTCGGAGGTAGAAAGATTTAACTTTTGTTTTGATTTTTGAATAAGATGTCTCATTTTTGATATTTTCAGGTAATGCGTTAAATATTTCCGGAATTTTATGCCTTTTTGTTCTATCTCCGTATACATTTTGAGATTTATTGATAATAAACATTTGTGCTTCTCTATGCCTAGTAGGGTAGTTGTGGTTTACAGGTTTTTTGAATTCTGTACTCCAGAATTCATCTAGCGTTAATTGGTAATTTACCTTACTGTGTATAGAGAGGACATTACACAAGGAGAACATTTTTTTATAATCACCTTCACATAACTGGACTTTTTTTTTGCCTGATATCAATTTAAGGAAACGGATTTGTAATTGTTCTATTTTATTGAAGTATGTTTTGTACGTTAATCCGTAACTATTTATTCCGTATCCTATAATTGATTCTGCTAATGCGTTGTATATACAGTATAATATATTTTTATTAACAAAATTTTTTAGGTGGTAGAATTTTTCTAATATGGATCTTAATCTATTACATACATTTTCAATATGATTAGACCAGTTAAAGTTGACATCTATTGTA
Source organism: Limnephilus auricula (assembly GCA_951813805.1). NCBI lineage: Eukaryota > Metazoa > Arthropoda > Insecta > Trichoptera > Limnephilidae > Limnephilus > Limnephilus auricula. The sequence continues at coordinate 7,917,081 of OX638402.1, read as the reverse complement.
AGACCAAGGTATGTATATTGATTTATGGCATTTTCCATCACTCTTCCGGCAATAGGTTTTTGCATTCTTAACCGATATGCTTTTTGAGGGCTTCAAGAGTCTGAAACTTATTGATATATCGTCGACGGCAATCCATCACCGCGTAAATCATTTTCCACCACTTTTCAGGAGAGACATAAAACCACTTTTCTTAATATATTTACATCGAAATCGCGGCAAACCATTTAATTTTTCATGTTCAATTGTCTTTTCAATTATGTATTCAAACAAATATACGTTTTTGCCCGAAAATAAAATAATAAATGACTTAAGCGGTGATGTTCATTAAAATACGGCAAAAGTTTTGACTAACGCGGAAATGTATTCTTGTTGGGAGGTAGGTATATAATATATTATAGTTTTAAAACATGGAAATGTGGAAACAAAAAAAAAAATAATAATAATATTTTACAACGAAGTTATGTTATGTTAAGTTATTATATTTATGTTTCATGACATTATTTAGACAAATAAAATAGTAGATAGGTACCTAATCATAAAAATACACAAAATTATTAGTTACTCAATGACAGCGATAATCATCAACGTAAAAATAAAGCACATACATTTTTTAATTAAAAAAAAAATTAACTTACATTGTAGGTACCTCGTGTAATGTTAAAAATACACAAAATTAAAGCCATTGATACAGTAATGAATCATAATAGCTATGACAATCTTGCGGCATTACAGATTTTAGTTCCTGTAAATGTTTCCACTTGGATTCTTTTATTTTAATTCTATCTTTGTAAAGTTTTGGAATAATATCATTATAATTTATATTATTCGACAATTTTGGTCGTTGTGGCAATTCGACAAAATCGTCTTCGAAGTTTGTTTTAAAACGAATGATCCCATCTGATGAGTATTGTAATACACGTAGGTTATTAACAGTTTGATCACTTACCTGCCTGGCCTGATTGAATCGTATAAAAAAGTTTTTTTTTTGCATAATTCAAAAAGAATTCGAATGTCAGTATTTGAACGTCGTATGGCTTATTAGGAGGTTTTCGAGCCAGTTTAGTGATGGTTTAGTGACTTGCGCATACTGACTTGGTAGGTATATTTCTTGTTTTTTTAATTTATTTTAGATTCTACTGTGTACTGAGTCATATTACATGTAGGTATGTCCCTTCTCTAAGAATTTTTGTGTAATGATGATTTTGAATTTCATGGAGAGACGAAGCAAAGCATTACTGAGGATCACATTCCTATTTTGATAGCCGCATCCATCGCTATAAATTATAACTCGATGAGCAGGGGCTTTGTTTAATTCTCCTAAAATGTAATCAATAATGCAGGAGGTGAATACAGATGCCTCCAGTCCGGCTTGGGTTTCGTCAAACCAATATGTCATTACAGCCTTACTTGCCAAGTAAAGTAATTCAATTTGATTAAAAAAAAAGCACAAATCAAAAAAGAATAAATCAGCGCGTATCTCACGTTTTCCGATACAATGGAACGAATCATTGCGAAGTGTATCAGCGCGTAAGTCCATAATGATTAATAATAATGTCTACCGTATGCACAAAACAATGTTTGCAATATATAATTACTTAGTCTCATAAAACATACCTTTTGTAAGACTTCCGATGAACAAAAAACACATAAATATTTAAAAAAAAACGTTGTAATCAGCGAAATAACGCGTTGCGGCAATGACGGTTGGTCATCGACTGAGATAGGCGATGATTTTACCGAAACGGAAGGTAAATGAGATGCGCGATGATACTATTTTCGTTGTAGGACTATTTCCTTACATTGAAAAAATCCTATAATAATCCCACCGATGTAGGTTTATGACCGCCGTCGAATGGCATTTCAGAATGACTTACGCGGTGATGTTACATACGCGGTGATGGAATGCCGTCGACGATATACTCTTGACCTTAAGAAACCCCACAAAAATAAGTTTAGAATGGTTAAATCAGGCGACCTTGCCGGCTAGTGCAACTAGAGTTTGATTTGCACTGGCCGGTATCAATAAAAAAAAAACAATTTTCCGCATTCTTGAGGAGTATAGCAACTAATGTTTTATTGACGTGTATTTTGTAACTGTTTACTTCAAAAATGTTAAAACAAAAATAACAGTTGCCGCCATTTGCAAAAATAATGGCATTTTTCGTTAGGGTGATGACTTTTGCGCCGCCCTCTAAATACATGCCTTATTATCTTTCGATTTTTTTATAGCAAGTTTAGATGGTGATGATTGATGATTAAAGAGCTTGTTTGAAGGATTAAAGTTGAATCATATTAATAATATAATTGGATGCTATAAGATTTTTTTGTACGTAGGTACATCTCGTCATTTTCACACCGTCATAAATGCACTAAAATGCAATTAAATTATGTGTATTTAAAAATAAGCTTACGACAAGAATATATTGTTTATTTCAAATTACCTTCAATCTATCAATCTATACATGGAGTCCGGAAACTCGCGGTACAAATGGGAGACTGTTGAATTTCCATCACACGGAGGATCTAAAAAATGTTATCGATTTAAAAAAAAAAATCGATGTGTTAAATTGTGTCTGTTTTTTAAAGGATTAAAAAAAACTTTAGAAGTCGTGTCTACGCTTCGACGCAATTTAAAACATATTCATTGATACTAAACCTAGTAATACTAATTCTAATTCTAGTGTTTAATTCTTATTTACTTATTTTATTTATTTATTCATTTTCAACGCCCTTACGGGCTTTTACATAGTAAGTGTATGATATGATATATACAGAGACACAATGTTTGGATAAAAAAAAGATCAACTTAATATGAACATTACATAAATAGTAGGTATGAAGGTAAATTAAAGTAAAAATAATATATTATAGGAAAAGGAAAGAGAGAAAAAAAAACAAAACAGAAACCATTTTTTCAGTTGTAGACAGCATAGAAATGTAGGTTAAAATATTATTTTTTTAGCTGAATAATATGTGCTATGGAAAAAGAAAGTAGAGGAACAAGTTTTTACATTTTACATAGATAAAAAAATATATCCGACATCCTTATGTGATGCTCCATTTTGAAAAAAAAATTATGTGAAGAAGCCCAAAATAATAAACTACGGGTTTTACAAAATAGGGGGATGAGGTTGATTTCAAAATGCAACATTTTTACTATAGTTTAGATTATGTTACAAAATTTAAATATGATGACAGCCAAACAACAAATAATATTTATATAATACGAACAATGATATAAAAGGTTAAAAATAACATGCTCCCAAATGCAAAGTAATAATGATAATGTTCACAATATTATCCTACGAGAAGACGCAGAGATTCGACGCAGGCTTCCCAAAACTAAAATTTCGTGCACACAAAACAGCATGTTTTATAAAGGGCAAAAGCTTTATAATAATCTACCTATCCAATGCCGTAAAGGAAGCTTCAAGCCTTAGCACTTTTCGTAGAACATGTGCTTTATACGTAAAAAATAATTTTTGATTTGAATACTAACATACTCACCAATATTATTTGAGTCATCTGTAAGATGATTCGGCGGATACCGCAATTATAAGTAAGGGGGCAAAACAAAAACACAAACAGATCAAATAAATAAACGGAAACATTGAAACTCAACTGTGTTTAAATTAATAAAACTCCAACGAATCATTGGGCTTTCTACACAATTCAGTGGTTCATAGAATAAGGGGGTTCATAGAATCCAGTGGCTCACAGATGCTCAGCCTGTGAATGTGCACTGGGCAATGGGCAATGGGAAACGGGCAATGGGCAATGCCGAGTGGAGAGTGCAGAGTGTGCAGGGTAAGCTTTAAGCCCCTAATCACCGGCTATAGTTCAATGCTGGCTGCATTTCGATCTCTGTACCGTTACCTGGGAAATCCAGCGATTAGTTACGGCTGATCGGGTGCAATGGTGTGAATGTATTTGCGGAATGGTCGTCAAAGCGCTTCCGAATGATCTCGCGCTATCACCGGCCCAGGGCAGTGGTACTGTACGAGTATTCTCGGATAGCAAACTGCTACATTAGAGGAAACCTTTTTGATGAATGCAAGGGACGATTGGTTTTGACAGGATGAGTCATGAATGTGTGAACGTATTAATAAGCATATCAACGTTGGCGTTATCTAAAATTTGTTTTGAAACATGATTTTTTTCCATAGATATTTCATAAATAGACATTGGATTTTGATGTATTTGATATTTGCATATGCAAATGCATATAACTCTCTAATTACGGCGTTAATGCATATTTTAGCCTTTTTTCCCAATCGTGCATATTTCGTTGGTCAATTTGACAGTTCTGAGGCCATTTCAATTAAGTCAAGCTAGCTAGCATTTGAAAACGCATCCATTAAACAGAATATCGCGCTCATCTCAACACATTTCCACAAGTTATCAGATGCCATAAAAAATTGGAAACCAAAAACTTTCCTCCATTTAAATCAGTAGAAATACTGGAAACAATGATAGAACTCGCCAACGCCCTTCCTAATTCAATATCAGAAAAGATTCGTAAAAAGTTAGACGCTATTTTGCTTAAAAACACGAAGAACATTAACGGCACAGGTCCTGCCTAAACAGGTATCTCCAGAGAAGGTTCCAAATTTAGAATTTTGTCCAATGACGTCAGTTGACGTAGAGAGGTCCTTTTTTGGCGTACAAAATTAATACTGGGTGACAAGCGTCACAACTTTAAGATCGAAATTTTGGAAAAAATACTTAATTGTATATTATCACAAAAACTATGCATAATTTTAAGAATATTTCGCTGTTTTTGTACCGTCTTCAATTATAATATAAAAAATAAAAATAGTTTTTGATTTTGCATTGTGCATATTTTGGGCATATCAAGAGTTTTAGTGCATATTATGGCCCTTTTTAGTGCATATTTGCAAGCATATTTTGGCACTTTGTTAGTGCATATAATCCGATGTCTATTCATAAACAATATTTCAAATAAAAAATTGCTGAACTTTAAAACTACAATCATGGTGTTTGCTGGAATGGGATGATAATATGTGTAGGAAAAATTAAGGATGCAAGGAAAAAGGATACCAATTACTTACCACTACACCTTTGTGATGGAGCACACAATACAATAACAATATTGTTGTAGAGTTCCACAGCGATACCTCGAGGTAATTATCGCCACAATATTAAAACTTTGAGACACCCACTTCACTATTAGAGTTTTATTTTTATTTTTTTTATTTTTTATTTTTTTTTTATTGAGTTAGTTTATACTACATGAATATAAACTAATAAGCACAATGTAACATTTCATTTGATAAATTTAAATATTTTTACAGTAATCATAACATTTCTTTTTAAATACATTCATTCTTTCTTCATTCTTCATAGTTTCAGGCATTTCATCATACATCTTTAGTCCTCTGTACATTATGCAGTTCTGTGATTTTGATTTCTTCATTTGTGGCAATCGAATTCTGTTTATATTTCTTGTTTCATAGTTATGAACGTCTCTATTAAAAACAATTTCATCCTTAAAGTATTTTGGCATTTGGTTTTTCATAATTTTATGCACAAAAATTAATACATTAAGTAATAGTCTCTTTTTTATTGGAATCCAATTTAGTTCCTCTCTCATTTGATTAATCCTTGCGTATTTGCCTTTCCCCAGTATACATCTCATGGCTTTGTTTTGTATAACTTCTAGTTTGTTCAAATTACTTTCATTGGCCAAATATAACATCGTAGAGCAGTAGTCCAAATGTGGAGCAACGATAGTTTTATAAATGAGCTCCGTAGTGTTTCTATTTAATTTACGTCTTAGTCTTCTAAGAAAATTTACCTTTTTTGATACCTTTTTTAACACATATTCAAAGTTTGCTGTGAAAGTCAGTTTTGAGTCGAGTATTACACCCAGGTATTTGATTTCATTTACTTTTCCAATTTTTTCACCATTAATTGTCAAATTTAACCCTGTGTTACACGTTTTATTGCCTATTTCCAAATATTTTGTTTTGTTTACGTTCAGTTTCAACTTGTTTACTTTCAGCCATTTTGCTATATTTTGTAGGTCTTCGTTTATTTTGTTAATTGCTTCTATGTAATCTTCACACGAAATATAGATTAAGGTATCATCTGCAAATAGTCTAATTTTGCAATGTTTAATAGTTTTGATAATATCATTTATGTAAATTATAAATAGAATTGGACCTAATACTGACCCTTGCGGAACACCAAGGTTGTTTTCTATCGGTTCTGATTCTGAGCTTTCAACTTTCGTTACCTGTTTTCTATTCTGGAGATATTCTTTGAATAGATTCAGAGCTACTTCAGAAAGACCAATGTCTTCTAGTTTTTCCAATAGTATTTTCCTTTCTATCGTTTCAAATGCTCTTTTGAAATCTAAGAATACTGCAATGGTGATTTTTTTTTTGTCTGTTTCTTTCTTCCATGTATCAATCACTATGTTTATCGCCGCTTCGCAAGAGTTGTTGTTTCGGAATCCTGATTGCTCCTCACATAATATGTTATGTTTTTCCAAATACTCAACGAGTTGTTTTTTATTACAATTTCTAGTACCTGTTCGTATTTTGGTAACATATTTATTGGTCTAAATTCTTCACATTTTCTGGTATTAACGACTTTCGGAATCGGGATCACAATAGATGTTTTCCATGTGTTTGGAAATCTTCCACTTCTTAATGATTCATTTATTATATCCAGTAGATGAGGTCCTATCACTGGCATTGCATCTCTCAAAACTGTAAAACTTATTCCATCTGGACTCTCTTTTGATTTGGTGCTATTAAGAATCTGTAAAAGATATGTTTCATCAATCTCTTTAAACACAAGTTTTTCTCGGTTTAGCCGAACATTTCTCACGTAGATGTCTTTCTTCAGGATTGGTATACTCTGATGCAATTCTATTATGCTGTTTACGAAATATTTGTTGAAGCAGTTCTGTACGGTACCCTGTATTTGATGTGGGAATTCAATGTCGTATTTCATCCCTTTATCTTCGGTTTGTAGTAATCCTTTTATGGTTTTCCACATTTTTTTAGTATCTCCTTTTTCAGAGATAATTTTGTTTTTGAAGTAATCGTTCTTGCAACTTTTCAATTGTTTTGTGTATTTATTTCTCATATTTTTGAATGCTTTCCAGTCTTGAGAGTTTCTTGAGATTTTTGCAATTTTGTATAATCTATCTCTTTCATTTTGTGTCGTTTGTAGTTCTATATTATACCATTTATTTGTTCCTCTTATTTTAGTAGTTTGGATCGGTGTTAACTTATCAATTACTTCTTGTAGATTATTTATTAAAGATTTAGACTTTTCGTTGTATTCCATTTGATGAAGTTCATCCATATCACCCAGAAGTTCAATTAATCTTTCACTGCTATATTTTTTATAGTTTCTGTATTTTATTATTTTGCTGGTTTTCGTCTTATTTCTTTTTATGTTATCTGTAATGTGGATAAGGTTATGATCGGTTATTTTTGGTTCATCAAGAACTTTTACATTCAAATCCAATCTATTTGATATGACAAGGTCAATTAACGTACTGGATTTATCTGTTATTCGTGTCTCATTTTTAACAAGTTGTTTCATTCCCAAAGTTTGAATAATTTGTTTTAGTCTTTTAGTGTATGTATCCTTTAAGTTTTTGAAATTTATATTGAAGTCACCAGTTAAAATATTATCTTCTTCTTCTTGGAGATTTAGGGTGCACCAGTTCTCTATAAATGATAGAAAGTCTTTGGTACTTGCATTTGGAGAGTGGTAAATTACTCCATAAACTCCTTTTTTATATCCCGAAGTTATCCTTATTGCTAGTATCCAGCAGTTCTTTTCATACTGTGTGTTGGAAATTACTTCATATAGTATGTCTTTTCTAATAATTATCACTGCCCCTCCTGTATGTCTACTGTAAGAATCACAAGAGTAGCACATTCATTTGTAGACATAGGAAAAGGTAGAAGTTGAGGAGAGAAAAAAATTATTGTCATCAATGGTCAGCTTTATATAGCGCTACTTTAAGATAAAATCACAAAGGTAAGATAAAGGTTAGGAAATACGTGGCTTTGCAGATATATCAACTAAACCAACTAACCAAAGCCATTTTAAGAAAATTGGTGAATCTTCTTATAACGATTTCTCTCCTGTATATAAAGTATATAAGTATTTCTTTCATAGCTACAGACCTCCAAATAACGCAATTCATTTCATGAACTAGTAGTATCATGGTATAGAGAAGATTACAAGAAATACCACGTCTTCATTATCATCATTCTTTGCATTTTCCATTAAGAACTGTGTTGGCATCGCGTTTGGGTCCCACCCAGGCGTCGTGTGTTCGACTCCTTATACCTTCTTTTATATACAACATTTCAAATGGAAATACGCACAAAACTCCTTGCTCGGGCGTATCAACGAATCTTATATTGCACTTAAGAGAATTTGACATTTTCCACTGCACCCTTAAAGCAAGTCAAATTAAGAGCTGGAAGTTATATTGGGAAATATCGGAATTAAAGAATCTGTTATGGTACTCGGGGATACAAACATAAATTTATTAAATTATCAGGAATCAATTGTAATGCAATATGAAAACCTAATGGCCAAATTTGAACTTTTAAAATGTATTTATGATGTGACCCGTGAAGCCGTAATGATTAACTATGTAACGGCTACATGTCTAGATCATATCTATGTAAGAGTGAGAGAGACAAATGAAATCTGCTCGTGCGTCACTACCTTATTGCAACCACGATTCGTTTCTCTACGTATGAGACAGGTACCTCCAGTAAATCGCACCATGCGACATATACTGTAATATCGGAAAAAAAATTGGATCTACTGATTGAAATCACTGATTGGAATGAAATACTAAACATAATGGAACCTAACTTAATATATGAAGAAATAAAATCTAAATTTAAATATATTTACGAAAAAAGTACCATAACAAAATCAAATACAAACAAAAATCGTAATAACCAAAAAGACTGGATAAATTATAACCTAATTGAAAATATAAAAATACGAGACACACTATGGAGAAAATGGAAAAACACACCTAACAATAAAACATATGAAATCGAATACAAAAAATACAGAAATAAACTAAATGAAAAAATATTAAACACAAAAAAATATACTATAATAATAAATTTAATCATTGCTTCAAGGACATTAAAAAAAACATGGAATGAAGTAAATCAAATATTGGGAAGGAAAAATAAATCTGATTGTGATGAAATCATATCTAAATATTTCTTAAATTCTCAAACTTCGGATGTGGTATTAGAAAACTTTGTAAATTTCTTTGACGAGGGCGTAAATCAGTTATTGCACAAATGTAACGTTCGAGCGTCTGAGTGGAAGCATGAACATTTGCAACATTCAATGTACCTACCAAGAGCTAATACAAAACAAACTGAATGCATTCTCGGAAGAATGAAAAATTCTAAGACACCGGGCATGGATCTAATTCGCATGTATGATCTAAAAAAACATGTAAAATTATTTAGTCCTATAATTACACATTTAATTAACAGAATTGTTGACACAAGCATCATTCCAGCTGAACTAAAATGCAGCATCATAAGGCCGATTTATAAAAATGGAGATCACACAGTTATAAATAAGTATAGACCTATTTCATTATTACCTGCATTAGAAAAAATCTTAGAAAAATATATATCAATAAATTTGGATAAATATTTAAATAAATTGGGCATTATTGATAAATGTCAGTATGGATTCCAAAAAAATAAAAACTGTGATAAATTGCTCGAAAATTTTTCTAATTATATAAACTCTCAGCTTAACTCTAGAAAACATGTACTAGTATTATTTATCGATTTCTCAAAAGCTTTCGATACACTTAGCCATACACAATTAATCAAGGTACTTGAAATCATAGGAATCCGTGGTAAACTCCTATCATTTTTCAAAAACTATTTAACAAATAGAAAAATGTATGTAAAGATTTTAAATAAATTAAGTAATTTTAGATTTATCAAATCAGGAGTACCTCAAGGGTCAATTTTAGGCCCTAAATTATACATTATATATGTTATTGCCTTGTCTAAACTTTTTAAAATAGCCCGTAGATTCATTTTTGCAGATGATACTGCACTAGTTGTATCAAATGAAAACCCAGAAACAGCTATTATAGAATTACAAAGAGACTTCAACGAGCTACTCAAATGGTCTCATGATGTAGGACTAATTATTAATGTCAAAAAAACTAAATGTATGTATATAAGATCACCGAGTTTGAAAATGTGGAATTTACCTAAAATAACTGCACATAATTTTGAATGTATACATAGAAAAATTGATAATATTTGCTACTGTGAAAAAATTGATTTTATAAATGAATATACCTACCTTGGCATAATCGTCGACAATAACTTTAAATGGGATAAACAAGTGATCAAAATTTGTAACCAGCTCCGATGTTTGGCGAGTAATTTTTATAAATTAAAATTTGTTTTGCCTCGATGCACTCTCAAACTTATATATTATTCTATGGTCGAATCCATACTTAGATATGGAATTCGAACCTGGGGACACTCGAGCATAATTAATATCAAATACATTCAAAACTTACAAATTGCCATAATTAAAAAAATTGTCAAACCTAGCATATATAAACAAAGAAACAACTTAAAATTACTGTATGGGTCTGAGGGCATACTTCCAATTAAAGGGCTTCTCTGGTACATAATAATTATGGACAATTCAGGAGAAAGCGCGTATAAAAAGTTATTGGTGCATAGTCACACAACAAGATTTACCGAAAACGAAGGCTTAAAAATACCACGAATATCAAATAAGTATGGTAGCAGAACGCTCGAATATATGATACATTTAATATACAACATATTTCATAAAACATTAAATTTAAAAAAAATGAGAAACCCTGCCCTAAACTGACAAAAAAGTGGCTAATAAATGAAGAACAAATTTATCTTTCCTAAATCTTATATTAGGTATAAATATTGTAACAAGCTAAATTGTATTGTGTAATAATATTGAATGGTAGAACCTACAGACAAGCTGATCTTTCACAGCTTTGTGGGACTACCCATATTTTATACTGTATTACATGTAATTATATGCAAATTTAATAAATAAATATTTAAAAAAAAAAAAACTCTACAATGTACTAAAATCGAAAGTATCATTTCTGAATTGTTTATTATTTTCTTTTTAATAATTTTTGACTCACACTACGTACTATTATCTATATATATATATAAAAATAAATTCCTGTTTCCCTTGGTCACGCCATAACTTTAGAACGACTTCACCTATTTCATTCATCTTTTTTTCAAAGTTTTCTAATACTTTGTAGAAGGACAAAGAAGGACACAAAGAAGGACACAAAGAAAAATTAAGAAAATTGTGCAGAAAATTATGCAGAAAAAAAACTTAACGACTATTTCAACTTCGTGAGTTTGACAGTTAATGCGTTTGTTATATTGAGATATTTCCAATAATATTCATCCGATTGCGATATCAATTTGGTGAGTTGTTGTGGACATGCCCGTGAAGGTTTCTATATAGCAATATTTCTATATTGGCGAGTTCTGGAGTTATTAATTTGTAAAAAAAAAAATCCATCGCGAACACGTGAGTTGTTTCAACAATGGATGTATTTTATGTAGCTTAGCGTCAGGGAAAAAAGGTGGATGGGGGGGGGAGGATCGGTGAGAGGAAGAGGGGAATGAAGGAGGGGTGAATCGCGGGAGGGGGACGAGGGAGGGGTAAGGCGGAGAAGGTGGTAGGGGACTTCATGAGGAGGGAGGTTAGTGAAAGGGAGGGAATTCGGGAGGGGTAGAGGGGAAAGAAACAGCGGTGGTCGCAGAAGAGAGAATGAGGGAGGGGGAAGGCGGAGATGATGGAAGGGGAATTCGTGAAGGGGGAGGTTCGCGAAAAGGTTGGTTGGGGAAGGTGAAAAGGGAACGCGGGAGGGGAAGAAGTGGCGGAAGGAGAACGGGGACGAATGGGAAAGGACATGCAGGGATAAACAATTTCTTAATTAAAGTGGCATTGCTACGCAAGCCGGGTATCAGGTAGTAACTTATAACTTTTGATTAACTCTAAGTATCTAACCACAACAAAATATTATTTTTTTCACATGTTCTACAATATGGGCCATGTAATGATTTAAAATATTATATAATAAACTATATGAGGACGATAAAAATAGTACATAATAAAAAAAAAATAAAGAAAGGTTATATCCTCTGCGTAAAATAACACAATTCAATTGCCTTGGCATGTACATAATATTATCATCATTTTCAGTCTAGCTGTCAAATATGAATAAATTTATGAAATATTTTGACATAATATGATATTTAAAATTATGACGAAAACTGTGCATATAATATGAACCATGTGAGAAAAACTGTGCATATAATATTAAGCATGTGAGAAAAATGCGTTAAAATTCAATTTTCTGGCATAAAATAATTAATGCTTGCCATAAATATATTCTTATAATAAACGAAATATTTTTTCCTACTTTGTTTAAACAGTTTTTATCGATTTTCTCAGAATATACTCAGTCTCACATGGTTCATATTCTATATGCATCGACGATATGTAATATTGAAAATATTAAATCAAATTAAAAAAAATACAACCCTATGTTTCCTAAAAAAACAAAAATATACAAAAAAAAAACCTATAAAATTTTATCAAATTACACACCATACACATTATTTTTGTTTTCGTATTTTAATCGCGGAATGTTTTTTAATAAAATAACTACATGGACTTAAACAGATTACTGCATACTGCATAGTGTAATACATCTCCCCAAACATGGCATGATTTTAAATCCAATTGTACTGCAATTCCGCGCGGAGACTGTGGACTGTACCGATTGTACGGAACCTCCCAGGCGAAATTAGTTTAGTTCCTGAACCGGACCGAAATTCAGATCCCTGACAAGAAATGTTAGGCCACCAATCATTCCGGACCAGGGGTGGATGTGTTTATTTTCAATTTAACGTAAAGACATAAATCACCGGACCCGCTGACAGCGGTCACCCGCCGCTGCGAGCTACACCATTGATCGTAAATCCCAACAAATACCTCGAATTCTGAACAAAAAAAAAACAATCAAGGTCGGATCCCTGTGAATTTCCGACATAATTAATTAAGTGGATTATTCTATTTGGAAACGTAATCAAATATTTTTTTGCGAATTTACGTTTTGTTAGGAGTTATTATCTAATTGGTTTACAGGATATTAATAACAAACCACGATTTTTGATATTAACCTCATAAAGGAGATTTTTATATTAACCCCACATAGGTGGAGAGAAAATAATTTCCCTCCAAATAATTTTCATCCCTGCCTATATCATCTTTGGGGATACCGTGTGGAGCAGTGGTTCCGAAAATGGTCCGATGGACCCCCAGGGGTACTCAGGATCACAAGCACAAGATTATGTATAAATATAACTTTTTTATTAATATGGAAGTTATTTAACATTTTCCCAATTTTCGCCTGATTTTTTTTAATTTTTAGTATTGTCGCGCTCGCTCCGATGTTCGTATTGTCGCATCTCTCCTTCTTATTCTTTTTGGGCGGGTACCATTGTCCTTTAATAAGTAACCTATAACCACTCGAGCGCTTTTTGCCACATTATGGCACTATTTCCAAAACCTCGGATTGCTTTGTTGCCAAAATGTGGCAAATTTTAAATTTTTTTTTTTATTAAAACGATTGTATAATATATTGTACATTCAAAATATAACTAAATAAATATTCTCTAGATTCTTTAAAATGTTTTAAGGTTAAAGATTTAATTATATTTTTTTTATAAATCCTACAAATATGTCATAATAGATAAAAGATAGGGGAATTCATTGGCTACATAAAACTATAATCAGTTTGTATATCTCCATACTCAAATTCGGAGGTATGATTTTTTTAATGTGGGCTGAAAAATTTCCTTTAGCAATCCGAGAAAAAATATTTTAATTGCTCTGTCGCTCCAGTGGTTAATAAGTCGCCAAGCGTAGCGAGCCACTTGGGGTGGCCTGTGGCAGAGGTATTGGTTATCCAATATATGGTACCCATACCCGTCTCCCTAATTGATTTTTGTTTTTAAAGGTAAATTCAAATATTGAAACGGTATTTTAATCAAATTATATCGATTTGAACTCATGAAGACCGCACGATGGCTGCTTAAATAATAACTGGGTATATTCACCGCTAAACGGGTATGCAAATCTTCATTTTTTATTGAAGAATAAAATTTTATCCACATGACTTTGCAGCTAGATGATAGCGTCATGGGGATATTTTTCCAAAACTGTTTTCCAATAGCTATGCATTTATAAGTAGTCCCAGTGAGAGCTCGTACTTAATTCCTTCTTGTTTGAAAACGAAAAAGTTAGTGAATGCTAGAACGATGACGTGACGTACGATCTATCGATGAAATTAGTATATATTGTGTCGCAATAATAATATAAAAACCATCTATTTTTTCTTCAAACTTCGCAAAATCACTTTGTGGCGTCATTTTGAATTAAATTAAAACAAATAAATTTATTTAAACCACTAATATAATCACAATTACCTACATGTTTCAAAACCGATGGTTTCTTCGGCAGGGTAGTAAATACATCTATTTTAGTTGAATTTTAAATTTGGGTATGTATATCAATGTTAATGAAGAGACAAATTCTAGAAGCGTGATATTATATAACGATGTTATATAATATCAGATGAGATCCCAGACAGGCCAGCGAAATTAGATATAATTGATCAAATTCATCTGAATTCAGGCACACAAACACGTACACTTCACAAACATTTCTCTCAAAAGACATAAAACATAACAATTTCGGTTGTCTGTGCGATTTTCGTGCGTGAAATCTGGTTCAATTAACTCAAATTTGCTTTGAATGTATGTGTCATTTACAAAATTGGAACTGATTGTCAAGGATTCAGAAATGCAATAAAGTACCCACATCAAATTTTTATTTTTTTATTTGTTTGTTTGTTTGTTTGTTTGTTTGTTTGTTTGTTTGCGGGATGGCGGATAGGAATTAAGGAGGGAGGATTCGCGGGAGTGGGGATGAGGGAAGAGGATGACGGAGAAGGTGATAGCGGAATTCGTGAGGAAGGGATTCGCCAGAAGGGGGACAGCGGGAGAGGGATAAGGGAATGCGGGGAAGGTGAAAGGGGGAAGTGGAAGGGGAAGGGGATGCAGGTGGGGATTAGGAGGTGGAAGGAGAACGGGGACGAATAGGAAAGGATACGAAGGCAGAAACAATTTATTTATTTAAGTGGCATAATATTTTTAACAGAAAATTAATTAATATCCATCCTTGGTGGAGCTAATGTAAAAAAAAAGGTTTTAGCTTAGGTTGGCTTAGCGGTGACTTCAGTCCCTGGTAAGGAAGGATTGATCCTCAGTCAAAGCAAAAAAAAACAAATTGGTTACTAGCCGGATGCAGAGATGGCAAATAGGTCAAAAATTGAAAGTATGTACCGTAGTAATAAAAACTTAGTTTGTTTTTTTTTTATATCTGGAAAACGTGCCCTAAATTATTCACAATAATTTATAAAATCACTAGTATTTTTTCGACACACGTTTATAATAAACTAGCCAGTACCCGGCATGCGTTGAAATACCACTCAAAGAAAGTACCTGTTTTATTTCTTTTTATTGTTTTTTTTTTTAGATTTACAGAATTTGTGTAAGTGTTTTTATAAATAAAAATGCAATTTTATTATTAGGTGTTTTCCCTTCCAAAGAAAGCCACGAGAACATTTTTTAATTTAATTATCTTTGAAAAAACGTTAGGTATAACGTATATTACCATTCAGTCAATTGAATTCATTCAGGAATTGCATTGATTTATCCAATATTACTGCAAACATTGGGTGATCGGAATGAAAAAAGATTAAAATAATATATTCCTTCACCGATGCGATGGGAAATCGAATCCAACTGGGATCAATATTGACACTAGACAATAGGTGCACTGGGAGCATGTCGGAGCAATAGCAGTGGATATATAACGGTGCATTGGTGAGAGCTAAAGCTGCAGATATAGCTGGATAAGTTAGAGCAGTGATAAACAACCTTCAGCCCGCGAGCATTTTTTTAAATGGCCCGCTTGGCAAAATAAAATATAAAAAAATTTGCGGAAAAAAATATTCAACGATTTGTATTCTGTTTTCCAAAAGCGTTTACCGGAATTCATTATTATTTCTTCAAAGAATTGAATGGTATTATTATTATTTTTATATTAATATTACAAAAATATTGTGTGTTGTCCTCCAGACTAGAAGTTCATCTGTGGTGTGGAGGACAATCTTCAATTTCTTTTTATGTAGTGTGTCCTTTAGTTTAAAAATATCGTTTAATTTTAAATTATAATCTCACATCTGCTTCAAATGAATAAATATCGGTTTTATTACAAGTCTACAGAATTTTGATGTTTTGCATTGTTTTTATGTGAAACGATGTAATTAATGGTTTCTGTTTGACAAAAAAACCGCGGTAAAGTCTCTCGACTATAAATCCGGAGGACGCAGGTTCAAATCATTTAGATTTACTTCACAATTAATTCGTTTAACAAGGGTAGGTATAATCACTAGGTACTTATATTCTTACTATTGAAAGATCACCATTCCGGATGAAACGTTTCTTGAATAGATTAAGTAGTGTTTAGTAACCGGATCTGAACAGCCAGGTGCTTCCCACCTTCCTCTTCTCTTCACTACCTCCAGCCTCACAACGTACCTCAATGACATGTCTCCTGCATATAGTATAAACTCATGATGAAAGAGAAAAAGGGCCTTTTTTGCTCTGAACTCTATATGCCAGTATTTTTAAATATATTTTTTATATGAATACCGCACAAGAATCCCAACTGCTTCTGTCTGGAGCCAGTGAGACTATGGCATCCCCAATTGGGGCATGTTGTGAGGCTGAAGATGTTGGGGACTGGAGGGAGATGGGAAAGAGGAAGGTGGGGAAGTACCTGCCAATTCTGATCTGGTCACCAAACACGGCCAAATACATTTAAAGCAGCGTTTTAATTCTGAATAATGGTCTTACACCAGGCGATCTATCAGTATCTTCCACTCTGGAATATGCTATACATATAGATATTATTTTTAATTAATTAATTGTGAAATAACACAAATTAATCAAATAAATTTTATGAGTTCGAACCTACGACCTTCAGATTGGGAGTCGGGAGCCTTACCCTTCGACCACGCCATAGTCAAGGATATGTCTCACATGGAAATATATTCACATGAAGAACCTTATCTAATCTATTTTTTTACCATGTTCCGATTTATTGCTATTCTTTTCGAGTAACCCTGTGTAGCGGAATAGTTTATAAGGTGTGGCGAACCTTTTTGGGTCCGCGTGCCAAAATCCTCAAAAATTACTTCTTGATTGTGTGGCGTGTCCAAGCAGTAAACAAGTAACAAAATTAATAAAATATAAAATTATGAAACAAATAACTTTGTTTACACCATTATATAAACGACAAATTATCGACATGTTTGGAAACCAAGGTTTCTTCGTCAGGATAATAAAAACATGATTAATAGATTTTTATGTTCATATTATCCTGACGAAGAAACGATTGGTTTCGAAACATATCGATTATTGTGATTATATAGTGGTGAACACAAAGTTATTTGTTTCATTAAATTAAAAATGATGCCACAAAGTGATTTTGCAAAGATTCAAGAAAAAAAAAATCTGAATTTTATTTGCAAGCTAAAAATTACAATAGAGTTTCATAAAATAAAGTCGTAATCAATCTACAGATATACATTTTTTATCAATGAGATTTTTGCTGTTGTTCATTCGATGACAAATTCTTAATATCTGGTTCATATTTCGTCTCATTTAATAATACACACGACCAACTGGATTCATCAGTCTTCAAGTTCAAAAATTTTTGAACTTAGAAATCGTTCTTGTGCCATCCCAATTATCCACCTCGGGCACGCGTGCCCTAGGTTCGCCACACCTTGTCTAGAGCAGGGGTCTCCGAAATTTTCAGCCTTAGGGCCATACTGATTAGTCCACTAAGATCCGAGGGCCAAGTAAGTGCTAACTACTGGAATAAACACCTATTTATTTCTTCAAACTTCGCAAAATCACTTTGTGGCGTCATTTTTAATTAAATTAAACAAATAACTTTGTATCAACCACTATTATAATTATAGTGGTTGATACAAAGTTATTTGTTTAATTTACCTTATTTATTTATTTAAATTCACTATTCGCGGGCCGGATTGATGACACTGGCGGGCCGGATATGGCTCGCAGGCCGTCGTTTGGAGACGCCTGGTCTAGAGGAATAGGTAGGTACATATCAGAGCGAGGTGCATCTCGTGTTTGAACTACGGGAATCAATTTCGATTGGAAGTCGGCAATAGGGCGCCATTGTTTTTGCAAGCCAGCGACGGACAAGGTGAATCGGGCTATTCGTAATTAGTCTTGGCAAGTCTGCTCGATGGTCGCCGTGGTGCACCGATTCGTGCCGAATACTGAGCCATAAAGGGTACATGTAAATCACGTTCTAACGAACGAATTACTTTAATTTTCAGTTTAGCAGTCGTATAATAGTAATCCTACAGAGACAATGTTAATTGATCGATTCAGTGCGTAAACTTTGTATTAGACTAGACTTAAACAAAAATAAATTCAACAATTACAAAACAGTGGATGAACACAATATATCTAAATTTTGTAGTGGGGGTGGGAGCGTGACTAGATATTAGTGAAAAATGGAGGGAGGAGATAGAACTGACATTGACAAAGGGAACAAGTCTAAGATAGGACTATAAGGACCAGTTGTTTCGGAAAATTTCACGTTTGAATTTCCCTCAAATCGACATTCACCGAAAAATTGGGTTGTTTCAACCTCCGTCAGAAGAAATTTCATCGAAAATTCCATAGGACCAGTTGTTTCGGAATTCCCTTCAAATTTGAATTTCCTTCAAATTTGAATTTCCTTCAAATCGTCCAGTTGTTTCGGAAAATTTCACGTTTGAATTTACCTCAAATCGACATTTACCGAAAAATTGGGTTGTTTCAACCTCCGTCAGAAGAAATTTAATCGAAAACTCCATAGGACCAGTTGTTTCGGAATTCCCTTCAAATTTGAATTTCCTTCAAATCGTCATTCACCGAAAAATTGGGTTGTTTCAACTTCCGTCAGCAGTGAAAATACTATAGAAATGTGATGTGAATGTGATCAGCCGAGTCCGGACGGTTAGCGAAATAATGGGAGGCGCATGCGCAGACGTCAAAATTGTGATTCGGCGGGGAACACTTGAATAAAATTTTCAAATTTATCGAACGTTATTTGATGCTATTTGCTGATGACGGAAGTTGAAACAACCCAATTTTTCGGTGAATGACGATTTGAAGGAAATTCAAATTTGAAGGGAATTCCGAAACAACTGGTCCTATGGAGTTTTCGATTAAATTTCTTCTGACGGAGGTTGAAACAACCCAATTTTTCGGTAAATGTCGATTTGAGGTAAATTCAAACGTGAAATTTTCCGAAACAACTGGTCCTAAGTAAATATTTTTTTGTTTGTTGATAATGGACTCTTTATGATTAAGAGATTTTTTAAAAATTTCTTAGGCTTCTAATTTATCTAAGGGTTTTATATTAATATGAAGAATATTCATCTCTGTTTTTTTTTAAACTACGATTATTTGCCATGATACGGTTAGCGAAATTGAAAAAAAATATTATTATTAACACACCTTAAATGATCTTTGATTATAATGTTGAAAATACGAGTTTTTTATTACGAATTTGTACAAATCATGGGCAATATCGTGGTTTTCTGGAACTTACTGAAAAAAATACTCCTTCTATCACATTCTTTTTCGAATTACGTAATTCCGTATTTATTGTTTTCGTGTTTAGTTCGTATAACTCCATTTAATTTAAAAATAAAATAAATTTAATAGTGTTATTATTAAGTTCTGCGAGTGTTTTTTATTATTGTGACAGCTATTTCGGCTTACTAGGCCATATTCAGGCTGTTGTTGTTTCACAATTAGACTACGTATATATACGATTTTAAATGTCAATATTGAACGTGATTAAATTGATTTATTATCGGTTAAACCGATGTCCTGGGAAAATAATAGATTCTCCCCCAGGGGTATTTTGAAAACTGTTGGTGTGTGCTTAATTGTTTAATAATGACGTAACTGCTATGATTACTAATTTTTTGTGAATAGATTATTTTCCTTACTTATTAATTTATTTATTATGTTACATTAATAACTAATTAAGGGTTCATTACTAAAACGTTTTTCTTGGTATATATTTCTGAACATAGGTCGAAATATTTAGAAAACCATTTTTTACAGATATAACAATAAATGTAAATTCAAATCATTCTTGGTCTCATAAACTATCAGCTTACCATTCAATGATAAATAGACTCATTAACATTCCCTTACACAAAAAAGAATATGGAAAAGAAAGGGAACGATTAAAACGATCGCGATTAATTACGGCTATTGGGCAAATAACATTGAAAATGTAATAAAAAATAAGAAATATAAAAATAAAATCAATCCCCTGGTAAGAAAATATCTGGAGTCTCTGAATTATTTTCCCATTTGGTCTCTGGTGGGTTGACATGTCGTTCTTGTATTGTTTTGTATTGTTTATACTTATATAGTACAATTCCATAGCGTGGATTGACTAGATGATCATTTGTGAAAAATGAGTGGAAGGGTTTAGTTTTTCCCGTGGGGAAGATTTAACCCGGACATAAAGTCATAAAAAAAAAAAAATTATTTAAATAATTCCTGACTGAAAAATATCGTAAGAAATCATAATTCCCTATCTTCGACCCTAGATAAACAAAAGACAAAAAAATATTTTATTTAGTGCTGTGTTTTTATTATGGACGAAGCGAACAAAATTTAAATAATACACCATTTTGTTGTTAGTTCGCGTGTATAACGTGGATTGTCTGTGGCAGGCAAAATTTTTAATACTTGTTGAACAATATCATATTTATAATAATATATATGTATATATTTATTTTTTTACATTAGGTCCACACAGGAGGCCCTGATGAAAATAATTTCCCTTAGGGCCTATGTCATCTTTGGGGATGCTGTGTGGAGGGTATTTTTAAGGAAAGGAAGGAGAGGAAGTTCTGGGAAGGAAAAATGTATGAGGGTTGGGTAGGAATCTGGGGTTCAGTGTGTCTAGATCATCCGCCGCCAAGACCTAGATAAACCTTACCCCATGAACCCGGGCACCCCTGCTAAGTCACCAAACGTAGCGAACCACTTGGGGTGACCTATGGCAGAGGTGTTGGTTATCCAATAAATAATTCCCGGGGCGGTGGTACCCATTCCCGCCTCCCAAATTGTAAACAAGTATAAACAAGAATATAAAACTCTAACCTTCTACGTATACTCTATGGTGCGGAGAAATGATCCGTTTAGGTTAAGTAAGAAGAGCCCCGAAATAACGATTTTTCTAGTGCATAAGCATTTATAAATAAAATTAAAGGTATTACGGAATTAAATGAAAGTTTTACAGTAACATGAATGATTTATTACGAAAATTTTGACGTCAAATCACGAATTTAAGCAAACTTTCCTAATACATTTAATCCTTCTAAGTCTAAGCACTTAGTTCTCCCTTTCTTCCATGTAGCAACAGATAATCTGAGACTTATATTTGAGTAAAAGATTAAAAGTCTTCAACTAATGAAACCCGCCGCAAAACTTGTAAAAGTAAGACCATTAGCTGCAAAAATAAACAAAACTACCGAAAACTTCGTCGTCGGATTTCGGTTCGTCGTATAAATAGCACGGATTATTATATCGGATAGATTCTGTTTGTAAAGGTAACTAATTTATAATATCAACAGAACTGGATACGTCGGTGATCTATTTTGGGCCCATTGAAATCGGAAATAGATTATTATTTGCGGGAATTATTTAGGATGTAAAACATCGGTGAAAATCGACAGTTAAAATTCGGATTTAGGACCTGGCTTGAAATGTTAATGAACATTTTATAAATAAAGATAGTTATAACAGAGCAGCGTTTGAAATGTAAAACGTAATGCTTTATATTTTTAGTCTGAGAGGTCAGCCAGGATATTTAGAAACCTTTCAATATTGGCCTAGATTTGGATATCTTACCTCAATATTTGTCGATTCTTGCCGGCTCTCAACCATCGACACGATTTCATATCGCACATCCTGTAGAAAAGGGTGGTTTCGTTAACAAGAAACTTCTTTATTGTAATTAGTTTTTAATAACCATATGTTTTTGAAGTAAAACTTTTTTACGCACGCTTGACTTGGGGGGTAAGGTAGCGAATGGGTGACGAGAGTCTGTATCACACTGTAGGAGCAAGAGAGAGCAGTGCGCGCGCACATTTTCTTTCTCTCTTTATCGCATAGCCGGTGCATGAAGATTATTCGTAATTTCAATTTCTTGAACAATTTCATAAATACTGTAGGAGCAAGAGAGAGTAGTGCGCGCGCACATTTTCTTTCTCTCTAGAAGTTTTACTCGTTTTTTCTTCTATAAATCTGATTGTAGTTTAAATAATAATAGAAAAACGGGTCACAAGTCATAATTTTTTCTATGCATAAAATTTTATTTTAATCTATGAATAATAAGGTGATAGTGATTAACTATACTCCTCAAAAACCGTATTTAAGTTTGATCCCTCTATCTCCGCGAGATGTCGACAGTGTCTCTTTCCGTTTTCGTTCTCAGGTAAAATTTACTTTTTTGGCTTACAAAAACATCTCTTAAAAACAACTTAAACAACTCTTATTACTTTGTATTCAATTATTAATTTGTCTTTAATTTTTGCAAGGAGAAACACATTGCCTAATTCTTACCATATCTCTTTTTGTGGTGGAAATTTTTGTTACAACGTTCTTGATGAGTTCATATTTGCATTCTCATTGTAAGTAGGTACTTGTACTGTTTGTATGCATTTAATAAATACCCTTTAATTGGCCGTTTGCCCACTGGTGGCCACCAATGAAAATTATTATTATTATTTTTATTAATCGAGTTTGTATGAACAACAGTTGTATAAACTACCAAAATCAGAAAGAATTTTTACTGTAAACTTATAAAATGCGACACAAAAAAATGTCGTTTAAAAAGTGACGTTTGATTTTTTTTGGAAAAAAAAATTGGCCCTCCAAAGAATACGAGTGTTCTGAGGCGTTGAGATGTCTTCTTGTTTTTGAGGACATTGCTATATTTGATAGAAGAAGCTTAATTATTCATCTCTTACTTGGTTAACTCTGAAATTTGAAAAAAATTTCAACTGGTCAGAAGCGAGATGTTTGAAAAATGGGTGTATTTTATGGAGTTTAGCGGCAGGGGAAAAGGGGGGAGGGGGAGGGGTATCCGGGAGGGGAGTAGGGGAATTAAGGAGGGGGATTCGCGGGAGGGGGGATGAGAGAGGGCGGAAGGCGGAAAAGGTGGAAGGGGAATGTGGGTCACGAGAAGGGTGGATAGGGGGATGCGGGAGGGGAAGAAAAGGCGGTAGGGGAATGTGGATGAATGGGAAAGATGGGAAAATGGGCGGAACATTTTCTTTAGTTAAGTTACATAACGCATGCCGGGTATCAGCTAGTATCACATAAAATATTAAATGGTCTATAATAAACTAGGTGGATATCTATTTAAGTTCCTACTTACAAATCTTATAATTTCAAAACGCCAGATAACTTTGTTGAATATTTTACAAATAGTGGTAGCTCTATGATACAAAAATGTGATTATTTAGCATTGACCGTCAGGAATAATGAAGTACAACATAGTATGTACCTACCCAGAGCTACCTGCAAAGAAATCAATATTATTGTTAGCAAATTAAACAATTCAAAGTCTCCAGGGATTGACAACATTCGAATGTTTGACATTACGACACATATTAATATTTTAGGACCTTATTATAATTAAGTTATAACCTTGTTATAACTCATTTTATCAATATAATTTTAACGCAGGCAGTGATACCAGATGATCTAAAAAGTATCATCATTAGACCAATTTACAAAGGGGGCAAACATACAGATATTCAAAATTATAGGCCAATAAGCATATTGCCAGCCCTTGAAAAAATACTTGAAAAATACATTTCCATAAAACTTAACAAATATTTAGAATCTTTCTCTTTGTTAGATCCCAACCAGTATGGATTTCAAAAGAAACAAAGTACAGAAATGCTGCTTCAGGAATTTTCGAATGACATAAATTATGAATTAAATCTAAAAAAACATGTGCTGGTTTTATTCATAGATAACTCTAAGGCATTTGATACCATTGATACAAATAAACTATTAGAAACATTGGAAGCAATAGGAATTAGAGGAAAGCTACTAGTTTTTATTTAAAAAAATACTAACTGATCGACAAATAAGAGTAAAAATTCTTAAAAAATTTAGGTATAAAATGTTGTCTCTATGTCCCTGCTGACAAACTGCATAAGTAGTTTAGCAGGATTTATTGTGAATAAATAAAAAGCGGAAATTTTGGTTTGTTTTTTTTAAATAATAGAACAATAAGAACATACTTTTTCATCGTTTTATCTTCATTGTACGAATATATTTAATTATAACCGTTTACTACATGATCCTATATAATATTATTCTAATCGGTTTTGTTTTATAATTCTGTATTTGCATAATAATTTGTATTGTGTCAAAATATTTTCTATTGGTAGTCCTTCCTCATTTAGTATTTTTTTATTACCGCGATAAATATAAGTAATGCTTTAGGAGTTGAATGTTTCACGTAAGACAGTAACTGGATTGGTTCTTATTGGGTTCCAGGAGAGATTCTCAAAGGAATAGACGGGACAGTTCCACTCAGCTAATGATCCTTTTGTTTTACTTCCAATTTGAGGTTGTTCAACTGTGCTTTTGATTAAGAGCCGAACCAATGAGGAGTTGGGGTGACGGATGAAGGCCGAATTAAGGCCAAGCTCATTTTACCATCGTTTTGATGTTAAATTAAATCCGGACATTAATACAAAAAGGTACATGCAAGGATGAAAACGTATCCAGTTGTAGTGATTGATGCAAAAAGTTATTCAAATTAGAATAGTTTTGACAAGGATAGTGGAAGTTTTATTTTGTTCTTTTTACGATTATCGTTCTTTAGTATTTGGTAAGTATACAAAGTTAGAATACTTGTTTTAGTTTGTTTAGTTGCTTGGGTATATTTTTCATATTTTCATTTTCATTGCCGGCAACCCGGGAGTTTATTAAAAGCGATTGACCAGCGGCTGAGAATAAAAGTTTGAATATGCTTGCAACTGTACAGGGAGGTTCCAATGAGAAAGATCAATTATTCCCCGTATAAATTATTTTTAATTAAAAAACTATTTCATTCAAAACTTGCTTTAATACATACCTACATTCAAGTAAGCAATAAAAATGCTCAAAACGCACGATGATAAATTATTAAATATCGTGAACTTCTTGTAAGTATTTTTTGATCATAAGTATTTATGACTTTTTAATAATGTCTAAACAAAATAAGTGTGTAAATTTTTTTAAATATTTTAGTTTGTAAGACCCTAAATAAATAGAAAAACTGAGGTATTTTTGTCACAACACAGGTCCTCTGATTTATTTTTTAATGATTTTAATTTAACTAAAATTAAAATTTTGAAAACTGTGTTGACTAGATAATTTATTGATTTATTTTGTTGTATGATCGTATGATTTGAAATTTGTGTTGTTTAATACAATCTATCGTATGAAAATTGAACAAATCTGCCAACGACCAACGGTATAACGTTAGTATATTAAATTAAAATACTCTTAGTTTTTCAAAATTTTGAAACTTCCTGTACCTGATAAAATAACAATCTTTCAAAATCAATTTATGTTTTCTTGTAAAAAAATAGTCAATACGTCAAGAATTTGATTTAAAAATGACTAATTTCCTGTATTCTCTGAAATACCCTCTTAAGGTAATATCATATTTTATAAACAAGTAAGTTAGCCAATAATTCAAACATTAAAAAAGATAAAAGGTGTACAGTATTGTATATGTTTCAAAACAATCAATTATTTGACCCGCTTCACAAAGTCACTCAACTGAGTGGTAGTAAGGATAGTTACCTTTATTTTATGCAACAGACGCAATTGAATGTTATGAGAAAAACACTTTAATTATTTTTTTATTTATTTAAGTTTATTAAGAAAAAATACAAATGTATATAAAATCATAGAACAAAAAATAGTGAATATTATTGTATTAATAATCAGTTAATCTGACTTTTGACATGACCCGACTCAAGTATTTAGTTCACTTGATAGTGCCATGTCTTCCTCGGTCATCCTCGACTTCTTCTACCATACACAATGGCATCATATGTTCTACTTACACTCTTTTCTTTGTGCATCCGCTCCACATGCCCAAACCATCTAAGCGTCCCTTTCTTAATTTATTACGCTTACACCATCCTTGCATAATTTGTGGAACACCGCATTAAAAAAAATATATTTATTAACTTTATTTATTGTGTTTGTGTTTAATTTGTAGAGCTCCATTTATTATTTTAAAATTTTAATTGAATTATATGTAATAATGTTATTATCAAGTTCTGCAAGTGTTTTAGTTTTTTATTATTGTGACAGCTGTTTCGACATACAAGGCCATTTTCAAACTGTGATTGTTCCACAATTAGACGACACATTTATACAAATTTAAATATCAATTTTGAAAGTGATTAAATTGATTTATTATCGGTTAAAACGATTTCCTGGGAAAATAATAGATTTTCCCCCCATCTGTATTTTGAAATCTGTTAATGTGTGATTAATTGTTTAATAATGACGTTACTTCTATGCATATTGTTTAGGTTTTGTGAATATACTAAGAAGAGGGGAACATATTAAATTCCTTAATATTAACGCCCTAGTTGGCTTTCACATGACAAATGTACAAATTGATTAAAGTAATTAAGTAAAACGAGATAAATGCAGTTGTACTATTTAATTGTAAGAAAACAACACTTATGTATATAATAAAATTAGCAAAATACTAACACGATGATTCAATAAAATTATGCATGAAATTGTACGTAAAAGAAAGTATGTATAACATTTTCCTGAAGGATCAAACAAAGATGAGGGACAAACTTTAGAAAAGTTTAAAAATGCTTTCAACTGTACAGGGAGGTTCCAATGAGAATGACAGATTATTCCCCGTATCAAACTTTTTAAATTAAAAATTTAATATCGATTTATTTCGTTCAAAACATGCTTCAATATATACCTACATTCAAGTAAGCAATAAAAATGCTCAAAACGAACGATGATAAATTATTAAATATAGTGTACTTTTTGTATTTATGATTTTTCAATAATGCCTAAACAAAATAAGTGTGTAAAAAAAGTAAGAAAATATTTTAGTTTGTAAGACCTTAAATAAATAGAAAAAACTAAGGTATTTTTGTCACAAAACAGGTTCTCGGATTCATTTTTTAATGATTTTAATTAACTAAAATTTAAAGTTTTAAAACTGTGTTGACTAGATTATGTATTGATTTATTTTCTTGTATGATTAGTTGATTTAAAATTTGTATTGTTTAACAAAATCTATCGTTTGAAAATTGAACAAATCTGCCGACGACCAACGGTATAAGCTTAGTATATTAAAAAATAAACTTAGTTTTTCAAAATTCTGCGTGTACCAGATAAAATAACAATCTTTCAAAATCAATTTATATTTTTTTTGTAAAAAAGAGTCAATACGTCTAGAATTTGATTTAAAAAGGACTAATTTCCGATATTCTTTGGTAATATAATATTTCATAAACAAATAAGTTACCCAATAATTCAAACATTAAAAAAGATAAAAGGTGTACAGTATTGTATATGTTTCAAAACAATCAATTATTTGACCCGCATCACAAAGTCACTCAACTGGGTGGTAGTAAGGATAGTTATCTTTATTTTATGCAACACACGCAATTGAATGTTGTGAGAAAAAGTTTTTTAATTTTTTTTTTGTAAGTTTATTAAGATAAAATACAGTTGTATATACAATCATTGAACATAAAATAGTGAATATTATTATATCAACAATCTGTTAATCTGACTTTTTACATGACCCGACTCAAGTATTTAGTTCATTTGATAGTGCCATGTCTTCCTCGGTTATCCTTGACTTCTTCTACCATACACAATGGCATCATATGTTCTACTTACACTCTTTTCTTTGTTCATCCGCTCCACACGCCCAAACCATCTAAGCGTCCCTTTCTTAATTTATCACCATCCTTGCATAATTTGTGGAACTCCGCATTTTACACATTTATTTATTTATTAACTTTATTTATTGTTTTTATGTTTTATTTGTAGAGCTCCAATAATTTTTTTTAAACTTTAATTAAATTATATATAATAATTTTATTATTAAGTATTTTTATTTTTTGGCCCGGATTGCCAGAGGTCCTGGGTTCGTGTCCCAGATGTGCCCTGATTTTTCTGTTTCGGATCTTCGATTTAGTTTGTTATTATTGTAATAGCTGTTTCGGCTTTCAAGGCCATATTCAGACAATTAGACGACGTATTTATACAAATTTAAATGTCAATTTTGAAGGCCAGCAAATTGATTTAT
This sequence comes from Limnephilus auricula, assembly GCA_951813805.1. Lineage (NCBI taxonomy): Eukaryota > Metazoa > Arthropoda > Insecta > Trichoptera > Limnephilidae > Limnephilus > Limnephilus auricula. The sequence continues at coordinate 7,888,413 of OX638402.1, read as the reverse complement.
TATCGGTTAAAACGATTTCCTGGGAAAATAATAGATTCTTCCCCCATCTGTATTTTGAAATCTGTTAATGTGTGATTAATTGTTTAATAATGACGTTACTTCTATGCATATTGTTTAGGTTTTGTGAATATAGTAAGAAGAGGGGAATATATATCAAATTCCTTAATATTAACGCCCTAGTGGGCTTTCACATGACAAATGTACAAATTGATTAAAGTAATTAAGTAAAACGAGATAAATGCAGTTGTACTATTTAATTGAAAGAAAACAACACTTATGTATATAATAAAATTAGCAAAATACTAACACGATGATTCAATATAATTATGCATGAAATTGTACGTAAAAGAAAGTATCTATAACATTTTCCTGAAGGATCAAACAAAGATGAGGGACAAACTTTAGAAAAGTTTACAAATGCTTTCAACTGTACAGGGAGGTTCCAATGAGAAAGACAGATTATTCCCCGTATCAAACTTTTTAAATTAAAAATTTAATATCGATTTATTTCGTTCAAAACATGCTTCAATATATACCTACATTCAAGTAAGCAATAAAAATGCTCAAAACGAACGATGATAAATTATTAAATATAGTGTACTTTTTGTATTTATGATTTTTCAATAATGCCTAAACAAAATAAGTGTGTAAAAAAAGTAAGAAAATATTTTAGTTTGTAAGACCTTAAATAAATAGAAAAAACTAAGGTATTTTTGTCACAAAACAGGTTCTCGGATTTATTTTTTAATGATTTTAATTAACTAAAATTTAAAGTTTTAAAACTGTGTTGACTAGATTATGTATTGATTTATTTTCTTGTATGATTAGTTGATTTGAAATTTGTATTGTTTAATAAAATCTATCGTTTGAAAATTGAACAAATCTGCCGACGACCAACGGTATAAGCTTAGTATATTAAAAATAAACTTAGTTTTTCAAAATTCTGCGTGTACCAGATAAAATAACAATCTTTCAAAATCAATTTATATTTTTTTTGTAAAAAAGAGTCAATACGTCTAGAATTTGATTTCAAAAGGACTAATTTCCGGTATTCTCTGGTAATGCCCTCTTAATGAAAAGCAAGTCACGCTCAAGGATGTTTTTTAAAATAATTTGTCTAGTACATTATTGGATCGGTGATGTATCGTGCCGGTCTCAGTAGGAAATCAGTATGAATGTTGTGAAGTATAGGAAAGAGTATTCACCTTGGTGATCAGATTTAATCTTAGGTCAGAAACTGATTATTAATTTTCTTCAATAATCCCAAATTCACATTGTGGTGTTATTTTAATTTTATGAAAATAAACTTTAACTTTTAAAAAGTTTATCCAGACGAAGATCCTGATGAGCGTTTTTATAATTTCCACGGTTACGGCACGGCGACGACAAAAAAATCGATTAACTAACGTTCCTTATCACAATAATGCTGCAGCTCTTTCTTACACAATGAATAATAGCGAGACAAAAGAAGCTAAATGTAGATAAAATAAACTGCTACAAATACGACAAAAGAAACTGAATTTTTCATTATAAAATTATTATCATGTACTGTATAGGTGTATTATTATGTATATAAACTAGCTGACGGATAAACTTGCTGTGGCTGACGAAACACAACGCCATCTACTGGATGGTTACCTAACCTATATAACCAAGTGTTGTGTGTTGTGTCAATAAATTAACTCACACCGCCATCTGTCAGAAACTTACGGAACTTACAAATATTTTCAAATAATTGTCCCGTAAAAAACATTTAATTCGCATTAATAAATTTTGAGATCAATAAACGAGATAAAAACTATACTATCTTTTAAGTTGGACTAAATTACACACATAAAGCCAAATTTCGTCAAAATCGGTTAAGTAGTTTCAGAGTTTACCTTGGAAGAACATTGTGACGCGAGATTTTTATATATAAAAGATAAAAATAGCTGACCAGGACACGCGTTGCTATGGCTCAGTAGTTATAGGTCAAATTAATAATATATTCAAATTAATAATATTAAATATGCAAACAAAAAAAAAGGCCAGGCGAGAGTGAATCTGCAAGGACAGGGATGAAGTGCGGGAATAAAGATAAAAACGTTTTAGTCGATTTTAAAAATTAAAAAGTAATTGGTAAAGAGTTTCGGAGAAATTATGGACAAACGAAAATAATTTTTTTATTATTGACATTTCATTACAAATTAATTAAATGAACTTACGCTTCCTAATAGCTTTGTTACTTGCCGCGATTTGTTCTGCCGATTGATTAGCCCTCTCAACACATATGTGTCGTACAATTCTGTTAGACGGATTGTTGAGGTTTCTTTTATTTTATTTTGAGTTTTAACTAGAGACTAAAAAAGGCAGTTTGTAAAAACAAGTTTTAACTAGAGAAAACACGTTATAATTAAAAACTATTTTTTCTGTAACATATATATTTATATTGTGTTTAAAAGCTGTTTGTCTCTTTCCAATAAATAAATCCACGTTTTAAATAATCTGAGAATACGACAAAATCCTCAGGTAAGCCCGTTTTCAAATCGTCGCAAATTTATTAAGAAATTAAGTCGTGTTACGCAATGGGAAATAGTCGATATCGATTGTTTGCGTAGCCTTCACATTTCGATATATAAACATCACGAGGCATTACTTGTTTGGTATTTGTGAGTTTTCACATGGAATCGAACGATTTGCGTATTCGTACGTATTAATTATTTGTAGTGGGCCGGCTTTGCTTTTCCACATAGCTGAGTTTTCCAGTTTAGCAGCTCGTTGGGTTTTTTGTCCGCCGCACGCAACTCTCTTTCCCCAGTCTTCAGACCTCCGCCTACGAAATATTAAGCATGGTCAAAATACCGCTTAACCCACCCTTTACATATTAGTAAAGTCGTTTTGAGGCATTATGTTCGTACTAAAAAATAAAACAAGCATTGAAAAGATTTATTTTTGATTTTATTGATTGATAAACGTAGTCATAGGAAAGTTGGTGAAAGGCCAAGTTATTAAATTAAAGGAGTAATATTTATGAACCTTAACAACCTTTGCCTACTAGGTGCTTTAGCTATAAATTATTTTGAAGCTATATTATGTCTATTGATTTCACCTACATCAATATAAATGATAAAGTTGTTCGGAGAATCTCACAGTAAATATAAAATTATTATCATGTACTGTAAAGAACAGTGCCCCAGTATTGATTTATGTTTTTCTGGGTGTGTTTTTAAACACATCTATGGTTTTATTCCGAATTATTGAAATTTTGCATATTTGACCTTCAAAATAGGTTATACCGATTTAAAGGTTGTGCTAGATTGATACTTATTTATATGATTTATGTGATAAGACTAGCTCAGTATATGTGTGAATAATAATAAGGGACATGCGTTAAATTGATTTTGAACATCATAAATAAAAGATGTTATATTTAACAATCATAAATTAATTAATTAAGATTACATGTCAAAGGAAAAGGTAAAAGCATGGATTAAAGACTCTTAATTTAAATTAAAATCTAAGGGCCACAACGTGTGCGAAGCAAACATGTACATCTAAGAATTACTTGTGCGTTTCCAAATATTTAAATGAATTTACTTAAGCAGGGTGCCAAGCTCGTTATTGACCAAACGGCTATGGTATTTTAAATGATAAACCAATAATCTAAATAAGATGGAAGAATGTTACGATTTGTAATGGCGGACAGCGCCGACATAGTTGAAATTGGCGTAGAAACGTGAGCTCAACCGGTCTCCAGACTTGCAAGTACCCCAATTCATTTCCTCTACGAACGTCTCCGTCAGATTGAGCAGGATGAAACAGTCATGCTAACCTCATGAGGTATTGGCCCGCTAATCAAAAACTTGTGCAATTGTAGCGAAACTGGGGTTAGTATTAGTAGAAATAAACTGCTACAAGGTCACTGTTTACATGAGATTTTGAAAAACAGCTTCACCATTTTTTCCCAGCCCTTGAAACAGAATGTTGGCACTTCTTTCTTACGTCAAAAATAAGGGGAAAATTATTGCTTACTGCCGTCTGATTTCGAAAAATTCTGACTTCACCGAAAATTTAAGCCAGTATGCAAATAATACACAAAAAAAACAGTTGATAGATTCTAAAAAGTCATCAATTTAAGTGAATATTTGTTCAGAGCAAACAAAGACGGAGTGTTTCTCGGTAAGGCCGGGTGGGGGGTGGTGGAGGAGGGTGGGGAGGGACGGGTATCATTTGAGTTATCTGACCTTCCCGGGTTGGTTGGTTGGACGGTTAAACCGCTCTGCATGATCGCGTTTCATAACACAAGCCTTCATTTCACCCCCGACGCACATTACCCCGATAAGCCCTCACCCCCACTGCCCATTTCCACCCACTCTCGTCTCCATTGGTCGCCGTTATAATTTTGCCAGAAGGCCACGAATACATGCGAAATAATTAAAATCGTAAGGCGTTATTTTATTTATGTTTATAAAAAAATATACCCAAGACCTTTTGTGATTTAAATTCATACAAATACCCCTAATTTAAAATAAAATTTAATTGAATTTTTCATTAAAAAAATATAATCTTTTGACTGCCCAGTAAAAACTCACGTTTCTTTAAACAAAAGTGTGATATTCACGATTTTATTTTAATGTCTTAATCACTGTTTCATACATAGCATGATAAGAATCGTTGTAAGGTGCAGTCTGTATTTTTTTTAAACTTTCGCAATAATACAGAGACAATGCTTTTGAAACCAGAAAATGTAGTTGATATACTAAGAGTCTTATTAATATGTTATGCATTGAGGAAAATGTACACTCTCATAAAATGAGCTGTAAAATTTACAGTGGCAGTCCTACTACTGTTTCCGAGACATTTCTAAGTTTCCTAGGAAAGATACTTTTATTATGAATGAAATAATCTAATAATATCTCGCCTCTTCTTTTCCTTCGGTAGAAATTTCTTTCCTTAATTTCCTTCGTGACAATTTGTTACAGTAAAAGTCTGTATGAAAACCACTTTACAGAATAGTGCACTTTCCACAAAAGCAATTGGAAGTTTTTTTTATTTTTGTTTTTTTTATTTTCATTTTTTTTATAGTGAAGAGAGAGAGAGTCCCAATAGCTCCCTTCTGGGGTGCTAGCATAGTCGATCGATAAGGATCGGTGGGATTTATGTCGGTAACTTCTCATCGTTCACTAGGACAACTGCAAATCGCTAACGTACAAACAACATATATTGATATCGAATATATTAATTACACTTAGTCATTGTGAACTGTCACATATTTTTTAGATTTTCACGGCCAAAAGCATCTTCGTTGTTTGTTTTTGGGGTGTTATGCCGTGTTGTGCTACCTCCTTCTTTAGCCGACGTTTCGGACAGCGTTGCAGTGTCCATCATCAGGGCAGATCCGGCAGATCCGTCGATGTGAATTTGTAGTGTTAAGTGTGTGCTTATTTAGTTGGAAGCGATACCGTGCCGTTAGCTTTATTTCAGAAGAAAGTGAACTACTTTGAAAGGGAAATTTGGTGAAAGCGCAGTATTTACGTTAGCCTGGGGCCCGTCCACGGAGAAATGTAACTGCAACGCTGTCCGAAACGTCGGCTAAAGAAGGAGGTAGCACAACACGGCATAACACCCCAAAAACAAACAACGAAAATGTCACATATTCGTTTGCGATCTGCAGTTGTCCAAGGGTACGATGAGAAGTAACCTACAATTATCCTACCGATCCTTATCGATCGACCATGCTAGCAACCCTGGAGCCAGTAAGACTATGGTATCCTCAATTGCGGTATGTTGTTAGGCTGAAGGTAAGCCGGGAAGGGAAGGAAATGGGAGAGAGGAAGGTGGGAAAGTACCTGACTGTTCAGATCTAGTAACTAAAGACGCTTAAAGCCATTTCAAGCAAAGATTCAATTCTGAATGGTGGTCTTACACCAGGGCGATATGAGAGTATCTTCCACTCTGGAACGTGCCACAGATATAGTTTACTAGCTTCTGCCCGCGACTTCGTCTGCGCAGGATTAGTACTTCGATTACCATATTTTCTTTTCGTAGGTCCCATCTATGTTTATACCAAAATTCTATTCAAAAGCCTATTTATTTAAAATTTCTATAATTCTTGATTCGATTCAAGGGTGAGTACTTCAAATAAAATCACTAATTTAAATATTTTCTTAAATAGAAGTTTGTTTTACAATCATTGTTTTTCAAAATGTCATTCTCAAATTTTAACATTTTCTATTATTATTATTTTCAATATATTGAAAATAAATAGCTAGCTTTATAAATTATAGCCTATAAGTTATTCTGATGTATGAGCTATATTTTTTTTAATTTTTTTCACCTTATACACACAACAATTTTACAAATTTTAATCATTGTTTAACAATAGAATAACTAAATAAAAACAAAAATATAATAAAAAGGTAAAACAAAAAGGTGAAAACATAATTTTTTTGGTTTCTACACCAATTAAGAGAACTGGCTCTTGAGCTTGGTGTAGGAGTTATGTAAGAATATACAATTTTTAGTCCATAATTAATATTATTGTAAAGTTTCATGAAATTCCATTCAGTTGTTTTTGCGTGAAAGAGTAACAAACATACATACATCCATACAACCGTTCGCGTTTATAATATTAAGTAAGATATTATTTTTAATTAATTAATTGTGAAATAACACAAATAAAACAAATAAATTTTATTTGTGCATGCCGGGTTCGAACCTACGACCTTCGGAATGGGAGTCCAAAGCCTTGCCCCTGGGACTACGCCGGTCGGAGTGATTACCTTGTACTCTGCCTTCTGCCATGTGAACGCTAATTAATCAAAACCACATACAAAACCACATCCAAACAGATAATCCTCTTCCCTGAGACCAATTTAGCAAGATTGATGCTTTGATCTATTGCTTCAAAGGAAATTATCAACACTCTATGCTACCAATCAAATGATTTCATTCCAGAGGTGACAAGAAAACGAACCCATAGGTACTGATTGCATGACTCGAATCTGTAAATTATTGCAAAACCTTTGGTCGCCATTGGAAATTCTCCACGGAATTATCACGCCATTGTCTCCTCGGCCCCGACTTTATCTCGACTAATAATATAATATATATTCAATTCTGGTCGAAACATCGCCTGTGGTTAAACTACCCTCTCCCATCACCCCTCTAGTTCTGTGAACTAAATGACCTCCCCTTCCCCATCTAGTTGTCGGGATGTTGATTCTCAAAACATTTAAACGAAAAACTTTTTCGAAAAATTCTTACTGTGACTCGAAAAATTCCTTACAGCAACTGTTCACTTACAATGATTATAAGATTATGTGAATCAACGTGGCTTTGGAGAGGAAAATTGAATGTTTTAAATCGTAAATCCGTTCTTATTAAATTGTAACTAACTAACTCATCGTTCCATAGCACGGCTGCAGATCGCCAACGAATAAGTAACAGTTCTCAATGACGAAGTGTTCTAGTATACATATTCTAGTATACTTAAACATATATAAGTGGTCTGGTTCCTAGCACACTCTATAGATTGATAGGATAACTATCGGTAACTTCTCATCGTTCCCTAGGACAACTGCACATCGCTAACGTACAAACAACAGTTGATGTCGAATATATTAAGGACACTTAGTCATTGTGAACAGTCACTTATTCGTTGGCGATCTGAAGTCATGCTAGGGAACAATGAGAAGTAACCGAAAGTTATCCTAACAAACCTTATCACACTCGATCGATAACGATTGATAGGATAACTATCGGTAACTTCTCATCGAACCCTACGACAACTGCACATCGCTAACATATAAACAACAGTTGATGTCAAATATGTTAAGGACACTTAGTCATTGCGAATAGTCATTTATTCGTTGGCGATCTGCAGTCATGCTAGGGAACGATGAGAAGTTACCGAAAGTTATCATATCAAACCTTATCGATCGACTGTGCTGAGGGTCTGGACTAAATAAAAGTTTGCCATAATATTTTAAATCAACACAAACCGCCAAGTAAATTTTAGCATCAACGAACTCACTCTACTCAACTAATTGTATGGCATTTTTTTACATAATAAAGTATATATTCGTGGACTCTTGAGATCAATTCAATGTGATGATCAATCAATAGTATGTTGCCAAAGGTTTTGTAGCATCAATTTTGTATTCTAAGCAAATCTTAATAAATTAGTGAAGCACTGATCTCTGGGAAATAAGAGCTTTGTACTTACGAATAATATTTTAAAAAAATGATCTGATTTGCTAAAAAAAATAGGTTCTATTAAAATATTTATCCAAAAAAAAGATGTGTGTAAAAATCTACACCCTTGTTAGACCTTTGACGGCGCCCACCAGAGTGACAAATATTTACATGTCCGGAAAACGGTCACAGGAAATAGAGCCGACAAACTTTATTCCGACCGGATACATTGAAACGGGGATTTGCATACGTCATTTATCTATATATGGAAGAACTTCAGGCTGATAACAAGAATTCTGAAATGTGGACTTTATATTGATGGGTTCCAAATTTACATTCGACTATCGCGGGATGACGTCCATTCGGACGTTATGCACATCGACTGCACCTCTACTGTCGCATTTTAGACCGTGATAGAGAATGTGATGGAAAACAAATGAGGCAGTAATATTCTTAGATTTCTTGTGTACAAAGAATGCGTAATAAAAATAAATATTATCTTCAACCCTACGACAGGAAATCTGCTTGTATGATATCCGTTGCAGCAAAAACTAGCGAATGGTTAGCTTTTTCGTCTTGTAGAATATACCTACTACTTTTTTCCCGTTTAGATTATCTTGGTCGCTTCTCGTTTCAGTTCTCAGTATGATCTCATCCATGACGAGCGATGGAGTTATTGACATTTTCCACTGTGCCCTTAAATCGTTTAATGCCAATTTAACCTTACAATGTACTTTTTTTTCACCAGATTTACAGGAACGGGTTTAGTCATACACTTTTCCATATAAATCAAGGGTGGCCAACCCGCGGCCCGCGGGCCGCATGCGGCCCGCTGGGCCTCTACTTGTGGCCCGCGGAGCATATGATGTCTTTTAGTTTATATAAAGCCACCAAAAGAACATTCCATAGTGCGTAGTTCGTATCATATAAATATCATATATGGGGAAGTATCTCAGTACATAAATTGAATTATTTTTTCGTCGAATTTAAAACAAAGTAATTATGCTTCATATGCAATAATTCTGTTTCTGACTTGAAAGAGTATAACATTAAACGACATTACGAGGCTAAACATGCAAATAAATTTGAAAGTACGAACGGCAATTTTGACAAGACCAAGTAAATGATTAAAAAGAAAGCGTTCTGCACAACGTCGGATATTTACTAGAGCGGCTCAAGAGTCAGCATGCTTTGTAAAAGCTAGTTATGAAGTAGCCATGATACAAGTAAAAAATCGAAGCCATATTTAGATTGTGAATGGTTTAATAATGTTTGGAGAGTGTCGTTGAAATTCTGTGCCCAGAAAAAAACGGATTTCTCAAAAGTAAAGTCTCGTCAAAATATTACTAGGCGTGTCGACGACTTGGAAACCATATTGAAGATAATTTGAAAAATCGAGCATCCAAGTTCATATTTTATGCTCTAGCATTGGATGAAAGCACATAACCAACAGATACCGCCCAAGTGGCAATTTTTAAAAGGTGTGTTGATGTCTATCTTAACAAAATAGAACAATTAGTGGCACTGTATCCACATAAAGATACTACTTGCTCACGAGATTTGTTAGGAGCTGTTACAAAGACATTGAATCGCTTTTCGTTACAACTCAACAACCTATCTTAACAGCAGACGGTGCTTCAGCATTGGTTGGGAAACACGAAGGTTTGGTAAAATTGATTGAAAATGAGGCCTGCAAAGTTGGTAATAAGTTGAAAGTGTTGAATCAGCGTCAGTTCCAAGAGTTTCTCAAGTCTTTGGATTCACAGTATAGTGACTTACATAATTTTATGTAGAAATAAGGCTGACCCGTGCCAAAATGTTGAAAAGAGTGTTTGATTTGAAGGAAGAAATGCATTATTTTTTTGAAAGCAAGTCAAAAAGTATCCCAGAATTTGAAGACAAGGAGTGGGTTAGTGACTTTGCATTTCTGGTCGATAAGGATACATATGTTGTTAATACTAGTCTACAAGGGAAAGATCAACTAATTAATAACATGTATGATCTTATTTCTGCATTCCAAATGAAACTTGGGCTTCGAGAACAACAGTTAAGGACAAAAATCTTCACTCACTTTCCTACATTGTTATTGCAGCCAGACGACACATAAATGGCGGCGGATAAAAACACTTCGTTTATATCCGACTTGAACGTGGAATTTGAAAACTGACTTCAAGATTTTAAAATACGAGTGCATCGTGTGATTTTTGCTGCAATTTTACAAATGGAACATTGTGAAATGTGTTGTGCTGCACGGTTAAAGGAGAAATTCAATCACGTTGGTTTGGAAGAGTTTTAAAAAACATATTTTGACAAGGAGAAATATCCCGCATTTCGCTATTTGAAACAACACGTGTGAACAGCTTTGTAGTGGAATGAAACACATTAATAATAATAATAATAATTGGTTGACTTGTATAGCGCCGTTTTTGTGAAAAATCACCTCAAGGGCGCTGTCTGGCTTAAATCTCAAATGAGAACACAAATCACTAATGAGCACTTGGAAAACTGTTTGCGTGTAGCAACAACATCAATCGTTATCAAAATTGATGCACTTAGTTCTGACAAACAAAATCAGACATCTCACTAAAATTTATTATATTTTGTTAATTTTTTATTATTATTTTTGGTATTGCCAAACACTAATAAATATGTTTGATTCTCATTTTTGTTATATCTTCTTAATAACTCAGTTCCGGGGCACACGTTATTCCTATGTCTACCTACGTTAAATTCAAGCGGTTAAAAAAACAATATATTTCTTGTTTGCTTGGAATAATTAAATAAATTTTTTTGTACGGCCCGGTAGGAAATCTCATTTTTTCAATTTGGCCCGGCTGCTGAAAAGGTTGGCCACCCATGATATAAATGATCATCTAGTAAATCCACGTTATGCAAGTGTATTATATAAGTATAATTAATACGAAACAATACAAGAACAACACGTTAATCTACCAAACTATTAAATGGGAATATAATTCACCGTCTCCAGATATTTTCATATCAGAGGGTTCGGCTCTGTGGAATTCCTAATTTGACCGATTTATTCTACTGATCCCTCAATATAAATATTTAAAAAAATCTTTCGTAATTCTACATGTATTTAAAATGACTGATTTTTGCATTTTTATATTCAAATTCTTTGCCAAATCTAATATGCCTAAATTTTTAATGAGAGAGCTAGGTATAATGCCAGTAGCCGAAATAACAAAAGGTAATATTTTTATAGTCTGAGAATACCAAATTAATTTAATTTCATTTCCAAAATCTGTATACTTTCTTATTTTTTCAGAAACAGATTTTTGAATATTAATCGAAAGTATTATTTCTGTATGGTTTATTATTATCTTTTTAATATATTTTTACTCAAACTATGTACCTAAACGCAGCATCTTCAAATATGACGTAAGTCCTGAGGGAAATTGTTTTCCTTGGGGCCTCCTATGTGGAGTTAATATTAAAAAAAAGTAATAATGATAACCAGTAATAAATAATGGTATCTTCCTAATCAGTAGCCATAACGAAATATTATATATGGAACTTAACTGGTTTATCTATATATATATAAAAATGAATCCCTATTTCACTTGGTTACGCCATAACTTCAGAAAGACTTTACTTATTTAAGTAATATTTTCTCTTAAAGATTTCTAGAAATATTTATATAAGAAATATTAAATATTTTTAGAAGGTTCTTACGGATAATTTCAGAAAGCTTAACTACTATTTTAACTTCGTACGATTGACATTTCGCGCGTTTGATATATTTAGAGATATTTCCTATACTATTCATCCGATTCGGTGAGGTGTTTTTAACATGCCAGAGAAGGTTTCTATATAGTTATATTTCTATATTGGTGAGTTCTGGAGTTATGAAATTTGCAAAAAAAATTGGAATAAGGGAAGGTGGAGAAGGTGGAGGGGGAATTCATGAGGAGGGAGGTTAGTGAGAAGGGGGAAAGCGAGAAAGGGGAGGGGGGACGCGGGGAAGTTGAAAAGGGAACGCGAGAGAAAAGGGGATGAGGGTGGGGAAGAGGTGGCGGAAGGGGAATGGAGACGAATGGGAAAAAAGAAACGCAGGGAGAAACAATTTCTTTATTTAAGTGGCATTGCAACGCATTATTATATATATGTTATATACGCTAGTATTATATATAATGTATTTTCAAATATTTAAAACATTATAAAATAATGTGGACCTCACTATAAGATAATGTGCACCTCACCCCACCTCTGTGAACCACATAAAATTACTACATTGCATTTATTGTTCCAATTTTATTTCTTTACTAACTGACCCGGCAAACTTCGTACCGCCTCAGAATCAAAAAATGTTGTGTTTAATTTATTAGCTGAAATAAATTAAGTTTTTATTAAGTTAAAATAAATAAGTTTAAAAAATGAAATTGAACTGTTGACTAAGCACGAAATTTTCGGCACACTACACCATTGACAGTTCGAATTGATTCAAATTATGTCGACCAACGCACATTATTTGAAAAGTCGTTCCATACAAAATATATGAACAAATTAATTTTCTTCATAATTATTTTTCCCGTGATTTATTCCGATGTTTTTATAGTTATTCTGTTAATCGGGACGGAGACAAATCCAACAAATTAAAGATCATAAAAATCGGTTCAGCCGTTCTTGAGTTATAAATGGTGTAACTAACCCGACTTTGTTTTATATATTAAGATTTCAAAGACTAGAGAGGGCGATGGAGTGTTGGGAGACCTAAACTGGTTCAACACAGTGGTGAACAACTTATTTTTAGGTAAGGGGGGACACCAGAGAACCGGCAGGAGTAGAGTCGTGAGGATTCTATCACTGACTGATGTGATTTCAAAATGTTGTATTTTTACGTTTGACTCTACTATTCATCATGCTCTTTGCAGATGACATAACAATTTACAAGGAAATTCCCCATATAAATGATTGCCAAGTGCCTCAATCAAATGTAAAATTATTGTTTAATTGGTGTGTAACTAATAATCTGTATATAAAAATTAACAAATGTAAATCAATAACTTTTTATCGAAACAAACAATATCGAAGCAATTATGCAACTGTAATACCTACATTCGGGCAAGCAATAAAAATGCTCAAAACGCACGATGATAAATTATTAAATATCGTGCACTTCTTGTAAGTATTTTTTGGTCATAAGTATTTATAATTTTTCAATAATGTCTAAAAAAATAATTGTGTAAAAAATCTGAAATATTTTTGTTTGTAAGATCTTAAATAAATAGAAAATCTGAGGTATATTCGTCACGAAATACATTCTCGGAATTATTTTTTAATGATTTTAATTTAACTAAAATTAAAATTCTGAAAACTGTCTTTATTGATTTGAAATTTGTGATTGATTTTTCTGGATTGATTTGAAATTTGTGTTGTATAATACAATATTTCGTTTGAAAGTTGAACAAATCTGTCAATGACCAACGCTATAGCCTTAGTATATTAACAATAAATGTAGTTTTAAATTTTAAAACTGGGTTTACCAGATGAAATAACAATCTTTCAAAATCAATTTATGTTTTTTTGTAAAAAAGAGTCAATACGTCTGGAATTTGATTTAAAAAGGACTGATTTTCGGTATTCTTTGGTAAGACCTTCTTAATTATGCGATAGATCATATTAAACAACTATTAATATTAATTAAATAAAATAAAATACCTCGGAGTTATATATTTGATAAAAAATTAGAGTTTGTACACTACATAAATCACATTACTAACAATAGTATGAAATCAGTAGGATTATTACCGAGAATCATTAAAAACTTTAAATTCACGTATGAAAAATTTATTTGTGTCATAAGTTCGTAGCTAATTAGAGTATAATTCCGTCCTTTGGTCACCTCACCATAATTTTTTAAATAAAAAATGCGAAAAAATTCAGCGTAAGTTTCAACGAATTATTATGAGGGTGAATATACCTACATACGAGTAAATCTAACATATAAAATCAGATACAAATAATTATTTCAGCACAATTAATTAAACAGTCTGTAAATGACGGTTATAACTTGTGAATTAAGAGGTAAATATAAATGTTATAGACTTTTGAATATCAAAGAAATGTTTGCGCCCACTCTTAATTTATTAATTTAATTTATTGGATAACTGACACCCCTGCCATAGGTCTCCCCAAGTGGTTTGCCAAGTTGGGTGTATTAGCAGGGGTGCCCGAGTTCATGGGGTGAGGTTTGTGTAGGTTTTGGCTGTGGATCCGCTTGCCCACCTGCTGCGTAGCTGGCCATCAGGACGTCGCCTGGCATCGCAGTGAGAGGGATGGATTCCCACGTCCATCACCCCTGGACGCATTGACCCCCAAATTCCTACACACTCCTCATACCGTTTTCTTTATCAGAAATTCCTCTCGCTCATTTCTCTAAAAGGACCCTCCACACAGGAACCCCAAAGATGACATAGGCCTTCGGGGAATTTAATTTTATTCAGGGCCTCCTGAGTGGAATTAATGTTAAAAAACCTTTGTAAAATACCCCTGATGTGATATTTCTTTAAAAATGCACTGCGAAGATTAGTAAAGCATTATTTTAATTGTAATGTGGGAAACCAACGACCAACGGTCTTGAATTGGAAGCATTCCTATTGGCTCCTCACATACCAATTTTAACGGAACCATTCTGTTCTAGATCAAATCGCTTCTTGTTCACTCCCACTTTTATATAGTATTATTTATAAGTATTAATTTATGGTTCGGATGTAATAGAATATGTAAATTGTTTCAATTTAACTTGTAAGTACTGTGTTAAATTCTTATTTGATGTATATACAATCCATCCACACCCATATCATAAACTCATAGTAATATTAAATGGAAAAGAGCTGATAATATCAGGCCTTCAGAATAAAACAGATCGATATCTGTATATTGAAATACTATATATATAATAAAGAAGTGTGTCCCGGTGTAGGTTTGTGGGTTTCTAGGTTTGTTTTCACAAATCTACAGTTTTATTTCGAAAATGATAACATTTTGCACATTTGACCTTTAAAGCAGGAAGAATATAACTGTCTACATGAGATTAAAAAAAAATAGTCCCTCCCCAATATCCCACCCCTGCAGATGTTGGATACTTTATGGTGATATTTAACACTCTGGCCTTTAAAAATAAGATGAATAAATTATATTATTAGTGCCCACATTTGAATAAAAAATATATTAAAATTTTTAATTAAGTTTTTATTCCAGCAGGACTGGGAGGATAGTGCAATCCCAGTCTGCCATATTACGTAAACAATTATAACACATAACAATTATAAGTTCTAAAACAAAAGAAGAAATAAAAAGAGATTACATATTAGGCGTAAAGCTCATGCAATGTCGGGGACTTTAGTATATTATTATTTGAATAATATACGCAATGTGCGTCATGAAACTAACACGTGGCGTCTAAGCTGGTATTATTTGTGTAGACCGTTAATTATTTGTCGTCTTACCAAAGAGCAAGCAATTTAAATTCCCTCCCTGGCGGTTGTTAATCAAGAAGCGTCCAAAACGAAAGCGCCATGATCCAAAAACTTATATAATATTCCGGGGCTAGTTTATTACCATTGCAGAAATGTATATTTATTAAGGTATAATAAAGCTTTTGAATATTTAACCACCTTTTGCAGGATAAATTAACGGGATGAAATACGAACTGCTTTGAGGCATCGTTGCCCCATTCCCGGCACGCCCGTTCAGGATGTCCCCCCTGCCATTTTTCTGCCTTCCCGGGAGAAAATTCCGATGAAAACTAAAGTTATGAAAACTGATGTTACGAGAAAATTTTGTCCACAGTAATCACAAAAGTTTGCTTTATAGAGTACAGCGCTAACAAGATGCCTTTTTTGTCAAAAACGTATAACTTTAAAATGGCTTCTGAAAGCGAAATGGAATTGGTTATTTTTGTTGTATTACACCTAATTGGTAAACTTACTTTTTTTTTACATTAGGTCCACACAGGAGGCCCTGAGGAAAATAATTTTCCTCAGGGCCTATTTCACCTTTGGGGAAGCTGTGTGGAGGGTATTTTTAAGGAAAGGAAGGAGAGGAAGTTCTGGGAAGGAAAAATGTATGGGGGTTGGGTAGGAATCTAGGGTTCAATGTGTCTATATCATCCGCCGCCAAGACCTAGACAATGAACCCCATGAACCCGGGCACCCCTGCTAAGTCACCAAACGTAGCGAACCACTTGGGGTGACCTATGGCAGAGGTGTTGGTTATCCAATAAATGGTTCCCGGGGCGGCGGTACCCATTCCCGCCTCCCAAATTGGATACTAACGGCATAAAAAAATATATTTCAAAAAATTATTAGTTAACTTCTTTATCTTGAGATAAATGCAAGATAACTCAACTTTTAATCGAGGAAAAGATTGATGGAAGATAAAATGTTAATGTTATGGTTCAGAAGAAGGAAATCTTTGTGTTGAAGAGGTTAGTGTTGGAGAGAGGATTCAGAAAATCCTGTAAAATAATTCCACAAGCGAACTGTGGTTTTGGCCAGTTTTTAATAGGTACTGGCAAATGTTTGAAAATTGGCAAGGTTTTTTCCCAGTTGTGCACTGCTGCCAAAGGGATTAATCACGCAAATTATTGAAAGCATCTTCCAGTGAAGTTCAGGTACAAAAACAAAATTCTTCCTTGAATTCCCTTTTATCCGATCAGCTTGCAATCCGACCGATGCAATATGGGAAACTTTCTTACTGATGCCGATCAACTAGCTATAAAATATTTCGTAGAAGCAAGTTATTAGTTACTTATCTCGGGTATTATAGCTGATCTTAGGAATACTAATAACTACGTCTGCGCAGAATTAGTACTTCGATTAGTCTATTTTATTTTCGTAGGTCCCATCTATATTTATACCAAAATTCTTAACCTATTTATTTAAAATGTCTATAATTCTTGATTATATTCAAGGGTGAGTACTTCCAAAAATTCACTAATTTAAATATTTTCTAAAATAGAATTTAGGATTTACAATCATTGTTTTTCAAAATGTCATTCTCAAATTTTGACATTTTCTATTAAAAAAATAATTATTATTTGTAATACATGGAAAATAGCAAGCTTTGGGTATAAATTACAGCCTATGTGTTTTTCTGATGTATGAGCTATATTATTGTAAAGTTTCATTAAAGTCCATTCAGTGGTTTTTGCGTGAAAGAGTAACAAACATACATACATCCATACAAACTTTCGCGTTTATAATATTAGTAAGAAGTAAGATGGTCCAGTCAGTGGCGGAGTTAGCATCACGTCTGGTTCCCACATGTGTCGTGAGTTCAACTTTAAGGCTGGCTAAATCATCTATCATGACATAAGTAACATTTTTCGCTTAGAGTAAGGTAGCAATATTATATTTAAATACCTTATTCGTAACCCGGTTATGTCTTTTAAAAAGAAAATAAAGAATGCTTTTAAATGGAATATTCATTCGCCCAATATCAGTTAAAACCTGCACTAGGTGCAAATACATTTTTGCTTCCACCATCTCTTCAAATTCGGTCAATTACTGTGAATTTTACAAAAATACGTGTAGAAATAATGTGAAAATCTAACCAAAGCATAAAGGATGAATATATGCATTGCGCTGTATAATCAACATACAGAAATACGTATTCTAAACAATTTTTCTAAAAACGCTTACATTTAAAATTAAATATTTTATTCAAACCACATTATAACATACAACGTAAGTAAGAATCGTAGCTCAATTATCAGACACAAGAGCTCCTCTTTTCTGATAAATGATACATGACCAATGATGACCTTAAATATAATATTTTGTAAAATATATATGTATAAAAGTAACCCATATACTTTATATAACCAAAACATTTTTGTTTTTAATATATCGCTTATCATGTAGAAAAGGTCGTACATGACCAATGATGACCTTAAATATAACTAACTAACTAACTAACCATCACGCCGTTTCCCCGCAGGGGTAGGCAGAGAGGACGGACCGCCAAACAACTCGGTCTTGGCACACACTCCTTGCCTCATTCACATTCTTACATCTTATCATACATGCTCTTCTATTATTCTGACTCTTGACATGGCCCGACTCAAGTATCTGATTCACTTGATCGTGCCATGTCTTCCTCGGGCATCCTCGACTTCTTCTACCATTCACATTAGTATCATATATTCTCTTGACACTCCTTTCTTCGTTCATTCGCTCTATATGTCCAAACCATCTAAGCGTCCCTTTTTTAATCTTACTTATGACGCTCACATCGGCCTTGCATTCTTTTCGGATCTCCACATTCCTCACACGATCATACATGGTTTTACCACACATACGCCTCAGGGATCTCATTTCTACAATATATATGTATAAATGTAACCCATATACTTGATATAACCAATATATTTTTGTTTTTATTATATCGCTTATCTTGTAGAAAAAGGTCATACATGGCCAATGATGACCTTAAATATATTATTTTGTAAAATATATATGTATAAATGTAACCCATATACTTTATATAACCAAAACATTTTTGTTTTTAATATATCGCTTATCATGTAGAAAAAGCTCGTAAGTCAAAATTTTCTCATTTATAAATTTTATCACTAAATAATAAAGGCATTGCGATTATCTATGGCCCACGAAAACCGTATTTAAGATACATAATTCTATCTCTTTTTCATCGGACCGCTTGTTTCATTAATCATCATAATTTGTTTTCGCTCTACTGAAAAATTAACTTTGGATGTACGATATACATCACTATTATAATACGAATAAGCTCAATGCCATATTTCTTAAGAGGCTAGACTTTGAACCACACGCGGAACACCCGCGTCTATCATTCTGTCCCGCTCACAATAAGCTCACGCACACTTACAATACATGCGAATGCGAAAAATGCGAAATATGCTCAAATTTACCTACCGAAATCGCTCGAAAAGGGGTTTATGGAGAATACACTTTTCTACACCAAAACTTACACGAAATTGAAATTTAAAAAAAATTAATATTTTTTAGAAAGAAGAAGCTTCGTCGGTAGCTTTTTATAATTTTATAATTCTTTATGAGAGTTGAGTTAGCAGCACTTTTTCATTAAATAATGTTTTTTGATAAATGGTACATGTTTGACAGTGAATGTTTACGTTAATACGAAACGCATCGAAAATTCGAAAACATAACGACATAGTTTTCACCCTTTAGAAGGCAGTATAAAAAAAAATATTCATTTTGTGCAATTTTCGATGTAGAAAAGTGTTTTTTCCCGGGCATCCTTTTTGTATGGGCCGAAAAGCGAAGTCTATCATCTTAAGCCGATTTTTCTGTAGCGACAAGTCTTTGGAATCGCCTCCCTGTTATCCAGTAGTTTACTTATAAAGTGGACTCGGCTGCCCTGTTCAGCCTATTCCTGCTTTGTGCTATCGTGACAACTTTAATTAACGCCCACTTTACTGGTACTGCTTGTGGGCGGGGTAGGGAGAGGGTGGGGGGGAGATGTGGAGGGGGAGGTTCCTAACAAGGTAATCCTGTAACCCTCACCGGCCATTATGTGAAGAGATCTCATCTTGTGATTTTTTATTTATTTTTTGCCTTTTACGTTGGAATTATCTCCAGTCTGTGGTTGACACCGTCGAATAGAAAACTTTTGTAAATTTAATGAGAATTTTGTAAAATATTAAAACGTTCATAAAACGATAAGCATATTTACAAATCTGTTTTAGGTTTATATGTCAATATCATTACATTGTGGGCATATAAAAACTTGGCTTGATAAGTAGTTAACACGTATTTGATTCATTACGTGCTCAAAAAATAGCCGTTACTTCATGGCTCTATATCTCCGTAGCAGGAAATAAAAAAAAAAATAATAACACTTAGTCGTTGTGAACAACTAGTCATCTGTTCGGTGCCTTTCTTTTTTTACATTTTCTCCACATAGGAGGCCACGAGGAAAATAATTCCCTTTAGAACCTGTGCCATCTTCGGGGATGCTGTGTGAGGGTCTTATAACGGAAAGGAAGAAGAGCAAGTTTGGGGAATAAAAAAGTATGAGGGATGGGTGGGTCTAATCTAAGGGTCAATGTCTCCAGGAGTGACGAACCTTTGAATCCACTGCGGAGCAAGGTGATGGGTCATGAGAGTCCAAGCTGGAGAGGTCAAAAGGTCTCCCTCAACCAGTTTCTCCTGATCCATCCTATCGGTGGGAAGATACCTCAATCTCCAAAACCCGGACAAACCTCACCCCATGAACCCGGGCGCCCCTGTTAAATCATCAAACGTAGCGAATCACTTGGGGTGACTTAATACGCAATAGTATGGCAGAGGTTTTTTTTTTTTTATAGAGAAACCTCACAAGAGTCTCAACTGCTCCCTTCTGGAGCCAGTGAGACTATGGCATCCCCAATTGGAGTATGTTGTGAGGCTGAAGGTAAGTGGGGAAGGGAAGGAGATGGGGAAGAGGAAGGTGGGAAAGTACCTGGCTATTCAGATCTAGTCACTAAACACGGCTAGAGCTATTATTAAGCAACGTTTCAATTCTGAATGGTGGTCTTACACCAGGGCGATACTGAGAGTATCTTCCACTCTGGAACGTGCCGCAAATATAACATATATTATTTTTATTAATTAATTGTGAAATAACACAAATTAATCAAATAAAATTTATTTGCGCACGCCGGGTTCGAACCCGCAACCTTCCGATTGGGAGTCAAGTGTCTTACCACTCGACCACGGACGGTCGTTGGTTATCCAAAAAATCTGCAATGATGTTCTGGAATGATCGACCGTGCTAGTAGATACCGATTTGAAAAAAATACATTTTTAACCTCACGTCAGAAAATAGTGAAATTAGCTACATAGTTTAAAATTAAGAAAAAATACAGAGATTTTTTCTAAAATCTTTTTTACGGCAACAACTGTTTTTTAAGGCTTCTTTACCGAACTATGGCATTCACAATTAACTGGGTTTTATGTTGATGAGGAAGGAATGTGTGATGGAATGGAGATGTGAAATGCCCGTTCGGGAACGAAGATTCATATCAAACAAATTCCGTTTCTGAATTGGATAACCATTTATTAGAATAGTTTAAATGGTAACCTCTAAGCTCCATGTACAGACTGGCCAGACTTACGGAATTAATCACTCTATTACGCAGGTCGTCATTAAGATACGACAAATCAATACTGCTACAATATAAATAATTATATTTCTATTTATTTTATAGTTAAATTATTACAATTCATACTTTTGAAAGCACTTAGAAGCTCTAGAAATAAAAAATCCCTTAAAAATAATGAGTCGATTATCAATAAACAAAAAACATTAACCTATAGCCCAATATTAAATCTCTTCCCATTCGGTGTCCAATCTGTCCCCACTTACTCTTTATCAATTCCTAGCCACGCCCCCACCCCTACCACAACACCTACTGATAAATTGTACCCACCCACTATTTTGTAATTGTCATCATTATATGTTTGCCCTGAAGAAGGAACGGTTGTTCCGAAACCGGTCGGCGTGTAACTAAATAAATCAGTAGTTGTAACTAAGATATATTGTTTCATTTAATTATATTACAATTCACCTACACTGTGGCGGTCCGGATCGGGAGAGACTGGTTGAGGGACACCTTTCGACCTCTCCAGCCGGATTCTCTCGATCCATCACCTTGCACCGCAGTATGAGGGATGGATTCATACGTCCATCATTCTTGGACACATTGAACCCCAGATTCCTACCTCACTTCACACCTTTTTAGTTCCCAGAAATTCCACTCATTTATTTCATAAAAATATCCTTCAACCATCATCCCCCAAGATCTCATAGGCCCCGAGGAAATTTTTTTTAAAAATTAATTTTATGAAAAGTAATTTAAAAAAAATTATAATGATTTTCTTATAAATACAAGCATGTACATAGGTTGAGTTTCGTGAATACCTCACTAGGAAAACGTGTGCGTTGTTGTTGACGCATTTTTAATATATGTAGTAATGTAGTATTGTTTTTATTGATTATGAAAATATATTACATATTGATGATATGTAAAAATGGTAATGTGTAGATCAGTGGCGGTCCATGAGTTTTCCGTGAGCTAAAGTGATAAGATTGTAAAAAACGACGTTACTGATGTTGTTATAGCTGAAAATGGATTTTATATTTTTTTCAGCTTCAATAACATCAGTAACGTCGTTTTTCAATCTTGGCACTCTAGCTCACTAAAAACTCACTGACCGCCCCTGGTGTAGATATGGTAAAATATTTATAATATATAATATAGTGTTTCGCAAACACCTCACCAGAAGATCCCGTGCCGCGGTATTCACGTATTTTAAAAAACATATTCATGGTAATTATTAAAATATAGTGTTTCGGGAAAACCTTGAAGAAGAAGACGTCTTTTTTTCAGGTGGTTTCTCTTATCCCGGCAAGAGGGTTTTTTATTATCTAAAAAAGAGTCATTCGAAATAAATAATAAGACCTGGGCGAATTTACAGGGCAGAATCCACACCATTTGTGCCTGCCGCAGAGGCACTGGTGGCATCCTACTACCCACGTTGAGAATACGAAAAACTCCGAAATTATTTTAAGAATCTCCTTGCACTATACATCAAAAGAATAAATAAACATTCATATTTCAAGGAATATTTTGCGATATCATAAATATATATTATACTGTATTTAAGAAACGTCATCGCCTGAGTGCTCAATTGTCCAAACGACCATTTTAGTTTTTGTTCAATCTTTGTTTTAAAAATAAAAATAAAGTGTCAAAAACGATAATAAATCACTTTTCCAAGAATTATTTAAGCTAATGAGACCTTTCATGGAAATAGCTTCATCTTAAACACCTATCATAATGTTTAATTGAAATAAAGATTGAAAACCTCCCCTAGTGTAAAATTTGCTAATTTGGTTTTGTTTTGTCTATACCGTATGTATTCTTTATTTCTATTATGTAATGAACTTTATTAATAATTTTCGTTGTTTGTTTTTGGGGTGTTATGCCGTGTTGTGCTACCTCCTTCTTTAGCCGACGTTTCGGACAGCGTTGCAGTGTCCATCATCAGGGCAGATGATGGACACTGCAACGCTGTCCGAAACGTCGGCTAAAGAAGGAGGTATTTACAAAAAGGGTTCTTCAGAACTCCGTTCGTGGTAGAATATCTCTATAACTCTATCAGGATTATAAAGTGCTATGTCTCTCTCTCTCTGGTTTCAATCCTGGGATTGGTTTGCAGCAATTTCCTTTATTTTTTTCTTTTCTTCTTCCCTATCTTGTGCGGCTCTTTTCAAGTCTGCATATGATGAGCAGCGCATGTCCAACAGCAGGTCCTCCAGGTACTCTCGGCGTGGGCGTCCCCTAGAGTTTGTCCCCTCGGTCATACCTTCCATTATGGCATGCAAGAGGCCTTATTGTCGTATTATATGGCCGATCCATCTTGCACGCCTTTCGGACAAGGTCCTGAGCAGGTGTCTTCCTCCTTCGATTCTTTGGAGAACCTCCTCATTTGTAATGTGGTCTCTCCAGGAAATTCCTAATAATCTTCTATAGGATCACATCTCAAAAGCCTCTAGTCTCCGTTTATCTCTTTCGGATAGGCACCATGTTTCACAGCCGTACATCATCATACTCCATACATAGGTCTTGATGAGGAGTATTCTCAGTTTTAGGTCTATATTATTCGATTGTATTATTTTTGACCTTTTATTGAATGCAAGCCTAGCCTGGTGTACACGGCTGTCGACCAAAATAATTTGAATAAAACAAGACCATATGA
Organism: Limnephilus auricula; assembly: GCA_951813805.1. Classification (NCBI taxonomy): domain Eukaryota; kingdom Metazoa; phylum Arthropoda; class Insecta; order Trichoptera; family Limnephilidae; genus Limnephilus; species Limnephilus auricula. Next base: position 7,864,465 of record OX638402.1, on the reverse strand, counting down.
TATTACAAATGTTTTTTGTAGTACATATACGTCCAGCAAAATGTGTGCGAATGAACTGCCATGGCGACAAGAAATCTTACTCGGCAATGCCTTTGATCTCAAAATAAAAATGATATTAATATAACAACAAATAAGTTTTAATTATAAAAGAAAAACAGTATGATATCGTCGGGTAATTACTACAAGTACATAGGTAACTCTGAAAAGAGCTTTATTGGGAAATTGAATCATAAGACGGTAATCAATTTGATAAATCGGTCGTTGCATATTTATACTGAAAAGTAATGTTAAATGGTAGATTGAATACTTATATTTTGTAAATCAGAAAAATGTCAAATATATTTTTTAATGTATTTATTTACGTAAATGGAGTGACTAATCTACTCGTAGTTTTTACATACATTACAACAACCAACGAAAACACATGGAGAAAAATGTTATTCTAAAATACGATTATTTTATTCGTAAAAACGGTTAAAAACGGGACTGAAGTTCTTACGAACAAATTAACAGTGTTTCAATGTTTATAGGCGGGAACATATAAGAATAATTTGTTGGTGTACGTAATTTCGTACAAATTTTACAGCTAGCTAAGCCTAGTTGTCTAATTGAAAACATTTGTGGTAACCAGAGTTACCTAATTGTGGAATTAAACGATACCGTTTTTGGAGATACCCACAAAAAACATTTTCAAATAACTCGATGATTCCAATGCGTCATGTGTTTTCTGTTTGCAGCATTCACAGACGAGGACATGGAGTTATACTTTTTTAGTGAGTAACTTAAAATCGCTGATTTCGGAGTAACCTAGTTGTAGTTACCCCGCGATTTAATGTTATGATGATGGCCGTGTTACCGTATGAGGTCAGGTCATCAGTCACTGAGAAGTGGCGCTTGGCCGTAGTGCCCTGCAGTGAATAACGTGTCGGCGGAGACCAATAACCGCACGTTGGCTCATCAAATAATATGATTTAGTCGGTCTGTATTTCTCAGATGCCTGCATTGCGAAGCAATCAAAATATATCACAGAGACTTGTCAAAGTGTGAAATCAATTTATCTGTTTTGATTAAAGTCACATTGATTAGAGCATACAATAGACTATCTACAAAATACTTGAATAAGGACTTACAAACATTATGCAGAACATCGAATAAAACTATGCAGTTTTAAGTGGGAAAACGCGATAAGTGGGAATGAATACTTTTTTCTGATAAAGAGGAGGTCTTCAAATCTCGAGAGTAATTTTAGAGTGTAGATGAGATTAAAGTTTATTACTTCATTCAAAATATTTCAGACATGTTTGTTATAAAATCATGCTAATCTAGATGATTGCTTTGTAAATGAATGAACCAGACAACAAAGGATATATTTTATTTTCATTATTCTAGAAAAAAGAATATTTGAGGGTGAAAATTCACTGAAAAATTCAGTACCATTTTAGAGATTTTTTTACTGAAGGAAATTGAAGAACTGCATTTCAATGATTGTTAAAAGTAGCGGCCTTCCTTAAACATATAAGTAATCATATTTTCAGTAAATTCATCTACACGCAGACCTTACAAATACTCCAAAAAACCTGTTATTTTTATTCTTATCGTTTATTTTACCATGTTTATAGACCGATACATATGCCAAAAACCTAGCAAAATGAGGTATTCATAAACATAATAGTTTTTTTATTGCTTTTATTTCTTGCTAGAGAAATCCCGATGAGTTACAAAACTCATTTTAGGACAGGAGGAACTTACAATTCATAGTTAGGAGGTAGTAGTTACAATTTTACAAAAGTATTTTGATATCATAATATAAGTTTAACATTCAGTACAGCATAAACATAAAAATAAAGACAGGTTAAGTAGAACAAATAACAAGAGAAAACAAATAAAGAGAGAAAAAAAAGGATACGAGTATATAAGAAAGAACAAAAAAATGACAAGACAATTACAATTGCAATACAATTAATGGTGCCGTATTTTTTTAAAATGTGTAATTAAAGATGATTTTGAAAATCTATCTATTTTAGAGTGTCTGTGGCGGAGGTCGCGTTACGGACACCAGAGGCCCTAGCACACTCGCTCGATAACCATCGATAGGATAACTACCGATAACTTCTCATCGTTCCCTAGGACAACTGCACATCGCTAACGTACAAACAACAGTTGATGTCGAATATGTTAAGGACACTTAATCATTGTGAACTGTCACTTATTCGTTGGCGATCTGTAGTCATGCTAGGGAACGATGAGAAGTTACCGATAGTTATCCTATCGATCGTTATAGAGCGAGTGTGCTAGGGCCTCAGGTGCACACCGGGTGGGCGGCGTGGATTTTGTTTGTAAATAAATCAACAGTTTATTCCTGGTTTGATGAGTTTTTCGCACCCGACGTTAAAAAAAGGTGTAAAGTAACTATTTACATTAGATTTGAAAAACTTTGCGTAAAGCCCGGGCAACACCGGGAATTCAGATAGTTGAAGATAAATTTGGTAACATAAAAAAAATTGTGACATGAATGACTTCGCATAATATCATCGCGTTCAGTTTGCTTTGTAAATTCAAACAATGGCGCTTGCTTTATAAATTCCCTTTGAACCTGCGAGAAACCGGCCCTGATTTTGTCGGCGTCTTTCTTTACCTAGAATAGTTAAAACAAACTATAAAGCAAGGAAGATGTCTCGGCGAAACTGTGTTTTTAACTTGGGGGATAGAGGGATAGTAAACATCTTTCATTTTCCACACGAAAAGAGCGGAGTATAAAATCAGGAAAAATTTAGTATAATCTCGCCCCCGTGTCCCGGGGGTTTCACTTTCTCCGCTTTGTTTTATGGACGGAATAAAATTTGAACTTGCTTTATGCTTTGGAAATGACCGGCACTTTGGAGATATTGTGTACAAAATAGACGTTGAATACATACTATAGTAAGATAACGTTTTATTTTGCCTATAATACTTGTTTTTTTTACTACATTTTGACAAAGCCAAAGTTGTTTATAGCAACCAATTTTTAAAAATATAACACAGTACTTCTTAGAAGAATTTTTCGTCTTAAAATTCCCTAAGTTACTTTCGTAGCGTAATTTTCTGCAAATAGACTAAGGCCCCTCATCCACAAGGCTACGCAAGTATCCGAAACTTATGTTGTCTATTCACGTTGCAAATAAATTATCATGGACAGTCCGTACACGTCGCCAAAGAAATCAGGTGACACGCGACGCCACTATGCAAAGAGCGCGCAGCTAAGTGTAGAGCAAAACAGCTAGATTTTGTAATGTATGAACGAGGACGAACCGACATACGCTGCGAGACAGGCGCATACGGCGCAGACACGCGTCTGCTTTGTCCTGCGCTGAGTTGTGGCCGCGGCACAGTTTCTGAAGGACGCGTGCGCAGGCGGGCAGAATTTTCCCCATAAGAATCTCACACTTTCAGGAAATCACTTTGCCAAATAGTTTTTTGCGCTTTGAAAGACTATAAATTGTTAGTAAATTATCATTGAAGATTTAAATTATTAGTTTCAAAGTCAGAATCAGACTCGTAACTCGACATTCTCACAAACACAGGCTGAACTAAACTATGTCACAGCTCACAACACAGGCTGGTCACCGATATTTCTGCTCTGTACTGGGCTGGGTGGCCTGCGTCTCACCATATGCCCAGCCTCATTGTTCTCAACATTGAGCATACGCATTGTGACAAAATATGTGGCACAGGTCACGACATATTTAGAGTATCGACGATATGACATGAGTTGCAAAACTTTAGCAAGCTAGTCGCGGGAGATGCAACCGATGGGCTTACCTTGTCAGCGAAGGTCCTAAAAGTATTTCTCCTCCCTCCCACGAAGTGGATTTCAAGACCCATTTCACATCTTTATTTCCTCTAATAAACCCTTCACACATCATCCCCAAATATGAAATACCTAGGCTCCGAAGGGTGTTCACGGGTTTGAAGGGTTTTCACCAGGGCGTCCTGTGTAGAGTTTGTAAAAAAATCCAATAAAAATGGTTAAACAGTTCCGGTAGAATGCTGTATTTAGTAGAAATGCCAAAGAAGTTGCTCCGAGTCCCTGATAGTAAGGGCTCCGCAATTGCCTCGAGGCATTGCTTCAGGATCGCCGACTTCACTATTGCTCGTGATTTTTGCTTTATTTTCATACAAACTAAAGGAATTGAACCACCATTTCAATCTAATATATCTTAACCACTATTGCTGTTCTTTGAAGTCTTTTTGAACTCCTCAGTTAATCAAATCACTGACTTTTCTGCACGAAACCACGTAACATGACTAATGTAATTTTGATATAAATTAAACAAAATGAAAAATCCTCTTCAAGAGATTATGAACCTAGTTAATTTTTTTCTTCCATTTAGGAACTCGAATTGGATACTATTTGTTTATTAGGACATACATATTACAATATAATTCGAGTTATAAGGTTTGTTAAATTAAATTATTATATGGTTATAGTACCTTTTACGTAAGTCCGTAGAATGTCATTAAGTAATTTCACCTGAGATGTGAAAGGGTTTTAAAACTTAATTTTTGAATGGATGAGTAATAAAATAAAAAGGAAGAATAAAGATTCATTTAAAATCAAGAATTATATGCTAACTAATTGTAATGGACTAAAAAGTTAAGTGTAAGAGTTTTAAAATAATTTATATCACGCCAAGAAATTTAATAAATTAGTTTTGTATATTTGCAAGGAGTCATGAAAAATGTGTAAGTGTATTAATTTTTCGTAGTGGGTATAAATTGTGATTGCGCGAGTGATTGGTGAGTTATTTGCTGCATTAGTATTGTGAACTTCTATATGAGAAAGGGAAGTGTGCCTGGTACGCCTCACTGGAAAATTTAAACCAAAGATGGATAGTTATTCGGGACTATATATTTTATTATTTAACAGGTTATATAGAAACAGCATATCCGAAAATGTTCGATGAGCATGCTATAAAAAAAAATATTCGAACTTGAACCCAGAACCTACCGTCTTACTGGGACGGCGCTCTAACCAATTGAGCCATTGTCACAAAGAAACAAAATATTAAAATGAACAAGACACAGAAATATAATAAAACAAAAAGGTCGCAACTGGGACTTGAACCCGGAACCTCTCTTCTTACCGGGACGGGCGGCGCTTTGAGCAATTCAGCCATCAATACATAATTAGGTTTTATATATATTACTCTCACACACACAGCGTCATGGTGGGTTCCCATTACTGGCTTTTGTTTTTATATGAATGTACACGTATGTTAAAACTAATACTCAAGGAAAAAAAATTGAGTTGACACTTACACATAAATATGATTGGACTATGACCAGATTGAGTAAATAAATCGCTCGGAAATTTGAGACTGTGGAATAAAGTTTATAAAAGAGTAAGCACGTTAAGTAGATACATAATATTGATTTACGTAAAAGGCTGAGCGATAAAGCTTTTTTTTTTAAAGAAAACTATTGATATATTTACAATAATAGATATCAATATGACGTCATCTAAATTATACTTAAATGAGAAAACATTACACAATCTGGCTAATCAGAAAAAATCTGGTAACTTTTGATTTAAAAACTAAAAACTGTTTTTGCAAGGTGTTAAAATACGCTTTCAAATTTTATTTATCAAACATGAAAAAAAAATTTAAAACGTCTCACGTTTTTTCTTACTAAAATTACTGATGAACAAAAAAAAAACGGATACATATTTTAACGACACGATATCATGTATTAACGACACGTATAAACTTTATTGTTACCTCACTTTTTGTCCTTCTTCAAATTTTTATTCAAATTGAGATCCGTAACTTTGGATTTATAAAAGTCTACATTCTACTCTTTTTGTGGTTAACTTTTATATTTGAAAATAAAAAAAATAAAAATAAAGCTTGTTGTTTTTTCTTTCTAACACCGTTTATACCATATTTCTCACTATATAAGAGAGACATAATGATTTCTATGAGTCCTATCCGCTGGAGCGACAGAGCAATTTAAAACTTTTTCTCGGGTTGCTAAAGGAAATTTTTCCGCTCACATTAAAAAATCATACATCCGAATTTATATATAGAGACGTACAAATTAATTATTTTTCTATATAGCCAATGAATTCACCTAACTTTTGTCGTTTATCACATATTCGTAGGATTTATAAAAAAATATTATAAAATCGTTAACTTTAAAACATTTTAAGGAATCTACAGAATATTTGCCATATTATGGCAGCAAAGCAATCCGAGGCTTTGGAAATAGTGCCATCATGTGGCAAAAAGCGTTCGAGTGGTTATATGAGTTATTCCAAAAAGCGAACAAATTAGCCTGAGGGGTTACGGGTTCAAATCATCAATGCGAAATGCTGTTATGGATTTCGGTATATGTGTAGATTTTGCAACATGTTTGTTGATTGAAAATTTGTTAACATCTAAAAACATAGAAATAATGGCTTTAAGGCTTTGCAAGAAACTTTCTCGAAAATCTTTTTCAGAACTATTAAAATACAAATCCGAATTTAATTTATTATTACATTTTTTTTTAAAAAACAGATAAACATTCACCGGTTAAAAATAACCTGACAAAGTTTGGAAAACTCCTACTACCACCACGGTAAGCGGAACATGTTGTTATTCGTAACCCGGAATTTCTTTTAAAAATTAAATTTAATTAAATGTTTATTTACAAAAAAACCATTTTCTTCTGATGTCTTGGGATGAGTTAAACTCTTTCTTTTAATATTGTCTCACTGCAAAGGAACAAACTAAAAAGTATGGTAAAATAATAATATTGTAAACATATTAAAATCCGTTATTTAATACTGCCGCCAGCAAAGGGCTAATAATAACAACTGTAAATTTGTGAAACCATTTTAGCAACAAGGCTTTTAAGACAGTAGATCCTTTGGACATAAAACAAATTAACTTGGTATTCATAACCGTAAGTTCTAGTCTAAAAGCAATACGTAATGTGGCTATTCATTAACTCCCCCCAAAATGATTCACATAAATAGCACAAAGGGCCCATTAACAAAGCAACAATAACAGATGAACCTTAATGAAACATTGTAATGCGGGTAGTGGATAGTCGTGTCTAAACACTTTTAGCAGTAATCTGATACCTTTTGGATGTTGTCGCAGAAGCCTTACCGTAGTAATTGTTCCGTTTCCTGCTATTTCCACAGTCACCTTGCGAAGGCTTCACCGCGTACAACCTCCTTGTGAACTCCCGGAACACTAAACTCAGCCGAGTCAGTCGAGGATCAGATTGTACACCTTATAATTACCTTCCCATTGCCTTTAATCTGGCGAGCGCTGAAAGAACGGCTTTTAATAACGGGGTTTGTTATGGTTATTGTAGCGCACAACACTAGTTAATTGAATTCATTTCATATTATGAGTTGGGTTTGGAAGGTATTTTTGGTGACACATTTTATTCATCGCGATTAATTAAAACCATTATTCTTAATTCGGCTACACTGGCAGCATAATAGTAATATGAAAAAAAAAGTTGTGGCTGGAAAAAAAATAATGGTCGCAACTTCTTCTTCAATGATATATTACATTGATGGGAATAACCCTAAATAATAATAAATAAATAATGGGATGGAAATAATAATAATCGGCCACCATAACACGGACATGTGCCTAGTATGGCGGCCATAAAATCCACAAATGTTATATTTACTTTTCAAAGAATAAAGAAACATTAAAAAAAAACCTTCAAAAGTTACAAAGAGAGTTTTTCTTATAAAAAATGAACTTTAAAGAAAGATCAAAGTCATAGATTCTAATCGTTTTTAACTTTTTCAGCGCAGACTTTGATCATTATTAACTTTTAAGTCGAAAATTCATAGATTATTTTTCGGAACTACGAACGTTAGTAGCCTTTTTCTGATTCAGGCCGGGTAAGTTTAGCGTTTAATGAACTAGATGGTGGTATTAACTCGAAACCTCTTTGGGGGTGACTTCATTCATTCATCGATCATTCTTTCCGTGGACTCTTCAAATGTCTTCATCCGCTCACTCTCTCATTTTAAAAAAAATCACTAAAACACAAAAAAAATCAAAACTACAGGCCGCCTCAAAACAGGAATCCCTAGTGAGGAGGACTGTCAACAGTGACATTATTCTAAAAGCCCCAATACACTACTTGCGAAGTTGATCGAAGTTAATGAAGAAGTGAGCCGAGTAATGTAGTGAGAAGCATCATGTTCGAACTTCGGAACGCTTCGGTTCAAAAACCGACAACGGTCGGAAATCGGACGAAGCGAGACGAGGTTGTACGAAGCGAAGTGAAGTTCGTTTCTACACTATCGTATTCGATTAACCTCGATCAACTTCGCTAGTAGTGTATTGGGGCGTTTATGTTATGCTTTGTACTTACATCATGTACTAACATTGCCATAGAAACTAATACAAAATTATATATATTTTTTAAAATTTTATAAATCATTAAATAAGAAGATAATAAATCTAAACGAATCTTAAAACAAAACAAGCACAGAAAATAAAGTAAAGAAGGTCTCGATGCTTTTCTATATTCTCTTAAAGCTAAGTGTTCACTTGAGACAAAACATATATATTTTTTTTTCAATTTATTTCAATTTATTTCACCTCTTACGCACAACAATTTTACATTTTAATCATTGTTTAACAATAGAATAACTAAATAAAAACAAACATATAATAAAAGGTATAACAAAAAGGTGAAAACATAATTTTTTTGGTTTCTACACCAATTAAGAGAACTGGCTCTTGAGCTTGGTGTAGGAGTTATGTAAGAATATACAATTTTTAGTCCATAATTAATCCATTTGAGAGTCCAGTCTCAAGACAACTCTCGAGACTGGATTCTCAAATTGATATTTGTCTGAGAGCGCTCTCCGATACTAGCCGGTGCTGGTCTCGGAGACTGCCCCGAGACTGCACGTGTCATAAGTGGACGTGTTCATTCCTGCTCTCGCGATTTTGTCTCCAGTCTTCCGGCATTGTTGGAAGAGTCGAGACTTTTACTTCTGATCAAAAAGCTGATATTTTTTTGTTCATCTGTACTTCATCTTTTCATAAATAAATATTTTTTTTGTGCTTATTTATTTAATAATTAAAAATGAGAGAGTGGGCGGAGGAAGATATTTTTGATCTAATTAATCTGTATGAGGAACAAGAATTTTTATGGAACGTAAAACATAAGTTATACAGAAATCGAGAGAAAAAAAAATCAAAAATATGAAGAATTGGCGACAAAATTTGAAGAAGAATCCATTAGCCAAAAAAATTTTTTTTAGAAACAAACTACTAACGAACAAGTCACATAGCAAACAGCAGGCAGCGTATTAACTTTCAAACTAGTCTCAAATGGATGCGGAATTATCTTGATCTCGAGACCGAAGTCTCTGGCGAGTCTCCGGAAGCAATCTCGAGACTTCAAATGGTCTCAAATGAATAGCATCCTAAGACCAGTCTCGAGACATGTGTCTCAAATGGCCACTAGATATTAGTACATCGATGATTAAAATAAAATTATTAAAATATGAGTTATTCAAAAAAAAAAAAAATTATTCTATACTTGTAGAAAAAGTCAACAGGTGTCCTGTACAAATAAAAATCGCATGTTTTTCGAGAAACCATTTATGTTACAAGTACATTCGTTAGGTCTGAAAAATCAGTTGAAGATAATGTTGCTAATTTTGAATTAGGTCCCAATGACCAAGTGAAATGAGGTGCTGACTTGGTAAAACAGAGATTTTGTGTTCGATTCCCCATTGCGAACGTTACATTTTTATTTTTTGATTTTTATTCCGTTTCATGTTTCGTTGAGAATTATTAATATTTTATTGTTTTTCAATGATTAATGTTACATTTATAGTTATAACCCTAAAAAGTTATTTAAAAATAATTATTCCCATAAAATTCTATTTTATATATTTCTTTGAACATCAAAAAGAATTAATATTTTTTTAAGGACTAAGTTTCAGACTTGAGTAGATAATATTGTCGTCCACAGATTTTATCTGTTTATGCGTATTCTTTATTTCATGCGATAAAATTTTCGAGTCACAAAATTATGACTTCCCTAAAAATGCGTATACGAAATTTATTATTCGAATAAATAAAGGTTTTCTGAATAATTCATTCATTCTACCATCGGGTCGACATTGAGAGCCTTCTCACGAGAAGGACGTATACCCTCAAATTTTCGTTAACAAGTGGCCCTGGAGCACGTCTTAGCCTGAAATTTCAAAGACATCTCCCATAAGGAATATAAAATTCCTCGCTTGGAAAATTGGGTGATTTCCCCGAGTAAGATATTCCCCAGTCCCAAATTCTGACTCTCCGCTGGTAAGATTGTCTGAGAAGTGTTTTGCTTTGAGTTTATATCTCAAATTTATGCCAAAAACCTTCCGTAATTGGGTAAAGCATGCGTATAAAGGCACGAGACGTGATTAGGCCCAGACTGATTTTATTCTAGTAAAACATCATTTGTTCGAATTAATGCCACTCTCCGCATCCCAGGTTAACATGCTTTGGAAACAATTTTTGTTCTTGTTTATTTCAAACACAAATGATTAACCTAAGAATTATGATTTTTACCGAACCGATGGATATATACTGTGCATCTAATCACACACGCATGCATGAATACATATAAAACAAGAATTAAAATACGTGTTATATCTATATTCCTCATCTTTTCTCTTTTATAATTTTTATACTCTTTATCTTCTCTCTTTTGTATTTTATACTTTCTGTTATAGTTTTTCAACTTCATAACTTTTTTCTTCTACAACTTTTCCAATTTTCAAGCATGTTTATATACTTTATTTTTTTTTAATTTTATTTTTATTTATTTATTTATTGGCTCGCCAACAGAATACATCACATAATTTTTACAGTTATTTACATTTATACATGGTTGTAATGATGTTTCTAATTATAGGTGAGCACAACATTCATCTCAATATTCTTTATGTAATAATGATTGGTTAGTTACAAGAGTGATAAATTTAATTTCAAATATGTATATAAAAATAAGGAGGATCGAAATCAGTTATTAGGAAGAAAAATGCATACATACTTATAAATACAATATACATATACATATATACATACATACACACACATACATACATACATACACACACAAATATACTCACATAATCATATATGCATATATGTGCACAACGTACTCATATATATATATATATGTTTATACTAGACTTCATAAAGTAACCAATTAAACTTATATTTATTTATTTATTTATCAACCATCATACTATGTAACTTATAAATAAATTATTATTTATCTGTAACCACATTTCCATAAATTCATTGTCATATTATCCGTAAACTATTTTCAATCTTCAATCGTCAATTATTTTATTATCTGTAACTTCGTTAACATAAATTCAATGTTATATTATCTGTAAATTTCATTTTCATAAATTCCTTGTTATATTTATTACCTGTAAACATCATTATCATCAATTACTATATTATATGTAAATTTCATTATCATAAATTCATTGCTGCATTAACTGTAAACCTCATTATCATAATTATTATATTATCAGTAAACGTACTTCATTACCCATATAATCTGCATACTTCACCCGCCATAACACAGGGACATCCCTAGCATGGCGGGCGAAATAACACAATATGTACACTATGTATAAAATTATTTAATAAATAAATAAATATATATAATTGGTCACCATAAAACAGGCAGCCGCCTAGTATGGTGATTTAATATGTCATTTATATGTAAATGTTTTAATGTTTATCATGTATTTTATAAATAAAATAAATAAATACTGATAAACATGAGACTTATAATATATTTTAATAGTTCCTGCCTATCTTTTTGACAGACTGCTGTGGTCCCGTGACTCTCGTGCACACAGTACACGCCAAGGGGATCATTCTCTAGCTCTCCTCAGTGATAAAACTTGTGTATTTGAGGATAGTTTCAGCTATTCACATTCAAAACTTTGGAATGAAGCTCCGTGGCGCATGGTTGCTGACTGCAGTCAACCGCACAACATCATAACTGATAGAATTTACAATAAAATGAACAATGACAGCGATACCTACTTGTGTATTATTTATTTGAAGTTTTAATGTTATTTGCTTTAATTTAAATTTTGAGGCACTGCTGAAAACCAACTGCATTTCGCGAGAAATCCTGAATACTGAGCAGTGCACTAAACGTTTTGTCAATATAATCAATGCAATCGACCATCACCATACGAACATGTGACTCGCATATTGGTTGAAAAATTATCAACAAATATAATAAACAATGCATTGAACAAAGAAAAATTAAAATAAATATTTATATTACATTAAAAGATGTAGGTATAAATATGTAAAAATCTACTTTAAAAGAAATCTTTTTTATCGTTATTATTATAAACCCAATATAGACTAATAAAAATGATCATTTGTTGAAGAACTAATTTATATTATTTTAAAACGTTTGATCGTTTCACTGCATTTCAAGTAACACAAATTGAGCTCTCTTTAGGCACACTTGTACCACCACAAAACAATTTCGTCTATGAGTTTATCTCTTTAGTGGTTTCGACGGTATTGAATTCCGTCAGTCTTGCTTCATTTTCAATATTCGAATTTATTAATTTAAATTTATTCCTGTTATTTTGAACGTCAGCTTCTACAAGTTTTTGTAAGTAGCTTCTGTAAAATTTTATTAGGAAGTATCAACATTATGTTTAAAGGGATGAGAAAATTGGATGAGAATTTTTCAAGCCTTCGTCGTATTGTCAAGGTCTAGTGAATATCAGTCTCCAAATAAAACTTTGAATGAAAAACAACATGAACAAAAAAGATTTAAAAGAATAAATAAATAAATATCCTTTAAGAAGAAGACAACACTAAAATTCTGAATGATAATATGAAAATGAACAAGACACAGAAAAATAAAAGATCACGGTCGCAACTGGGACACGAACCCAGAACCTCTCGTCTTACTGGGACGGGCGCCTCTGAACATATCATATCATTATATTTCTGTGTCTTTTTTATTTTCATATTTTCATTTAGATTATTATTGTTATCTTATTCTTCAATGATATATTACAATGATCGGTATAACCTTCCGAAGTTATAAAAAGACAGTTGTTTTTATAAAAATTGAAAAAAGATTTTGTTTAAAACATAGCCAAGGCGCCAGACACTCTTCTCTAATAAATATTTAATTCCGGATTTAATACAGAAATAACCTTTAAACATGGATTTTTTTATAGTTTCGGTGAAGAATGTACTCTCGGAATCAAAATTGAAACGTTACTTGAAATGGCATTAGTTGAGTTTAGACCAGATCCCTACTCTTTCCCATCTTCCTTCCCTTCCTACTACTTTTAGCCATACAACGTATCCTAATTAGGGATGCCATATTCTCACTTACTCCAGATACCACTATCAAACTAACGCGCCGCTTACATCTCAAGGTGGTGTGGAAATGAGTTTTTTTTAGCCAAAAGTATAATTTGCGGCGCTTGTACGCCAAAACAAATGATTACAAAATAAATTGTTAACACATAAATTGTATGAATTTTTCTCTAGTTTAATATTTTACGACGCGACGAATCAATTTTGTTTTTTTAATAAACGAAAATGAGCAAATAGAAAACATTTTGAAAAATTAAGGATTTGGGAATCGTAACAAAATAGCAGGGATCCCAACGAAAATAATTAAGGGGTAGGTATGTATACATGTACACGATACGAGAACAATATTGAGATGTCTGCGTAATTACCTAGCCTTAGCTTTTATTAAATTTCACTTCTTTTTTAATCGTTCATAGTTCTTTTGTCCTGATGAAGGAACGATTCTTTCGAAACCTTTCGAGTGTTAGATAAATGTAATAGTGACAATAAATCACTTAAAAATAATAGTGTACAGTGATGTATAAAATCTAAATGAATTATATCTATTTTATACATCGATCCGTTACATTTTAAATGTGGAAAAAAATTCCTTCCTCAATTTCTAAAGGCAGAAACTTCGTAAATAAATATAATTTTTTTGACTCAATTATTCTGCGTTTTTGAGGAATATACAATTTATCAACGTGTATTCTGCTTCTGTCTACTTTACAAAAAAACTCAAAGTTGCGATGAAAAGACGATAAAAACTAAACCAACTTAAGACAGGGTTTGACTTTGGGCCATCTTTTATTTTAACCACGTAACTAGAATATTGTTCAAAAGTCTTACCTTATAGTTTTACAAAGAACGTTTTTTAACAGTTTCTGATCTTCAACACCCTTCCATAATTTTTTAAAAGACAAGCGATATTTTATCAAGTGAATTTGTTCGAGGAATTCCACTTCCATAATGCCTTATAATGGCTTTTTGTGTTTAACGGTACTTCTAAGAGTTTAAGATTTCAAGGAGCTTCTGATTTACTTTTTAGCAGATAAGACAATGGTAGTTCGGTATTGCTGAGAGATAAGCAATAAGAACAAAGAATAATTTTTCGTCCTTAGAAATTGGCACTAAGAAGGTTATAAAGTCGAGTGGATCTTGAAAACAGTTTTTTAAAGTGCCGCCAGACCATTAGAAATTATCGCCTTGGAATAACTAAACTTGAATGAATAAAATAAAAGAAATATTGTTTCATTTTAAATTCTTATTTAACTTTTTCCCCCTTGTCATATTCAGATCAGGGACCCATTGCCTAGGTAAGACGTATCCGGGCGTCTCCGTCTTGCGGTACTTTGGGTGTCTCCGTCCATAATAATAACAATAAAAATAAAAAAAAAAACAATAACAATTGGATAATTTGTAAATCTCAATGCCGTTGTAGAAATACTCTAGGTGCTTTCTAAAATAAAAATTCAAACAACTACAGACAATATGACAGGTCACTCCAGTTAAACACAATTTTATTAGAAAGTGCTATGGGAGTATTGATGTGTGTAGAGTAAATTGTTTATAAATCAAATAAGCATTTAACACTACACTTACGCGATTAACCCAAACGCGATGCCCACTCAACCACTCACTTTATTTTGAAGTTACTGTTCAAATTGCGCATGTAAAAACGTCAAAATATCGGCTACGGTTGTGGTATACTCAGGAATTACTAGTTTTTGTGATCTGCGCAAGCCTACTATCTGGACTACTTAGCAACAATACATTTTCTATGAAAATATGTATATGATTTAGAACCACAATGGCAACTCGCATCGCAACGTGTGGCCAATGTGATTCTGAGGCATCTATTTCCATAGAAAATGTATTATTGCTAAGTAGTCCAGATATAGTTATGCGTAACGTTGCGTACGTATGTCGACCCAGTATGTACTTACCTTTACTGTTTGTCGTTCAGAACCATAGACATTATGACTGTTTAGGAAAGTTTTATAGCTTTAGTTCATACAGCTATACAAATTAAAAGTTGAAACCAAATCTTGGAGCATGCTAAACACTGGTAATAAAGCTCCTGTCAGAACATTCAAATTTACGTAGGTACGTACTTGTAAAAAAAATTACGTACTTCTAGTCTTATTTGTGCTTTTATGGTAATCTCACAAATCATAACCCGTTGTCGGAGTCGTTAAATCCAGTGGCGTTATTTGGTCTCGACGCGACAATAATGTCGCCCACTTAACAACACTTTGAACGCGAAATGGCATTCGTCGCTACTGATAAAGCTCCCTCCATGCTTCATTTGCGTAAGCTCTGCATTACAAGCTTTCGGCAAGCTTTGGCTTTTTACTCATTAAATAAACATGGCCCATGAAAGCGCATGAAATTTAACGGCGTCACATACCAAGCGGCAAGCAGGGCTGAAGTCACAAGCGTTTTCGAGTAATTACATCCAAAACTAAGTACTCGAAGACTTACTAGACATAATGACGGCCGGTGTGGTCAAGGGGTAAGGCTTTCGACTCCCAATCCGAAGGTTGCGGGTTCGAACCCGCAGCCTTCGCCTTGTTCGAACAAGGCGTGCACAAATTAATTTTATTGCTTCTTTTTATAAGAAAAATTATCTTTTACAAACTTTTGAAGGTTATTCCCATCAATATAATATATAATTGAAGAAGAAGATAACACTAATAATCTAAATTAAGATATTAAAATGAACAAGATACAGAAAATAAAAGATAGCGGTCGAAATCGGGATATAGTTGAATTTTAAATTTATAATATCTTAATATATAAAACTAAGTCGGGTTAGTTACACCATTTATAACTCAAGAACGGCTGGACCGATTTTTATGATCTTTGATTTGTTGGATTTGTCTCCGTCCCGATTAACAGAATAATTATTAGAACACCGGAAAAAAATCGGGGAAAAAATAATTATGAAGAAAATAAATTTGTTCATATACTTTGTATGGAACGGCTTTTCAAATAATGTGCGTTGGTCGACATAATTTAAATAATTCGAACAGCTAATAAATTAAATACAACATTTTTTGATTCTGAGGCGGTACAAAGTTTGCCGGGTCAGCTAGTTATTATTAAATTCTGGAAGTATTGTAGTTTTTTTAATTATTGTGACAGCGGCTTCGGCTTACAAGGCCATCTTCAGACTGTGATTAGACAACTTTGAGACGAATTATTTGGATGATTCCAAATTGCAATTTTGAAGGTGCCTAAAATGATTTATTACCGGTTAAACCAACACATTGAAAAAACAATAATTGTAATAATAGATTCTCTTTTTTTCTGGCCACTTTAAAATTTGTTTTTCCTCATTGATTGAGACTTTACACAATACATAGCTACACTTACCTACACACATTTATATATCATGAACCGCTGTACTTGAAGTTAGTAGATATTGTTACCTTTCCTTCTTACTCTTCTCCTACAGATCTGTAATTTTTTCTATTACCCACATCCACTCATCAGTCGATCCTCACTGCATAAACACCCGCTCATCATCAATAATCCGCTCTTTCGCTATTCGCTGCCTCTGAAGAAAAGTACCGCAACTAATATAAGCTTTCCGCTATAAATGCAGTGCAATATAACAACCAGCAAAACATAAGAAAGCGCCACAGTTCCGCTGTAAGCCATTTCTATCCATTCCTTACCTGTATATGCTTATTTTTTACTAATGGTTAAATCACACACATACATTTCAAAGGTCCTTCAATATACAAAATCGCACAAAACACACACCACCCATTATCCTTTTTGTTGTTGCAAAAAATCCGTCCCTGAACCGCAGCGGGCGAAGTTAGACTTTATATCTTCACAAGCATACTGGGGTCAGAACCCCGCGGTCCCCGGAGAACAACTACGGTGAAGTTCTTTTAAAATTAAGAAGGTTTAATAGTTGGGGTCGAACGTAAAATTCTGTAGGATTAACATTAACCAAAAAAAATCTGTTGCCGTGGAAGCTTCTCCCCTATTTTTTTATGTTTACGAGCCTAAGGTTCTTACGCTCATCCTTAAATTGAACGTAAATTTTTATTTATTTAATTTATGCGTGAATTATTTGACAAGGGGACTGAAGAGATAAACCAATAGAATTATGTTGTACAAAAAATGAGGTAAAATTTTTCTTACTTGTGCAATTGACCGAACAAAAAAGTGTATTATTTTTTTAACAGAATATCTGTGATTCTGATGCCCTAGAGTCGAAATGTCTTAGGTAAATTGGCTACCTAAGTTTTCTGTTAAATTAGTTCAGATCACAATTCTAGGGGTTAATTTGTTCGTAAGAACTTCAGTCCCGTTTTTAACCGTTTTTACGAATAAAATTATCGTATTTTAGAATAGCATTTAAGTGTACGCCTCTAATGGCCAAATGTTTGGTTCATAGAGAATCGGTTACATGGCAATGATTTTTTTTCCAAGCCCCCTTCCTTACTTTCTTTCCACTTGCCTGGGTGCTCAGTCAAATACTTAAAAAATTACAACGCATTATGATTATATCGAATCGTAAAATAAAATTAAACACGCATCACAATAATAGAAACAAAACTATCGTTACAAAGTGACATCTCAGAAAGTGAATGATTATCATCCTTACAGACAACTCCACTAGCTTCTACCTTATACAAAACTATTTGCCAAGTAACGATATTAACGTACAGAAAATTAATTTGTTATTGAAGTCCGTAGTTGAAACAGATTATTATTAGTAAATAAGTGTTTCAATAAACTGTTAACCGCAAATGGTAGCCGGTTGTTATCATTATTATGATATTTTATCCACGACAAATATTTTTTCCCGAATTCGAGAACAATAACTAGAATTTAAAATGTTCCCTTTCAACGTCAACGTCTTTGTTTTTCTACACGTCATAGTTACTCCTAGGTTGAGCGTATGTTAGTTTTCCATTTCATTTTCTTTTCCAATTTTATTATCTTAGACTTGTTTTTTGACGTGGGACAATCTTATGTAAGCTTAGCCTGAGGAAAAAAAACAAAAGTATAATAGTTTCACATAATGTCCTCAGGAGGGTCGGGTAAAACGAAAATAGATAATAATTAATTTATAACATAAATTAAAATAATTTTTAAATTGAAAAAATAAAACACTCCGTAAAATGTTTTTACTATAATAAATCTATTTTCAAATGTATTTTAAACTTTTTTTTTTTTACTGAGTATTGAACTATGCCGAATACCGAATGGATAAGACAGACTTTTATTTCGTGAAGTTCAGTAATGTCATCGAATTTCATAGAAATGCTTATATATCACCGTATATGTGGGTGATTACCGCAAAAAGTTGAGAGAAAGCAATGTCATCGATAAAGAGTCTATCTGCCGAGTTTCAGCTTGGTCGAATGTCGGAAGTGCGCTAATTTCCAATTCCAAGATTTCACTTTATCATTATGTTGTATTTTTTAAAGTTATCATTAAATCTTGATAAAATTTGCCCAAAACAATTAAAATGAGTTTGTAGAAAACAACGTGGTTTTTTAGCGCATGACATGCATTTAAACAAAAAAACTTATGTTGATAAAATAAAACTTTTCCTTTGCCGAAGTTTAAAATTTTAACGAACATAAGGTAGTGGTTATGCCAGGCAATAAAGGCAACCCTTGTCATCTTTTCCAGAAAGTATTCATGATCCCTGCCACTCAGATGTCAGATTATTTACCTTCTAATTTCTCGAAAGTATACTTCGAATGTTGAGAGCAGATTTAACATTATTTCTCGAATCTTTCACCTGCTCCGTATTAAACATCGCAATGCACAGTACACGGGTATTCATAGAAAATAATACGATGTTTTCGTTGTAGACTTGCCAACTAAGGAATAATATACCAATGTTTCAAACTAATTATTACCTAAGTTAGTTATAACTTTATCCATAGTTAAATACGTATCTGAGGATAATTCCTTTCATTCTAGACCTGATTATTCTTGTAGTGATCAGAATATTACTGCAGTAAATGTAAAATGATTTATTTTCTATTTTTCGATGAGATTTAAAATGTGTAAAGGATATAAATGTATTTCAATTAAAAATGCTATCTGCGTTCGGTCTATTATGACATAAAATTTCATACTAATACTAGATATTTAATAGTATTTTGCCGATAACGAAATATTTTTGTACAATAATTAATTCTACACATCACATAATTTTAAAATGTGCGGCAGTCGTTAGGTGATTTTTAAGTAAAAAAAAAAACTCTAAGTTCTTCTTCTTCATTGCACTGTCCCAACTCATTGCCTAGGTAGGCTGTTGGGGTCAGCTCTCCTCGTTCTCTGGTTGTAGCTTCGTCGGTTCTGGGTATCGCTTTCATACAGGCCGTTTCTACTTAGAATTTTGGAGCATTGAATCATCCAGAGTTCTTTGGTCTTCCTTTGGATGACTGTCGATGAAGCTCCATAGACATTGCCTGCTTCACTGTGTGGTCTGGTGGTCTCCGTTTTATGTGACCATACCATCTCAACTGTCGTTTATTGCTTACTGTTTATGTCGACACACAGGCTACCACGAATGGGTGAACTTTTTATTTTATCTTTTGGTGACACTCCTGCCGACCATCTAAGCATTCGCATTTCTGCTGATTCAAGTTGCCTGGCGTAGGAGTTGTAAAAAAACTCTAAGCAATTAAAAAAAATTGTGATACTTTAAAAAAATTACTTTAGGCAATTATTTGTAATTAGCGATTAAAAAAGGAAGATATTTTAAATGATTTCCTTTTTGTGTTTCGAATTTATCACAATAAAACAATTACTAGTTTGTTTGTTTATGATAAACTGTTTATCGTAGGTAATGAATACAACGTCTTTTAGGGATTGGTTTTTGCATTGCAAATTTAACAATAAAGTTATTAAATTAACATAAATATTAAAATATGTAAATCATTGTAATAACATTACGAAAATGTACAACTGTGGTACTAGGATCTGCAAAACATTATATAAATTAAAGTACCCAGTTACCATTGAAGTAGAACATTCTCTACGCATAATATTAACAAGATGTCATTTTTCCACGAGAATAAAAATTGCCACACGAAATTCGTATAGAACGGTAATTTTAGTTTGACTGATTTGAAATGGCTGAATATAAAATAATTTTCAGAATATTCCTCTCCTACTTTTTACTGTCAATCATTGGTGTTGAAAACGTATGACAGCTCCTGAGAAAAAGCGAATTTCTTTTCATTTTTTCTCACAGGATTTATAGGGGCAGAAGATTCAGGAAAAAGGCTTAAGGAAGGCTTTCAAATATAATAATGTTCAATTTTGCAGCCCTTGATGATGTAAGGATATTGGTAAGATATTTTCGGGTTCTTCAGGCAAAACCATTTGTCTCAAATCAAGAATTGTTCCACTATAATATTTGTAGTACTTATAAGACGCTGACAATTAAAATAATATTTGTAACAAGTAAAAAACGCTTATCCTTATTGAATGCACACAAATTATTTGAAATATAAATCAGTCAATACAGATCAAAGATCAACGATTTTATTTAAACTAATTAAGTTAACTTAAATAAGTATTTATTTCGAACGGAGTACCATGCTGATTATATTTTATTTTAAATGCAATATTGTGTTAATATTATTTCTTTTTTGTAAACTGCTTATATTACAAACTGTGCCTATTGTGCTTTAATTTTGGATACTCCCAACCTTCTTCTTAAGCCAATGTTTCGGAAATCATGTGCCCTGATGATGGACACTGTAACGTTGTCCACAACGTTGACCAAATAATAAATCACGACAATACTTTTGGCCGTGAAAATCTAAAATCAAGATTATTAAACTTGAATGATTTTTTTCTAATCAACAGCAAATTTTAATTTAATAAAAACAGCGTAATCAAACCGATTTTTTAAGATAAATAAATAAGTAGAAGGTAAAACTTGAGACGATGACATCAAAGAAGAACGTTCACAATATCTAAACATGACATAATAATATGATAGCAAATTACAAGAACTCACGCCGTCGATCGAAGACTTCAATTTTCCCAAATACTCGCCGAATACTTTCTGTATTCAAGCCAGAGCGGAGAAGCACGAAGCATAGCGGAGTACGACAAGTATTTTTTTGTGGAATTTGTAATTTGAGCATCGACATGTCGGCGGTGATTTCGTACCGACATGAGTGAAAGCATATAAATTTCACAGGGTTCGATTTCTCACGGGAACAATAGGGGAGAATTATTGAAAGGAAAGATGTACTCTGTACGGCAGGAGGAAGTATTTCATAACAAAGACCTCCGCCCGACACCCCTTCTGTTTTATACCTTGTTCTGCCCCTTAAACCCTCGGCCTTCAAGGAAACGAGAACACGGGGAACAGGCTGTAGTGATTCAATATAGTTTTCTTTCAGGACACGAGGGCGACCTAATGAAGATAGATTGATGGAATCCATTGAAGAAGTTTACGGAAAATGTGTTACAAGTGAAAGGAGTTATTTTTTTATGTTATGTCATACAAAAGTCACCAATTTTACGGAAACAGTCAAATTATTGCGGAGGAGATGGGAAAGCGGGTGGATGAGATGTAAGTACTTGAATATTCAAATACTTACATTTCAAATTGGTTGTGGTTGTGTACACTTGCTTTGTAATGATTAATCCTGGATATGATTTTGGTTTACAGACTTCAGCTGCGTGTATTGGTTATTTATTAGCTGCATGTATTCGTTATTTATTAATAAAAACACTTGAGTATAAAAAGTCAGATAAGGAATACGAATTTTAACAATTAATTAAAAGCGTAACTAGCGGAGGGGAAAATAGGCATCAGCCTAGAACGTTGAAACTAGAATAAAATTCGCTAGTCACGGTTTGATCTTCGCTACGGCAATCGGTGATGCCAGTGTAGAAAATTTATGAATATTACATGTTTATGGCTGTTAGCTACAGGTCGCTTAACCAAGCGAAGGTCAATTAATTACAAGGAAAACATGAGAGTATCTATTTTTGGAAGTGGAACCAGCAAATGTGTTAACCCATTTTCTTACAACCCCTTCTCTTATGGCGTTTTCTCTATATATCACACTAATCTGCAGATTAATTTCGACCGGCTTCACATCTCTTGCCGTGCCAATAATGAACGAGCAATAACCTACTGCCGATCTCTGCTCAGAAAAATAATATTCGATAAAGTATTTAAGGTAATCAAACCACAGCAGCCTATTGTAAGATAAATTTGAATGTAGTAATTATAGCCCTGATCTAGCGCTCAGTGACTAACCCTTAGTATCTTGTTCCTGCACTTAGAGGTCAATGCAACGGCACCGAGGGCAGTGCTGAAGTGGTTAGCAAATCAGGCGGCGGATTTCTATGACGATATAATACAGAAGCTGGCCGTATGCCACGACAAGTGCCTTAATATAGGTAGAAAATAACTAATTGTAGGTATCATAATATTAAGACCTGCAATTTAAGTTGATATTTATTTATTTATTTATTTATAGATACAAAAGAAAGTACAAGTTACACATTAGGAAGCTTTGTCTGTCCAACTAGGAAAATTTCCCGTTCCAGGACAGACAAATTGACAGGTTTAGTTCATATTATTCCTTAAGTACATAATTGCAAACAAAAATAAAAACAAAGATAAAAACAAGAAAATTCTTTTTTTTTTAAATTGAGTTGTGTTATGAAGAAATATATAAAAAAGATACATACATTTTTTTTGTGACTATGCAAAAAAGTAATCTGTTAGCATATTAGCTATTCGGATTTACCGAATTAACCTGGTAACAAATAATATATTCAGAATTACAGAGTATGGGATAAGTATGTAAGTTGGGAGTGTTGAAAAGTGTAAACAAGGTATCTGATAACAAGATAGAGGAATAACAATAAGATTTACAATATAAAGATATAGAAATGTGTTGAGAAGCGTGAACTTATAATACATATAGATATAAGCATGATTATTTTAATGATATTTATGTTTATGTTGAATAAGTTAATGCTGTACTTTTTTGTGGAAATGTTTTTCGGGAGTTGATTAAAACATTTTTATATGCTTTTGAATATTGATATAACTTTGTGGTTATCCATTATAATCAGTTGAATGTTTCAAAAATCTCCCTGGCGCCACGCCCTCCCCCACCCCTATCACAACAACATTTAGTAATACAGTGTGCTCACTCACATAACCACTGGAACGACAGAGTAATTACAATATTTTTTCTCGGATTGCTAAAGGAAATTTTTCCGACCACATAAAAAAAAAATCATACCTCCGAATTTGAACATGGAGACATACAAACTGATTACAGTCCTATGTAGCCAATGAATTCCCCTATCTTTTATCTATTATCACATATTTGTAGAGTTTATAAAATAAAATATAATTAAATCTTTAATTTTTTTTTATTTTTTGAAATTTTTTTGATACAATGGTACATAAAATAATAAAAGGTATATAACATACTTAAATATAATATTGTATGAACAAAAAATCCCACAAAGGCAAATGCCTGTGCGTGGATATAATATTGAATTTATTATAATTTTGTGGTTAATATAACCTTAAAACATTTTAAAGAATCTAGAGAATATTTATTTTGTTATATTTTGAATGCACAATATATTATATAGTCATTTTAATCAAATTTGTCACATTTTGGCAACAAAGCAATCCGAGGTTTTGGAAATTGTGCCATAATGTGGCAAAAAGCGCTCGAGTGGTTAGTACCTGTAATTTTTACAGTAATTTTAATTCGATGAAAATAAATGACTTTGTACAACATTATTTAGGCAAAATAATCAACAAGTTTCAAAACTTACAGTTTCTTCGTAAGGATAAAAGTACAATGTAATATATTCTTTATATATAAAAAATCTCGTGTCACAATGTTCGTCCAAGCTAAATTCCGAAACTGCTTAACCGATTTTGATGAAATTTGGCTTTCTGTTTGCAATTGGATCCAACTTAAAAGAAAGGATAGTTTTTATCTCGATTATTCTTATCTCAATATATATATATATAAAAAATTATGGGACAATTATTTGAAATTATTTGTAAATTCAATAAGTTTCTGACAGATGGCAGTGTGAGTTAATTTATTGACACAAAACTTGGTTATCTAGGCTAGGTAACCATAAAGTAGATAGCGTTGTATTTCTTTATCCACAGCAACGCATGGGCGGGTCAGCTAGTATATTATCCCCCTTACTCATAACAGCGGTATCCGCTGAGTCATCCTTGGTTTTGTAAAGTTCCCCTTAAATCGGTTTAAAGCAGTTTTAACCATGCACACGCAGTGATAATAAGCCAAGTTTTTCACTGTAACGTCGTAATACGACGCGTATTAGTTTTATTGCGACGCGTATAAGTTTATCCTGACGAAGAAACCATCAGTAATGAAACATGTCGATTATTTTGATTAAGTGATGGTGAATAGAAGTCATTTACTTTCATTAAATTATAATAAAATTGTACAATAATTGCGTTGTATTTTCCATGAAAACGGTACTTATTTAAAAAAAACGCGTTTTAGGTTTCAAATAACTGAATACTTTCAAATGGTTGCAATAATGTAGAAATGTTCGAATAATGAACCCCGCTTTATAAAAAAATGTTGACTAGCATCAAACAGAAAATGCGGTTCGCAAGTTTTATTGCTGTGGGGAAAAGATGTTGAATGGTGTAATGGTAAAGGGTTGAATGGTGAATTCCTACTCGACACCTGGTCTCCTGGTTTCTAGGGAAGGGTGCGTTATTCCAAAAGGGGAGATAATTTTATTCAATTTTCTGTTAATTGGAAATGTAAAGGGGTGCGGAAAACTGGTGGGAGGTAAGCCCAAGATATGGTGCTAGATTTTGTTAAGTTGATTTATAAGAGCTGAATAAGAAATTTGAACCCCTTTTTAATAAATCATAACTTATTTTTAAAATGAAATTTATTTATTGCATTCCATGTGGCATCAACTTTCAAGGAATATTAAATTCTATGTAAAGACAAAATAAAATAAATGAAACAAAATTTCTTTGTTGAAATACTTCTGACCGGTTTCAAAACGCCAACCGGTTTCGGAACAACTTTCTATGATATAATTAATCCAATTTCATTTATAATTGATTTTCATATCAATAGTAGATAAGTACTTCTTTAAAGGAAAAAAATAATATTTGCCTATTGTTAGTTATTTTTAAATAAGGAAGTTAAGCGAATGCTCTTATTTTCGAACTAAGAAAAGAAAATGCACAAATTTAAGGCGATCCGCTCACTGCAAACTGCCAACTGGCAACTGTCTTTGTATGACAATATGATGGCCTGCACACTTCACAATCACACAAAACCCCGTTGTCAATGGTAACGCAAGCGGTGATTCGCAACTTGCCATGCTGATTGCCGTGGCCGGCCGTCGCTAGTTGCCAGCTGTCAGCTGATTGTTCTTCGTCTATGGTTAAACTAGCTTTTTGACCAATCAAGACAGAAAACAGCCGGTTTTAGTTTGGTTTCAGTTGCCTCATAAGCGGAGCGCCTAATGAAAAAAGAAAAAGCTGACACTTGTTGTTAAGGTTTCTTTGGAGTCAGAATCCTCATCGATCCTCATCAACGGTCAAACGTGACCTTTTTGATCTCTAAATTATAGTATCAACAGTCAATCGACTTTTTTGCAATTCACATTATGTTGAATTAATATGTAAAGTAAAGTGACTTTCTCACAAGAGGCCTTTGCTTGGAGTTCAAAACGGCGTGAAACAATGTTTCTAGTTCTGATTGGAAATCAGATTCTCTTTGCGAGCGTAAGGAACTCATCCAATTGATTTACAATCGACGTAACTTGCTGGTTCACGAGGCTATCCTGCTTATATACCATACGCAAGCCGGAGCGCTTGTGAACTTTTGAAGAACAACCTCAGGATGTCTGGCTCCAGTTTGACCATGGAGAATGGGAACTTGGAAGTCACAGCTATCCACGGAGAGATCTGACTCACCAGAGGCCCTAGCACGCTTGCTCTATAACGATCGGTAGGATAACTATCGGTAACTTCCCATCGTTCCCTACGACAACTGCAAATCGCAAACGAATAGGTGACAGTTCACAATGACTAAGTGTCCTTAATATATTCGATATCAACTGTCGTTTGTACGTTTGAGATCTGCAGTTGTCCTAGGGAACGATGAGAAGTTACCGACAATCGGTCGGTAACTTCATATCGAGCGACCGTGCTAGCACACCAGGACGCCATATTGTCCGTTGGTTGGAGCGATCTCTTCAATGAGGGACTCTACCAATCATCAGAGGATCGGACGGATGGACGTTTACCACACTAAATAACATTACAATAGCTAGACTAGATTATGAAAAAGGTTGATCCAGGGGTAAGCCTCTTATCTGTATAATTTAATTAACCACTGTAACTATAACTTAATAACTTGTTTAATTTTAAAATATACTATAATCTATTGTTCTTCATTACTACCGTTTTTTAATTGCTTTCCTTAATTACCCAATAAAGTGTGTTAATCCGCTTTCGGCTATGGTCTCAGCGACTAGTGGCGCCCATTAAATTAAATTTAAAAAAAGCCTACAGCCACCTCTAATTTTATATCTGCATATCCCGTAATTTTAACGCTAATAGGCTGTTTTTTTCTCAGGGCAAACATAAATAACTTGACATTACAAAACAGTGGGTGACCACAATGTATTACTGAATATTGTGGTAGGGATGGAGGTGGGCGTGGCGCTACGGAGATATTTGAAATATTCAACTGATATGTAATGGAAAACCACAAAGTTATATCGAAATTCAAAAGCAAATTAAAATGTTTTAAACAACTCTCAAATGATGTGAGACGCAAACTGGTTTGAACATTTCCACAAAAAAGTACAGCATTAACTTATTCAACACAAACATAAAGTTCATACCATATAAAAGTTAATTATAAACTTAAATTTACAAGTCCTAATTTTATGATTCCCACAATAAGTTCTTTTCTTTTAGATAGTACCTGACTTTGCCGAGTTTCAGCCCTGTTGTAAACAAACTACTCTACTGGTTTTGAGCGAGAAGAAAAAACCCTGTTTTTCTTGGTAAACAGTTGAAAGTTTGTAGTAAAGAAAATGGGGTCTTGTTTGTTTTTTTTCTGTTTAAAAGACATTTTAAATTTCCATAACTCGTGAATGAACGATTTTGCTTACTAAAATTATTGCAACGAATAAGTAAAAGTGGATCTTGTAAAGTCAGAGCTCACCATTATTTTAATTTTTTTTTCTTAAGGGATGGATTGAAGGAAGGGATGGATTCATACGCCAGTCTCTCCTGGAAACACTGAACTTCATTCTAAAAACTTCCTCTTCTTCTTTTTTACAAAAAAAACCCTCTACACAGCATCCGTAAAGAGGACATCGGCTCTGAGGATAATTATTTTCAAGGACTCTTGTGTGGAGTTAATGTCAAAAAATGTATATTTATAATGTTCGATTGGAAGTTATAGCTGGGCCCCTAGCACACTCGATCGATAACGATTGAGAGGATAACTTTCGGTTACTTCTCATCGTTCCCTAGCATGACTACAGACCGCTAACGAATAAGTGACAGTCCACAATGACTAAGTGTTCTTAATATATTCGGCATCAATAATTGTTGTTTGTACATTAGCGATCTGCAGTTGTCCTAGGGAACGATGAGAAGTTACCGAAAGTTATCGCTACGATCCTTATCGATCGAGTGTGCTAGAGGCCTGGTAGCATAGTGAGTAAATGACGATATTTGAATATTAAATAAAATGTAATAATGTGTCTATTTAGAAACGATATCCATATAATGTAAATTTTTTGTCCATAATATTCAGTTCAGATTAAGAGCGATTGACCAGCGGCAGAGAATAAAAGTATAAAAATGCTTGCAACTGTACAGGGAGGTTCCAATGAGAAAACTTGATTATTATACCGTATCAAATATTTAAAAAAAAATTGTATATCGATTTATTTTATTCAAAACTTGCTTTAATATATAGTAAGCAGTAAAAATGCTCAAAACGCACGATGATAAATTATTAAATATCGTGCAATTTTTGTAAGTATTTTTTTATCATAAGTATTTATGATTTTTTAATAATGTCTAAACAAAATAAGTGTGTAAATTTTATTTTAAAATTTATTTATATTTGTAAAACTTAAATAAATGGAATAAAAATTGGTATTTTGTCTCAAAACACGTTCTCGGATTTATTTTTTAATGATTTTAATTTAACTAAAAATAAAATTATAAAAATTGTGTTTACTAGACAATATATTGATTTATTTTGTCGTATATGATTAGAAATTTGTGCTGTTTAATAGAATATATCGTTTGAAAATTGAACAAATCTGCCAACGACCAACGGTACAACCTTAGTAGGTATATTAAAAAAAACTTTGTTTTTCAAAATTTTAAAACTGTGTGTACAAGATAAAATAACAATCAATCAATTTCAAAACCAATTTGCGTTTTTGTACAAAGAGTCAATATGTCTAGAATTTGATTAAAAAATGACTAATTTCCGGTACTCTCTTAAGATTTCCGTTCGATGATTTTTTTGTGATAAAAACATATCACATTGTGCGTAATTAAAATATTTAGCAGTTCTGTATTCAAAAATAAAAATAAATTTATATGTCAGTAAAAAATAGGGAATAAAAATAACTTACAATTCTAAAGCACCTTTTTTAATCGAATAGAAACGAAACATCAAGATGTGTAAATTTAAAATATTTAAACGGGGGATACAGTTTTGTTTCATTACCAAACACCTAATTAATATGAACGATACCTAACCACGGGACATGTTTATATTCGTACTACGACGTTTTAATACAACGCAAATTAGCATTTGTCGACACGACCACCCCCGTGGGGTAGGGGCTAATATTTCAGGCTGAACTGAACATTATTATTTCGGGTCTGGACCGCCGAAAAAATGCTGATAAGGAATGGAACACGCGCAGATTAAAATTCGTTTCATAAACATCTTTTGAGGTTATGCGGCCGCACGCATAGTTTTATTCGGTTAATTAGAAATTTATTATTTAGATAGTGGAGAGGTGATAAAAATATTTAAAAAAAAATATTGCCTGTAATACCACTTTTTATGGTGCCTGACTAACCAGCAAATTACGCGGACAGCGATCATTAATGATAATATTAATTTTTAAATTACAGAATAAGTCTTACATAGATTAATTACTTAACATTATTTTGTAAAATTGTGAATTATCGGGTAGATAGTAACTTAGTCAATCAAATCAAGTTATACGCCAGGCCCAAATCTACCAGAAACCTTAACATATTTTGGACCGAAATTTTTTACCAATAATACTGGATACTTTAATCCTATTTCTAGAATGTCTAGATCATACAATGATCTTGCTAAATCACACACAATCATAGATATTTTTGCAAATAATATAACTTGTCTCAAAGAGTATCTCCACAATTTGTGCACCTAAAAAGTAAAAATAAAAGATTGTTTGTTGTTTTATTATTTTTGCATAAACATTTTCTATTTATTAGAATTTTTCTTCTTTCTTTTTTATTATTATAATTAAGTTTTTTTAGTTAAGTATAAAAATACTAACATTTTTTTTTATGTGTTTGTTTCTGTGTACATGCAAATATGATTACTGCAGACACATTAGTCTAGGGATATTTATATTTGTATTTAATTGTGTTTTATATTACCAACAAGAATGTTCTATAAATATCCTGTTTGTGTCTCAAATAAATAAATAAATAAACAGAATTGTATTTCACGATTATTATACATATGTATCTATACTCGGCCGTCTGTTCCACCGCTTGCTATAGTAAAAGTAAGGTTAAGGGGTGTGTAGCGTTCCACGTACTTACGTAGCGGCGTACCTAGTTACTGAACGGCCGCACCTACCTGCTACTTCGCTAGGCAATTTAATTTCGACCACCTTCTTGAAAGAGCTCGGACCTGCCACACATTACACACAGCGCTGCGTAGCCATATCGAGAATCTTCCAGCGTGTGCACGATAATGCCTGCCGTTCTCGTACCAGGCTCGGCCCTATATAAGGGCTCGAGTAAATCAAATCCAGCAGTCGTTCTCACTCAGTCTTCGCTGCGACAAGCCGGCGGCCTAGCAACATAACCTCGCAATCTGCAGTTCGCGTGTCGGGAATAATATTACGCGATTTGTAAATACTCTTCATTTGTTAATAGTGCACAATGTAAATATTGTAAATACATTCATCAATAATCATCCTCGCGTTTATTATTCCGACCAGCACGCACGGAGATATCACTATCCACCGGTATCTCCTCAATCAACCTGAGGCCCACACATCTCCTCACATAGGAGATACGCATCCCGCCTCTAAAATAACAATCATTCAAAAGCAATTTGTATTTTTTGTAAAAAAGAGTCAATTCGTCGAGAATGTCAAAAGATTTCTTTAAATTTGTGACACGTCAAATTCATTCATTTACCTTCCAATTACTGAAAGGTAAATAATTTTTTCAAAGTTATTCGATCCTCCATCTACGCAAAAAAAAAAAATACAGCATTATATTTTGACAGTAGTTGTGGTTTTCAAATTAATTTGGCCGCACCAAAAAAAGAAACGCGCTGCTGTTCTTCAAATAATGTGGGGGAATATTCTGATTTTTAGACTCGCCATACTAATAACTTTTACTTTGGCCAAAATATATTTTTGAAATCGGCTGTGATCTTATTGAACATACTCATACTTTAACTGACGGTTAAAATTTAAATTTAGCTTAGATTTACCTTTCTGTTGTTTTCAACTGTCGGTTAAGATTTTTCGAATAACAATATACTTTGAGATGAATTTCGATACAATAGTTTTTCGAAACTAATTTGAAATATTTTATGCAGAATCTATGGCTTTAATTTATGATTAAGTACTTAAAAACGTATTTGGTGACAAGATCTGAATGGCTAGGTACTAACTACGTACCTCGCTTTCCTTTTCCCATCTCTTACCACTCTTTCAGCCAAATTTTCAATACTCCCTTGACATCGTGACTCTTGTTGATATATAAAAGACATTTTGTACTTTAATCTAAAACACTTTTCGTTGAATTATTTGCTGATACAATTTGTAAAGATGATGTTTAAAATTATAAAACCCACGTTTTAACGCACTCCAATCTAATTGCTTTAGAAATTAAAAAATTGCATTAATTAAATGGTAAAAAAGTAAAATTAAATCTGTAAGAACTTTTGCACTTCGAAAAGCCACAAAGCCTTGGGAACGTTTTTGTAATATAAAATATTAGGGGAATTAAAAAATAACAAAAAATACAAACAAACGTTATTTTCTCAGAAATTTACCCACGAAATAAAAACAAACAATCTTTTCGTTGATTCCGAGAAGGCTCGATGAATTCCTTTGACATACTATTTGTTTAATAAATTGTAAGTTAAGAGTGTCGGACTTTTGAAGCACCAGCTGCTCCTTGGGATGGGGGTGGAAGTAAATGAAAACCTTATTTGATGGGATTTGTTTCAAAATTGAATTTTATTTAGACAGTCTTGTTGTCCTTGCCATGTAAACGCAATTAGGAATTACAAATAAAACAATAATCGAAATTAATAATTATTTGCATAAACGTTCGCTGTAAGTTTTGAAACAATGAAAATAATTTACCAGCTGAATTTCTCGGCATTGCTAAGGCTTTACGTCAAGTTTTTCAAAATCCAATATATGTATACAGTAATTTTCCTCTTATTTTCAACGTCAAGTACGCCAAACTCCAGGAATATAAAAATTCAGTTTTAAGGGGTGACTTTCCCCTTGTATGTCTCTAAAGTATACCCAAGTTCAACATAAGTTTGCAGATACTAATGCAAGCAAGTTCCATTAAAACACTTTATATTTATTTATCAGAACAACAACGTTTCATTTCCAACTTAACATGATATTATTTGAATTTAAAAAAAATTGAGAACAGCAAGGTGTCATTTGCAAATTTTTGGTCCATTGATAAAATATTTTTGGAGGAACTAGGTTTCATTTGCATTGTACCTCCAGCAATTTTTTTTTATATGAACACCGCACAATAGTCCTAACAGCTCCTGTCTCAAACCAGTGAGACTATGGCATCTCCAATAGGAGTATGTTGTGGGGCTGAAAGTAGTGGTGTGGGAAGGAGATAGGGGAGAGGAAGGTTAGGAAGTTCCTGGCTATTCAGATCTGGTCACCAATCACGGCTACAGCAATTTCAAGCAATTTTTCAATTCTCAATATTGGTCTCACACCAGGGCTATACTGGGAGTATCTTCCACTCCAAAACGTGCCGCAAATATACTATATATTATTTTTAATTAATTAATTGTGAAATAACACAAAATAATCCTTAATAAATCCTTGTCCCACAAGCTTCTATCTGCCGTCGCATGAAACTAAGAATAGAAGTAAAAAAAAATGTTCAGAACATTTTGTAAATTATATTTACGTTTGAGCATTCTATGCAAAAGAATGACATTTAGCAAGAAAAAAATAATCAAATAGAAACATGTTTCTCAAAGCAAAAAGTTTCTATCTTTTTTGAATAAATGCCATATTTTTTGGACGGATTGTTAATAAACATAGATAGTTCAATTATTACAGTACGTTCTTCATATTCACTTTGTAATAAATGTAATTTTTTATTATTTTATCTGTGATTCAGTTTTGAATCTCATTATACATGACGAAAACTATATGATAAAATATGACGAATCATGGAAAAGGAAATGAGCAGGTCGGAACTAACGACTAAAAGGAAATGACTATAGGCAGGAGTTGGTGGAGAGCTTTTGAGTAGGCCAAACCCCAGCCACATTTTAAAGTTTTAATCCTTTGTTTAATAAAATAACCTCTGAGGGCAGTAATTATGAATTTAGTCCCTGGTCCCTTTTCACTGAAAAGCGAGAAACGTAAGAATTTTGTACGAATATACGAAAAAAGTGAAAATTATATTTTCATTTTTGCGATAATATCCCGTGCTCCTTCACTGGACTAGAAGTAGCGTGGCGCATACAAATATGTACTTTTAAAATGTAAACGGCGCACGGCTTATATTATTCTGCATGTCGTAATAGCTTTGCCACAGTGGCGGTGCGTGGGGAATGCCTAATGGAAAAAGTGCGAGAAAGTTTTTCTGTTTACCTTTTCCATTTTCCACTCGCTTACTCTCACGTACGTGTGAGACTGCACTGCAGGTAAAGGCCATTAAATAATAAATAACTTCCAAGGAAACCCTATTTTAGGTGAAATCTCATATTTTATTTTCTCTAACAAGGGATTTTGGTACAAAAAGGTCAAATTCATGCATTTAAATTTTGGTCTGAAAAATATTATGAAAGCTCTCGTTAACATACTATTGTTAACATTTTTTTAGGTATGCAAAAAATACGAGTTTTGGTCTTAGTCGTTATTTTAAATTATACTTTATAGATTAACGGACCTTTCCACTTATTGTTTTAAATATTATAGTTTTGAACATAATTGTATAAAATTAAATAAGACCCCTAAAGTTTTGCCACTTGATGTGTCAATAATTCTGCATAACTTTTGTATAAAAATATTATTTGTAGATATTAAGAACGTAATACAATTTTACATATTATAACGTGGTCAACGAATGCCCGCTGCATTAATTCCCCGGCGGGATTGATGTGGTCCATAAGACGACGCCTGAGGCCCTGGACTGGCTCGCAGACCTAGATGTCCCCCTGTGACCCCCCCACCATACGAAAGAAGAAGAAGACATATTATAATTTATGCTAGCAATCAATACAGAGCACAATAAAATTTTGCATACCACAAGATGGGCCAAAATTCCTCACTCGATTTCCTATGACAGTAACTTACTAACAGGGTGATTTTTCGCCACCCTATATATTTTACCTATCAATGATGCAATTATCTGAAGTACCTTCGTATATGATTTACAAAAATTCTTTTAATTTTTTAAATTTTGTTCGCTTACAAGGAACTTAAAAAAAGTTCGTCTTCTTCCATTCGCTATTCCCTCGAGCCTTAAGAGGCTAGACTTTGAATCACAGGCGGAACACCCCCGTCTGTCATTCTGTCCCGGTCACAATAAGCTCACGCACACTTACAATACATGCGAATGCGAAATGTGCGAATGAGACAACGCTCAAATTTACCTACAAAAATCGCTCGAAAAGGGGTTTATGGAGAATACACTTTTCTACACCGAAACTTTCACGAAATTGAAATTTAAATAAATATATATATTTTTTAGAAAGAAGAAGCTACGTCGGTAGCTTTTTATAATTTTATAATTTTTTATGAGAGTTGAGTTAGCAGCACTTTTTCCTTAAATAATATTTTTTGATAAATTGTACATGTTTGACAGTGAATTTTTACGTTAATACGAAACGCATCGAAAATTCGAAAACATACCGACATAGTTTTCACCCTCCAAAAGGCAGTATAAAAAAATATATTCATTTTGTGCACTTTTCGATGTAGAATAGTGTTTTTTCCCGGGCGTCCTTTTTGTATGGGCGGAAAAGCGAAGTCTATCATTTTTAGTCTTAAATATTACTATAATTTAAGGGATGAAACACTTTATTCAGGCTTCGAAAATTTTTGTGCGGTCTTGTTGGTAAAAGACAAGGCGCTAAATTATTTGTTCTTGTTCCGAATAAAGTCAATTGTGCAATCAGACAAAAAGGGTGTCGAAATTTCGAAGGAAAGCCGAGAAGCAAAGAAGGTTATATTATCAAACAAGTCAACGTGGTTATATTGAAGGTTATATGTAGGTAAGTAAACGGAAGAAACCGGGTTAAAAATAATAAAAAAGTTCAATCAACCTTGGATGTTGTTTGTCTGTCTGTTTGTTTGTTTGTCAACCCCAGCGGAACGTCCCGCTCTTTCTCCCGAGCGCAGCAGTTTATCCCCAAACAAACACACCCCGTGCTTGCTGACTTATTTACTCACCTGTGGGGAGGGGGTGCAGGGTGGTCGAGCCTACCCCCACCTCCCACTGATCTCCATTTATACGCCGCGTAAAAAAAGGAAAGTCACACATGGATGCGATGCGCCAACACACTTTTGCGTTTCCGAGTCAGCGCTTATTTATCAAGGGTGAAACACTTATTTGCGTCCTCAAATTTATTTAAGATATTTTTGTATTGTTTGTAGTTTATAAAACCTTAAAGAAAAGTCTTAATAAAAATATAATTTTTTATATCATTCGTGAAATAAGTAGATATCATTAAAAGCCGCATGTTTTCCCAGTAACAAAGTTTTTCTTATTTGAGTAAACAATAAAAATATTCGGTTGATTTTTAATTATTCGTAAACGGAATGAAATTAATTTTACAAATAGAACATTTCCCACAGGATTGATGAACGTAATTTATTGATATTAACATTGGAATGTACAGCCAATAGTGTTTTGTAAGGCGCTCCGCCCACTGAGGCAACTGAAAACTGTCAACTGGCAATTGTCTTTGTATGACAATGTGATGGCCCGCACACTACACAATCACTCAAACACTCGTTGTCAATGATAACGCAAACTGTGACTTGCGACTTGCACTGCTGATTGCCATGGCCGGCCGTTGCTAGTTGCCAGCTGTCAGCTGATTGTTCTTCGTCTATGGTTAAACAATCTTTTTGACCAATCAAGACAGAGAAAACAGTCGGTTTTAGTTGGTTTTCAGTTGCCTCGTCAGCGGAGCGCCTACGTCTTACAACGTGATGGAAATGAGAAGGGTATTGAAAATATTTTAAAATAATTATTATTAGTTCTAAAAACTAAAAATTACCGAGTTTTTATATTTTATTGTTTAAGCCTTTATTTAAGTGCTTTCAAAATATGGAAGATACTCATATATAGGTAGTATAGAACATTATTATAAGAGCCCAAGTGAAAAAATAATCTTAACTAATACATAAATTAACATCGTTAGAAGCCGCGTAGCTTTTTTACTTATTTCACCAATATCATAATGCTGTCGCCGTGTTAATACACTATTGAAAAATATAAAAATCATATTTATGTAGATTTGAGAAAATTCACTTTTTTATTACCAATGGTGTGAGATTAATATGGATATCATGTTGTTGCAATTTAAAACAGATTAACAAATGAATATAAGGTTTCATTTGTATTGATATTTCAATATTGTCATTGTTTTAATTCAAAGCATTAACCATTTAATATAATATAAAAGAGTAAAATTGTATTTCATTTATGCTTGATGTTTCAAGTGCAGGTATAAATGTAATTACTTATTTATTCAATTCAGAGCCTGCAGTGATAAGGCATTCACACAGTGCCAGTGACATTAAACAACTTAAATTTATTTCAATAACCTTCCTACAGTTTATTTCTTACCTTGCCTTAAACCGCTGCCCAGCCCGGTGCTAATATAATGAGCGCTTTTGTGAAGTGTAACAAAAAAACTGTGTACTGTATTAATAGATTTTTGTAAATAATCATAATTGTAGAGTTCTTGTAAATTTAACGCGGAGGAGAATCTCAAAAAGGCAAAATCAAATTTATTTCATGAATTGTATAACAACCCCAGAACACAGCAGTCGAGGACCTCGTTTATGTCATAAACAAAAATACCAAAGAAACACGTTACAACTAACAATACTAATTAAAGTAGGTAAGGAAGTTTCTAAGTGAGCGCCATAATCATAAAACGTAAATAACTTCGTTAGCTCGGAAAATTATCTCTGCTTTAATGCCAATTTTAAACAAAACTAATTATTTCCTTCACCTCGTAATGAACCCCTTAAGCTTTCAGACATGAAATGAATCTGGAAGTTTTTTTAAAGCGCAAAAAGTTTCCCTTTGAAATTCTATTCCGACACCCATTAGTTTTTTCCTTGGATTTTTGGTAATTCAATACGTTGCTATAAGTAAAAAATCAGAGAAAAATAAAAGTCAAAGCGTAACAATTTATGACATAAGAATAAATTCTCGATTCTTCTGGTGAAAATATTGTTTTCAAAACCGCTACACATGAAAGAGATTATTTTATAAGCCCTTTACAAAAATAGACTTAAAGGAAGTTGTAATCCTTCCTCGCACGTTCATTAAAAATGATAAGACGGTGTCGTGGACTAACGAGGGTATCCTTTACGGAAAAAGGTGGCGTGGAAAGTAACTCCCTTGTTCACCTTTTTTATTTTTAAATAAAGAGAAGTCATAGTCCTTCTAAATAAGGCACTTGGTTGAAGTTTCGTAATTTTAAAAAGAATTTCACGTTTGATACACTTTTATAATAACCCTTTTAATTTAATATTTACTATAAAATTATAAACGAAAATCACTACGAACCGCGCCTTTGAAGAGTGAGAGATTATTTTTTCATAAGACTTTTACAAGTAACATTGCTTATTATGTAATTGAAATCTAAACAATTTTCTGAACAATATCTTCCGCTTATTGTAGTGGTTGTAGGAGATTTTCAAATATTGTCAGGTTATTCGTAACCTGGGAATGTTTGTCTTTCTTTTAAAATTTACGTTAAATTTGATTTTTTTTTCGGTAATAAGCCCTTTCTAGTTAAAATAATGTAGAAAGATACTATAAAATGTACTAATACTGGTCTAAGTGTAAAGAATGTGAGAGAGGGAAATAAAAGCATTATTGAAAAGGGCTTATGTACATATTGTACATACTGATTGGCTATTCAAATCTAATTTGAGCCACTTCAAGTAACATTTACATCCAGAGTATTGGTCAACAATTATTTTTGTTGCGTTTTAATTTTAAGAGGCTGTACGACCTTTTTTATAAACGACTTAATATTGGATTTGAGGCCAAAATACCAACAAAAAAAGTCGTAATTTTAATTTATGTACCACATATTAGTGTTCCAACGCAAAACTTGTCATTTTGATCTAACTTACATAGTACGTAAAGCAACATTATTTAAAAAAAATAATTATGAATATCTCCCGTGGACAAAATAGTAATCATGACAAATCGATTTCTTTAGTCAGACCTCAACAGTATTTTTCAGAGGGTCGAAATATTTCCGTTTTGCAATAAAATCCAAATAGATGGAACATTTCTCAATATATCCGAAAACTAAAAACTTTTTTGGAAAGGTGATAAAATACGCTTCCAAAATTTATTATTCAAAATTAACAAATAATTGTTGAATTATAAAACACCCACGAATTATATTGCACGCACAATAATTTCTTTGTTTTAAAAGGCTCACCTTACGTTTTTCCTAATAAAAATTACTGAAAATGGAAAAAAATATAAACATATACATGTTTTATTAGACAAATGTAAAATAAATTTTATTGTCACCTCACTTTTTTATCGTTTCATGTAAAAATAATAAATAAAAAATTGGAAACTTTCGTTTCTTCAAACTTCGAAAAATCACTTTGTGGCGTCATTTTGCATTAAATTAAACAAATAACTTTGTATTAAACTACTATTATATAATCACAATTACCTACATGTTTCGAAATCGATGGTTTCTTCGTCAGGTATATTAAATAACAAAAGAAACAAACAAGTATAGACTAAAAAGAACAGACTAAACCGTTAATAGTAAATTCAATATTATTAATAACCAAATATTTTTTTTAAAATAGCCATCTCTTAAATTTATTTTCTTATTAATACTTACATTTAAAATAATTTATTTTTGTTGTTTAAACATTTTTATTATGTTTTGATAATTTATATAATGTAATTTTTCATATTCTAAAATAATTTTTATATTTAATTTTAAATAATTGTTTTTTACGATATTTTTTTATTAATTAATCACCTTTATTTATTTCTTTTGTATATTCAATAATATTATTAATTAATGTATAAAAACAGTTTATTATAAACAAGTTCTGCTTCATAAACTGTTTTTATACATTGAATAATAATATTATTGAATACATAAAAGAAATAAAAAATTAAAATGGAGTTCTACAAAATAAACTTAATAACAATAAATAAAAAAAATAAAAATAAAATTAATCACCTCTCTCTATAATATTTTTGCCCATAGTTCTTTTTAGTCTGTTCTTTTTAGTCTACACTTGTTTGTTTCTTTTGTTATTTAATGTCATTACTACCCTGACGAGGAAACCATCGGTTTCGAAACATGTAGGTAATTGTGATTATATAATAGTGGTTGAATACAAAGTTATTTGTTTAATTTAATGGAAACTTTCGATTTATAAAAGTGTACAATTTATTTATTTTGCGGTTATCTTTTAGATTTGAATGTAAAACATGATATTCTTTCTTTCTAACACCGTTTTGAACATATATCTGATAAAATTTCTCACTATGATAGTTTATTTATTTATTTATTTGCTCGCCAACAGAATACATCACATAATTTATACAGTAATTTACATTTATACATGGTTGTAATGATGTTTCTAATTACAGGTGAGCACAACATTCATCTCAATATTCTTTATGTAATAATGATTGGTTAGTTACAAGAGTGATAAATTTAATTTCAAATATGTATATAAAAATAAGGAGGATCGACATCAGTTATTAGGAAGAAAAATGCATACATACTTATAAATATAATATACATATATATACATACACACACATACATACATACATACACACACAAATATACTCACATAATCATATATGCATATATGTGCACAACGTACTCATATATATATATATATATATATATATATATATATATGTACATAGTAAGGGAGACACATAGATTTCGATGTGACACAAATGAGTTCCTTAAAACGATCAAATGGACTTGACGGGTTAATGGCTTATATTTTATAATTTAAAACGTAAATAAATAAAATATCTCTCATCCGTATGAAATATTAACTATATCTTTTGATCATGAAAAAGGCCGCGCAGTCGTACGTCTTAACATGTCGACAACCCCGCATTTGAGTCGCGTACTACAACATTCCGACCTACAAGCATTCTCTTTCCACGCGAAATGGAATTAATTAGCGCCATGGGTCGGTTAATTTCCTCTGTAGACTGTGCAGTCTGTCTCTTTGGCGGGTCTGTATGGGAATCTCGGCAGTGTTCAGAGTTACGGCACGCAAGGCAAAGAAAAAGTATTATTTCATACGCATTAATTATTTACTCACGTTTCATATTAACGTCTACGTAAACTTGACAATATTCGTTTAGGCTTAGACCCTTGTAATTAATGTAAAAATTCAGTGCACGAAGGTGTTTTACCAATCGTGATAGAATTAATAAATATTGATAATAAGAAAATAATAAAAAAAAGCCCCGAAAAAATCAAAATGGTTTCTTCTTGATTTGCATTGAGTTGATGATAATACGTTTCATCTTATTTAAACACATGCTTAACTTATCCGTTCAGACTGAGTTTAGGCAGATCACGAAGCCAATACTGCCCAAGATAAATATGGTTGAACAATCTAAATAAAAAGAAAAGTTTTTTCAGGAAATACAAACAACTGGAAACCATTGTTTGATCTCGCTTCTCCGTTACGAACAAAGTATCCATCTACCCATAGATTGGATTTGTAGACACAATATAATGTTTGTGATAGACTTTTTTAAAAACGATTTATCTTAGATAGAGAAGTTTTCTAAAAAGGGTATCAAATGGCACTTATAAGGTCAAACACCAATATTCACCAGTATATATGAGTAGGAATACAAATAAAAAATAGAACATTTACAATTCTACGCTGGATCTACGTCGTGGACTCGTAGGCGTCGTAGATCCCGTCACTTTTTAGCCTGGAGCTCCACCGGGCTTTTGAATATTTGATTCGAGACCCACCTGCTTGAAAATAGGAAGAAAGGAAACACGTAAGACCTTAAACTATGCAGAAATGTGTTAATTCGCGGGGCCGGAAGAGGAAGGCTGTGTAACCTGTAACCTGTACCGGAAACACGGCATAGAGTAGAAGGCTCCGATGCACAAAATGTTGCGCTTATTATAAAGAATGAGGTTTGCTTAATTATAGTGGAGTGGCGCAGAGCTGAAACACGTTAAATTTAACATACTAGAGTAATTATTTTTATTGGATCTTGTAAAATAATATTTTCATTAAAATTTTTTATAAGTAGTCAAATCTGTAGTATAGCTACATGAAAGACATGTTAAAAAGGTTAAACAAATATCAGAAAAATTTATATTCTTAGTGTGATTTGTACTACTACAAGTGATAGGTAATATAAAAAATCGCCTTTCAAACGGACTCTCTCTAGAAACATTCGATTTTAGCGAAAAAATGGTTTTGATTTATCTAGTGAATAATTAAAAAAAAATAATAATCAAGATAAATTGTCACAGACAATCTTAACCATAAAACTGTGCCTCTTAAAAGTTGTTTCTTATATTATACGTTCATACATTTCTTATTAGTTTACGCTTACTATCATAATATAATATTTATTTTTCTATTGACATATTTATAGCCAAGAACTATAGAAAGACAAGTGAAAGGAAGTAGGAAATTAGGTGCTCCACCAGACGAATTATTGCTAATAATTTACATCTAGAAGAAATCATGACAGCTGGCGTGGTCGAGGGGTAAGGCTCTTGACTCCCAATCCGAAGGTCGTGGGTTCGAACCCGGCGTGAGCAAGTACATTTTATGGGATTAATTTGTGTTATTTCTGAGTGGAAGATACTCTCAGTTTGGCCCTAGTATAATACCACAATTCAGAATGAACATTAATTTAAAAATAGACAATTAATAGGTTTTTTTTTTTTTTTAAATCAATTAGTTGTGAAGAAATATGAAACCAACATTTAAACCCGGGAACACTGGATTCGTAGCCAAGTTACTATTAACAACGGAGGCCTCCAGTTGTTTGAATAAAATATTTGCTTTAGTAACAAAATAAGCTTAAGGGCTGGTAGCACCCGCCAAAAAAGAAGAAGAAGGAGAGAGAGAGAGAGAAGAATGTTGGAGCGAGCGCGCTCACATTAAAAATTCAAAAAATTCGAGCGAAAATTGTGAAAATGTTTAATAAAACACGACTCGTTTACAATAGAGCAAAAATCTCTGTTCAACGTTTTGAGCAGCATTTAAAGAAACAATGTGAGTTTTTTCATACACATAACTTGTAAAATAACAGAAACAAACGTGAAAATAATAATTATTGAAGCACACTTTGCGATTTTTTGCTGTCGATGGAATTTTATGTAATTAACCTTTCGGCTTTACAAATCTTCAGATATTATCTTAAAAAATAACACATAATTTTTTAAGAACTTAGCTACTTAAATTGTTCAAGAGACATATGTTATAAATCGGGAGAAAATCAGAATTACGGTACTTAATCCAATAGCTTTAAATATTCATAAAATTCACGATTTAAAAAAATTGCAAATTCTTTAAAGTAAAATAATTTCATGAAGCAATTCCGAATTGGAGCTTTTCTAGCTAGCTTGGAGAACAAGATCCCGTTGCGCGCTGTACTCAGTGCTCCGAGTTATTTCTAAACCGAGTCCATGCCGTGGAAAAATGCTTTTTACGGAGAATGAAATTATATACCGACTGGAAATGCTCACAGCTCAGAGGAATTTCTTGTTCATGGATGATGAATAAAAAGTGAATTGTTGGC
Organism: Limnephilus auricula; assembly: GCA_951813805.1. Classification (NCBI taxonomy): domain Eukaryota; kingdom Metazoa; phylum Arthropoda; class Insecta; order Trichoptera; family Limnephilidae; genus Limnephilus; species Limnephilus auricula. The sequence goes on along the minus strand of OX638402.1, from coordinate 7,821,499 downwards.
ATGCATTTTTTATGGTGCTTTTCCCCCGGGGCGCTAACCTAAAATAAGTAAAACGAGGCACCAAAAACAATTTAAATTCAATATGGAAACTGTGAAGATAAGACCAACTTTGTGATTTTTTGTTCATTGATCTTCTAGCTTATTCTTTTCATGGCTTATTCCTCAAAGGATTGTGAAATATGTTGGATTAGGAGCACGCGTTTTAGTTTTCAAGTTTGATATAAAATTCAAGGTATTATAAGAGATAATACAATTTTAACAAAGAAAAATGCTTGCCTGAAGGGCAAATGGGTAAAAGTTTCATGTAAAAAGAAAAGTCACCGTCATATGTTATCAAAAACATTATCGTGAAAAGATAATTCCGCAAGTTATTTTGCAAATATAAAAATACACTTAATAGGTTATTTTTAGGTCTTATTAAAATACAATCTTGAACATTACGAGAAACGACCATCGTAGTTGAACTATTGATCGTCGACTACGAATCCGGAGTCTCGGGCACAAATCTCGGCATACGAAAATAATAAAAAAAAGTTTTTTTAACATTTTGTATCAAATACATATTTGTAGTAAATTCCAGGTTGGTAGATAATCTCATTATCGCCTTGATGAAAGACAACTTTTTTTACAATAGCTTCACACAGGAGGCCCTGAATAAAATAATTCCCCTCAGGCTCTGTGTCATATTTGGGGATGCTGTGTGAAGGGTTCTTTTTAGAATAGGAAGGAGAGAATGTTCAGGGTCAAAAGGCCTTCCTCAACCAGTCTCTCTTGGTGGGCAGACGCATCCGCCACCAAGACCCGGATAAACCTCACCCCATGAACCTGGGCACCCCTGCTAAGTCACCAAACGTTGCGAACCATTTGGGGTGACCTATGGCAACTAATCATAATACAACTAATCATAATCGAAAATTTGTTTTAAATAACATCAGCTGTGTTTGGTGACAATTTCTCATTTTCTTCTCTTCCCACGCTCTTCCACGCTTCACAACATACAACATTTTAATTACTCAATTTTCTTACTAGCTTCGGGAAGTTTGGGACTCTTGTGTAGTATTTAATTCATTATTTTATCATTAACTATTTCTTCCAACTTATATACTGTTCCTATTTGACATTTTGTGACACGAATCAATAACACAAAACTGCTTGCGGTTAACCCAGTTTATTAAGTGTGAACACATAAAACCACGAACACACTCAACTTTAATTAACTCAATAACTTCATAAACCGGAAGCGGGAAAGGCTGTTACTGCTGCTACGCGGTCATAAACTGAAGGCTCTTATTTATTTATTTCTTATGTTGATCTTTAATTGCTTCCTGATTGGATTATTTACCCCGTACGTTTAATACGATTATGTCACCCCAGTCAGCAGCCTCTCTGTGTACCTATTCAGTAACTGGGGTGCCTTTGACGGTAGCCGGGGGGTGATGTGGGTGGAGAGGGTTATACGGAGGGGGTGTATGGTCGGTAGAGAGGTTGGGGAGTGGCTGGTTATAGTCGGCTGAGAGGGGTGAGGGAGGCTGGGAGTAACTGCACTGCGCCCTTGTCGCAGTGGTGAACAAAGTTTTCTCTAGCCCGCAGGGGATGAAAATTATGTATTTACAATCGGACCGTGCTCCTTTTGTAACATTTTACTACATAAATAAATGCAGTTCAGTATTACTTATTTACAAGAGCAATTTAATTATAACAAACTTTCTCAAAAAAAAAAAGTTAGTATATAGTTAACATGAATTACATAAAATTGTTTTTACGATCGAATTTATTTCTTTATCGACTAGGCATTTACTATTCAGTTATTATGTTACGTAGTGTCCCAAAGCTAAGGTTTTAACTCCTAGGGTCTAGATAAAAAACATTATATCGTCAAATAGTAATGCTAGATATTAAATTTCACATAGATTCGAAGTTTCTGAACTCATCTCATAATGAAATACTATTTTGAAAGCAGTTAAAAGACTTTTTCATATTTTAATACGTATTACAAATGAATGTCAACATACAATTAAAACTTGGAACGCTAACATGGTTGAAGTTTTGAAAATATATTACCGATGATTATTTTCATGTTAGCTTTATTAATCACTTTATATAAAACTGAAAAAAAAAATTTCAGACATATTATAAAGTTATTATCACTTGATTATTTAACGTTTTATTTAAAATTGTATTTTTTTTTATTTTAATTGGAAAACCTTGACGTGGAACAACTATTTTGTTTGTGCTTGAAATAATCTTTTCATAGTTCTACCCACACATATTTATAACATTTGCATATAATATTATTCTATATTAGAATGACATAATTGTAACGTATCATTTATTATATTGAATTCTAAAATTATTTCCGGTTGTCTGTGCTATATTCGGGTCAGATGGTGTCGGTTACGACATGTGTCGAAGATAGCCGAAAACAGACAGGCAACTCATTATTTTGCGAGAGCTCTTCAGACAAACTATGTAACTTGCTTTAGTTACAAGGATGTGTGTCGTCTTAAAACATATTTGTAGAAGACGAAATAACAAAATAACAATAAACAGTCACTGTGAATTTAAAGAACTATATATCTTTCTCATCGCAAATTTATACTGATATACTAGCCAGTACTAATAAAATACAAAATCTCTGTAGATACAGACTGATAGACTTTACAATAATCAAGGCAAGGAGTGGAAGTGGCAAGCAGAGCTTGTCATGAAAATAGATTTTAAACATTGCTTCTTTTCTGTCATTCCCTCTGGTAAAATTGTTAATCTGACTTTAAATAACTTTTTTATTATTTCGCTTGTAACACCACTTTACAAGAGGGTATGTTTTAAGTTCATCAAAATGAAATTTTTATGCAATCTGTTTCTCAATTCAGCTCACGATTCAAGAAGAAAAAAAACGTCAATCGAATGGGAAATAAAAACCCCTTTCCTATGCAATACGCATAACCGCGGTGCATTTGTCAATATCGCGCCCCCACCGTCAAGAAGGAGAGTTTTTATTACAAAAAGCCCAGGGAACGCAATAACACTATGCATTTTTCTTGAATGTTGAGTACTTACCGTTACGTGGTTGTAATACCAAAATGAAAAGGTTTCCCGTCCTTTCAACCCAATACTAGTTCAGATTACTTTGTCAATAAAATTTTATTATTTTTCCACGCAACACAGGTATACAGTAACTACCTTTAATAATAATTTCTAAAGACGTTAACTTATTATAACTTACAAGCTTCTGCCCGCGACTTCGTTTGCGTAGGATTAGCCTTATTAGTACTTCGAGTAGCCTATTTTCTTTTCTTAGGTCTCAACTATGTTTATACCAAAATTCTTAACCTATTTATTTAAAGTATCTATAACTCTTGATTCGATTCAAAGTACTCGTCTAAGTATTAGGCGAGTAGTTTAAATAAATTCACTAATTTAAATATTTTCTAAAATAGAATTTTGATTCAACAATCATTGTTTTGCAAAATGTCATCTCAAATTTCGACATTTTCTATTAAACAATAATTATTATTCATAATATATATAAAAAATATCAAGCTTTATAAATTATGGCCTATTATTCTGATGTATGAGCTATATTATTGTAAAGTTTCATTAAAATCCATTCAGTAGTTTTTGCGTGAAAGAGTAACAAACATACATACATCCATACAAACTTTCGCGTTTATAATATTAGTAAGATATGAAATAATCATTTGTTTGAAAAATATTAATTGTACCGAATAAATGTACTATATTCGATAATTATTTTATTTTACTTTCAATTTTTTTTGTAAAGTTTTTTTTTGTTTTTAATTTGCTTAAAATTTAAAAAAATATATCAATTTTTGAAAGACTCGATGTATTTAAAATTCTGAAAGTGTTTATTTTATTTTAATGATGTAGTTACCATTGATAACAATTTAGGTAAACCATGTTTCTGTTGCCCATTCGTGTCGAAGGTAAGCCATCATTAGGACACTTTTACGCTGCAGGCTTCAGACTGAAAATGTACCTACTCCTGCCAGTCGCACAGGTTTCTTGTGATAAACGCGGTGTCTTCCTGAAATATGAAATCTTCCTGTATTATGAAATATGTCCATTTCATCTCCCCTCCTGGATTCGATAATCATAAAGATATATTTATATTAGGAATCGAACAAAGAAATAATTTTATTTATTTATTGTAACCCTTTTTTAAATCTATTTTATTTCGAGCAATAAAAGAGTAAATATAGAATGTTAGTTAGGCAAGCAATTATCAATTTGGAAGGTGGGTATGGATACCGCCGCCCCAGGAAATAATTTATTGGATAACAAACACCCCTGCCCTTAGGTTACCCCAAGTGATTCGCTACTTTTGGTGACTTAGCGGGTAAGGTTTGTTTAGGTTTTGACGTTGGATGTATTTGTCACCTACTTCGTGGCGGGCCGGATCGGGAGACACTTGTTGATGGAGACATATTACCTCTCTAGCCGCAATCTTTCGACTCATCGTCTTGCACTGCAGTGAGAGGGATGGATTCATGCGTCCGTCTCTCTTGGACACATTGACCTCACGAAAATAAAAAAAATTCTAAATTTTGAAATTTTTTGAGATTGAATAAAAAATACCGAAAATAATTTGGTTTAAATAGCTTCGTGGTTATTAGTATTATCCTGGTTTAAACAGAGTCTCGATCTTCAGTTGCGACCTTAAACTTTTTATTTTCAGTGTCTTGTTCTGTTCTACGTATCGTTCAGAATCATTAATATTATCTTTCTCTTAAATGACTAAAATATAACATTGATGTACATAATCTTCAAAAGTTATTACAATAAATTGAAGAAATGAATTTTTCTGAAACTCCCTACCTAGCAAGGGGGAAGAAAAATAATAAACATTATACACTATAAGTACCCTTTTTTTTCGTTTGAAAAAAATATGAAATATTTTTACGCCTTTACAATAACGAACCTAGTAATAAGCAATTGAAGCATAACAAAGCAAATGAAGAATGAAAAATGGAAAAAAAGTTTCTTCCCGTAAAATCGTTCAAATGTGAGCTTTCATGTATATATTATTTCATTGATTCCTCCCCTACCCCCAAACAGATCGTATCGTGAGAATAAACAATTCAAAATCTAGTGATTTTATTTATTGTTTGAAATCATCTTGAATTGACTTCAAACGTAACTTGCCGTCAAAATCTCCTATTTGAATAATTTGAATTCCACGTAGCAGACGCCCCAAACACTTGCTTTCGAAACACTTAATTAATATTCTCTCAACTTTCGCTTTCAATAATATTTCACAATGTTGCTTTGATTTATTTGAAAGGACAAGATAACAAACATGAAATGTTAAGGCATTTCCATTGTTACGCACAAAGTTATAACGAGTTATCCACCGTACCCTGTCTACTGAGAAACAGGCTATACCTGAGGAGGTACATAGATACAAGATACAACTAGGAATAACTTGAACATAGATTTAAATAGTGTAATAACTTGCAGAATTAAAGAGAAATTTGTAAGAAAATATCTCTTAGCTGAAGTTGGTTAAGGATACCTTTAGACATAAAATGGTAAGATCTTAACCACTCGGGTCTATGGCCTTTGGTCTTAATGAACCTGTCAGATTGATAAAAAAATTGCGTTATTTCCGTTTTACAATTAAAGCTCAATAAACGAAATTTTTCGAAACGTAGCCGAATACTAAATTACGTTTTTGAAATTTTATTGTTGTATGTACAAATGAATATTAAAATTTATGAATATTATATGTAAATGTGAATATTATTTTTAATTTTAAAAATGCAATAAAGAAGTATGAAAAAAAAGAGAGAAAAGCAATGAAAAAGAAAAGAAAATAGAAGGTTTTATACCATATTCTATAAGTTCGTCATGTAATTCCGTGCTTTTGTGGAAACCATATTCGTTGATTGACCAAGATAAACCTTTCAAGTCAACGATTAACCCTGTACAATGGTAGAGATTGTCGTGAAATCGCGTGTAAACAAATAAATTCTTACAATGGAGAACAAAACGCAGAAAAACATTAAATCCAAAGGCTTTCATAGTTTTCATCGCTGAAATAAGAAGTTTTTTACATCAAACATTATTTTATTGCAAAACAATTAAGTACTACAAATATGAATACATGGTTTTAAATTTTCTATTAAACAATAATATCATAAAAAATAAAAACTCAGGATTAAAACGAAGTTATACAAATTAAACCTCAAAACAATTATTAATTCATTTCTTGACATCAAAATGTGATAAATGAATTTTACATAGGCTGAATATTCTAGGCAACACACGCAGGAAGAAAAAATAATAATAAAAAGACAAATAACTTTACATAACTTTATTTTTACATTCACAATCTACATGTTTCGTGAGCAATGTTCACTTCTTCAGCAATAAATGTAGGTATACTAAAGTTAAAAATTAAATATATATCGCCTTTGGAGTGAGAGTGGGAGAAGTTTATTAGAAATATGAATTACGATGTCATTAGTAGGGAATATTCATTAAGCGGGAAAATATATAAATTTATCTTTATTGTTAAATAGACATTTCTTCAGTATTCGTATAAAACGCCGATTGTATGGTATCAGGAATATTTTTACTTATGACTTTTCTATTGCCGTTAACGTCATTTTAATTCTACTCCGTTGTCTGTTTCCGTCTATGATATTTTATTATTAAAAAATATATTTGCAGTTCGTTAAATATATCTGCAATTTGAAAAAATAACGTTTTTATTTTTAATAAAAATAAGTTTTTAACTTTTTTGTGGAAAAAAGTGTTTCTCATTTGTGTTGAAAAAGAAAGTGCTACGAGAATTTACGTGAAAAGGTGATACCAGCACTGATACATACAAATAAATTACGGTATTGGCGGTAGATGGGTGAAAGCAGGATTTAATGTAGTAAAATTAGTTCCCCTAATCTTCCCAAAGGTGGAGAGAAGAATCGGGCGTTTTCATAGTTAGAACACGTAAATCATATGGAAAAGAATTGTGCCAGGAGAATATATGACGGGCAAGTGGATGAGTTGAAGTCAAGACTGTTGCAAGAACACAGCGGAATCAAGTTGATTAAATACTGGAGTTGGATCATGTCAAGAGTCTGCACAGCAGAAGGCTATGAGATGCTTTATGAATATGTATTAATAAAGCTGTAACAGAAACACTCTGGCCATTACTTCGGGAAATGGCGTGAGAGATTATAGTGCACCTGATTTTATTTTTTGTTTGTAAATTTCCGTGAAAAATTTGATCGCGTTTTTTACGAAAGGTAAATTTTTTTTCTTGGTTAGTTTTTTCGCACAGCTTGAATAAAAAATATCGCGAATATTTTATACAATTGATAAACAAACGTTTATGTGAAAACCTTAGGAATATGGAAACTGACCAAAAAAATGGTAACTGGAAAGATATACAGGGTGTCCGGGGGTAAAGTGCAGTAACTTGACGGGAAGTGATTCTACATGATAAGATAAGTAAAAAAAATAAATGACTTTTTTCGAAAGTCCAACTTTTTTTTAATACAAAAAGATGTCCCTGTTAAAAATCCTTAGTGTAAGGTACAAACTTACCGATACATTTGCTGTGCGCCGGCCCTCGACGTTGGATTGTTGGGAGTCACTCGTATCGTAACAGCGTAAAATAGTACCTAGTGCTGGCCGCATACGACGGACTGATTTTATCGTTTTACCTAAAAGTACCCCTTAAAGTTGGAATTTCGAAAAAAGTTTTTTTTTTTTTTGACTTATATTATCATGTCTCTCTGAATCACCTCTCGAAGTTACTGCACTTTGCCCCCGGACACTCTGTATACATTCCTTATCCAGCCAAAGAGGATTGTTGATCTGTTGTACGAGATTTCGGAATTATTCCAAGATATTTTAAATGTTGTATATATTTCTTATTTTTGAAGATGTTGTACAAACAAATCGCATTTTAGAAACGAGATAAGATTAAGACTTTTGTATTTGAAATTGGTCGAAAAAATCGTTGATTGGGGGAAATATCGTATCTTCTAAAAAGTATACATCTGGCTCCAAAAGTTTGTTAACCCTTTAGTTGCAAAATAAAAACGTAAAAAATTAAAAATCAAAATGTTCAGATCGAAAAAAAAACTTTCTTTGAATTCTCCATGTGATTTATGTAGAATCAAATTTTACCATTCAAATTTTATGTTAAAGTGCTCACAGAAATAATAAGAAATAATATTAAATATTGTTATCATTTTTTTTTTTTTTTTTATAGAGAAACCTTACAAGAGTCCCAACTGCTCCCTTCTGGAGCCAGTGAGACTTTGGCATCCCCAATTGGAGTATGTTGTGAGGCTGAAGGTAAGTGGGGAAGGAAAGGAGATGGGGAAGAGGAAGATGGGAAAGTATTTGGCTATTCAGATCTAGTCACTAAACACGGCTAAAGCCATTATTAAGCAACGTTTCAATTCTGAATGGTGGTCTTACACCAGGGCGATACTGAGAGTATCTTCCACTCTGGAACGTGCCGCAAATATAACATATATTATTTTTATTAATTAATTGTGATATAACACAAATTAATCCAATTAAATTTATTTGCGCACGCCGGGTTTGAACCCGCGACCTTCCAAACGGGAGTCAAGTGTCTTACCACTCGACCACGGACGGTCGTCATATTAACACAATTAGTATATTGTTTGTATATTAAGAAACAAGACCGATTAAAGTTTCGATCTGATAATTTAGCTAACTAACTTACGAACTAACTGAAGGTAAATAATCAAAATTGCGCAATTGCGCCGTGATCAAATGTTTGCACTATTGTTGGACGCAAATTGGCAGATGTCATAATTGATGTTGTCTTTCTGGAATAGACGAAAATATAAAATTTTGTAAAAAAAACAAATTTTATGACTACAAAGGAATTCCTCAAGGTTGGGTCTGTTAAATTATTAAACCCCGATTTTCATCTAACGTTTTGGGGGCGGAAGGGAAATAGAAAAGGAAGGAAAATAAAGAAGGAAGGTTAGAAGAATAAATTATTAGATTCATAAAATATTCTTAGTTCCGAAGAAAACAAACATTCTTTGAAAGTTTATTGTTATTAGGACCTTACTGATTTCATAAATATATTTATTCAACAAAAGTTGGCTATGTACAAACTAAAACCCGCCACTGAAGAGAAAAACCGATAGAAGTGTATTTTGGGAAATAAGGGTAATTTTTATCTTACTTCAGGTGTAAGTAGTTGGTCAAAACTTTTCAAATACCTATATTCTTTATCAAGCAGAACATTAAATTAATTGGCCTGTTGGGGTTCACAGAAGTCGTATGTAAATCACTGACATAAGATTTCTTTTATCAGTGTTATACTTCTAGTGATTTTTTCTTCAGTAGTTTTGGGCATGTCCGTGTGACGGAAGTAAATATTTTTTTATCGTTTTTCTATACAAAAATTTTAAAACATTTTCAAATGTCGCTAATCGTTCTTGAGCCGGTAATAATTTTCTTTGACCCACCTTTTTATGTGACTACATCACAAGAGCGCCCTTGTCTGTATAAGTGTACAGACATGGGAAATATGTCGCCACCCGGTTGAGCAGCGTTGTGAGGCGGGTTGAGGTGGGGGCTTTGGAGGGTACCTCACCACTTTCCCAGCGGCATTATAAGGAAACATATGATTTCCTCCTTTACCGCACACGTCAAGGCTCTAAATTTTTTTTGAACGAAGCTACATTTATTTTGAACGACCCTCCAATAAGGTGGGGGCTGTATGAAGGAATTTATTGGTGCTGGTCTTGAAGAGGCCCGGATTATATGAAAGAGGAAAAATAGATGCCGGCAGTTCGTTCCACATATGAGCCGACTTACACAAAACGAGCCCAAAAAACGACCTGTTCTCATGAAGCCAAACAGTGAACAGGTGTTCCGCTCGTGTCCGTCAAGATTCGCGCAAGCGCACCGCTGCACCGGCGATAAATGCTGCTAGCTTTTTAGCGTGGGCTCCATTGAAAATACTTGTAGGACAGACTCAGCATAACTACATTGCGTTTGTGCGTTAGAGATGGCAATCGTATTTTGTATAAATCAAGTATTTTGGGGCTCCAGCCCAGTGGTGACTCCCGAACTCAATTGATGGGAGTGAGATAAAATTTTTGCAGTGTTATCAGCTGGTCACTGGAGCCCCGATACTTGAGCTGGTCTGATATACTTACTCCAAGCATTTCGAAGAAGACTTTGTTGGGAAGGGTGCTTCCATTAAATTGCACCACCACCCTGATCTCCCTCTTTGCCGAAATTAGACACGCTTAGATTTTGACACGCTGAAACTGACCCGGTTGGCCTTACCCTAGGCAGAAGTGGTGGTTAACTTTATCTCAAGCTCTTTGTTTCAATATGGTCGAACATCATAATTGGAAGGGACACATTCAAAATCGTTGATGTGCAACTAAAACAGCATCGGTGACACGCAAATCCTTGTGGCACTCCCGCATTGATTTGGCGTGGAGAGGAAGAAGAATCGTCAACTCAGGTTTGAATTCTTCTTCAGGGTTGGATGGATGCCATACGATGGTAACTTCCCGACAAACGCCTGGTGCCAGACTATCAAAAGCTTTGGAGATATCAAACCGGACCGTTTGAGTTTCTCCATAACACTCCAAATAGCACCCCCATATATGCGTCACATATTACAGCAGTTTGCCATACGATCGGTTTCGTCGGCATCTATATTACTGATCGCTTAAGATGTTATTCTCGAGGTATGTGAACAATTTGTTATTCTTGAGGTATGTGAACAATTTGTTATTCTCGAAGTATGTGAACTATTTGTTATTAACCACCCTCTCCAAATTTTTTAAAATTTGGAAGTGATGGCTATGGGCGGTAGCTGGAAGGGTCGGAGCGTACCTCCTTCTTAGGGATTGAATGGAAGAACGCATTTTCCAAAGATCTGAACATCTGGTCGCAGACCAATGCATGTATTCCGTAAGGCTCACTGGCTATGTCTACCTACCTCAGACCTAGGTATTTGCAGAGTATTTTAATAACACTTCTAGGGCTTGTTTGTTCAGTGCTACCCGCATATATAATGTATTTATGTAATGTAGGAATAATAATCCTGCCAAATAGTTTCGAGTTCTGGCAGCAGTGCGCACGGGACAATGTTGGCGTCTTCTGAGATTAATGCCACTGGAGGATTGCTAACAATGACGGCCATTAATAAAATACCAAATCATAATTTTAAACAATGCACCAAAAGTTGGCCAAATGGAAATACAGCTAAGAAACAGCCTTTGAGGTAGAGTTCACAAGATTGAAAGGGGAGATAATATATACCTTCTGAAATGGTCTGGTAAACATAAGAATTAGGTTACCATGTTATAATTACTCGTATAAACTTGTATTTGATGCTTTTCTTATTCTGTTAGGGATTAGCTAATATCGAGGCACTTTAAAACCTTCATGATGCAGCTCTTAACTTTTCAGTGAAATTGTAAGAAGGTATTTTCTTGCGACTCGTTTGATCAATCAAAAAAATATCCTTTTAGATACGTTGTTTGCGAAACAAAAACGTTGATTTGTTGAATTGATATTTATCTACACAAGGTATTTTTGTTATTTAAAAAACATAACTATCTTGGAATTATTGTTAAATTAACGCCATAACAGGTAATTTATGACCTCTCTTTTTCAATATGGGATTTCCACGCTGCCAAAAATGCAACGTTGCCAGTTATTTCGCGGCATAGTTAAATACATTTTTTTATTTGTAAGAATTAACTGGTGTAACAATATGTAACTGAAACACCGTTTAACATTTGGGAAGTGTTTTTTTTATCACTACGGCAGTAAAAGAAAAAGTAAAACAAAAAACAAGAGTCAATAAATTTCGTGTCAAGTTAATAAGAGATTCGAGAAATTTTTAAGTTCTTGGGGGCTAGTCCTAAAAAGGTCTGGTATCAGAAAAAACGTAATTTTTAAGATCTGAAATTCCAAGCTTTACCGCAGAACTAGGTGGGCGTGTAAAAGCAGGGCAAATAATTTTTTATAAGTAATATTGAACATTATCTGAGCTACATAATTGTACATAAATAAATTTAAAAAAAAACTTTTCAAGATCACAACCGACGCTACAACTCTTGGAAAGTCTTAGAAATGTTTTTAAACACGAACTGTCTCAAAAACATATACAAAAAATTCGTCATCAATAAACTTCTTAAATTTATCAAAACTTAATCTATTCTTTTCCGGCAAATGGAACAATTGTATAAAATACAAAAAAGATAAAGAAATTTGTATTGTATAAAAAAGTAAAGTATTTATTATCCGTAAAACAGTCTAAATTTATTCCTAGTCAAGATGTTTCTCACTTCTGTGTTTGAGTGCTCACCCAAAGATACTCTTTTCTACTTGATCCTATTTTTTTTCAGATTTAATTTATATAAAAATATTCAAATTCCCTCCCAATCACATTGCTTCAGTACCTACCCTCCCATTGTGTCAAATAAGCTTAAGCCAACGACGACGTGGGCCTTTCTTTAAATGATGCAATAACTAAAGATGATTTTGGCGGCTAAAAAAGCCTACACGTTTTAGAGATTTAACACAATACACATTTTCTAAAAGGTAGCTTTAGAAATTTTCATTTTACGGTTCATAAATTGTAGAGCCTAGGCTTTACATAATTATCTGAAGCTCTTTGTCAAAGGAAACCCTTCGTGAAGCCTACAAGCATAGTGTTTACTAATATTTTCTCTTTATTTTTGAATGCTGATAATGATTTTTGTCAAAATATTTTAATAATAATTATTACTAGAATAAAATTCTAGAATTTAATGGACAAGCACAAGTTGTTGGAGATTGCGTTAAGTGGTTTAAAGAACGTCTCGACTCCATGATTTCATGTGAATTACGAGTGTAGTGCATATAACACGCTCTGTACTGCATGAAAACCTATGGCTAGTACTGTTATAATAAAGGATAATTGGTTGGGCATTTACACAGCTACACTTACATACATACATTTATACAAACCTATACACATACATGAACTTCTGTACTTGTAGCTAGTATTGTCACATTTCCTTCCTACCTTTCCCTATAAACCTGTCACTTTTTCCCATTACCCACCATCAGTCAATAATCGACCATGAGCCTATAAACATCCTTTTGCATTCCTTTTCCGCATCTTTCGCTACTCACCGCTCTAAGAAGAAATATTAACACAGTGCGAAGTTAAAAACGGCCAAATGTAGAAAGTACAAATCCCGCAGTGAGTAATTCTCTCCTTTTCCTTTTGTGCTTACCTTCTACTTGTGCAGTGGTTCAAACACATAAAACATACACATTTCAAGGTCCTTCGTTTAAAAAACTACACAAAACACGCATCAATAATACTTTATAAGTTCTTGTTGTACGAGTATTTATGGCCGTTATTAAAATAATAACAGAAAGTTTTTGAATTGTAGCGCTGCATACTTTATGTTTCAATTATCTTAAGCCACTTGACAGTCAATAAATTCATTTTATCGTTATTTTATTCCTTCTTCCCTCCCTTTCTCCTGATCTGTCTTCGTCTTATTCTCCGTGGATGTTTTTCCGCTCTCAGCCACCGGCACGAGAACTCTTCCACTTCTTAGCTGGAATATTCACAATACTTGGGATTATATTGCCATTCCGAGATACAAGTTGTGAAATAATTCAATAGCGAGTTCGTCAGAAAACAGTCACCGAACGGATTTTTAATTTTTTTGATGATTTACTCTGGAAAAAATTCATTTGTTTTTTTTTACATTAACTCCACACAGGAGGCCCTGAGGAAAATAATTTCCCTCAGGGCCTATGTCATCTTTGAAGATGCTGTGAGGAGGGTCTTTTTGAGGAGAGGAAGGAGTGAACGTGGGTCTTGAAGAGACCCATGTTATAGGAAGGAGGAAACACAGAGGCCGGCAAATCGTTCCACAGCCGAGCTGTTGAACACAAGAACGAGTCGTAGAAGCGTCCCGTTCTCATGTGACAAATGTCAACCGTGTACATATGCTGGGCGAGCGTTTGGCGTGTTTCCCGACTATGCACCGGTGCCGAGGGGATCAATGAGGCTAGTTCCTCGGAGCATCTTCCATTGAAATACCGGTAGAACAAGGAAAGCATTCCTACCCGACGCCTGTGCTCTAAAGATTGCAATCCGTTTGTTAAGACGGGAGAATCTATCAAACGGACCGCCCGTTTCTGCACAGAGTCGAGGGTGTTTTTCAGGTACTTTGGGGCTCCAGACCAGAGGTGGCTGCCAAATTCAACCGTGGGGCGCACTTGCGATTTGTACAGGGTTAGCAGTTGTGTACTATTAAAGTATCTGCGGGCCCTGTACAGTACGCCCAGTTTCTGAGAGGCTAACTTAACTCTGGCCTCGATGGAGCCCCCATATCTGAGCTGGTCACTTAGAGTTACACCGAGCATATCAATGGAAGACCTGTTCGGAAGAATGCTACCGTTGAAGGAGACTAGATAGTCATTTCGATCCCTTTTAGACGTAATCAGACATGATTGGGTCTTTGATACATTGAATTCGACGAGATTATTCTTACCCCAAGAGAAAACACTCTCGAGGTAAGCGTCCATTCTTTGCTTCAAAGCCCTCCGAGCCATTGGAATTTGTGCACCCTTTGGGGGCTTGTCAAACAAAAAGCTATCATGGACTGTACTGTCATCCGCGTAACAATGAATTGGTGCACATGTAAAAAGGTCATTGATGTGCAACAGAAACAAAGTCGGAGACAGAACCGATCCCTGTGGGACGCCAGCGTTTATCGAATGCGAGGAAGAGGTGAAACCGTCAGCAACCGTCTGAATCGACCTCTCCCTCAAAAAGTCGGCAATCCACCTGCACAAGGATGCGGGAAGTCCGTTAGAAGGCAGTTTGTTGACAAGTCCTCGGTGCCAAACCCGGTCAAAGGCCTTGGAAATGTCCAGCGCAACCGTTTGGGTCTCACCGAAACGTTCCAGGCACCGCCTCCAAACATGCGTCACATACGCGAGAAGATCACCGCACGAGCGGTTCCGCCAGAATCCGTATTGACGGTCGTTAATAATTTTGTTCATCTCGAGGTATGTGAGCAGTTTGTCGTTGATCACACGTTCCATCACCTTGGATAGAACTGATGTGATCGCTATGGGACGGTAGTTGGCCGGGTTGGAGCGGTCACCCTTCTTTGGAATAGGATGGATGACCGCTTTTTTCCAACCAGAGGGTACAGAGCCAGAATTCAGGGACATTTTGAAAAGCTTTGTCAAAATCGGAGCTATTTCTGCAGCGCACCTCCGCAATACCAGGGCGGGGATTCCGTCAGGCCCACTAGCTTTATTAACATCAAGCCCTCGTAAAACCTGGATCACATCCCGATGCCGGATCCTCAGCTTTTTCATATAGAAACCGCAGTGAGGGACCGACGTCGGGACTGCACCCCGATCATCGAGGGTTGAGTTATCCGCAAACATTTTTCCTAATAGGTTAGCCTTTTCGGTGGCGGTATTTGCTAGTGAGCCATCAGGTCTGGTAAGAGGTGGCAGACTGGATTTGCAGAAATTGCAGATTTGCGAAATTGTTTACCACCTATAAGGCTATCAAATTATGCCATTATTAGTTACCGGCCAGGTGAGTATGTTTCTGTATAGATTTGTAAATGATAAAATTAGATAAAGCCTAAGAATTATATAATAAATTATACAGCGCCCTTGAGGTGATATCTCACATAAACAGCGCTCTAAAAATTATCCAATTATTATTTTAATGACTTTATGACCGGGTTAAATCTTCCCCACAGAAAAAAATAAACCCTTTCACACACTTTTCCACCAATGATCATCTAGTAAATCCACGCTATGTAAGTGAACTATATAAGTATAATAAATACAAAACAATACAAGAACAACATGTCAACCCACTAGAGACCAAATGGGAAAATAATTGACCGACTCCAGATATTTTCATATCAGAGGGTTCAGCTCGGTAGAACTCCTAACTGGACAGATAAATCCCACTGATCCCTCAATATAAATATTTCGTAATCCTACATGTAATTAAAATGACTGATTTTAGCATTTTTATGTATAAATTCTTTTACAAATCTAATAAGCCTAAATTTTGAATGAGAGAGCTAGGCCAGTAGCCGATATAACAAATGGTAATATTTTTATGGTCTGAGAATGCAAAATTCTTTTAATCTCATTTCCTCAATCTATATATTTTCTTATTTTTTCAGAAATGGATTTTTCAAATCATCATTATAGAAATACCTCAATTTTGAGAAACGGCGTCACGTTTATATGCTGTACTAATAAAGCTATAAAAAAATATTTTTTCATCGCTTATTTTTTAATCTCCTAAATTGTGAGGAGATCGCCCAAAGGTAAGTCATGTACTTGATAGTGGGCAGTCTCTCACCTGAGCTCCAGGGCGCACATCTTGAATATCTCCGCCCATGAATAATAATAAATAGTGTTAAATCTTTCCAGGCAACGTGAAAAAGAATTTAACGTCTACGTAGCCGAGAAATATTGCTTACGGTAATACAACCTTCAAATATTTATTATTTACGAGGTGGGAAAAATAACAATCTCCACCTTACAAAGGGCGAGCGTGAGCCACCAGTCCCTAGCTCGAGCGAATACGAAAAGTTTAACCTGCAAGAAACATTTTTTTTGGCATACCCAAAGGGAAATGATCCGGCGTAAGAAGCACTTTATTCTTTCCTTCACACTTACATAATTTCTGTTTTTACACTTATTTTTTCCTCTCTTTTATTTCGGGTCTCCATTATTGCGTTCTCACTTTTATTAATAAAAAATAAAAAAAGGGAATTTGCGTACGTAAGACGGTCCTCAAAATGTACAAAAGACTTTCAAAGACCACGTGAAAATTTCTAGTATATTGGCGAGTATTTTGCTCGAGAGCTTTATGTGCTTTGTCAACCGCGCTATTTTATATAGCTGCAAGCAACGTCGCGTTACCGTTTTATGAATTTGGAATGAGGTTCCACCGCAGGTTGAATTATGTTACACGTTTTGTAATTTTTGAAATAGGTGGGTATAACAAATCATTCAAAATGAAATAACATGATTTCTTGGTTGCTTTAGGAATGTTTATAGATAGTTACATTAAAGCGAACAGATGTCGAAAAGAGGATATAATTATAATTGATTTAGCGAGAAGTCATGAAAATTTAGCAGGAAGACAACATGAAACTATTAAGTGAACTAAACATTAAGGTGGGTCACGAATGTATGGGGATTTTTTTTTCTTGTTTTGATTTGTCTAATAGTGATAAAGGGGTGTTAAATGAAGATGAAAAATCACGTAATTTTTTTAACAATATTTGGATATCATCTACTTCCTCCGGATTGACTTTGAAATTTCACATATTAGAGAAAAACCCACCCTTGTTAAATCTTTAAAAATGTTATATAAACAAGTAAAAATGAACTATTTTCCATAAAAGGAAAAATAGAGGGAATGTTTCAAATTATTTCTTAAAAAAATATATGAATATTATTCAAATTATCTCAAGGTAGTGTATTCAAATACCAGCAAAATCCTTCTTAACCGCTTGGATACAGCGCCCTTGAGGTGATTTTTCACAAAAACGGCGCTATACAAGTCATCCAATTATTATTATTATTTATACATAAGCTTGTTTTCACGATAATTTAACGTGGGTAGACATAGGAATGACGTATGGCCCCGTACCGAGTTATTTCTCAAATTTCAGCATTATTTTGCGAGACTCAATCTTCGCCGTAATAAGACCTCCTCTTGAAGACTTCGTACATAAAGTAGTCAAAGCTTCAATAACAGTCGTTACACCTCTTTCAACTGCTTGACTATGACATGGCAGACGCAGAAGAGGCAATCTACCTTCTCCCCTTTGAGCTACAAATAATTGAAGATCTTCACCCAATATATATTCTTCAGTATTAGGGGTTCGGTTATATTTTGCTTCCTAATAATATGATGCATCGAGGTTTATGTTTGGAAGTTGGATCAGCCCTGTTTTACTTAGTTTCTTACTGCGTGCTTTTAGAACACGACGCGCAGCTAATTCTCGAATATGCTTGTGAGAGTCAGTCAACATTGCAAGCAATACATTTTCGGGGTGTGCGAACTAACTGTTTCTTTCTATAACTGGATCAATTATAGTTTTTAGTTCAGCTGATAAGTATCTAGGCGCTGAGATTAACTACCACAGGTGACGTGCTCTATCTTTACAGGTTGGATGAGTTTTAATGCTGAACCAAACCGGAGCATAAACTTTAACAACGTACGTTTCTAAAATAATAAGATTCTCTGAAGGAGCTTCCGTTGAAACATAAAGACGGAGAATTCGGTTAGCACGCGTAAGCTATTTGGCATAAGACATTTTTCCAGGAGATTTGTGGCATAAATCTTCAGGTAATTCCCCCACCGTAACTGCAGATACTATTTTATACAAATATAACTGATCTGTATTCACGTCTTTAGTAAATAATTCATGCAACTCTCCGTCAATTTTCTGAAAATGAATCATCGGCTTTTTTCAACAGTTTTCCAAAGCTTGTCCTATTGTGCCTGAATATGTTTGAGGTCCAGATGTATTACCGCCAAGATGTGCGAACAAATGCCGAAATGGTAACTGGTTCATGTGAAGTAAGCAAATTATCCATTGCAATGGTTTATAACTGTGCCGTGCTAGAGTTTGGTGCAATAAAACCTAAATATATTGAGTCTGGCTCTTTTATCAATGAAATATGCTCTTCAATGCGTCATTCTCTGTATTGCGTCCCCTCCCTGTCCCTGATAATTAATGTTTTATCTTTCCGGCCATCAAAATATATTAAGGGTTTTTATAAAACTAAGTGGTGTGCCCTTAATATTTCCTCTGGTTTTCTTTCGTTCTCTGCGAAGTTTACTCTTGTCAATAACTGGAATATAAGACTTGATTTCATACAGAACTGCTGAGGCAATAGCTGCCGCTGCCTTATCCGACACTCCATATCTATCACTAGTTTTAAACAGTGTGGAATGATCAGTATTGACCGCAGCCTGCTTCTGAAGCATTTGAGGTACAACATTAGGCTTGAAAACATCTTTACAATCGGATTCATTTGATGCAGAAGACGTGGAAATATCGAATAGAGAGGTAGTTGGCTAATCTGTGGTTTGCTTTTTAGTTAGGCACAGGAATTTTTGATTCAAAAGTTTCCCTTTCAACACAATTTTCATTTGTTTTGTTGAAGCGATATCCACGTTTCCTATTATAATTTTTCGTGTAGTACATTGGTCAGTAATGAAACTCTATTCATTTACAGGTATTTTTTGATCTCTAGGACAGTCACATTTACAGAAATCATTGCATTTGCAAGACGAAATATCAAACAGCACTTTACTTTTGCGGCGGAATTCCTCCATTTTTTCTCCGGTATTAGTGCAATCGGTGCTCCCCCCGCCGTCACCTCACGCCCCCAATAATCAAAACCGGGACTTTTTGTAAATGATTTCGTAAATATATACTACATTTGCTATGGAAGATTACAAAAAATATACTTAAAAAGATTCATAGTAACTTTTATACACACTAGAAATAACCCGTAAAATTCAAAATTTTCAAAACTTTGAAGTGAATCCGGAGGAAGAAGATCGTTTTAGAAAATTTTAAAAATTTAAACACGTCGTTTTGAACCCATTTTGCACCTTTTTATCGCTCTTAGAGTTTGAAATTAACACTTTTTTTTAAATGACCCACCTTACTAAACATGTCAAAAGTAAGACAGAAAACAATTTTTTTAAGGACACTAAAGTATTGTATTGCAGGTTTATATTGCGAGATAGAGGGTCGCCGAGGGCCTGTAGGAGACAAATATCTTAGCTGTGAAATGTACGAGAGTGTACTGGTATTAAAAAGTGTGAACGAGCTATTCCGGGCATATAGACATATATTTAACAGAGTGATCGCTAACGTCGGGGGGACCTGACAGGGCACACGAAGTAGAAGAAGAATGAAGGTATGTGTGCAGGCCAATACAAAGTTGTGTAGCAAACCATCCGCTGCTTAACTTTACAAGATGTAGCGTGGTGGTTAGATAAAGCGATTAGGTTAGGTTATGTGAGGCGAGGTGAGGTGAGGTTAGGTTCTCAAATCTTCTCTAGTCACCCTTGCACATAAATGGCGTGATGGTAAGTTGGAAAAGTTTTTAAAACATTTTTATTGGAATAATTCAGCGAAATTCTCACCTCATCGCGGGAATACACAGGGTGTTATGAATTTGTTATTCGCTATTCAGGAGATCATTCATCCTAATCGTTAGAGAGAATTGGCCAGGACCTTTTCCAGAGGATGGATTACGGTAACAGCTGCGCCCTTTAATTATTCTGTTACGTGTTTCGTGGAGAGAAGAGTTTAAATATAGATAGCGAGGAATGACCTCCGTCTTAGTTCTTTTATTGTCCTCAATCGGTGTTTATTGTTTGGATTTATGGGTTGCTACAATGCTACAAAGCTTTCGAAAGATTTTCAGTACGTTTCAGAAATACATACTTAATAAGCGAAAAAACTGAAAATGTGTTGTCACTAGATTTTAAAATCTCTTAAACGATGAAATCTAGTCACTTTAACTTTGCATCGCCTAAAATATCTTGAAGAGACTACGGTATCCCCAACTGTGTTATTTTGAGAAACCTAAGAGAATGGGCATGGGAAGAAAATAAGGAAAATTAAGGTTGAGAAGTTCTTAGCTGTTCAGATCTGGTCACCAAATACGGCTAAAGCCATTTGAAGTGAGGTTTCAATTACTATGAATGGCGGCTTTTTGCCAGAGCCGTACAGAGATTGTCTATCACTCTGAAATTAATTACATTGAGAACATAAAACCGCTAAACTAAAAATTCTGGACAATACCGACTAATAGGAGGAGCGACCTCGGTTAAAATAATAAGTAGTGCTTAACAAAATTATTATTTCAAGGGCTCTAAGATTATTAAGTCGTAGACCTATCCTTAATAATCTTGAAGCCATTGAAATAAAAAAGACATTAAAATGAATAAATCATATTTTCTTAATAAACAATTAGATTTATCAAATAGCTCCATTTTTTTAAATATTCCTGTTACCCCCGCCCGTTTTCACCCCTTCCTCTTAAACACCTCCCCCATCGCCCCCACCTAAGTTGACGTTCTCTCTCCCTCTTCTAATTTTCTTTTAAATACACATGTATATCTGTATTATGTTCAATGTATTTTTATTCATCCCTGAGGAAGGTTTAGGTTGAACCGAAACCGGTTGGATAAAGAAAGAATAATGTGGAATTAAAACAAAGTATTATTGTGTTTATTATAATTATGTATTCCCACAAAGTGTTTGCTACATGTAAAAAATAAAGTATTTACTCTTTATGCCCCAAAACTAAATTTTGGATGGAGAAGAAATATCAAAAAATCATAATATATAGCAAATGTCTAGTAAGTATCGATGTGAGCTGTTTTAGTTTATTGTGTTTTAAATTTTAAAAAATATTGGCCATAGTAAATCGATTTTTTGTGATTTTTTTGTTAGTTAATGGTAACCATATGTAGGTAACCCTACCCAACCCAAGTACTGTATTCATAATATTTTATATCGATATATAAAATATATTTTTAGTGGAATTTTCAATTTTGCAATATCCCACAAATATGTGTTCCAAAGTAAATTGGTTATTTGTAATTTAAATTTACGTCCATCAAAATAATTTTTTCAATCAATTTTATTATTTATTTCATGTCATCATATTATTTACATGACAAACACTCAGCTCGATATTTCCGATTAATCTTTTCTGCGGTTTTGATAATGAATAACAAAAATACGCTTTTGATATATTAGCTTTTTTCCATTGTTTCACTTGAATATAATTAAAATAAATTTGTGAATTACAAAAAATATAAGCCTAAACTAAATTTTTTTAATTGGAAATTTATGAACGCATGTGAGAAACAACTTATAAAAATATTGTTTTTTGGATGTTTGATAATTTCTCTTCATTATCTTTTTTCTTCCTTTTAAAATTATTCACAAAATAAATTAAAAAAAACACTTTAGCGCATAAATCCCCCGTATATAAACTCCGTTTGCTAATCGGTTTTTATGCCTGTCACCTAAATTCGTAGTATAAGACACACTAAGAATAATGTTGAAATCTTTGACTTGTAACTAAGAGGAATGTCGAAAAGGAAAGGATTGAAAAGTGTAAAGAAAAGGAGTAAATATAAATATGTACCGCATCGTAAGTACAAGTAAGTAAAGTAGAGCAAGATAGTTTCCGGGGAGGACTTGCTTAAACCCTGTAGCCCGTAGCACCGTAGCACCGTAGCACCGTAGCCTCTATGGCTGGCGGCTGTGGCTGGATATATAAAACTCAATAGAAACTTAGTTCCATTGACCGCGTCAATAAAACTGTAGCCCGTATAAGTTTTCCAATCGCCGGGAACGTCTCTGTGGGACGGTGTTGATCTTTGTGTTAGATCTCGGAAACTCATTTCTTTATGGACAAAAGGAAATAAACGCTTTTTATGAGCTTACTTGAACGGGTATACTTTTAGGATACCTCAATCGAAACCAAAATACCAATATAATGAAACAGGAGCTTTTAAAGAAAAAAAAGTTAGGTTGGTCGAACTTAATACCACAATAAATTAATACACAGACGCGACAGAGCTTACATTTACACCGCTTTTAAAGGGTAGTCTTTGTATGTGAGATAACCTTTTTTATGTTGTTGTTCTTTTACCGTATTAACAAATTGTGTTTTTTAATATGAAGATATTATTATAGTTGATTTACAAATGTTTTAATGTCACTCAAAACAAGATTAGTTTTTTAAATAAAAAAATTAAACATTCTTTTTCATTTAATTCTTTTTTTATCTATAAAATTATTGTTTAGGTAATCCAGATTTCCTGACAATTATACTTAAAATTTCATAGTTAAAAAATAATTGAGATTCCTTGAAATTCTTACTGAAATGAACAGCAATAAGAATGTTCTTTGAATATAGACAAAATTAAACAAAAATAAAATTATGAATAAAAATAATAAAACAACTTTTTTGTAAAAAAACACATATTTTATTTTGAATTCGTAACTTAATAAATAAGTTCCATGAAACATTCGCTGGAGGAATATAAAAAAAGCACAACAGCCTCTTTCACGTAGATTCTCGGGTAAAATTAATTAATTTAGAAGCTCACTTGCATTTATCCCTTTAAAAATAAGTTCATTTCCGCCATAAAAGCGCAGACGTCTTATTCCAGTGTAAAAGTTCCGACCTACCTGTTCCCGGCCTCTCCAAATGCCCGTTTCCTGAAAAGAAAATTGACATCCTGAAAGGAAGTTGTCTCCTTTCTAGGTCTTAATGAATATCCCTGCTCGGTTCTCTTTAACAAGACTTCCCGACGGAATACAGATTTAATGTTTACGACTACTGTGAACTTCTCCAAACGCCGGATTGTAAAGTAAAAAGATGTAAGAGATGAGGGGAGAGGGGAGGGTTGCTTCGTGTTTCGGCTGACCATAGGTACCCTCGATGACGCTTTCTACCGTTCCTTAAACACGATATCGCTTTTAGATTATATATATATAACGTTAAATAGCGCAGTAGTTACTGCTGCGCTTGTGGAGGATATTCAATTCCTTTAAATGTATTATTTTCATGGTCGGTTTGTCGAAGTGAATATTCCAGAATTTCACTTTTTTTAATATTTGACCTCAGATAATGATACACATTGATTCTACCTATCTGAGCAATTTATACTTTAAATATTATTATTTTCCACCGGAAAATTACCATAGAATCTATACTTTATATTTGAATCATATTCAGCACAGCAATAAAATTAATACCAGGTATTTTGACAATCTTTTTTTATTTTTTGTTTTTAATATATTTAATACGTAAAAGAAGTTTTTTTATTAACACATTTTCGTTACATACATTTAATGGTAGATATATTTAACAAAAAATCTTTTTTTAAAACAGAATAAAGTAATAAATTAAAAATTAAATTTATTTTATTTGTAAGTACTTTTTAAAAACACAGGTTCAATATAGGTATATATTAGTAGTTTTTCTGACAAAAAATCTCAAGAATTTACAACAGAGTTCCTTGTTGATTGTACCAGAATAAGTTTAAAAAAATATTATTTATTTATTACAATTACAGTTGTTTTTTTTTCACCAGATTTACAGGAACGGGTTTAGTTTTTCCCATAGGAAAAACTAAACCCTTTCATACACTTTTCCATATAAATGATCATCTAGTAAATCCACGTTATGCAAGTGTATTATTTAAGTATAATTAATACAAAACAATACAAGAACAACATGTTAATCCACCAAACTATTAAATGGGAATATAATTCACTGTCTCCAGATATTTTCATATCAGGGGGTTCGGCTCTGTGGAATTCCTAATTTGACCGATAAATCCTACCGATCCCTCAATATAAATATTTAAAAAACCTTTCGTAATTCTACATGTATTTAAAATGATTTTTTTGCATTTTTATATACAAATTCTTTGACAAATCTAATATGCCTAAATTTTTAATAAGAGAGCTAGGTATAATGCCAGTAGCCGAAATAACAAAAGGTAATATTTTTATAGTCTGAGAATGCCAAATTCTTTTAATTTCATTTCCTAAATCTGTATACTTTCTTATTTTTTCAGAAACAGATTTTTGAATATTACAGGAATTTGGAATAGCTACATCAATAATATAAGATATTTTTTTAATTTTGTCATGTAAAACTATATCAGGTCTATTATGACCAATTGGTCTGTCTGTTAGTATAGTTTTATCATAGTAAATTTTAAAGAAATTATTTTCTAAAAATGAATTTGGTTCATATTCATAATATGGTACTATATTATGACAGTCAATCAAGTTATGTTTAATTACCAAACTTTGGTGAATTATTTTTAAAACCTGATTGTGCCTAAATGTATACTCAGACGGCACTAATATAGAAGATCCTGATATAATGTGTTCTATAGTTTCCGGAAAAGCCACACATTTTCTACATAAATCATCAATTTGATTTGGATCTTTCATTATATGCTTCCTATAATTTTTGGTATTAATTACTCTATCTTGAATAGCAAACATAAATCCTTCAATTACATTTATTATTTTTTTTAATAATAATTTTTTTTATACATAGTGATTACACCTTTTTTAGCAATGCTCATTGTTATATTGTTATGCTTATTGTTATACTTACTACAATGAATTTGTAATAAGTGTAACATTAATAAAAATTACTCCTTCATGTAGTCGTTACCAGTCTAGCTAGAGATCATGACAGTTGATTCTGTGGAATTCTAATTAGGTATCTAATGTGGTTTCTCACCATCCTCCTAATAGCTTATTCATACTATAAAGTTTATTTTCGATTTACGGTTTATTTATTAATTAAGTCAGAGTTTATTATTCGGTACTCGAACCTCGAACCTATGAATAGTGGCTATATATTGGATAAGATGGCCGATTTTTCTATTATTGAACTATTAAAAATATTTTATTTTTAATAATATTCGTTACAGTGTGGATAAGCTATTGGGAGGATGGTGAGAAACTACCTAAGTGAAAAAAGATGTTTTGTAATTATTCTTATATTCCTTCGTGATTGATTGAAAGTGTTGGTGGAAAATTAATAATGCATTTCGGATTATTCGTTGATAATGCAGGTTTTGCTTGAGAGTAGGAGGGATGCTAGTTACATTGCGATTACATCACGAAACTAGTCAACCAACTTCCAAAACGTTGTGCGAATTTTCCTTTGATTCTGTCGTCTGTTTTGTTTTAACCGAGACCGATGGAACTCTGAGAAATTGCACAACACCGCAGGAGCTATTGCCACTGCTTCTGAATGGTCTTTGAAACAGTTGACCAGTTCGGGGGGTTTGGGCTACGAGACCACGCCACCACACGACCACACGACCACGCCACCACGCGGCTATTCGTCCACTCGCCCACGTAAGCGAGCGATACCCTCTCGGCTCTGCGATCTGAAAGGGCTAAAGTGGACCAGAGGGCGAGCTTCTTTGCGCCAAGTTGTATGGAAAACTGCACAAGTTTGCAGAGACTTGGTCCATTTCCTTCCCGGTTAACGGCCCGCAGGCTCCCATTCATGGAAAGTTAATTACCTAGTTTAAGAAACACCGAGCTTAAGAATTACCAACTGGGACTAGTGTAATATCGTGCTGCTGGGAGAATAAGAAGTTTCATTTAAAGAACTTATCCCTATTAATGGGGAAGTTTTCATATTTTTAGTTAAATTTGCAGTGTTGTTTTCGAAACAACGAGACTTGTTAAACCATTATGAGTTTAGTCTAGGAAAGATAGTAATAGTCAAGTACCAACCTACACGGAAAAAATGTTTTTCTAAAAAACGATCATTTTATTAGTAAAAACGGTTAAAAGCGGAACTGAAATTCTTACGAACAAATTGACAGTGTTTCAATGTTTATTGGCGGGAAAGTGTAAGAATAATTTGTTGGTATACGTACGAAATTACGTATACCAACAAATTATTCTTACATGTTCCCGCCAATAAAAATTGAAACCCTGTTAATTTGTTCGTAAGAACTTCAGTCCCGTTTTTAACCGTGTTTAGTAATAAGATGTTCGTTTTTTCGAATAACATTTTTCACCGTGTACTTGTGTTATAAATAATATTTTACTATTCTTAGATAGGTATACAAACTATTAAAATGACTTTAGTTTTCTAGTGAGTAAAATGTGATTGAGTTGACCGTTAATTACGTAAAAATAAAATTTTACATAAATAAAAATAAATTACAGATACGAAATAATTCTTAGAAGCACTTGGGTATTTATTATTTTATTACTGCCATAATTTCGCTCTTCACACTCAACTTTTCACGCTACGTTCGCGTAAAAATGTAAAAAACTTCAAAAGTGTTCTAAATATTCCGCGAATAGGTCCCAAAAGTCTGAAGAAAGATGTTAATTACTCGTTGAATTATTAATATCAGAGCAATAAAACATTACGTCACGGGGTCTTAGGAAAGCTCTCGGAAAAAACCTCTCTGAAATTATGATGGGCCATACGTTTATGAATAAAAAAATAAAATAAAATCAAACAAAGATGCGAACAGCATTTTGAAGAGAAGAAAAATATCATTTTATCATTAGGCTGAAGTTCCCAGCGTTGCCCGGGCTCTGCATAAAATTTTTCGAAATCAGATTAATATTTTAAATGTCAAGTGTAAAATTTCATCAAGAAGCATCAAAAACAGGTGGGAAAAGAGGAGGGGGGGTGGTTTTACAAAATCTCATCTGGACAGTAACCTTCATTTTATTTTGATGTGCATATTTTCATGAATTTCGAAACAAAACTTTTTGAAAATCAAAAGATTTGTATTTTTTTAATACCGCACAAGAGTCCTAACTGCTCCCGTTAGAAGACAGTGAAACTGTGGCATCCCCATATTATTAATTAATTGGGATATATTGTGAGGCTGAAGGTAAGTGCTGAGGGGAAGGAGATGGAGAAGGACAAGGTGGAAAAGTACCAGGTTATTCAGATCTAGTCACCAAACACGGATAAACCCATTTCGAATAAAATTTCAATTCTGAATGGTGGTCTCACATAAGGGCGATACTGGGTATCTTCCACTATGGATCGTGCTGCAAATATACTTTGTTTTAAA
The DNA here is from genome assembly GCA_951813805.1 of Limnephilus auricula. Lineage (NCBI taxonomy): Eukaryota > Metazoa > Arthropoda > Insecta > Trichoptera > Limnephilidae > Limnephilus > Limnephilus auricula. The sequence goes on along the minus strand of OX638402.1, from coordinate 7,793,784 downwards.
TTATTAAATTGTGATAATACAAATTAACCAAATAAAAACTATCTGGGTACGCTAGGATTTGAACCCTTAGATTGCGAGTCGAGAGCCCTACCCCTCGACAACGGCGGCTTTCAAAAATTAAATCCGTGCTGCCCCCCACAAACACTCTTTTTTTTACACACATACGTGCTGTGGGCTTCTAAACATTATATAATTATGCTATAAGAAAACTGTTTGTATTTTCACCTCTGAAGCAAAAATTCCAAAAGAAAACAATGCGACGCATTATCATGCACCATGTACATCTCTCTATAACTCGGAACTAAGTGTAACTGTGTATTTCCTATTACAATGATGCACGCTGAAGGTTTCTTGTAATAATGCCTAACAACCGTTATTTTGGTTTTCCGAGGTTGGTACTGCAGACAGTGTAGACTGCAGTTCTGCGGAAATGTTCCTAGAGGGACGAGTGCACTCTATTGATACTTCTCTGTCACCACGGGGGACACTATGGCGTAGAATGCCAGTTCAGAATTACTAGTATCACTGCTGCAGTTGCATTGCACAGCATCTACCATTGTATGGCACTCTGCAAACAAGAAACTATAATATTACCCTTCATAAAACTAAAGTACTCGTATTTTATTAACAAAAGTATTTCTAAACATTGGTGTTTAATGATTCTTTATTTATTACTATGCAATTTTTGAATTGTTGTAATCACATAATAAGTTGAACTACCTACGCCTCAAACAATAAGAATCCTTCTGAAATAAAGTGAAACATTTTAATTGTAATATTTTAATTAATGAAGACAATATTAGCGAAACTAAATCGAAAATTTGAAACAGTAAAATCAGAAAAAGATACAGATACATCCGGGACTCGAACCCAGGACCTTCGGCTTTTTGGACAGATTCTCTGACCACTTAGCTTATGTATCCCTTTCCGATTTGGTCATATTTAACTGTATCCTGGGTTCGAGTCCCAAATGTATCCGTATCTTTTTCTGATTTTTCTGTTTCAGATTTTCGATTGACTTTCGCTAATATTTTCTTCATTAATTGAAATATTAAAAATTGTTGTTTAAAAGTTAAAGTCTGGAGTTAAAAATAAAAATAGAAAAAATAAATGTTTTTTCCCAAAGGGTGCCAATCAATTTCATCAAAACTATAAACGCAACTTAAATGTTCAGAGTCACGTTGACCATTGTTGTTCAAACTAAAACCACCCAAATCACAAATTAATCATGTGGGACTCTTCAAACAGGGTGGTTGGAACTCAAACAATAACTATTCTATATCACCCATATCTATTTGAAGTAAAGGGTCACAATGTTATTATTGAAAGATGCTCATCGATTCCATTAATCATTTTATTATAATAATTACGGGGTGCTTGTTGATTCCATTAACCTTTTATTGTAATTATTACAGGAAAATCAATGATTCCGTTAACCTGTTTATTGTAATTATTACAGGATTCTGATTTTATTTTTATTTATTTGTACACGCCCAATTAGGGCTTTTACATATGATAAAATTAAAAGTACATTTAATCAAAGAAATAAAAGAGATTTAAAAAATTAAATAAGTAGCAAGTATACATTTTTTACTTAAAAACAACAGAGTAAAATATAGATTGATTCCATTTACCCTTTTATTGTAATTATTACAGGAAAAAGCAATGATTCCGATATTCTTTTTATTGTAATTATAACAGGATTCTCATTGATTCCATTTACCTTTTATTGTAATTATTAAAGGAAATTCAATGATTCCAATAACCTTTTTATTGCATTATAACAGGATACTCATTGATTCCATTTATTCTTTTATTGCAATTATTACATGATACTCATTGATTCTATTATTATTGTTTACAGGATACTCATTGATTACATGTACCTTTTTATCGTAATTATTACAGGATGCTCATTGAATCCATTAATCTTTTATTGTAATTAGTACACGACACTCCTTGATACCATTAAACTTTTATGTAATTATTACAGGATGCTCATTGATTCCATTAACCTTTTATTGTAATTAGTATACGATTCTCTTTGATACCATTAAACTTTTTTGTAATTATAACAAGATGCTCATTGATTCCATTAACATTTTATTATAATTAGTACACGATGCTTTTTGATACCATAAAACTTTTTTGTAATTATAACAGGATGCTCATTGATTCCATTAACATTTTATTGTAATTAGTACACGATGCTTTTTGATACCATTAAACTTTTTTTGTAATTATTACAGGATGCTAATTTATTCCATTTACCTTTTATTGTAACCAGTACACGATGCTCTTTGATACCATTAAAGTTTTATGTAATTATTACAGGATACTCATTAATTCCATTAACCTTTTAATTATAATTAATTATTACATGATACTCATTGATTCCATTAAACTTTTTATTTCATTAACTACAGGATACTCACCGTTTCGATTAATATTTTCCTTTTGGATTTATGGTTTCTACGACACCGGTTTGAAGAACTGCTAATAAATAAAATCTCTTGCAGTTGGTTGGAATTTGGTATATATGTTTGTATTTAATAACTGTATTATTATCTTATGAAGATATATTTTGTATGAAACACGAATGTAAAAGAGAAGTAGAAAATCGTTTAAGTAATCCTCACTAGAGATCCTGTGCTGAGGGGAACTTGGTTTAGGATATAGGATATTCGGCGACATCCATGCCTCATCTTCGTGGTTAGTGTGAGGTTTTTTAATAACTTCTGTGACGATGTGTTTAAAATACTGGCCAGATTTTTAAAAGTTCTTATGGGTTCTATTAAGTGCTAAGTAAATGAAACTAAACAAAAAAGAAAGACTCACGTCAATGTTCTTGACAAGTTTTTTTTTAAAAACAGAATCACTAGATACGTCCTAGTACGGGCAATAAACTTGTTAAAGCATTTTTTTCCCCCTGAGGCCTTGATCAAAACTTTTCCGTGTTACAAAAAATCTAAATAAATGGAATATTTCTGAACGTACCAGAAAACTAAAAAACTGAATTTGAAAGGTAATAAATACGCTTTTAAATTTTGTACAAATATATTCACATATAATTTTTGAAATACAAAAATTTTGCTTGTAAACGTACTCGTAAAAACGTTTTAATAATGGTTAACTAATATTGCTGAAAACGAAAAAAAAAATACGTACATATTTTATTAGACTAACGTATTATAAACGTTATTGTCACCACAATGAACAATGTATGATCGTGTGAGAAATGTGGAGATCCGCAACGAATTCAAGGCTGATGTAAGCGTAATGAGTATAATTAAGAAAGGGACCCTCAGATGGTTTGGGCACGCAGTGTGAATGGTATAAGAACTAGGGGACGTCCGAGGAAGACATTTCAGGATCAAGTGAATCAGATACTTGAGTCGGGCCATTTCAAGAGTCAGAAAAATAGAAGTATGTATGAGACGATGTATGAATGTGAATGGGGCAAGTAATGTGTGTCAAGACCGAGATGTTTGGCGGTCCATCCTTTCTGCCTACGTTGTTTGGCAGTCCGTCCTCTCCGATGGTTAGTTAATTAGTTTTTTTTGTCACCACACTTTTTGTCGATCCATGTAAATATAATTGATAAAAATTTCCAAAGTTTCAATTTTTTTTTTCAAATTGCGATCCGAAACTTTGGTTTTATAAAGATCTAAATTTTACTTCTTTTGTGGACAACTTTTATATTTGAATATAAAGCGTAGGTTTTTTTCTTTCTAAGACCTTTTGTATCATATTTCTCACTATGATAGTAAAGGAGACACAACGATTTCCATGAGACCTATATGAGTTGTTAAACAACAAAGAAATATCGAGCCATATTGTCAGTGGTTGTGTGGGCATCGCGTTTGGCTCCCACCCAGGCGTTCCGTGTTCGACCCCTCGGCTGGCTAAGTCCTCCATCACAACACAAGCAATATCTTCCGCTTAGTGTGGTGGTAGTAGGAGATTTTCAAATGTTGTTGGGTTATTCGTAACCCGGGAATGTTTGTCTTTCTATTTAAGAAAAAAAAAAATATATATATTCAAATATATATATCGTTGTTATTTTTAAATAAAAAACATACAGTGGTTATGTTTGAAAATTATGTCGGGCTTGTACGAGCATTTCGCAAATAATAAAATCCGGCTCGAAGGACCAAAATGTTAAGTGCCCAATGTCACCGTTTGGACTGTAAAACACAATCTTATGTACACTCGTGTCTCTTCATAATTATTTTTACAGTCCACACGGTGTCATTGGACATTTAACAGTTGTTCTAAAAAACGATCAAATTAGACTGACGGGTTTAGATATTATTTTTCTAATAAGAGGCAACTTCTCAAACTCGATTATTAGATTCAGTTTTATTTTCAATTTATTCCTTTGGAAGAATCGCTGGTACACGTATTTTATTTCCTTTAAATATTATTTTTTCAATTTCAAAGAAAACATATTTAAATTAGTTTTTTCCAGATAACACAAAGAATGTCACCTTAAATTACTGGAAAGCTCAGTGGTATTTATTATTTTGCCTGGCACCCTCAATAAATTTAAAGTCCGATAAATAGTGTTTGCTCGCGCGAGGTTTATAATTTAGTGTGTTTATTTATTGTTTCGTTGGAAAATGAATGACCTGATGACCTGACCGCAGACTTGTTAGCGTGCCGGGAAATGTTTATTGCAGACCACAATAATGATTATTGCACCGGGATACTGCAACGTGACCTGCTGCCGATAGCTCCATTGCTACCTCTCTTTCTGTTACATTACGTCGTTTATGAGAGAGAAAGAGAGGTTTCAACTGTAGTAGGGATACAGTTTTAGATTAACGTCCTGTGGGAATGGAATAATTAATGGCCGATTACACAAAAATGCAGAGGAATAATAAACTTGTTTCCAGTACGGCCATGACAACTAGACAGTGACAGTTGAAGCAGACAAGCCATAAACAAATGTGAAGCTGAGTAGATTTAACAAAAATATAATTTATTTTTTTCATTTGGTAGAAGGCAGTCATTTCGTGGTTTGACGTATTAATGTAATAAAAAAATATTATTTATAATCACGATTTTTTTTTTTTTTTTACATAAGTTCAGGCGGCCCTGAAGAAAACAATTTTCTTCGGAGCCTATGCCATCTTTAGTGATGCTGAGTGGAATGACCTACCCACAAAGTAATGGAATAAGCATATTTTTAAATGATTTTTTAACTTTTTTTAATAACCAAAAATAGTTTTAAAATTTTAAAGATGTGGAAACTGGACACATTTACGTGAGTTATAACATTTTAAAGATATGGAAACTGGACACATGTACGTGAGTTATAAAATTTTAAAGATGTGGAAACTGGACACATGTACGTGAGTTATAAAATTTTAAAGATACGGAAACTGGACACATGTACGTGAGTTATAAAATTTTAAAGATATGGAAACTGGACACATGTACGTGAGTTATAAAATTTTAAAGATATGGAAACTGGACACATGTACGTGAAATATAATACAAAACAAATTAATCTAATCAAACCTCGTATTTGCATTACGCCCGAGCCAATTGCAAAAAAATTTTAGAAAATCCCTTTGCTGAAATTTGGTCAAAGAACCATTTATGTAAAGCAATTGAAATTTCAGGTACCTACCCATTTGAAGACAATCCAATTACTTTATTGGCCTGTTCAAGGTAGAGATTTGTTGGTGGACTTATGATTGTACTTGAATAAAAATAAAAATATACATTTAATCTGAGGGGATGGATAATAGGAAGTGGATTAGCGTAAATATTATATACAATGAATTCAACCGTTCAATAGATTGCCAACACCTCTGCCATTGGTGATCGAAGTAATTAGCTACGTTTGATCACTTAACTAGGGAGCCCGGATTCATGGGGGTGACGTTTGTCCAGGACTTGGAGGCGGATGTATTTGACCACTAACCGCATGGCGGGCCGGTTTGGGAAAGTGGAGCCGGTTGAGAGAGATCCTTCGATCTTTCCAGCAGGACTCTCTCGACCGATGGCCTTACACCGCAGTGGATTCCCAGATTCCTATTCACCATTCCTTCCTTTTTCCTTCGCTGAACTTCTTCTCCTTCCTTTCCTCAAAAAGGTCCTCTACACAGCACCCTAAAGATGATACAGGCCTCGAGGAAATTATTTTCCTTAGTTCGTCCTGTGTGAAGTTGATATCGAAAAATATACAAAAAAAAAATTGATTCCAAATAATGTCAGGAATCACTGGTTAAAATGAGTCAAGCACGTCCCTTAAAACCCTGTGTAAATAGATAGTCTAATATGTAATATAATCTTCTATCTATTTAAACAGGGTTTCAAGGGACGTATTTGACTTATTTTATTTAACCAGTGATTCCTGACATTATTTGGAGTAAAAACGTAAATGAAATAATGGTCTCCGGTGACTTTGTTGATAACTTTTTATTTTATTTTTCATTTTTTTTTTCTTCACAATCAAAAAAAAAAAATTCCGCATGACATCACTGGTCACTCAACTGAGTAACCGCCCAACCTCTTACCCCACCCCCAACTGTCCAAAACCTACTATTTTTTTATGTATTTGTAAAAAACCAAAAAACATAACAAATGGTACCCGAGACCAAAATTTCATATACATTCTTTTCTTCAAACAATGTAAGGAATCATTGGTTAAATTCAACGTACGTACCTTTACCCTGTATAAAGAAGTGTGTCTCCGGATGGCGGGTTGGCGATGTGTTTTTGATTTTTGTACAAATCTACAGTCTTTTTCCAAGGTTGATTAAATTTTGCACACTCGATCTTCAAAACAAGAGCAAGGTCACTGCTTGGGTACATCAAAATTCTAAAAAACCACCCAATTGTTTATCATGTAATCAATTACACCATCCCAGGTTTTATCACGAAATCACCCTAAAATGATGTCCGGAAAATTTGTATGAAAATTTTGTGAAATCCCACCTTTCCTGGCATTCTAAAAGGTTACGTAATAAAGGATTCAACTGTGGAGGATTTAATTTAATTAAAAAAAACCCTTGCTATTACAATTGGGATTACACTGATATGCTCGGTGTAACTCTAAGTGACCAGCTCAGATACGGGGGCTCCATCGAGGCCAGAGTTAAGTTAGACTCTCAGAAACTGGGCGTACTGTACATGGCCCGCAGATACTTTAATAGTACACAACTGCTTACCCTGTACAAATCGCAAGTGCACCCCACGGTTGAATTTGGCAGCCACCTCTGGTCTGGAGCCCCAAAGTACCTGAAAAACACCCTCGACTCTATGCAGAAACGGGCGGCACGTTTGATAGATTCTCCCGTCTTAACAAACGGATTGCAATCTTTAGAGCACAGGCGTCGGGTGGGAATGCTATCCTTGTCCTACCGTTATTTCAATGGAAGACGCTCCGAGGAACTAGCGTCATTGATCCCCTCAGCATTGGTGCATAGTCGGGAAACACGCCAAACGCTCGCCCAACATATGTACACGGTTGAAATTTGTCACAAGAGAACTGGTCGTTTTCACGACTCGTTCTTGAGTTTAACAGCTCGACTGTGGAACGATTTGCCGGCCTCTGTGTTGCCTCCTTTCTACAACTTGGGCCTCTTCTAGACACATGTTCACTCCTTCCTCTCCTCAAAAACACCCCCCACGCAGCATCTTCAAAGATGATATAAGCCCCGAGGGAAATAATTTTCCTCGGGGTCTCCTGTATGGAGTTCACAAAAAAAAATTATAAAAAAAAAATGTTATTTTTATCAGTTGCAACCCTTAGTTTAATTTCCACAAAGGCAGTAAAGTAATGCGGTCACCCAGTTGACCTCTTTGAACCTTTATGAGTTCGTCGACTGTCTCACTAAGCGGAGTTGAACCGCAGAGCGCTTCCTTTCACAATATATATTTATTAACAAACGTGATAAGCTTTGGTAACGTCATATATCTACATCAGATAAGAAAACAATTCAAGAATTCATTTTAAAATTCTTCTTTCATCTTCATAAAATTGAAACCCTAGCTTTTACAATATAATAGACGAGATCCAACTACGGTGTATTTGAAATAAGTTCATTAAAATTTTGCAATTCGGTAAAGATTCAGGGTTTGGAATTTAAAAATCTTTTATATTTCCTCATTTTTTAAAACTGTGAATAAAATTGTGAATATATGTAATCAATATAATATAATATTATAACAAACTACCATTATATCTAAAAGTTATCGAAAATATTCAGGAATTTCAGCAAAAATTAAAAAAATACCTAAAACTACTATAAGAGTCCATATCTCACTATTATTATTTCTTTCAAATCCGTTATTGATCAGTCTTGCATTTTCTTAATTATCCCTTGTTTTTGCCATTTTGTATTTACAAGATATTATATAATTGAACTAAAATTCCCTCACCAAACACAAGAGCCTCGTCTCTTTATGGTGAGGAAAAGCTATTCTTATCTACTGTTGTAACACTCTATATAACATGTAAAAATTGTGTATTTATTGTAAAAAAACACCTATAAATAGTAAATAAAAAAAAAAATAAAAAAATATACATATATATCAGACTGTTTGTTGTCTTTAGGTTTTTAATGACAAATAAAACAATGTGTTGCTCTTGAGTATAAAGAAACGACAATTAAAGTTTATTTGTCATAAATTAAATTGTTTTTATAATATTTAAAAATGTCAGCCACATAGCATAATGGTAGATTCAGACTGGGTCGACCATAAATAAACGTACGTGCCCATCGCTACGCCTAACAATATCTGGACTGCTTAGCAACCATAGATTTTCAATGAAAATTTCTGTTTTAGAATCACATTGGCCACACGCATCGCGACGTGCGATGTCTGTGGCCATTTTCATAGAAAATTTATAGGTTGCTAAGCATTGTTTGAGTAGCGATGCGTACGTACGTCGTCCAGTCTGAACCTACCATTATGTGTAACCCAAGCAATGACATTTAAAAAACAATAGAATAAAATAAAATTCTTAATTCAAATAGAAAGGAATCATAGACATTTCTAGGTAGGTACTCTTATTCCCTTACATAGATATATAAATGATGGTTTACTGAGTGGGATTGTTTGATTGATTTTGATATTAAAGAAATTTTATTGCTCAGTGACAGTAGTTGTTGAGAGAGGTGTTGATAAGTCATGCAATTTTCGTGAGTTATGTCAAATTTTGGTACGTAGATGATATGTTATTATAATGGTTTTATAATTGATATACACTAGAAATAAGATTAAAATTACAGGTACAAACAAAAAGAAGAAAAATATTGTTTAAATTTGAGTAGTTTTTATTTTTATTTTTCATTCCTTGTCCCTTGTAGAAGTAGAAGTGCGGACAGCGTTCTAAGGAAAACTATTTTTATGTTTCCATATTTTACTAAACCGAGGGTAAAAATGTTTTCTCATATCCCAAATCCCTGCGTCAAATGAGACATAATATCATGTTTGAACAAACACATGAATCTTGATTTTACACATGTTGTTTTCAGAGAACTTGTTTGTAGTAATTCTAGAAAACGAGATAGTCATTTTTATCTGATACTGGGAACCATTTATGTTAGAAATAATTTTATTAAAAAAAAGGTGGATTTGAAAGAGTTTGTGTTGTTCAATAAATATTCTTATTAAAATATTATTGCAGACAGTAAAAAACAGAATAGTGAAATCTCCGAATTGGAAGGAATTTTCGATTAGTAGGAAGCTCGGATTGCTCAGTTGGTATCTATTAGGGGTAGAAGTTAACATAATAATTCATGGGGTAATCAGGTATGCTGTACGTCTGCACATGAAAGTTTGCTCTTCACATATTTGATTTCGCTGTATCTATGATAGTCACAATCGAGTTGGATTAACCAATATTAATTTCATTAGCAAACATCATATTATTTATCAAAATAATTTGACAAAAAAAGGTTTGTTTTCAAATTGTTGCTTTTGTAAAATATATTTATTTTACCTGTGATTCCTTGCTCAATACTCGTAAAATATAATAATTATTCATACACAACATAATTAATGACTCATTAGAAGCTCGCGCTATTATATTCAGCTATATCCAGCTAGAATATAATAAAAACGTTTATTCATCAATAGATTTTTTACAACATAACATATTACACATTTTGTTTTTTATCATCGATTATATACAATTCAGAATTCCTCCTGGAATGCAGCTGGTTTTCAGTAGTGCCTCCAAATATAAATAAATACTAGATGTTGAATTTTGGGCTTTAATTATGCCTTGTTTTTTGCCATATTGTATTATGTATTTACTTTCACACATGATATTGTATAATTGAAATATAATTGAACTAAAATTCCCTCACCAAACACAAGAGCCTTGTCTCTTTATGGTGAGGAAAAGCTATTCTTATCCACTATTTTACCACTGTATAAAATGTAAAAATTGTGTATTTATTGTAATAAAAACCTTTAAATATTAAATTAAAAAAAATAAAAAATAAAAGTTTTCGCAAAAATTTCAAAAAATAATACATTCCTCAATTCTAGATTATTCTAGAACATTCAATCACAGACACCTTTTGGATCCGGAGAAAGACAAACGGATATTCCTCAAAGTATCAAATATTCAGCCCGGACTGAGAATGGATTACATATTTTACGAATTTTCAGAATTTATTACGTTAAGCTTTAGTGCTGAACCCAATTAACTTTATTCAACCATTTGGAAATATTTAATTTATTTCGTACGTTTTTTTCAGTAGGTTCGCAACCTTTATCTTACTTATGTATTTAGTAAAATGAAGATCTAAGTGTTAAATTTATCAATCATTTTGTTCTATTTTAAGAGAAATTCATAATCGATATTAAAATAACATACGTGTTCTAATTTATATTTACCTATATTTAAACAAGAGGTGTAAAAACTTTCCCTCTTAAAATATATTTTCTTAAAATTTTAGCGATATTTGTATAAAATAACATTTAAATGGCAACATCCATCATTTTGTTATGCGACCTCTTGGTAACCCACTTTGATGGATGTGATCGTCAATACCATTTTAAATCATAATCAACCCCCAACCCCCCCAAACCCCCTCCTACCCCAATCTATTCGAAGCCCCACGACTCGCAATTTAACTAGGTCTCAAAGATCTGATATTATAAGATTCCGATAAGCTATTATCGGGAGGTTTGTTGGGGAGGAGGATGATAAGAATGTATGGGAAATGGTTTTATACTAACAGTCTTCTCGAACTTCGGAAGCCGGCAAAATATCAAACTTTTTATTAATAATTATGATTGACATGAAATTAATGATCTGTATTTGTAAATGTCATCTATGATTGACATAACGAATTTATTTAAAATGCAAACTTAAATCCCTACTAGATTATTTATGGTAATGCCGGCATGCACGAATATCCAATATCCATCGGATATGGTTTTTTCATTTGAGTTTTATTATTTACCATATAATGTGTTTAACAGCATTTAGAATACCGGTGTTTTTTTTATATATTAACTCCACACAAGTAGCCCTAAATAAAATAATTTCCCTCAGTGCCTATGTCATCTTTCTGGATTATATGTGTAGGATCTTTTAGAGGAGAGGAAGGTGTGTGAGTTCAGAAGAAATTTTTGAGATTTCTCTACATGAGGGAGTATGGTTATTATCCGTGGCTCTATCCTACCGACTTTCTTTTGGATATGCTTGGAATGAACCATCTACGGGTCAGAAGAGATGTACACATTGCCACGTATATCTTCAGATTGATCCGTGGATGGTTCGAAAACTCGACTATCGTGGAGAGCATTCATTTCTATGTTTCCTTCGTTGTATATCTTCGCCACCGACAATAAAGACTATTTTATTTCCCGGCCTGCAGGACTAACTTGCCAATGGTAATGCCGGTCGGGAGAGCAATCTTGCTGTTGAACAGAATTAATTCGGATATCGACATATTTAGCGTTAGTGAAGCTGCCTTTAAAAGGCAAGCTTTATTAATGCTTGTTTAGTTAGTATCCATACTACGTAAGACTAATGTAATATTTTTTAATGAAAATGTATTAACTTTAAAAACGATTTTAAATGTCCATTTTTGTAATATTTTTAAAGGAATAAATTGAATTGAATTGAACATAGGTCCTGAAGAGAGCCATGTTGTAAGAGAAAGGAAACACAGAGGCCAGTTCCACAGCCTCTGTTGAACTCAACAACGAGACGTAGAAACGACCCGATATCATGTCACAAATGTCAACTGTGTACTTATGTTGGGTGCCCGTTTGGTGTGCTTCCCAATAATGGACTGATGCGGAGGGGATCACTGACGCCAGTTACTCTGAGCATCTTCTATTGAAATAAAGGTAGACCAAGGATAGCATTCCCACCAGACGACTCTCACCGCAATGACCGGTCAGTGGTTGAATGGGCATCGCGTTTGGGTCTCACCCAGGCGTTCCGTGTTCGATTCCTCGGCTGGCTAAGTCCTCAATCACAACACAAGCAATATCTTTCGCTTAGTGTGGTGGTAGTCGGAGATTTTCAAATGTTGTTGGGTTATTCGTAACCCGGGAATGTTTGTCTTTCTTTAAAAAAAAAAAAAAGATATTTTATTAATTTATTCATTTATGTATTATTAATTCTCAACGCCCTGATTGGCTTTAACATAATAAGTATATAATACAGTTGTATATATGTAATACAATGTTTAAATAAGAAATATAAACTTATAGAAATTAACATTATAAAAATGGTAGGTATAAAAGTAAGTAAAAAATATTATATTATAATAAAAGAGAAAAAGTAAAAATAAAAATAAATTAAACTGAAACCAGTTTTTAAATTGCAGATGGCATAAAAATAATAATATATAGTGTAAGTTAATATTAGAAATTTACATATGAGTAATACAAGAAAAAGTTTACAATACAGAAAAACAAAAGAGGGTAACAAGTTTTTACATTACAGATAAATAGAAATAATACAAAAATATGTGCAACAGCTCCTACATTATAAGAATATGGTACATCAAAATATGAACATTTTAAATAACAGTAAGTAATATTAAACACGTCTGATTTCACATTCTGACATGAATGATTTAATTATTAATTTAATTTTAAACGATCAATGATTTTTTTTTTGTTTTTTATCGAGTAGATGTTTATATGACGAACTTTTATTTAAATCTATGATTATTGTTGCAAAAATTTAAAGTGTCGTCACCATTTCTCCCAAAACTGCCGACAAACAAATAAAAAAAAACATTTTTAATCCTATTAGACCGTTATCACACTTTGTTCCTTGCTCTTTGCGCGCGCCGGGGGCAACTTTGTTATTATCTAATCCGCTTCTCGGTCCATAGTTTTATCACTCTGTAAAACCTCTATCGAAACTAACCCCTCCCCGGGTGGGGTGTGGGGGTACCTCGGTATCCGTATCCGAAAGATTTAGAAGAGATCTATAAATCCATCCGAGCGGCACCACTAGAAACTAACGATGCGAAACATCAAATACACAAACAGGAAAAAAACCTCCGAGGTTTACGATTTAATTGAACTATGCTGTTTAATGATCCTGAAAGAGCGCTTTTTCGGGCCGAAGCCCGGAGCGCGCGGGCTTACAAAGCTTTCTTTGTTTTGCGCTAGATGAGTTTCGTTACGGTTTCGGGAATTTTCTGGAATATTCGTCTTTTGTTTAGTTTTATCAAGCCCCCATGTCACATCGTGGCACGTAAAGCCATCTATCGTCTTCTATCTACAAAATAACAATATGCCAGTAGATTAGCGGAGACTCGGGAAGTTTAAAGGTCGCCGCATAGGAAGTATTTTTGATATACATGCTTGATTACACAACTTTTTAATGAGTTTTAAATTACTTCACATCTTTAATGATGTTATATGGTATCTAAATGAATAAACAGCGGTTAATCTTATATTCCAAGTAGTAGATATTTCCATCTAAACATTCATAAAATAACTACCTACTTTGATTGATATATATGATTTTATTATAATTAAGGTATACAGGCAGTTCATCTTTTTGTATTTTAGGTATTCATAAACAAAAATATATATTTATTCTTTGGGTGATTTTTTTGAAAATCCGTTATGAAACATATATATATATATATCCGACGAAACATCGGCTAAAGAAGGAGGTAGCGCAACACGGCATAACACCCCAAAAACAAACAACGAAAATGCTTTTGGCCGTGAAAATCTAAAAACGTATCAAACTTCTCTTCAGTTTGCTGCCAAGTTTACCATTTCAACTACAATGTTCAATTTCTCTTATATTGATGTTGGTGTGACTGCATACAGTCTCGCACTGACTAGCAATTAATGCACATACTAGATAAAATTGAATTTAAAAAAAATTCTCAAAATACCAATACATAAACATTTAAACTGCTAACTGTGGCTTAAAGCCAATGAATTCACCAATATCTCGCCATTTATCCCATATCATAATAATAATAAAAATCACCTACCACTCTATGTGGTAGATATCACTCAACAGCTATATTAGGCAAATCTGGGTAGTAATCTTTCGAGTGGGCCATAACGTCATCGATACATATTCTTTACTTACACTTAACTTATCATCAAATTTTTGTAAGTCAGTTACAATTAGTGAGCATATAATTCTTGGTTTTATAATGTTTCTACATCTCCACCCACCTTCTTTTATATTTTTCTTCTACCTTTTTTTATATTATTATTCCTCATCTCTTCATTAATTAAGTTTTAAAACCGTTCACATCTCAGGCGAAATTATCTATTGACATTCTGATTGGTAATATAACCATGTAATTTAATTTGACATACTTTTGAACTTGTATTTTAATGTACCGTGTCAATTATTTCAATTTTTGAATTCAGAAACGCCTGGTATCTCAAAAGTTGCGTCTTACAAAAAAATGAGAACTGCTTATAATTATTTGTTTTAAATGGTTATAAGCTCGCTAAAATGCATTGAAAATCAGAAAAAAACACCGAAAACACGAATTTTTAAATTATGGTAATTAATATTTTTTTCACAATAATGTTGTCATAACATGTTTTCATTAAATTTTGAGCATCCATTATTTTTTATAATGTTTGTATTTTGTTCATAAATTTTGGCGTAGTTATTGTTTAGTATCTTGATTTTATCCAGAAAAAGTGTTATTTACCCTTTTTTTTATATTTTTAACAGACACATCACATATGTTTAAATTTATTTTTTTTTGCGTTCTTTAGACCACAGTTATGGAATAAAAATTAAGTTTACTACAAAATATAAAATATGGACCCTTCGTTTTTTATTTCCCGAATCATGGATTTATTTTTTTTTCAAAAATCCGGCCATTTCAGCGAGCTAATGGTGACCACCAATTTAATTTAGTTTTCGAATAGCTGCAGATAAAATGCAACTTTTGAGACCCCTGGCGTTTAAAAATAAGAGAGTATATAAACAAATACCTATCAAAAATACCTAAAACTATCTTTAAATGATCAATCTACAAAACTTAAGGCAGGAAATCATTTACTTAAGATTAATAAATTATTACTTGAACGATTTTGAAAAACAACTCCGGCAAAACCGGGTAATAACTGAGCTATAAAAAAAACAAAAATAATAATTAGGTTTCTATATCAAATTCATAATATGACTCTGGTTTGTAAGTCTGACATAGGCATTTCAACTGAACTACTGAAGGCAATGTCACTTTGTTTTTAGCAGTCCTCCATTTGGATTTAAACAAAAACCTTTTGCTGTTCTAAGGAAATTGCTACCGAGAGACTCGGTTCTGGCTTTTATGCGTTTTGATAACGTTCTTCGGGATTTTAAGATAAATATCAGGGCCTAAAAGTTTATGTTTCAATATATTACCGTTTAACGACCCAGTCTATTATCTGAATACTCCATTTATTATATTTTTAAGTAAGGTAAATCATAAAAGTAAGGAAATTGATTTAAGAGCTCCAAGGAAGAATAAGGGAAATGATATAAAACCAACCAGTCTTACTCACATCTATCTTTTTTATGATAAACGAAAGGATAAATTCCTTTCAAGACTAAAGTTCAAAATACCTAGCAAGGATTATCTTTGCTTTATCGAGGAAGCGCTCCGATATTAATATTGATAAATGGTCGAAAATAATTTTTCACTCTCTTACGAACAAATTGGGTTCTTGCGTAATTTACACATAATCCCAAAACAGCAAAAAAATATTGTCGATTAATTTGAATAATTAATCTCTATGTATCTAAAAATAAATATACACTTTGGGTATTAGTAACGCCGCCCCGGAAATCATCGCCAGCGATTGAACAGCGGCTTAAAATAAAAGTTTAAAAATGCCTGCAACTGTATAGGGAGGTTTCCATGAGAAAGATCGATTAATCCCCGCATCAAATTTTTTAAATAAAAAAATTTATATCCATTTATTTCATTAAAAACTTGCTTTAATATATATACCTACATCCAAGTACGCAATACAAATTCTCAAAACGCACGATGATAAATTATTAAATACCGTGTACTTATTTTAAGCATTTTGTGATCATAAGTATTTATGATTTTTCAATAATGTCTAAACAAAATAAGTGTGTAAATTTTTTTTTTAATTTTTTAGTTTGTAAGACCTTAAATAAATAGAAAAACTGAGGTATTTTTGTCACAAAACACGTTCTCGGATTTATTATTTAATGATATTAATTTTACTAAAATAAATATTCTGAAAACTGTCATGACTAGATTATGTATTGTATTATTTTTTTGTTTGATTATGTGATTTGATAATTGTGTTGTTTAATAGAACCAATCGTTTAAAAATTGAACAAATCTGCCAACGACCAACGGTATAACTTCAATTTATAATAAATCTTTCAAAATCAATTTTTTTTTTTGTAATAAAGAATCAATACGTCTAGAGTTTGATTTAAAAAGGACTAACTTCCGGCATTCTTTGGTAATACCCTATTCAATAATCAACACCTCTTCTATAACTCACCCAATGTTCGTTACGTTTGGTGACGTAGAAAGGGTGCCTGGGTTTATTCAATGGGTGAGGTGTGTTCAGATCTTGGCTATGGATGCACCTGGCCATAAGCTGTATGGTGGGCCGGATCAGGAGAGGTCAGTTTGGGGAGACCCTGGTCTCATAATCTTGAACTGCAGAGGGAGGGTATACGTCTGTCATTCATGGCCCGCTACCCCTGGATGTATATTTATATAAATATGACAGGTTCTGGGGGAAATTATTTTATTAAACTCTTATGTAGAAAAATACACTGGATGTGAATATAGTTTCAAAATAATTCATGAAATAATGTAAGGTTACTCACGTATATACAGGATGTAATAACACGTACCCGAGGGATTTTAGCTAGCAATTCCTGAGCATATTTGGAGTGAAAAATGTAGACGTCATTTTGCTGTCCGATGATATTTTTTTTCTATTAAAAACAAAAAAATATATTTTTCAATCACACGTCGTTTGATCCCATCGCTATGGGATATAATCCTGCCACAATGGATTTGAGCGATATGCCATAAGACAGGCGAAAAAATCAGCATTAACTGTGATAAAATGGTTAGATTTGAATTCAATTTGTCCAAATCCTTTCATCAAAGAACTTTATTCGTAATTTCACTACTGACATTAACCTAACTAATGGGATCACGTGAAAGGTTTTTAGTAACGAATTTATTCACTTTGAATACATGAAATCTTAAAAAGTTTGACTCTAAATAATTCCCAAGATAATATATAATAATAATTCCTAAGATCAAGTTAATTTAAGATTAACAGCATTACATCGCCAGAAAAAGCTGGAAATGATCAAAGCTAAAATGCTGAGCCACGTCAGGTGAGTTTATTTTCCAGCTTTAATTTTTCTCAAGCAACTCGGCTGAAAAACATTTTTAATATAATGCTCTGATTTTTGAAAAGGGTTTTAAAATAATTGCATTTTTATATTAAAAATTCTCTCGGCTGCAACAGGTGTGGAAAAGTAAACGCTTGCAACATTTGCTTTGTTCGACTCGTCCAATTTTGTCTGCCTAAAAAATCTCTCTCATTAATAACGCGAAGGACCCAGAAACGAAGAGGAGGCGTGACTAAGGGTGGCCTTTTGCAACCCTTTACACTATTTTTTTCAGAAAGAGTATATTCAGTCTACTACGGAGATAATATCCGTCAAGATATTTTATCTACTTTTCAGGAGATGGCAAAAAAGACTGGGAAGTATAAATATATAACTGTAGGCAGGAGATAATCTAGACACCGTCATAAACTGTGCCTATAATCTGAATCTGACGTTAAACACATAGTTACCTATACGTAATGGTATTTGAAGATGAATATTATACATTTATAGGTATCTTCCATAAATTTAATGCGTATTTTATTTTGTTTTCGTTAAGACATACCATTTTTTCAAATAATGTATTTAAAAATAAATATATATCAAATTACTTTGATTACACCACTTTATTAGCTAAAAAACCTAGATGTTTTGAGATCAATGTCTACTCAACAAAATAACTGTTAATTGGTCACCATTGGGCGGACGGGTGTGGATTTGATTTGTCTGAAACGCTTCAGTTTTATTCCGAGATTGTTGAAATTATACAAATTTACACATCAAACAATAGGAGGGTTGTAGTATGCTCAAACATTGGATTAAAAAATTATCCAAATCCATTTTTGTATTACATGGAAGTAAATGGTAAAAGAAGTCAGGGACACCCGAGAAAGACATGTCCTGATCAAGTGAATTAAATAATCACGTGTGGTAAAATGAAGCGTACTTGATAAACAAAAGAAAGGAGTGAAAACAGAATGTATGACATGGAAGTGAATGATAGAAGAAGTCGGAGACCCCTAAGGAAGACATGGATGGTACTGTCAAGTGAAAATTTTCAAAATAAACTGTTATTATTTCCACCTTACCCCGAGTAAAGCCGGCCTTACTTCAGCTAGTATTATATAAATACAATAAAAAGGTGTCTTCACCAGGATGGGTCGTACACTGGAAGGAGTGGAAGGGGAAGGAATAAAGGAGTTAAATGTAAAATTACACAATCGTTAGAAGGGGGAAATGGTAAAGTTAGAAAATTTCAATATAGGATTATTTTAAAGTAAAACTCTATATTTGGAAGAACATATTTCGAAAAATTAAACTTGCTGTTATTGACCTATTTACTAACCAATCCGGATGGAATAAAATATTCACATTCATATGAACATATTTGTCAGAATTCCTTGATGAAATCTTTAACGTTTGATGATGAAATGAATAGATTTATCTAACAGAGTATCTAACAAAAAATTGATGAAATCCACGGTTCAATAAAGGTACAACGAATATCATTTAATATGCCTGCAGCGAGATTCAATATTCATTTCGCTGCAAAAAGCAATTTTTTTCGTTCGACAAAAGGTCGATTTTGCAACTTTAGTAGAGGATTATTTTTTTCATGAAAAGGCTTTCGCCTGGCACCTATGTGATTGATTGAATTTTATCCCCTTTATAGTAATTAAAACATATTATATTTTTTCATTAGATATTGTATAAAAGAGTTATCACTGTTTTTTTGTAAATATTTTTGCATCAGGTTGGGGGATCGAGTTTGATAAAATAAAATAATTATTAGCAATTATTATTCTTAACTCGTGTTTAAATGATTCTTTTATTTGGAACGCTACCAACTTACCTTCCAATCAAAATATTAGTTAAAGTGATTTTTAAATGCGGTAATATATGACCGATCAGTGGTTGAGTTGTCATCGCGTTTAGGTCCCACCCAGGCATCGCGTATTCAATTCCTCGGCTGGCTAAGTCCTCCATCGCGACACAAGAACCATTTTCAGCTTACTACGTTGGTTGTAGGAGATTTTCAAATATTTTCAGGTTACTTAAAAATAAAAATTCAAAAAAAAAATATATATATATATTTGGAGAGTTGATTTTTTTATTTTTTATTGTGTGTAGAACCACGAATTTAATTTATTTATTTTACCGACCTTTTTTGCTTTGCTCAATCATCATCAGGGTAGAAATTAATACTCAAAATAAGTGTTTTATTTTTATTAAATATGTCAAACCCCAAATAATTGCATTCTACAAAAAAATATTTTACCATTTTTTTTTTAATAAAAACATAATAACATCGTTTACTTCACTTCTATTAATTGCATTTTTATGATTACATTATTGTATATTATTACAGTGATGTGAACAAAGTTATTTATATTTTTACTAAAATAAATAATGCCATTACTAAGTGAAAAAATTTCTGAAGAAAAATTAATATTTTAACAGTTTAAAAAAACGATTATTTTTATCGCTTTCGACTTTAAAGGCGGATGATTTTGAAACGTACAGTAGAAGGATAAATAAATGATTTACATTATCGTTAATATATGAACCGTCAATTTACAAAGAAGTTTTCTATTACTAAGATTGGTCTGGGAAGTCGAAGAAAGGCATTGCACGATCGAGTAAACTAAGTATTTGAATGGGGTCAGGTTAGATACAAATTAGGAATATTGGATGAGGTTTTAGGATTTGTATCTATTTATGTCTATAAATAGGACTTTTGGTTTGCATTATCTTTAATTAATCATTGTTTGCAGTCGACACTTATGTCACGTTTTTTTTTTGGCGAAAGTTTTTCTGAATTTTGCAACGAAAACTATGAAAACATGAGTAATTTTTTGAGGTTTTTTGGCATTTTCAGCTTCATTACTAAAGTATTATATTTAATCTGAATACCTCACTGAAAATATGGCATCCACAATTGGGGTAAGTTTAATGTAGTGGGGGTTGGGGGTATGGAGATGGGGAAGAGGAAGGTGGGAGTACATGGCTATTCAGATCTGGTCACAAAACACGGCTAAAGCCATTTCAAGCAACTTTTCAATTCTGATTGGTAGACACCAGGGCGATGCTGAGAGTATTTTGTCATTTTGGAACGAGCCGAAAATACCCTTTTTTATTTTACATGAGTAAATTGTGAGATAACTCAAATCAATCAAATGAAGTTTACTTGCGCATGCCGGGATTTAAACCCGGAATTACTATTTTTTCCTGAACGATCCACGTTTTCGAGTACTTATTTCGATGTGTGTATATCTTTTGATTGAATATTAGTTTAGATGAATATTTGTGGAATGTAATATGGAAAATCGTAACATAAGAATAGGAAATAAATCGATGACAAGGATGCGAGGAAGTTTGGAAGGGTTTGAAGGGTAGGAGATGGAGTGAGGGGTCCCTCGACCCGTGAATGATTACAACCACTTATAGAACACAGCCTTCCTTGACATTAAAGGCAGTATCAAGAGGCTGTCACTCGCTCCTTTACTCCCTACATCAGTCACAAGGAACAGCCGATGACAGAACAGCAGTAATCCACAGGACAAGAACTACTTCATATTACATTAACAGCAGGAATATTATTTAAGGTATATTGTTTATTTTATAAAACGGCCCAACAAATATTCTTTTGCTTGGTGTAGAGACAAAAATTACGTTATAATAAACCTGAATATATTACTGTTTTTAAAAAAATGGAACTGAATGAATTTATTTGATTTATGTAAATTTTTTTGTAGTGTGAGATTTTGGCCGACGTAATGCTTATTTTATAAGTACTACGTAAGGAAAGCGTCGAAAAAAATATATTGAAAACGGTGACCAGACAACTCACAATCAAGCAACACCTCATTTGAAAAGACATAAAAACATGAAAAAAATTGGTCAAAAGAGTTAAGTTAGGTCGGGGGCTATTTTTCATTTTTTTTTCATAACTTTTCAAAGGGGTTTCACGGGGTCAACTTTATAAGGTGTAACTCATGTAGGGAACATATACTTTAACTCACACAAATTGTTTTATATATATATTTGGTTTTAACTTGTTACGGCACCTTGAGACTTACGGTGAGCGTGAAATTTCGCCCGGCCGCAAAGTAGGAAGCGAAACCAAGTTATAAATATTTCTAATAATAATATTAAGAGCGATCGACCAGCAGCTGAGAATAAAATTTAAAAATGCTTGCAACTATACAGGGAGGTTCCAATGAGAAAGATCGATTATTCCCCGTATCAATTTTTTTAAATAAAAAATTAATATCGATTTATTTCATTCAAAACTTGCTTTAATATATACCTATATTCAAGTAAGCATTAAAAATGCTCAAAACGCACGATGATAAATTATTAAATATAGTGTATTTTTTGTGAGTATTTTTTGATCATAAGTATTTATGATTTTTCAATAATGTTTAAACAAAATAAGTGTGTAAATTTTTTTTTTAATTTTCGTTTGTTAGTACCTTAAATAAATAGAAAAACTGAGATATTTTGTCCACAAAACACGTTCTCGGATTTATGTTTTAATGAATTTAATTTAACTAAAATTTAAATTCTTAAAACTGTGTTGACTAGATTATGTATCGATTTATTTTGTTGTGCGATTATATGATTTGAAATTTGTGTTGTTTAATAGAATCTATCGTTTGAAAATTGAACAAATCTGCCAACGATCAACGATATAACCTTAGGACCAGTTGTTTCGGAAAATTTCACGTTTGAATTTCCCTCAAATCGACATTCACCGAAAAATTGGGTTGTTTCAACCTCCGTCAGAAGAAATTTCATCGAAAATTCCATAGGACCAGTTGTTTCGGAATTCCCTTCAAATTTGAATTTCCTTCAAATTTGAATTTCCTTCAAATCGTCATTCACCGAAAAATTGGGTTGTTTCAACTTCCGTCAGCAGTGAAAATACTATAGAAATGTGATGTGAATGTGATCAGCCGAGTACGGACGGTTAGCGAAATAATGGGAGGCGCATGCGCAGACGTCAAAATTGTGATTCGGCGTGGAACACTTGAATAAAATTTTCAAATTTATCGAACGTTATTTGTTGCTATTTACTGCTGACGGAAGTTGAAACAACCCAATTTTTCTGTGAATGACGATTTGAAGGGAATTCCGAAACAACTGGTCCTATGGAATTTTCGATGAAATTTCTTCTGACGGAGGTTGAAACAACCCAATTTTTCGGTGAATGTCGATTTGAAGGAAATTCAAACGTGAAATTTTCCGAAACAACTGGTCCTTAGTATATTAAAAATACACTTAGGACCAGTTGTTTCGGAAAATTTCACGTTTGAATTTCCCTCAAATCGACATTCACCGAAAAATTGGGTTGTTTCAACCTCCGTCAGAAGAAATTTCATCGAAAATTCCATAGGACCAGTTGTTTCGGAATTCCCTTCAAATTTGAATTTCCTTCAAATCGCCATTCACCGAAAAATTGGGTTGTTTCAACTTCCGTCAGCAGTGAAAATACTATAGAAATGTGATGGGAATGTGATCAGCCGAGTCCGGACGGTTAGCGAAATAATGGGAGGCGCATGCGCAGACGTCAAAATTGTGATTCGGCGGGGAACACTTGAATAAAATTTTCAAATTTATCGAACGTTATTTGTTGCTTTTTACTGATGACGGAAGTTGAAACAACCCAATTTTTCGGTGAATGACGATTTGAAGGAAATTCAAATTTGAAGGTAATTCAAATTTGAAGGGAATTCCGAAACAACTAGTCCTATGGAATTTTCGATGAAGTTTCTTCTGACGGAGGTTGAAACAACCCAATTTTTCGGTGAATGTCGATTTGAAGGAAATTCAAACGTGAAATTTTCCGAAACAACTGGTCCTTAGTTTTTGAAAATTTTAAAACTGCGTGTACCAGATTAAATAACAACCTTATAAAATCTTTTTTTATTTTTTTAAAGAGTCAATACGTCTAGAATTTGAATTAAAAGGGACTTATTTCCGATATTCTCTGGTAATAATACCCTTTTAAGTTAAGACGGCACATGGTAAGTAATTCACATTATTTTAACGTTAATCGCCGATTCAAGGTACGTTTCTATTTTACATCAAATAATTAGCTGACAAGTTTAATAACGTGATAGTGTGTCCTCTTCTGCTGATCACAATTATTAATAGATTTAATCCGTTTAATCACAGGAGACCAAATTTGTACCATCTCCCATAGGTCTCATGTAAATTTTTGTGTTGGAAAGAGAAAACTAGAAGTTTTAATAGAATTTAACCATAGAAACATTTAAAGGTGAATCTCTATGAAACCAAAATTTCCGATAGTAATTTGAGAATGCGAGAATTATATATTTTTTTTTTATGAAGCGACAAAAATATTATTTGATAATAAATAACGTTTATAATATTTTTGACAAATAAAATATGTTTGTTTTTATTTTTCGTTCTTATCGGTAATTTAAGACAGTATCTCAGAAAATATATCTTTTTTCTAACAATAACATGTGCATAGAGGGAATTCTATCACTTTAAACAGTTTTTGCTTTTTGGATACTTTAAAAAATATATTATTTATTTGGATTTTATTGCAAAGTAGAAATTTTCTAAACTTCTGACAAAATATGCCTAAATAAGTAAATGAAAATTTTTCAACTGAAAAAAAAAACACGATGAGTGTCCAGATGACGACTGCCTCACGTGAATTTCTGCGAAACAACTGAGCTTTATTTGTGGTTAGCGCTAAAAATTGTATTAATATTTTAGATATCTGTTCGTCATAATTGGCCTACGTTCATCGAACGGCACAGTTAAAAATCTCATTTAAAAAAATACATTTCGTAGAAATATTCAGAAATGCTGTCCACAACAAATTCCGACAACTGAAAAGAAAATCTCGTGACAAGGTCGAATCGGCTTAATACATAGCAGAATTTATTAATTTCCTAAGTAACGGAATCCCGTGATTAATTAGGTATGTATAATTAATTATTCAACAAAGCAGGAAGAACGAATTAGTATTTTTCCATTTTATTCTATGTCTCGTTAAGCTACCTTCACAATGGTGGCCATTTGGGACTGTTTCGATAAAATAACCGATAATTCCCAAAATCAATCACGGATTTCTTTTAATACGAACAAAGGCAACAAAACCACGTCTGGGAAATATAATATCAACATTAATAACAATTCTCAGAATTCAGAAAAATAACACCATATAAGATGTATAATAAATTTTTAGCACATAAGAAAAAAACACGCTATGGTTAACACATAAACCTAATTTCACAAGTATTATAAAAATACAAGGAGAAAAATCATAAAGATTTTTTACTATAAGACACAAAAATTTCTTAACGTTCAACGCAGATGAAAACAAAGTTTACGTGTAGGAAGGTTAAATGTCTCATATTATTATATACACATACACATAAACCTAATTTCACAAGTATTATAAAAAATATAATGCAGCTTACAGGAGAAAAACCATTAAGATTTTTTACTTTAAGAAACAAAAACTACACGTCCAACAGTACACCGTCCAACGCAGATGAAAACAAAGTTTAAATGTAGGAAGGTTATATATCTCATATTCTTATGTAATGTGAGAAGTGATTCTTACCTATTTAATGAGAAATTCCTTAAAGAGAATAACAATATTATTATTTTAAAAACAAGAGTTTCGATTGCTCCCGACCGTCTGGAGTCTAGAGAGACTATGGCATCTCTAACTGGGATATGTTATGTGGGTGAAGGCAATGGGATGGGTAGGATACGAAGATAAGAGGAAGGTGGGGAAGTACCTATCTATTAAGATCTGGTCACCAAACATTTAAAACAACGGATCAAATCTTAATGATGGTTGTGATGGCTTCAACACTACGTTCGAAAGAAAAACAAAAGCATCTTCTTTATCGGAAGAGCTCATACAAATTTTTCCCACCTAAACGAAATTTCAAATCGACTACACTAGCGACCGCTATTGAAAAGGACAGAAAAATCACAATCTGAGAAGGGCTGGGGTAAATAAAGGTGATGACACAATGAAGGGCTCGAAGTTTTCAAATCGATACCACGTTTAAAATTTATCAATATTGAATGTAAGCCGACACTTCAGACCGACCATAAATTTAAAATCCTAGAGCTTGTTGAAGAGAGTTTGTTTAGTAACACAAAAAACTTACATGGTTTTGAGGAATAAATGGGGTAATTAAGCCCAAATTACCACTACAGAATACAGACGGAGTATTCAGAAAACCAATTAAAATTAACGACGTACACAATCTATGCATTAGTGCTATAGATCGAGATTTTTCGAAAGGTAAACAAAACACTCAGATTAAAAGTAAATAAGATTTTACTTTTGAGTACACAAAAAAATGAAGTCAAACAGGTACGTACTAGACCATAGAGCTATTTGGAACGCATTAAGAAAATGAATTCTGAATTAATAAGGTGATATTAGTTATTACCAGACAAAGTTTTACGAATATTATATCTGATCATGAAAAGGGACGAAAGATAAAAAAATAGTTGTAAACATCTACGGACGCGGAAAATGAATTATTTGCACGAAACTGCAAGGAATGTGGTGAATCAAGTAAATGACAGAAACAATTTCATGTCACCATGAGAATTAAGCCGAAATACTACTGAATTCAATTTTACCTGCCGCAAATTTTAAACAAAAATAAATGGGAGAGTGCGAGAGTGATAATTATTTCAGATGTAAAGTCACAATTAGCCGAGATAATTTACCGATTATTAAGGAAAGACCGATTGCAGAATTCTAGAAAAAGTTTAAAGCAAAATTGCATCAAAAGGGTGAGTTACACTTATCGGCGGCCAGACAAAGAAATAATTAAAACGGACATATTTAATTTTGGAGAGAGAGAGTCATGAAAAATAACATATCAATGAAAGTTGAAATAGTCTGAACTCTCAATTATAAAACGCCCTAACGAAAGACGAGATGTACGTCCTGAATCCACACCTGGCGTTTTTTTTAAGAAGATATTCGAAGGGCTGAATACCATGTGGCAGTAAGAGTCGAGTAAGAGTCGAGGATCGAAGGAAGACGAGGCTATAGAGTGCTAGCAGTGATAAGATCGTTCGTATTTAACAAAACAATTGATCAAATATTATAAAAACGAGTGATAAGACATAATCCACCGAAGAATTAAAAAAAGTCGTGATAAACAGTGACAAGTGTTTGTTAATGTTGGGAGAAAATATCCATCGTAATATTAAAGAATTTTTAAGGTTGTGACTTCGTGAGAAGCAATAGTTCGTGTACATAAATTAATTATTCGGCTTGTTAAAATACTCTATTGAAAATTAGCTGCAGTGAATGACAGTGCGCCGCGGGTGAATTAATTAAATAATAAAATTAATTTGAATTATCAAAACCAAAATAATAACCAAAGTGAATGAAATACTTAGCTTCTGTGAGTTAATAATAACCTAACTTTGTGTTTTAAAAATAGAAGGGAGTGCATCGCGTGAATTTTGATTTGAAATATAAAATTAGTCTAGTCAATAATAACGTACAAATATCATTTTCAAACTTGTACACACAAAATAATAATATCAAAACAACATCAAAATAAATAACCTACATACAAATGTCACCTTCGATCTTCCGCGAAAATAATAATGATGCCAACATACCTACGCGCTTGTAGTTGCTTCAATATATCATATAATCAAGAAAATACAAATATTCAAAATAATATCAACAAATACCTACGTATAAATGTCATCTTCGATAATATTGTTAACAAATAATAATTAATAACCTACGTATTTTCTTAAACTCAAATAAAAGTGTGACATAGAGTCATGGGTGTTACTACTTCTGGGGACTAAATTACCGAATCATAGTGACAGGAAGGTTTTTTACTTTTAATATTTTCCCCACATGTACGTAATCAGGCTTCGTTCAGGTGAGTGAAAGAAACATTTTAATTAAATTACAGGTCGTACATGGTCCCGATACCTGAGAGGATCTGCCAATCTACAAAACCAATGATAAAAGAAGTTATGTTCCAGGATATAATTGTGTTTTAAATATTATTCTCAATGTGTAATTACGAGATTTGTCCCAAATTAAATCTATTATCAATGTTGGGGTTCAACGAACTTATATTTTTTGCGTGCTAGAAAGGACGAGACGAATGCGTATAAAAAAGGATCCCGGCCATAAATCGTATCCGCGTTGAACATCGTACGGTCATCCAAATTAGTAGGGGTTTTTTTTGTTCTAAGGTATGCCGAACCAAAGTGAGAATGACGGCAACATCCATGCCATACTGGATATTAGTTCAAAAATGAAATTTGGAGAATTGAATTTAAACATTATAATTGTTTACTAACAACAATATTATCATGTCAAATTTCTTTCAGGCTTCCTTACAAAATATGAAATCAACATTATTTCGGTAATGTTTTCTCAATCAGACCCTTCCAAAATCCCGCTTGACCTGCGAAATATAGACTTCACGATTGGGGAATGCAATAGCGTTCACTGAAATTATATCCCCACAAGATATGAGACAAAGAGGGCTTTTTTTCTTACGCTATCATGCGATAGGGGATGTCAACGTAAACTTAGCATTCACGCGGGGTACTGGAAGTTAATCCCTTTCGCGGGGTCATGCAGAGTGAAAAGGCATGAAAGACAGAATAAAAAGAAAATGCCACTTGGAATGGTAGGGTATGATTCGCTGACGGAGGCGTTTCGACCGAAGGTATCCCAAGTTTTGCGAAGTTATGTGGAGGGGACGTCGGCGTGGTATTCCGTGAGAATAAGTCTGTAGCACTATTGCATACTACCAGTAGTGTCGACCTGAAAGCAAACATAGTTTTTACAAGGTAGAAGTTATGTCAGCTCTTGGAGGCGAGGAACGCAAGCCAATGATTATCCTCGTAGGAGACGAAAGGATCATCTCAAACGGCTCCGTACGCACTCAACGCGAGTAGAGTCATGATAAGGGAAGAAATGGACATACCCCTTCTAGAATCAGTCGAGTTAAAATCAAATCTGGAGGATAGGAAGTCGGGATAATACTGGAAGTGACATGAGGACTCTGCGCGCTTTCATCTGGCGTGAAGGGACCCTTTCGTAGCAATGAAGTTCATGCAAGAGAACAAAATCAGGACTTAAGGACCATCCTAGCAAACGTAATGATTGAGTCTTTGTCCGGAATGTTGGTCACCAGTATCTATTTGGTTAGAGGAGGAGCCGACTTATTCAGGAAACAACATTCCCCAGATCCTCCTATCACCCCTCCTCACCTTCCACTTCCCCAGTACATGTAGTGTATACTAATAACAATAATAACTTGACCATTTAGGTGCAGTACGACGACATTGAGAGCTTCGCAAGGATCCTGGCATGCATGTCATAATTCACACTGTCCATGTCATGTTAATATAACCCAATGTAAACCTATAGACAGGAAAAAAAATCGGGTAAGAAAACTACGACTTTGAATTTTATAAACCGGCTGACAATTCACTGTAGGATTAGCGTCAATGACACTCCGTTCAAGTTGAGAAAAGGCGGGTAATACGAGTATAGGTTTGAAAATAAAATAAAACAATCTAAAAAACGGGGTCAGTTTATCAAACGAGATTCTTTCACACTTTACTCCAAAAGAATCTGAGGTTACCACACACTACATTATTTCCTCTACATGTGTATGTGTATTAATTTACACATGCAAATGTAATTACCGAATCAAAAAATCACACAACGGGGTAAATAGGAATAATGTGCAATAAAATCTTAAATCTTATTTACTGTGAGAAAATCGCAGGGGTTTAAGGAAAAGTTAGGTGTAGCTAGATGCAAGGGTATATTGATCGAAGGCCAAAAGATAAGGGTAGCGTAGCCAGTAGATCCCGACAGCTAATGTTAAAGGGAAAGAATAGAAAAACCAAGGATAGACGACTACGGATCAGTACAACGGGTGCCGGGTAGCCCCACAGGTACATTACAGGAGGTCCCGAGACCCATAGAAGTTAGTAAGGCTAGGGGTAGGTTCACTACAACTGTTGCCGTGACCAAAGGAGAAAGTTTTACAAGTGGAAGATTTTCGAAATTAATAATAAATTGGAAATAATAAGCTTTTCGAAATTAAAAATAAATTGAAAAAATAAATAATACTTTAAACTAAAATTGAATAACCGAACCTTAAATGATATAATATAATATTTCGGTCGTGGGGATAAATAAACATCAAATACGGGTCGACTCAATGCACAAAAAATGAGCTAACGATAAGATTTATGACTCTTGCGTTTGTGTGCTCGGAAGCAAAAAATATGGGTCCTTGCCGTTAAAATTATTCGAACAGATGTTTAGAAAGAAAATAAATTATCAAATAGTCACTCAGAATAATAATAATGATAAATTTAATACATAAAAAATAAAAATAAAATAAAAATATAACTAATTAACCACCGCGCGTTTCCTCGCAGGGGTGGGCAGAGACGACAGATCTTGGCACACACTCTTTGCCTCATTCACATTCATACATCTTCTAATACACACATATTCCGACAAAATAAAAATAGATAAACAAAAAAAAAATCAAAACCATAATAATAAATAAGCTAAACTGATTTGGGCGATTTGTATAGCGTCGGGTTATGCAAAAAAATCAATACGGTACGAATTAAAAAAAAAAAACATATCTGAAATCTGACTTTAACTACAGTCTAGACACAACATTATAAACGAGTTAGTCAAATAAAAATAAATGAGTAGAGACATTGTGCTATCCAACTTCCGATAAGATTGAAGAATAAAAATAAAAATGAAGGAGAACTTTTTAGAGATCATTGTACGCGATAAATCTTATACATTTAAACATTGCTAAATGTTAAAAAACGTAAATAATAAAAATATAAAACTAGGAAAAAATTAATTAGTAATTAAAGACAATTAAATCTAAAATCATACATGAAGTAATTACGCGTAAAATGTATTGCGTTCTCAAGTACACACCTACAAATTAAAAATAGAGCATCCGGGGTAACCATCCATCATTGACGTTCAGTCTTGTTTAGAAACAGGTACCTAGTCAAGTAGATGAATGAATCCAACAAAAAATGTAGGAGGACAGGGGCGAATTGGATATAAATAAAAATAAGAAAAAAACAAAAAAATAAATAAATAAAAAAAACCGACATACAAGAGAAGAGGGAGTAAAATCTTAGGGGGGGGAATATAATCTTAGGGGGGGGGGAATACAATCTTAGGGGGGGGAAGTAGGACAGCAAGGGGGAGCGAAAGATTTGTACAAGTAGGAACGTACGAATAGATCGCCGACGGAAAATGGAACTAATTTCAAATAACACATGAAGTAAATGGGACGGAACCCTGCAAGATTTAATAGCAAGGATCAGGGGTACAGAACATTAGTAGAAAATTGAAGGAATTAAATGACCTATGGTGAGTTCTAATCCCATCGACTAACACTAGGAGGCGTGTTTACCGCTGGATTTAAAACTCTAGGGGGGCTGTGATGGCTTCAACACTACGTTCGAAAGAAAAACAAAAGCATCTTCTTTATCGGAAGAGCTCATACAAATTTTTCCCACCTAAACGAAATTTCAAATCGACTACACTAGCGACCGCTATTGAAAAGGACAGAAAAATCACAATCTGAGAAGGGCTGGGGTAAATAAAGGTGATGACACAATGAAGGGCTCGAAGTTTTCAAATCGATACCACGTTTAAAATTTATCAATATTGAATGTAAGCCGACACTTCAGACCGACCATAAATTTAAAATCCTAGAGCTTGTTGAAGAGAGTTTGTTTAGTAACACAAAAAACTTACATGGTTTTGAGGAATAAATGGGGTAATTAAGCCCAAATTACCACTACAGAATACAGACGGAGTATTCAGAAAACCAATTAAAATTAACGACGTACACAATCTATGCATTAGTGCTATAGATCGAGATTTTTCGAAAGGTAAACAAAACACTCAGATTAAAAGTAAATAAGATTTTACTTTTGAGTACACAAAAAAATGAAGTCAAACAGGTACGTACTAGACCATAGAGCTATTTGGAACGCATTAAGAAAATGAATTCTGAATTAATAAGGTGATATTAGTTATTACCAGACAAAGTTTTACGAATATTATATCTGATCATGAAAAGGGACGAAAGATAAAAAAATAGTTGTAAACATCTACGGACGCGGAAAATGAATTATTTGCACGAAACTGCAAGGAATGTGGTGAATCAAGTAAATGACAGAAACAATTTCATGTCACCATGAGAATTAAGCCGAAATACTACTGAATTCAATTTTACCTGCCGCAAATTTTAAACAAAAATAAATGGGAGAGTGCGAGAGTGATAATTATTTCAGATGTAAAGTCACAATTAGCCGAGATAATTTACCGATTATTAAGGAAAGACCGATTGCAGAATTCTAGAAAAAGTTTAAAGCAAAATTGCATCAAAAGGGTGAGTTACACTTATCGGCGGCCAGACAAAGAAATAATTAAAACGGACATATTTAATTTTGGAGAGAGAGAGTCATGAAAAATAACATATCAATGAAAGTTGAAATAGTCTGAACTCTCAATTATAAAACGCCCTAACGAAAGACGAGATGTACGTCCTGAATCCACACCTGGCGTTTTTTTTAAGAAGATATTCGAAGGGCTGAATACCATGTGGCAGTAAGAGTCGAGTAAGAGTCGAGGATCGAAGGAAGACGAGGCTATAGAGTGCTAGCAGTGATAAGATCGTTCGTATTTAACAAAACAATTGATCAAATATTATAAAAACGAGTGATAAGACATAATCCACCGAAGAATTAAAAAAAGTCGTGATAAACAGTGACAAGTGTTTGTTAATGTTGGGAGAAAATATCCATCGTAATATTAAAGAATTTTTAAGGTTGTGACTTCGTGAGAAGCAATAGTTCGTGTACATAAATTAATTATTCGGCTTGTTAAAATACTCTATTGAAAATTAGCTGCAGTGAATGACAGTGCGCCGCGGGTGAATTAATTAAATAATAAAATTAATTTGAATTATCAAAACCAAAATAATAACCAAAGTGAATGAAATACTTAGCTTCTGTGAGTTAATAATAACCTAACTTTGTGTTTTAAAAATAGAAGGGAGTGCATCGCGTGAATTTTGATTTGAAATATAAAATTAGTCTAGTCAATAATAACGTACAAATATCATTTTCAAACTTGTACACACAAAATAATAATATCAAAACAACATCAAAATAAATAACCTACATACAAATGTCACCTTCGATCTTCCGCGAAAATAATAATGATGCCAACATACCTACGCGCTTGTAGTTGCTTCAATATATCATATAATCAAGAAAATACAAATATTCAAAATAATATCAACAAATACCTACGTATAAATGTCATCTTCGATAATATTGTTAACAAATAATAATTAATAACCTACGTATTTTCTTAAACTCAAATAAAAGTGTGACATAGAGTCATGGGTGTTACTACTTCTGGGGACTAAATTACCGAATCATAGTGACAGGAAGGTTTTTTACTTTTAATATTTTCCCCACATGTACGTAATCAGGCTTCGTTCAGGTGAGTGAAAGAAACATTTTAATTAAATTACAGGTCGTACATGGTCCCGATACCTGAGAGGATCTGCCAATCTACAAAACCAATGATAAAAGAAGTTATGTTCCAGGATATAATTGTGTTTTAAATATTATTCTCAATGTGTAATTACGAGATTTGTCCCAAATTAAATCTATTATCAATGTTGGGGTTCAACGAACTTATATTTTTTGCGTGCTAGAAAGGACGAGACGAATGCGTATAAAAAAGGATCCCGGCCATAAATCGTATCCGCGTTGAACATCGTACGGTCATCCAAATTAGTAGGGGTTTTTTTTGTTCTAAGGTATGCCGAACCAAAGTGAGAATGACGGCAACATCCATGCCATACTGGATATTAGTTCAAAAATGAAATTTGGAGAATTGAATTTAAACATTATAATTGTTTACTAACAACAATATTATCATGTCAAATTTCTTTCAGGCTTCCTTACAAAATATGAAATCAACATTATTTCGGTAATGTTTTCTCAATCAGACCCTTCCAAAATCCCGCTTGACCTGCGAAATATAGACTTCACGATTGGGGAATGCAATAGCGTTCACTGAAATTATATCCCCACAAGATATGAGACAAAGAGGGCTTTTTTTCTTACGCTATCATGCGATAGGGGATGTCAACGTAAACTTAGCATTCACGCGGGGTACTGGAAGTTAATCCCTTTCGCGGGGTCATGCAGAGTGAAAAGGCATGAAAGACAGAATAAAAAGAAAATGCCACTTGGAATGGTAGGGTATGATTCGCTGACGGAGGCGTTTCGACCGAAGGTATCCCAAGTTTTGCGAAGTTATGTGGAGGGGACGTCGGCGTGGTATTCCGTGAGAATAAGTCTGTAGCACTATTGCATACTACCAGTAGTGTCGACCTGAAAGCAAACATAGTTTTTACAAGGTAGAAGTTATGTCAGCTCTTGGAGGCGAGGAACGCAAGCCAATGATTATCCTCGTAGGAGACGAAAGGATCATCTCAAACGGCTCCGTACGCACTCAACGCGAGTAGAGTCATGATAAGGGAAGAAATGGACATACCCCTTCTAGAATCAGTCGAGTTAAAATCAAATCTGGAGGATAGGAAGTCGGGATAATACTGGAAGTGACATGAGGACTCTGCGCGCTTTCATCTGGCGTGAAGGGACCCTTTCGTAGCAATGAAGTTCATGCAAGAGAACAAAATCAGGACTTAAGGACCATCCTAGCAAACGTAATGATTGAGTCTTTGTCCGGAATGTTGGTCACCAGTATCTATTTGGTTAGAGGAGGAGCCGACTTATTCAGGAAACAACATTCCCCAGATCCTCCTATCACCCCTCCTCACCTTCCACTTCCCCAGTACATGTAGTGTATACTAATAACAATAATAACTTGACCATTTAGGTGCAGTACGACGACATTGAGAGCTTCGCAAGGATCCTGGCATGCATGTCATAATTCACACTGTCCATGTCATGTTAATATAACCCAATGTAAACCTATAGACAGGAAAAAAAATCGGGTAAGAAAACTACGACTTTGAATTTTATAAACCGGCTGACAATTCACTGTAGGATTAGCGTCAATGACACTCCGTTCAAGTTGAGAAAAGGCGGGTAATACGAGTATAGGTTTGAAAATAAAATAAAACAATCTAAAAAACGGGGTCAGTTTATCAAACGAGATTCTTTCACACTTTACTCCAAAAGAATCTGAGGTTACCACACACTACATTATTTCCTCTACATGTGTATGTGTATTAATTTACACATGCAAATGTAATTACCGAATCAAAAAATCACACAACGGGGTAAATAGGAATAATGTGCAATAAAATCTTAAATCTTATTTACTGTGAGAAAATCGCAGGGGTTTAAGGAAAAGTTAGGTGTAGCTAGATGCAAGGGTATATTGATCGAAGGCCAAAAGATAAGGGTAGCGTAGCCAGTAGATCCCGACAGCTAATGTTAAAGGGAAAGAATAGAAAAACCAAGGATAGACGACTACGGATCAGTACAACGGGTGCCGGGTAGCCCCACAGGTACATTACAGGAGGTCCCGAGACCCATAGAAGTTAGTAAGGCTAGGGGTAGGTTCACTACATGGTCTTATATCAGGGGATACTGAGATAATTTTTTTATTCTGGAATATGCTGCAAGTATACTAGTTATGTTTTATTTTAAATAAACACATTGTGAAATATCACAACTCAATTAAATAAAATTTATTTGTGCCGGAATTTGGACCCTCGACCTCTGGATTCACAGTCTCAGCCACGGAGGCCGTCAAATTGTACTGCACAGACCATTTTTTCCCCAATTAAACTACCGCCGGGTATTATTACCCATAGATTTTTCAAGAAATTTATAAAAAACGTTTTATAATTTGCTAACAAAATTATGCCTTATAAAATGTTTACGGTTTAGCCGATTTTAGACGGCTCCAAAAATAGGGAATCTCTTTAGATCGTCGTATTTCCTTTTGTCGATATTGGCCCTCCATCAATCATCTGCTTCGTTCTACGTAATAAATAGGCATTTGACATAATTCTTTAATAATCTTTCAATATTTAAAAATAACGCTTAGTTCCTTCAAATCGATTTTTGACGGGCATGCTGGTTTGCGGATAAAGGGCATGCTGGCTTGCGGTATTCGGGGTTGTAAATACTCTCAGTATCGCACTAGTTATGTTCGCAAATTTAAACCATTGAAATGAAACATAGCTTTGCTTGTACCTGTGTAACTATATTTATTTATGTATCTATTATTAATAATGATTTTAATGGCATCTGTATGTAAAGTTAGGGGTAATTAATACTTGCGTTGCATTTATATGTGTGAATTTCAAATTATGTACAGAGCAAAGAGACACACTATTGAATAAAATAAGGTCAAGGTTAACATCGATATAAATTTATTATATTATAAACATCATCAAGGAATTGTTAAATTAAAGAATCAATTAATCTACAGGGCGTGGCATTTGTTCGAAGAAGACAAATGATGATAATATTCTGAATAATGTCACATACATTATGAATTTATATCTACTGAATCTATGAGGTCAAAATTAATAAACTAAGTTACAGAAATAGAAGTTGAGCGCCATCTTGTCTTTAAATGAACAAAAAAACATTATTAAGTTAAAATAAAAAGGATTAAACCATAATTAAAAGTGAAGCTAAAACTACATTACAAATTGCGAAGTCTCCATAGCGCCGGCCTCCGTTCCCATTCCAAGTTCTCGCAGGTGTCTCTCTCAGGATTCCAAATTCAAACTGAAACTGATAATTTTGCTTGGTGACGCTCACCTCTCCCGGTTCTGGCAATCACGTGGTGTACTGTAGTGATGTGCATCACGGTAGCGATAGGGGTGTACTTTCTAAATCGTTACACCTGTAATGGAATTAGTAAACAATTCTGCATAGCCTAATACTTATACTCCTTCGGAATGGGGATAAGAGGGAAAGAGTCTTTCCCAATCTTTTTCTTTCATTCTGACCACAAAATTCTATTGGCTCACTACTAAACTTTTACAAAAAAATAACACCTTTTCCACTTCTGAAACCAACAATCACTGAAATAGTTGTTTGGAAAATTTACTTTTTTCCATCTTTGATTGTGCGTCTTGGTATTTGCCTGAGAACTTGTTTGAGCAATAACAAAGAGTTACCAATAAAATTAGCATATTATACACTTTCAACGATTTGGCAACCGCAATCGTGATTTATGGAGGCAGTGATTCGTGCCTTAGTTTTCTACGTGGGTCCCCTTCAGGGGTAGATAAACTGAGACACCCACCTTTCTTTTATAATATAACCACCAAACAACTTAAAATTCATTTTTATTTTATCCTTTGATAATTTCTGAGATTTCTCTACTTGTCCTACCGAATATCTCTTGGGTATGGTAAGAATGAACCGTCGCCGGGTCAGAAGGGATGTGCACGTTGCTGCATCTTTCTTCAAACTAATTCGTGGATGGTTTGGAAATTCGAAATTCTTGGAGAGCATTCATTTCTACGTTCCCGATGTTTATCTCTGTTACCGACAGCATATACTATTTTATCTCCCGTCATGCAGGATTAATTTGCCAATTCTGGTGGGGAAGGCAATCTTATTGTTGAATATAATCAATTTGGATATCGATATATTTAGCATGAGTTTGCTAGTATACTGCCATGGTAAGTAAAAACATAGTGCCTTAAGATGCTACCCGGGGTGGAGAAATTTGAAAAAAAGATTTTACTAAATTGTTGCTGTCACTGTTGCTCTTACTCCACCGGATATTGAGCGAAAGGGACAATGCACCTCGGGCTACTAATACCTAACAAAAATATATATTTTGTATTCCCCACTTTTCTCTTCCAAAAGTGGACTGATTTTCAATTTTTTTTACCAACTACATAAGAAAAAACTATTCTATGTCTGTGCGTTTTGCTTTTTAAAAAAAACATAATCTAGTTTGTATACTGAACGTCTTTTGACGGTGTTTACACCAGTCAATTTTATTGATTTTTGAAAGGTAATAACTTCTATAAAAAGTAACTTATTAAAAAAAACAAAAGTACTGACACGCTAGTAGTTGATATCTATTTTATGTAAAAACAATATTTTCTCTAGGGTTAAAATCCAGAGAGATAAATAGGGAATACGTTTGTATGGAAAAATCACCGCTGGGTATCCCCTTAAGAGTCTCTATTAGAAGTTTTAGTTATTTTATACTTATACTTCTGCATTATTTATTTTATTTAAAAAATATTAAAATGAAATTTCTTAAATATTTTTAAAGTAATAATAAAAATTGAAAACCTCTAGGCACCATTAAATAATTGCTATGTGTTTTGCAAAATTCTGTTTTTTTTTTAATTAGCTAACTAGCTAATAATTAGTTAATTAGGTTTTAAATTATCAGGAGGGCGTGAGGAGAATAATTTCTCTCATGGCCTATGTCATCTTTTAGGTTGCTGTGTGGAGGGTCCTTTTGAGGATAGGAAGGAGTAAACCTATGCCTTGAACGGATCCATGTTGTAGAAATGAGGAAACACAGAGGCAAATCGTTCCACAGCCAAGCTGTTGAACTAAAGAACGACCCGTTCCCATGTGACAAATATCAACCGTGGACATATCTACCCTTTGGAATAACAAGGTTCCATCTGTCGCAGTATTGCCATGCAATAATTGGATCTATAGTAAGATACTTTAGAGCTCATTATTGCATGACGTTACCGCAACAGATAGAACCTTGTTATTTCAAAGGTTCTATATGTTGTCTCGTGTTTGGTGTATTTCCCGGTGCAGTGGGATCAATGATGCTGGTTCCTCGGCGCATCTTTCATTAAAATACCGGTTAGTTAGATATGCTAGGTACTTTAGATGTTATGCAAATAAAAAATTGTGTGGTTTATTAATATTTAATCACGCTATTAAAAAGGTTGCTTTTCCCTGTCCCACAATAATAAGTTTCGCCATTAAGCACCCCTTTGGCAAACGTCATGTCACATGACGACAAACAAAATGGCGGATTTACGGAATATAAAAAACTACGTGGAGCGGTCTGCGAACACTTTTTAATGGCGTATTTGGGTTTACGGCAAATGTGACTCCGTTGTCGATTCATTACGGAGTGGATTGGTTACGTTGTAGGAATAAAGAATGACGTGAGGCCATATCGCGACCGATCCGAAAGCCGCAAATGGACCACAAAGTAACAAATCGGAGTGTGTTATTGGTCGGTTGAATGGCGATGTTACTAGTGATAAGTTGGATAAAGTGGCCAGTGGATTATTTTGTTCACTTTTTCCCTGACAAACACAGGATTTTTCAAATCGCAGCAATTTTCTACCAATAAAAAAACAGACTTCGTATTTTGTTGATAAATTGTAAAAAAATCACAGTCAAATTGTCAGCAATAAATAATTCATCTTTAAATTAAATTAAACAAATAACTTTGTATTAAACCACTATTATATAATCACAATTACCTACATGTTTCGAAACCGATGGTTTCTTCGTTAGGGTAGTAATGACATTAAATAACAAAAGAAACAAACAAGTATAGATTAAAAAGAACAGACTAAAAAGAACTATGGACAAAAATATTAGAGAGAGAGGTGATTAATTAATTAAAAAATATCGTAAAAAAAAATTATGTAAAATTAAATATAAAAATTATTTTAGAATATGAAAAATTACATTATATAATTTATCAAAACATAATAAAAATGTTTAAACAACAAAAATACATTATTTTAAATATAAGTATTAATAAGAAAATAAATTTAAGAGATGGCTATTTTGAAAAAATATTTGGTTATTAATAATATTTAATTTACTATTAACACTTTTTCTAATTTCTAAAATTTCTAAGTTTGCTAATTGTAAATCTGTTGTTTGTGTGTAAAATTTTTAACCCTTTATTTATATCAAAAGAATGATTTGTTTCTAAAATGTGGTTGGCAAATTCAGAATAATTATTATTATTCAAACACCTTAGGTGTTCCTTAATTCTAATAGTAAAATTTCTAGAAGTCTTTCCAATATAAAAAAAAAGTTACAATCGTTACAAATTAATTTATAAACTCCAGATTTGTTCAAATAATCACACCTATCCTTGTTATTTAATATATAATTTTTTAATTTGTTATTTATGTAAAAGGCTGGGTTAATATTATCTGGCATGTTTTTAATTAATAAGAAGTATTATTATTTAAAAATAATATTTCATTCAATATTGTTTTACCAACAAGATTTTATTTTGCTTTCCTTTACACACGTTCTTCACTTGTATTGACAATCCTTTGCTGTTTTACCCAATTGTAGTTCTTTATTAGTTACGCAATTCTAATTTTTCGTGAATTTATGCCATATACTAATTAATACGAGTAATATAATGTAAAAGCCGAAAGACGCCAATGTTACAAATAAATAATTAAATTAAACATTTTATTTATTTTTGATTAGAACAACTCTCTTATTTATAGCTTTTGAAGGTTATTCCCAACAATGTAACATATCATTGAAGGAGAAAATAACACTAATAATCTGAACAAAATATAAAAAAAAGAACAACATACAGAAGAATAAAAGATAACGGTCACAACTGGGACTCGCACCCAGAACTTCTCGTCTTACCGTTACAAATGCCATACCAATTTGGCCACTGCCGACACTTATTTAAACTTCATATTTGTCAATCTCATATTCCAAATTTCAGAATTAACAGTATAATCTTCGACTTTTTTTTTTTCATATTATAGTTTTTTTTTTCATAGTTTCGTTTAGATTATTAGTGTTTTCTTCTTCAATAATTAAATTACAGATACGTTAAGTTAGGTAATTTAAATCGGTAAGTTGTTGATGAAGGCTGGGCAATATTATAGCTATGTTATTACACTATTAATTAGCAAAACAGTTCATTATCACACGTATTAATTGTTTTAGTAAAATTTTCTAATACTGTTTTAAGCGAAAACTGAACATTTTTAATAGTTCTCTAAATGATATTATGATTTGAGAATTTCGCTACAAATTTTTTTTTGTTTTGGAACATTATGCCTCGTTTCATTTCCACTGACTTTATCACATCAGCCCTGATGATTGGTACTGTAACGCTGACCGCAAGATTACAACACGGCATAATATCCCAAAAATTAATGAAGACATTTTTCTTAATGTTTTCGATGAATATCGGAAAACCAATAATTTTGGTTCTTATATAAGATGTTTTGGGGTAATTGATAAAGTGACGGTTTTTATAAGTTTATACCTTACAAGAGTCCCAATTGTGAGACCATGGCATCCCCAATTGGGGTATGTTGTGAGGCTATTTGTTTGTTTTTTGTTTGTTCGTACCTTCTGCGCGGCCATACCGTTCATCCTATTGCGATGAAACTTTGGGGATATGATGTGCGCATACCCGGGATGGTTATAGGATAGTGAAATCTGGCGCTATGAAATTATTTCCTATACTATTCATACGATTGCCATTAAAATTTCAACCGATTGCTATTCATTTTTTTTGAATTGTTGTGAACATGCCCGTGAATACTTCTATATATATATTCAGGTGAGCTCTAGCATTATAAAATTTGCATAAAAAAAAAAAAAGGTTACGAGAGTTATTGAAAAAATGGGTGTATTTTATGGAGTTAGGCGGCAGGGAAAAAAGGCTGGGGGGAAGGTTAAGCGGAAGGGTCGGTTGATGAATTAAAGAGGGGAGCTTCGAGCGGAATGCGTGAGGGGGGTGGGGGGTTTGCGAGAAAGAGGAGAGTGGGAGAGGGGAGGGGGAATGCGGGATGGTGAAAAGGGAACGCGGGAGGGGATGGGGACGCGGAAGCTGAAGAGGAAGAGGAGTCCGAATGGGAAATGACACGAAGGGAGAAACAATTTATTTATTTAATTGGCATTGATACGCATGCCGGGTATTAGCTAGTATTATCTTAATACCAGTATCAAAAAGGAAACTTGAAAAAATGAGACAGGCGTAGCTAAAAAATCTGTTTATTTAAATATTACAATATTACCCAGACATACAAAAAAGAAGTTTCAATAAAAGGTAATTGGAAAATAGAATAATGGTTTTATTTTAGGCAGATAAAAATTAAATATACATAAGCTCGTATACGAACAAGAGCGATGAAAGCTATTTTTTTAAACTATCCCTATTCGTGTTTCGACAATTTCTCTTAGAAAATGTAAAAGAAAACTAAATGATTCACTGAAATATGGCAGCATAAAATATTAGTTCCTTTATAAATTTATGAGCAATTTATAAACGCTTACATGAGAAAGGAAAGCGGAGGGAAGTTTATTTTTATTTATTTATTTTATTTGGAAAACCAACATTTATGATATATTTTTTTAATAATGTGAAGTAAAAGAAGCTTAATTGAATATTTAACCCTTTGGGCACGACCATATTTTGTCAGCGGGTTAAATTACTTTCGCTTTGCAATAAAATCCAAACAAATGGAATATTTTTTGAACGTATCCGAAATATAAAAACTGTTTTTGAAAGGTGATAAAATACGCTATAAAATTTTATAAATCTAAATAAACATATTACCTACGTTAAATTTTTGCATGCACATAAACAAGAATTTATAAAATGAATCATCTTGCCTTTTTTTTTTTAACTAAATTACTAAAAACTCAAAAATAAAAAAAACACGTTTATATTATATTAGACAAATTTTTTATGAAACGTTATCTTGCCTCACCTTTTTTTCTTTAAATGTAATTTATAAAAAACATAAAAACTTCCCAAAGTAAATTTTTTTTTTCAAATTATTATCAGAAATTTGAGTTTTATAAAGGTGTACATTTTACTTCTTTGTGGTAAATTTTAGATTTTAGTATAAAGCGTGGTGTTTTCTCTTTCTTACAGCTTAGATCAGTAAGGGATACACAGCTATAAATAAAATAAACCCAACTATGGCTATATTCAAGCTTTTCAGGGTGAATATGTATAATAACCAAAATTTTTATGTAATATTTTTATGTAGTCGATGACGGCCTACGTAATTGAGGGGCTAGGCTCTGGACTAGCGATCCAGAGGTCGCGGGTTCAGATCCCGGCGTCCACAGATATTTGATTAATTTGTGCTTTCATAATTTAATCATTTAAAAATAATACAAGGTATATTACACGTTCCATAGTGGAAGTTACTGTAAGTATCACCCTGGTGTAAGACAAATTGAAATAAAGCTTGAAATGGCTTTAGCCGTATATGGTGACTAGATCTGAATAGCTAGGTACTTCCCCACCTTCCTCTTCCCCATCTGCTTTCCCACCCACTTACCTTCAGTCTCAAAACCTACCCCAATAGGGTATTTTCACGTTTTTTATTGCTTTAAAAAAATTACGATTATTAAGGCATTTTCAATTTATTTTTGTGTTGACGAAGAAATTTTCTACAGCGAGTTTAAGTTGCCCATTTTTGTAATCCCGCCAAAACGGCATTTTCGACGTCTGACGTCACAAGGGTCGCTCGTTCTGGAAAAAATTCCGATAGTTCTACATTGTTTGTTTGATGACGTGCGTACGAAGCGTCGTTGGCAATCACGGGCCGTTTCGGTTTTGTTGGTTTTTAAAATGAATAAATTTGAATGAAAACGTAAAAATCAAACATTTTTATACGATTATTAAAATAAGAATAATGATCTTAAATATTCCATACATTTTCAATAGAATCCCTCGTTTGTGAAAATACCCTATTGGGGATGGTATAGTCTCACTGGCGCCGGGCGGGAGTAGTTGGGACTCTTGTGAGTTATTCACATAGAAAGATTAATTTTTATTTTTTTAACGCACCAGACTTTTAGGTCCGGGTTTAGTTTTACCCATAAGAAAAACTAAACCCTTTCACACACTTTTCCATAAAAATGATCATCTAGTAAATCCACGCTTTGCAAGTGTATTATATAAGTAAAATTAATACAAAACAATACAAGAACAACATGTTAACCTACCAGAATATTAAATGAGAAACTAATTCACCGACTCCAGATATTTTCATATCAGAGGGTTCGGCTCAATGAGATTCCTAATTTGACCGATAAATCCTACTGATCCCTCAATATAAGTATTTAAAAAATCTTTTGTAATCCTACATGTATTTAAAATGACTGGTTTTTTCATTTTTATATACAAAATCTTTGACAAATCCA
Organism: Limnephilus auricula; assembly: GCA_951813805.1. NCBI lineage: Eukaryota > Metazoa > Arthropoda > Insecta > Trichoptera > Limnephilidae > Limnephilus > Limnephilus auricula. Next base: position 7,749,680 of record OX638402.1, on the reverse strand, counting down.
ATATGCCTAAATTTTTATATTATTTATAAATCTTAAATTCATTATCATTGACTTGATGTTTCCTTGGTGACGGAGGTTAGGATGTTTAAGGAGATGGATGGGTGAAGACATCGTGGGTTTCTTTTGATCTCGCGGTTCGTGACGTCACATCGCGTGGAAGGTTCTGGAATAGAGAGATATGAATAAATTACGTCATAACTGGCAAGTGTATTTACGGAATATTCAAGACTTACGAATTGCGTGATGTTCATTTTATATGGAGGGTTAAAAGTGTATTCATGTTTCCGTCACATATTACATGCCGCATATTGTGTATTGTACTTACGTCTGAAAGCCACATAATATAATAAAGAAAATGATTTCCCCGTTCGTTAAAAAATATATGAGTAAGAATTTTACAATAAATTTTAGTAATAATATCTATTTTACATTATCTCTACACAGAAAGAAAAAAGATCCCTCACAACCAAAGACATCTTTGGGGATGCTTTGTGGAGGGTCTTTTTCGTGAAAGGAAGGACATGATGTTTTTGGAATAAAAAAAATATAAAGGGTAGGTAGGAATCTGGAGATCAATGTGCTCAGAAGTGACGAACATATAAATCCATCCCTATCACTGCGGTGAAAGGCAATGGGTTGAGAGATTCCGGCTGGAAGATCTCCCGATCATGCCTGCGACGCAGTAGGTAAGCAAAAGCATCCGTCGCCAAGACCTGGACAAACCTCACCCCTTGAACCACGCACCCCTGCTAAATAACCAAACGCTCCAAGCCACTCGAGGTGACCTATGGCAGTGGTGTTGGTTATCCTAAAAATGGTTCCCGGGGCGGCGGTACTCATAACCGCCTCGCAAATTGAAATCTGCCATGTGCATTCGAATGATTTGTATTATTTTTAGAAATTTACAATCAATATACACGCTAAGAAACCGAATTAGTAAACAAATCGGTATTTACTAGAAAATTTTGGAAACAACAAACAAAGAAAGGCATTTTGGAATGAACCCTTAAAAAAATAGAAATCATTTTGGCAACTTGGATGAAAGTATTGATTAGGAACCAAAATAATGTAAACAAAATATTATTTATCATTGAAGAAGAATAATACCACTAAAAATCTAAACGAATATTTCAAATATAGAGTCCCAGTTTTTGACGGCCAGAGTAGTCCAGGGTCAAGGCTTTGGACATCCATTCCGAAGGTCGCGGGTTCGAACCCGGCGTGCGCAAATAAATTTTATTTGATTGATTTGTGTTATTTCACAATTAATTAATTAAATTAATACTATATTTGCGGCACGTTCCAGAGTGGAAGATACTCTCAGTATCGCCCTGGTGTGAGACCACCATTCAGAGTTGAAACGTTGCTTGAAATGGCTTTAGCCGTTTTTAGTGACTAGATCTGAATAGCCAGGTATATCCCCACCTTCCTCTTCCCCATCTCCTTCCCTTCCCCACTTACCACAATACCACTTCAGCCTCACAATATACCCCAATTGGGGACACCATAGTCTCACTGGCTCCAGACGGGAACAGTTAGCTCTTGTGAGGTATTCACTATAAAAAATAGAAAGTTGTCACTGTTATCTTTTATTACTTTCTGTCTTGTTCTTTTTCAGATTATTAGTGTTTTCTTCTTCTTTGATGACACAACAATTGGTTATCTAGCTTAGGTAACCATCCAGTAGATGGCGTTGTGTTTAATTAGCCACAGCAACGCGTGGACGGGACGGCTAGTTAATATATTAAAATCTCGCATCACAATATTCGTCCAAAGTAAACTCCGAAACTACCTAATCGATTTTGATCAAATTTGGCTTACTGCGTGTAATTTGGTCCAACTTAAAGATAAGATAGTTTATTTTCTCGATTATTCACCTCAAATATTTGTTAAAGGACATTGCTTTGTTATTATTTATATTAGTATAAAAGATTGCGGTGCGAGTTAATTTATTGACATTAAACTTGGTTATCTAGGTTAGGTAACCATCCAGTAAATGGCATTGTGTTTCGTTAGTCACAGCAACGCATGGCGGGGTCAGCTAATTTTTTTTATTATTTTTTTTTATTTAATCTATACATATATTATTATATTAATTATAAGCTAATTTATTATATATCTTTAATATATAAGACCAACCAAATTTTTGTAAGAGAGATGGGGTAATAGTAATTATAGGAAAGGGAAATACGGTATTGGGACTCTCTCTTACCTGTCTCCCTCTCGCCCCCTTTAAAGTTCTGTGTGAGTTATCTATCTCTTTTCTAAATACACTGTAACTCTGTAATTAATTTAATTTTTTATAGTGAATACCTCGCAAGAGTCCCAACTGCTCACGTCTGGAGCCAGTAAAACTATGGCATCCCTAATTGGGGTATGTTATGAGGCTGAAGGTAGGTGGGAAAGAGAAGGAGACGAGGAAGAGGAAGGTGGGGAAGTACCTGGCTATTCAGATCTAGTCACTAAACACGGCTAAAGCCATTTAAAGCAACGTTTGAATTCTGAATGATGGTTTTACACCAGGGCGATACTAATGGTATCTTCCACTCTGGGAATGTTTTTGTATAACCCTAACGAAGAATCGGGATGGTTTTTTGCCTTAAAGATATAATAAAAAGTGGTAATCAACCTAACCTATTTTAATGTAATTATTCAAATATAATTTATTTATTTGCAAAAACAGTACAAAAGCCAATACAAAATCGGAAACCAAATAAAAAAAACGTTTTTGACTAAATAAATACATTTAAATTTGGATATTTTCTACGAAGGTGCAAAGTTAAAATATAAATAATATTTCGAGCTTAAAATCGTTGTAAGACATGTGGTAAATATCCACATTCCCTGCGAAGCAGTTAATTAAACTAGTGAGTTTTACCAGCGGCATCACCATTTGTTAGTTAGTTCGGGATCTCGGAAGAATTAAAAGCTAAGGTTATTAATATATAAAATCCTTCGCCATTGGTGGTTGAGATTATTATTGTTACTAGGTGGTGGACTATTGTAAATGTATTTGTTTATGTAAATCGATCTTAATTTTTTTGCTAGAATTCTATCAATAAGGCTCATTTCATATCCATTATTAAGGGCTATTAGTTTAATTGTACTTAATTCTTTCGCATAATTAGTATTTGATAAAGGAGTAGGATTTTATATATTATTAACCTTTCCACTTCATGCGTAATTAAATTCCCACCAGAAATTAAACCAGCCTATTTTACTAATAACAACTTAGGAAAAAATTTAATAAACGCTAAAGGCAAAGAGGATATATTATGTTAAGCCACTCAGGCATTTACAAACTTAGTTGTAATGCCTGAATGGCTTAAAATATCCTGTTTGTTAAAATATAAGGTTGTAATGATTGTCCAGCCTTCTACATTGGACAGACATCACGTAATGTAAAAATTAGAACCAAAGAACACATAAGATGCTTAACTAGTTCAGGTTTTTCAGAGTTCGCAGATCATTTAATTGATAAAGATCATACTTTCAACCACGATTCGGGAATTAAAGTCCTACATAAGAACGGAATAGGTTTAAGACTTAACAATTTGGAAGCTTTAGAAATAAAAAAAATCAGTAAATTCAAAAGAAGAAATTATTAATAATCAACTAAATTTAACCTTCAGTCCAATTTTAAGTATGCTCCGTCCCACTCTAGTATACTGTCCCTTTCGTTCACAACATTATGTATATATATGTGTACTTATGTATTTTTAGACATTATTTTTGTAACAGTCCTGATGATAGTACGGAGGTACCGAAACCAGTAGACGAAAAATAAAAATAAAGTGACATGTAGATTGCACTGAACAACCAAAAAACAATCCAACATCATTGGATTCACTCTTTTATTTATGATATTTTTACATTTGATAATCAAGTTAATTATCAGGAACTATTCAGAAGGATAAATGTGTAGACAAATAAAACACAACCAACCAAGGTGACGCGCACAACAGAACGGCGTTCCGATCGTTGTCTTTTGTTATATCAGCTGTCGCTAGGTTACTGATCCAGTGTTTTAAATTATAAATGTTTTTGGTTGTTCAGTGCAATCTACAACATAAAACAAAGTATTTTCTAGTTTAGAAATTAGCTATCACTTTGTGGTTATCCATTTTATAATTAAATGAAACAATATATCTTAGTTACAACCACTGATTTATTTAGTGGTTGTAACTAAGATATATTGTTTCATTTAATTATAAAGTATTTTCTTTTCATTTATTTAAAATATCAAGTCACAATGTGTTTGCTTCTTTTGAAAAATTAAATTATTATTGTTATCTTCTTCTCCAATGAATATTAGGATATTTTAATTCTTAAATTTATTTCTTAAAATCTTTTTATATAACCTCTTTACTGGATACCTTATAAATTTTACTAAATACCCGTGAAGAGTTTACAGATAAATCATTCGTAGTATTTATATCACCATTTTTTACTATAGCAGATTTTCGACCGTTAAATTAGGTAAATATTTGATATTAAAAATTGAAAAAATTTCTATTTTTATTTCAAAAATATTTACTTAATTATAAACCGAATATTTGTACGTAATTTTTTATAGTAAACAGAATATAAATATATTTTTTGTGAAGCGATGCTGATAAAAATGCTTATGAATGCATTCATGCTTTTTCGCTTTATCAAAATGAATGTCATATATGTTTGGCTTAATTTTCATTATATTATCTGATAGGAACCTTATTTTTTTCACATTAGCTCCACACGGGAGGTCCTGAGAAAAATAATTCCTCTCAAGGCCAATTCAATCTTTGGGGATGCTGTGTGGAGGGTATTTTTATGAGGGTGTGGAATGAGGAGTTGATATGAGTCGGAAGGACAGTATGTCCAGGAGTGACGGACGTATGAATCCTCCTAGCACTGCGGTACAAGTCGGTGTTCCGAGAGAGTTCTGCTGGAGGAGGTCAAAAGGTCTCCTTTGGCAGAATGGCAGAAGTGTTGATTATCCAATAAATAGTTCCCGTGGCGGCGATACCCACGCTCGCCTCCCAAATTAAAAAGGCTTGATTTAAATTTTACAAAACAATTTTTTTAATACATAGTGCACCATTGGTAGTTAAATATCGAACAGATATCTATAGAAGTGCAATCTACGGCGATTTGAAATAAACCGATGTCATCAATTTTCGTGTAAGGCCTTTCAACTCCTAGGCCCCAGATAGGCCTACGCAAAAATGGTTTACCTGCATAAGAAGAATTTCGGTACCATTTTGATAATGATGGTTAATTTCCACAGATTCCACAGAAATTTTAGCAAAATAATTTATTTAGAAGTTTGTCTAATACTTAAAATTTATCCCAGATAACAGAACCAATGCTTAACAGTTGAATCTACATTAGCGTGTGTCGCTCTCCATAGAGAGAAAATATTGCCTTATTTTTAAACGCCCGGGGTCTCAAAAGTTGAGTATGATCTGTAGCTATTCGAAATTGGTGAAAACGTAAACATAAATGAAATTGGTGTTCACTATTATTAGCTCGCTAAAATGGCCGGATTTTGAAAAAAATTAGCTTTCGTGTTTCGGGAAAAAAATAAAATGAAGGGTCCATATTTTATATTTTGTAGCAAACTTAATTTTTATTCCATAACTGTTGTGTTCCAAAGAACGCAAAATATATATATTTTTTAAACATAGGTGATATGTTTGTTAAAAATATAAAAAGGGAAAATAACACTTTTTTTGGATAAAATCAATATACTAAACAATAGTTACACTAAATTTTTTTTAACAAAATACAACGAATAAAAATAATGGACGCTCAAAATTTAATGATAACATATTATAGCAACATTAATGATTGTAATTTTTTTAAATATTATTTTTTTTAAATTAAAAGTTTTTTTCTGATTTTCAATGCATTTTAGCGACCACAAGTATTTAAAAAATAATAATTATATGCAGTTCTCATTTTCTTTGAAAGACGGAACTTTTGAGATACCAGGCGTTTCTGAATTCCAAAGTTGAAATAATTGACACACCCTAATCTACAAAACTCTGCTTTTACTGAGTACAGACTTAGTGACTACAGACATAATTGTACAGTTTTAGTGACTAAAGACATAATTGGCTAAGGAAAGTCTAAAAGAGAAACTATTTTTTACCCGGAATGTAATGGTATTTTGACATTGAAACGAAAATTTGCAATGGGGAGTAATTGCAATGGTGCCTTCGCGTGCTCTTACTGTTAAAAGTTCCGTGTGGTCTTATTGTAAGAGTTCCCCGTGCTGAATTTCAACAGAATCTATGTTCCTCCTAGTTTTCCCACGTGCAAGCTTTCGGTGAGATTAGCATCAAACATTTCTTTCCGGAAACTGGAGGCGGTTGGTAATAGAATACTGCTTGAAAAGTGTTTTAATTTAAAAGTGTGTTAGGAATGCAATGGAGTTTTGTGTTAAAACTGCACAACATGAACCAAAATTATGGTTTGTTTTAAGATACATTCTGCAAATCAGCCCTTAGGGGATTGGCGGAGACACCATAATTGCGTTTTCTCCAAATTAAAATAGGAACTCTGTGAAAACATCTTTGATATGCACTCTTATTTAAAAATAATCCATTCCAGTTACTGACATTAACATAATATAAATATCTTTAAAGGTAAACAGGTATATTATGATGTACGCGTTTTTTTGTAAAATTTCATCAGTATATAATCTATCGCCGTTAAAACCAAAAAAAAAAACATTTCTTGTGGCATCCGTCTCATCGGCAAACTCGTTTGTGTTTATTTATATTCCATGAAAAAATATTGTTTAAAAGTACGTATGCGATGATAGAATGATAAAAGAAATTATTTTCTATTGGAAACAAATAATATTATTAAAAATATATCAACAAATTTTTTAATATATTAAAAAATCTTTTCAACTTTTTTCAACATGATTTATTTGTGACCGTAACTGGTTTCAGCTTGTTAAGGCCATCTTCAGACTGGCACAATTGTTTCTTAAACCGCATTTTAAACAAATATTATTTTTTTCTAAAAACGCAAAGAAATTATGCTTACTAACTAGAAATAACCAAATAACTAGAAATTCAATCGTCAAAGACGACATAGTAACAAATATAAGAAAATCCACATAATTTTAATACAATCCTTGTATACCACCTCCGTTAACCCCCCCCCCCCCCTTCCCATATGTTAAGTACATTAACCGTAAATTTAAGAAACAGTTATACCTATCTTAACAGGCTGAAACCGGTTATGGTTACAAATACTTTAAGTGGAAAAATGTTAATATTTTTAAATACATTATTACGATCGAATTCCACATCGAATTGTCAGAATAAAATTATAAATATGAAAAAGTACTATTTTTTTATTGATTTTTTGTATACTATTCTTATACTCTTATTAATATAAAACTTAATTTTCTAGAGGAAACAAGACAGTCCATATTGTCAAACCTTGCGTGTAGTGTGAAATAGACAATAATATTCCACCCCTAGTTTAAAACCAGAAAAAGAGTGTGGGATTGTAACCCAGTAAAGAATCACATCACAAAAAATAATCCTTTTAAATTCCATCAAGAAAAATGATTTCTTATCCAAGAGGCCGAGAAATGTCATTATTTAGAACGTGGTATGTATTTCAATCCCCTTATTGAAGTATAGACAAGAGCGAGTAACGTGATATTGAAATGGGATGTAAGGAAAAAGAAATCATAGGTGCTGTTGTTTACTCTTTCCCCGTTTTTTCCCGAACAATGGCTGAATATTTCGCTAAGTTTATGTATCCTGATATTCCAGATATTACGTTCTCGAGTTTCAAATTATCAAAGTAAACAGGGGCGCAGAAGGTCCCGATTAAAAATAATATGACGCAAGCGTTTGCTTTTCACTCGGGGAAGAGGACTTACAGCTTTGAAATTTTGTCAAAGATCTGTAAATGCCTCGCTTCTAGAATCTTTGCTTTATCTCAGACAACACAATACTCGTATATCAATATTATTCACAAATACCCGTTTCAAGTTTGTAATTTAAAGTTTAATAAAGGCCACTTCCAAAGACAAACTTAATTAAATAATTATTAATTTATTTTTGTTTCTAAATAACGGAAACAATGTTTAAAAATAACATATTTCGTGGATAAACCAAGAAAAAAGTCTTAGAATTTCGCTAAGAAAATAAATTTCCTTTGGTCATTTCGTAATATTTATAAGACCAGGACTTCGAGCATCTGCTTTTGCGTTTTCATTATAATTTTTTTTTAAATATTGATTGTCGTATAAATAAAGGCTTTTTGAGAACAACTGCATACTTAACTCAAGTTCACGAAAAATGGTCTGTTAGACAAAACAGAACTAGAGCGACCAATCATCTGATAATAATAAAAATTCTAACGTCATGTTTCATTTAATAACTTTGTTTTACAGTATTTATTTTATTTCGTTTGTGATTGACTAATATACATACTACCTAATGAGCTTAATCTTTTACAAATTATAAATAATTGCTAAGTTATAATTTATATGAATACAGTGATGATGTTAGTAACAAATACCGCTACAAATTTACACGTGACTACAGTGTATAAAACATATTACGTCATTACCCTCAGATGGTATGGGTATATAGAAGCGAATGTGAAGGAGTGTAAGGAGAATATATAACCCAAATGTGAATGGTAGAAGATGTCGGGGATGCCCGAGGAAGACATAGCACGATCAAGTGTATCAGATACTTGAGTCGGGACAATAGAAGAGTATGTATAAGACGATGTATGAACGAGAATGAGGTGCGAATAAGTGTGTGATAAAACCGAGGTGTTTGGCAGTTTGTCCCCTCTGCTTACCCCTGCGATGGAACGACGCAATGGTTAGTTAGTTAGTTATGTCATTAAAGAAATAGATTTTAATTAATTTCACTTCCTTTTTAAAAAATTCTGAATTTTAGACATTCGACAATTATACATAAAAACAATTCTCATATACATATGGAAAAAGGATTTGGTAAAAAAAAAACACAACAAAAAATTAACACCCGTAAGGATCCTTAAACTGAAACCAAACTAAAACTGTTTGTTGCTATGGTTACAACCATAAATAAACCAGTTACAACTGCGCGTTGCAATGGTTGCCAGCCAAACTTCTCTCATGCGCATGTCAATTTTAAGATTTCAGTCATTATCTCAGTTTGTTTCACCATAGACGACGAACATTTCAGCTGTCACCTCGAAAACTGACAACAAGACTGACGTAACTTTGGCAACCAGAAACTGATGCGTCGCCGTCCACGTAAATTAGCACGAACACGTCGCTGCTTGCGTTGCCATTGACAAGGGGTTTTTGAGAAATTGTATAGTGTGCGGGCCATCATATTGACATACACAGGATAGCGAGTTTAGTTACACAATGGTTTTTTTTCAGTTGCCTCGTCAGCGGATGCACTTACTCGTCACACCTAAAATGCATTATTCCTTCCACGAAAATAGCTTTCGCCGAGCGACAGTTCTCTTATATATTGCTCCCAAAATGTAAACTCTGTATTGACATCAGAAAATCAAAAACTTATAATCTTTATGTCATAGATTTTTGTTTTGTTTGTTTTGTTTTTGTTGTGTTTATTTAGATGTATGCAAATTTTTTCATACATGTAGTAAGAAAATATGAAAATACAATATAAGAAATACAGCTTACGAAATACAATTTAAGAAATCAATTGAAATACCATTTACGAACTACTATTTAAGAAATACAATACATATTTGTAACCAAATCAAAGATTATTTTTAACATATGTTGAAGCGTTAAGTATTCAAAATTGGTTATTTATAATTGGAAGGAACTAGGTTAAATAATGTCTGACATCATTAAATTAAGTTTATTTGCTTTATTATTCAGTTTTTTCATTTAATTTTATCTTATTAATTATTAGTCTACAATACGGTTGGTTTATTCTTGCGCAATCTACTTAACTGGAGAACCAGTTAAAGTATTACCTATTATACAAATACATTACCAAAACAATATATAAACAAATTAACATGTAATACATTTATATAATTATATATTCAAAATTCGACTATTATAATACAGGCCTGTGTCTAGTAAAAACATTTTACGAATAAAGGAAAAAAAAACTTTACTAATGGATACAGGGAAATATATTTTTAATTCGTGTTAAGCAAAGTTGTAACATCATTTTAAGCCCAACCAAATGCTTTTTTAAATAATTATTTTTTAAATTTATATTTTATCATATTTACAAAGTTGACAGGAAATTTATTATTTTTATTTCGATTTTATCACTAATTCACAAATAATTTCCAAAGTTTTCTCTGTAATGAAAAATCGAACTCTTGAAAGGCCTGTGTTTTATAAATTAAAACACAATAATATCTTAATATCTTAATGTTATCTTTAGTAATGAAATTTTAAGCATAAAAAAACATTTTATTTTCTTGGTTGTTTCTTGTAGAAATAAAACCAGATAATATTTTAATTTTTTTATTTTTCCTAGTCCCATATTTTATTTTTCTCCTAGGTTTGTAGTCGATATTAGGTATTCGAGATATGTAGGTAATAGTATAACGTATTCAGTTGCCTTGCTCAAGCAATCCCAGAGCGGTGTTAACTGTAATGGCACGCCATTTGTTCCCAGGCACAGAAAGGTACAGCACCATGAATTATATCTCGAATCATTCTCCAGACGATACGAATGTAATTGAAAAGCCTTCGAATTATTTTCGCAAAACTAAAGCCTTAAACTTATTTGCAAACTAATGATATATTAATATTAAACTTAAGGGATGAAGTTTTTCGGTAGCCCAACAGTGGTACTAGATAATTTCCGTGAGAAATAATATTAAAAATTCAGGACGGTTCGCAATAAAGTAATTAGGAACCTCGTTAAATAAGATTCACTGAAACATTTTGATATTTAGTTCTGAAGAGATAATTTTACAAATTTTAATAGAAAACTAATATTTTTGTTTTCCTAGAGAAAATTACTAAAAATACATTTATCTTATTTTCATTACGATTAAAATCTCAAAGATTTTTAATATAAATTCATCTTGTTCATTTCCATTTTACGCTATGAATTTATTTCCTAGAGCTTATGATTACGAAATTTAGACGAAGTATTTTAATATTTATTTGGCTTGGAGGTTGAAATAGGGATGATAAAGTATAGTTGGCAATGAAAGTAGTAAGTAATAGTACACAGGTAGTTGTATGTATATTACATTTTAATTCATTCACGACACAATAAGTAAGCTTAGGATTTTAGAGTAAGTAAATAAATGAAACAAATTCCTTTGTGTTAACCACTATATAATCACATGTTTTAATATCTACATGTTTCAAAACAGGTGATTTCTTCGTCGGGATATTCATCGGTTTTAAAACATGTAGATATTATGAGGTGTGTAAAAGCAAAGGCGGCAATCTCCATTCAGGCCAGGTTGCTATGTTTGCTCTTGAAATGACGTGGAGATTGCTATCTTTGATTTTATGTATAAAATTACATAAATATATTGTACGTAAATATATTCGTGTATACAATAAGTGTATGTAATTTTATAAGTAAAAGCAAAAACAGCAAACTGATGTCATTTCAAAAACAAACATAACAAACAATCTGGCCAAAATGGAGATTGCTGCCTTTGCTTTTACACACCTCTTATAATATGTGATTATATAGTATTTTACACAAAGTAATTTGTTTAATTTATTTTGTGTTTATTTATTTATGATTTCTTTTCATTATTATTTAATAATTTATATACATACATTTTTTTAAAGATTTTTCTTGTACAAAATATAAACGCAATTGAAACACAACAGAGTAATAACTACATGTATAATATATGAAACGTTTCATCTTCCTAATTTTGTGCACATATTTTATTATTTAAAGGTGTACTCCCATAAAAAGCTATAAGCAGGAGAACAGTGTTATTTATTTGGATATAGAGAATTGTTTTCTATAGCTGCTATTGTTTTTAATAGATAGTTTTAATTTTAATATTATATACCTAGTATGTTTGCGGCACCTTCCAAAGTGATAGATACTTGTAATCGCGCTCGAGAAAGACCACCATTCACAATCGAAATGTTGCTGGAAATGGCTTTAACCGTTTAGCCGTGTTTGGTGACCAGATCTGAATAGCTAGGTAGGTACTTTCCACTTTCTTCTCCGCATCTCGTACTCCTCCCTATCACCTTCAGCGTCATAACATACCCCGATTGGGGATACCAAGGTCTTACTGGGTGACTGCTGTAATCACAGAAATCTGTTATTTTTAATATAATTAATGAAGCAAAAAATGAATGAAATAATCAATTTTTTTTCGACGAACCCATTGTGAAGATGGCCCAAGCATGGTGAAATCAGTTTGGTCCCAAATAAGTCAACAAAAATAATTAACACGCTATTTAAGTAATTCAGCTACACATTTTTAGTTCCACCATAATTGTGTATTTACTGTGATATCTTCATGTACATCATACATGACTAGTCATAAAAAATTACAATACACTGGTATCAAACAAACATTTGTATGTAGATGGATATAGACAAAATCGAGATAATTTAAAAAAACTAGGTATAAAACGTAATTTAGTTCTGTAGATCCATGTCGTTAATTCATATTCCTTTTCCTTAAAAAAATAATCCTGCCTATGAAATAGATACATCTTAGCGTTTTTCATGAAGCTATAATAAAATTTATACTTCTAGTCAAAGTCAATGGGGTCATTTGTCTGAGAGTATTTTCAAATTGAGCAGAAATCTAGACAAGACTACCACTTAAGATATTGTAATAAATAACGTCGTGCGGTTTTATTATTATCACAAGAAAATCTGTAGCTAAATAAAGACGTACCTACTCATCAAAGAAATATAAATGTTAATAATTTTTTTTTTTTTTAATTAGATAACCAATTTAACATTTGAAGAGGGGGTTGGTTGTTCGCAGTCAGGAGGCTCTAAAAAACGAGGAAAGACATATGTTGTTGTAAATTTTAACACTTTTTAACGTTGCTTAATAATGGCTTTAGCCGTGTTTAGTGACTAGATCTGAATAGCCAGGTACTTTCCCACCTTCCTCTTCCCCATCTCCTTCCCTTCCCCACTTACCTTCAGCCTCACAACATACTCCAATTGGGGATGCCATAGTCTCACTATCTCCAGAAGGGAGAAGGTGGGACTCTTGTGAGGTTTCTCTATAAAAAAAAAACTCTTCTCTAATTTTTCTGTTTGTTTTAAAATAATGATTTTTAAAGCTGCTGTAGCGTTTATCTCAAAACTGTGTTTTTAAAGTCGGGGAGCAAGATTTCTTGTAAATGGCTAAACAGAAGTTTCAAATTTTTACACAAGCTTTATAAAAAAAAAATTTAAGTAATTGAACGAAATTTTTTTCCTTACCATAAACAATTTAAGGCCAAAATCTTGATCAAAAGTCATTTATATTTTTTTTTAAAAGCCACCATTTTGTATAAAAATAAAATTTGGCTTATTCCTTACTTTCAAATACTAGCTCAAACGTTATGTTAAAAAAATCTTTTTTATTTCTTTGATTTTAGATGATTTAATCCAGAGTAAACTCCAGAGGCCCTAGCACGCTTGCCCTATAACGATCGATAGGATGACTATCGATAACTTCTCATCGTTCCCTAGCATGACTACAGATCGTCAACGAATAAGTGACAGTTCACAATGACTAAGTGTCCTTAACATATTCGACATCAACTGTTGTTTGTACGTTAGCGATGTGCAGTTGTCCTAGGGAACGATGAGAAGTTACCGATAGTTATCCTATCGATCGTTATAGAGCGAGCGTGCTAGGGCCTCAGATCACCGTAAAATACATTTTTTTTAAAGGACCTACCCGAGATCGGCTACGGCAGCTTTAAAAATATTTTTTTAAAACAACAAAAAATAACATTGAAATAAAGTTAAAGGTTACAACATGTATTTTTAAGTAAATAAATTAAAACCTCTTTCAAAGAAAAATTCTTCAAAAATTGATTTTTTATCGTCCTGACTGCGCATAATTACAAATAAAAATCTGAAAATGTATAGGATTTGAACATTTCCTTAGTCCTCCTCGCTAGAAGATCATGTGCCGAGGAAAAACTTTTGAGAAACAGATGGCTTGCGGTAGATTCTTGGAATGCACGATCTCTTAACAACAAGTTAGAGGAGTTGGATGATATTTTCAAGGATCAAAAACTCCATCACAGAAAACTGACACGAAAACAGAAACTATTATTCGATTAAGAAACTTCAAGCTCTAGGGTATGTTATTCTGGAGAAGGCTCGACCTAGGGCTACTGAACACTCTTACAATATCTCGCACTCAGGCCATGGAGGTGTCCAACTTGTTTATAAATATATTTTTTTAAATTAATTTAATAATAAAATTATTAAATTTACCCATTTATTGATTGTAAAAAAAACCTATAAATATTAAATAAATAAATAAAATAACCCGCCTTTGTTTGTTGATCAGTTGGGACTCTTGTGCGATATGCACATTAAAAAAACTATAATATTGATGAATTCAACATAACAAAAAAAACATGTAATTTTACCTAAACTCAATCGAAAATCTGAAACAGAAAAATCAGAAAAGGTCGGGTCACATTTTGGACATCTGGGTTTCAGATTTTCAATGGAGTTACGCTAATATTGTCTTCATTAATTAAAATATTACAATTTGAGTTTTAACTAATTAAGTTAAAAATAACTAAAAAGTTTTTTTTAGTTTCTTTCTTCAGTCATAAAATTATACTATAGAATTATTTGTAAACTTACCGCATTACAAAGTGGTTGTAGGTCTAAAGATGAGCCTTTTCCAGGTGCCAATTATCAACCATCCTAAACAAATTGGGATAAGATAGATTAGGTTAGGTTAGGAAGAAACTCCCGTATGAAGGTAATCATAATTTTACTTTAAGAGGGTATTGCCAGAGAATACCGGAAATAAGTCCCTTTTATTGACAAAAACACCTCAGTTATTCTATTTATTTAAGATCTTACAAACTAAAATATTTAAAAAATTTTTTACACACTTATTTAGTTCAGTCATTATTATTGAAAAATCATAAATACTTATAATCAAAAAATACTTACAAGAAGTACGCGATATTTAATAATTTATCATCGCGCGTTTTGAGCATTTTTATTGCTTACTTAAATGTAGGTATATGTATATTTAAATCAAGTTTTGAATGAAGTAAATCGATTCAAAATTTTAATTTAAAAAATTTGATAAGGAAATATTCGATATTTCTCATTGGAACCTCCCTGTACAGTTGCAAGCATTTTTAAACTTTTATTCTCAGCCGCTGGTCAATCATTCTTAAGCTCTTAATTCATAATTTGCAGGGATTAGTTTTAATTCAATGCACAAAGATTTTTATTCACAGAATTAATTTGATTAAAAATATAAAGTTAGTAAAAGCAAAATGTAGTTGGTACTAACCTAATTCGTGATTAACTAGGTACATTGTTATTTGGAGTGAAGTCGGAGGAAAAATGTCTCTGTGCTTGTCACGTCGTGTTAAACACAACATAACAGATTAAAATATTGTTCAGATTAAAAAGATGATGTTTTGATACTATTAAGTTCTAGTGGTCTATTCTATATCGCTTCGCCTGAGGGTCGTCTCGGGGCGGTAACTCCCTGTGAAGGGTCTTTGGGGCAATCGGCTTATAGCCTGTAAGTAGCCTGCACCAAAATGCAAAGCAGGCAGGATGATAAACTAACTAAACTCGAGGGATCCTCACTCACCTGCAGAGACCGATGAAGTTAAGGCCATTGGGAATATTTTGATGGAGAGGAATAAAACATTTAGCAAGAATATTATATTATTTGAGTGGTATTAATGTTTGAAAGCTATATAAACCCACGAAGTCTTAGTGTTCACGATCTTGGATGAAGATGTTAAATTGACATTTATATCCTGAATTTCCGGAGTGAAGCGATTTATTTGAAAACAGATATAGAGGCTGTGAGTGTGCCATACTTGCACAAGTATAAACTGATCTGACTAAGTCACCATTTAACTAACTATAATGACAAGTGATCAAATTATAAACCAAAAGAATTATTGACGGAGAAATTTCGAAATAAAAAAATTCACTTAGTGAAATGTAACACATTCAACAAGATTTTATTTATTTTAATGACACCGAATTTTTTGATGTCGTAAGATTTAATTTTTGCAAGTAATTTTTCTTTGTGTAACTTTTTAAGTTTGTGTTTTATGTCAATTTTCATCTTATACTGGACGTAAGTTATGAGTGAAGAAACAATATTAAACATTAGATATGAAATTAAACAATTTTTTCACTTTGTTCCACTTGTTTATTTACACCAGGACCGGTTTCGTCCTACTACGGACATTTTCAGACTGGTAGTTGAAATTCTTATGCTACGGAATTTATACAAACTTAGGCAGGGGCGCACAACATTGTCTCTATATGATGAATGTTTCTATTTTGTTAATTTAAGGTTTTTATCAGTTATTTTGTTAAGTTAAGATACATATAGATAATTATAAAGTTTATTATTAAAATTATGAATGATGATACATAGTAAAAGGTTATTTGTAATTGACATGAATCTAAATGAATTTATATAATTGAAAAGGTTTGTGATCACTGATATTTTATTTTGGTAATGTTGGGATATTCCCTCCTTGTTGCTTAGGGCTTAATTAACAAATATTGATAGCACTATGGTAATTATTGTTATTAGGGTTCTCCATACATTTGGGTTATCACATTTTTTAATTACATACTTAAATTACACCACTGCTCTCTGAAGTAAAATTATTCTAACTGAATTATAATGGATATATTAATGGTGATTGAGCATTATGTTCCAACTGTTTATTCATGACATATTTAAGATCAATTTTCTTTGTTAGGCGATTAATTTCTAGTGACTCTAATCTATCTAATTTTGCTCTTTTGTTATTATTAAACAAGTTAATATTAAACATGACATAAAATAAAGTTATTTGTACGATTATTAGACCTTTAACAAATCAATATATGCCTTGATTGATTCACAAACAAATAGGTGAAAGTGACTGCTCTGATCTGTGTAATATAGAGATGTCACAATGCACAGTGCATTATTGTAATATGCATTTTGTACATAATGTATGATAGTACGACAGTTAGTAGACATTAAAATTTAACGACTCCGGTCAATCAGTGCTGTATTTGTCACGAAACATCAAAAGCCGTGTGCCATAAATATAAGTCAACAAATGACGTGTAATGTCTTCATAAAACTTGTGATATCTTATTTTCTATTGTTATATATGGCTTTGTCTTTGCATTTAAATGTTTAAAATAGTCGAGTCTCGTAAGTCTCATTCCGCTATAAATATATGTCAATAAATGATAGCTAATGTCCTCGTAAAACTCGTGCTACTTTATTTTCTGTTATGGTCAGACATATGACATAAAGGGTTTTTGAAATAAAGAATACCGAGATTTGTCTTTGCATTTTAATGTTTACAATATATTTTAGTTCAAATTTTTAAAATATTAATCTTAAACAGAAACATTTCCAAATAAATCTTTAATCTGACAAATTTTATAACTAACGTGATTTAAAACTAACTATATTTTCTAGACTTATGGTAAAAACAATAGTACAAGTTATTTACAGATCGTAAGAACAACATAGCGTTAACAATTGGACAGGTTGTCCCAAACTTATAATGATGCAGATTTGTTATTTAAAAGCTTACACAGAAATAGGGAAGAAATTCAGATTTTAATTTTAATACTGTTACTAGCGGTTTACCCAGCTTCGCTCTACTTTCAAACCTCTTTTTTCTCATTATAAAACACTGTTGAAATAAAACAAATATAATATAATGGAGCTCCATTGAACAACTACAAACGAATTAAAAAAACCTTTGAAAATATGAAAAATACTCCACTGAAAGTAAACTGCAATTGAAAGTAAAATTCATGTTCGAAGCTGCATATCTATTATGAGGTGATTTAACGATATGAAAAGAGCATGAAAATTCCAGACAGAAAACTTTGTGTGACGTCACCATTTTTGAGTTTGTTTATTTCTGTTTGAGCACACATAATTTAATGATACTTTTTGGTAATTGAGTATTAAAACATTTAATTAAATTATTCATTTGTGTCCACGGAAAAGCTATATATGGATAACACGTCACACAGATTTGAGGAAGGCGTGATTAAGAATCTAACTTTCGTAATGCCTTCACTACATTTACTCTCAGCTGGAACATCTTCAATTAG
The DNA here is from genome assembly GCA_951813805.1 of Limnephilus auricula. NCBI lineage: Eukaryota > Metazoa > Arthropoda > Insecta > Trichoptera > Limnephilidae > Limnephilus > Limnephilus auricula. Next base: position 7,731,393 of record OX638402.1, on the reverse strand, counting down.
ACCTCTAATTAATAAAAAAATTGCGGGGGTGGTAATAGTCACAATCTTATATCATTTATTCGAGGGAAAGATTATCGCACGTGCGGAAGTGGACAGGCTATATGAACTATCGAGAAACGAAAATATGCGAGAAACAATGATTAAAATGCCTTTATTCGTGTTTTTCGTTACCAGATCTGATTATTCAGGTGTTTTAAAACCCTCCTCGTCTTCATCTCAGAATGGAAGACACTCCCAGTATCGACTTGGTGAAAGCCCAACATTAAAAAATGAAACGTTTCTTGAAATGACTTAAGCCGCGTTTTGTAAATTTTCAGTTCTTTCTCCCAGCTTACTCCCTTTGCATCTTCTTCCTCTTAACCAATTCTTTTAGCCTCACAAAAAATATTTATGGCATAATGTCTACATTGTGATTGGTTTATTTAGGTAAAAATCATGTCCCATTTACAAGTGTGTTAGAAAGTCAAGGTTTGTGGGGGTTGTTGTGTCGGGGGTTGCCATGGTTAAGATAGTTTCTATCCTAATCAAATATCTAATCTATCCTTTGTCTATACTTACATCGCATATATATACATAAATATTGTTCTTTTATTTTTCTTGATTATTTCTCAGGTTAATTTCATGAATTTGTATAGATAAAGCATTGTGTCATTATGAAGCTGTAGAATATATATCAAATTTGGGAATATTGTCGCCAAATACTGATTGAAAATAATCTGTGAGATTTGCCGCCATCTGATTAAGATTTTGGTTAAGATTCACGTGGTTAAGATTGTCACAGACGTTTATTGTTCGTGTGAGACCAAAATCGAGTGGTGTCTGTTATTAAGACTGTGAGTAAGACTTGCATGCTGTTGAAAAACTCTGTATGCAGGGACATTGGTCGTTCTTAACTAATTGAACATGTCTTCATTCTAAAAAAAGGATAGTCTTAACGTGTTCAATAAAGAAGGTAAACAATATGTTTTCTTAAAACGCCGTTGGAATGTTGTGGATGCCCTCCAATGTTAGAAATAAGTTAAGTTGGTTAAAGAACGATTGTAACGCTTATAAACCAACTGCATAAATGCTTGCAACTGCACAGGGAGGTGCTGATGAGAAAGATTGATTATTACCCGTATCAATTTTTTCACATTAAACATTTAATATCGACTTATTTCATTAAAAACTTGCTTTAATCCGTTTAATCACAGGAGACCATATTTGTCCTAGCTCACATAGGTCTCACAGAAATCGTTGTTTCTCCCTTACTATCATAGTCAGAAATGTGATCTAAACGATATTGGAAAGATAATATAACAAACTGTGTATTCAAATCTAAAATAAAACCATAAAAAAATTAAAATTTACCCCTTTCTGAAACCAAAGTTTCCGATAGCAAGTTAAAAAAAAATTATGGAATTTTGTGAATTTTTTAAGATTTTTTTTACATGAAACGAAAAACAGTGAGGTGACAGTAAGGTTTATAATTCATTTATCTAATGAAATAAGTATGTGTTTTATTTTTTTTTCATTATCAGTAATTTTAGTTAGAAAAAAAAAGTAAAGTGAGCCATTTTTAACACTTTTTAAACATTTTTCGCAAAAGTAATAATTATTTAAAAAAATACATGGTAATTTTTAATATAGAAATTTGAAAGCCTATTTCATCACCTTTCGAAAACAGTTTTTAGTTTTCGAATACGTTAACAAATGTTCCATTTATTTGGATTTTATTGCAAAGCGGGAATATTTTTAGCCTCTGACAAAATACTCCAATTTTTTTAAGGGTTAATATATACCTACATTAAAGTAAGCAAAAGCGTGTTCAAAATGCACCATGATAAATTATTAAATATCGTGTACTTCTGGTAAGTATTTTTTGATCATAATTTTTTATGATTTTCAATAATATCTAAACACAATAAAAATAAGTGTGAAAATAAATATAAAAACTGACGTATTTTCGTCACAAAACACGTTCTCGGATTTATTTTTTAATGATTTTATTTTAACTAAAATTGAAATTCTGAAAAATGCGTTTACTAGATTATGTAGGTATTGATTTATTTTGTTGTATGATTTGAAATTTGTGTTGTATAATAAATAAAATTTGTCGTTTGAAAATTAAACAAAACTGCCAACGACCAACGGTATAACCTTAGTATGTTAAATATTGTCTTAGTTTTTTAAAACTTAAAAAATGCGTTTACCAGATAAAATAACAATCTTTCAAAATCAATTTATGTTGTTTCTTTAAAAAAAGTCTATTCTCTCGTATTACCCTCTTAAGTTAAGACGGCACATGGTAGAGATGAACCTTTATAAAGGGTAAAGCGATCTCACTCAGCTCTCAGCAGATCATCGATCATCAGCTAGACAACAGTTCGCCATAGGTAATCGTAATTGTTGCTTAAATCAGAATTGTCAATAAATAAACTACTAGAGCACAATTGCACAAGTGTACTCAGTTACCTCTCTGGTATAAAAGAATGAAATAATATTTTTGTATGTTAAACGCTTACGGCCTTACTAAAAAAAAAACACTCCGCGGCCGTTAAACGGTGTTTCTGTAGCACGTTGTGTAAAGTCTGTACATTTCGTTTTTCAAATTCTTACTAAACAAAATATATGGTTTTGATCTGACAACGTCGCCATTTTACCAGCCTTACTAATAAACTTTCTGAAAATTTTGTACAATGGTCAAACAACCATGTATGAAGAATCCTTACTAATTAAGAACTGACAAAAAATTGTTCATGGAAAGATATGTACATTGCTTACACGGCCGAGGAGGGTAGTTTATCTGTTGTATATATTTGTTCCATTTGTAATTTTCAACGAATTTCGAATTTTTTTTTTAATGTCCTATATATTTATTATTTTTTGAGATGTTGTAAAAACAAATACCATTTTAGAACCAAAATTTAATTACCTTTAAGATTTTCATATCTAAAATATACTTAAATGTTTAAAAACTGTAGTATTTTAAGATTCAAACATCAAGTTGGAAAAAAAAACTCACTTACCCCAAACACTTTCTATTAAAACATTGAAATATTTGGAAAAATTCAAAATTCAAAAAACACAGTCCTTTTATTTAATGATTTTAAAATAAATCTGTCACCTCACTTTTTACTCCTTCAAACAATAAAAAAATGTAAAAAAATCTTGAAATTCGCTTTTCATATCCAAAAATTTACAATAAAAAAACACACGTTTGAATACATTGCTTGCACATCTTAAGGCATTAATTTCTTTGATACGTTTACTAAAATATGTATTAGACATTTTAGTCACCAAAAAACATCACTTTCAAGAATTTATAATAAAATAAAGATCTTAAAATGCAAATTATTTCTGAACATAACCTATGAACCATTTTCTGACAGCTTAATTTAGAACACGCGATTTTAGTGCCACAATTTGACTTAAACTAACGAAAAACAACACAAATTAATAGTAAATATATTGATTACATGAATATAAGTGCGAATTAGTCATAAATATTCAAATCATTAACGAAAACATCATATTAATCACATACAAAATCGCGACCGACTAACTTCTGCATTGGCGGCTATTTTTTTCAGCGGTAAAGCAATGCGCAGGCGCATCAATCACACCACCTAGCGGATTATTATGAAAACTCCAATTTACAAGTGAAATTTCCAGCGTTGCCACATTTAAAACACCGTTTAACGGCCGCGGAGTGTTTTTTTTTTAGTAAGGCCGTTAGCATTTACCTACAGACGCAAATTTTCAAGAAAAGCCTTTTACCAAATAGAGAGTATTTGAGTGCCGCACCGAAGTGATGCAATTTTATGGGTTTAAAATAAAACATCCACAAGGTGAGAGAAACGAGAATGTCAGGTCCCCGAAGGAAAGGGAAGAGACTAAAGCAATACGGCCACAAGAGGAAAACACGATTTTATTCCAAAAGAGATAAACCTTCGTTCGCTTCCGGCATTTATATTAAATTTTAAAAAGAAAAGACAGTCACTCTTCCCCGATACAAATAACATGACTCATTTTATTTCTCCGTTCCGTTTCAGAGTATTAATTGTAACGTTATTATTTGTTCGTCTCTTTTCCTTGTTATCGGGAGTAATACGATTTAACCAGGTTTACTGCCGCTTCTTTTATTGCCGCTGGGGAAACAATTATTATTTTTTATAGTGACGGAACCGTTAAATTCTAGTGTAATCCAATTGGCTTACAATCTATAAATTGGGGTTAGTTTATTGCTTCGTGCGTTTAAGTTCGAGTTGTCTTTTTTATATTGATATATGGGTGGATTAGTAAGAATATAAATTCTACCCCCTAATGTGACGCATAATACGTTGCCACTAATGCCACTTTAGCAAAGCCCCATTTACAGGCTAATGTGAAAAGGAAACTAATATGTTACAATTAAGTGAAGTGTTCAAGTAGTTTATATAGGGCCGGTATATCAGTTGGTCTAAAGCTCGGCTTTGACGGAATGTGGAGCTCAGCATGGCTTAGCACACAATCCGTATGACCAATTTTAAACTATGTTATTATATTATTTTTTAGTCTATGATAATTTTAGTAATTTCCATGCCGAACCAATATATTTATGTAAGTATCTATGGACGCTATGGTTATTATCAAACAACCAAACGTCAAACGATGTCGAAATCGTCATCACTCGAAGAAAGTTCGAATTCCATGTTGATAGGTAAACTTATTCCTCCAATGTAATTTATTGCGTCCGTACGTAGCAAATCGAAACCGAAGCAATGTGAAATGTGACAGATGACAGATGTATTTTTGCCAATAGCGCTACAGCGTCTAGCAAAGGAACTATTATGCGGCTTACCACGGCTTAAGCGGCCGATTTCGGCGGTTTAAGTTGAGCGAGGAATGTGCTCCTTAGCAAAGACTGATATACCAGTCCATAATGTATTATTTGAATTCATTTTTGTTTTGCTGTTTTTTTTCTTACTTTTAAAATGGTTGACGTTACATTATGATGATTATCATTGAAACTTTCTGTTAAATAGTATAAGACATAGTAAAAAATCAACCTGTAAAAAAAACATTTTTTTACAGTAATAAATCTTTTTAAAAATATTTTTTACAACTTAAAAAAATTACCGTGGATTGATTCTTTTCGTTTCGTTCATTCATTCCAACATTTTACAACACATAATTATTTGATTCACTTGATTGTGCCAGGCCTTCCTCGGGTGACGCGCCCGCCCGCCCGCCAGAAACAGACCTATGCTTTATACACGGTGGTAAGAAATTGACTTGATTTCTTTTAAGCAGTGATTCCTGACATTATTTTGAGCTAAAAAAGTAAATGAAATTATGGTCTCCAGTGATATACATATTTTTTTAAACATAAATATTTTTTTAAATATAAAAAAAATTCTAAATCTGTAGGTATTGAACAGTCGGGATCGGGGTGAGGGGTTAATCGGTTACTCGGCGGAGTGGCCGGTGATAACATGTGGAAGAATTGAAAATGAAAGAAATAAAAGAAATACAGCTGGTTTAAAAAAAAATAAAGATAAAACCCACTGGAGACGAAAATTTCAATTACATGTAACTGCAAATAATGTTTGGAATCATCGGTTTAAGTAAATCAACAAACTACGTATTTTAAGGCTTGGTAGTAAACGTTCAAAAAGAAGAAGAAGATGGTTTGAAAAAGAAATATATGAATTAGACAAACTGCTTTCGCACTTTAGCGCGTTAATGTTAAAAAAAACTATAATAATTAAGCGAATATTGTAAAAATATTTACTAAAACACGACTCGCTTTAATAGAGCAAACGTCTCTCAATGCTTGCTTAAGTCGCATTTAAAGGAACCCTGTTTTTTAATACCTATAACATTTTAAATAACAAAACAAAATGTGCTTTTAATCATCATATGTATAAAACAAAGTCGGGTTAGTTACACCATAACTCAAGAAGGGCTGGACCGATTTTTATGATCTTTGATTTGTTGGATTCGTCTCCGTCCTGAATATCAGAATAACAAGCTCTGGCATTATGAAATTTGCATTAAAAAAATTGAAATAAGTCAAACGGGAGATGTTTGAAAAAATGGCTGTATTTTATTATATTGGAAAAACGACTCATGGGGGAGGGGAATCCGTGAGGGGTGGAGGGGAATTAAGGAGGGGGGTTCACGGCAGGGGATGCGTGAGGGCGGGTCGCGAGAAGGGGAACAGCGGGAGAGGGGAGGGGGAAGGAGGAAGGTGAAAGTGGAACTCGGGAGGGGAAGGAGACGCGAGAGGGAAAGAGGAGGACGGGGACGAGTAGGAAAGGACGTGCAGGGGGAAACAGTTTCTTTATTTAAGTTGCATTTCAACGCATGCCAGGTCAGCTAGTAAAATATATTAACTTAAAAAATAACACGTATTTTTTATAAATTTAAAAACTTGAAGTGTTCAAGAGAAATATTTTATAAATCGGTAGAAATTCTGAAGATTAGATTTTATTGATTAGATTTCCTTTAAATGCTACTTTATGATTCTGACAGTGAAAGACCAGCATAAAAAAGCTTTGACATTTTATAACTCAAGGGTTTTCTCATTAACATCAATCATTATTACTCTCGGAGAGTCAGTCAAAAATATCAGGGGAGATATCTGAATCTTGTGGGGGATAACTAACATGTTATTGATGACACAGTTCGATCAACCATGTGACACAATATTTGTCAAGTTACTTATCGAATCGTATGTACTTATAGTGTAAAAATGGTATACGAATTACTATTTTACTTCCGGAGCTTCGCACACAGTCAGTACGATTTGTTCTTCGTCCACGACATCTTTATAAATGAGTGTTTTTTAATACAAACCTAACAATTTTTATTATTCAGCAGTTTACTATCGCAAAATTGTAAAAATCAGCAATAAAAAAATAAATTAAATCAAACAATATAAATTTCTAAAAACCACTGATTTTTAATTAATGCCGACCGGTTTCGGAACAACCGTTCCTTTCTCAGGGCAAACATATTATAATGATTTGACAATTGTTCTCATGTAAATGCGAACATCTGTAAAAACCCAGTATAAATAAATAAATAAACAATCAGAGAAGAGAGGGTACAATTTATTACTAAGTGTTGTGGTAGGGATGGGGGCGTGGCTAGGAATTAATGGAAAGTTATGAGAGGGAACAGAACGGACATCGAAAGGGAACAGATTTAAGATTGGGCTATAGCCCAATAGTGCTGCAAGGCGTAAAGATACAAACTACTTTAATTTAAAAATAAATACTGTTTTCCATAATGTAATTATTTAATATTTATCAAATAATTAATAATTAATTTATTTTAGTTGCGTACTTTGGTCTCAATTTCAAAATTAAATTTTAAATGAAGTTAGTTGGAAATAAACTTTCGGCTCTTTGAAATGTACTAAATAAAGTTTCCAACTGTTTTTGAACTCAAACCCAATCTAAATTTAAGCGCAGTTGGAACCTTACTATTTTTGAAAATCGGACATCAGATGACGTTGAATGTTTTTTTTCCAGTACCTATAGTTTAATCGAAATAAACTTCTTGTCGAGAAAATCTTAATATTCTCCAAAATCCCGGTTAAAACCTTCTCACTCTCACACATCGAGTTGATAAAGGGGTTTGAAGATGTTCATCTAACTTGACATGTTAAAATATGTATAACAAAGCACGAGAAGGTGTTTCAGAATTCTGTCTCCGAGAATAATAATATAATGTGGTAGTACTTGAATTTAAATTTGTCAGTCCAAGAATTTGTTTCAAAGTCGGTGTAACAAAGGTGCTTTTAGTTATATTTATGCTCATGTTAATTCAGAAAGCAACGAGATGAAAGATACATTTTGGAATAGTGTACACGACGTAATGAGGTGCACAAACATGAATAGAAGATTTAGTATGTTAGATCTTTTGAAAAGGTGGGCGGAAACAACACGGGTTCAAGTCCGCCTTAGGTGGTGATAAAATAACGAATGGCATTGTGAAAATGACAGTGGAAGTTTGTTTAAGGGGAACCCGTTTGTGTCAAAAACATTTTCGGACCACAGCGGTTTTCACCAATGTACGCGGGGAAAAGAAAACGATGTGTCATTTATGGATTGGAACCAGCACACATATTTATATTTGTTTTTGGAATAACTTAATGAGTCAAATAATGTAAACCACACATATTTATATTTGTTTTTGGAATAACTTAATGAGTCAAATAATGTTAACCACACATATTTATATTTGTTTTTGGAATAACTTAGCGAGTCAAATAATGTAAACCACACATATTTATATTTGTTTTTGGAATAACTTAATGAGTCAAATAATGTTAACCACACATATTTATATTTGTTTTTGGAATAACATAATGAGTCAAATCTCAAATTGTAATATTTAATCATTGAAGACAATATTAGCAAATTTTAAACGAAAATTTGGAAATTAAAAATTAGGAAGAGATTAAAAGGAAAAATCATAATTATAGGTCATTAATTTTTAAAATATTATATTCGTTCGTCAACAAACCTAGTTGTACTGTCTTACTATGTGTTATATGAATTTGAGGAAAGAAACTGATAATGAAAGAACAAAAGTTTACTCAATGTTGCACAGCAAAATATTGAATATTTTTTGTACAAAGATTACACGCTGTTTAAATAAATGTTATAATACACACGAAATACTCAGAAGCAGGAAGACAATAACAAGAAGTAGTATAATGGCATAATTCAGAAATTCAAATTTTCGAATACGTCATTGCTTTTTACCTTAACTAAACTAAACTTGTTTACGAAAAATGTTTGAAATGTTCCCAAATGTAAGGGTTTTATTTGCATAGGGATATAAACAACACGTGGTCTTCACTTGGGACGATTTGAGGTGGAGGTTGAAGACTTTTCAATATTTGTGACGATAAAAATCAAACGTGGCCATCTCCAAAAATAGTTTTTTTTCAGGTTTTTGATTGGTATCATTGCTTATGTTTTTTTATTTTATAATATTCAGTTCATACATGGTTATTTCACGTTTTTCTACTTTAAAAATTGATTTTAAAGTTGTCGTTTTTTTCAAACTCGGTCATCTCCATCCTGTTTTTAAATCAAACATGGCCAAATCCGTTTGAACCAATTACATCGCGGCATTTTTCAAGATGGCGTCCCATTCTCGAAAAGCTTGCTGTGAGTTGGAGGTGTGCTCTTTGTGTTTTTAAGTGAAATAACAGTTTTAAAATGGAAAACAATACAAATATGATGGAAATAATGACTCCAGATAAAGCCCGAAAGATTACCAGATCAAATTATGCCATTAAACGTACAAACAAGACTGAAAAACTTAAAGTAAACATTGAAATGTAACCGAATTTCGACAGTTAGCATCTCAAAATCTCAGGGTTGTGCATATTTTTTATTATGTTGTTTTGATTCAATGCTGCACCACGTACACTTTATAATTTATAATTACTGTATGCCTGTATTGAACTGTGACATGCAATTATTGTTTTTGGTATATTTATACCGTTTATTTAAAATAAGTTTCTTTTGTTATAAATGAACATAATTTTATTGTACATTCTTTAATTTAATTTACCCATTTTGCAGTTGAGGAGGAGAATTAATAATGTATTTAATAACCAGACAGACTTAATTTTTTTTTATAGAGAAACCTTACAAGAGTCCCAACTGCTCCCTTCTGGAGCCAGTGAGACTAAGGCATCCCCAATTGGAGTATGTTGTGAGGCTGAAGGTAAGTGGGGAAGGGAAGGAAATGGGGAAGAGGAAGGTGGGAAAGTACCTGGCTATTCAGATCTAGTCACTAAACACGGCTATAGCCATTATTAAGCAACGCTTCAATTCTGAATGGTGGTCTTACATCAGGGCGATACTGAGAGTATCTTCCACTCTGGAACGTGCCGCAAATATAGTATATATTATTTTTATTATTTAATTGTGAAATAACACAAATTAATCAAATGAAATTTATTTGCGTACGCCGGGTTCGAACCCGCAACCTTCCGATTGGGAGTCAAGTGTCTTACCACTCAACCGCGGATGGTCGTCGGTAATTAGGCAAATTAAATAAATAAAATCGTAATAAAAAATTATGGAAAATTGCCGTGGAAAAAATCGGAAGAGGGTATACTTTAGCCCGATCTTAACAATAATAAAATAGGGAAATCTTTTTTCGTTGTTTGTTTTTGGGGTGTTATGCCGTGTTGTGCTACCTCCTTCTTTAGCCGACGTTTCGGACAGCGTTGCAGTGTCCATCATCAGGGCAGATCCGGCAGATCCGTCGACGGATATCGACGGATCTGCCGGATCTGCCCTGATGATGGACACTGCAACGCTGTCCGAAACGTCGGCTAAAGAAGGAGGTAGCACAACACGGCATAACACCCCAAAAACAAACAACGAAAATGCTTTTGGCCGTGAAAATCTAAAAACGTATCTAACTAGGGAAATCTTGTTTTGTTGAGTAAATTGTTACCAATATACATAAATGTGTAGTGTCAATTAAACTCTACGAAATTATTTTGATTATTTGAATAAATGAGGAGTTTTTTTAATACTATGAATGTGTTTCTTAGCACAACCCTGTTTTCTTATGAACATACCTAAATGTTAGAGTACAAAACAAATACGGATATCTCCAGTGGTTTTTATTTCAAACCTGGCCATCTCCGGACGATACAAAACAAACATGGTCATCTCCAAACTAAAATCTATAATTTCTCGTTTATTATGGATTTGAGATTATTAAGAAGTCCTAAAATCGTATTTTTTAAAGTAAGGCATAATTATAAAGTAGCATAATACTACCTCAATGGTTAATTTAACCCCGCAAAAGAAAAACTCGATTTACTCTGTTGCGTTTATGATGGAGATAGCCACGTTTGTTTTTTAACGTCACATTTAGGCATCCATCCCTTCGCTAACCCTTAATGACTCCCGGAGGAGATGTTTTCAGATGCGGTCCTCTCGGCCCTCGAACCTCTCTACCTCAGTTGTATCGGTGGAATTTTTCATTCCCAATGAAATCGTAATCACCAACGAAACCCTAACGACTCCCCAGACGCAAGCGCTGTTGGAATTGCTGGCCGTTGCTGCCATAGTAAGTATTTGTGAAAGAGAGTGATGATACGTAAATAGCTTTGTATTTTAAATTTGTCAATGTCCGGACCGCTCGTAAGACTTGAGGGATGTGTCGGATGTGAATTGAATGCGTCATGCGTCCTCTCGTTTTCAAATATTTTATTTTTTCTGAATGAATTACTGTGGTGAATATTTAGAGCTTTTGTAAAAGCGATATTGATGCTATGCATCAGTAAGGATTTGAATGTACAAACTTGACACTCATTTAACGAACTTCGTGGCAAAATGGTAAGGTATAAATAATATCCGTTTAAAAAGTTTTTTTGTGCTCCCAACGGTTACGTAATGTATAAACGAATGTAATCAATGGTTACGTTAACAATCAAATAATATAATAATCATCACGATACACGGATGAAAGCACTTACATCATGTTTTTTTTAAATGTGAATACTGCATCAGAGTCCCAACTTCTCCCGGTTGTCCGGAGCCAGTGAACTGAAGGGAGTGGATAAGGAAAGGATATGTTAAAGAGGAAGGTCAGGAAGTACCCGGTTATTTAGACCTTGTCACCAAACACGGGTAAAGAAACGTTTTGATTCACAATGGTTGTCATTCACGGATGATTCTGATCTAGAATCTACAACCATAATTAATGTTGTATGTCAGACGACTATACTATGGGGCGCACAGAATAAAGAACAACACAAGTGCCTTGAGGGCGTGTTTCGTGATCTGATAATATGCCTATTTGGATCTTTATTTCCACGCCAAACTCTTTGAACTTATATTACACCGTAATTATGAAATTTAAATGGGATGACAATATTCAATTTCAGACAAGTATAAGAGAGACATATCTGGATCCAAAAGGTACAAAGTCAGTGGCACATTTGATTCTATTAAAATTTGTATAAAAGGCACTTCTATTATTATATTCTTTATTCTATGTATGGGGGCGATAAAACCGAAAAAAATTCGCATTGACTCCAAAATTTCACAGATAAAACGTGGGCTTTTTTTTAGTCTACTCTAAGTTATTGTATTCTTACACTACGCGGTTCCTTTCACCATTTTCTCACTGCAAATAATATTTCTCAACTTAATTTTTTATAGTCCCAATTTTTGGGACAGTGGAATAGTGTGGCGAAGAAATGAGTTAGTCTAATACGTTCCGTCGATAAGATTTTCACTAGAATAAATATCACTAGCATCAGGGACACTGCGCTTCGCTGTCCGTAGCTGTGGTGGGACCTTGTCCATCATGGAAATTGGAGTGGGAGTCACGATTTTCAACAAAGAGGAATCGACAAGAAGAAGAATTGTCAAGTTGTAGAATAATAAATTTTTAAAGGCCTGTGATCGACTACTTAGATTGTGAAAATGTTATTTTCTTCTTATTGTGATTTGAGTAACTTGTAGCGGTGTTGATGAAACGATTTGAAACCTAACACGTCTGTACGAGTATTTTAAAACGAGATGAGATTGCGAGTAGGTACTGGGAGAGTAAAGAAGAAGATAAACTAGAAAATGCACTACATTCGTTTCATGGTGATTGTATTTGGATTTTCATCCTAGATTGACATATATGACACAAGCCTTCTGAGTTTTTTTGTTTCAATGATACAAGCCAATTATGTAGGTACAGACAGTTGAAGTGAAAGTATAATTCACTTATGTATAGTAAAGCACCCAATACCTGACCCCCTAGCATACTTGATCGATAAAGATTTTATCGATAACTTATCATAGTTCCTTCGAACAACTGCAGATCGCTAATGTACAAACAACAATTGATGTCGAATGTATTAATGACACTTTATCATTGTGAACTGTTACTTATTCGTTGGCGGTTTGCGATGAGAAGTTACCTAAAGTTATCCTATCAATCGTTATCGATCGAGTGTTCTAGGGGCCCTGGTACCTGAAGGAAAAAAAACATAATTAATTGTTAAAATTTACACGGTGACAAATGAATAAAAAATGTTCAATGAAAACAAATGCAATTTTTAAAGCCAGTGAAATAAATTAATTTAACATCGTGATAATAAAATAAACAGTTTTAAAAAAAAAATCAAATAACTACCTATATAAAATGTTGTTTGTGACATCGAAAACGGACACAGAAAAAATCACTTCCAGTTTCATTTAAAAAGAAAAATTGACAGAAAGGCAATTGTAGCAAAATTTGCTGCAATATTGAGTTTACTATTTGGATTATCATAGGTCGCGGGTAGATGGAGCCAACAGTCAATTTTACAAATTAAGACAGTGTTATGAAATGTGGAGATTTATTAGACAGTTTTAATTGATGCCAGGCATTTTTTGGAGCCCTGCCAGGTTTTGCGTATATCAATCACTTTATGTAGTTTTTATTTTTTGTGGCGGGTATTGGTACTGCCGTTCCGAGAGTCATTCATTGGATAACCAACATATCTGCCATAGTTCACCCAAGTGTTTATTTTTATTTTTTTATAGCCCCACGCAGGAGGCGCTGAGGAAAACAATTTCCCTCAGGAAATCTTTGGGGATGCTGTGTGAAGGGTCTTTTTAGGGAAAGGAAGGAGAGGAAGTTCTCGGAAGAAAAAAGGAATGAGGGATGGGTAGGAATCTGGAGGTCAAAGTATTTAGGAGTGACGGACGTATGAATCCATTCCTCCCACTCTGGTGCAAGGCAATGAATGGGTCGTGAGAGTCTGGCTGGAGAAATTAAAAGATCCTTCTCAAACAATTTCAACCGATCCCGCCCGCCATGCAGTAGGTGGGCAAACGCATTCGCCACCAAGATCTAGACGAACCTTACCCCATAAACCCGGGCACCCTGCAAAGTCACCAAACGTGGCGAACCATTTAGGGTTTAATACCTATGGCAGGGGTATTGGTTATCCAATAAATGGTTCTCGGAGCGGCGGTACTCATACCCGCCTCTTTGACTTAAACTTTTTGCCCGGGTTCATGGGGTGAGGTTTGTACACGTCTTGGTGGTCGATGCGTCTGCCTATCAACTGCATGGCGAACCGGAGATCTGGTTGAGGTAGAACCTTTGATCGAGAGAGTCCAATCGGACTCTCTCGATCCATCCTCTCTCATTTTTTCCATTCAAGAACATTCTCTAATTTTATTTCATGAATGACCTTCCACGCATCATCCCTAACGGTGACACATATCCCGATGAAAATTGTATCCCCAGGGCCTCCTATGTAGAGTTAATGTAAAAAGTAACACAAAAAATATAAATCAACATAGTTTTTATTTTCTATGATAAGTTCACTGACCTTATATATAAATTTCACGATTTTCTCTAGCCTAAAGATTTTGTTGTTGGCGTTTTCAAAGGAATACATTTTTTACAAATTCTTGCGGTCTGATGAAAAGGGTTTTTTTTTTTAAAAACCTGGCCGATTTGAAAAACATTTTCCATCCAAAAGGACCGTCGCCCGCTGAAAGAGAGAAAATATTAAAATATATTTCGGTGCACGTCACTGGCAGAAATGTTACTTTGAAGCCATATGAAAGAGTTCGATTCGCGTTGATAATATATTTGGAACTTTTGTAGTTTTGTAGCCGATTTCGGTTTTTCTCTCGTTCCTGGGCTACTTAATTATTTTGATCGGTGGGTTGTGGAGCAATGTGTGAGAATTTGACGTTAAATTAAGATTCCGTTATATATATATATATTGTACTTTTATTTAACTGGAAACGAATGGTCGCATAAAACGGAGACCACCAGACCACACAGTGAAGCAGGCAATGTCTATGGAGCTTCATCGACAGTCATCTAGAGGAAGACCAAAGAACTCCTGGATGACTCAATGCTCTAAAATCCTAAGAAGAAATGGTCTGAATGAGAGCGATACCCAGAACCGAAGAAGCTACAACCTGAGAACGAGGAGAGCTGACCCCAACAGCCTACCTAGGCAATGAGTTGGGACAGTGCAAGGAAGAAGAAGAAGATTTAACTGGAAACGAATAATTTGAACCGTACCTGTACCGCCATACTACGCGTGGTTGGGCATTTACACAATACATAACTACACTTACCTACATACATCTACATGAACTTAGATACAGATATACACATACATGAACTGCTGTTCTTGTAGTTAGTATTGTCACATTTCCTTCTTATCCTTCCCTATAGACATGTCACTTTTTCCTATTACCCACAATCAGTTAATAATTGACCCTCTTCCTGCAAACATCTCCGCATTTAATATTCGCATCCTCATCCGCTCTTTCGCTATTCTCCGCCGCAGAAGAAGAAACGTACTGCAACAAAAATATTACCGCTTTAAAGTGCATGTTAAAACCAGCAAATATAGAAGAAAGTGGTCCCGCAGTGAGTAATTTCTCTCATTTTCCTTGTGTGCATACTTTATACTTGTGCAGTGGTGAAAACACATAAAACACACATTTCAAGATCCTTCGATTTAAAAACCACACAAAACACGCATCAACTGGTTTGCTTAGTCTGGTGACTATAAGATGTTTATCTATGTTGAGCATGCCTAGACATCCACAATAATTATTATACATTTAACTGCCTGCCTACAACATATTTTAAGATGCTATTGACACTTTGCTCGCAAGGACTGTCACATCACTACTGTAAAGTAGGTCACATCACTAGTGGAAAGTACTTGTGATCATTATGTCTATGGTGTACGCTCTCTCTGTGTCGAGGTCTAGTCATGTCAAGTCGTAAATAAATCTTCATTATAAAATATAATTGAAAGTGTTCTCAATAAGATCCTCAACCATTTACCCAACAAAAAATCAACCTGGAGAAACTCATAGTTACTGGCAAAGTGTTAGGCAGGAGAAACAGAGGAAGATCACCGATGCGCTGGAGTGACCAAGTGTCACTGGCATCCGGGGCGTCGCGCGTCGGTGTCCGGCGGTTGACGGCCGGCGTAGTCCAGCTCTAGGGCGTTAGACTCCCATTCCGAAGGCCGCGGGTTCGAACTCGGCGTGCGCAAATAAATTTTATTTAATTGATTTGTGTTATTTCACAATTAATTAATTAAAATAATACATATAGTATTTTTGCGGCACGTTCCAGAGTGGAAGATACTCTTAATATCGCCCTGGTGTAAGACCACTATTCAGAATTGAAACGTTGCTTGAAATGGCTTTAGCCGTGTTTAGTGACTAGATCTGAATAGCCAGGTACTTCACCGCCTTCCTCTTCCTCGTCTCCTTCCCTTCCCCACTTACCTTCAGCCTCAAAACATACCCCAATTGGGGATGCCATAGTCTCACTGGCTCCAGACGGGAGCATTTGGGACTCTTGTGAGGTATTCACTATAAAAAAAAAAAAAAAAAATATATATATATATATATATATATATAGATATAGAGCCATGTCCCGAACCGACTTAAGAAGAACAACATGGTCCTACTCAAGTGTTTGAATCGCTCGACTATACCGTTATTATTTTCTTGGACTATCTCGACTTTTTCTCCCAAATGGATGCAGTAGTCTATTGACTAGTAGGTTTAGCGGGTTGGCAACAGATGGCAGGAGTCATTAAGTTTTCACTATTTTCCATCAGATGGCGGGATGATAGAGTTATCCATAGAATAGCATACAGTCGATGTGAAGAGATCTGCGCAGGCAGATTTACATACCAGCCGCTCGAGAGTAGTCACGTAAGCCCAGGGTTATTATTGTAAATAAACAGTTAGTAATTAGAACCAAGTATTTATTAATAAGTTTCCAACAGTGTTTGAATGTAGATAAAGCAAAAATTAGATATTGGTGAGTTAGAGACTGCTTAAAAAAATATAAAACGGTAGCAAATTATCTCACAAAAATATGCTGATTACTTGTTGTAGACCTTTAGGAAACTGCGCTTATTTAGGTATACACACACAATGTGAACAAGAGATAGGAAACAAGTCGTAAATCACTTTTCAATATGCTATAAAAAATACATATTCAATTAAATTAATGTTTTCATGCGCCTTATTATCAAAAAACAATCACCATAAATTAGTGCAGATTATTATTTGGTCAGGGGGGCGGTGAAACGTGGGGGCGGTAGCAGGGGGGGCGGTGTACGAGCGGGCCGGGATGGCTTAGTCGCTAGTTTGCGGGCTATAATTCAGGGGAGTAGTCCCGCCTGTCCGAACTATCGCATCCGCCAGCAATTTTAAATTTCGCAATTGTTTCCGATAAATAATAGCGACTACACCACTGTACTCCGCTATGCGGGAGATAAACCACGTACTTCTAGCAGAAATTTAATAAGTCTAAATGAAAAGTTACTTGTCTGTTTTATGTGAACACACTACGGTCTTAACGACCAACGACCAGAGCCTGTGAGACTATGGTGTCCACATTTGATGGTAGTTTTATAAAAAAAAAATCATAGTGAACACCTTACTAGAGTCCCAACTTCTCCCGTCTGGAGCAAGTGAGACTATGGCATCCCCAATTGGGGTATGTTGTGAGGCTGAAGGTAAGTGGGGAATGGAAGGTTATGGGGAAGAGGAAGAGAATGGGAAAGTATCTGGCTATTCAGATCTAGTCACTAAACTCAGCTAAAGCCATTTCAAGCAACGTTTTAATTCTGAATGTTGGTCTTACACCAGGGTGATACTGAGAGTATCTTCCTCTCTGGAACGTGCCGCAAATATTTTAATTAATTACTTGTGAAATAACACAAATTAATCAATTTGGGAGTGGGTACCGCCGCCCCGGGAACCATTTATTGGATAACCAACACCTCTGCCATAGGTCACCCCAAGCAGGGGTGCCCGGGTTCATGGGGTAAGGTTTGTCTAGGTCTTGGCGGCGGATGAACTAGACACACTGAACCCCAGATTCCTACCCAACCCTCATACCGTTTTCCTTCCCAGAACTTAATCTCCTTTCTTTCCTTAAAATACCCCCTACACAGCATCCCCAAAGATGACATAGACCCTGAGGGAAATTCTTTTCCTCAGGGCCTCCTGTGTGGACCTAATGTAAAAAAAAAAATCTAAAAAAAAAATATTTGCGCACGCCGGGTTTGAACCCGCGACCTTTGGAATGGGTTTGAATTTAAGTCTAAAGCGTTACCACTGGACTACGCCGGCCGTCAGACATTACGTTAGTGTACGTAAGCGATCTGCAGCTGTCCTAAGGAACGATGAAAAGTTACCGAAAGATATCCTGTCAATCCTTATCGATCGACTGTGCTAGGGAGCTAGGTCCCTTAAAAATACAAATAGAAACAGGATTACCATAATATTAAGCAATGTGAAAATTCACAAAAATATAACGACACATATTAGGATTGAAATAATGGACGGAAAACCTTTATGGTTTTTTCAATGCAAGTAAAATCCATTTTACTTTGCAGCGCTCGAATTAATCCCAAGGAAAGATTTATAAAAATAGCAGCGAGCTCTCTAGTTATGAGCTACGTGGGGGTAGCGGCAATGTGTTTTAATGTTTGGCTTCTGAAGACGACGTTCTAACTATATTTCTCACTTCACAAGACGGATGATGCAGGAGTATTCAGTAGCCGGGAACAGCGGAACTAACAGTGGCTATCTAACTCTTCAGGACTGCCACGTGGAGATATATTTCAACGAGTACAACGGTACCTGCTCGGTGAGAGATTAGTGTAAAGACGCTAACCTCTTGGAACAGTGGTGTGCATTAAGTCTTTTCAACCGATGGCCATATATTTTAGTTCTTCTTTTTTTTTTAAGTTTCAGTTTAGTCTAAAAAGGGATGAATTTTAAAGATGCGCTGTCGAAAACTATAAAATGTACACCAATTAGTAAATTTAGAATAAATTGTTAGATCCACATTAAACAAGAGAATATAGATATACTTGTATGTAAGTTAAAATAAATTAGTCATTTGTTAACTGAAATATAAAAATAAATCAATTAAAATCTTCAAATTTTTATAAGAAAAACTCTATTTTTAACTTTTGAAGGTTATTCCCATCAATGTAATATATCATTGAAGAAGAAGATAACAATAATAAACTCTTTTTTTAAATATGAAGATGAGCAAGACACAGAAAAATAATAAAAAGATTATGGTCGTAACTGGGACTCGAACCCAGAACCTCACGGCTAACCGGGACATATGCTTTATCCAATTCAGCCATTGCGTCCTATTATGAGACTGTCATTTTTGTCCAACAATATATATCAAATTTCAGACGTGAAACGTTTTTAGATGTGAGGTTTTGGGTTCGAGTCCCAGTTGCGACCATTATCTTTTATGATTTATTCTGTGTCTTGTTCATTTTCATTGTAATTTTTATTTTATTTTTATTTTTTATCTTTTTCGTCGATAATTAAAACCTGTTTATATGAATCACCGGAATTACAATCACCTTTTTCCTACTATCCTATTTAGTTCTGGGAACTGATCTTATTATGAACGTACCTATTTTCCAACTCTTCACTTCCCCATCTCCTTCCCGTCAGTACTTTCAGTTTCACAATATACCCCAATGGGTATTTCACAAACCTTTAAAAATGTGTGCATGATTTAAAAGTTTTCTTCTGATGCTGATTATTCTTAAAAAGTGAAATTTTAAAGTTTTCATTCAAAAATAAAATTGATTTAAAACTGCAATTTTCTAAACGCTTCGAACTAGTTACAACGTCATTGTGACGTACAAAACGTTACTGGCTGGTAAGACGGCTGTTACCGACATTGAGTGGCGTCTTCAACGCCATATTACGAATAAAAACGAAGTTGTCAATTATGGCAAATTTCAAATCGTAATAGAAAATTTGGTTTGCAAAGTAAATAAAAATATAAACAGTAAAAAAAAACTATGGCCTCTGTCCAATTCAGGTTTAGACTCTCCTAGTTCAGCCTCTGGAGTTACTAACCTTAATTTTATCTGATAAAAGCAACATCTCAATATACTCTATTAAACAGTAAAAATATATATGATTCAAGGTTTTCACGGCCAAAAGTATGAGCTTTATTTATTTTTGTAGTATTACGCCGTGTTGCGCTACCACTTTATTTATCCAACGTTTCGGATGGCGTTAGATTGTCCATCATCGGGCATAATATATGTAATCATCTGCCCTGATGATAGAATGCGGAACGCTGTTCGAAACGTTGGCTAAAGAAGGAGT
This sequence comes from Limnephilus auricula, assembly GCA_951813805.1. NCBI lineage: Eukaryota > Metazoa > Arthropoda > Insecta > Trichoptera > Limnephilidae > Limnephilus > Limnephilus auricula. The sequence goes on along the minus strand of OX638402.1, from coordinate 7,711,222 downwards.
TATCGCAACACGGCATAACACCCCAAACATAAATCAACCTATCATCTAAGTAATTGAGAAACCAGTTTATTTTTTGTTTAAACTTTTAAAATTTTTACAAAATTACATACACATAATATTATTTCTCAAGTTTTAATCAATATTTTCAAAGTTTTATTATATCATAATTCAAATGTACTTGTACCAGTTTCGTGTTTTATAAAGCTTGCAACAGCTTCATACATTATTTATATATAATATAATATTTAGGCTGGTTCTAATATTAATTTTACTTCCATTCTTTGATAATCGTAAACAAAATGCATTTATAACATCTAACTTTTAAAAGTAAAGAGAAAATCCCAACTTTATTAAATGTGCTTTCACGCTTTTTCAAAATATGTAACGAAGTCAAAAGTATATTTTATTTGTATAAGATTTGAGATTTTCACTGCCATTTATTTTTGAGTTATTATGTCATGTTGTGTCACCTCTTTCTGAGCTATAGCAATAAAGTGTCAATTATCAAGGCAGATGTGCAATTATTTGTATAATTATATTATTATTCTAACATAATATATTTTTTTAAATACGCATTTTGTATCAAAACACGCAGTGTCCGGGAAAATTAACAAATATTTTTTTTCGAAATTCCAACGTTTTAGGGTAGTTTTCGGGTAATAAAGTTTGGTTTGTATAGAAAAAAATGTATTCTTCTATAGAAAAATATTTTTGTGTGGGAAAAAGCATTGGAATATCAAAAAAAATTATTGTTCTGTTTTACTTCTACCTTCATGTAAAATCACCTTCCAAAGTTTGTGCACTTTACCTCCGGACACCTTGTACTCGTATATGTATTCTTTCATATGGAAGATAGAGTATTGCACCCACTGCTATGTTCCGCTGAAATGTATATTTTCTCAATGTATATTTATTTAATTATACTGGGTTTTTACAGATATTCGCACTTACGTGAGAACATCCAACTAAAAACTTTTTTATTATTATTATCACATGGAGGTAGACAATAAAAAATCGCTTGAAGCATTAGGAGAACAGAAAAGCAAAGGGAGCAAAGTTTAATAAAACCTAACAAATTTATTGTTACGTAATTGACGTGCTGTCTACCGCATGTCAAAAAAGACAGCATTTCGCGAGGCAAATTTTCAGAAAATATATTTGTATGTATTTTGACTTTTTGATTTTGCAACTAGAATATGCATCTCCTATATGGTCTACTATGTACACCTTTAACTTACACCGTTTGGAGAAAGTACAAAGAAGGATTTTTAGATAATCTTATATTAAGGAAGGAGTCTGTTTCAGGTGATTCAAAAAATATATTTTTTTAATCTAATAATCTTCATATACTTGTGGAGAATACATTACCAAAGTTATGGCATAAAATTCTACCTTGAAGTATAGTTAGGTGCGGTTTGCGCCAAGCTGGTAGACGGAGAAATGAGCGATCCGGTTACAAGCCAAAACTTTAAACGCGTTTTTCTCAAAACTACCCTTTTTAAGTTGGAATCGTAGCTCATAAAATTTTCACGCAATTCACTTTATTCAAAGTTTAAATAATTAAAGAAAATTAAATGTGTATGCGGATGAATTACAAATTACGAAAAATTATTATTTTTGCAAAAAGTTATTGCAAAATTGATGAGGTGCCCTTAGGTTTAAACATTTTATTTTTATGTCTACATATTAATTCTGATAATTTAAGTTTTTTTATTGGTATCATTTTGTTTTTTTCAAAATTATCCAATTGCTCAATAATGTTATACTTTATTTTTATTGGCCGATTATTTTCTTACTAACCCTTACGTAAAATAATGTTTTTTTTTTATATGAACACCGCAAAAGAATCCCAACTACTCCCGTATAGAGGCAGTAAGACTATGGAATCCCCTATTGGGATTTGTTGCGAGGCTGAAGGTTAAGGGGAGGGTAGTGAGATGTAGAAGAGAAAGGTGGTGAAGTTCCTAGCTATTCAGATCTGGTTACCAAACACGGCTATAGCCATTTCAAATAACGTTTCAATTCTGAAATGTGGTATTACACCAGGGCGATACTGCGAGTATCTTCCATTCTGGAACGTGCCGCAAATATCGTATATATTATTTTTAATTAATTAATTGTGAAATATCACAAATTAATCATATAAAATTTATTTGCGCAAGCCGGGTTCGAACCCGCGACCTTCGTATTGGATAGTCGAGAGCCTTACACCTCGACCACGGAGGCTGTCAAACATTATGTACCAAATGTAAAAACCACAGTAACACGCGGTAAAAGGAGTAAAAAAAAAAGAATAATGAAAAGTTGAGAGGCATATACCTATGCTTTAAACTTTAAAGCATATATTTAAATTTTAAAGCTACTCGATTCCACTATATTTCCACAGCAAAAACTATTTATAAAATTGTATTGCCAATACCTTTTTTACGTAATAATCAACACTATCATCACATCACAGCAAAAGCTATTAGTTGTGAATGGGTATAAGATTCTTTATTTTTAAGTTTCTAGTACTACATCTGCAATGTTAATTACCTAGTGTTCCTTCTTCTTTTTTTATTCCTTAATTATTAGACATTTTATTGTATGCTTGGGGCTTTCAATAAATACCCAAATAAATAATAAATCTGCTTGTTTAATTCTGTACCCGCAGTTGATGAGTTAGCTTTGATTTATATAATATGTTATTATATGTCTCAGATCTTTTGCTGTCAACTAAGATGAATAGATATTTTCAAAACACATAAGAAAAACGGTTACGATCAAAACGCTATTTTAACGCAAAATTCACAGAGAAATTGTGCAATTTGAGATTCCATTGATTCTGTTTAGTAACCCAATAACCCTATAACTGAACTCGCATCCAATTTGTTCAGGCTTTTTATTGCTCTAGCTAGATCTAAATGGTACTCTTGCTCCCTATATTTGAGAACTTAATTTATTTGTTAGGTGAAAACCGAATTTGCAACCAAAAACTATAAAGCGAATTGCCGTAATCGCCCTTTATTCGTACTTAAAAAATAATATTGGCATCATACTAAAAAAATAATATTGGTTAAGTATCAAGTTCTATTCATAAATAATATTTATCGTGCAATTACGCGTAGTGTAAAAATAGTCAAAGAAAAAAATTTCCGGAAATATTTTCAATGGTTATTTTTTCATATTTGAACAAAAAAATAAATGGAAATGGTATTGATGAACTGAATGAATATTCTCAGAAGAAAGCAAGCGAGGAAAGAATATTTAATTTCGTTTTTCTTTTTGTTCCATCGAGTTTTATAATAATTATTGTTGTTTTAATTGCCATATCACTATTATTTTTACGCACCAGACTTTTAGGTCTGGGTTTAGTTTTCCCCATAGGAAAAACTAAATCCTTTCACACACTTTTCCATATAAATGATCATCTAGTAAATCCACGCTATGCAAGTGTATTTTTTATTTTTATTTATTATTTTATTTTTATTTTTTTTTTTAAGTTAAAAGAAATATACATATTTCGCTTTGTTAACTTAATACATCGATACAAATAATATTAATAATGATGGTTTACTACCTAACACCAAGTAACATATTTTGGTGCGAACATTTTGGTTTTGCTCATTAATTTTGAAAGCAAACAGTTTTTTTCTAATTATATTTATTTTATTTTCGGTTGTCAGGCTATCAGGAAGGAGATTATATATGTTTATACCCTCATAGCCTATGTTTCTTTTGCCACACTCTGTCTTTGTTGAATTTGTGTATAAATTATTACGTTGTCTTGTGTGGTGTTCATGTACTTGTGATGTTTTCATAAATGTAGTATTTGTGTGTATAAAGCCATTTTGAATTATATAAGTATAATTAATACAAAACAATACAAGAACAACATGTTAACCTACCAGACTATTAAATGGGAAAAAAATTCACCGGCTCCTGATAATTTCATATCAGAAGGTTCAGCTCGGTGGAATTCCTAATTTGACCGTTAAATCCTACTGATCCCTCAATAAAAATATTTAAAAAATCTTTTGTAATCCTACATGTATTTAAAATGACTGATTTTTGCATTTTTATACACAAATTCTTTGACAAATCTAATACGCCTAAATTTTTAATGAGAGAGCTAAGTATAATGCCAGTAGCTGAATTAACAAGTGGTAATATTTTTATTACCCTCTTTTCTATTAACAGAAATCCCATATTTATGTATTACTTCAAAATCTCTAAGATAGTTTTAGTAGGAGACCACTTGTAAATGACCAATTTAATTATTCAGAAGAGTTCAACAAGACTGCGGAACTTTGACCGGTGCGATGGTATTCAACCTTTAGCCAATAATAGGTTTAGGTATTCCCCCAATAAATATTAAAATAACCTATAAGCCCGGTGTAATTATGCCTACTGGTAATAACTAAGTAACTAGAAATTCAGCTGTGAAACACGACACAAAAACAAATGCGGAAAAATCATATCAATCAGGAAAATTTTAAACGCTGTAAAGGAAAAAATAATAATTATTCAAAAAGAAAGTTTATTATTTTTCAAAAAAACATATCTCCATTTGTTTTTGTTATAATTTTGAATTTTTATTATATAAAAACATTGAATAAATCTTTCAGAATACTATTGTAAATTGTAAATGCAATTGATAACAGAATTTAATTTTTTTTTAAATTTTTCAGAAATAAAGCCTCTTTAAAATGCACGTCATAGAAATATTTCAACGACACAGATCTAATGAGAAAAAATAAATATTTAACTCATTTTTGGATTTATTCTCTTTTATAACATTTCAAATTTCCGCTATCGACCTAATTTAAATAACATCCTTGTATATCTACCCCTGTGAACCTCCCTTCTCCAAAACTTATGTATATAGACCCTAGTTTAAGGAATAAATGTATCTGTCTAAAGATGGCCTTAATTGACTGAAACCGGTTAAGGTCTGAAATGAATTAAGTAGAAAAAAGTTTGAAATTGTTTATTAGGTCAATAATTTATTCGTCCAACCTTCGATAGGAGCTATCTATTTTTTTTTTGACGTGGGAATGTATCAGCTACAATTAATTATAAAGATTTTAAAGCTAAATATTATAAATTATAATTTTTCTGAAAATTCTATATGGATACCAAGGAAAATATGTTTTGAAGTTTCTTATTATTATTTGAAATGCATTCTGGAATCAAGGAATGCCGTTGACTGGTTTTCAAACTCCATCTTTTACAGACAAGTTTTGTACGTATTTAATAGATTTTTGGTTTGAGAGTTTGAATAATTTTTTTTTCTTTGTTAATGAAATATTTATGTATACAGTTTTTTACATGCTTTTTGGCTACCACACTAGACACATGTCCGTATTATGGTGGTAGAAATTTGTTTATATAATTACATTAATTAAATATCTGTTAATTCGTTACTATATTGTTTTCTTACATGCAATATAATTGGAATTCCAATGTATTATAATTGGCAAACTAATACATTTTCCTTAATACATATTTATAGTAAAGCTTGTGATAGCAGACTACAAAGTGAAATTCGGGTCCGTTTTTAAGTGCTAACCTTAAGATAAAATTGTTCATGTACCTATTCTAAAATAACATTGAAGAATAAATTCCACGTCTTATTTATAACAGGTAAAATAGGAAGTTCAGCAACTGTTTTGAAGAAGATTAATTTGCATTAAAATTTCCGAAAAGCTACTTAAGTCGGATGCATACCTTATGCCCGCCTTCACCCCCTTTCCTTCGCCGCCCAACTGTCATTCATTGTCTGTCAGTTTGTTGGAAACTTCAAGAAAAATCATTTTTCATTCCAATTTGATTGCCTGTTATGTCAAAATGGTAAATACTGGTGAGCATGAAATACAGGTATTGAGAAAGTGTGCTAAAATAATTGAATGGACATTAATTTACTTTTTATGGCAAATTGAAGTAGTTGGAAAAAAGTTTATCTGTTTATTTGAAATTATAATTTTCATACAGGGATCATATTCAAATATGTAAAAGACTTTTTGAAGTAAAACTTCTTTACGCACGCTTGACTTGGGGGGTAAGCTGGCGAATGCGTGACGAGAGCGTTACGAAATGTGTAGACGAGTGAGGCGATCAGGCAGTATCACACTGTAGGAGCAAGAGTCTCTCCACTAGCTTCAAGAACAAGAACAAACTGCCTCGGATGAAACACTTAAAATTTAATGGTATGTATAAATGTATGTTGTGCCGTGTAGGGACAGTCGGGGGCTTTTAGAATCATTTAATAGTAGCTTCGTTTTAAAAACAAATTAGAGTCTTGATGTGAGAATCGATAGAGGGATCCATCTGGTCCTTAAAACGATTCGGGAAAGTGGTGGGTGCCCTCGACTGTAGGAGCAAGAGAGAGAGAGCAGTGCGCGCGCACAATGTATTTCTCTCTTCCTCTCATAGACAGTGCATGATGATTATTCGTCATTTCATTTCGTTCTTGAACAATTTTATAAATATTGTAGGAGCAAGAGAGAGCAGTACGCGCGCACATTATCTTTCTCTCTAAAAGTTTTACTTCAGTAATGTGGTCTAAAGCACACTCGTTTTTTTATTTATTTTGTAAACAAAACTGTTTTATGTTGACCACTGTTGTAGTGTTGAGCAATGTGATCAAACCCTTTCACCTTCACTGCCCGCAAAATTGTAAATAACTAATTGTGTAAAAATATGACCAAATTCTAATTGTAAGTTTCTGTAAAGGTCACTTCATGAAAATTCTCCAGTCTTAAAGAATCCTAAAATTCTCAAGACTATTATGATAAATATTAACGCAAATTTGGCATTAATCTTCTTAAAAATTAATACCAAGAGTGATGGGGGTAGCAAATGTAAAATCATGCAATGTCCAGTGTTTTCAATATAATGTTTTCCGTGTGCAAATTCGTATCTTCTCGAAGTATATACTTTCTAATTGAAGTGTGTTTATCGGAAGTAACCGGCCAGGTTGGTATGTTACTGTATCTATTTATAAATAATAAACTTAGATAGAGCCTAAGAATTCATAATAAATTGTACAGCGCCCTTGACGTGATTTCTCACGAAAACGGCGCTCTTCAAATAATTATGATAATATAGTATTTCAATTATTATTATTATTATCTATTGAGACACCAGCAACTACATATAACTAACTATACTAACGAGATTTGTTGAGGATATTGAAACTACATGACTAATCCTACACACCTCAATTATTATAACACTAGAAATTAAGTGCTTTTGACCAGCGGCTGAGAATAAAAGTTTAAAAATGCTTGCAACTGCACAGGGAGGCTCCGACAAGAAAGATCGATTATTCGTCGTATGAAATTTTTTAATCTAAAAATTTAATATCGATTTATTTAATTCAAAACTTGCTTTAATATATGCCTACATTCAATTAAGCAATAAAAATGCTCAAAAAGCACGATGATAAATTATTAAATATCATGTAGGTACTTCTTGTAGGTATTTTTTGATCATAAGTATTTATGATTTTTCAATAATGTCTAAACAAAGTAAGTGTGTAAAAAAATCTGAAATATTTTATTTTCGTTGTTTGTTTTTGGGGTGTTATGCCATGTTGCGCTACCACCTTCTTTAGAAGACGTTTCGGACAGCGTTGCAGTGTCCATCATCAGGACAGATCCGGCAGATCCAACGATGTGTACGACCCCAAAAACAAACAACGAAAATGCTTTTGGCCGTGAAAATCTAAAAACGTATCTGAAATATTTTAGTTTGTACCTTAAATAAATAGAAAAACTGAGGTATTTTCGTCACAAAATACGTTCTCGGATTTATTTTTTAATGATTTTAATTTAACTAAAATTAAAATTCTTAAAAATGTGTTTACTAGATTATAAATTGATTTATTTTGTTGTATGAATATAAGATTTTAAATTTGTGTTGTATAATACAATTTCTCGTTTGAAAATTGAAAAAATCTGCCAACGACCAACGGTATAAGTATATTAAAAATAAACTTAGTTTTTCAAAATTTTAAAAATGTGTTTACCATATAAAATAACAATCTTTCAAAATCAATTTATGTATTTTTGTAAAAAAGAGTCAAAACGTCTAGAATTAGAATGAATGGACTTATTTTCGGTATTCTCTGGTAATAATACCCTCTTAAGAAAACATAAACAAATTTCATAAATCTACATTATGATGACCACAAGACTTGACTGAGCAACTCGTTGATTAAGATTATACTATAATATATTATAAATGTACCTATTATGATCACTAAAATTAATTAAATACCTACAAAGGTAATAACTAATTATGCTCCTAAATATCAAACTGGATCAGGTATATTGAAACTGGTTAGATATTATGGTCATTGACTCCATGAATGTGGATCAGATAGAGCACCTAATTTCCATGAAACAGTAATCTTCCTTAACCCAAATATCGAATATCCCTTTAAATATAGTGTAACTATCTCGAAGATGTTTGCTTGATGGTCAAAAGGAAATAAATAGAGCAGCTTTAACACGAAGATATCGAGCGTAAAATTCTGATATGACAAACGATTTACCCGAATAATAATACGTTATTTCCTCTCGCAGGAAATAAAAGCATGTTAGATAATATATCTGTTAAATTACCCTCAGTGAATTCCTTTGGACTGTATCGTATGTTTACTTTATGGGTAAAAAAACTTTGACCTATTTCTTATGTTTGAGTGGAACTGAGAAACAGAAGTATCTTTAATAATGATAGGGCTATCAAACACCATCAGTACCCTTTTCTAGGCAAAAATCTTTAGGTTATGACTAGTTTTTGTGTTTAATTCGTAGAACTACATTTAGTTAGTTGTTAATTTAATTTGAATTTAATTTTTATTAAGTTAAGTTAAGTTAAAAAATTAAGTTAAGTTAAAAATTAAGTTCTGCATGTATTTTAGTTTTTTTTTATTGTGAAAGCTATTTTGGCGTACAAGGCCTTTTTCAAACTGTTGCTTTAACATTTTTTAACGTCGATTTTAAAGGTGTATAAATGGATCTATTAAATGGCCTTGTAATTGAAAACATCTGTCACAATTATAAAATCTAAAATACTTGCCACGAGGGTGTAAAAATATAAAATCTCTTCCCAAACAGCGTAAAAATAGAGAAGAGTATGAATATCTTTAAAAAAACTGTTTAATCTATGTTGTTATATCAAAATAAAATTTAATTACTACTCTGTACTTAAGTTAAGAAAGTAAAATGTTATATTTCTTTTAACTACATAAAACTTAAAATATTGACAACTAACAATAGAGTGTTTGAAATTTTATTTATAAAATACATGATTATACACATTTAAATAAATAAAATACATGATTAAAACATTTACATATGTATGATACATTAGATCACCATACTAGGCGACTGCCTGTTTCATGGTGACCAGTAGAATATAGTTGCTTTGTGATGTCTAGTGTAAACATATGGACTAAATATATAAACATATTGAAAATAGGAAAAGTTATAGTAGAAAAATTATAATGGAAATAGAAAATATAAAATTGAAAACAGGAAAATGAAAAATAAAAAATAAAATAATAAGACATGCTATTAAAGATATGGATTAAATATATTCATGTTGAAAATAGGAAAAATTATTATGGAAATATAAAATTTAAAATTGAAAATAGTATAATGAAAATAAGAACGAATAAAAAAGAATAAGACATGTTATTATGCAGGATAAGATCATTTATATAACTCTTTTTTCTAGTTGTATATGTGTACAGTACATGTATGCATAAGCCCGTAAATACGCTCACACATACATACATCCACACACACACATATTCATATACATTCACGCATACATATTTGTACACACATATATACATATACCAACATACATACTTATTTATTCACACATATATTTTAACGACATTAAGGGTAGATAAAGACTGGGTCGACGTACGTAGGCATCGCTACGCCAAACAATGCTTAGCAACTATACATTTTCTACCCCATCTGTATCTACCCTTACAGATCTATCCGAGTATGAGAAACAGGCTATTTTTCTGAAAGTGTGATATTTATGATGTGATATATATAAATGTGATGGCGCTCTTTCTAGCTTCCCGCCGGGTATGCAAATCGGTAACGGCCAGAAAGCCAACGCGTACGCACGCGTCGGTGCTCTCTTGGGTACTGACCCCATGCTACCAATTACGTAACAATTTTTGGCAAAAAGTAATATTTAAAAACTTACAAATAAGTGCCATAAGTCTAGTAAATTTAGCTTCAGGAATTTTCATCAACATTGTGTGATTTTCTTAATGCGCCTAAATAAGGGTTAATTCGCACTTAGTATAAGCTGAAATAAAAGCACTTTGAGAAATTGTAAAGCTCGCTGCACAACATAAAAGGATATTATAGTGGTACTGATGAAATATTTAAAATTGTAATTGTTTGAATTTATTTACAATCAAAATGACGTATCTACTGAAATATATCTTTAACAATTAAATCCAATCCAATAAATTTATTTTAACAAAATTACTGAATAAACTGTATTTTCAAAAGAAACCATTTAAAATACCATGATTCACCGAGGTTAAACTGAATATATAAATAATTATATATATATATAAAGTAAGTATAAAAATAATTTCAATTGCTGAAAGAAACGGTGAGATTAAAACGATTCGATCAGAAACGTTTTTTGTTTATGGCGATCATCTGCACCAAATTGAAGTCTAATTTTATCCACCCTAACACATCCGCACTTAATATTTAGTTACGGCTTTTAATGAAGTAAGTTTATCATCCCCGGGTCGGCTGGCTGCATTATTATGAGCAACAATCTTGAATATCTGAACGGACACGACGACGAAACTTCGGTCGCAGAAATGTTAAACTCCGCTCCCGGCGAGATCATTAAGCGGGAGCGTGTGCCACCAGCCAACACCGCCCAAGGAACATAGTGCTATAACATAAATAGTTAGCGGTTAGTTCGAAAGAGTGTTATTTCAATCACATTATCGTTTGATTCCAAGTAACCTTTGCCTCTGTTCTGTTGGGAGACTTGAACGGCTTACCACATTTCTTAGAAACTGTGTTACAGCGTTTAACCCTACGTTGGGCAACTTTCGGGAGGCGGTAAGTAGTGTATCATGTTAGTGCAGATCTTATATATACTTGCATATGTATAAAATATTTCAAATGCTTACCAAAATATTAAAAAACATCTATAGTTTGCTGTGTGCTGTGCTGGTATGCGAGTTTCTTTGGTTTGGTGACCCGTTCTTCCATGTGTTGAATTAACAGCGCGACTACGAACGTCTATTGTCAATTGTCAGTCTTCTGTACGGAACTGCCAACTAAGTCGGCCACCATAACACGGGCATGTGCCTAGTATGGCGGCCATAAAATCATAAAGAATAAAGAAACATAAAAAAAACTCCATTAAATTTAACACACGTTCTAACAAGTTTCGAATCACAATATTACACAAGCACCTGCAAACTATTTGTTAGGTGTGCACAGGGCTTAGGATCGGTGTAAGCTGGGAGTCAGTATGTGTCGCACGTGCAACATTTGTTTTGTAATGTATGAAGCGTTGTCTGCCTCTCAACATCCGTTGTTTCATACAGGTCCATACATTGCAAAACAAATGCTGCACATGCGACACATACTGATTCCCAGCTTACGCCGACCCTTATAGTGTCCAGAAAAAAAATCGATCTGTTTCTGCCCCCGTTGTGTTCCCCGCATCGACTTTGGAGAAGACATGAATCCGTTTCGTTCGAACAAACAACAAACTTTTAAAACCAAGAAAAGTATGTCCGGACCTTATCGCTCATCGGAGGGTTAAATAGCTGTTTGGTTCCGTTGGTGTTGACTGTTTTGCGGTTGCAGGGACCGGGCAGATTGCGGACAGGCACCCCTTCTACAGAATTGGAAGTTAATTATAATTAATAGGTTGCCTTTGTTGGTTGGTAGCAGCGATTGCACTTCCAAAAATGAAGGGGTTCCTAGAAAATAAACAATAAAAAAATACCTAAATAATGTTTTTATGTAGCATTTAAAAAATATTAAGGAGTATCACATAAAAGATTTTGGATATATTTTGTTTTTGTTCTGTTTATCTGAAATATAAAAACTAGTTCCCCTCTTTTCTTTTTCTCTTTCATGCGATTTCTCATGCATTATTCGGCTGAAAATGTTGTATTTTTAACCTACAATATATTCTTATTTTTGTGCTGTTGAAACAATCGAAACACTGGTTTCTGTTTTTTTTTTCTGAACAATGTGTCTCTGTATCATAAACTGTTTTTATATAGAAGCACATAAGGGCGTCGGAAATGAATAAATGAAATAAAATAAATAAATAATATTTTTTTTTTTTAAGAAAAACTCTCTTTTTAACTTTTGAAGGTTATTCCCATCAATGTAATATATCATTGAAAATAATAATTTTTTTTCAAACTTCGCAAAATCACTTTGTGGCGTCATTTTTTAATTAAATTAAACAAAGAACTTTGTATCAACCACTATTATATAATCACAATTAACTACATATTTCGAAACCGATTATTTCTTTTTTATTTTATTTTTTGAATTAATTAATCACCTCTATAATATTTTTGTCCATAGTTCTTTTTAGTCTGTTCTTTTTAGTCTATACTTGTTTGTTTCTTTTGTTATTTAATGTCATTACTACCCTGACGAAGAAGCCATCGGTTTCGAAATGTGTAGGTAATTTTGATTATATAATAGTGGTTGATACAAAGTTATTTGTATAATTTAATTAAATAATAATTTTTAAAAAACATACGCGGCCATACGCGTGCAAATTCGATGATATAAAAGCTCATAACATATGAACAAAAAATGTCCATCTAATCCAATCCGCAATAATTGGCTTGATTGGAAGCATAGTTGCCTCCAGTTCCTAAGAAGGAACTGGTTGAGGGAGCCCTTTTTCATCTCTCCAGCCGGACCCTCTCGACCCATCGTCTTGCACAGCAGTGGGAGGGATGGCTTCACACGTTTATCATTCCTGGACATATTGATCCTCGGATTCCTACCCACCACTCAAACCTTTTTCCTTCCCAGGACTTCCTCTCCTTCCTTTCCCTTTAAAGACCCTGCATACAGCAACTTCAAAGATGACATAGGCTCTGAGGAAAAAAATTCTCTCAGGGCCTCCTGGGTGGAGCAAATGTAAAAAAAAGTAGCAAACTTCTATATGATAGCTTTAAAAAATGAAATAAATATTAAATTTCGACAAATAATAACAAATAACATGTTTTTATTTTCAAGGTAAGTAGAATACTTTGAGACCTTCAAAAGAGAAAAGTGTTTAGAGGCTGTTTTTTTACCTTGCTCACAGATCTTTCTAGTAGGATTAGTTAAGTACCCGTTGCTTTGATGGGATTCTGAGCACTGTCAGTATATTTTTTAAATTTTTTTATTGTATAGATATTTTGTTGCGACGAACGACCTGAAATAATTGTCAACAACTCGTACAGACGGAAATATTCCCAGGCTTTAGCAATATTTAAGTCTTACTTCCAAAAAGCTGTAAGTTTTATTTTTTTTAAAAGCAATAATTATTAGCCTGAAACACTCATCTACATTGAAAAATCTTCCGAGAAAAGATACATGCCGCCGACGGGACTCGAACCCGTGTCCTTCTGATGTCCGGTGAGGTGCTCTAATCTACTGAGCTACGGCGGGTTACCTCTTACCCTCCAAATGATTCAATATATACTAGTGTTTATTCAACAACTACCGCATATTAATTTTTTTTTTCACCTGCAAACAACCAACCTTCTTTTTATATGAGAAAGACATTGTAAGTGCTAAATTTCCAACTAGGTGGCGTCGAGACATATGATGTCTACATTTTTTGGTGAAATACTTGAACTCGTCAAATAATGTTTAAGACAAGATTTTTATGCATCGCACAAAGGGTAACTATTATTATAAGCAATAATCATTAGCCTGAAACGCTCATCCACATTGAAAAATTTTCCTAGAAAAGATGCTGCCGCCCTCGGGACTCGAATCCGTGTGCTTCTGATGTCCGGTCAGGTGCTCTAATCCACTGAGCTACGGCGGGTTACCTCTTACCCGCCAAATGATTCAATACATACTAGTGTTTCAGGCTAATAAATATTGCTTATTGTAATTGTTACCCTTTGTGCTATGCATAAAAATCTTGTCTTAAACGTTAGTTTATCAATTAAAAATAATCTTTTTTTTTTGTTGATAACTTAGTACATATTCCAACTGGTACTCTCAGTATCCTCATGGTGAAAAAGCACCGTTAAAAACTAAAACATTGCTTGAAACGACTGTAGGCGTGTCTGAAGTGTTTGGCTCTTTATCTTTTTTTGAGATGTCACTGGAGCGGCAGAGCAATTAAAATATTTTTTCTCTGATTGCTAAAGGAAATTTTTCAACCCACATTAAAAAAATCATACCTCTGAATTTGAATATGGAGTCATACAATCTGATTATAGTTCTATGTAGCCAATGAATTCCCCTATCTTTTGTTTATTATTATATATTTGTTGGTTTTATAAGAAAAATATAATTAAATCATTAATCTTTAAATATTTTAAAGAATCTAGAGAATATTTATTTTTTTTATATTTTGAATGTACAATATATAATTTAGTCGTATTAAAAAAAAAAAATTGAAAATTTGCCACATTTTGGCAATAAAGCAGTCGGGGGTGTTGGAAATAGTGCCATAATGTGACAAAAAGCGCTCGAGTGGTTAACCAGAATATTTTGGTCATATATTTCTATTGTTGACTTCTTTTACCATTATTGCCTTACATGTTTTACGCACAGATACGGTATGTTGAAATTATTAATATGTTTTTTACTGGTTTATAATGGTTTTTACATAAAGGATCTAGTACTTCTGACAGCATTGATCCCCGGTAGAGGGTCATCCAGCGAGAAACTCGGCGGACGAGAGCCCAATAGATGGGTAGCCGTTCTACATTGACGTCGGAAGCCCGAGAACAAGTCGTTTTTCCGACTCGTCCTTTTATGTGAAACGTTTTCTATGTGGAAGGAGATTCAGCCATTCGTCTTTCTATCTTTACGTAATCCCTTCTTTCAACCAGCTGCAACCTCATAGCGTCGTATCATCGGGTGGAGATTTTACTGTTTAATATTGACAAGTTAAACATTTAATATGATTGAGAAATTAAACATTTAATATGATTGAGAAGTTAAACATTTAATATGATTGAGAAGTTAAACATTTAATATGATTGAGAAGTCAAACATTTAATATGATTGAGAAGTTAAACATTTAATATGATTGAGAAATTAAACATTTAATATTATTGAGAAGTTAAACATTTAATATGATAAAGAAGTTAAACATTTAATATGATTGAGAAGTTAAACATTTTATATGATTGAGAAATTAAAAATTTAATATCATTGGGAAGTTAAACATTTAATATGATTGAGAAGTTAAACATTTTATATGATTGAGTAGTAAAACATATCATTGAAGAAGAAGATAACAATAATAATCTAAATAAAAATGTGAAAATGAACAAGACAAAGAAAAAATAATAAAAGATAAGGGTCGTAAATGGGACTCGAACCCAGACTCTCGTCATACCGGGACGTGTGCTCTATCAATTCAGCCAAAAATTGAGAAGTAAAACATTTAATATGATTGGGAAGCAATTTATTCCAACTTTAGGTGCCCTTTCATACCGGAGGTTGGCCATCATTCACCCAGCAGACTGCAGCCCATTATTACTTTAATTATTTACTACCCGATCTCCTTCCCCTCCCCACTACTATCAACCTCGCAACATACCCACCTGGGGATGCCATAGTCTCACTGGCTCCAGACGGGAGCAGTTGGGACTTTGCGTGGTATTCATGTAAAAAAAAAATTGGCCTTGAAGGTTTCAAGACTCATTTTAGGCAAGAACTTTAAAATATTATGTTTTATTTTTTTTTTCATTTATTTATTTAAAGTTAGGTATATGTCATGTGCATTGTAATATGATTTGTCAATCTGCAATAGGAATTAAAAATAATTTAAAAAAAAACCTATTTTTCATAGTACATGTATGTATGTATATATATATATCTGAATATATTTATGTATAGGTGTATGCAGGTGTGTGTATAATATGCCTATATATATAATATGTATAATATATCTGAAAGTATGTATACATTTTTCTTCCTAATAACTGATTTCGATGATTATTGTTTTTATATACATTCTTGTAATTAAATTTATTATTATTTTAATTAACCAACCACTATTACACAAAGAGTATTGAGATAAATGTTGTGCTCACCTATAATTAGAAACATCATTAAAACCATGTATAAATGTAAACTACTGTAAAAATTATGTGATGTATTCTGTTGGAAAGAACTTTATGAAGAATAAATACATCCCAATTGATCTGAAAATAAGCTATTTCCTAGCTCTCAGATTTCCAACTGGTATTTAAAAAAAATATTTATTAATAATCATGTTGGTTAACCACCTACCATAAAAATTGTTATTTTTTAAAATGTAACAGGTTTTTCGCCTTTCGAAAATAAAGTTTTTTTTTTTATATAATGTACGGTGGGCAAGTACCTACGTTCTTCCAGCCAATATATTTACGATCAAGTAGTACGGCAAGGAGGGCGGATAAGATAAACATATACTAGATATCAAATCGTCTGGATACCAGAACGGGTGCAATTAATAATTTACGCCTAAATCACATAACCTGTCCGGAAGACAGGATTCTCCTAGATCCTTCTATCCAGGGGTTGAGAATATTATTAAAAATCTGTGAAGAATATGCAAATGAACACAACATGATATACAAACCCAAGAAGACGGAACTAACCACATTCCACCTGCTCTCCGTACAATTGAATAAAGTAAACATAAATACATCAATAAACCCAAAAGCCTTGGGGCCATCATCGGTGAAGACATCACGGACGAAGCTTATAATGAACTACAAAGGAGAAGTATTAGTATACTATATAATATGTTTGCCTGAAAATTCTTCCAGTGCAGAAATACTGTTAAAATCAACATTACTCGACGCATTTTGTACTAGTCTATATACTGTGAAAATATTTCGTTACTACAGAATCAGCACGATGGAACGACTCCGGATCCAATATAATAATAACTCCTGCAGAATTGTATTTGGATACAAAAGGTCATCGACAATGTTTACGGAATTAGGACTGAATGGATTCGTCGGATCACTGGAGCCAGGATATAGCTAATGGCATCCGACAACACAGTGGTG
Organism: Limnephilus auricula; assembly: GCA_951813805.1. NCBI lineage: Eukaryota > Metazoa > Arthropoda > Insecta > Trichoptera > Limnephilidae > Limnephilus > Limnephilus auricula. The sequence continues at coordinate 7,693,947 of OX638402.1, read as the reverse complement.
AACTCAGCCTTACAACACCTACCGCCACTCCTGAATGAGCGCTGGGCCCGAGCTCACTCAAGCCCAGGCCCTACATAATTGATTAGTGTTTAAATGTATTACGTGTTTTTCTTCATATTTCTTGGATATACTTTTTATTATTCTAACAATATGTATAACTATATGGGATTGCACTAACCTCCTTCATTTTGGAATAAAATTATTATTTTTGTTATTATTATTGTATAATACCGATAAGTTTTTTTTTAATAAATTAATTTAAAATTGAAAATGGAATAAAAAAAATATTAAAATAATATGGAAGATTTTTGTTAATTCGGAAAAATTGTATATTTTTAATATTTAATTTGGTAGGCCGGTAAGGGGAACATAACCAACACTTCTGCCAATGGTAGCCCAAAGTAGTTCGTTACGTTTGGTGACTTAGTAGGTGTGTGCGGGTTCTTGCCGGTCAGATTTGTCCAGGTGGCGGATAAGTCGGCCCACCCACGGAGAAAAATGTTATTCTAAAATACGATAATTTTATTTGTAAAAACGGTTAAAAACGGAACTGAAGTTCTTACGAACGAATGAACAGTGTTTCAACGTTTATTGGAGGGAAAATGTAAGAATAATTTGTTGGTAGGCGTACGAAACTACGTATACCAACAAATTATTCTTACATATTCCCGCCAATAAACATTGAAACCCTGTTAATTTGTTCGTAAGAACTTCAGTCCCGTTTTTAACCGTTTTTACGAATAAAATGATCGTATTTTAGAATAACATTTTTCTCCGTGCCGACTGAGTAGAAGGCCGGTTAAGGGAGAAGATTTTAGCTCTCCAGCTGACCCTGTGGGGGATGGATTCACATCTGGATACATTGACCCCCCGATTCCTACACATTTATCATTACCTTTTTCCTTCCCGAACTTCCTCTCTTTGTATGTGCAATCAAAAATACCTACCACCAGCATTATCAAAGATGTTAAAATGTATGAAGTAAATGTAAAAATACAATTTTAATCTTTCAAACACAAAGACATTCCCTTTAAAATATTAATCATCCCAGATTAAAATAAAATTTCGGTTATCTCCCAAAGGATCGGTAGGTAATAATTAACACTGTGAAGTAAGTAAAATGATGGTAAGTATTTTATCCCGTTTTTAACCCGTTCCGTGACCATAATTGTCCCAGCTCACATATCTCTCACAGAAATCGTTGTTTCTCCTTACTATCATAGTCAGAAGTATGATCTAAACGGTATTGGAAAGATAATACAACAAGCTATATATTCAAATCTAAAAGTAAACCACGAAAATATTTAAATTTACCCCTTTCTGAAATCAAAGTTTCCGACCGCAATTCGAAGAAAAATTATGGAAGTTCGTGAATTATGAAAGATTTTTTTTTTAAATGAAACGAAAAAAAAGTGAGGTGACAGTAAGGTTTATAATTTATCTAATTTATTTTTTCATAATCAGTAATTTTAGTTAGAAAAAAAGTAAAGTGAGCCATTTTTAAAACTTTTTAAAGTTTTCGCCAAAAAAATTATATTTAAAAAAATACATAGTAATTTTTAATATAAAAATTTGAAAGCCTATTTCATCACATTTCGAAAACAGTTTTTAGTTTTCGAATACGTTTACAAATGTTCCATTTATTTGGGTTTTATTGCAAAGCGGGAATATTTTTAGCCTCTGACAAAATACGCCAAATTTTTGAATGATTTAAAATAGATAATTGATAAAATATATATTTTATTTTCCTTGTTTCCTCTTCTAGAGTAAACGGGATGTTTAAATTATAGATACGTTGCCTACCCTGCTGCGGTTTAACTGAATGGGGAGGTTTGGAAGTGGGTCAGGTTAACTGGGGTGGGTGGGGAGAAGTTGGCGTTTCACGGCTAATGGGGCCTGCTGCAGGGTATATTTCCTCAATACCCTGAACTGGTACAGATCCGCGGATTGTTAATCTAGAATTATGGCGCGCATCCACGGACGGATTGTTTTAATAACTAACCAAATATCCGATTGCCAGACTGCAGATGATCAAGCAATCCAAGTGCAAGTGATTTTGCTGAACACTGACTTCCTGTTTGCCTTGCTTGGGGTGCTTTATAATTTCGGTCACGTATGCATAGGTTCATGGAGAGGAATTTACAGAATTGGGTTAGTGCAGCAGATATAATGCATGCAAAATAGTTTTAATTTGTTTTACATGCTTTATATACATCTGTTTGAATTTCGATTGTGTTTTCTCGAATGAATGTATGAATGTATTGGATCTACTTCCCCACATCCAATCGAGCTAAAACTTAGCAGATAGACTTGCTGTCAATAACAATGAAATCTATCAACTTTTGGACATTATCACGCACACACACACGGACATAAACGCATTTCTCTGAAGTTGGATGGCTTATTTGTTAGCGTTGTTTACTTCATTCCCAGGACGTTTCAATACTTCATTTATTTTAAGGACACATTGGAAAATAAATGTATTATGGTAAAAAATCTTTTTTTGAAAATAGGCGCATTGTTGTATTAAAACTTATTCTTAAGGGTTGATTTTTTTTTATTTAAAAAAATTATAGTTGTTACTTAACCATCTAGTGAGCGCTTTAAAGATTCGTATAAACATCAAACCTAAAAATTCGTGTTTGTGAATTGTTTTTTTTTTTCTAAAGATAGTTGATTTTGTCATTTCCAGGACGCCGGAATGAAAAATAATGTTAAGTAATGATGTGATAGGTCTGGAATATCTACAGGGAATGCCCAACACCAAGCCCCAAATGAAATAATATTTGTGCTAATAATGCACAGAAAGCTCCCGAGTCACTAGGTATTATTGAATGTGACAACGCGTGGTATGATACGAATTTGATTTAACACTTTGCCTAGTTAGCGTTCCAAAATGCATTGTATAATACGTAAAGGATGCCTAAATATATTACATTTATCACTCTGCCCGATTTGATCTCGAATCGCATTATGAATAATGCACCCTCCATTAATCACGTTGTTCTATTGCGTACAATATCACTATGCTGCAATACATGCGGTTATAGTTATTGTCAAGTCTTGCCTAAATACCTCTTCAGTTAAAACTCCCAAATGTAAAATTGTGAATAGTTGAACAGTCTACCACTTCTGTATGTTTACTTAATAAGTTCAAGAACTTTCAGATGCAAATAATCTCATTTTAACTTATTAAAATATACAAAATTAATAAGAAACCCTAAAGTTGACAGTTCAGCTCAAACTCAACGATGATATACAAAGAGATCTGGGCACTTGTTTTCATAATAATATACAGAAAGTGTAAATATTCTGATGGTTCTCATGACGGGATTTTTTAAACAAATCACATACCAACCATAAATAGTAGAAAAAATGAACTGCTATAGTTGTGACAACATTTTTAGTTCTTATAACAGCCTAAAATGCAGCATACGTTACAATGTATTTCATACTGTACTTGTATTATAGCACTGCAGAAATTTTCAATAATCCTTAGTGACTTTAAATGCGATTGTAAATCCTCAAAATGAGAACTCAACCACAATCAGACAACTCTACTCATTCTAGTAAGAGCCCAACATCAACAAACAAAAGCGATATTAAAAACCTGAAATGCTATATAATTTATATCGATTAAAAATAAATAATAAACAAGATATAAATGGAATCAGCGGAATAAATCGTTAAAATTTATCAGCGATCAATGATAAAATCGAGTGAACAAATCCCACAATGAGACTATTATCGAAAATAAAAAAATAAACTAGTGAAAGAAAATTCAAAATCATCGTAGTAAATACATCGGAGGTGGAACAGACAACACTGGAAGTTACCTAGATATGTATTAAAGATATTCAAGATTATAATCCTAACATGACAATAAAAAAGTATACAACAAATAACTGCGGCATGTGGTGTTCAAACCGAAGATGCAGAAATATTGAACTTAAATAGTTTCGTCGACCAAGCCACCCACAAAACAATATTTTAAATAAATGACATAACTAAAATCGGTGTACTAAAATCTTTGCAAACATCAAACAAAAAATGTAATTAACCAACCCGTTTAACAAAAAAAAATATATTGCCGAAGTATTGAACCATAGTATTGAGGTATGTAGAAACTAAAAACCAGTGCGAAAATAATTTACTACAAATTCTAATGGTTCTATAAAGGCCAATAACACTTAGCAGGAAGATCCTAGAAGACAACATTTTTAGAATCAGACATTCTTATGATATGCATAAATTGGCTGACTATATGGAATACATATAATTCAACACATTAACTAAACTACATTTTTGAGCATAAAAACAACAAACACAAACTATGATTAATAGACGAGTTAGAAAAGTGAAAAAAAAACATAAAAACTCCATTGGTAAACACAAGCTTTGGACAAAAACACTACAAATAACAGGCATTAAAAGCATTCAACAGCCTACTTGTTACAAAAATGAGGGAAACAAAGAACAAAAATAGAGAAGAGTAAGGTGGGCAAGCAGTAACCAGCAACCTTATTTTAATGTGATTACCATACAAGAATCCCAACTGTACGGAGCCAGCCAGGACCGTGGCCTCCTCAGTTTGGGTTCCTATTAGCTTTTTTTGAGGCCGAGGCTAGTTGGGAAGATAAGTAGAAGTGGAAGTTTGGGAAACTGAAAAGAACTAGATTTAAAAAAAACTCTGTAAAACGTTTTTTTTATCAAGAGGAATGAACTAGATAGATAATAAGAATTAGGTAGAAGAAAAAGTTCAATTATGGTGAAATTTCTTATTCCCAGCGTTCACAATAAAAAAACTCTAGGATCCTACTTAATTCGGGTTTCTCCCTTAATAAATAGGTGCCTTTTTTTGGAAGGATAGTTTTCAAAAAGACTAAAAATTTAATTTTACCAACGTTCGCTGAGTAGCAGTTCCCAGGAAGCATAACCGTAATTTCACTTATTCTGAATTGGATTCTATTGCTGAGAAATACTTACGTTTTCGAGATAATATTATGGTATTAATATATAAACGTCACCTGACTACTTAATGAAATGTAATAATATTGATATTATCGTAAATAATAAGCTAAAATATTGATATTTTCCATTCGTAATTATGTTGTTTTTTTTTTAATCATGTTTATCCTCGAACATTTTCTTATGATGTAAAAATGTATTTTGTTTTGTTTCCCTAATAAACTAAAATAACTAAAAAAAAATATCTTCGAATAATTTTTCCCATATTATTAGCTGTTACCTTTTTAAATGATAACAAAGTTCTAAAGAATTGGGTTACAACCTAAATAGGAATATCCTTCAAAAGTTATGAAAAGAGAGTTTTTCTTATAAAAATTTAATATCCAATTTTATTTATATGGGACATCCATTGACCTATTCTAAAATTCTAAATAAATATTATTTTACATGAATAACACTAATAAATCTAAATATTTAAAATAATAAGACTTAGAAAATAAAAATGGTAACCGCCAGGTTCTTTTTTTTTTTTTTTTTTTTTTATATTAACTACACACAGGAGGCCCTGAGGAAAATAATTTCCCTCAGGGCCTATGTCATCTTTGAAGATGCTGTGAGGAGGGTCTTTTTGAGGAGAGGAAGGAGTGAACGTGGGTCTTGAAGAGACCCATGTTATAGGAAGGAGGAAACACAGAGGCCGGCAAATCGTTCCACAGCCGAGCTGTTGAACACAAAAACGAGTCGTAGAAGCGACCCGTTCTCATGTGAGACATGTGTACTGTGTACATATGTTGGGCGCGCGTTTGGCGTGTTTCCCCTTTTTTTGGTTCTACCTCACCTTCCTCTTCTCCGCATCATTGTCCTCCCCACTACCGTCAGCCCCACAATATTCCATAATTTATTGGGGATGTCATAGTCTCTCTGGTTCCAGACGGTTCGAAAACACATATAAATAAAATATTGTACAAATATTTAATAATTTATCAATTGAAATAAAGTCTGACACTAAATATCACACTTTCAGGAAGGACTTTTTGATGAGTGAATGTGACAATGTTAGTAGCCTGTTTCTCATACTCAGATATAGCTATAAATGTCGGTAAAATATATGTGTGAATAAATTAGCATGTAAATGTAGTTATGTGTATGTTTGAGTATATATATATATATGTGTGTGTGAACATCTGTGGGTATATGTATAAGTATGTATGCTTGTACGTATATGAATATGTGTGTGCATACATATACACAAATACAGCTAGAAAAAATAGTTATGTGTGTGATCTAATCCTGCATAATAGCATGTCTTATTATTTTTTATTCTTTCTTATAATTTTACTGTTTTCTATTTTATATTTTCTTTTCCATTATAATTTTCTGTTTACGTTAGACATCACAAAGCAACTATATACCATTGCGTCACTCTAGTTCGTTTTTGTCTAACAGACTATTTTTCGTGAACTTGAGTTAAGTATGCATTTGTTCTCAAAAAGCTTTATTTATACGATAATCGTTCAAAAAACATTATAAAAGATTATTTAAGGGGTTTTCAAAACGCAATTTGTATTACGTCCTCCAAAATTTATGTGCTTTTATCGTAAAAAAACATTAAAGGGCAATTTCTCCAAATTTACGTTTTGGTCTGTTGGATAAAAACGAACTGAAGCGACGATTGGTCTCCATGAAACAGGCAGTCACCTAACATGGTGATCTAATCTATCATATATGTTAATGTTTTAATGTGTATTATCATGTATTTTGTAAATAAATAAAAAATGAGACCAGCGAAATATGAGCTAATTCATTAAACCTAAACCTTAGCGAATCAGACACATCCGAGCTATTCAAACATTTGAGCGAGACTATTGATGACCTCTTGCCCCGCTACCCTTCGGCTGAGTTTGTGGTTCTGGGGGACTTCAACGTTCATAACGAACCATGGTTGAAGTTCTCAGGACCAACAGACTCAGCTGGCCGACAGGCGGAATCCTTTGCCCTTTGCCACGGATTGGAGCAGATGGTTCAGGAGCCTACAAGGGTTCCTGATGTCCAGACTCACCGCTCCAATCTGTTAGACCTATTTTTAACCACTGTGCCACACGGTTACAAGATTGAGGTCACAGCGCCTTTAGGATCGTCCGACCACTGCCTGGTGACGACCTCAATCCCTGTCAACTTCAGACCGCCAAAAGAAAGGCTGAAGAGAAAAGTGTGGCACTATAGGTCAGCAGACTGGTTCGGTCTGCGGGCTCATTTCAATGCTTTCCCGTGGTCAGCTGTCTGTTTTCGGACTTCGGATCCCTCAAGATGTGCCCAGGAAATTGGTGAAGTCATTACATCCGCGATGGATGGCTTCATTCAATCCACTGTTAAAGAAACTGGTGTGGGCTCAAAGCCGTGGTTCAGTCGACAATGCTCCGAAGCAGTTCGGCGAAAAAACGCGGCTTACCGAGCCTACAACACATCTAGAACCTCCGAAAACAGAACAGCATATAACAAATTGGCAAAGGAAAGCAAGAAGATCATAAATAGGTCAAAGTTCGAGCACGACCTGCAGATCAGCAAAAAGCTGGCTGCATGCCCGCATGGCAGCAGAGCCTTTTGGTCGCTTGCGGGCTCAATAGGTCGCAATTTCTGCAAATCCAGTCTGCCACCTCTTACCAGACCTGATGGCTCACTAGCAAATACCGCCACCGAAAAGGCTAACCTATTAGGAAAAATTTTTGCGGATAACTCAACCCTCGATGATCGGGGTGCAGTCCCGACGTCGGTCCCTCACTGCGGTTTCTATATGAAAAAGCTGAGGATCCGGCATCGGGATGTGCTCCAGGTTTTACGAGGGCTTGATGTTAATAAAGCTAGTGGGCCTGACGGAATCCCCGCCCTGGTATTGCGGAGGTGCGCTGCAGAAATAGCTCCGATTTTGACAAAGCTTTTCAAAATGTCCCTGAATTCTGGCTCTGTACCCTCTGGTTGGAAAAAAGCGGTCATCCATCCTATTCCAAAGAAGGGTGACCGCTCCAACCCGGCCAACTACCGTCCCATAGCGATCACATCAGTTCTATCCAAGGTAATGGAACGTGTGATCAACGACAAACTGCTCACGTACCTCGAGAAGAACAAAATTATTAACGACCGTCAATACGGATTCCGGCGGAACCGCTCGTGCGGTGATCTTCTCGCGTATGTGACGCATGTTTGGGGGCGGTGCCTGGAACGTTTCGGTGAGACCCAAACGGTTGCGCTGGACATTTCCAAGGCCTTTGACCGGGTTTGGTACCGAGGACTTGTCAACAAACTGCCTTCTTACGGACTTCCCGCATCCTTGTGCAGGTGGATTGCCGACTTTTTGAGGGAGAGGTCGATTCAGACGGTTGCTGACGGTTTCACCTCTTCCTCGTATTCGATAAACGCTGGCGTCCCACAGGGATCGGTTCTGTCTCCGACTTTGTTTCTGTTGCACATCAATGACCTTTTGACATGTGCACCAATTCATTGTTACGCGGATGACAGTACAGTCCATGATAGCTTTTTGTTTGACAAGCCCCCAAAGGGTGCACAAATTCCAATGGCTCGGAGGGCTTTGAAGCAAAGAATGGACGCTTACCTCGAGAGTGTTTTCTCTTGGGGTAAGAATAATCTCGTCGAATTCAATGTATCAAAGACCCAATCATGTCTGATTACGTCTAAAAGGGATCGAAATGACTATCTAGTCTCCTTCAACGGTAGCATTCTTCCGAACAGGTCTTCCATTGATATGCTCGGTGTAACTCTAAGTGACCAGCTCAGATATGGGGGCTCCATTGAGGCCAGAGTTAAGTTAGCCTCTCAGAAACTGGGCGTACTGTACAGGGCCCGCAGATACTTTAATAGTACACAACTGCTAACCCTGTACAAATCGCAAGTGCGCCCCACGGTTGAATTTGGCAGCCACCTCTGGTCTGGAGCCCCAAAGTACCTGAAAAACACCCTCGACTCTGTGCAGAAACGGGCGGTCCGTTTGATAGATTCTCCCGTCTTAACAAACGGATTGCAATCTTTAGAGCACAGGCGTCGGGTAGGAATGCTTTCCTTGTTCTACCGGTATTTCAATGGAAGATGCTCCGAGGAACTAGCCTCATTGATCCCCTCGGCACCGGTGCATAGTCGGGAAACACGCCAAACGCTCGCCCAACATATGTACACGGTTGACATTTGTCACATGAGAACGGGACGCTTCTACGACTCGTTCTTGTGTTCAACAGCTCGGCTGTGGAACGATTTGCCGGCCTCTGTGTTTCCTCCTTCCTATAACATGGGTCTCTTCAAGACCCACGTTCACTCCTTCCTCTCCTCAAAAAGACCCTCCTCACAGCATCTTCAAAGATGACATAGGCCCTGAGGGAAATTATTTTCCTCAGGGCCTCCTGTGTGGAGTTAATGTAAAAAAAAAAAAAAAAAATTTAAAGTTTTTAGGTATTGGAAAAATCAGTGTGATTTATTGTGAAAAAAAATGATAGCTGTGTTTCCATAGAAGCCGGAAATTCGATATCATTTTGATAGCTTTCAGAAGTCTCTCGAGAAAGCTGCTTTGTTATTTACGTAAGAGGATCAAATTCATTTCTATTCTGTTATTTACCGAAGTAATTAACGAAAATATCGAAACAAACAAACGAACAAAGCATTATTATAAACTTAAGCAAGAATATTTGCACAAGAAAACAAACTTCCTGTTCATATCATCTCATTTTCGGAGACAAATAGATCTAATTAGTGGACAAACGAAGCGCCATTTTGAAATTTGATTTAACATTTACGGTATTTATTTATTTATTCACGGTACAAATGCCGTTAAATACGGAATAAAACATTTTGTATTACTAAACTGAAAAATCGATTACAAAACGATTATACAGTATAAACATACTAATACGATTTAAATTAACTAAAATTTACAATCAGGCAGGAAATGTAAACTAATAACTGTTTTCATAAAATATATTGACGACCTCTGTTGTAGAGAGGTAAGGTTCTCGAATAGCGATCCGGAGGTCGTCAAATCCCGGCGTGCAAGGATAAATTTTATTTTACAATTAATAATATAAAAATAATACAAGATATATTTGCGGCACGTTCCAGAATGGAAGACACTCTCAGTATCACCCTGGTGTAAAACCATTGTTCAAAATTGAAACGTTATTTGGTGACTAGATCTGAATAACCAGATACCTCCCCACCTTCCCCTTACTCATCTCCTTCCCCTCCGCACTACCTTTGGTATCACAACATAACCTAATTGGGCATGCCATACTCTCACTGACTCCATACGGGAGCAGATGGGATTCTTGTGAGGTATTTACATAAAAAAAAGTCAAATACTTTTTCGTATGTTCTTTCGGCGCTAAAAAAATATCTGCTACTTCTGCATGTTGGTTATGGTTAGTATAAGAAAGATAAATGAATTCTTATTGATATTATTGTTGGAATGAAATGTATTTTTAGTTTGTGTGACTCTATTAGGAACATGAAATAAATCAACTATGTAGGGCTGCCAATAAGGGAACTAATGATTTAAAAAAAAAACTTTAGATAGGTACCATCTTTGTAATTTGTTATTTGTTTTATTAAATATAAGCTTATATTGTTTTGCCTCTCACATGCGGAAGTCAAAATTTTGAAACGGTACCAAGCTTCACATACCTAGGATCCCAGAGAGGAGATTCAGAAGCGCATAGTGAGCGCAAATCGCTGTTACATCCGCCTGCAAAAGCAGATAAAATCCAGACTGTTGTCCAGAAACACCAAGATATTAGTGTACAAAACTCTTATTGGACCGGTGCTCACGTACACAGTTGAGACATGGGTATTAACGAAGAGGAATAAGCGAGCACTGGAAGTCTTTGAAAAAAAAATTTGATGCGTATCTTCGGTCCGGTCCTAGAAAATGGATTTTGGCGTAGACGTTACAACGATGAGCTCTATACCCTTGGTTAGGCATTATAATATTTTTGTTTTATTTGTTCGAAAAATTAATTAAAATATTTTTATTTTACATTAATGGTTGTTTGACAGTTCCTGTTAATAATAGAAACACTAACATAGTGTACTGTAGTAATGAAAATTCTCTTTTGGAAACTGTCGTCTTGGAAACTGTCGATTGTTATTATGAAAAAACTCTCTTCATTTTTGCTGGATTTGAGCACACATACTTTTTGGATTGTGGATTTATTTCCGAAGTGCAATGATTGACTTCGGAACTTTGCTGATCAATTAATATCAAGAATTGGGCTGATATTCTGTGCCTCAATTTTGGGATAAAAAGGGAGGCCTCCTACACTAGCAGAGAACTACAATCAAAGGTTAGTGTTTCTGTTCTTTCATTAGGAATTGTCCAACAGCCATGTGATATATTGTTCGCGGTAATAAATTCACAATCATATATTTTTGAGTATTGCACTCAGAGATATCTGGGACTATTTTCACGTCCCAGACTCGCATATTATAATCCAACCCTGTTTAAAGAACCAAACGTAACAAAATTTATTTACGTAAGTTGGGAAGACTTCGGTGGCTGGGTCATGTGGAGAGCACCAAAGTCTCTGCTAAAATGTAGACCTGTAGGGCGAAGGAGCCTGGGAAGGCCAAAATTAAGATGAGCGACAACGTTCTCAAAGACCTGTGCACCTTGGAGCTTCGAAACTGGAGAGAGCAAAACAGAGATAAGTGGAGGAAGACTCTTGAGGTGGCCAAGACCCACCATGAATTGTAGAGCCAATTATGACGATAATGATTGTTTTGTTAAATTTAAGCTCACTAATTATTACCTATACTTATTCTAACTTGCCCTAATGATTATTACTAATCCCTAATGAAACTATCGCAACAGTGGTAACATTAGTACAGGAGGACGGTGGTACTCAATTATCTTTCCGGTATAATTGCATCAACTCGGAAAGGGACGGGTGTCGATGTGACACTACTTTTATTTTTTTATTATAAGTTATCTTAAAATAAATTCGCGGTGGACGATGAAATGAGGAAATGAGCACGTATTGTGCGCGTTGCCTGAAAGGATTCCATCGATGAAATATTTTTCCGTGCGTGAACGCAGTGTTCCATATAATAGCAGTGCAATTCGCCACACGTCGTTAAAGCTAATTGAAATTTAGGACACTTGATCGTGCGATCTGAGACGGAATCACCATTGTCCGTGATCTGTTTACTTTTCCACGCAACTTTTGTCCTGTGGGAATAATTTGTGTATTTCTGAATACCGTTCCTACCGCTGCAAATGCACATGAGTTATAGGAGTGTTGACTTGAATTATTTACTGCGATATCGCCCTGTGATTAGAAGTAAGTCGTTCCCAGCAGCCCAGGGTTCCTGCATTCCGTGGCAGTAGCCTGACACTCCGTGCTGACTTGACGATTTAAGTTTAATTAGGGGGTCTTCTGGTATGTTGGTTCCTCACATTGTTGTAATATGCACCTCCTACTAAAGTGGACTTATTTGGTTTCTTAACCTTTAAAATTACCTTTATGATTGTCCATCAAACTGCTTTTCAATTTGAAATCGCAACTATCCAAATTTTGCCCTGAAAATAATGCCTCGACCTCGTCGATATCTGGCTCATTTCTACCAAAAATATAGGCATTCATCCCAGGATGGATGTTTGACTTCCTTTTAAAAAAAATACTACGTATCTTTGAGATATCTTTTAACCTATGTATATACACAATACCTTTTTAACTATCGTTAAAAACATACATGCCTAGCTTAAAGTAAAGCTCTTTGTAATATTGTTGAACGATCCATTTTCTGTCATCGCGTGATTCAGTCATCTGTATCTTTATAATGTTTCTGTCACATACTTCTATCATCCGTTTCTATCGTATTGTTTCTGTCACCTTACTGTTTCTCTCACCCCATATGTAATACTTTCACTCTCTATATATCTTTCTGGTGCTCTGCTCCTGAATACTTTTCACTCCAGAATTCATTCGGGAATCTTCCAATTGTCTTCTATAGATTTCATATTTTTGATGAAGGGAAACCGAATTCTAATTTTGAATACCTTCAATATCGTGTTCATTTTGGGCAAATACCACTATTTGGAATCGAATCATGGATTGAAAAAGCTTTATTTAGACAAAATCAAATAGCCAGGTTCTTCCCAACAATCCTTTTCCACCTTTCCTCCATTTTCTCAGACTGAAATAAGATCTTGTAGTGTATAGTATATAGCATCTATATATCTAAGTATTTATTTTATTTTATTGACTCTTTTGTACGCCCTAGGGGCTTTTACATTGGGTACAGAATATTTAAATATAGTAAAATTGCAAAATGAATCGTGTTTTAAATACTTGGATAATATTATTTATTAGTACCTACTTGTTTTACGAAAGCACACAAGCATCACGGAACAAATCAATAAAGGTACATAATGTATACAATTTATTGAACTTTTATTCCAACATTTTTCATATTAGTGAAAAACACTTTTGGTCATTTTTATTTATGAAAGTATTATCAATATTTTGGCGAAAGCTTCTCAAAACAGCAAAATTGTTTGTAAACTTTTTCAAATTGGTTTACGCAAATTATATTATGTCGGCGTTTATCAGTGACAAGCGAACATACGTATGAAATGAACAAAGTTTTAAACGTCCCTTACATAAATGTTACAACTTCCCGATGAAATAATATGAGGTAATAGTAACGGACATAAACACGAGGAGCGGTTGACAAACAACAAATATGGAGGAAATTAGTGGTGAGGTGTGGTGTGGTGTGGGTGTGGTGAGGTACAGTGTGGTGAGAATAATAATGTTCTACATGACCGATATCACCCTCTGGAAAGGTTACCACCCTCAGAGTTGATACGGCCGATAAGTATAACGATTCGTACTAAAAGTACATAGTTCATACTAAAATATATTTATTTGTATATTACATATACATAGGGATACGATATCGAAAGGAAAGTATCGATACTATACTCATGAGAAGTATCGATTTTTTTTATTTATTGATAAACTAATGTTTAAGACAAGATTTTTTTATGCATAGCACAAAGGGTGACAATTATTATAGGCATTAATTATTAGCCTGAAACAGTTAGTTAGTTTCAGGCTAATAATTATTGTATCGGAAAAAAAGTATCATACTCGTAAAAGTATTGAAACAAAAGTATCGATACTTCAAGAATCGAGTACATTTCATAGCAAAGGGCCTGATTTACAGCTCTGACCGGTACCACCTAAGCCTAAAGTATTCCAAACGTCAAAATATCAATATGAATAAAATAAAATGTAATTTTTATCAATTTATTTATAACATACTTATAATGTATTGACAAACAGGCCTATTAAGCCTAATATAAAACATTTTAATGTATCTTTAATTAAAGTAAAATAGCTTTGAAAGTATATTAATTATTTGCGATTCGGCTGATTTAAATAACTTGTCACTGAAGCAGTGGCGGCTGGTGCTCACAAAAATCGGTGGTGCGCTAAAAATCTTGTACATATACCTACTCTAATTAAAATAAATTTAAACCAACTAACCATGGGCAGAGAGAACGGACCGCTAAACAACTCGGTCTTGGCACACACTCTTTGCCTCATTCACATTCATACATCGTCTCATACATACTCTTCTATTTACGACTCATACGACTCTTGACATGGCCCGACTCAAGTTTCTGATGTCTGCCTCGGATGTTCTCTACTATGTTCTTATATCATTCAACCTTGCGTCATATATTCTCCTTACACTCCTTTCTCCTTTGAAATTAATTTAATTATGAAAATATCCCACCTATAGTATATTAGGTCCATTCTCCGTTGTCTCTGAGTAGCAAAGACATCAATGAGCCTGGAGTTAAAATCCGGTATAGATTTAGGCATTATGTAATGCTTAGCACTGCCAATGCATTGAGTCTATCTTGGCTAATTGTGTTTCTCAAGAATAATTAAATTCTTTTTAAAGTTGAAAATCACCGAAACAACTTTCCTCGGCGTCATAGGGATGATACCCACGATTTTTAACAATTTAACAAACGAAAAAGCATCCGATAATTTATTACTTACTATAAAAGAGTTGTAAAATAGATATTGATCACAATGTTTAATTTCTAACCGTTTTTCAAAGTTCAGCGCATTTTTAAATCTTCCTTACTCATCCAAGAAACGGATCACAATTGCGTATTGGACCTGTGACCAGTCACAACATGTCTACATTGTTTTTGTTAATTATGCTAAGCGGAACATTAAATGAAAGAGTAGATGTTAAATTAAATACACAATATCGAAAATAATATTACACAAACGCGTCTCATTTTAATCTGCTGGTGAACAAACCGTTCCTTTTGATGTGGTGGAAATTTTCAGATCGCCGATCTCGTACACGTAAGATTTGTTAAGGATATTACCCATATTATACCTACCCACGGTTTGAACTTATTAGATAATTATGAAGGGACTCTTTGGAGCGATTTTAAAAACGATCCAGCGCTCGGACTATAGGCACACAACGATCTGTTTCGATACGCACACAGTTATATGGACATATTATGTATGCAATGTATGCATTAGCGAAGTGTGTATTGTGATTTGTGACGAGGCGTGTCGGAAATATATTATTCGGCGCTAGGGAATTTTTGGATTGGCAGAAATTCTGGGAGTGCGTCACACTAGCGCTCTTTAGAGCTGGCCGCCACTGCTCTGAAGTAGCCTAATAGGCGACCAATCGCTTTTTAGATTTTTTCGTCGCTGATTCTCGTTTTCAGTAGCCTCAATGGCAGAAAATCGTCTACGTTGTCAACACTGGTTACTTGCTGTCCAAATCTGACAGCGCCATCTATTCGTTCCATGACACACTAGATTGCTTATGCTTGAAATTATACCAACGCAATGGAGTGTTTTAAGAGGTTTGCTATGATTGAACTGGATGGCGTTGCCATAAACATGAGCCGCTTAGCCAAAATTTTAAAGGTATCGATACTTCTTGTCAAAAAGTACTCATTGAGTAAAAGTGTCGAATACAATGTATCGAGTACAAAAGTATCGGTATCGAAAGGAAAAGTATTTGATACCACAAAGTATCGATACTTCTTGTCAAAAAGTACTCATTGAGTAAAAGTGTCGAACACAAAGTATCGAGTACAAAAGTATCGGAATCGAAAGGAAAAGTACTCGATACCACAAACAATCGATACTTTTTTCGTGACCCTACATATACATAATATACATATAATAAGGACGCTCGATTTTAAAATGTCAATAAAACAAGTTGTGGGTGAGATATCCCCTCAATTTTTTTAAAACTTGTAAATATATTTTACGGCAATAAATGTGGAATAATAACGTCGTTTAGATGTCTACAGGGGCCTTGATTGCTTGTGCGTATTCGGAAGGTCCAATTTTTTTATGACATTGTAGCATAAATCTGGCTGAATTTGCTGGGTGGCGTTTGTTATGTTGTCTTTGAGGGTGTCAATTGTTTGCGGTTTATTTGCATAGACCTGCAATTTAAGATAGACCCAATGGAAGAAGTCCCCGAGGCGTTAAATCGCACGATCGGTAGACGTCACTGTTCACGTCGTGTTATAACCGCGAGATAACCGTATCTTTTTTGATCCAATCTCAAATTTGATGATTTGCACACGTTGTCCAACGCTGTAATCTTTTATGGTTATTTGCCGTACACTACTACAAAATGGACAACAAATTTGATAAATGTTACTTTAACAGCATGGCTACTATAACCTAACAAAGTTTAAGCGTCCATATTGAAAAACCCTATATATACACTGTACTCGAAACAATAGCAAAAACTAACTATAAATTCCTATAACGCGAAAATTTGTGTTCATAGCCGTAAATCGGACGTTGGTAATTTGCATTTACGCCCAACCAAATGTTTTTTTTAATTTTTATTTTTTACTTTTTAACTTAAAGAGTCAAACCTCAAATTATAATATTTTAATTAATGAAGATAATATTTGCGCAAGTCAATCGAAAATCAGAAACAGAAAAATCAGAAAAAGATACGGATACATCTGGGTCTTGAATCCAGGACCTCTGGCAATCCGGGCCGACGCGCTATGCACTTCGCCAACGTATCCCTATCCGATTCGGTAATTTTTAACTGTATCATACTTCGACTGAGAACCACCAACACTATTTTTCATTTTTCTTAACGCATATTTTTATTGGCTGCAATCTTTATGTATGATTGCAAGATTCAACTCGAACTAAATGCCCTTTAGATAGGGTCAGGATAGATTTTATCACTTTTATTAATATGCGACATCTATTGACTTTATCTGCAAGTCTAGGATGAAATATTTTTATTTTTATTTTACATAAAGATAGCAGCAAATAAAAAGATACGTTAAGAAAAATGAAAAATAATGTTGGTGGTTCTCGGTCGAAGTATGATACAGTTAAAAATGACCGAATCGGATAGGGATACGTTGGCGCAGTGGATAGCGCGTTGGCCCGGATTGCCAGAGGTCCTGGGTTCGAGTCCCAGATGTGTCTGTATCTTTTTCTGATTTTCGATTGACTTTCGCTAATATTATCTTCATTAATAAAAAAATAAAAAATTTCATATTTCTTTTATCGTTTATCATATTTCTATAGTAAAATATATTTTTTAAACAATTATTAATTTGCCAAAATTGCCCCTTAATTCACAAAAAAATGATTTCATAAATTATTTATATTTTATTATTTAAAACGAAAACAAACAAAAGTAGTACACATGCGAACTAGATATTTGATACACTCTTTTATTAAAAAGAAAATTAGTTTGGTTAAGTATTTGGGCATTAAATCCAAAATTAAGTTTTGTACGAAAAGGGCCGAGTAGCTAAGGCTATTGGCTGCGCGGCCGGTTTCATACAAAACATAGTTTTGGATTTGAGGCCCAAATGCCCAACCAAACTCAAAAATTATTTTTGTTATCAAAAGGTATGTCAAATATCTATCTCGGATAGGAGCTACATTATTTATTTTTGGTTTAAAGTATAAAATATTGGCTCTTAAAGATTTTAATATTTTATGATTTTAAAAGCTACTTGGGTAATTATTTGATTGAGTAATTGTAAACATTAAAAAAAATAACTTTACTACTTTTTTTTAATATGATTAAATATATATATATTTTTTTTTTTTTTTGAAACAATTTTAAAGTGTAAATTTAAATTACAAATTACGTTTTTACATCGGAACAAAAACTTGTCGTTTATATATTAAAATTACTACCCAAAACGCATTTGTAACACCAACACCAAGTATTAGGCAGATTTTTTTTATAATATCTATAAATAACTCACAAAAAAATTCCAAAGTTGCTTCAAATCAACAAATCAACTGATTTATTTAATTACCTACACGTCATCATTTAAGCAAAAAAAAGTAGCTCCTGTCCCAGATAGATATTTGTCATACCTTTTTATTACAAAAATAATTTTTCAGTTTCGTTGGGTATTTTGGTCTTAAATCCAAATTACGTTTTGTATGAAACGGGCCGCACAGCCGTTCCTCTTAATAGGATTGGATAACATCTACATATGTTGTATTTCTTTTGTTATTATAATTTGAAGCTCACATATTTGCGTAGGCATATTATCAAGATAGAGCATGCTCTCATAATACGACGTTTAAATACGATAATAATATTGTTAATCGGATTTTATTATACGGACAGCACTTCAAACAAAATGGAAAAACTTCTCAGTCTCATTACGAGACAAGAACAAACACAAAGCAGATTATACAAGGCAATGACAAGCCCAGTTGACAAAGGTCCAAGTATTAAGTATTTGATAAGGGTTCAGCACTTTCTGAAAAGTTAGTCAGTATATTTATATTTTTACCATTTTGGACGTCAAATTAAACGGGACCTATCATAAAGGATTCAAGATTAAAAGATTAACCGAGTGTGTTATTTATGAAAATGCGTTATTTTACTTAGACTACTGTATTACATGTACACAATATACATGTAAATGGGTTGCATGAAAATTGTTCCGGCGACCATTCATCGTCGTGGACTGGATGGATTAATACGTCATTAATTTATAAAAACCACAAATTATTCAAATAAAATTTATCAGCGCACTCCGGGAATTGAATCCGCGACCTTCGGTCACCATGTAAATGTACATACATAATGTGTTTTTGTATAGATAATATTATGTTCTTGTGGTTGTTATAAAACGCTGAAAAGATGCAAAAATGCACTTTGATCAAAACCTAGAACAATTTTTCAAAATATTTCAAGTCGAAAACGCATTACTTTGTCGCTCATTTCTAATTTGAATAAATCATATATAGAAGAATTTTATGGCTAAAGTAGTCACAATTGACGGAAAAATTGCTAAAATATGCTCCAATCGCCAAAAACGCTCTAATATGGACTATGGAAGAAATAATAATGTAGAAATAATAATAGAAGACTGAATGCAGTTGAAATGAGATCCCTGAGGCGTATGTGTGGTAAAACCATGTATGATCGTGTGAGAAATGTGGAGATTCGAAAAGAATGCAAGGCTGATGTAAGCGTAATGAGTAAAATTAAGAAAGGAACCCTCAGATGGTTTGGGCATGTAGAGCGAATGAACAAAGAAAGGAGCGTAAGGAGAATATATGATGCAAGTGTGAATGGTATAAGAAGTAGGGGACGTCCGAGAAAGACATGGCACGATCAAGTGAATCAGATACTTAAGTCGGGCCATGTCAAGAGTCAGAAAAATAGAAGAGTATGTATGAGACGATGTATGAATGTGGATGAGGCAAAGAGTGTGTGCCAAGACCGAGGTGTTTGGCGGTCCGTCCTCTCTGCCTACCCCTGAGGGGAAACGGCGTGATGGTTAGTTAGTTAGTTAGTTAAAATTAAAAGTACTTTCCATACAAATTTAAATGGAAAAAAGCGGTCCATTTAGCCCACTAGCCCAGCGCTCTATCTCGCTTACACTCGCCTTACACCGAGAATCTCCATCACATTTGAATTTCGTTAACAATGTTTTGTTTTAGAAATTTAAGGCCCGTTTGGACAAATATTTGGACCACGAAACACGCCCACATGGCATTTCTTGTGTTTTTCTGTATTAAATTGCTAATTATCTATATAATACATATTTATTAAGTTAAAGATACGTACCTGACATAACCAGAGATTCCTGTCTTATTTAGAGAAAGTATTTACAGATTTTATTTTGAAGAAACATTCCCGCAGATAAAAGAGAGTCGAAATATTGAAACAATGTTATTGTCTAATAATCAAACATCATAAATTAGAAAATCTCACAAAAAGTAATAAAAATACGTATGGTTGCGACCGAGAATCGAACCGGGAATCTCTCGTTTGCCAATTTTGCCAAAAAATTTTTGCTCACTGACTTAGCCAATGAAACCACCGAGATTTCACCGTTTATCTCATATGTTTAGTTCTCTAAGTTAGTACTCAAGGTTTACCTAGTAGTTACTACTAAGACAATTTCCAAACTTGCCAAAGAATGTAAAATGTCGGTCGAGTGGTTATTATTTTCTTTTAAAGAAAATTACCCCACTACCACCACAGTATGTGATAAATGTTGATTGTGACGCGATGGAGGACTTAGCCAGCCAAATAATTGAATTCAAATTAAACCTAGGCGGGACCCAAACGCCATACCTACTCAGCCACAGACCCGATAACGCTTATTGTTAACCAACTAAAAGTTGTCAAGTTCTCTTCTCAAGAACGAAATAATAAAAAAAATACTCTACTGTATATTTTAGGTACTGTTTGTCGTTTATGACAGTTTTACACAGTTAGGTATACATACGATACAACAAATAGCTATATATATATAATATACTATACCTTACAGTTTGTGGTATTTTGACTTCTACTTAGACCTTAGACAAGTCAATGAAAGTTGAATGAGTCAATGATATTATTCAAATTTATTGAAACAAATATAAAACTTATTTCTGACCTTAACCGGTTTCAGTCTGTTAAGGCCATCTTTAGACTGGGACACCAGGACGATTAAAAATAAATTAAAGTGGAAATAAGTTTTATACGAGTATTTCTTGTAATATATTATTATGATGGAATTCTAGAGCACCGATTTTTTATGGACGCTGTAGGGCCACAATATTGTTATTTAAAAGAAATATGGTTGATTTCCTTGAACCATAATATATTATTTTCTTGTATATAATATTATGATTATTGTAAGATCTGTCTATGAGTTATAACGTTGAATCCCCGAATGATAAAGCCGTGGGCCATTGGTATAAATCTTCCTCTTGAATAACATAAAAACGTCTTAAACAGAAATACAAAATATTTATCTCGGCAATTGATGCTGTAATAGCCGAACAAGAATGGTATTTGTTTGGACTCGCCTTTATTTTATACAAAATCCAGAACGAATCATCCCGGATCCATGAATAAAACATACGTTTCGTTAGAGAAGAAACAGGCTTTACTGGAATTAGTTGGTTGTTATATGAAATTGTCTTGTTTTGTCCTCTTCGGGCGAAATTGAATGCTTTACATTTTGTCGCCAGTAAAATAAAGACACGAAAAAGTAAAATACTTTTACACCGGATATCCAAGACCGAAGCAAACGTTTTCACAAAATGTAAATAGCGAACGAGATTTTAATTAATAAATTATTTATTTCAATGAGATAAATGATGGTTTTAACCGTTATAAATGTTAAATATTTTGTCAACAAAGACGCGATAAATAAATTTAAAAAGTTTTTTTTTTACATTAGGTCCACACAGGAAGCCCTGAGGAAAATAATTTCCCTCAGGGCCTATGTCATCTTTGGGGATGCTGTGTGGATGGTATTTTCAAGGAAAGGAAGGAGAGGAAGTTCTGGGAAAGAAATAGGTATGAGGGTTGGGTAGGAATCTGGGGTTCAGTGTGTCTAGATCATCCACCGCCAAGACCTAGACAATGAACCCCATGAACCCGGCACCCCTGCTAAGTCACCAAACGTAGCGAACCACTTTGCTTTCTCAGAAGAACTACTCAAATTGTAAACAGTAGGGAGCAGCGAATAAATGACAATAATATTATTTGATGATAGCACATACTATTCCCGCTAACTTGTTGTCTTTATTCAAACGTCATCCATAATCATTACTCATATGTAAATAATAAAAAAAGTTTAATAGATTTTTCTAATATCTTGGTTACCCCGATAAAAAAATTCAGTGGAAAACTAAACAAATTCTAGAGAGTTAGGAAATCCTTACTTCTTCTTGAAACTCGTGTTACTGGTGCATTTTTGTTATTTAGTCTGCAGGGTGAAGCAATCAATATCATGCTATAAAATACTGGAAGAAATATGAAGAATAAAACAGAAATTAAAAGAAATCGGAACAAAGAATTACAGGAAAAAAGGATAAAAGGAAATAAATAATGAGAACTAAGAATAACGAATAATAAAGACAGAACAAAAAACTATAATATAAAAGTTGAAGGAATATCATAGAAGTAAAATGAAAGAAGATGACCTCGTGCAGAACAATAAAATACCTATATCTAAGAGAGATCTAAAAGTCACAGAAAGAAGATATATTTTATTTTCCTTTCAAAGTAGTACTAAAATTAAATTTTATTACCATATCAAGATGGTGAAGGTTTTTAAAAATGGATTGACGATAAAAAGGAATCTGTAACACGTACTCCTTTGAAGCGAACAAAGCCGGGAGAGCATGTGACCATACTGAGAATTATACAGAAGCAGGTCAGCTAAATAAACAGTAACGGTACGGGGCCGGGGCAGTGAATCTTTTTGTAAACACGAGTAAATTATAATATGCCTACATTTTAAACACAAACGCCACTAAACTTCGTTACTAAAAATTGTCCACAGGAGAGGAATCCAAAACGCCCCTACGGATCTGATTATTCCCAATGAATACCTTAAAGGCTATTACCAGAGAATACCGGAAATTAGTCGTTTTTATTAAATCAAATTCTAGACGTATGGACTCTTTTTTACAAAAAAAACATAAATTGATTTTGAAAGATTGTTATTCTATCTGGTAAACACATTTTTTAAGTTTTGAAAAACTAAATTTATTTTTAATATACCTACTAAGGTTATACCGTTGGTCGTCGGCAGATGTGTTCAATTTTTTAACGATATATTGTATTATACAGCATAAATTTCATATCATACAACAAAATAAATCAATACATAATCTAGTAAACTAATTTTTCAGAATTTTAATTTTAGTTAAATTAAAATCATTAAAAAATAAATCCGAGAACGTGTTTTGTGACGAAAATACCTCAGTTTTTCTATTTATTTAAGGTCTTACTAACTAAAATATTTCTTTTTTTTTTCACATTTTTTTTTGTTTAGACATTATTGAAAAATCATAAATACTTTTGATCAAAAAATACTTATAAGAAGTACACGATATTTAATAATTTATCATCGTGCGTTTTTGAGCATTTTTATTGCTTACTTGAATGTAGGTAGGTATACATTAAAGCAAGTTTTGAAAGAAATAAATCGATATAAAATTTTTAATTAAAAATAATTTATACGGGGAATAATCTAAAGCTCCCTGTACAGTTGCAAGCATTTTTAAACTTTTATTCTCAGCCGTTGGTCAATGGCTCTTAATACGAACAGTATTCTAACCTATAAATTCAATATAATATTTCGGTGCGGCGCACCGATCTTTTATGATTTCGCCAGAAGATGACACTTTCAGATAATACAATATTTGTGTGGGCCTCGAATGGACATGAAACAAAACAAATATGCAATTATTTTTGGATGTATAAAATATTTTTTTGGGTAGTTTCTTGTTAGCAAAAAATACTTTGGGCGTTTTTTAACCGCTTTCCCTATACACTCATAAAAAGTATTTAATGTTGGCGTTTGCAAATTACTACGGAGATTAAAATGAATTTATTTCTCTTTTCTAAACTAATCGAGAATGACTATGAGCCACCACTGGTACGGGGTATAGTTCCACTACCACATGATGTCGAATAGCTCCATTCATAAGCTGTGCTGCACAAGTTTAATTGCTTTTGGCGGTTTTTATCCGAAAACATTCCGCACAAATGGTCCGAGACTGTATAAGTGTATAATTCCACTTAAATGGGACAGGACTGCATAATTCTACTTTTGTGTCGCACTTAATGCGACAATCCGAAACACTTAGAATTCCATTTTGCTCGTTTTATACCGCGAATTCCATTCTGTGTCGGTTATTTATTTTTTTCAAACAATTTTCATTGGGTTTCAGGTTGTTCGTGTTCCGACAAATAACACCGATTTGTTTTTAGTTTTGTACGTAGCTATCGGTTGGAACCGACTGAACATTTAATAGAATCTACGTACATTTAGCAATTTTTAATATATTAATACTCACCACTAAGGTAGGAACTAGGAATATCTACATGTTATAATTAAAAGAAATTTTAATTGGTGTCCACATAAAAAATGCATTTATTAAAATGTCACTTATCCACTGATACAGTTTTTTTGGTTCCGTGACAATTGTTGATCCGGCGACAATTGGCCCGCCGACAGTTGATCCGCCGGGCAGTTGATCCACCTGCCAACGGCCGTAGGTATAATAAAATTCTATAGTAAAATTATTTCTGCAAACGTCTTGAGTGGATATTTAAATATATACAGGGTGTTATGCATCTTACTTGACTTGCTTTAACCAGTGATTCCTGACATTATTTGGAGTAAAAAATGTAACGGAAATTTTGGTCTCCGGTGACTTTTTCGATGTTTTTTTTTTTTTCTTCTAAATCAAAGAAAAATAATTTTCTTCCAGATGTCGTCACTGGTCTCTAAGCCAAGTAACCAAACAACCACTCAATCCGCTCCTAACTTCCCAATACCTATATATTTGTATAGGTATTGTATATATATATTTGTAGAAAAAAAAACTCCAAAAATGTCACCGGAGACCATAATTTTATTTACATTTTTTACTTAAATTAATGTCAGGAATCACTGGTTAAAGTAACTACCCTTAACACCCTGTATTTTTTTTGTATAGTGGATTTCTATGCAAGACGCCTGCCAACTTAGCAGTGGTTTTCAACCTGTGGTACGCAATATAGTGGCACGAATGTATGTTTTGAAACTCAGCTCAATGTTTCATCAGCTGTAGCTCTAAAGATATTAATACCATTTACAAGCATGTTTTTGTGTGAAAAGGCATTTTCTTACTATGCGTTTATTAAAAATAAATACTGCAATCGCCTGAATGCCGAACCAGATATGAAGCTCTACCTGTGTGAAATTGAGCCAAAATTTGTAAAACTTTGCTCTGCAACGCAACCTCAAGAGTCACATTGGCTGTGTGTTAAAATTGTATGATTGATTATAAAGAGTGTAACAGGAAATCAGGCTTTTATTTTCTGATACAAGAGAATTTTTTTTTTTACAAATTTTTGAGGTTAAAAAAATTCATCCTCTCAAAACAGTTTGTGAGTTTTTTGAGTTTATGAGAAAAAAAAAATTGTTCA
Source organism: Limnephilus auricula (assembly GCA_951813805.1). NCBI lineage: Eukaryota > Metazoa > Arthropoda > Insecta > Trichoptera > Limnephilidae > Limnephilus > Limnephilus auricula. The sequence continues at coordinate 7,668,465 of OX638402.1, read as the reverse complement.
ATTTCGCTTCTAAAATCACTGGTAAAAAATGCCCGTAGTCCTGTTATACTCTGTTTGCAATTGTATTTGTGTGATTTGATGGTTAAATTCATGTGATAATGAGATAATCAATTATAAATGAAACATGTCTTTCATTACACGTGTACACAACAAAGATAGAGGGTACAGGGTACAACAAATTTGTTATAAGAGTCAAGGGGTACGCACACTCAAAAAGGTTGACAATCGCTGTTTTAGAGGATCAATTGTCCGAGGGGTTGGCAGATCAACTATCCGGCGCGGTGGGCCAACAAGCGGGCCAATATATTGTTGACGGATCAATTGTAGGGTCATCAGTTTTTTTCCATACATGCTTTCAATAAATATAATAAATTAAAAAAGGTGTCATATTGAGTAGTAACGTTTATTTTGTCTGTTTAAATAATCTCTACTCCATTACTTTTGCAGCAATTTAGTGTACTTAAGCGATTCCTACCCACACGAATTAACAGTTAGCCTTATCTGTTTGGAGGCGGCACGCCCTCTTTAAGAAAATTACACAAGGGAAGGTAAATCAGGCGGAATCTTATAGGCTGGAGTTCAGGTGAAATAATTATTTAGTTAACGAGCCCTTTATTTAAAATGTCTCAAACAACGCGCACCAACGGGAGCTTTGCGGAATGAGTGATTAGATTAATTTATTGTAATGGGATGTAGAATCAACGTATTGATTTGGATTCCTGTGCACTTTTTATCTTTAATATATCTTTAATATCTTTATAAGAAGTATATTATCATTTCAATCATCACCGCAAATGTAATAGGCTGTAATCGTGAAGAAAATCCAAAGATGTCCCCGCCCTCATGACACTTGGCCCCCCGAAAGTTTAGATACCTATGGACAGTCGACCCCTTGGACAGTTCATCCCCGGATAATTGATCCCTTTGCCAGTTGGTCTTTGTCCAAAAAAAAAATACCCACAGTCGAACTACACCTTAAATTCTAAGCACAGTCAGGACACACTTGTTTCGCGCAATGTAAGCAAATGTGTTTTTTGCACGAATAGCATTTATACGTCGATTTTCTTCTGAGTGTAGGTTGACATGGAAGACAAGTCTTTCGTGTCTTGACTTCTTCAGCTTGATCTTCAGATGAATCTGGCTTATCAGAACCAAGTACTCTTACCAAACTCATCTTTGCTTTATATGCTCTAATACTGAGATAATTTTTTAAGACTCTTCTATCAGTTTGTCTTCCCACTTGTACATCATGTTAAAGATGAGAATTTACGGAACTTACATCCCAAATCCGGTAAAAATTGTCATGGGCCAGCGTCTTGATCGGCGGCTGCAATTGTACATAGAACACTTCTTATCTATTTTATCTAAAACACTTTTCGTAGAATAATCAGAAATATCAGTGCTAGTTTTCGTCCACCATGCTTCTGAGCTCCGGAATTTTTTTTTGCCAATGTCATCAACCTCGGATCTGCTGGAATATTCATCCGGGATCCAGCTCTCAATCACTCGCGTAAAATTTGGATTCGATTCATACGTATCGGAGATCTCTTTGAATGCTGTAAATCTGTTGCAGAATTATTTCTTTTACTACCTAGTCCCTGGTATGTCTGAAGTTCACAATATTTGTAAAATTAACAGTTTCCTGTAACAAAAAAGGTACGTTAGTACCGACGTGAAGCCGCGTCGGAATTTAAAATCGTAATTACTCACCAAACACGCGCGTGACGACACCACCTCCTGATCCGATGTCATCATGGACTCTGTTCTTGCGGCTACTTAACAGCGGAGATCGGTATTGCACGGGGAAAGAGGTAAACTAGCAAGTCCTTTGTATTTTAAGAAGGATTTATTATGTTTCCCCTGTAAGGTCATCGGTTTTGTTCTGCAACTTCTGGTTATGTCAATAATTTATCGCTGTGCAATGGAGGTTACCAAAATGCTGATTTTCTCTGAGCGGATCATAAACGAACTGCTAATTAAAATATCACATAACAAAAAATATACCATTCATGTGGCAAACAATTGGTTAACACGTTCTTATTAGGTTTATTACGATTCTTGGAATAATCATGTCGGCTGCCACACTTAACTCGTACACAATGCACTGACTTCCAAGTAAAGTATAATTCGCGTTCCCCGATTTCTAAGTAAATACGCATTGTTACCTAAGCTGTTAGCGAGGTACTTTAACTAAATGCAAGTATTAGGATAAAAGTTTTAATAATGATTCTAACTTACTAATAACCATTGTATAAAATTTGTGCAAAATGTGTAAATTTACTGATTCCGCGATTTGAATTATTTTATTGTTATTGTTATTTTTTAGGGCCTAAGAAAAGTCTATGCATATTTTTTTATACTTTGCATGTCTTACTGAGTATAATCTAAATATATAAGAAAAAAAATTCAACAATTTAAAATTTTTTCCATTAATTTATTTGTGACCGTAACTGGTTTTAGCCAGTTGAGGCCATCTTCAGTATGGTATTATTCTTTCTTAAACTACGGTTTATATATATAACATATCGGGGAGGGGGAGGGAGGGTAAACGGGGGTATTATACATGGTTTTTTTCAAATTAATTTCTAATGATTCTAGCCTATCTAGTTTATCTCCTTTACTGCAAGTATGGAGGTTATATAAAGGACATGTAATAAATTAGATAGGCTAGAATCATTAGATGTAACCCACCTAACTAAAAAAGGGGATCTTGACTTTGTAATGAATTAAAAAAATCCTGAATGAATGTCTGAACATTCTGAGATTGTTTACGGTCACACAAAAATTAAGTGGAAAATTTTTTAAATTATTTAATATTTTTATGTTGGGATTTAGGTATACTTAAAATAATGCCCTTCGTTCACGCAGCTACTTACAAGCGACTAAATCGCCGCTACCCGTTACGCCGTTCTTCCATGAAGCTACGCTCAAGCGACGCGATCGCTGCTCGTCCGTGTTTTCCATACTAATATTAGTGTTTGAAAACGCCGCAAGGTGCCACAGTAGCAAATTTGTTTAACAGGTAGCGGTAGCGTCGCTTGTGAATAGCTACGTGGAAGAACGGTGTAACTTATCATACTACTTCGCTAGTGCTGCCCCGAGCGGCGTTTACAAAGACTAATAATATTATGGAAGGTACAGACGAGCGGCGATCGCGTCGCTTGAAAGTAGGTCCATGGAAGAACGGCGTAAGTTCAGTTTTCAAAAATCCACAAACATTTAAGATTCTCTACATATTCTACGACGAAAGCCACCTAGAACTCTTATTGTTCTACTTATAAAGCAAACTTTGAAAGAGTTCAGAAAATGTTTATCAAATATTGCCCTTATCGCATGTGTAATGATGGATAACTACTATGTCCCCATAAATCTTAAATCTTTTGATCAACGCCGAGATATCAGAGACCTATTCTATAAGATACTTCATAATTATATTGATAGCCCATCCTTACTACAAAATATTTATTTCAGATGTCCAATAAGAGTTACTCGATCTCCGGACATATTCTATATTCCTAAGAGCATTGCAAATAATTACCTTGATGTATTGATTGGTCAAAAAGCTTGTTTAACCATAGACGATGAACAATCAGCTGGCAGCTGGCCACGGCAATTAGCAATGCGAGTCGCGAGGCACTGCTTGCGTTACTATTGACAACGGGTTTTTGAGTGATTGTGAAGTGTGCGGGCCATCATATTGTCGTGCAAAGATAGTTGCCAGTTGACAGTTTTTAGTTGCCTCAGTGAGCGGACCGCCTTAGAGAATAATGCAAAAAAAAATTACGAATCAAGAAAGAGCGAGTCACTTGTTGGAGAGAGGTCTTTTGAGGCAGATCCCTTGTCGACGGTTAAACGTGACCTTTTTGATCTCTTAAATGTAGAATCATGCTTTGAATAGAAGTCAATCGGCGATATTGCAATTCACATTATTTGGAATTAATATGTAAAGAAAGGTGATTTTCTCACAAGTGGCCTTCGCTCGAAGTTCAAAACGGCGTGAAACAAGGTTTTAGATCTGATTGAAAATCAGATTCCTTTTGGGAGCGTAGGGAACTAAACCGAGTGGTTGATTGTTTTACTATCCACGTAACTTGCTGGATCACGAGGGTATCCAGCTTATAAAACATACTAGAGCCAGAGCGCTGGTGTAATTTGAAGACAGCCAACAAGATGACTGGCCCCCGTACGATCAGGTACACTTAGAATTTGGAGATTACAACTTTCCTAGATAATATTTGACTCACCAGAACTCAGAATCGTTCGTATGTTGGAGCGGTCTCTTCGAGTGAGAGTCACTACCAGACACCAGAATCCAGACGGATTGGAGATCTACGATTCTTCAGCTCACTGCTCACCTTTATCATATTAGCTAGACTGTTAGATTATTAAATGGTCGATTCCCGGGGTAAGCCTCTTTTAATATTTGTGAGGAACGTATGTCTTGCAGTAGATTATCGTCTATATATGAGTACGATATCTCCGGCTTTATGTCGGATGAAAATATAATGGGTAATTCTCCTCTGACTTCCAGCTCCAGTGAACCGGTGGCTTCCACGTCGGGAAACTGGAAGGACAGATTACCACCACGGACCCACAGACCAGTCAATGAAGACAGGATTCAGCTCTCGACTCAACTTGATAATGAATTACACTGTAAATATTGAAATATTGTATGTATTGTAAATAATATTATCATCATCATGTTGTGTAACTGTCTTCGGATTTAAGTGTGGAGGGATGTGATGAGACAGTATGAGTAACGCATAAAAGGTATGATTGTTGTCCATTCGTTCTCTTTGCTTTTAGACTTCCTAAGAAGGAACACTGTACATAATCTCGTAGTAAACATCAATGGTCTACCTACGATATATTATGTACTGAGAGTACCAAACCAAGAAATCTGGATCCATTCACGGGAGTCCAGAAACTCCATGTGAAACCGGCTATGGTCATCACAATATTATAACTGTATATGAATTATTAACAAATACGGAATTTGTTAACTTATAAATATACGGAAATTTCTTGTTCAATGCGAATACCGCTTTATCATTGAAATCCTTATTGTCACAATAAAGTATGTTTTCTTTCCGCGGCTCTATTCAAGAGGATTTCGCTCACTTCTGTTGGCTCTGGTCCCAGCGACCAGTAGCACCCTAAATTAAATCTAAAGCTTACAGCAACAAAGAACTTAATTTACAAAACCTTTATCGCATTATAACAATGTACGGCTTTCATCGGTAACACCTTGCCAAAACACTACTTGCCACTATATACGAAAAAAGGTAACTAAAATTTGTTTAATATGTAAAGGAACGCTGTTTTTTTGCTCCTACATACTAAAAATAACTGTATATTATTTGTTAATAATGGAGGTACCTTTGCTTTGAAACAGGAAACATTGCTCATAAACATATCTGGATATAATTATCTCCAATGTTAACGACAATGTTCATAAAAGTGTCAGGTCATGTTATAACTTCTTTAAAGCAAATTTTCCAAACAGTTCTGACTTTACTTAAACTCAACTGATTGGTCCTTTTAGGAAAACACAGATTATTAATTACAATGTAAATAAGTTTTTGTTCCCCTCCGACAAAATAAAACTTTTAATTAACCAAACTTGTTTAGTCCTGAATTGATCACTTTAACATACAATAAACAAATTGCTTATAAAAACTACTTATTAAGTGAATATAATGAATTTAAATTATTAAGAAAGGAGTTTTGTGAAATATCTAAAATGTGTTATAAAAATTGTAAATGATGAAACAACTTCGGAACTACACTAAATCTCAAAAAAAAAAAAATTCGGGTATTCAGACTTCTATAAAATTCAATAGAAAAATTAGATGTAATGTAGAAAGTATTGTAAATTTATTCGCTGATTATTACGATTATACGGTCTGTCTGTAAAAGGATATATATACCTGTTAATGAACTTTCCAAATTCTCGTCGAATCGTAGTCTGATCATATTATATGAAATACACATTGAAATTAATGATGGTAAAAGCATGTAAATTTGTTAGATGCTAGAAAAAGTGCTGAACCTGACAAAATTCCACCTGTGTTAATTAAAGAATGTCTAAACAGCCTATCTGTTCCTCTTTACCTAATTTTTAACCAATCATTAAAGACCGGTTGTTTACCTAATATTTGAGAAACATCGTTTTCTTACATCCATCTTTAAAGGGAGACAAAACGGATGTTACAAATCATAGACCAATATGTATCCAATCATCGATACCTAACCTTTTTGAAAAAAATAGTACTCGATAATATATACCTACAAACATAAAAAAATTTAACTCCCTACCAACATGGCTTTTGTTAAAATAAATCTACATTAACTAATTTACTAATATACGAAAACTTTATATCTAAATCCTTAGCATACAGTTGCCTGGTAGACTCAGTAAGGTATTTTACAAGGTGTGTCACAAAATATTAATCAATAATTTAGCTTAACTTGGAATTGACGGTAATTTATTAAATTTGTTTATTGGTTATTTGTTCAAAGAAAGTCTTAGTGTGAGAATAAATGGCACAAATTCATACGCATTTATGGCGACAAGTGGAGTGCCGCAAGGCTCTCATCTAGGGCCCATTTTGTTTTTAATATTCATAAACGATATTGTTGGATGTATTTACTGACATAAACGTTCTACTGTTTGCCGATGACGAGACACTATATAAAGAGATTAATAACAATAATGATTTTATCACACTTCAAACTAACTTGAGTTATCTTTTTGAATGGTGCTCTATCAACAAATTAGCATTAAACATAAATAAATGTCATTTCATTCATTTTTCCAAAATAATTCATCCTATTCAGTACTCATTAAATGGTGAACAGTGAAATTGTGTTAGTGAAATTATTGATCTAGGTATTATATTTGACAGTATACTCTCGTTTGTATATCATATTAATAATATTATCATCAAGGCCCTAAAGACTCTTGGCTTTGTTTTGAGAGCTGCAAAAGATTTCAATAATTTAGGCACATTTATTACATTTGTCAGATGCCAATTTGAATAAAACTATGCGTTCTGGTCTCCCTTTTTCAATATTCATTCAGACAACATTGAAAAGATTCAACGGAAGTTTTTAAGGTTTGTACACTATAAATTGCATATTCCCATACAAATCATTGATTACAATTACCTCCTCGATAAATTGTCTCTATTGAAACTTTCAGAAAGAAGGATGAGCACATATTTAATGCTATTAAATAAAATACTGCATTATAAAATTGACTGACCTAAATGACTTCAATCAATCATTAACCAAGTAACCATAACGCACACATTTATTACCTTTTTACTTCAAAAACACCAAGATGCCAATCTCGAAAATAAATATTTCTGATCTGGGTAATATATTTCATCATAAAACTAAACAGTATAAAATGTTATATATTTATTTTATTGACGGATATATATTTTATCACATTTATTTTTCTATACACCCACATTACCTATATACCCATATAACTTCTACGCTTTTACGTTTTGTAGAATCTTTTAAATTTAATTTTGTGCGTGAGAATTCTTATTTTCTGTTCACATTTTTATCTATGTATTTTGTTCTGTGTTTATTTTGCAACCTTTTTGTCAATATCTTTACATTTTACTTTGTTTTAATTTTTCAATTATTTACCTTGATACAAATAGCTTGTAAAAGCCCACTTGGGGGTGTAATAAATAAATACATAAAAAATAGAGTAATCACATAAGAAAAAAAAATGGTAGGCTTCAATATTTGTCAAACTATATAAATGGCTTGCCTGATATGCTTTCGTAATTTTCCTCACCCCGACGGCTCAGTGTAACCGTATGTTCACTTGAAACGTTCGTCGACTATTAATTAAGGCTTACCTATACGCGTGAGATCAGAATCCTTAAGGATTTCCAAATTATAAATAAAAACATAGTTTTGTTTCACAATAGCGGGGCGCGCGTGCTCTGTAGTGTTATTTAACCCACCCAAATAATTAGTAATTCGTAATCTACATGCTTTAAGTTACTATTAGATGTTTACACTTATCATATTTCAACACTTATTGTGAGATTCGTCCTTCCTCAGACAATCGGAATTCCTCTGACTATAAATCGATCGATCCAAGGAACAATCAAAACAAGACCGCAAAGTAGCTACAATTGCATTCCGATCAATGATTTACATTTATTGTTTAACGACATTGTTAAAATAATGAAGACTACTAGCTGATGGATACCGTTTGACCCAAAGAGTATGGATATTATGGAGTATGGAATTATAGTTCCATGGTTTGACCTCTCCAGCCGGACTCTATCGATCCATCGTCTTACATCCCAGTTAGAGAGATGGCTTCATACGTCCGTCACTGCTGGTCACATTGATCCCCAGGTTATTACCCACCCCTCATTTTTGTTCCTTCCCAGAAGTACTTGAAATGCTTCCTTTCTTTAAACCTCTAAGACGAAAATTTAAAAAAAAAAAACGAGAAATTATTTTTTTAAAGGCCTTCTGTATTGAGCTAACGTTAAAAAAATCAAAAACGATGAGTTATGAAAAATGCATAGATAGTAATATAACGACGTTTAAAATAAACATATGTGGACGGAGAAAGTCGATGATATTCCAGGAAGATATTCATGACAACATCTTGACAATAAAAAAATATTACTTTTGGTATCATGAGAGGGAATATCCGAAAAACGTAAGCAGACTGAATGAAAGTAATGGCAATTTGACACCGATATAATATTATCAGTTGTGTATATATGTTGACCCAGAATATGGAATGTTGATGCAGAAATTAATTAGTTTTTGGAAGAACAGAGTTTCGTGGCACGGATCATTAGAAGGTCATAATTTAAATTTTGGTTTAGTTTTCTTGAATGAATGAATACAAATCGGAAATTAACCCACTTTCTGACATCCGATCAAGCTGAAACTCCGCAGATAGATTCATTGTCGATGACATTCGTGTATCAATTTTGGTGCAACTCATGCACACACAACGCGTACACACACGCACTTCTCTAAAATTGACCACAAGCCGGTTCAATAAAAAGTAAAGATAATGAAAAAAGGTTGCAACAAAAACACAAAACAAAATACATAGATAAAAATGTGAACAGAAAATAAGAATCCTCACGCATATAAATGAATTTAAAAGATTCTACAAAACAAAGTAGTAGAAGCGTAGATGTTATATGGCTACATACCTATGTGTATTTATACCTAGAAGAATAAATGTGAATATACAATATTTATACTGATTAGTTTTATGATAAAATATATCACCCAGATCATAATATTTATTTCCATGATTAAAATGTCTCGAAATCGGAGAATTTTGATAGCATCCTGGTGAACATGGATATTGATAAATTTAAGTTATTCAGGATATCAATTTTGTAATGCAATATTTTATATTATAATAGTGTTAAATCTGTACCTTTTCTTCTTTCTGGAAGTTTTAATAGAGACATTTTATCGAGGAGGTAATTGCAATCAATGTTTTGTATAGGAATATGCAATTTATAGTTTACAAACCTTAGAAACTTTCATTGAATCTTTTCAATGTTGTCTGAATGAATTTGAAAAAGGGGGACCATAACGTAGAGTTATATTCAAGTTGGCATCTGACAAAAGTTTTATATAAGATAATAAATGTGCCTAAATTATTGAAATCTTTTGCAGCTCTCAAAAAAAAGCCAAGATTCTTTAGGACCTTGTTGATAATATTATTAATATGGCATACAAAGATGAGTTTACTGTCAAACATAATGCCTAGATCAATAATTTCACTAATACAATTTAAAGTTTCATCATTTAATCAATACTGAAAAAATATAAGATTAATTATTTTGGCCTGAAAATTGAAAATAGTTTCAAAACTTTTTTTTTTATTACGGGTAGATATTTTAAAATTTTTAAAATACCGTCTCCGCGAATATTAGATTAAAATTAATTTATTTCTTCTGTTTCCGCTTTATCTGAGATGTAAAGCACTTCTGGGGAATTATCGATGAAATTTTCACTTCGGATCTCCTAAGGCTGACAATAAAAAAATAAGTGGAATCTATAAATAATTTGCGTTCATTTATTTAAGTCATTAAAAACTCTGGTAGCGAAGCGAAAATTTGTTCTCGTGCTGTAATAAATATTCATTTGAAACTCAGATTATCGGCGTGTTCGCTGTCAGAACAGAATACGGGACAAATACTCGTATTGCCCACTGAATCTCTGCTAAAAGAAAAGCGGGATTATGGACCATTATTGCGACTAATCCCCATCGGCTTTTTTCCCATTACTTTCAAAGTATTCATTTTCCTACACCAACAAAAAGATTTTTACGTGCATACATACAAATCAAAACATTCGATTTTCTGTTTCTTTACTTGAAATCTGTTTTTTTTTTAAATTCTAAGGACGTATTGATTGACGGAGTTTTTTTTTATTTTTTTTTATTTGTTCAGCAGATTAATTATAGGTAAATATAATAACACTAACTTCCACCCGCGACTTTGTCTGCGTATAGGATTAGTACTTAGAGTAATCTATTTTCTTTTCCTAGGTCCCATCTACGTTTATACCAAAATTCTTAACCTATTTATTTAAAATATCTATAATTCTTGATTCGATTCAAAATATTAGGCGAGTAGGTATTTCAAATAAATTCACAAATTTAAATATTTTCTTGAACTATTATTTTCTAATTTAAGAATTTTGATTGAACAATCATTGTTTTGCAAAATGTCACTCTCAAATTTTGACATTTTCTATTAAACAAAAAATATTATTTACAATACATTGAAAATAAATAGCTAGCTTTATAAATTATAGCCCATATGTTCTTCTGGTGTATGAGCTATATTATTGTAAAGTTTCATTAAAATCCATTCAGTAAATTTTGCGTGAAAGAGTAACAAACATTCATACATCCATTCAAACTTTGGCGTTTATAATATTAGTAAGATATTACGATTCATAAATAATATTCGATAAAAATCAATATTATTAACAGCGTAAACAACAGATAAACAACTCTCTTTGACTGTGTAAATGTAGGTATTATATGAACTATGTTAATGCTATTAAATTACGGTTTATAATTTACGTTTCCATTAGTAAGTATAAAAATTAAACCAGCTTTATTAGTAAGACTGTCAATGTTTTAATCCATGAGGTTCTTTAGTTATTATTATTTTTGAACCTTGTTTCGAAGTTAGCTTGCGGCATTACTGTAAGCCAAACATAGGATGTGCAATAAATAATTCATCGCCCCACGTCCTTCTTCCTGGCGAAGTGAGACGCACCCATCTATATGTACTTATGTAGGTACCTCACGTCACAGACTGGGAGAGATTTATCCCGTGGTGAAGGGAGGGCGGGTGGGGGTGGGGGTGTGAAATGAGATGTCCGCGAGCTGGTGTTGCGGATACGGACCGAAAATAAACACGACTTTTACGTCAGGGTAGAGAAAGTTAAATACATTGACGATGTGAAGTGTGTAGGAGGTATTTTATTATCATTAAATGTCTAAAAGTCAACTCAGTATTAAAAATTGGTTCCTACAGAATAACATTATATTACTAGCCTGCTGGGCCCTGCGGGCGGCTTTTTGCTGTGCTTCCCCCAGTTTAAGTGTTGGTGACTATTCATAAGGTATCACCCCTTTAAAAAACAAACTACTATTAACATAAAACTACAGAATACTTACATTAAGTAGGTAGATATATAATAAGGCCGTGAATAATGAAAGGAACACTCTTCACCCTAACATAAATCTTCTTATCCACTTGAGCGCTTTTTGCCACATTATGGCACTATTTTCAAAACCTCGGATTTCAAAATTTGCCACATTTTGGCAAGAAAGCATTCTTGCCAAAATGTGACAAATTAAAAAAAAAAATAATTTTAATAAAAAGTCTATATATTATAATATATAACAAAATAAATATTCTTAAAAGATTATTTTCAATGTTTTAAGGTTAAAGATTTAATTATATTTTTTTTATAAATCCTACAAATGTGTGATAATAGACAAAAGATATGGGAATTCGTTGGCTACATAGAAATATAATCAGTTTGTATGTCTCCATATTCAAATTTGGAGGTATGATTTTTTTAATGTGGACGGAAAAATTTCCTTTAGCAATCCAAGAAAAAATATTTTAATTGCTCTCTCGCTCCAGTGGTTATTATTGAATGAAAGCGAAAAATTTTTCTTCTCCCATACCATTTATTGGATTACCAACGCCCTGGCATAGATTACCCCAAGTGGTTCGCTACGTTTGGTGACTTAGCAGGGGGCCCAAGTTTATTGGGTGAGGTTTGTCTAGGTCTTGGTGGCACATGAGTTTGCCCATCTATTGCGTGGCGAGCCAGATAGGGAGGGACTGGTTGATGGGACACATTTTATCTCTCCAACCGGACTCTCTCGACCCATCGCCTTGTAGCGCAATGGGAGGGATGGATTCAGTACGTCCGTCACTCCTAAACATACTTTTGCATTAAATATAGTATTATAGATAGCGCCACTTCCGTTTGCAAAACGCACGTTAAGCGAGTGATAAGTGTGAATATCACGGCAGCAGCTCCGTGGAAAATTGCATGTACACGGATGGGTCAGAACGCTTTCCGTACATTGTGGCGTCGGAGATTTACTCGGAGTCGGGTTCTTAAATTTGAACCATACTGGCATTACCGTATTAATATACTTCGATTCACACTGCACTGAGAGGAAATATTGGGAATCGGAGCGGAGATGTTTTCTGGCCGGTTTTAGTGGTGATAAAGTATATTTGATAAATACATCTGATTTCACTAACAAACGTAATAATTCCGTACTTGTGATATTAATAATAATTTTAAATCTCTAAAATATCTCAGGGGGTTTCTCACCATCCTCCCAATAGCTTATCTACACTAATAACGAATATTCTTGATTTACAGTTTATTTATTAATTAAGTTGGAGTTTATAATTCGGTACTATAACAAGGAATTTATGACAATGAAATTTACAGATAAAATAATAATTGATAGATGAAGTTTACAGATAATATAACATCGAATTTATGTTAACGAAGTTAATATAACGAAATGGCCATATTGTTTAAAAACCCAAGGCCCAACCAAAAACCCCTGACAAAATTCAGAGTGGAAGATACTCTTAGTATCGCCCTGGTGTAAGACCACCATTCAGAATTGAAACGTTGCTTGAAATGGCTTTAGCCGTGTTTATTTTTTATTTTTTTTAAAAGAAAGACACACATTCCGGGGTTACGAATAACCCAACAACATTTGAAAATCTCCTACTACCACCACACTAAGCGGAAGATGTTGCTTGTGTTGTGATGGAGGACTTAGCCAGCCGAGGAATCGAACACGGAACGCTTGGGTGGGACCCAAACGCGATGCCTACACAACCACTGACCGGTTTAGTGACTAATAGCCAGGTACTTCCCCACCTTCCTCTTCCTCGTCTCCTTCCCTTCCCCACTTACCTTCAGCCTCATAAAATACCCCAATTGGGGATGCCATAATCTCACTGGCTCCAGACCTCTTGTGAGGTATTCACTATTAGAAAAAAAATAAGAAAAAATTAAATTGTGAATTAATTTTTTAAAAGAATTTAAAAACAATAAACAAATACAAAATTTGGTTTTCTAAAATTACAACCCACATAATTAATAATGTTACGATAAAATGTTTAAAAAATCTTTGCAATAATAATCGTTAAATTCTGAAAGTTATGCGGTACCTACCAATTTCCTCGCCCGGCGATTGAAAATTTCCCTCTCGTGAAATTCTCTGGCTTATTATTTTTAAGGGCAGGAGGCGTAGGATTTCAAACGACCAATAAGGGACAAACAATCGTTAATATTTAATCAGCGAACCCAAACCTCGGGGCATTAAAGTGATGTATGGAAATTGTCTTATGTATCCCAAACACTTAGGGTGACTCATCCCTTGCAATATTCAAGTGAATCTGCCCAAAATCACTGCCATGGTGTGGGAGGATTCCGAGGATCTGTGCGTGCTTTAATTGCTTGGTCCGATCCATGATGAGATATTTCATGTCGAGAACTAATTTCCTAATGAGATATTTCATGTCGAGAACTAATTACCTAATGCGATATTACTAATGATACTGACAGTGACTAGGAAACTGTTGAGTTATTTATAAGGGGAGGTATTGATTTCGGATTTCGATGAGTAGCAATGTTTCATTCAATTCAATGAGTTCAATGGGTTTCTACAGTTTTTAATGATTTTGAATAAGTTTCAATGAGTGTTATTGAAATTCAATGTATTTCGACCAGTTTAAAGGAGTTTCAATGAGTTTCATTGAGTTTCAATTAGTTATAATTAGTTTCAATGAGTTTTATCGAGTTTGAAAGGTTTTCAATGAGTTTCAAAGAGTTTCAATGAGTTTCATTAAGTTTCAATGAGTTTCATTAAGTTTCAATGAGTTTCATTAAGTTTAAATGAGATTCAATGAGTTTCAATGAGTTTCATTAACTTTCAATGAGTATAAGGATAACTCTGTCATACTACGCTATAACGTAGAAAACGTGGTCTGATAGAGTTATCATACTTCTAAATTACAAAGTACACGTTCCACAATAGATAAACTCAGATTTTTTCGAGATGTTGTTTTGAATTTCTTAAAAAAAAAACGATATCTAAAGAAAAACAAATATACAGTTGATTAACAACCAGATCGAGTTAGTATCATTTGAATCCAACTCAGGCATCTCGTGTTCAACTTCTTGGCTGGCTAAGTTTTCCATCACGACACAAGCAACAATTTCCGCTAAGTGAGGAGGCAGTAGGAGATTTTCAAATATTTCCAGGCTATGTGAAACCCGTGGATGTTTGTCTTTCTTTTTATTTTAATATTAAATATTTATCAACGTATCACTTCCCGCTGTATAATTACTACAGCATTCTGCCGTATATAGTATTCGGCCAACATATCTTGCAAAACCTTCAAATAAAACAATGTTCATTTAATTTTAAACTGCTGTTCCTCTGCAGTTATGATGAAAAACATTTTAATTTTTCAAAAGAAGCTAACACATTGTGACTTGACATTTTAAATAAATGGAAAGAAATTACTTTGTTTTAAGCCATTTTATTTTTATTTAACGTTTATCGGTTTCGGTACTTACGTACCATCATCAGGACTGTTACAAAAATAATATCTATTATACTAATAACAACTTAGGTAAATTTTTAATAAACGTTATAGACAAAGAGGATATTTTAAGCCACTCAGGTATTTATAAACTTAGTTGTAATGATTTTCCAGCCTTCTACATTGGACAAACATCACGTAATGTTAAAATTAGAACAAAAGAACACTTAAGATGCTTAACTACCTAGTTCAAGTTTTTTAGAGTTCGCGGATCATTTAATTGATAAAGATCATACTTTTAACCACGATTCAGGAATTAAAGTCCTACATAAGAACGGAATAGGTTTAAGACTTAACAATTTGGAAGCTTTAGAAATACAAAAAACAGTAAATTCAAGGGAAGAAATCATTAATAACCAACTAAATTTAACCTTCAGTCCAATTTTAAGTATGCTCCCCTTGTCTTCACTTATCCTCCATTCCGCTCCCCCCTCTAACAACTGACGCTCTGTCCCACTCTAGTATACTGTCCCTTTCTTTCATAACATTAAGTATATAAATGTGTACTTCTGTATTTGTAGACATTATATTTGTAACAGTCCTGATGATGGTACGGAGGTACCAAAACCGGTAGACGTTAAATAAAAAAAAGTGACTTAAAACAAAGTAATTTCTTTTCCTTTATTTAAAAACATTTTATATAATTTGCTCAATAATTATAATTTATAATTATTAGTTTTCCAATTTGCTGCTGATTGAATATTACATTACCAGCAACGCATCTACTATAAAACAAAGTTTTTGGTCATACACTTCATAAGCGCACTTTCTTGTGTAATCTAGTTAGTTTAATGCGATTACACAGACATCATCTCATTACCAACTAGTACATAATATAATTTCAATGAAATATTCTAGATCATTGAAGAAGAAGATAACAATAATAATCTATTTTTTTAAATATGAAAATGAACAAGACACAGAAAAATAATAATTGATAACGGTCGCAACTGGGACTCGAACCCAGAACCTTACGTCTTACCGAGACATACACCTCTACCAATTGGGCTACTGCAATCTATTATGATACTGTCGTAATTACGATAGTCCAGTTGCGACCGTTATCTTTTATTATTTTTCTGTGTCTTGTTGATTTTCATATTTTAAAAAATTAGATTATTATTGTTATCTTCTTCTTCTTCAATGATATATTACATTGGTGGGAATAACCTTCAAAAGTTAAAAAGAGAGTTTTTCTTATAAAATATGAATATTCATTTAGACTTTTATAAAAAAGTCAATAGGTGTTCCATAAAAATAAAATCGGATATATTTATCCGAGACACTATCTAGGTAACAAATACATTCTTTGAAAACTTGTTTCCAATAATAAAGGTAGCTGCCAATAATATGGAAAAAAAACATTAGTCGAAGATAATATTGTTAATTCTGAAATTTGAAATATGAAGCTGACAATTACGACAGTCTCATAATTGATCGCAGTAGCCCAATTGGTAGAGGTGTATGTCCCGGTAAGACGTAAGGTTTCTGGGTTCGAGACCCAGTTGCGACCGTTATCTTTTATTATTTTTCTGTGTCTTGTTCATTTTCATATTTTAGAAAATTTGATTATTATTGTTATCTTCTTCTTCAATGATATATTAAATTGATGGGAATAACCTTTAAAAGTTAAAAAGAGAGTTTTTCTTATAAAAATATAAATATTCAAGACTTCAAGAGGAATAGTAGGTAAGACCCGCAAGTTATATGCAATGAAAAGTATAATATTCAGCGATATAAATAATAATAATTGTATTCCGCAAAGTGCAGTTACCATTATATAAGCATATTATGCTTAGGTTCTTTACGGTTAGAGCTTCGATTTGCCGCAATTTCTCCCAACGCCGCGCTCCGTTCCTTCGCAGTAGAGAACCGCTGAAGGTCCTGGGAATAGAAACGAGTCAAACAAATGGGAACACATATTTTCACCGAGGAAATGTTTTCAAGTCGAACGCAATACAAAAAACCAATATAAATCAAGCTTTTGTAAAGAGCTCGTTCTTTTTCAAGAAACGTGTTTCATTGGAGAATTTCATTGAATTTATAATTAACTAACCGCACTATCCATAAATTGGATGAATAATTTAAACATATTTTACCAAACATTTTAAAATATTACAATATCTGCCCTAATGATAGACACTGTAACGCTGTCCAAATCGTTGGATACAGAAGGAGGTGGCGCAACACGCCATAAAACAAAACAAAAAACACTTATATAACCAAAAAAACTCAAATAAAAATCAACAGTGCCGTTTCCCCACAGTGGTAGAGTGTATGGACCTCCCAACAATTCGGTCTTGACACACATTTCATGCTTCATTCATAGTCGTACATTTTCTCATAAATAACTTTCCGTTATTCTGATATGACCACAGGGTTCACGGCGAGTTCATCGAAAACGAGTTCAACCTAACCTAACCTAATCTATTATAACCTAATCTAATCTAACCTGGCCTAACCTTATCTAACCTAATCTAACCTAACATAACCTAACCTCTCGTTGTCGATGAATTTGCTTTCGATGAATCGATTTTCGATGAACTCGTCGGCTACCGGCCATAGAATTAAGGGGGTATTCTAGTCCAGAGGCACAAATTTCGGGCATTCTTTCGAGGTCTGTAAAAAATAAACGAAGAATATTTTTAGTGACTTTATAAATACATTATATTGATATAGAATATAAGAAAAGTTTCATGGGGTAATCCATCTGCAGGTAGTTGGGCAACGTCTACCTTCTATTGTTCAATTTGTTCCGGCCAGACCGGTTTAGTTGGAGCGCCACAAAAATAGTTATAATTCAATCAAGGACATATTTTTAAAATTTTTTAAAGAAATATTGAAAATATGCAAAAAAAAAAATCTAAATTCTAGACTAGAATATCCCCTTAAGTATTTGGTTCACTTGATCGTTCCATGTCTTCCTCGGGCGCTTCCAATTTGTACCATTCACATTCGCGTCATATTTTCTACTCACACTAATTTTTCGTTTAGCTCGACACCCCTACAAGATATTTCTAATTACTATTAGGTACATATTTATCACGATTTTACATAATTCTACGAAAAATCTAATACAAATTGAGTTGTTTTCAATTTTTTTTTCATTGCAGTTTGAAATTGGCCTTATAAGCCGAAACAGCTGTCACAATAAAAAAAACTAACATACTTGCATATGAAATTATTTAATTTTATATAATATAAAAAAGAAACGGAGTATTACGAGTTAAACATAAAAAAATTTATGAATTCAATTTTAGTCCGGAAACCATATTATTTGCTAGAGCATTTCTAATATTACACAACCGTATTTCTTTTTAGGTTATTACAATTAATTTTCTCTGTACACAAAGACAGTGGAACAACAGCACAAAAAAGAGGAATGTAAAGAGGCGTAAGTAAGTGTGGTACAAAACACAATCTATTTTATTCAATGTTCAAGGACGAAAGTATATTTACTTTACAATCAGCAATAGCTGTTAGCATAAATAACATTTTAAATTTTGTACAAAGCTTAAAAAATACTAACAAAATAAATAAATAAAAAAAAACGGAGTGCAATGGTGCTATCGTAATACAATGTGAAACGGAAACGTCTATTGTAAATAAAATGGTAGTTAATGCCATTAAAATTGTGGGCGATAAAACACCAAGGCATTCTTTCTTTATCTGGCATTTAAATATCCCGCGACACTTCCAACGCTTGTTATTTTCCAATAGTGCGCACGAAGTGTATGAAGTGTAACGGAGTAAATGTTCGGTCCTTAAATTGTTATTTTTTAAATTCCTCGCAAAGCAATGTTTGCCAGCCCAAAGTATTTGCGGAGACCTGTTGACTAGATTTACTGGCGCGCCACCCCCATACGTCTTTTTCAGTCCACTTACGGTACAATTCGGAATACGGCCAGCCCTTAAATCCAATTTGAATGCAAAAATCAGGGCGGTTTCGGGAGCCTGTGACAATGGGCCCCAAGCCAAGTGATGTATGAGACTCCCTGACCCTTAAGGTCACCCCGAGGGATGCTTAGAACTATATTAGTTTTATCCAAAACTAGAAAAAACATCCAAAGTGCCCGTTTCAAGCCTTGTTTGTTTAAATTACCATACTTAATTGCAAATTTTCTTTGTGAGGGGATTTTATAAATAGAATTTAAATTGAAAAACAACGTTCATTAACACAGCACTTTAGTCACATTTATTAGAGTTAGGCGAGTGAAAAAATCTGTTTTACACTGTGAATTTGATTAAAGATAAATAGTGATCAAAGTAGAACCTTACGTAATGACCATGACGATTTATTACTCCAAATTAGATACACATCTAATCATGTAAAAAATAAGGTTTTTACTTCAAAAAGAAATCGTTTCATATTTGAAGCGGCGCTAATATTCCCTTTTAAGTCTCCGAGAGCTCAGAGTCCATTTCGCAAATGGCCTAGTTTTTTTAGCATCCATAGCGTCTCATTCAAAAGTATTTTTCTCTTGAAAGTGGGACACGGGACTGTTTGTCGAAATAAACACGCTCCCATCTGCCATATACAGAGAGGCTGTGCTCTTGTGTATAGAGTAAAGACCACGTGCGCTTAGCTCCTTTTGCAAAAAGTGTTAATGATTCGTTTACGTGATAAAGTTGCACTCGGTTTAATGTCGTTTAGTACCGCAAATATTAAATGCTGCTGAAAATTCGAACGAAATTTAAACGGGCATTTACGAAAACCTCTCTGGACTAAAGCTAATAAATTGTGCAAGGAAGCTATGAATCCCGTCCTTTCAGGCTATTAGGGGACAGATAACCCGACTAAAGCGTTTTAATCATTTACTTGATCGTGTCTTACTCGGGCGTCCCCGACTTCTTCAACATTTCATTTAATTACATTTTTATTTATTAATTATTTAACCTGTCATTTGTCACTCGGACGCCGGCGTCTGGGATTTTTTTTTTTAATGCGATTTTAACTTTTATGTATAAAGAAAAGGATATATAAGGTCAGATATACATAATTGTAGAACCTACAGACAAGCTGCCATATGACAGTTTTGTGGGACTACCATTTTTTGTACAAATGTATTAATACTAAATAAATAAAAATAAAAAATAAAAAAAAATAATAAAAATATATATATATATATTTATAAATAAAATTCCTTGCGCCAATATGTTTCAAGACGTTACTTTAAATTTCCGTAATGTATCTTCTCGGAATGCTTTGATATTAATTTTCTATGGTACACGGCCATCATGTGACCAAATGTCATCCAACATTCAAGAGGTTAATATGTAAGTTACAGTTTTTGCCATTTTTTCAACTACCATACTATACCATGCATAAGCCCGTGTAAATGTGTAAAACAAATTTAATAAAATTATTGCAAGTATTTTATTTATTTTTTGCTGTGACAGCTGTTTGGGCTTTCAAGGACAGTTTGTAAATGGCCTTGAAAGCTGAAATAACTCTCAGAATAACAATAAAAAAACTAAAATTCTTGCAGAACTAGTGCTAGTTTGTGGTAGTCATACATGAAATGTATTCATAAACGTACTAGTTTAATGGAAACAGATAATAAAAAATGAGAAAGAACAAAAGAAAAAAACATAATTAAGGATAAATAAAACAAAATTTGCGAAGTAATATATTTTCCTTAGCCATATTTCTTTCTCCAAACATCAGCTCTACAATTTACACGTCAAAACAATCTGTAACAACTACTATATAATTCTGAAATGGGTTAGTGTTGGCTGATATTTACCGTTAAATATATTTATGAAGTTAATTGCAAAATGGGATAGGAACAATTCCAATAAATAACTGCGACGGTAATGCCCAAATTTCCGGAAAGGCTTCAGTTTATCCCCGGTGATACAACGCTGATACGCGCACTCACGGCGTGCTTATCAAACAAACAGGGATATTCATCACAACAGGTGCTCCTAAACTTTCAGGTGATTTGTATTGACAGGGGTTGTCATTAACTCGGCATTAATTGTGTTTCTGGTTTCAGGTAATTATGACCGTAATTGAAACATTTTGACAATCGGAAATTCTGTTTCTGAAAATCGTAAATATTCTATTGAAGCACTTGGACACAATACCACTAGTCATGAAAATTATTGTACATAAATTTGAAAGGTTACGAGGACCGTTCAAAAAATGAAAGAATGTAATTGGCATTGATTGTCTATATTTTGAAGCATTAATTTGGCTAAAAATCATTTAGGTCTTGTTGTTTGATCGTTCCCATAGTCCACTTTCGTTCACATAGTTCACGTTTGACTATAGATATCATCATCATTACTTTTGGCTCTACAACCCCTGGTGGGTCTTGGCCTCCTCAATAGTCTTCCTCCACTCATCTAGAGTTTCTGCCAGATCTCTCCAGTTTAAAAGCTCCAAGGTAGATATGTCTTTGATTTGTCGTTGTCGCTCCACCTTAATCTTGGCCTTCCCAGGCTCAAATATACATAGTCACAAATAAAAGACAATAAGCGCATTTTTATTTATTTTTTTACATACAGGTCCCCGTTTACCATTGGTTTTTAGTCCATAAGCGATTTATCAAATTTTATATTTTATATTATTTTATGTCAAGCTATTTGATCTGCTGTTAAATGAGCAGTCATGTACAATGTGGTGAATAAAAACTAAACGCCGACAGGTTAAAAATCAGCGGTTAACGCGGACGCTTGACCTTGACTTAGATCTAATGACAAAGTATTTATAAATAGTGGTGATTTTTGATATCATCATAGAGGACAACGAGAAATAATGTAACTGGCCCTATTATAAGTAAAATCCATGCGTACCCATTTCTCAGATGTTCGATTGAATTTCGCTAATAGTGTCTTCATTAATAAAAATATAAATTTGAGGTCTTACTCAAGTAAAAAATAATAATATATATTATTTTCTTAACCTTTCCCTTACTGTGCTGAAAAAATCCGCGCGTTCCGGTGCTGTGTAATCACTACACAAGCAGAAATGGTCGATTTAAAAGACGGAAAAAATTAATATTAATAGCAAATCACTATTCATTATAGTTGAAGTCAAAATTGAGGTTTAATTGCTGAAAACATGAAAAAAACATCGGTAGCTCAAAGAAACGATGCTCATGCTCATACAACATGCGAAGAGTCCACTCCGAATGAATGTCGGGCGGCATCCGGGCGGCGACTGGTGGCGCCGTCCGCGGTCCGCGGTCCGCGCGGGGAACCAAACACGATTGACGACTGACCAGTAACCACACGGTTCTCTTTCTCGCGCTTACTTATATCGAAGTAGGTGAGAGTGAGACGTGCATAGTGTCGCATTTGATTCACGCATTTGTACATCTCACCCGCAGCACTGATCATACGCCAGACGTTTGATTGTATTGGTGAATTTATTTTAGATTCTCACAAAATACCTCTTATGTGCCCGAAAGGTACTAATTATTATTATTTTTTAATTTTTATTTAATGAGTAAATGTATAATGGAGGATTACCTAAAATATGAACCCAGAATTTTCCATATTTACGGAGATATTAAAGGTGCAAGAAGCAATGTGTAGTAGATACACATCGCAGGCAAGGAGGGTTAACCTTCTTTAAAAATTGAAGGTATGTCAAATTTAATAATCTTATTATTAAGTTCTATAGGAAAGTGGTTTACGAGGGTAACAATAGGGTTGGACGTTTTTTGTTAGTGTTATTCTGAGAGCTATTTCAGCTTTCAAGGCCATTTTCAAACTGTCTTTGAAAGCCGAATAAATAACTAAAATACTTGCAATAATAGTAATAAATTTGATTTACATTAAATATATAAAATAATTAAATGGTGTTCTACGAATTAAATACAAAACTAATTGATAATTTTCTTAGGCTAAATGTTATAGAGACGCTATAGGCAGTGTTAAACCATGCATGGAGTGAGGAATATTAAAAAGTTTTTTTTAAATTTCATAAACTAGGTAAGTATGTACTTTATGAATACATGGAAAAGTATTTTCTAATAGACCGTCCACCCTTAAAATTTCATTAGTTTTTTTTTAAATTATTATTTCTGGACTTCAACCCCCAAGAGTGTTCTAGATCTAGGCCATTATTTAAAGTTATTGAGAAATGAAAAGTCAAATTAATTTTTTTTTTTTATGGTCGAATTTCAAAATTATAATGAAGATGAGAGTCGAGTTCAGACTTAGAAGAGATGAGATATTGAATGGAGGGGAGGCAATTTTGGATAAGGCTTGATAGAATAGAGGATATTTGTTCCGACGTTTTTGAGGATGTTTTGTACTTCTAGACCACAAAATGTGCAATCGTGGGAGTCAAGGACGTGCATTTTAAAAATGTGAGAAGGAACGGAACAAAGTCCGATTCTCATTTGAATAAGTGAGGAAATTTATTTTTTGGAAAAATGGGGGAATTGTTGAAACCACGGTTTTGATGGGATAGTCCTTTGTATTGAGGCATAGCAGGCTCCCTTGGATTGACCAGAAATGTGCCAATACTCTGCCCAAACATTGCGGGATCTATCTTTGATGATGGAAAAAATGTCAGATAGGGGAAAGTGGTTTACGAGGGTAACAATGGGGTTGGA
Organism: Limnephilus auricula; assembly: GCA_951813805.1. Classification (NCBI taxonomy): domain Eukaryota; kingdom Metazoa; phylum Arthropoda; class Insecta; order Trichoptera; family Limnephilidae; genus Limnephilus; species Limnephilus auricula. The sequence goes on along the minus strand of OX638402.1, from coordinate 7,644,689 downwards.
CGCTTTTTGCTATTTCGTTAGGTTCGCCATGCATCAAAACGATATATGTATTTTTATATGCATACCGCACAAAAGTCTGATGCCAGTGAGACTATGGCATCTCCAATTGGGTAATGTTGTGAATCTGAAGGAGTGGGGAGGGGAAGGAGATGGGGAAGAAGAAAGTGGGGTAGCACCTGGCTATTCAAACACGGCTAAAGGTATTTCTAGCTACGTTTCAATTCTGAATGGTGGTTTTACACCAGGGCGATACTGAGATTATCTTCCACTCTGAAACGTGCCTTCTTCTTCTTTCGTATGGTGGGGGTCAAAGGCGGACATCTAGGTCTGCGAGCCAGTTTAGGGCCTCAAGCGTTGCCCTGTGGACCTCATCAATCCCGCCGGGGAATGGATGAAGTGTGCATTCATTGACCACATGTTTGGTGGTCTGCACTACATCGCATTCGCCGACTCTTTAAGGCTTCATCTATGCATCATATGAGCACAACGGCTATGGGAGCACCTTATCCTATTGATTGCGGATCAGAGTTTGCTAGGCAGCCAGAACCCAGGCTGTCTCTCAGTGGGGTCTTGTACGAAATGGGCATTTTCCACATTGGCCGATTACCATTAAAGTTTCCACCCATCATCTGGGGTCAGAGATGATCAGAGGAGTCTTTCTCCTTCCATCCTGAAGGGTTTTCGGGATTTCGGGAATTGCGCTGTTTTGCGCCTTCTTGTATTCCCTCAGTGTTGCAATCTCTCGCTTGATGTTTTGCGGGGTTATATTTGCAAGTACGGGGAGCCAAGGAAGAGGAGTTAATTTTAAAATTACGCTGATGGTTCTCATTGTGGCATTAAGAGGAATATAAACGCCAGAAATATTTGAATTCTTACCCTTTTAAAACTCCTCGTGTATTTGGTATTATCTGCACGAGGAAAGTAGCGCCAAAGTTGTTTTTATTTTTTTATGAATAATTTTACAAGAATGAAAAAAAGTTAGTCAATGGATCGAGTCAAAAATAATCTTTGCCATACAGGGGTATTTTTTAAACGTTGCTTCTTATATAACTTCCTATGTAATGAAAAAAACATATGATTTAGTACTTTACGCTTGTATTTATTGTAACGTAATTAATAATTTTATTTTAATGTTGAACATCTCACTCAAAGGTGGAACGTGCCGAAAATTATACTTTATTTTAAATAACACAAATTAATTAAATAAAATTTATTTGCGCGTGCCGGGTTCGAACCTGCGGCGTTCGGATTGGAAGTCGAGAGCCTTACCCCTCGATATAAGAAATAAATTCAACTAAGGAACAAAAACAAGTAAGAGATGAGCATCTCGAAGGCTGGAGACTGGTACTTACCTATGTTGATTAAAAAAAATAGCCAGCACTTTGTTTGGTCTACAGCACTTAAAGAGGAGAATTTTCTAGCTGAATGACTTTGATGGCCCATAAAGTTAAAAAGAAAGGCCTCTTCCGTGAGAAGCCATTGATTAATACCAATCGTAGCCCTGAGACACGCTAAACTAATGTTTATCTGGTTTAAAAAAATACACCTTCTATTACAGTATATACACTTCACTTTGGGAGGAGGGTATGGGCTCCGCCTCCCCGGAACCATTCATTGGATACTCAACACCTCTACCATAGATCAATTGGTTCACTAAGTTTGATGACTTAGCAGGGTTGATCGGGTTCATGGGGGTGAGGTTTGCATAGGTCCCGGTTTTGTAAATCATTCACTAAGCATTAGCAGTGATTAAAATTATTTTCCTCAGGGCCTCTAGTGTGGAGCTACGCTAAGAAAAAAAGCTGTTTTTGCCTTCAAGATCTACATAAAGTATTTCAAACTCCATTGAAGAAGATAATAACAATAAATCTAAACTAATCATGTATCAGAATAAGACGACGAACAGAAGAAAAAAATAACAGTTGCAACTGGGACCGAACGTAGGACGTCTGTTTTACCGGAAAAACGACCTAACCACTAAGGCATTGATGTTTTTCTGTTTTTTTGTTGTATATATTTTCAATTCATCCCAATACGAGCGCCTTATACAGGTTGACCTGGGGTAAAGTGCAGTAACTTGGGGAGGTGATTCTATATGATAATATAAGTAAAAAAGATAAATGACTTTTTTCGGAATTCCAACTTTTTTCCCATACAAAAAGACGTACCTGATAAAAATCCTTAGTGTAAGGTACAAACTTACCGATAAATTTGCTGTGCGCCCGCCCGCGACTTTGGATTGTTGTGAGTCACCCGTATCATAACAGCTTAAAATAGTACCCAGTGCTGGCCGCATTCGACGGAATGATTTTATCGTTTTACCTAAAAAGTACCCCTTAAAGTTGGAATTTCGAAAAAAGGCATTATCTTTTTTACTTATATTATCATGTAGAATCACCTCCCGTCAAGTTACTGCACTTTACACCCGGACACCTGTATATTTCATTTGTTTCAATTTTTATTTTTTTTATTTTCTTTTCTTTTACTCTTTTTCTTTATACTTTTTTTTTGTATCTAAAAAATAACAAAATGGTAACCAATTTTAGATACTGTAGGGACAGAGTCAGTAATATTATTATACATGCTATCTGATTCATTTGTTACCAAACTTTTTATTTTCTTTTCTTTTACTGTTTTCTGTATATTCACTTCATGTACACATTTTTTGTATATTATGTACTAAATTGATTTGATTATATATTAAATACTTAATTGATTGGAAATTGTGAATCTTATCTTTATTTAATATCTGCTTATATGAATCATCATGTATCTACCTACCTACCTAATACGTATGATACCTTTCAATCAATTTGACTGTCGTAGAACGGGAGACCTACCTACTTGGACAGTCAAAACGTCAAAAAATGTAATTTATTTTTATTATAACAAATAAATAAATAATATTCTTTTGTTATACCTAATCTTTGAATGATTAAATTCTACCGGAGTATTGTGTATATCCTAAACCACTAAGTTAATGAGACCTGATTATTTTTAATGGGTAGGTAATCATCATATCTCAGATCAAACCTCAGATCAAACCACCTCAGATCAAACCACCTCAGATCGAACTACATAATTTTATTTTATTTGTAAAACCAACAGTTATAAGATTTTATAATGTATAATAAAACATGTGTGAATCATTTAACCAATAATAGGTTTTTACTAAAGTATCTTAATTATTTAGTGTAAACAAAGAAAAATAGTCACATTAGGCTATGGGGGTGGGGTAGTGGGAAGAATGGGAAAGGGATGGATCTATTCTGTATAATTAGTAGCGTGTATATAATATTATGAAAGATTACTTACTATAAATAAAATCGTGTGGGTTATTATTACTTAACTTTGAATGTCAAACATAATGAAATACCTAAACAGGTTTTGTATTTTTGAATGAACATATGTCATACATTTTTACCAATGCGATTGTTATCTTTTATGTTTCTCTGTCTTGTTCTTTTTCACTTTTTTGTTTAGATTATTAATGTTATCTTCTTCTTCAATTATGTATTACATTGATGGGAATAAACTCAAAAAATTATTAAAAAGGGAGTTATTCTAATAAAAATTGAAAATTCATTTAGACATTTACAAAAAGGTCAATAGGTGTTCCATATAAACAAAATTTGATATATTTATCCGAGATACTATCTAGGTTACAAACCCGATCATAGAACACTTGTTTCCAATAAAAAAGGTAGCTGCTGATAATATGGAAAAAAAAAATAATCGAAGATTATATTGTTATTTCTGAAATATGAGATTGACAAATATGATGTTAAAAAAATGGTGCCAGTGGCCTAATTGAAATGGCATTTGCCCCGGAAAGACGAGAGGCTCTGGGTTTGAATCCCGGTTGCAACCGTTATCTTTTTTTTTCTGTTTCTTGTTCTTTTCCATATTTTCGTTTAGATTATTAGTGTTATCTTCTTCCTCAATGATATATTACATTGACGTGCATAACTTTCAAAAGATGTAAAATAAGAGAGTTGTTCTAATAACAATTAAAAAATATATAATACCAGGTGGAGTGTACCCGGCCTTGCTAGGGGACATACATGGTTTGGAGTAAAGTATTGAGCCTGTGTAATTCTAGTGAAGTTGATGTAATTATTTAAATGTGAAAATAATAATATTATGATTGTTGAGAATTAAAAATAAGTTCACTGCGAAAACTTACCCACCCATTATATAATATTGTTCCTTGGGATTGCGTGTCTGTTATTCTGCTTTAATAAGTATGGCACTATTAAAGCGACGGGGGCAATATTTCATTCCATTTGAAATATTTTATGGTCTGGGTCTCATTATTAGGGTTGATACCTGAACCCACTGAAGAGATACACTGATAGAAGCGTGTCGTGGAAGAAATGCCAAAAGAATGCTTATTTTACCTTACTTCTATTGTAAATGGTCTAATGTCTAACATATCATACGTGAACCGCAGGCGAAATGCGCCCACCCTAGAATATTTCCAAAATTTCGGCTTAACGCCTCGTATTGCAGTCGCAGTTGCGAGACCTTTCGAGAAGGTGGCAAATAATTATTGTTCTAGGTGGGTAGTAGGTAGAGACGGCCGGGCAGTGCCAATTAGTGCCACGTAGGCAGGCAGGCACCGCTATGCAAGTATCTTGCAAATGCAGTGCGAAGGCACTAGGTAGAACGCTATATAGTCAGGGGTTTCTTTCAGGTATGTCAGGCCTCCAGACCAGAGTTGGCTGCCTAATTCAACAGAGGGGTGTACTTCCGATTTGTGTACTATTAAAACATCTGCGGGCCATGTACAGTACGCCCACAACAATAAATAAAACAAACCGGTCGGCGTAAATAAAATATATAAATGGTTCCAACAAATAAATATTGTTTCATTTATTTATACTGTTTTCCGCTAGATGTCTGAAGAAAATTACATACCTACATCTAAATAAACATCTAAATACGACCCTCACTCTTTCTTTGAAATCGGCGTGGATCACACTTCCAGAGACTTTCTGTACGGTGTCTGAACCGATATAAATTATAACGGAAGATTATACGATGTCAGAATTGGTATTGATATTCCTAAACCAACCGTTACTCAATACTCCCCAAGGAAAGGTTGAACGTGATACAGATTGTAGAAGAAGGCGTTTGTTCAAATTACGTTTTGGGTTATTATTCGCTTTTAAAGATACATGGCCGTGGTATTAATTCCCGAGCTTATTTTAGGCGCTGATAACAAGCCTTTAGGGTTTCAATATGGTTACTTGTTTCCAAATAAATTACAAAGGTTGAAAATATTTTTATTTTACTTTTACCTCGTAAGTATTTTGTAACTTATATATCATAATTTTCTTGTTATTTACATTCTGGTACCCTACATGCGTTGCAATGCAACATAAATAAAGAAATTGTTTCTTCCTGCGTGTCCTTTCCCATTTGTTCTCGACCCACTTCCGTATTCTCTTCCCCTTCCATGTCTCCTATCCCTCCTCTCTCCCGCTGTTCCTCTTCTCAAGGCCCCCCTTCACGCAAGAAATTGTTTCTTCCTGCGTGTCCTTTCCCATTTGTTCTCGAACCCCTTCCGTCTTCTCTTCCCCTCCCATGTCTCCTTCCCCTCCTCTCTCCCGCTGTTCCTCTCCTCAAGGCCCCCCTCACGCATTCCCCTTTTATCTTTTCCGCCCCTCATCTACCCTCCCCTCCTTAATTCCCCTCCACCACTCCTGGATTCTCCTCCTCCTGATGCCATTTTTCCCCGCCACTATACTCCATAAAATACACCATACCTCTCCAGCAAAAAAATGGATGGATTCATTCGTCCGTCAGTCCTGGACACACTCTATCTGATCGCCAGATTCTATCCACCTCTCTTCTACCCAGAACTCTCCTTCCTTTCCTAAAAGACCCTCCAGCCAGCATCCCCAAAGATGAACCAGGCTCTCAGGGTAATTATTTTCCTCTGGGCTTCAAAAATAAATCAAGATGATGCCATTATTTGAGGTGTGTAAAAACAAAGGCAGCACTCTCCATTTCGGCCAGACGGCTATGTTTGCTTCTGAAAATAACCTGGAGATTGCTATCTTTAATTTTTCGTACAATATTAAATACAAATATTTTAAGTAATATACGTGTATACAATATTTGTATGTAATATTGAACGTAAAAGCAAAGATAGCAATCTCCATGTCATTTCAAAAGCAAACTGCAAATTGGAAATTGCTGCCTTTGCTTTTACACACCTCATTTAATGTATAAAAAACAATATTTTAAAACAAGTTCTGCTGTATAATAATTATGGTTATTTGTTACATAATGCTTTACATAAAGTTTCAAAATGCTTTCGGGATTTGTACATAAATGAAAAGAAACTATACATATAAAAATTTTAGATTAAAATCGACTTCTATAAATTAAATTTGATTACCGTAAAAATAAAAGATTCTGAATTACGTTGATAAAGGTAAAATTTCAAGGTTGGTTGCTGATGTGTGTATTACATAGTTACCGACAGTTGTTTCTAAGCAATCAAAGCACACAGAATAAATTACTTTAACATGAAAGCTTTCTTACCTAATTACATATAAGGTAGCACATGAAATGAAAATCCACTAATTAAATGTTCCTTGTATTTTAATTGTTGTTCAAAATAGGTGCTCGGTAATAAATTGCTTGTTTTATTCTGAACACCCGTGTTTTTCATTAATTATTGAAAAATATTTACGGAAAGCTTTGACTATTATGACATGATGTTTACCTCACCGTGATAAAGTAAATAGAGGGGTGATACACAACGATCATGAAAAAATAATATCAACCACATTGGAGGCATTAGCCACCGGAGCGACAGAGCAACTTTTTTCTGGGATTGCTAAAGGAAATTCTTTCTCCTTCGAATTTAAATACGGAGACATACAAACTGAGTATAGTTCTATATAGCCAATGAATTCGCCCACCATTTGTTTATTATCACAGTTACGTAAGATTTATAAAAAAAATATTATTAAATCGTTAACTTTAAATTTTTTTAAATAATCTAGAGAAAATTTGCCATATTTTGGCAACAAAGCAATCTGTGGTTTTGGAAATGGTGCCATATTGTGGCAAAAAAGCACTCGAGTAATACAATACATATATGAGTACAATGGTACATAAACATACCACAAGATTTAAAGAAGGAAAGGGCCTAAAAACTCCTCGAATATTAAATAAATATGGAAGCCGTACTCTTGAATACCAAATACCAGTGATTTTTAATAAAATAAATAAAAACTTAAAATTTGAAAAAAATGACAGATTATGCCCTAAAATGATAAAAATGTGGTTAATTAACGAAAACTCCATGTATCTTTAAATATGTTGAATTGATTATCTTAATGTAGCTGCCTATATATCTTATTATTAGGCATGTACATTGAAATATCTTATAGATGTAATTCAAATAATCTAATATTATTATGTGATCTATCCTAATGTGTCCTTAAAACTATATAATATGGATTAACAAATATTTCCTTATGTATAATATTAAGAGTGATAAATTGTAGAACCTACAGACAAGCTGCCATATGACAGCTTTGTGGGACTACCCTTATTTTGTACAAATGTATTTATGATAAATAAATAAATAAAATAAAAATTTAAAAATTTAAAAAAATAAAATTTTAAAAAAGTGGTTAGACAGAACAAATCAATACGTAATTCCTTGAATTTCTGGTTCTAGCCGACCGAATTTTGGCAATTTTCATTGTTGTTTTGTCGTCTAGGTCTAAAATAATAATATTTGAATAGAAATACCGAAGTACATTTCCAAAATAAACCAATAATTTAGACGCCAATAAGTCTATCCGATTTTACAATGGAGGTCTTAATTTACTGCTTTTAATGCGCATCACAAAAGTTATTACTTGTTTCATAAGATGTGAATCCTTCAACCATCACCCATCAACAACTTAAAGCTTTTACATCGATAAGCTGTAGTTCAATTCCCTCGAGTAGTAAGCAAACACAATGAAACTTTAGAGGTAAGAGGGTAACCAGGTACGATAGTTTTATGATTTCTAATCGGAAATATTATTAATTTTCAACTATGGATACTAAATGGGCACACATCTTCAGTTTTCTCAAGGATCGTAAATAATTGCTTTTTTAAATATAAATATTTTTTTTATACTTTAACAAAGATATTTGTTTCATTTAATTAAAAATGACGTCACAAAGTGATTTTGCGAAAATTGAAGATGTTGCTTTTTCGTCAAAACTGAAGTTATTGACGCAAATTATATTGTTGGATGAATGATCAGATTATTTTTATTTTTATTTTTAACTTAGTGAGTTAAACCTCAAATTATAATATTTTAATAAAACTGAAGATAATATTAGCGAAAGTCAATCGAAAATCTGAAACAGAAAAATCAGAAAAAGATACGAATACATCTGGGACTCGAACCCAGGACCTCTGGCAATCCAGAGAACATTCACTTTCCAACCCCCAGTCCCTTACTCCAATTACGTCCTGCACCGGCGGAACCAAGCCCATTTCTTCAATCCCCTGAATATATTATAACACATGTTAGATATTAGTAGAGATTATACTGCCCTGAAGAAGCTACGGTTGTAGCGAAACCCGGTCGGCATTAAGTATAAAAAATAAAAAAGTGGTGTATACAAAGTTACTGTTTAAATTTTAAAATTAAAATATGCGTTAAGAAAATGAAAAATAATGTTGGTGGTTCTCAGTCGAAGTATGATACAGTTAAAAATGACCGAATCGGATATGATACGTTGGCGCAGTGGATAGCGCGTTGGCCCGGATTGCAAGAGGTCCTGGGTTCTAGTCCCAGATGTATCCGTATCTTTTTCTGATTTTTCTGTTTCAGATTTTCGATTGACTTTTGCTAATATTATCTTCATTAATTAAAATATTATGATCAGATTATTGTTTGATCTCAATTAAATTGAAGCATTGGTTGGTTAAACTCGTTGTATTCTGATGTGTCATAAGGTTTTTAATTGAGGACTTAATCTCTTTACAATATAAACAAACACATAATGTGTTTAATGTTAATATCGAAGAAAATAATTTTTGGAAGTAACTAAGAAAAAGTTGCGTTAGTGTTTTTAAAGATGATAAAACCATGAATAATATTTTTTTAGACTTGCTTTTGCTTATTTATGGCCAATGTTAAATATTTGGTCTTGAGTTAAATTCACCGCGAGAGTACAATTACATAAATAAAGAAAATTTTACAATATTATATTGAAGTAAAACTAAAATGTTAATAAATTGAATGATAATACAAAAATTATCAAGATATTATATTAATGCCGCAAGCTCCTGCTATGCATCCCAATCATCTGAAGCTTGTGAGACTATGGCATCCATCATTGGGGTATGTTGTGAGGCTGACGGAGGGGTAGGTAATACCAATTTACCTGTACACTTCAGGATTTGAAAACACAACCTTCGGATTGGTAGTTGAGATCCTCACCCTTCGACTACGCAGGCCGTCGTATCGAAACCGAAACAATTGTTAAGTATAAGTAAATGTGTTTATTTTAGATAATTTATTAAATAACACTAGTTTTACGTTAAAAACATGTACTGTTTAAAAACATGTAGTTTTTAGAAAAAAATAATGATTTTTCCCCCCTACTTCAAGTCCCATCTACCAAAACGTGTTGGGTAAAAAGCATCCTCAATTGAGATATCGACCATTCGGAATAACAAGGTTCCATCTATCGCTGTAAAGTCATGCGATAATGAGATCAATAAGAAGCTACTTTAGAGTTCACAGTTGCATGACGTCACTGCGACACATAGAACCTTGTTATTCCAAAGGGTCGAATTGTATTGCGAGATTAAATCTAGTGGAGGGGAGGAAGGAAATGGGGAAGAGGAACGAACCTGTAAGTATCTAGATATTCAGATCTGGTCACATAACACGTCTAATGCCTTTTCAGGCTACCAAAATTTCATATTTGAAGGACGATCTTTTACCATGATACTGAGAGTATCTACAATACTCTGGGATGTCCCGCAAATACCTATATAATATTATTTATTTTTTCACATTGTAAAATAACAATTTATTTGCGCACGCTACGCCGGGAGGAATCCGTAATCTTTATATCCGACTAGGAGAAACTAAACCGCTCATCCACGAAGGATGTCAAATCGATGGATGTACTCAAATAATAGAGAGCATGTGCAAAAATAATATTGTGTTAACCACTGTAGCGACAGCGCAATTTAAACCTTTTTTTCTCGGATTGCTCCAGATTTTTTAGTGATCATTTTGAAAATTTTCCGCCCAAATTAAAAAAAATCATACCTCTGAATTTTAATACGAAGACATATAAACCGAATAAAGTGCTTTATAGCCAATGAATTCACCTACATTTAAATAATCATCCCATATTTTTAGGATTTATGAAAAAATTATAAAAAAATCATAAACATTATACAATTTTTACGGATCTAGGGAATATTTGCCACATTTTGGCAGTAAAGCAATCCGTGGCAAAAAGCGTTCGAGTGGTTATCAAAAGCCAATTTAACAAAAACCGAACATTGGAAGTAGTTAGATCAGATTTCTCGGATTTTTCTCTGAAGATCAAATTTAATGTAAACTGCGACACGTGGAAACAAGTTGCAGCGAATATTCTTAGGTGGAAGGCAACGACTCGTGGTGGAGATTAATACCTGGAAGAAGAGCGCAAAGGCGAAGAAAAGCTAAAGAAGAGAGATTAAAGGAAGACGGGAGGTGGGAGGCGTTAAACGTCCCCAGCGTCTGTCTTTTAAAGTCACTCAATGGTGAAGTTGATGACTTCAAGTTACTTTAGGGCAATAAGGTTTTAATTGTGAAAAGATTATTTTAAATTTCATCACGAAATGAATAAATTAGGATAGAAAATAGGAGAGATGATATTGACTGATAATTTGAAAAGAAAAATAATTATTGCAAGCAAATACTATAATTACACAACTTAAAAACATGAAAATATTGTAAATAAGTTTAATAAAATTTAAAACACGTTTATTATTAAGGCCTTATACCATATATATACTAAATATATATTCCTTGGCTAAATTGTTTTGGCAATTAGATCCTTTATAAGTCTTTAAAAATAATATATTACTCTTAACAATTATTATAAGCAATAATTATTAGCCTGAAACACTCGTCTATATTGAAAAAAACCTCCCAAGAAAACCTCTTTCTCTGAAGATTTTTTCAATATGGATATAATATATGTTACTTGGGTATTTTTGTCACAAAACACGTTCTCGGATTTATTTTTGAATGATTTTAATTTAACTAAAATTTAAAGTTTTAAAACTGTGTTTACTAGATGATGTATTGATTTATTTTGTTGTATGATTATATATTCTGAAATTTGTGTTGTTTAATAGAATCTATCGTTTGAAAATTGATCATCAAATCAAATCTGCCAACGACCAACGGTATAACCATAGTATATTAAAAATGTACTTAGTTTTTCAAAATTTTAAAACTGCGTGTACCAGATAAAATAACAATCTCTCAAAATCAATTTATGTTTTTTTGTAAAAAAGAGTCAATACGTCTGGAATTTGATTTAAAAATGTCTAATTTCCGGTATTCTCTGGTAATACCCACTTAATATCACATAAATTTTACTGTTTAAATACAAAAAAAGATTACACAAGTATAATGTCCGGATGGAATTACATCGCCGTTTAGTTCACTTAGGTACTAATATTAAATGCCAGAATTACACACGGACAGATTTATATTTAGAAATAATTTCACCCACTTTAATTACACTTGCTGAAATTAAATATGTAAAAAAATATTTGCCTTTCGATCAGTGGTTAATAGATTTGTAAAAAAATTATGTCTTTTCTAATTAAATTTCACACTAGAAAAAGGTAAAGGTTAATAAGGTTTTTTTACGTGAGCTAGTCTCTCTATATGTAATTTCGTCCATTTATAATTTAGTTTTTCCGTAATAAATGTTGGAAGAGAATTTGTTTCGAGAAATTTATACGGCCTTTGTTATGTCGTCAGTGTCACCCTATTTCATGGTCCTATCATTATAAAGTAGTTTCTTTAAAAATAACATTGGAATACTTCTTTTCTGCGTTTCACTGACCTATTTTGAATGTTGTTTTTAAATCGATTTGATACCTCATATATATGATACGTCTAGCGACCACCAAACCAGGCACACGCCCAAATTGTGGCATATTGTCGAACTATGTGTATAAAGCAGATTAGGTCAAAAAAATTAATTATCAAATATTGTTTCAACTCAAAGTGTGTTAATAGGAGTGGTAAGTGGGCAAAAAATAAGCAAATAGGCACAGAGAACGTGGGAGTGAGTTGGAACACTGAGCACTGAGCAATCCCAAGCCGTGGCAAAGTTCCCGTCAGAGAGGAGATAGTAATTAAAACTAAAGAAAAGCTCGAGATTTAAAAAGCTTTCGTGGAGTACGAGTCGCCCGCAAACTTACCGGAGAGAATTTTTTATCGAGTTTAGAAAGTGATTAAAATTATTTTTATTGAATTAAAAACTGGGTTGAAGTTTCGAAAATGCATTTTCAAATTATTTTCAATTGGTTGGTGTTTTCAATTACATCGGTTTAATTTCGTTAGTGTTAATGTGTTTAATTCAAAGAACTCCAGAATTGGATACGTTTTTATATTTTCACAGCCAAAAGCATTTTCGTTGTTTGTTTTTGGGGTGTTATGCCGTATTGTGCTACCTCCTTCTTTAACACCCCAAAAACAAACAACGAAAAAAAACTCCAGAATTATTACTTTTTTAAAATGAGTGAAATTTAATAATTATCGAAGGAAGCAAACACTTTGTGGCTTGACTTTATACAAAATGTAACAAATACTTTGTTTTAAATGACCTTATTTTAATTTATATTCGTCGACCGGCTTCCGTTGAACTCAACCTTCTTCGGGACAATAATATCATAGTACAGAGAAAGAATATCAGGTAAACATGGTAGACAGAGAAAGTATAATAGAAGATGGAGAGAACATCAGAGACGGATTGGTGAAGGGATAGGCGGATGGTTGGGGAGGGGGGAAGGTAAAGGAAGGGTGGGGTTTACACAAGGAGAAGAACAACTTTAAAATCGGACTGTTGGTTAGTTGTAGCTGTTTGTTTAAACATTTTTTTTGAAGAGTTTTAATTTTCAATGTACTTTCGTTACTAAAATTTTATTTTTTCTGCTACCGGTTTTGACACATCCGTGCCGTGCCATTCACTAGCAAACTTAAAACTAAACTTAAAATTTAAACAAGTTCAGAAATGAATTAGATGTAATTAGGTGGTGGTAGCGGGAGGAATGATTTGGGGGGGGGGGGGGTGAGAACATTGGGAGGGGTCAACATCACTTGGGAACATAGTCAAAAGGGGATATTGGCAGGGTGCTATTATTTTGTTAACTAAATTAATTTTTGATTTAATTTTTTTTTGCTTATTTCTAAAGTTTCTAAAGCGCTCAAGTTTAAGTATGAATTTATGTTCGTATGTTTAAATTTGGTTTTTTTCTTGTTGAAGCTATGGCCTGTCTCTATTAAATAATTGGAGAATCTTTTGTCTTTTTCTTTTTCAAATAAGACGCGTGAGAGAGAAAATGACGAACGTCGATGACGTCGCTACTAGTTTAGTGCAATGTTATATTTTTTTCCCAATACTAAACCCATGATGTGAAGATTTTGTTAATGAATTGATGACCTTACGTTTATTTTGCTTTTATCAATATGAATTATTTGTTATCACTCTCTTAAATGGTCCCAGTAATAAATAAATATAACGGAACTAATAATTCGTTTTTAAGAGTAGGCAATGAATCAATATTTGAAATTGATTTGTTAGTCAATGGTAATACTAGAATAAATTAATAGATTCTACAAAACAACAATCTAATCAAATACCAGCCAACCGTAACCCTCATAAGCCTTGAAATAATAAGAGTTATGTATAATTTACATTACGCACGTATTAATAAACATTAGGGCTCGCACAAACGCTGGCGAAATATTAATTCGCTATAAAATTTCGCAAATGTGGCGGCAACGAAATTTTTTCGCTTCAACTGTCCGGACCGTGGCAAAACGTTCGTGGGTTTTCTCCGATTACAAACCTACCATATCTAAACCTAACCTAAACTTAACCTAACCCCGCAGATATTCATACGCAGCCCATTAACCGCTACGGTCTAAGATTGCTGCGAATTTTTCGCTTGCGATTAATTCGCTGTCTCTGAAAATATTTCGCGTCGGTTTGCGGGAGCCTTTAATGCGTGACTCGATATATTTACTCGATTTAAGGCCCCACCCATCTCTTCGAATTGTTGAATCGTTCGAATCCTTTAAACATCGCGTAATTAATCAAAACACAAAACGAAGGGGGGAGATACGCATTCGCATATTCAGTGGTATATACGTCGTGAAAGGTTAAACAATAGAAACGCGTTGGTGGCTCTAACAAACTAGTACTCAACCCCTTGGCGATGAACACATGATTGCAAACATGTTTTTAAATATTGACTTTCTGGATATTTAAAATTTTTCAAGCTCATTTATTTCCGTCACAATATACTTAATGTTTTTGCCATCTTCAAATTGTTGTTAAACTTATAATTGAAGTTACCCAATGAGTCAATCAATTTTTTAGGTCAAAATTATATAATTCCACTACAAAGCAGTTTTTTTATCGGCTTATAGAAAAGATCTGTTTTACTGAAGCTTCAAAAATTGAGAGTAAATATAAAATACTATGTAGGTGATCTGGTATCTCTTCTTGTCGGTAACTTCTCATCGTTCCCTACAGGACAACTGCAGATAGCTAACATACAAACGACAGTTGATATCGAATATATTAAGGACACTTAGTCATTGTGAACTGTCACTATTCGTTTGCGATCTGCAGTTGTCCTAGGGAACGACGAGAAGTTACCGACAATCGGTCGGTAATTTCATATCGATCGACACCCCTGGGATGCTAGCATAGTTCATCGATAAGGATCGGTAGGATAATTGTCGGTAACTTCACATCGTTCCCTAGGACAACTGCAGATCGCTAACGTACAAACAACAGTTGATATAAAATATATTAGGGACACTTAGATATTGAATTGTCACCTATTCGTTTGCGATCTGCAGTTGTTCTAGGGAACGATGAGAAGTTACCGACAATTATCCTACCGATCCTTATCGATGGACTATGCTAGCACCCCTGGTATCTATTCAAGTTCTGTTATTTATTTACGTAGATCGTTCAGATATACTGTTGTTGGACTCTGAATGACTATGCTTGATTTGAGTGTATATTAAGACAGGAATTATTGTCTATAAGGGTTGAGGCGATGTTTGTAAAGAAATGATAAAGTGTACTAGGTACTACTTTGGTGCTGTTTTTCATTGACATAATTTTTAAAAGTAATTTTCTTCAAGGGTTATGGTAGGTATTTTGAATATACAATAAAAAATAAGTCCATGTGCTAATAGTTTTATTATAAACTCAGTAGAATTTCCGGCGAAGCTTGGTAGTATAGCTAGTGATATGTAAGATGTCCCTAAAGTCAACATTATCCTATAAAGGCTGATTGGCCAACTCACGATGGACCAGAATTTTTTTATTAGCTAACTTTGTAACACAATATTTTTAGGTTATAATATTATTGACATGTGCGGGTAAAATTTGGGAGGATTAAATTTGACTGAAATGAAAGAAATCATTAACCATCCTTTAAATAATAAATTTATTTTAAAACATAACCAATGGAAAGATAATGCACAATTATTTTTATATAAAACATGAGACTCATTAAAATTGTATCTAGGGTCATGTAAAAATGATGACAGAAGACGCCATTTTGATGGTTTGCAACAATTGAAAACTGAATCTAAAATGGGAAGCCATCTGTAAGAACTAATATAATGTAAAGGGCGCCAGCTCAGTTAGATACTAACTGAAACATATTTATAAATTAAAACAGTAATTCCCTAAGAATTATCAAAATCTCAATCTCATAACGGAAGAGTTTTCTTACGTGACCAGACTGAAGTCCGCCTGCTCGAGTCCCGAACTTTGGCACGACCAACTCTCACCGGCTTCAAAACCCAACTGCTGGAGGCGTTAAAATTGTGAACTAAACAGCCGGTGTGGCGAGCTAAAATCTCTCCCCAACGAACGGCTGTCAACCACTCATAGGCAGGTACTTCTGAGAATTTAACCGTTACAACTTTAACTAGTAATACAAAAAAAAATACCACTCTAACATATTTTTGAAACTCTCAATTAGTTTAGTTTTTAAAATGACTGAAAACAGATCTATTTGTCGATTTTCACGAAAATAATAAAAGTTCCAATATACCAAAAACTAAAGACTTTTTAAGCCATATTATAATGTTCTGGCCCGTCGCGTCGCGTCGTTAGTAAAGTGTGCCTATCAGCCCTCCGGAAGATAACGTCGACTTTTGCGACGGCTTGCATATTTACCTATATTAATAAAATACAACTCATAAAAAAGAAGTTCTTTTCTATAAAACATCCATTTTCAAATATCTTTTAAAACTTCAAAAATATACATAAATATTTGAGCCTTCCTATCCAGCGATTTAAATCAACCGGAGCAAATCGCAAATCGCAAGTTGGTAAGGCCGACAATTATTTCTGAAATTAATTTCTTTAATTTCTTCGAATTTGTGAAAAACGCTTATCAGTCCACGGGTGAGTGCGTAGTTGCCACCAAAGTCGGAAGAATGCATTTTCATCGATGACGAATTTATCTGCCGAGTTTCAGCTTGATAGAATGTCGGGTTGTGGGTTAATTTCCAGTTCCAAGATTCCACTTCATTAATTTATTCAAACACAAGTGGGATTCAATTAGATATATTAAAAAAATAACCAAATAGTTTGCCATTGAAATCTTTTTTTAATTTTTTTTTTATTGAAAAATTTTTGATACAATGGTACACAAAATAATAAAAGGTATATAACATACTTAAATATAATATTGTATGAACAAAAAAATCCCACAAAGGCAAATGCCTGAGCGTGGGTATAATATTGAATTTATTATAATTTTATGGTGAATAGGAGATTTAAGAATTTAGTTTATTTTTAGGTATAAAAAAGTAAAAGTAAAAGAGTAAAAGTGCCTTAAAACATAGAGCAAAATAACAGCATTTGTTGTTATTATTGCATTTGTAAAATTTAATGATGAATTAATGTTAAAGGCGTAATTAAAAAAAAAAACAAAAACATGGCAAGCAATATAATATTTCTCTTTAAAAGTTGTCTGATGATAAACATAATTAATGGCTTTGTTAAATCTTATAAGAAAAAGATATCTGTTTCAGTGTTTTTTAGCCAAGTTTTGATATATTTTTTATAAGATTTAAGATTTTGACACGTGGGGGCTTTAAATGTTGCACGTAATGAATTATGCATTTTTGGAGCAATAAAACTAATATGCCTTTGGGCCAACCTAGTTTTACAGTGGGGTACAGCATACTCACAGGCGCCAAGTCTTAGACTGGAGCGATTTGAATTTTTTAAGAAGTATTTAGGATGCGTGTACATAAATTTAAGACACTGGAAACTAAAGGTCTGTCTAAGGTGAAATGCCACTGAAATGAAATGTGTTTTGAAAAAAAAAATTCCATTATATTTTAAATAACGAGGGTTTATCAACCAAAGGGTTAATTGTCAATATAGTATTCCTAATTGAAAGTTAACTGACACTTCTCTCTAGTTTGATAAATCAGTGTCGTTTTGCAAATGACAAACCAACTATTCCACATCTAACTAAACATATCGCATCATTTATCAAAAGATGATTCACCAAATACTCATCGTCTAACGACATTTCCTCTCACGCTGATATTTTGAACATGTCCCCAAGGCTATAAGTAATTCATGTTGAAATCGCTGGAATCACAACTACTCGATGTGACACGACGGTTTCTATACATTCTCTATCCCGGCTGAGAGTTATGAAAATGTTTTTTTTTAAATTACTTTTTAACACTGTAATTAGGTTTGTAAACTTTCAGTTTATGCACTGGAGGCAAAAATAACATCAGTACCTCATTGTAAACATCTAATGAACAATCCATTTATTTTCTTTACAAACTGCATTAAAAACATTTCGGTTTGTGGACATCATAATAAAATGTAATAAGCATTTTTTAAGTTACCTATTCTTTATAATAAATTGTTGAAATTGCATTTAAGTATCTAATAGTAACACTTTCTATGAAAATAGTCGTGAATATTTGGAAAATATGGTATTACTGTTTGATAGCGTCATAGAAAAACATATTTTCTTCTTCTCTGTCCTTTCTTTGAGCTTCCAATTAAATTTTTAATTTAAATTTACCGTATATCTTTGTACATGATACGATACGATTGTACCACCCCAGCAAGAAGTACTCCTGTCCCGTTGAGACCGGTGCAACATAGGAATCGGCATAATACCAATATTATAAATATGTTCATATTAGGTACTATTTAAATGGGATGTTACAATGTTCTTTAGGAAACCCGCTTGCACAGCACGGGCCTCAACTGTTCACCCTTAAGTTAAAATTTAATTCAATACTTCGTTTGTGTGGAAGCATCATGAAACAATACTTTATTTATTTATTATAGATAGATACAAAAGAAAGTACAGATTACATATTAGGAAGCTTTGCCTGTCCAACTAGAAAAGTTTCCCGTTCCATACATAGTTTTACTTCAATGACCAGCCAGAGATTACAATAAAAATTAAGTTCATATAATGAATTTTTAAGATTGCTTGAAGATCGATTCCCAGAACCAATGTGTAAGGCAAATTTTGTATTGCACTCAATAGGTTATATTATAAAATGAATACAGAGTACCAAGATTGGCTTCCAAAAGCCGGATATCATTCCGCTTACGGGGAATTTGTGTTTCTGCCTCCCAACTTAAACATGGCAATAGCACCACCCATATCTTCTCATTATCCCACAAGGGTGAGAGGCTTCTATCTCCTAACTTCCTGCTCCCCACTATCCAATATACTTTGCAAGGTACACCCCTAACAGTTCTAACGAACGGGGAATATTACTTCGTGTGAAACACTCTAATGCATCTGACACGGTAAACGTTAATTGAGAATTATTCTATTGAACTCGTCGCAGCAGTAGGTGCAGATCAGGGTTGGGCAGTACTTGTAATTGAAATACAAATACATATTTGGTATTTCAAATACTTGATGCTGAAGTATTTTGAAATTAGTATTTCAAATACTCATGTCTTCAAAAATCATTTTCACACAAATACATTAAGCAATCTCTTGATAACGAAAAATTAGCTGACTCATATATAGACTAAAAACACTTGAATTCAGAGCAAAATGTATTAATCTTTAGAGTTGGCTTCTTTATTGTACCGCAACTAAAAGAGTGCTCAGAAAGAAGATTCAATAATTATTTTAAACTGTCGTCTGAAATAAATGGAGCCATATTGGCGTCATGTTACCACTGTAGTTAAAAAAAATCGTTGGCTGCCAGAAAGCATCAGACGAGAGACAAAAAATTCAAAATCTTGCAATTCACGCCTTGGAGGCAAATTACGAAAATAATGCCTGAGAGCAGCAGGAGTAGCAGTACTAGTAAAGAAGCTGATGATTTTATTGTTTTTGTGAACAGGGACAGTGATCAACCACAGACATCACCAATGGATATATAGTTAGTCAGCATTCTAAGCCATAAAAGTAAAAAGCTAACTATTATTGAAAGACATCCAAATATTAAAAAAAAGTTTTCATACAGTTTAACACAAGTGTGTGCTCATCAGGATCTGTGGAAAGATGAATTTTTTTGGCAGGTTGTATCATTCCCCAACAAGAAACCGTTTGTCTGATGATGCATTTAAAAATCTAGTTTTCCTAAAATTAAATTCTTTTTTTACTAATAAAATATGCTGGGCTGGATTACTTTCTATTTACATTATTACTTAACACATTTTCTTTTGAGCAATATGTTTAGTCAATTTTTGGACGTCTTTGTTTCGCTCTGCTTTGCTTGTATGGAAACGCACTCTTCGACAAGTGTACTTACGACAATTTATTGCAATCAAAGGTTCTGAAAGTATTTTGTAATTTTTATTTTGTGTTTTAAATAAAAATGGTTAAAATATTTTGTATTTTGTATTTCAAATACATAACTCGAAAGTATATCTTATTTCGTATTTTAAATACACAACTTGAAAGTATTTTGTAATTTGTATTTAAATTACAGCAAAGCATGTATTTTGCCCAAACCTGGTGTAGATGGAACATTTCACTAATTCTAAAATAATTAGGAAAATACCTTAGTGCTGATTCCGCGTAAAGATTGTATTAGATTCTGGGTGATCTCATCAAAAAAAATGTAAGATGATCCAAATGTTACACGCATTTCACAATTTGATTCGAATTGTGGTTTCATCTAAATGTTTTAATTTGAATGCCTGAAAATGGATCGTTGCGTACATATTATATTATACTGCCAAAAACGATAACAAAGCCAACATAATAATTTTGGAGTTACGTAAGTTTGGCTGCATTTTCCATAAAACGTTTATTCAAACTACGACAAGATGAAATTAATATAATTCCTTCAAATACCATACCCTATAGCCAACTAACCAGTGGCCGAGAATTTCAATTCCCTTAAGATTTTCCCCATAGAATAGAAACATGCTCAGATTTTAAAAATGTTTTTATTTTAACTAAAATTAAAATTCTGAACGTAGATTTCATAGATAATTTATTGATTCATATGATTATACGGTTTGAAATATGTACTGTATAATACAACATTTCGTTTGAAAATTTAACACATCCGCGCAAAAAGACCGGTATAATTAAATTATGTAGATGGCGATAAGGTATAAATTCCCATTTAACAATAGCACCATGTTTTGATTAATTTAATAAAAAAAATCCCCCAAAAGCGTGATATATTTTATTTTGAGAAGTTCATACATAAAAGTTTTAAGATCATTTTGAAAATAGGTTCGTAAGTAGGAAATATTGAACTTTAATGAAGTTTTTTTAGGCCTAACACTTTATTTTTTAAAGGCTAATAAAAAGACTAATCTTAAAAATACTCTATTTTTTAAAAGACAATGTGTCTTCTACTCGCAGTATTTAATTAACCAATTGTCTGATAGTATTATTGTCTCAGCGACTGTACGGTTGATATTTAAGAACCTGACTCCGAGTAAATCTCTGCCGCCGCACTGTATGGAAACCATTCTGTCCCGTCCGTGTACGTGAGATTTGTCGCTGACCTACTGCCGTAATATTAAACCTTATCACTAAACCGGACCGGATCGGGGTGATTTTTGAGCCGTAACTATGTAGTTTTTACACCCCACACTCAATAATTTAGGTAATCCTAGACAAACTATTCAGTTATCGATCTGCATTAAAAAAATGTATATCTCATTACTATTTTTTTAGATATTAAATAATTCCTAGAATTCCGTCTTGAATACTTTGAATACTCCCCACCCCCTTCCCCTGTGTAAGAACGCCAGCCACTTCCCCGTTCCTATAAGCTCTCCGGACTCCGATTGCACCTACGAAAATCCGGCGAATTGATAGCCCGGTAAAAGTTGTATTTTTATAAAAATTGCTGGGTCGTAATAATTTAATCACGCCAGGTTTATTACTATCGCTTTCATCATTTTGTTATTATCAAAGCTACTTTCGTGCTCTAAGAGTATAAATATTAGAAAGACGACAGTTCTCTTGCATCAGTATGTCAAGTGTGCCAGCCAACGTCAGCCGTGTGGGTAAACTTTTCAGATTTTAGTATTACTGTGGAGATCGTTATAAAAGTCGTCATGAAAGAACTTATTTTTAACCGCAATATTATTTATTTGACTGGCACGAGCACTGGTTGATGAACTAGCCATTCTAGTGATCTGGATCAAGGGAGCCCGCGCTTCACTTGTGCATGTGATTCCCAGTCCGTCGTTTGCTAAATCGCTTTTATGACGCTCTCGTAAATCAAAAATCCTTCTGAAAATTTAGAGTCATTATCACGGTATTTATATCAATAGAAAAAATGAATTTGTGTGTATTTTTCAACTACTAACCGAGTATTATTAATCAACATTTATCCCGTGATGCATATCGTTTTTAAATGTCATCCACGAGTGAAATTCCGACTGCGGCAACCGTCAGATCATTGGACAACCATATTAGTGGCACAGACTGAAATCGACATACGGGAATAAATTTTTTTAATGCAAACATAGATAAAGTTTTTAAAGTCGCTTAACGATGGTTTTTTTTCGTTTTATAAATTCTAGGTAGGTATTTACTTTACAAGTTTTTGGTAAAAGCGTTATATTATTTCAACCCAATAAGAGTTAATACATAGATTTTTCTTAAGGTCTTTCCAATAAAATAGTATTATATTACACAAGTATAATATTCACATAGCACTCTTCTTAGAGTGAATTGCCTTATACACAAAAAAAAAAATTGTTAAGAGTATAATGTTATTCCAGCAAGGTTACAATGGCATGTAATATAATGTTTTTATTGTAACATGTTCATAATAAATTATTTTTGTTTTATACAAATTTGGCAATTTAATTTGGGTTTAAAAAGAAATCCTCCACACATGGGTAGAGAGAGTCTGGTTGGAGAGGTAAAATGTCTCCATCAACCAGTTTCTAGACTCAAGACCTAGACAAAACGCACCCCTGCTAAGTCACCAAACGTAGCGAACCACTATGGGCAACCTACGGCAAGGGCAATTTGGGAGGCGGGAATGGGTACCGCCGCCCCGGGAACCATTTATTGGATAACCAACACCTCTGCCATAGGTCACCCCAAGTGGTTCGCTACGTTTGGTGACTTAGCAGGGGTGCCCGGGTTCATGGGGTAAGGTTTGTCTAGGTCTTGGCAGCGGATGATCTAGACACACTGAACCCCGGATTCCTGTCCAACCCTCATACCTTTTTCCTTCCCTGAACTTCCCCTTCCTTTCCTTAAGAATGCCCTCCACACAGCATCCCCAAGGATGACATAGGCCCTGAGGGAAATTATTTTCCTCGGGGCCTCCTGTGTGGACCTAATGTAAAAAAAAGAAAAAAAGGGTGTTGGTTATCTAATAAATGATATCCGAGAGGAAACATTTTTCTCTCTTATCTCTTACTAAGAAGATATTATATTTTATTCTTCATATTTTCATTGTCATGGATAAACGAGATTTATGTTGGGGTAAGAGTATTCCTCTCTTTTTATTCGCGGTCTTAATATACAGAATTTCTACTATTAAACGTATAGTGTAAATGTTTTGTAGTTTTATGTTCACAGCTGTTAGTTTTGCAAAAGGGCGAAGCCTTATAAATGGTTACCAATACGTAACCGATCGAACGTGAACCAAAAGCCACCCGCAGGACCTAGCAGCAAAAACCTACAATTTTGTGTAACTTTGTGTGTTTTAGGTTAAGCATGTATTAGCATCACATTAAATGATATTTTTATTAAGTTCTGCAAGATTTTAGTTTATTTCACACAGGAAGATCGAAGCACCTGCCACACTATAATAATAAACTACAAAATAGTAGAACTTCATAATAACATTATAAAATATAGTTTTGTAATTATTGTTGCCCAAGTATCTCATTTGAATTTCCTTTGCGGGTGTTGTTAGAATAGGTATTTTTCCAAATATTACTATTTTCTTAGATTAACTAAAACATCATCTTCCGAAGTTCTGGAAGCAGGCGGCAGGAGATGTTTATAATAATTAACCAAATGCCTTCGAGGTACAGATACCAATTAGCAAGTTTCTCCTCTCTCAGATGTCGGATTCCGAGAAACTCGGTCCAGGGATGATTCGCTGAGTAAGAACAACGCCATCGTCAGATTAATATAGTAAGACCATAACAAACAGTTATATATTATAATAATACCTGCATGCATGGACATTGGTTGACAATGATGCTGATTCATGACAAGTATTTATAATCCAGTATAGTTCAGGTTATGCAAGAAATTACCTTGAACTAAAACGCATATTGTCCGAGAAACCAACAATTTTTTTTTTTTTTTTTACATCAGGTCCACACGAGAGGCCTTGAGGAAAATAATTTCCCTCAGGGCCTATGTCATCTTTGGGGATGCTGTCTGGAGGGTATTTTTTAGGAAAGGAAGGAGTTCTGGGAAGAAAAAGGTATGAGGGTTGGGTATGAATCTGGGGTTCAGTGTGTCTAGATCATCCGCCGCCAAGACCTAGACAATGAACCCCATGCACCCGGGCACCCCTGCTAAGTCACCAAACGTAGCGAACCACTTGGGGTGACCTATGGCGGAGGTGTTGGTTATCCAATAAATGGTTCTCGGGGCGGCGGTACCCATTCCCACCTCCCAAATTAAAAATAAATTAATTAAATAATAAATAATTGAAATAATAATATTAATGATTTAAAAAATATGTAAATAATTCATCGATATATATATAATAACAATGGATTAGCCATCGAATATCCAAATTCAATCTAAAAATTACACCACCTTAGAGTAATTTCATAATTCATCTCCCTATTTTGATGTCTTGATATACAAGATTCTAAAAACGTACGCAAAACCAGCAAAGATAATTTATTTTTTGACAAAAGTGTTGGCGTAATATTCTGAGTGATGTATTGCTAGAAATAAATGTAACTTTTTTACCAATTGTTACTAATCGATACGCCCCACCTCGAAGGAATTTATAAGGTAGATCTGTTTTTTTAAATATTCATATCAGATTAAATTGTTAATGATAAGGTCCGCGTGAAGCCCTGCCTAAAATATTTCTAACTGCCCCAAATAGCTATTCTATTGAGCGTTGGGACTAACATGGAATACAAATTAGAAAATAAAATGGTAAAAAGCGATGCTTCTTCCGAACTCTGACTGCGCGACAAAGCATTTTTTGTATACATGTTTACTTAAGCCAATAAGACATAGGCCAATTAGACATAGTCCAATTAGACATAGTCCAATTAGACATAGTCCACTTAGACATAGTCCAATTAGACATAGTTCAATTAGACATAGTCAATCCGTAATTGGACATAGTCCGTTAATAAGTAAATATGTTAAGTTCTGATATTAATTTTAAGGTTCATACGCTTACATGGTTCCTTTGTTTGTTTAGGAAAACATTTGATCTCATTTATTTCTTCAAAATAATTAATTGTATTCTTGATTCACCTACTTCACTACACCTGATCCCTTTCAATATCCCATCTTCTAGACTCTTGTATTTGATTCTCATATACTTTACTACAACTAATCCCTCTTAATATCCATTCCTCGAGACCCAGAAATAAAGAATTATTTGTTCTTCTTGAATCAACACTCAACTAATTATGGATACTACGTGTCCAGGCCCCCTAGTACACTCGATCGATAACGATTGACAGGATAACTTTCGGTAACTTCTCATCGTTCCCTAGCATGACTGTAGATCGCCAATGAATAATGACTAATATATTCGACATCAACTGTTGTTTGTATATTAGCAATCTGCAGTTGTCCTAGGGAACGATGAAAATTTACAGAAAGTTATCCTTATCGATCGAGTGTGCTAGGGGCCCAGAACGTGAAGACTGGTCAGCTCATGCCAAGGCCTGGATTTTTTTGGTAAATGTAAATCTTAATGATTTTTATCTGTCAATAAGCAAGTGGACGTTAGTTCGTTTAAGTTAATCAATAGAAATAGGCGTGAAGCTTATAAATTAAATCTTAAATCATTTTTCAGCCGGTATTGATGCGTTTTTCAGGATAAGATGTGAAAATATCACACCGTTAATTACAGGGTTTAAAAGTATATCAATTTCATGTAAAAAATAATGAAATTGTATACACTATAATATAATTTATATTTTATTTCATAAATTTTAATTTTAATTTATAACTTCTTCTCAGTTCGGATTGAAAAAGTCAAAACGGTAGTTTAAATTTGTTAAAATTTAAATTTTTTAAATTTGCAGGTACCGACCCAAAGTTTTTTTTTTGAAGGTGGAAGTAGTCCAAATAAAATTCTGAATTCAAAGTTTCTAAGAACTTTTCCCATTCCTGTAGGTCTATATCCTAAACAATAGGTCAATTTAAGCCTTAACATCAGGATTTATTTTACAACTTACAGCTTTCAAAGTTAAAGGCTTTCATGAAAAAGTCCAATCAACGATTGAAGCTCGAATGATTTTAGTGTTGTATTTGGTATAGTGGCCCAAATATAGATGTTTTTTTTTTACTTGTAGCGACGTGGCCTAATTTCTTCTTCGGCCTCTTAATGTTCTACTTTGTGTTTGAACTTTGGGAATGAAGTTTTAGGAAAAGTT
Organism: Limnephilus auricula; assembly: GCA_951813805.1. Taxonomy (NCBI): domain Eukaryota; kingdom Metazoa; phylum Arthropoda; class Insecta; order Trichoptera; family Limnephilidae; genus Limnephilus; species Limnephilus auricula. The sequence goes on along the minus strand of OX638402.1, from coordinate 7,618,325 downwards.
TTTATTCATTTTCGTGTCGAATTTGTAACATTTTCGTTACTTTTTTTCGATGAAGAACATGTTGAACGATTATCAAAAATAATTTGTAAAGTATCTTAAAATTTCAAGATTTGGTTTTTGGGGTAACATGTGTACTATATTAAGGTGCAACACGGCATAATACCCCAAAAAAGCACGGTTATACTTTTGGCCATAAAAATCGCCAATCAAATCTTTCTTATTGTACTTTTTTGCTAAGTTAAATATGTAATCTGTTATCATTTTACCCCACCGGTAGATAGGCAAATAATAAATAACAAATTGTAATATTTTAATTAATGAAGATAATATTAGCGAAAGTCAATCGAAAATCCAAAACAGACAAATCAGAAAAAGATACGGATACATCTGGTTGGCCCGGATTGCCAGAGGTCCTGGGTTCGAGTCCCAGATGTATCCGTATCTTTTTCTGATTTTTCTGTTTCGGATTTTCGATTGACTTTCGCTAATATTATATTAATTAATTAAAATATTATAATTTGAGGTTTAACTCATTAAGTTAAAAAGTTAAAAAAAATAATAATAATATAAATATATATATTTTGATTTATTATTTGTTATTTCGGCTACTGGCATTATACCTAGCTCTCTCATTAAACATTCCGGCTTATTAGATTTGTCAAAAAATTTATATATAAAAATGCACAAATCAGTCATTTTAAATACATGTAAGATTAAGAAAGATTTTTAAATATTTATATTGAGGGATCAGTAGGATTTATCGGTCCAGTTAGGAGTTCTATCGAGCCTAACCCTTTGATATGAAAATATCTGGAGTCGGTGAATTATTTTGCCATTTGGTTCTCTTGTGGGTTAACATGTTGTTCTTGTATTGTTTTATATTGATTATACTTATATAGTACACTTGCACAGCGTGGATTTACTAGATGATCATTAATTTGTGGAAAAGTGTGTGCATGGAAGGGTTTAGTTTTTCCTGTGGGGAAGATTTAACCCGGACATAAAATCTGATGACAAAAAAGATTCGTAGTAGATATGTTTGATCCTATATTTATGACTTATTTCTAAACATTTTTTTTAAATTTCACTGCAATAGCTCTTTATAATGTGAGATAATAGAGCAACATTACTTCGCCGTTAATTACTTTAAATGTACATTTTGTTATGTAATCAAAATTATTATATCTTAACATTAAAATAATTCAGATAAACTGACAAGTTTAACAATTGAAAATTGACAATTTCGTTGTAATATTCACGTTTAATTATTGTAAAAGTAAAAATAAAATATCGAGTAATATGTAGGATATAGTATATAATATATTATTTTAACCTTTACCTAGGTTGCTAGATTTAAATCATTTAAATCTAAAAGCTTTTTTAGTAGATTTTGAAAGGCGATAAGACTGGAAGTAATTCTAAAAAATTGATGGCATTACCTATTTTTCCGATGGCCACTAAAAGCTCTTGTAAAGCTTTAGTCAACTTAGTGACTTATGTACTGACGCACTCAATTATTTGTACGAATAATATATAACGTATATCTGGAAAGAAGTCAACCAGACAAGGGTAAAATATATAAATAAAAAATATTAGGTTGGTTATTTGAAATGCCATAGAAACACGAATACACAATCTACACTTGAATACTTATTGAAGGAAATATTAATTATTATTTACAACGACCACTTTTTTAGTTAATTTTTGTTAAATATATAGGTGTACAAAGGTCTTACACTAGAAAGAAAAGCTCACGAAAAGAAATATTCAGTTTATTCTGACGGCCGGCGTAGTCCAGCGGTGCGGCGTTGGACTGTCATTCCGAAGGTTGCGGGTTCGAACCCGTGCGCAAATAAATTTTATGTAATTGATTTGTGTTATTTCACAATTTATTATTAAAAATAATATATAGTATATTTGCGGCATGTTCCAGAGTGGAAGATACTCCTAGTATCGCCCTGGAGTAAGACCACCATTCAGAATTGAAACGTTGTTTGAAATGGCTTTAGCCGTGTTTAGTGACTAGATCTGAATAGCCAGGTAGTTCCCCACCTTCCTCTCCCTCGTCTCCTTCCCTTTTCCACTTACCTTCAGCCTCATAACATACCCCAATTGGGGATGCCATAGTCTCACTGGCTCCAGACGGGAGCAGTTGGGACTCTTGTGAGGTATTCACTATAAAAAAAAAGTTCACTAGCTCAAGCTCTCGAAAATATGTATTCAGTTGACAAGGTTAAATTAATATTGTAATACAGCCCAAGGAAACAGGATTTATTTACCTGTTCTTTATACTGATTTGCTAAGATATGTGATAAGTATGTTAGCTATAAAAACTAGCTATTAGGTGTTTTTATTTATGTAGGGGTATGAAGTAGGGTTTTTTTTAAATAAAAGGGTATTCTGGTACGTATTTTGTCAAAGTGATAACATCCAACAACAGAATTGATATCAAAACATTAAATATATTAAAACTTGTTAAATCACAAAAAGCAATAATAAAAATAATCCTGAAAATACCCATAAGAACTCCATCAAAAGAAGTTTAAAAAAAATTTAATGTGTTCAGCATTATAAAACTACTCAAAAAATGCACTACTCAAATTTAAAGAAAAATATGCATACCTTGCTGACCAACACACCTATACCACAAGGACAAAATCTTCAAAATTACTAAACATTCCAAAATTAAATACAGCTTTCGGCTAGAAAAACCATTATTTCCATGCTACAAAATTATATAATGCCCTTCCGATTGATATTAAAAATACCATGGATATACAAAAGTTTAAAAAGGACATAAAAATATGGCTAACTAAACATGAAGATGAGGAAATAATTACAATTATTAAGTAACTCCAATGCAACCTACAGATAATGAACATAAACACTTTTTAAAACAACCCAAAATAATAAACATGAACACTTTTTGCTTTATTTATTTATATTTCGTGGAAACCAACAAAAACCAACAACAATGATAAGGAAATCATGATCAACACCATACGTCAACCTGCAGTCCACCTCGGAATAGGAATACCTAGTGAGGAGGACTGAGGATAAAATAATTCACTTTGTATTCTTAATTTACTTAATATTGTATTTTAATTTTAATTTGTATTGTCATTAAATAAAAAAATTACTAAAAATTTTAAATGAAAAGTTTCTTGAAAGAAATTGAGCATCCAATCTGAAGTTGACATCAGATTTCCCGATCTTTTGGCACACCTTCCCCGGGGAGCAGAAGGAGTGAAGAGGGACAGTGTTGTTTGGATTTCATACATTACAGAAAGGTTGCGGTTTTATCTGTACAATCACCATCAACACTGTCCTTCAATATCCAGGATACACCACACACACACACACTCATTCAGGGAGATTGATGGGTTTTGAATATTTGAATAAAAACCAGCTTTCAGCTGGGATCCACTCAATTTGATGGGAAAACGTCGGATTACCCGTACAACACATGGGGGTGAAATTTTTCCATTTTATCATGCAACAGCCGGTTATATTATTATTATTTACCTGCACGGCGGATGTGGTACCTACCATCTCCGGAATAATACTTTTTAATATCTAATCCGACTTTTTTGAGGTTTTTCGCGTGCAAGCTTTAATTTTATCGCTTATGTAAACTTCCTTCTGAAAATAAGTGTTTTTTTAGAGTTGTTTTGTTTAATTTTCTCAAAAAATCAATGTTTTTATTTTAAAATGCTACTTTAATTTAAGAATAAGGTACGAGTAGAATGTTGTTTGTTATTCAAGATCGGGAAAAAATGGAAACCGTTTCTAACAAAGACCGGCTCCGTGGCGGAGCGGTTAAGATCTTCTGCTACAAATCGAGAGGTCGCCTGTTCGAAGCCTTCCAACTGCAAACAATTTCGCTCAAAAGTATCGGATTCTCTATTCTAAGTATAACGCCGATGATAGACCGCTGTTCAGAATCTGTGTGACATATCAGAAATGCTGGAATGACCGTAGTCGTGTTTGATAATGAGATTTGAGTAGTAAGATACTTTATAACCTCCTTCTTCCACATACATTTCCCCTCCGAATTCCTTTCAGTCTCACAATTTACCCCATTTGGAATGCCATAGTCTTAGCAGTTCCAGACAGTTAATAGCAATTCGGACAGGCAGATGAGTTAACAGGGGGGGTACAGAGGACGGACCGCCAAACAGCTCGGTCTTGGCACACATTCTTTGTTTCAGTCACATTCATTCATTATCTCATACACACTTTTCTGTTATTCTGACTCTTAATCTGATCCGACTTAAGTATTTCGCATGTTCAGAAAGTAAGTGTGCTGTTATCATAACGGGCTGTGTTTTTTTGTTTTTTGAGAGCTTTCAACACTTAATGACCAGAACAAAAACCGTAGAAATACGGTAGTACGTAAACTCACGTAACAGTGTCCAGTTGAGAGATGGATGTCGGTAAGATTTGCTGCCAAGCGCGATCCACGTTCGGTACAGGAAAAATCAGATCAATTGAGTTTCTTGAGCGACTTGAATTATAATTTTAGGATTTTCTGAGCTCTGTAGTGAATGGAAACGACACGTGGGTGGTTCATTACACACCTGAGTCAAAAATACAGTCGTTACACCTATTTTCCATCTGCCAAAAATTAAAACCACAATTTTGCGGGAAAAAATCATTGCCTCAGTGTTTTGGGAATGAAAAAGTATCATTTTGGTAGAATTTCTGCCGCATCTTCTGACCATCAATGTACAGCAATATTATGAGACCTTAAAAAACTCATTCACAACAAAAGGAGGGGGATGCTGATGACAGAAGTATGCTTGTTGCACGACAACGTTGTCCTCACACAGCTTTAGCTATCAAAGCGCTCTTGAACTCATTCGGTTGGGATGTTTTGAACCACTCCCTCTTATTCCCCTTACTCGGAGTCTTCAGATTATCATTTTTTACCTCCCTGAAGGCAAAAATAGGTGGAATTATATTTTAATCGACGGGCAGGTGCAGAAAGAGGTTCTGAAGTGGGCAACGGAGCTGGCGGGAGAGTTCTTCGAGGAGGGCTAAAAAACTTGTGCCACGGCTCACCACATGCATTGAACGGGATAGCAATTATCTGGAAAAGTGGTCAACAAATTTATCAACAATATCCTGCAATTTTTTTTTGAAATACACTTTTTATAAAAGATTCTAACAAACACATTCGCAAGCATTCCATCTTTACCATTCGCATCTCCAGGTACTTATTAAAAAAAAAATGATAAAATATTTATTACTAAATATCGCGTGGTAATTACTACGACTAGGTAACTCTGAAACCAGCTTTGTTGGGTAATCGAATTATAAGATGGTAATAAATTTGATAAATCGGTTGTTCTAGTAACGAAAAATATTGTTAAATCATTGATTGATGTATTGGGAACCATTATACTTATATATTAAAAATAAAACAATATGGTTAGTAATTTTTTTAACATTGTTACACACAAACATGCAACGAAAGCAACATAAACTCGAATAAAAACTCCACAACTTTTAGTGCTACAAATAGCTAAGAGAATTGCCTAATTGAAATATGAAAAACAATTAAAGTAACTAGATTTACCTAGTTATAGAATTAAACGATACCGTTTTTAGACACTCAAATAATTTGATGATTCTAATGCGTTACAACTTTTCTGTTTGCTGCATTCATAGACGAAGACATAGAGTTATCCTTTTACGGTGTAACTCAAAAACGCTGATTTCGGAGTTACCTTTTTTATTTATTGAAAGAACAGTTATAATATATGAACAAACAAGTCCCCCTAAGCCAATTGAATTGGCTTGTCAGCAGGTGCTTATAATTTAGTTACATATACATAATCATTGAAAAAATAAATCGACATTTTCAATGTCACTTACAGACAGTTCAGCAACTATCTTTTAGCACATGTCACTAAGTAGTAAAACTGCCCTTGTGTACTTTGTAATTTATAATCTTCTCCATGATATATTGGTGTATAACTGTTTTATAGAGAACATGAAAAAATAAATAAATAAATAATTTACATCTTATATCTGGAGATTCAACATTGTTTCATACATTTTTCTTACACAATATAAATATTTTTTTCCGATAGCCAATTTTTCACCATATCCTTATTCATAGAATTACACTGCTTTATAGTGTCAGGTAATACATTAAATATCTTCGGTATGTTGTATTCAAACGTTCTCTGTCCGTACTTATTATTAAATTTCGGAACTATTAACCCGTCGTTGCGCGTGAATATAGTGCTATATTTATGTTCTAATTTAACCTAGTTGTAATAATTACTACCGCGATATTATCTTTACACTCCATTCTTCGTTCCGCTCCATATTCCCAAACCATCTAAGCTTTTCTTTCTTAACCTTACTCAGACAACTAGATAACTCTATTCCTAAAGAGATAATGTGAAGATTGACATGTCTAGAAAGTTGACTTGCGCCGTTCTGCAGGCATAAAATAGTTCCCTAAAACAGAAACTTTCATCTTTACGCCCATATTTTTAAAGCACAAACCTTTTGAGTCTTGAGTGATAAGAAACTTCCAACTCCTCGGGGATCATTATTTAAAACATACTTCAACTTGTTGGTTGGTTGGGGAGTATATTTGGGGCGTTTTGCTTTCCCGAATCTGGCGACCCCCGAGCCTCGGGTTAGCTGAACTTCCGTGTCACTTTTCCCCCGTAGAATTATAATTCGATGAATTTACCAACAGTTTTCTGGGCGTTGAAGACTACTACGAAGGAACGCTTTGAAAATAATTAGTGACCCATATTACATTAAACTGTCATTGAAATATTTATGTCTTTACTAACTGTTTTTTAAACGAATTTATATTATTACTAGCGCAGACAGAGCACCGTCCCGGTAAGACGTGAGATCTGGGTTCAATCCCAGTTGCGACCATTATGTTTTATTATTTTTCTGTGTCTTGTTCATTTTCATATTTTAATTTAGATTATTATTGTTGTCTTCTTCTTCAATGATACATAAATAGGTATTTAGTTAAATGCCATCGTCACCAAAAAATATTAATTAATTACCAACGTACCAACGAATAAAAAATATATCACCCGAATAAAATGTTTTGAAAACGATGTTCCCTCGGAGACCTAATAGCGTGAAATTCCTATAGCTCTTATTATTATTTTATTTTTGTATTTCTACGATATTTCATTTTTGAAAGTTAATTCCATCGTGACTCAATTATCTTTTACAAAAATTAAGAACAATAATATTCTGCTCTCACTTGTAGTTATAATTTAAAAAATATGTTATTACAGACTACAATGTTCCGAACAGTGCAAAAATACGCTACTAAAATAATTCTCGTCACGCTTTTCGCGAATTATTTATTACCAACATCGTCTTTCATCAACGTCTTATTTCCCCAAATATTATAATAGTAGTGCTAATAAATAACTTTCACGAGGTCCAATTATTATCTATCTGAAGTTTAGATTGAGCCTGTTCACCATTTAAACGTCTAAACTCTAAACAAACAGCGAACTGACAAATGTATTGACCATAAGATGGTTGGATCTGGTTGGTCGGTAAACAAGTTGAATAGTATTTCTACCCCGGCGGACACATTCTGGAACAACAAACCCTTGTTTTTGTCGAGACACTTATTTCTGTTGGTTTGAAGGGACAAGGACTTTTAAGACAGTGATTTCACCCTCAAAAGCCTTATGTCCCGAAAGAAATTGGGGTCTGCTCGTAAGATTTTGACAAAATAAACCGTTTAGAAAGGAGACTTTCTTTAGAGCCTAATATAAAAATAAAAAAGGTTTAATAAGATGAGATTTACTTTCAATAGCCGCACGATATCCTAGAATATTTTGGAGCTCTTAAGTGGATTTATCATAAAATTATTATTAAACCCACCAAACATACACAAATAAGAATAATACTATTTTTTTAAATAAAAAGACAAATAACTTAGTTTGCATCACTTTATTTATTTATAATCTACATGTTTCGTGAACAATGTTCACATCATCAGGGTTATGTGTATACTTAATTATTCATTATTCTTAATCAGTGTAATTAATCCTGATGATGTGAAAATTGTTCACGAAACAAGTAAATTGTGTATAAATAAATAAAGTGAAGTAAACAAAGTTGTTTGACTTTTTATTAAAATAAATAATTCCATCACAAAGTAAAAACCATTCAGAAAAAGTTTTCTTCGAAAAAAAATAAAATAATACGATTGGAAAACTCTCATGTTTTGTTTTGTTTTGTATTGTTTTTTTTTGTTTTTTTTTTGTTTTTGTTTTTTTTTTTTTTTTTAATTTTTTTTTTTTAAACTTATTAACTTAAAGAGTTAAACCTCAAATTATAACATTTTAATTAATGAAGATAATATTAGCGAAAGTCAATCGAAAATCCGAAACAGAAAAATTAGAAAAAGATACGGATACATCTGGGACTCGAACCCAGAACCTCTGGCAATCCGGGCCAACGCGCTATCCACTGCGCCAACGTATCCCTATCCAATTCGATAATTTTTAACTGTATCATACTTCGACTGAAAACCACCAACATTATTTTTCATTTTTTCTTATCGCATATATATTGGCTGCTATCTTTATGTATGATTGCAAGATTCAACTCGAACTAAATGCCCTCTAGATAGTGTCAGGATAAATTTTATCACTTTTATTAATATGCGACATCTATTGACTTTATCTGCAAGTCTAGGATGAAATATTTTTATTTTTATTTTTAACTTATTAATTTAAAGAGTTAAACCTCAAATTATAATATTTTAATTAATGAAGATAATATTAGCGAAAGTCAATCGAAAATCCGAAACAGAAAAATCAGAAAAAGATACTTTCGCTAATATTCTTCTAGCTTATGATTTAACTCCATAATATGCGTATACAATATATAAGAATATATTATTCTAGCAGTTAAAAACCCGCTCCGCGGGTTTTTGCTGCTAGGCCCTGCGGGCGGCTTTTATACGGGCTTCGCCCAATTTCGCCAAGTGTTGGTGAGCATCTATAAGGCTCCGCCCTTATGCAAAAATAACAACTGTGAATATAAAACTACAAAACACTTACATTTAATATGTGGATATATAACAGTAGACATTCTGTATTATAAGACCGCGGACAGTGAGTAGAATTTCGGAAAAAAATCAACTCAGCATACCTAAATCTCGTTCATCCACGTCAATGACAAAAAAAGAAAATTGATAATAATAAAAATATTTATTCATCAATAGATTTATTACAACATTACACATTTTGTTGTTAATCATTGATTCTATTAGCGTAAAGGTCACTCACTGTTCAGCTACAATTCAGGATTTCTCCTGGAATGCAGTTGGTTTTCAGCAGTGCCTCCAGTATAAAACAGAAAATAAAATAAAATAAATTAATCAAAATAAAATAAATACAATTAAATTAAATTACATAAAAATAATTAAATCAAATCTCTAATTCAATACACACAATACAATATATAAAAAACCATAAATTAATAATGTAAATCGGCATTCAAATTAAATTCAATAATCTTAATATTAAAACTCAAAAAAATAATAAAATCAATTCGAATAAAATATTCTCAATTAAAACTCAAAATAAAATCGTCAAGTATAAAATATAGTCAAAATAAATAATGTAGTAATCAAATCAAATCAAAAACAAAAACACGAATAATAAATTGTATCTTCTTAGTAATGAATGAAAGAGACAAATGTTTCTTCCCAATACCGTGTATTGGATAATCAACACCCTTGCCATAGGTAACTCTAAGTGGTTCGCTACGTTTAGTGACTTAGCAGGGGTGCCCAGGTTCATAGGGTAAGGTTTGTCTATATTTTGGCGGCACATGCGTTTGCCCTCTACTGCGTTACGGTTCGGATTGGTAGAGACTGGTTGATGGAGACATTTTACCTCTTCAAGAGGACTCTCTCGACCGACCCATCGTCTTGTAGCGCAGTGGGCGAGATGCATTCATACGTCCGTCACTCCTGGACACATCGACCCCCAGATTCCTACTCACCCTTCATATTTTTTCCTTCCCAGAACTTCCTCTCCTTATTTTCTCTAAAAAGAACATCCACACAGCATCCCCAATGATAATATAGGCCCCGAGGGAAAATTGTTTTCCTCAGGGTCTCCTGTGTGGTGCTAATGTTAAAAAAAATACCTCTGAAATGATTTCTTTTTATCGAAATAAATTTGTAAAATTTATATAAACGTTCACGGAAATTAAAATATATATATATAGTAATAATAACATAATAATTTTACATGAAATCTAGCTAAACTTACTCTTACCAAAATATTATCAAAGTAAATGCATTTTTTTAAATATATAAAAAATCTACATAGAACTTCCTCTCCTTATTTTCTCTAAAAAGAACATCCACACAGCATCCCCAACGATAACATAGGCCCCTAGGGAAAATTGTTTTCCTCAGGGTCTCCTGTGTGGAGCTAATGTTAAAAAAAATACCTCTGAAATGATTTCTTTTTATCGAAATAAATTTGTAAAATTTATATAAACGGTCACGGAAATTAAAATATATATATATATATATATAATAATAATAACATAATAATTTTACATGAAATCTAGCTAAACTTACTCTTACCAAAATATTATCAAAGTAAATGCATTTTTTTAAATATATAAAAAATCTACATTTGGTTGAAATAATATTATGATTTTACCAAAAAACTATAAAAGCAAATCTATTCTCCTACAATGTATTCAACTTTTATAATAAATCGAAGTAACCGTGACAGGAATATAGACCACATAAATATGATCGACCATCTCCGACAATCCGCTGACAGCGACTGCAGCATAAATGAACCAACACGACTGCAGCGCCCACACGCGGCGTTACGCGGAACCAAGCATGCTAGCGAGTGGCCACAAATCACAAAAGCAGCTTAGTCCCAAACACTCACGCACAGCGATGGTAGAGAGGGTTCAGATATGCCGCGGCGTCAGAAATGTAATTAGAGTGGGGTTCTTAAATTCAACCGAATAGGCGTTATGATAAATCACAGCAGTAGTTTGTCCCAAACTTTTGCGTACAGAGATGGAATAGAGGGTTTTGGTAACCCGCGACGTCAGAGATGTTATCGAAGTGGGATTCTCAAATTTTGCCTACGGGCTTTAGGACAATAATACTATCAGATAACGTAGATTTCATAATTATTACAAATAGTATTTTCAGTTGTGACTCTACCTTGTCTTGTGAAGTCCCAATTCAATGATTTCTAGAACTTTTGGTTTGATTTGTAGAGAATTCAGACTACCAATGATTGTTCATGTGCATGCGTATGTGTGCTTTCGTATGTAATTACTATTATATAATATTGATCCTTTTTATTTTATGTCCTTGCAATTTAAACTATCGTTACACATAGAAAATTCTAATAAATATTGTGGTCAGCTGTGATTTGTGTAACCATATTAAAAATGTTAATTACTTAATAATTATGTTGTGTATTCCATTGGCAAACCAAAAAGTAAATAATACAAATAAAAGTATGATACCTATGTTGTATTATAAATTATAATATGTTACTGTGATCACCTAAATGCAAAGGATATTAATACATATTTTTTAAAGCATTGACACCCTCATCATGTCAGCATAGTAGGTAATTCAAATCTAGGTTCTGTTTTGCAGACGCTTACAGACTTTTATGTGTGTTTCTAGTTTGTTTAATTACAGGATGCAGGATGCGCTGTATTGGTGTTAAACTTTGGTATCATGCCCTTTATTTGAGAAATTTAAGCACTGGTAACAGTAAATAATCCCACAGAGAACTAGAAAATGTATTGTTTAACGTATGTAAACCAGCTGCACGAGTAGTCCATCATAAGAACTAATGTAGAGCGCAAGTTTGGATAAAATAGAATTATCAAGCTATACAAACAATAAATTTCCCCAAAATAATAACAGAACATTTTTTTATTATTTATGGTTTGAAAAAATGTAGATAACATTATACAAATAGTATTTTCGGTTACCTAATCTACCTTGATTGTGTTGTCCCAGTTCAATGATTTCTAGAACTTTTGGTTTGATTTGTAGAGAATTCCGACTATCAATGATTTTAAAACTTCAAAATCGTGAACCTATCGAAAGAAACAAAATACCAGGAGAACATTGATGTCATATGGTAATTTGTGTTAATTTCCGCAGTGGCGGTTTAACGTCATGCATAAAATATATACAAAATTATAATAAATGTCATAACATGAACCTACAAACGAGAATAAAATACCAGGAGAACAGAAATACGAAAGGATATTTCCATTTGGTTATTATTATAAACACGTAAACTTTATTGCTCAGTGACTAGTTGTCAAAAATCAAATAACGAGGAAACGAGTAATTTGTATTTGATTAATCATTTAATTTTGAATACTCATAAAATTCATTCAAATGAACTTTATGTATCTTCCCGTGACCTTTTATGGGTTTGAGCTGGTTAAATACGTTATTATATAAGGTTTTTTTTTTTAAAGGCAAAATTACAATTTCCACAAATTTCTCGAATTCCTATTATCGGTAGTTTATAAAAGTGGCGTCGTTTTTCAAAAAGCACCGGAATCCAGTAGTGGGTGCAAATCACTTCCAAATTACCATAATCCCTCCCACGTGGAACAAATTGACCGGTAAGTCTACAGAAGTTGGCTTTTCAGACCTGATAACCTGTAATCAGCATGTTGTTAGGGTGCTGAGTAATTTCTCAATCCACACCAAGGCAAACTAACACACCTGCAAATAAAATACTTGAACCTGAAGAAAAGGCACGAATAATAAATAACTAGACATAAGTGTGAGCACTTTTAAAGGTGGAATATTGGAAAAGAAAAAGTATTACAAAAATATTTAAAGTGTGATCGATAAAATTACCTACTGCAGAGATATCGCGATAAAACTCTTTTGTGGGCGTGAATGTGAGCACAAAATAATGCTTATTTTTTCTCACTTGTCAAATTAATTTAACATTTTCAAAATCCAAAATTCTTTTGCCCAAAAAATCCATTTTATGACCTGCCTGGGGCCTTGGAGTCGAAAGGTCTTATTTAAACTGGTGGCATAAGTTTTCTTTCAAACCGGTATAGTATCTACCTACATTACAGTTCTTGGAATTTATTTTAATTTATTAGTTCACATAATAATTATAACATTACAAACATTTTATCCATTCAATTAACTAAATTGTTTAACTCTTGTTCTACACCTGTAAATCTTGTGTAATGTATCTGCACTCTTTTCACTATAATTATAAATACATTGCGTCTTTAGAATATTATGATGCTTAACTTACCTCAACTTACTACATTGTATCTGTATGATATTATGATGACTATCTTAACGCAGCTACCTACACCTACTATATGTGCAATACAGCCACCATGGGTGGAACTACAGAGTCCTCCTTGAGAGTCTCAAGAGGCATACTGTGCTATCACTTATGACGGCATAATAATACATGCAAATACCTCAGCACAAGTTCTTCTAGTGAGGTGTTCACAAAACATAACTACATTCGTTTTAACCAGTGCAGTTGCCGAACATACTTCACTCTACTACCTACTATGTTTTATAAAGAATATTTTTTGTTTTACTTCCACCCTTTGTATTTATAATCTGTATGTAAGAGCATAAAAATGAATAAATAAAAATAAATAAAAAAATTCATGGCAAAAGCACCGTCGATAAAGATAGTGTGAAGCGTTTAAAACTTTGCAAACTGATTGTAGGTTTCAAAGAATTAATACGTCGAATTTTACGGCCACCTTGATCATGTGATGTAGATTGTTGAACCTTCGCTCTTCCACAGGCGAAATCGGGTACATTTTCGTGCGAAAAAACAATATGTTTTGGCGACGTCCCCGAGTGCGAGACTCCGGCACAAATATTTAGATTTGAAACCACCTTAAGATACCTGGCCGTTGATTAATTTGAAAAAATACGAGTGTGCCTTAGACTACACGACTGAAGTAAATACTTCTTTACCTTTACCTATATGTAAGTCTATATATATGTTTATATGTATAAAATATATAGGTGCATATATTTATTTTCTACAAATATTTATTTAAATTTATTATCATTTGTCTCGCCCGATCAAGCCGTGCGCATTGACGACTGCTCCCCCCCGCGTTTGGCGCGTCACTGGTATTTCAAAATACTGACTGAAATATTTCATGCACTGGCATGAGAGGAAGAGAAAAAGAAAATGTGCGCGCACTGCTCTCTCTTGTTTCTACAATGTGATACAGCCCGTTCGCCTCGCAACGCATTTCACATTTCGTGACGCTGTAATTTCCGTAACGCATTCGCCAGTTTACCCCTGCGTAAAGAAGTATTTACTTCAAAAATATTTTACTAACGCAAAACATTCTCGAGTTTCTAGTTAATGATGAGTTGACATGAAGTTCCGTGGAGGGGCAAAACAAAACACAATATTTTTTTTATTAATTCTTTCAATCTTCAAGATGTAAGATGCTTCATACGGGGTACGAATGTTTGATTCCAATAAACTTAGCACCAGTGAGTTGTAAAATAGTCTCAATGCTCTTGGGATATTAAACATAATTTAAAGATAGGTATTTATTTTTTTTGTGTTTAATTCGTAGAACTCCATTTAAAAAAAAAATTTATTTAAATTAAATGTAATAATGTTTATTACTAAGTTCTGTTATAGTTTCTATTATTGTTACAGCTGTTTTGGCTTACAAGGCCATTTTCAAACTGAGATGTTTCATAATTAGAGGACGATATTTATACGATTTAAAATGTCAATTTGAAAGTGAGCAAATTGATTTATTATCGGTTAAACCGAATTCTTGGGAAAGTAATTGATTCTCCCCTATGGGTATTTTGAAATTTGTTAATGTGTTCTTAATTGTTTAATAATGACGTTACTGCTACGAATATTTTTTAGGTTTTGTGAAAATACTTAGAAGAGGTGAATATATTGTTTTCCTCACTTTATTAATTAATGTTAAATTAGTCACCATTTTTGAAAATTTCCCGCTCACATTAAAAAAATTATTACTCCACATGTGTGTATGTAAACATATCAACAAAGTATAGTGCTATATAGCCAATGAATTCCTCTATATTTTACTTAGTATCCTATATTTTAAAATTGATAGAAATATTATTTTTTGAATCTTTAACTTTATAAATGCGCAAAATTTTGTACTTTGGTTATTTGAAGATTTGAAATTGCCGCCAGTGGATATTTTAAATATCTATATCGAATATTTTTTCTACGTTTTTATGTTCTCTATGGCCTGTTTGATAATCACAGATGCAAATATATGATAGAAAAGCAATTTTTAGATGTGTTCATCAAATCAAAAGTTTGGTTTGAAAATTATTTTGAAGTTCGTTTGTAGAACTGAAGCTTCCAACTGCCAAAAATCATTCTAGAAGATTTCAAAGACAATCAATATGGCCATTTCAAAGACAAACATAACGTCTATTTTATCAACTATTTGATAGAATAAATTGCTGGACAAGCAAATGTTTCAAATAATTACAATAAATGTTTTACGAATGGTAGGAAAATGTGGTCCAATTTTGGACCGATATCAATCGCAGAAATATAAAAGCAGTCCAAATTTGGACCAAAATCACTCCAATGCGGTTAACAATAAACAAAAAGAAGGACTAATTCAGTAATTATTGACGAATTATCTGTTTAATAGTTAGTTCGAAGATAATAAGTTAATAACAACGAGGGTATTTTCATTTTAATGCTCATTATTATTGAATTAAAACAGTACGTACAGCAGAAAGTACACATTATTTTTCTTGTATTGTAGGTACTCATAAAAAATACACTTGTGCTTAAAAAAATAAAATTTTCTGACAAAGAAATAAATTCGCAGCCAACGCAATGAATATCCTCCAAAAGAAAGATCATCCCTTCAAAAACAGCAGTGGAAAGTTTCAAACTTTATTAATAAAAATGATTCGTTCGAAGATCCCACCATGTTTTGTTTTATCCGTATTCTCAGGGTGCAAATGACGTGGGGTGGGGCGGAAGTGGTAAGGGTCGGGGGCGGCTAGGGAGCAGATAAAGAAATTATTACTTCCGAATAAAGATCCGTCCAAAGGGATGTTTTACTTTTTAGTGGATTTTGGAAGACGTGAGGGCTGGAACTGGATGCTAACTTTAACTTGCAAACTTCGCCCCCTAGAAACATCGCTGATAGCCATAAACTTGTGGCATTACGACGTTAACGGTGTCGTGTGTAGTAAACCATGGAGGAAAAGTGTCCCTTTTACACCATTTTAAATGCTGGCGTATATACCATTTGAGCCTGCTAGGTACATTTAAATCCATTTGTACCAAAACTAACAATAAAAACAGTAACCATTTTTTTACTGCTTTTTTATGTAGGTACCAATAAAAAATACTGGAGTATTACGAAATAAAAACATATTCTAGCAGCCCCATTTGCATTGTTATGTGGACATGGATTGTAAAGATACCATATATTAAATTGCTCTTTGACAAACTCGAACAAAGCCTATGAAAGCTTTTACCGATCGACTGGTGGAACATATACAAATATTTTCTTTTCGGTAATTTTACAGGACACATATGTTATAATCAAGAAAAAATCTTTGTATTCATACGAAGTAGGAAGCATAAATTTTCCCCTGGGTTGGAATATTTTACATTGAATATTTATTTAAAAAATGATACAGAAACCTCCCCAATACAGAAGCACTAGTGTTTTTGGACTATAAAATGTATCTTGAAGTTGTTTATAAGGCTTATTTATAATAGATCAATTTATCTGGTTTATATTTTGACAATCATTTACATAATTTACATTATAAGTTATAGAGCTTTGAATAAATATTCGTTGGTAGTTAAAATGCATAACGCCTTATTTAGTATCGATAATATTAAGATTCTTCCATCCACAAGCAAATGCTTTTAATTGAAGACCAGTATAAATTAACATGTGCCATTTTTAAGATAAATAAATAATTAAAAAATATTATAAAATATACAAATAAGTTAAATACTGATTGTTGAAATCTACGAACATCGACGTTATTTTTTAGTCCCGGTTAAACTGGATATTACATAAAAATATCATTTGTAAGCTAGCCTGCAATTTGCCCGCCACTGGGCGAAACGGAATATCATGGGATTGTTATGATATATCGCAGGCAGTGGCGTACTTTGGCGAACATTTCCCGTATGAATGAGTTATTATTTTCTTTTATGCATGAAAGTGAAACAAAGTGGTAAAAGATTTAGAGAAAATGAAAACCGGAAATTTTGACTATTTATCTGAAATGTCAGATTATTTTTTATTCAGTACATTTCGAAGTTAGATCAATGCATACTTTGTTTTGGTCAGTCAATACGACACCAATTTGTAACGGTAGATGGCGCCATGAAAAATACTTTTAGTAGTCGTTCTTACTTTCAGATGGTGTCCCTGACTATACTTATTATAAATAATATGATGTCATAACTTGTACGCGTTTTTCTTTAGATATTTTTATCAGTTTTCAGGAAGAGACTGATTGAGAGAGACCTTTTTACCTCTCCATTCGGACTCTCTCGACCCATCGCGTTGACACACTGACCTCCAGATTCCTACCCACCCTCATACCCTTTTCCTTCACAGAACTTCCTCTCCTTCCTTTCTCTAAAATTATTTTTCACACAGCATCCCCAAAGATGACATATACCCTGGCGGGAATTATTTTCCTCAGGGCCTCCTGTGTGGAACTAAAGTTAAAATAAACAACGAATTTTTCATTTGATAACATTTATATCTACTGTTAGCAACGTATTTGAATATTGCCACCAGAGGTACTGCTAGCGCCTCTGGCGGCCAACTGGGAAACTACTACTGCCCCTGCGTCGGTAAAGAAGGGATTGACACTGTGGGTTTGCAAGACTGCTCGGACCTGCAACTGACACAGCTACCAACTGCGCGGGCTGAGGCAACGGCTGGGGCTGGAATTTGAATGGCGAGATGTAGTCTTGTCGAGATTGGATATTATTATTGTCATTTACCGTGGAGACAATATATTTCATTATAAACATCTACTTAGCGTTTCATTATTGCTAACACTACATTCAGAATCGAAGCACCTAGCTATTGAAAGCATCGGAATATTAACAAATTATAACATTTATCATTCCCATGGATATCTTCCATCGTGCACGTTTTACATTACAAAAAAATAATATTCTGTAATGTCGTATTTTTCAAAACTAATGTCAAGAAATTTATTCTATATTATACCATATTATTGAATCGTATCTACTATTTTATTACGAAGAAAAAAAATTACCATGGCCCAATGGCAAATGATCGATTTCTTAGTATTTCTGTAGACTTTTCTTTAAAACAAATGGCATACTTTAAAAAAGTTTTTTTTATTTTAATACATCTGCTTTCAAATGTATATATATATATATTTTTTTTATTTTGGTTTGAACCTTCTGATTACTAAGTACCAACACGCTACCAACTATACAGGGATGACGAAGTTCACAAATTTTGGAAGGTGATTGATTCTGCATGATGGTAGAAGGAAAAAGATAAATAACTTTTTTTAGAAATTTTAATGTTTTTATCCCAAACAAAAATATTTTTCCACTAAACAATACAAATAATTCAACTTTTTTGACCCGAAAAGTACCTTCGTTGGAATTTCAAAAAAAGTTATTCATCTTTCTTACTCGTGGAATACTACCATATAGAATCACCTCTCGAAATTTAAGCATTTTACCCACGTTTGACTGAGGTTTGAACCTTCCTACCCAATGATTGAAATCAACCGCGCTTACAATCGAGTCAAATCCCAAGTTGATAAAGTCGACATTTCGCATAAATTGGTTTAATTTCTTCTAATTTCAGAAAAATGCGCATATATTCGCGGATGTGCGCGTGATTGCAACCAAAGTTGATAGAATGCATTGTCACTGACAACGAGTCGATCTGCAGTTACAGCGCGATTGGATATCGGAAAGTGGGTAAAATTCCACTTTAAAAATTCCGCTTCAAAAAAACAAAAGTAAAATTCATATAGATATATTTAAATACAGATCGTATAAAGTTATCCTCCACAGTTTGAGTATCTGAGGTGAAAAAAGGTCAAAGTATGCGTACATCGCTTATTGAAACATTCAGGTAGAATTCCGCATCCGGTAAAGTGAGGCGGATTCTTTTTTCAAAAAATCCATCTTTTGTATTCGCGTATTGTTTGTCAGAGCAGCCGCAGCCGGTGGTTTGCGCCGCGAAATGATACAATTTAAAAACGGAATTTTAAACGCGAATTGTTCAATGCAAACGGTTCAGTGCGATTTTCGCGACTGAATGGGAATGAATTCTGCGATTGTTCAATGTCCTTGATTTTCTCTGGGGAGAGCGGGCTTTTGCGCTTTGTCAGCAGCCTTAAGCTCTTTCTTTATCAAGGCAAAGACGGAAAACAGAATGTCAAAATGATTTGATAAATTGGCCCGAAATTCTCAATTATTTTTTTCCGTTTGATGTTATAATGTCATTAAAAAACCATTAAACGGTCGACTGTGTTGCCTTTTTTCTGTGCAATACTTTATACAAAATATGTGAGGGAAAAAATGCTATCTAATTTCTTTTGAATTTGGGTAATTTCAAAGAATATTCATTCTGTTGACTTTAAATGACTAATGAAATTTTGAGATGGTTAACGATGAGGCCTAGTTTAAATTGTGATATAATAATGACATTGCGGGTGGTCATATAAAAAAAAGCAAAAACATCATTACTTTATATGTATTCTTCTTCGTGAGTTTTCTGAGGTCCTAGCTCTGAATATAATAATACTATAACTAGGTAACTCCAAAATCAGCGTTTTTGAGTTACACGCTAAAAGCATAACACTTTTCCTTAAAGAGAAAATTCATAAGGCATTGGAATTCATTTCAAGTTATTTGAATATGTTATTTGTGGGTATCTCCAAAAACGGAATCGTTTAATTCTATAATTAAGTAACTTTACAGATACCACAATGTTTTTTTATGTCTCAATGAGGCAACTAGACTTACCTAGTTGTAGCACTAACATTAAAAATTTTGTGGAATTGCTTAAGTGGCTTTCCTTGCATTTTTATATGTAACAACTAAGTAAATTATTCAATTTTTGTAAATAAATACATATAAAGTTATTAGTCATTTTCTCATTTCCAAAATATAAGTATTGCGATTTCCAATAGATAAATCCACGATTAATACTTTTCAGCATAAATATACAACAACCGATTTACCATATTGATTACCATCTTATATTTCAGTTTCCCAACAAAACTGATTTCAGAGTAACCTAGTTGCAGTAATTACACCACTTTTTTTTCCTTAAAATACTTCCTGATTTTTTAAAATTTCAAGCATCTCTTACCCCTTGTTCCTTGCAGTTGCCTTGTCAGCCCATCTTATCTGCGGGCGACCGCTTTTTATTTTTTCTAACCAAGAACTTATGACTTAGTTGAGGATATAAGAATATAAGTTTCATCGTAGGACCATGTTTGTAAATTAAATTCTGGTTACGCTTTATATTTTAACTCAGACTTTAAATAAATGCAACGCCGGAAAAACTGTAATTTGTAGAAAATAAGTTGGTTTTGTAGATAGCGGGCGCTCCGGGAGCTAAAACTTTTTCTTATCCAATTGAATCCAAGTGGTTCAATTGTCTTACAAATTGCGACCCAACAAAGGCATAGTTCTAGCTACCGTCAGAAATATAAAAAGTTTGTTTTACTTGAAAGAAATAATGATATAGAATATTCTTAATACATCGTCGACCTCAGCTAACTGAGTTATATAAACAAAGTTATGAATTTCAAGTTATAACATTTTTTAATATGCCAGCAGCGATTCTTGAATTCAGACCTTCTAAGTTTTACGGTTAGTATAATATATCAGATCTAGTTTTTTGCTGTTAGAGCTACGTCAAAGTAGTTTCGCAAAATACGAAAACTGATGAAATTAGTAGAATTTTGTCTGGGAATTTTCTAGTCGTATAAAGACTGTTTTATTTAATAGAATTTGCATTACTGGGAAAAAGCGTAGGAGTAAAATATTTATATCTACTAAAAACAATTTTGTTTTAATTTATTAATAGATTAGGCGTATTTTGCGTTATGCAAATGCATTCATAAATATAGCAGTGTCTCTAATATTGTCTTCATTAATTAAATATTAAAATATGGGGTTTTACTTATTAATTTTATATGAAAAATATGTATAAAGTATATTTGCTTATATTTTGTTAACAAATTTTTTTACAATCTGCCATTAAAAAATGACAAATGATTTACTAAAATGATTTGAATAATCATTATGTTAGAATACTACCATGTCTGCCGAGTAAAAGTAAGGATATCACCATTACGGAATCACAGTCAGCAAAGATGTTCAAAAAGTTTGAAGCAAATCATAAAATCTTACTATGAAGACTTTTACATCGGCCCTAAATCACTACACAAATAGTAACTAAAACAAATTTATGTCCTCAATAAAGCGAACCTTCCTCCAAGTTTATTGCGCCATTCTCAGTTACTTTATTGGCAACTATGACATATTTTTTGTCGCAAGTATGGCTGCGTAAAAACGCAATTTATTACCCCAATTTTGAGTCATTACACCCAAAAGTTCAGTCATTTTACTAGATTAAATTTTCTAAAAATAGTTAGCGTTTGGATATTCCTGGTCGGTGAAGAACGCAAGGGCATAATTGTATAATGAAAATAACATGATAATTTCGCGTCGTTACTGCCAAAAGGTGCAAAGTACACATTAAAAAACTTATATTTTTTAATCAAACTATAATATATAATCAATCAATATATAAGGTTTTCCAACCAATCCAATCATTATTCCAGCAACAAAAACCTCAATCGAGGCTTAACTTTCTTGCTCCTAAAGTCTTCAATAATTTTACAATTGAAATAAAGTCAATAGCCAAATACCACAGTTTCAGGAAGGCGATTGGAGACTTTTTGATGAGTGAATGTGATAGTGTTACTAGCCTGTTTCGCGTACTCAGATAGAGGTGTTTATATAGTTTATATGTGTGAGGATAAATGCGCATGTTTGCGTATGCGTATGTGTGTGTATGTACATGTGTATATAATTTGTAAACTAGTGTGTACCAAGACATAGGAAGATTTTTTTTTCATGAATTTAAATACGCATACCCTCTTATTTTTTTTCCATTTGATCCCAATAACTCGTATAATAAATATTATTTTGATTAAACACCGGCAACCCGTGCCGACTTGATGCCAAACATATGGTACTAAAATTTGTACTGAGTTAATATGGAAGGATTGTAAATTTTAATTTTTGTCGGATAAATAAAACTAAAAAATGTACAAATGTTCATTTATGTGGTATTTTATACTTAAAAATGGTTTATTGATTAAATTTTCGCTTCAAATCTTGTTTGTTTTTTACAGTCAGGATAAATCTTCCGGTGTTCCTGAACGCATCTTAACAAACATTGTTTTGTTCGTCTCCTTGCATTAACTTAGCAGCTCTTTCAGATGTATCATTCTCTACCCCCAGCGACGACACCTTCTTTCGAGCTTCTTCATACAGAACAATATTTCACCACATCGTAGGGCATTCGTTAAGAAAACTGGCATCTATTTTCAGGCGATCAAACAAAGACTTGCTTTTGACTGAAATGAAGTCGTAATTGTTTTTCTCTGAATTTTTTTTTCTGAATTATGATATGAACAAAAACCTTGATACAAAACATAAATATAACTATTTATACTTACCATAAAATTTACCATCAAGGTCTACCTTCGATGGAATGCAACGTTTGTCATGGGTTGATAAATTATTTTTGGTTATATTTTCAAGCATTTTTATTTTAGTTGTTTGATCCACAGCGTCGTAAAACAGCGATAAAATAGATACTTCATCAGCATATGATATAACAATTAGAAGAGTTCTTCTTTTGATTTTTGAGGATCCAAAGCAGGTAACAAAACAACATCTGGTAGCTCGTTTTGAAAATTAACTTTGATGGCCTCCGCGCGCGCCTTTCGTTTTTCCTTTCGAATTCTTTGAATTGAAGACTTACTTATTGTAAACTGATCAATATTATATCCAAGTGCCTAAATAGTAGCTTCAAGTATGAAAACAGAATCTCTCATACTTAACTGGCACCTGTCTAGCGCTGCGACTAACTTTCGAGTAATGAAGTCTTTTCTGTCTGTAGCGGTTTTGGTAAATCTTCTAAATCTATGTCTTCATTAGAATCAGAAGATGAGTCGTTTCGTAACGGTTCGTAAGACGATATCGAAGGAGTTGGCGCAGATAAATATTTAGTACGCCGCTTTTCTTCCTCGATTGTTCTAAGGCGTGCTCTCTCCTCTTTATCTGTAAGTTTTTGTCCACTCCCGCTAAGTAGCCAGGACGACCTAGCTCTCTTTGCCGCAGCAAGAATATTCTATCTTAATTTATTTTTTATTACTTCAAGGGCATCGGCGTGTGCAATGTCAAATAAATTGTCGAAGTTTTTGACTAACTCTTGACGACGTTGTTGTTGGTCGGCACTTGAATAGTTTATAAGAAACCACAGGCACTCGTAATAGTTTTTTATTATATGTAATGTATTCGGATTAATTATATACGGATTCTGACAGTTAGTTCATACAACGGCGGTATTCACTTACGGCCTTACTAAAAAAAAACACTCCGCGGCCGTTAAACGGTGTTTCTGTAGCACGTTGTGTAAAGTATGTACATTTCGTTTTTCAAATTCTTACTAAACAAAATATATGGTTTTGATCTGACAACGTCGCCATTTTACCAGCCTTACTAATAAACTTTATGAAAAATTTGTACAATGGTCAAACAACCATGTATGAAGAATCCTTACTAATTAAGAACTGACAAAAAATTGTTCATGGAAAGATATGTACATTGCTTACACGGCCGAGGAGGGTAGTTTATCTGTTGTATATATTTGTTCCATTTATAATTTTCAACGAATTTCGAATTTTTTTTTTAATGTCCTATATATTTATTATTTTTTGAGATGTTGTAAAAACAAATACCATTTTAGAACCAAAATTTAATTACCTTTAAGATTTTCATATCTAAAATATACTTAAATGTTTAAAAACTGTAGTATTTTAAGATTCAAACATCAAGTTGGAAAAAAAAACTCACTTACCCCAAACACTTTCTATTAAAACATTGAAATATTTGGAAAAATTCAAAATTCAAAAAACACAGTCCTCTTATTTAATGATTTTAAAATAAATCTGTCACCTCACTTTTTACTCCTTCAAACAATAAAAAAATGTAAAAAAATCTTGAAATTCGCTTTTCATATCCAAAAATTTACAATAAAAAAACACACGTTTGAATACATTGCTTGCACATCTTAAGGCATTAATTTCTTTGATACGTTTACTAAAATATGTATTAGACATTTTAGTCACCAAAAAACATCACTTTCAAGAATTTATAATAAAATAAAGATCTTAAAATGCAAATTATTTCTGAACATAACCTATGAACCATTTTCTGAAAGCTTAATTTAGAACACGCGATTTTAGTGCCACAATTTGACTTAAACTAACGAAAAACAACACAAATTAATAGTAAATATATTGATTACATGAATATAAGTGCGAATTAGTCATAAATATTCAAATCATTAACGAAAACATCATATTAATCACATACAAAATCGCGACCGACTAACTTCTGCATTCGCGGCTATTTTTTTCAGCGGTAAAGCAATGCCCAGGCGCATCAATCACACCACCTAGCGGATTATTATGAAAACTCCAATTTACAAGTAAAATTTCCAGCGTTGCCACATTTAAAACACCGTTTAACGGCCGCGGAGTGTTTTTTTTTTAGTAAGGCCGTTAGAGTAAAAGTGTTTTGTGACGGTAGCAATCCTCGACGGCAATTAGGTACAACGCCAGCATGTTACGTTTTAACAAGGCGATATATCACTTTACTTCGGATCAATAGAATTACCATAAGCTGGGTTATGGCAAGACTAGCATGAAGCACGCGTTATTCATACGTCACTCTCTCCTAACCGACCGACCCCTAGATTCCTACCCACCCCTCATACATTTTTCCTTTCCAGATCTTCATCTCCTTCCTTTCCCTACAAATACTTTCCACATAGCATACTCAAAGATGACATAGGCCCCGAGGGAAAATGTTTTTCTCGGAGTTTCTTCTGTGTGGAGCTATTGTAAGACAAACCTAATAGAGATCCAACAATATTGTATAAAAATAAAGTACAGTAGGTAGCTTTATTAAACCGAGTAAAATAAAGATTTTATTTAACTATATTCAAGTTATTTTTCAAGATTTTCTCTTCCGATTCAAATTATTGTTTGAAAGCTTCCAGAGAAATGCGGCATGTTCCGTTCTGTCACGAGATAAACAAATAGTAACACGTGTCACGTTTGACAGTAAAAAAACACGTGTTTTTGTGCTATCTAGCCTAGGTTGGCCAAGACAGCATCCAATGGCTATTTCTCCCGTTTTACGAAGATTTATGAACCAAGGAAGATTGAAATATTTTAACATATTTTATCATAGTTAATGGACGACGACACCTGTTTTCTTCGCTGTAATTTTTATTCAGCGATGGAAAATTTGAAAAAGTGGGTAGGTAATCACCTAATGACATGATGCAAAACCAAAATAGGGTTGGGATAGTGGGATTTGTGGTGACTCTCAACCCACACATTTAATTTAATTTAAACTTTTATTTTCAGTCCCGGTAAGAAATGATATCTGGGTTCGTGTCCCAGTTGCGACTATTATGTTTTATTATTTTTCTGTGTCTTGTTGATTTGTATATTTTAATTTAGATTATTATTGTTGTCTTCTTCTTCTTTTATTTATTTATCCATGTTCTCCATAAAACGGTAATACACCAATTAATTACCGAAAAGTTTACAAATTTGATGTACATCCAAGGACAAAATGGTCATGGGGCAGATTTACAATTTCATGACTTGTATTTTTTTTCCCTTATTCATAAATTATATTGTGAATCATTCTTACATTTAATTTTATTAAAAATAACCTCTTTTTCCATCAATGACCTTACTTCATCTTATAACTTACCCAGCTTTGGTAAAGACGGAATCAGACAGTTCACCCGAGTGAAGGTTTACGCCATGTTTTTTCGGCCTAACGTTTAATCTTCGTTTCATTCCATGTTCAGACGGCGCTATAGAAATAAGCGTTCACTCGTCCATTCCCATCACAGCTTCGCCGGTCCGGCCTTGAATTTTAAGGAAAAACATGTCAGATGCATCGATTTTTACGCAATTTGTTGACACAATTAAATTTAAAAAAATAATAAAAAAACGTTGTTTCGTCTTATAAACTTTTTTATGACATAATAACACAAATTGATTTTACTTTTTTTATTACGAACATTTACCTACAAATTAATAATCTTACATATATTAAAAAAAATATATAACACATGGATAGTAAGGGAGACCCAACAACTTCTATGAGACGTGTTCCCAAAAGCAAATAAATTAGCCAAACGAATACCATTTTGACGTTTTGCGTGCGACGTGATAGCGTCCTTCCAATACAGGACGCGAGACTAACTGATTGAGATTTCACTACGTGTTCAGACGTTTCACTTTGCTCTCTTCCGCGCGCGAGTGAAGGATGCCGAATGAAAATATCCAACATGTTGGATCGGTTCACTTGAAGATTTCATTCGGCAGTATTCGGCACTTTCTTTTCATTTCATGTTCAGACGTGTCATTCCGAGTAAAATAGGCCGAATGAAATGCGGAAATGAACGATTAGTGAACCTTTTTTTGTTGTTTGTTTTTGGGGTGTTATGCCGTGTTGTGCTACATCATTCTTTAGCCGACGTTTCGGACAGCGTTGCAGTGTCCATCATCAGGGCAGATCCCGCAGATCCGACGATGTGAAATTGTTAGTGTTAAGTGTGTGTCACATCTGCTGATCTGCAGGATCTGCCCTGATGAAGGACACTGCAACACTGTCCGAAACGTCGGCTAAAGAAGGAGGTAGCACAACACGGCATAACACCCCAAAAACAAACAACAAAAATGCTTTTGGCCGTGAAAATCTAAAAACGTATCTGATTAGTGAACCGTCCGATTCGTGCATAACAGCGCGAGCGAGAAAGACGGCGCACAGTTAGCATGGCGCAGTTAGGGTGGCGGTATGGATATTTATTGGATAGATAGAAATAATCTCTTTAAAAATCTTATGTACCTACATGTAATATTTTCTTTTAGTGTGTGCATGTTTTCTTTTTTATGTTTGTGTTATGAATATTGTGTTACACTAAAGTATTTGTAAGAAGTTGTGTGCACCCATTTTATACACACTCGGTGTGTGGCTTGCAATTGTGATTGGTCAGATTGCCAGCCCTGGAATATTTTGGAATCGAAATTTTGTCAAACCTGCAGGGAGGATTCAAGTCTGCAGAATTCACATGTAGCTTCTTAATTCTTTGTGCGTAGCCCAGAGCATTGGTCGATCCGCTGAACTGACCTGATACGAATCAATTTAAAATCGCGATGACTGTGATCCTAGATCTTAGAAATCTGATGATCGGCATCTGAAGACATCCGCGTATCCTGCTTGCGGAAGGTCTTTTGGCTGGTTGCCAGACGTTCTATTCTTACGATTGTGAAAATTGAAAGTAGAAACGTGAGATTCTTTTTCCAAATCGAGGAGTTTTCGACAAGCCACCCTTCAGCTTTGCTATGACTCATCACGGTATCACCATCAACTTATTACCTAAGTAAGCCCTTTATGCCAGAAGGTTTATGAATTATGATGTTTTTTTTTTACTTACAATATACTTATGTATTTCAAATACCTTATTTTCATTTTATTCTAGAAAATCTTATCCTTGCAGATGCATTTGCTATATTGAGTCTACGTTGCTCATAATAATCTATAAATTTTAATTAAACCAATAACTTTGTATTAAATCACTATTATGTAATCACAATTACCTACATGTTTCGAAACCGATGGTTTCTTCGTCAGGGTAGTAATGACATTAAATAACAAAAGAAACAAACAAGTATAGACTAAAAAGAACTATTAACAAAAATATTGAGAGAGAAAAAAAAAATTTACACACAGACACAACAGATTTACAATTTGCAAACTTAGGAATTTTAGAAATTAGAAAAAGTGTTTATAGTAAATTAAATATTATTAATAACTAAATATTTTTTTTAAATAGCCATCTCTTAAATTTATTTTCTTATTAATACTTATATTTAATTTTTGTTGTTTAAACATCTTATGTTTTGATAATTTATGTAATGTAATTTTTCATATTCTAACAATTTTTATATTTAATTTTAAATAATTGTTTTTTACGATATTTTTTTAATTAATTAATCACCTCTTTCTATAATAGCCATAGTTCTATAATAGTCCATAGTTCTTTTTAGTCTATACTTGTTTGTTTCTTTTGTTATTTAATGTCATTACTACCCTGACGAAGAAACCATCGGTTTCGAAACATGTAGGTAATTGTGATTATATAATAGTGGTTTAATACAAAGTTATTTCTTTAATTTAATTCAAAATGACGCCACAAAGTGATTTTGCGAAGTTTGAAGAAAAAAAAATCTATAAATTTATTCATCATTTCAATGATGTAAGTTGTTGCCGCATAATCCCACGGTAACAATTGTTAGATATATGGGGTTTAAAATCAAAAACGCCACTCTCCATAAATGACGAAATTGAGTTATAAATGCCAATCTATGCGCAATGTCCGTAGCTACAAGATGGTTTTTGAGATCATTAGAAAAATCAACTGCAAATCATGAAAAAATCGAAATGAAAATAGGGTTAAGATGAAAATCACCACTCTCAATCACAATCACAATCAAAAATCACAAGCCTGAATTCAAAATAGATTCAACATGACCAATTAACACATTATTGTAACATTTTTTATTATAATATTTCACTTCGAATTATATTTTTTAAGATATTACTAAAAAATCACACGAAAAATGCGAAGCATTCTTTGATCGTTTTTTTGTGATTTACTTTTGTACTTTGTGATTTACAGTACTTTTGGAGAGTGGCGTTTGAAAGCTTTTAAGCCCCCCATATTAGGTATCATTTCATCTCAGTACGTGTTGCATTGTAACTCGTTCCACAGTTCCGTGCATTCAAACTTTGACTCTTATTTGCGACACCAAGCGAAATAGTAATATCAAAAACTTCACAATTAATTTAATGAAATAACAGAGCATTATTTTAATTAGTACTTAAATAACAGATTTCTAAACATTGTATCTTTGTATTCAAGCACTTTGAAAATTGGAAATATAAGGTAATATTCCACGCTATATTCGTAATTATTTCAGTTTGAAGCCAACTAGATACAGAAACAACCGTGAATCATGTTTCTATTATATTCTCTACTTACCGATATCTCTCCCACAAACAAAACTTAATATATATGAATACAGTTTTATTTATTATTTATTGGAATATTTCTTGTTATAATACTTTTAAAGGTTAGACCCATCAACGTAATACATCATTTAACAGCTTGGACACATAAGCTTGTTTTCACGATAATTTAACGTAGGTAGACATCATATATGTATGTCCCGTACCTGAGTTATTAATAAAAAGAAAATACTAATAAATCTAAATGATTAAACTTCGAAATTATACATAATTTTTTTTTTTTTTTATACATAATTATTCTACTACTCCATAAGTTGAGCTCTAAGAGCTCGTGTTTATGGGAGGAGTATTTACAGCAAAAAATAAATTTCTAATTAAATTTGTAATCAATAATCAAAAACTTATAAGATAAATACAAACATTATACATTATTTATCATAGGTTTACAATTTAGAAAGAAATTTTTATTGAAAGACAACAATACATATATATTTTTTTTACATTGAATAGTGCAGATTAAACTAAGCGTAAACTAAGTGTAAATTAAGGTTACAATATATCATTATCCAATTTCAGGGACTTAATTTGTTTTTTGTATTGTTCATATTTCAAAGTTTCGGTTATACTAATTTTGTTTTTGGACAATAATAAATTGTACCATTTCACACCTAAATACAGGTAGTGATGCTGAGCCGTGGTGGTTCTAAGCATAGGGATGGTTATTAAGCCTTTAGTTTTGAATCTATTGCTTATGTTATCTGAGGGGTGATTTTTTTGAATAAAATATTCTTTATAAATTTGATATAAGGCGTTTCTTTTATACAATTCTGTGATAGATGGTACATTAAATTCCCGAAATATCTCTAAAGTAGGGAAGTCGTATGGTTTTCTCAGGATGATTTTAATAATTATTCTTTGTATTGTAATTATGGGCTGTAAGGAAGCCTTAAAGGCCCCTCCCCAACCAATAATGCCGTACTGTAATAAGGACTGAATTAATGCATAATAGACGATTTTGATAGTTTTCTTGTTTAAGATGT
The DNA here is from genome assembly GCA_951813805.1 of Limnephilus auricula. Lineage (NCBI taxonomy): Eukaryota > Metazoa > Arthropoda > Insecta > Trichoptera > Limnephilidae > Limnephilus > Limnephilus auricula. The sequence goes on along the minus strand of OX638402.1, from coordinate 7,587,790 downwards.
TTCGTATGTTATAGAAAACGTAGATAAGTTTTCTTACTCTTTCTACGGTGAGATTGATATGATCTTTCCATTTAACGTTTTGATCTATTAAGATTCCAAGATATTTTACATTTGATTTATGATTTAGCTTAGCGCAGTCCGAATTACATGTACCGTCATTTATACAATTTTTGGAATGAATTGTTATGTTAATTAAGTTATTTGGCACTTCTTCTTGTAGAGAGAATGGAATATAATATGTTTTTTCTGTGTTAAGTGATAATAAATTGTTATCGAACCATTTTTTTATAACCTTCATGTCTTGATTGGCTGCATTGGTAACATCGTTCCACGTCTTTTTTTCGATAATTATTGCAGTGTCGTCAGCAAAGATATAAGTTTACCATTAAGTGGTAACTTAAACATTTGGTTAACGTAAATTATAAATAAAATTGGTCCAATAACAGTCCCTTGTGGAATTCCAAATTCTAGAGTTTCATCTACACTTAGTGAATCATTTAATTTTACTTTTTGACTTCTTTGAGTTAGATAGCTTTGTAGCCAATACCTTACCTTACCAATAATACCAATATCATTTAATTTGTTAATTAATTTTGAATGGGAGATACTATCAAAAGCCTTTCGTAAATCAACGAAAATACCAAGACATTTGTTTTTTTTATCCAATGCATTATATATTGTTAAGGTTAGTTCAGCAATGGCATCGTGAGTGCCTAGTTTCTTTCTAAAACCAAATTGGTTAGGACTTTGTATTTTATTATTTTCAATATAGTGCATGAGTTGCTTTTTTACGATTTTTTCAAAAATTTTTGCTATGTTTGAAACAAGAGATATGGGTCGATAATTTGATATTTCTTCAGAGTTGCCTGATTTAAAAACGGGTGTTATGATAGATTTTTTATAAATGGAAGGGAATATTCCACTATTCAAACTAATATTTATAATATGTGTAATTGGAATGCTTAGTAAATTATTGTATCTTCTCAATATTTCCACTGTGGCTCCATCAAATCCTGGTGCAGATCCACCTTTTAAATCATTTATAACATTTTTTATTTCGTTTATTGTTACTGGTTGAAAAATTGACAGATTATTTTGTCTATGACAGTCCTTCTCGAAATTATCTATTTTATAATTTTCCTCGATCCGTGTAGTTAAATTTTGTCCGACTTTAGCGAAATATTTATTAAAAGCATTAGCACATTTTATTGGCTCCCTTTTGGCGTTAATAGAGTTTTTTCCGATATAAATTTTATTAATTGGAGTTTTTTTGTTTTTTCTACTATTTATTTGATTTATTGTTTTCCAAATATGTTTTACATTTTGTTTAGCCAGGTTAATTTCATTTTTGTAAAAGTTTACCTTAGTTATTTTTATTAAAGATGTTAATTTGTTCCGAAACTTTTTATAATACGTGAATATTTTTTTATCCAAGGGAAATTTTTTTGTCAAGCGATATAACTCTTCTTTTTTTCTAATAGACACAACTAAGCCATCTGAGATCCATGGTTTTATTTTTTTGAATTTTGCTTTAATTTTTACAGTTTTAATATCAGTTGATGTTGTTATATAATTGTAGAGAATTTTATCAAAATTATTTGCGCATGTTTCAGCACATGTGGATTCCAATACGGGTCGCCACGTTTCCGTATTTATTTTTGTACTTAATTTATCATGGTTTAATGATTTTTTTATGAAAGTTTTACTTTCTGATTTTGTGTGATTATTAATATTAAGTTGTTGTATAGAGATGCAAGTGTGATGGTCGGTAATATTATTTTTTAATACAATCGTAAGTAATTTGTCAGTATGTTTAGTATTACACCATATATGATCAATACATGTTGGACGTTGATTGATTTTTTGATTTGATTAATTATAAAAAGATTTATTCCAATAAAAATCTAATACTCAATTAGGCTTTTAGAAAAGGTCAATAGGTGTCCCATATAAATAAAATAGGATACGTTTGACTGAGACACTAGCTAGGCTACAAATCAATTATTTAGAAATTTGTGATCATTTAAAAAGGTAGCAGCGAAAATATGGGAAAATTTAGTCGAATGTAATATTGTTAATTCTGAATTTGAAATATGAGATCGACAAAATGACTTAAAAATAACAAGTCTCAATGGTCAAGTTGATTAGGGCATTTATCCCTCTAAGGCGAGGTATCCTCGGTTCGAGTCCCAGTTGCGACGGTAACATTTTTAGTTGTCTGAGTCTCGTTATTTTTCATATTTTCGTTTAGATGTATTAGTATTGTCGTCTTCTTTGATGATACAATTTTATTCATTCAATTTTACGCTCACAATTTGATGTCGTCTCAGTAAAATTATTGTTACTGGTGTGGCTTATCTGTTAAAAATTTCAATATTAGCTTTTAATTCAAATATAGTGGTGCTTAAATAATACAATTCAAAAAGTGTATCATCTATTTTAGATCTGAAAGCGTAGACTAACAGCATGCACCAATCAACAGAGCGACTCATCTGCTAAACGATTCTGCATTGGCTATCGACATTTTTCAATTTCAACTACGACAGAAACAACAACTATCTTTTGACGCATGCCACAAAATAATAAAACTGCACCCATGACCTTTTATACTTACATTTACCTTAAATTTGTAAAACTCTTCGTAATATATTGGTGCATTACCGTTTTATGGAGAACGTAATTTTAATTTTAAAAGTAATAATAAATGAAACACAACAGCATACATTAATATGTTGCCTTATCACGCATAGGTACTGGTATTGTTTGTGGTCCTTGAACAGCAAATCCCCAGAAACGTGATCTTTATCGGTTTGAAAGAAAACTAATATTAACATTTTACATAAGGCCTACATACTCCTAGGCCTCAAACAGACCAATGAAATTGTTTATACTTTCAAGCCTGATTTTCGAAATGAAAAATGTTCGACCAATTTCACCCGAATCGAGACAAAATTTGTATTATTTCATGCACACAAGTACGATTCTCGCACGGGTTTTTCCTGTCATTTGTTACACCTTACAAGGTTTGTTTGAAACTGTAACAATGAATCTGAAATCATTCAACAATCAATAATCCTAAAGTCCACATAACATCCGTAAGGTATATCAATAAATCTGGCTAACCCAACCCTTAGGAAAATTAGTGACAACGTCCCTTATAATGGGCGGGAAATAATCCTCGACAGCAGTTTTCCAATGCTTAAGCCAGTCGATGTGTATCGGGGGTTAACACGGTCATTAACGTCACTGGGACCATCGCCTCCCATTTCACAAGGAAGCTGAGAGATGTACTGTGGACTAGGGATGTTACGAATGTGATATTTTTCACATTCGCGAATGCGAATGCGAATGTTCAGAGTGCGAATGTGCGAATGCGAATGCGAATTTTAAGGAATCACATTAAAAACAAAACTTTGGTCAACATTAATCATCGTTTTAATAAAAAATAAAAACATTAAATCAATTCTTATACAATAAGTTATAATCGTAATTAAGCAATTTAATAATCGAAGTTCAAAAGAGGCATATTATATTTCAGTAAATAGCAATTTTGCAGCCTTTTCTCCCATGATGCGATTTCTAAGGGGCTATAATATATATAGCCCCTTAGAGCTATAATATATAAGGCCGGTTGCACGGAACGCTGGCCGGTGGAGCGCTCAGATATTTACGAGCCAGATCTGTCAATTTGTCGTATTTCAATTTAGTCTTCCACCAGTCCAAAGGGTTTTCATCAAGGGAGGCTCGTTTTTCTTTAAGATATGCCTTCAATTGAGCTTTGATTTCACAGCTTATAGTGTCTCCACATTCTGCACCGTCGGAGCTTGCGCGAAAAACAAAAGACACGTGGCGAGTCACGACATGATCTGTACACATTCGCATTCGCTAAACATTCGCATCGATTGTTGCGAATGCGAATGTCGATGCGAATGTTTAAAATGATGCGAATTATTCGCATATACGAATGCGAATGTTCGTAATATCCCTACTGTGGACTACCTAGCTATCCACAACCCTCTACCGGCTCTATCCTACTACCCTCTACCGGTAGCAGGGGCGGGGAAGTGGCTATCATGTATTTGGATTAGGTTCGATGGGTACGATGAATTGCTTCGTTAGAATTTACTACAAATAGCCCTCCACGTACATCATAGTGGGGTCAAACCAAGGTAGGGTACTGGATTAAACGTTGTTACACTGTCATTAAATCTGTAAACTTGAATCTGATAACATGAGTGGTACATTTCTCTACATATATTGAAAGCAAAAAAAAAACAGCTTCTTTGGTATTGAACCTGTTTGAAATGACACATGTTTTATGATGATTGTTATATAAAATGCCATGTTAAGCTTCCTTCTCATTTAACCAACCAATATAGTTTTGCAAAGTCCATCATCAGAGCAGATGCTAGGCTGTCTGAAACTTTGATTAACAAGATCCCTTCTCCTGTAGAGAAACTTGCGCTGAGAGTGGATAGCATCAAAAGCTGAAATAAATGTGAAGGAACCAGATGTCTAGTGTCTAGGGACATAACAAGTCATGTAGAAGTAGAAGAAATGATGTTTTGCCTAATACAACCCTAGTGAACTTCATTAAAGGGACTAGGTTAATATGAGAGAAATATTAATAGTACTCGTAATAATGTTTTTATTCCAGGATGTGGGGAAGATACTGCAATCCCACACATCCCATATAATAGTTACGCATATTTACACAGTAAATTTTAAGTCATAGTATAACTAGATAAAAATGATGTCAGCAATTACAGACCATTCTGCCTTTTATCAACCATTCCAAAATTTTTGAGAAACTTATTTTAAATAAAATCATTCGCTGTATAAAGTTAATAATTTCACCTAACCAACATGGTTTCACTTCAGGAAAACCTACATTAAATAATCTCTTAATTTACCAAAACTGTATTTCCGAATCCATTTCTAAGAAGTTACAAGTTGATTCTGTCTACACCGACTTCAGCAAAGCATTCAATAGAGTTAATCATGATTTGTTGTTAAAAAAGCTTCACAAATTAGGAATAACAGGGTATCTATACATGTGTTTTAACAGTTATTTAAGTAACAGGCAGTTGGCCGTTAAAATTGATGGCTTTAATTCATATAAATTCATCGCTACCAGCGGTGTTCCCCAAGGGTCAAATTTGGGACCAGTTTTATTTCTGATATTTGTGAATGATGTCCTTTCAACGATCTCCAAGTTCTAATGTTTGCGGATGATATCAAAATATAGAAAGCTATAAAAAACATGAATGACTGTCAGACATTGTCAAATAACTTATTTAAACTTTTTGTTTGGTGCCAAGAGAATTGTCTACATTCAGAATGGGCATAACAAGAGTATGTTTCAACTATGATTATCTATCAACATAATTTATTAAAATTGTCCGAACGCAGAATAGTTAATGACTTAACAAGTTTGCATAAAATCGTAAATTCAAAAATTGACAGGCATATACCTTTTCTTTCCATATTCTTTAAGAAGTGTAAAAAATATATATATATGTAAAGAAAAATATATTTTTCGTTAATTTAAAACAATACCGAGCTTGACTCGTTGTGGCTGTATGTATTGTAGACTGTCACTGGATATGCGCCACAGTAACTTCTTAACAGTCCACTCGATATTTTATAATCTATGGATTATTAAAACTACAGTAAAAATTATCTATGGGTTATGACTAACCAAATTAATAAGATTAATTTCAACAATTAAAAGTAATTACTGTCGTGATTGTGATTAAGGAATCGACATTACAATTTGGGAGGCGGGAATGGGTACCGCCGCCCCGGGAACCATTTATTGGATAACCAACACCTCTGCCATAGGTCACCCCAAGTGGTTCGCTACGTTTGGTGACTTAGCAGGGGTGCCCGGGTTCATGGGGTTCATTGTCTAGGTCTTGGCGGCGGATGATCTAGACACATTGAACCCTAGATTCCTACCCAACCCTCATACCTTTTTCCTTCCCAGAACTTCCTCTCCTTCCTTTCCTTAAAAATACCCTCCACACAGCATCCCCAAAGGTGACATAGGCCCTGAGGGAAATTATTTTCCTCAGGGCCTCCTGTGTGGACCTAATGTAAAAAAAAAAAAAAAAAAAAAAAAAAAAAAAAAAAAAAAAAAAAAAAAAAAAAAGATTAAATGTCGTTTCTTTCCTTACAGGCAATGTTTTGTTACTAAATACTTTTCTTTATGTAAATCTTGTCAGATTACCAAAACAAACCTCCTCTTTCCATACAGAGAAACTCAGTTGTGTTTTAATTGATTGTAACGGCCAAACCACAAGGAAAATATCATTATATATATATTTAGTTACTAAATAGAATAACTAGTCCGCCGCATTTAAAAAAAAAAATTATAGAGAAACCTCACAAGAGTCCCAACTGCTCCCTTCTGGAGCCAGTGAGACTATGGCATCCCCAATTGGAGTATGTTGTGACGCTGAGAGTATCTTCCACTCAATGGTCGTCCTCAAAAGTTCAGGGTGAATTTCGGTGAGAAAATCTAAATCTGTTGATATAAACCAGGTCTCGTGTAATAGAATAATGTCGTTTGTAGTTCAGAGATCGAAAATATTTTTTCTACTCTTTTTACAGTCCAGCAAACGATCGAAGTGATGTTTAGCTTATTCATTTTGTTTTCTTTCTTTCGTAACTCGTTACGAAGGAAACGTTGAACTCTTCAGAGGCTTCTCTGTATCTTATGAAAACGATGCATTGGGGACAGAAATCTTAGTTTATCGTAGTTTTAATTTCACTTTACTGAATTATAAACCTTTTTGTGTTAAATAGGGTTTCTTTAAAAGGTTTTAGGATTTCAATTTTAATTGTCTTCATACCTTTATTTTCACAAAATGAACAGCTTCTGTGATAGTTTCAAGTGCAAAAGGAGAAACATATAGCCCTATTGAAAGTAAAGATGGGAGAGTTACGCAGACTGTGTCCGTATCAACAAAAATAAAATGATTTTTTTAAATTTTTTATTTTTATTTAATTTAATTTTTTTATTTATTATGTTAGAAGAAATATACATATTTCGCTTTGTTAACTTAAGTATACATTGATACAAATAATATTAATAATTGACAACACACCAAGTGACACATTTTTTTAAGTAAGAACATTTTGCTTTAAATTCTGAACAGACACGCGTAAGCGATCAGTTTGATACAAAACTCAAGACATAAGACCTCTGAAGATGGACAGTGAGATCTGTCCGAAACGTCAGGAGTTAAGAGTCCTTCTAAGGATTACGTTACGCGGGTAAACCGAGAAAATTATTCTACATATATATATTATTCTGCAGATAATCGTCTACGCCAATTGATTTTTCATAAGTGTTTTAGCAAAATAAAAAATCATACCAAATAAATTCTTAGATTTTTTAAAAATTGAATAATATGTACCCAGGAGGCTCTGAGGAAATTAATTTTACTCACGGCCTATGTCATCTTGTATGGAGGGTGTTTTAAAGAATTCTATGTTCACTCCTTCCTCTCCTCAAAAAAACCCTCCTCACAGCATCTTCCTAGATGATATAGACTCTGGTGGAAATTATTAATGTAAAAATTTTAAAGGAAAGGAATGATATGATATTCTCGGAAGGAAAAAGGTCAGTGTCTGCAGGAGTGACGGATGAATGAATCGAATCCTCCCACTGCGATGCAAGGCGATGTCTCCCTCAACCAGACACTCCCGATCCTCCCTGCCACTGTAAGAGGGCAGAGGCATCCGCCGCCAAGACCAAGAAAACCCTCACCTTATTAAGCCGGGCACTCCTACCAAGTCACCAAACGTAATGAACCACTTGGGTTGACATACGACATGGGGTCATCCAATAAATCGTTCCCGGCGGCGGTTAACATACCCTACTCAATATAATGATTTTTTCTATTCTTTAACTATTCAGATGCACGATTGATAATTGTATAGAGTAAATATTGTTTATTTCCAAATCGAAAACATTTCTCAAGTACCCTTTGCTTTTCGGGCTGCCAGCTTTTATTGTAAAGGATTCCGATTAACGGAATATAATCGAATTACGAATTTCGTTACTCGTGGGTAAAGAGCATTACATTTATTATTTGCCGTTAAAATCAAATCACCCTTCCATGGCATTCCACTGATTTCGTTATAGCTGGCGGTGTTTCATAATAATGCTGTAGCTATTTGTAAAAATGATATATTGCTGTACAAATGATACTTACATTCTTACTTAGATATCGACGGAAAAAAACAAATGTTTATAACAGTTTTTATTATTTGAATAATCGATTAAAATTACTTTGTATTTATTTATTAATTAAGTTTATTTATTTATTTAACCCCAGAGGGCTTTTACATGTTGGTACAGTACACTTGTTACAGTTTGTTGGTAATAATTTTTTTTTTTGTGTATTTGGTACATTTTGTTGGTTGTAAAAAATACACACAAGTCATAAAAATACAAGAACAAAAACTGAAAAATACAGCTATTAGATAGGTTTACAAAAACACAAGATCTGTTTAGGAATAGTGTTGGAATAAATTAATATTTAACATGATTAATAAAACTCGCCAATTTAATATTAAATATGTCAACAGCACTTAAGTATTGATTTTCCATAGTGTGAAATAGTTGTATCGGAGAGTGGGCAATGTAGTTACGCTTATGAATGCTGCAGTAGGATAGTGTATTTTGTCGTGTTGTTATTGTGAGTATTCGTAAGTTTATGAGTTGCAGGAGTTCGCAACAGTATAATTTAGAGTTTAGTAATTTGAATAAAAAGGTTAAGTCGTTCATTTGGGTAGGTAACTAAATTCACAATTTTTTGTATTTCTTGGGCATTAACTATGTAACAATTTCTAGACATTTTGTTTTGAAGAGTTTTAATTTTCAATGTACTATCGTTACTTAAATTTTAATTTTTATGCTACCGGTTTCGACACATTCGTGTCATTCACTAGCAAACTTAAAACTTGTTGCTAGCAAACTTAAAACTTTAAGTTTGCTAGTGAATGACACGGATGTGTCGAAACCGGTAGCATAAAAATTAAAATTTAAGTAACGATAGTACATTGAAAATTAAAACTCTTTAAAACAAAATAACTAAATTCACATTAAATAACTACTAAACGTGGCCTGATCACAATTCAAAAAGCAGCAAAGTGTCTCGTAAAAATAATGCTGCATAATATTACGCAAAATTGAAATATTTAAATAATATATGGATTTTACATATTTAATGCCAATAAACTATAATTATATTCTTGAAAATAATAGATCTTAAGGATTGCAAGGACAAGAAATACATAAGATATATATATATATATATATATATTTTTTAAATTTAATTTCAATTAAATTAAATGATGTTATTATTAAGTTCTGCAAGTGTTTTATTATTAAATTTTATTTTTTTAAAAGTAAATGGAGTTCTACGAATTAAACACAGAAAAAATATATTTAATATATACTAAAATACCTTTTTTAGCACCAATATTATTAGGTATGAACAATGATATAATAATGTCAAATTTTGAAAAATATAATAAATTCAAGGTTGAAATACATGATGTTATTATTAAGTTCTGCAAGTGTTTTATTATTAAATTAAATAATAAAAAAAAATTTAAAAGTAAATGGAGTTCTACGAATTAAACACAAAAAAAAGATATTTAATACATACTAAAATACCTTTTTTTACCACCAATATTATTAGGTATGAACTATGATATAATAATGTAAAATTTTGAAAAATTAAATAAATTCAAGGTTGAAATACATTTTAATTAATTTATTTTTTAATTAAAAAACCTTTAATTAAATTAAACAAAATAACTTGGTGAACACCACTTATATAATCACAATTATCGATACGTTTCGAAACCGAAGGTTTCTTCGTCGGGATAATAAGAACATGACATTTATGATGATTATAATATTTTTGGTGTAGACCAAGATATGTTTCATTTAATTAAAAACGACACCACAAAGAGATTTTGCGAAGATTGAAGAAAAAACCTCTAAAAGTTCGTTTTTACTATTAAAATCGTAGAATAGTACTGGGACAGAAGCTCCGTCTATCTTTGGCTACCGCCAACTTCTTAACCGTATAAATAGATTATACTAAGAAGAAAAGATACCAAGTTTCCTTTACTATTTAATATTTCCTTTTATTTACATATTGTTACGTTATAACTTTAGAAAGAATCTAAATCCGTGTTCATTATGCAAATGGTAAATCAAAGTGACTGTAAATTGGCTTCTCTTTACGTTTGATATTCTGTTTCAATATTTTCGAGTGTCAGCAAATATTTTCCGTTCCAATACAAACGAGGAGATTCCGTATTAGCATTCATCAAAGCTTCTGGATCATGTTCGGCATAAGTAATTGTTTTCGAGAGAAGAGAGTTCATTTAACTTTTTTACCCTCTGAAAATTGTATCTTCACGAATGTACTGGTTATTAAAGCAGCAGGAAATTTGATTTTTCAGAATTCATCAAATATATTTTTGCATCGAATTATTGTAGGCATACATTGTTTTTTTAAAGGCAGTTCGAAAGTTCCAATTAATATCTGGGATTAATGGCTTATTTTTTTAAAATAACTAACAGAAGAAACGCTGTAAATAAGACTTTCTTAGCGCCATTAATCTACTAATCTTACTAATATTATAAACGCGAAATTTTGTATGGATGTATGTGTGTAAGTTACTCTTTCATTTAATTTTTTTACCGTCTGAAAATTGTATCTTCACGAATGTACTGGTTATTAAAGCAGCAGGAAATTTGATTTTTCGGAATTTCACAAATTTACTGAAAGGATTCTAATGAAACTTTACAATAATATCAGAATCAAATAACATATAGGCTATAATTTATAAAGCTAGCTATGTATTTTAAATATATTGAAAATAATAATAATGGTAGATTCAGACTGGGTCGACGTACGTGCCCATCGCTACGCCTAACAATATCTGGACTGCTTAGCAACCATAGATTTTCAATGAAAATTTATGTTTTAGAATCACATTGGCCACACGCATCGTGACGTGCGATGTCTGTAACCATTTTCATAGAAAATGTATGGGTTGCTAAGCATTGTTTGAGTAGCGATGCGTACGTACGTCGTCCAGTCTGAACCTACCATAATTGTTTTATAGAAAATGTCAAAATTTGAGAATGACATTTTGCAAAACTATGATTGTTAAATCAAAATTCTATTTTAGAAAATATTTAAACTAGTGAACTTATTTGCAGTACTCGCCTAAGACTTTGAATTGAATCAAGCATTGTAGTTTTTTTTAAATAAATAGGTTAAGAATTTTGGTACAAACGTAGATGGGACCTAGGAAAAGAAAATAGATTACTCGAAGTACTAATCCTACGCAGACGAAGTCGCGGGCAGAAGCTAGTGTGAAATAAATTAATTGAAATTACTTGGCCCTCTCGTATAAATTACATTGCTTACATGTCAAGTGAAAGGGTAATTAGGATTACCAATGTTAAAAAAAATGACAATCAACATTATCTCTCTAAACCAAAACAAGTAAAAAAAAAAAATTTGAAATGGAAATTTTGAATTTAAATGAACCCCGCCGCAGACCATCTGTTTTGTTTTATTATTTAAACTATAATGTCTGTTTTGGAAGACAATAATTGTTTCATGTACGTTCTTTGACGATTGTTACTAGGAGAGGCCTTGGGGTACAACGTTACGGACCAGGGTAAATCTGCGTTCCTACCTCACCCCTTCTTTATTCCACAGTATTAGACAAAATCATGTATTGTTTTATCGCATTATAGTGATAGAAAGTTAAAAGAACCAGCACAGCGCAACCACCGAAAATAATACAGTAATGTATTATTTTTTGATGGAAAATACAGCCTGTCTATCGTAGTCAATTATTATGTTCAGTGTTCAACATCGGAGGCCATCGATTTTAAATATTGCGTATAAATTTGAGGTCATTAACGACGTATAGAAAATACTACTATTTTTATGATGAACGAGTATTTCTAATCAATTATTCAATGATTTAATAAAACACTACACAGGGTGTTAAGGACCGTACCTGACTTACTTTAACAAGTGATTCCTAACATTATTTGGAGTAAAAAATTTAAATGAAATTTTGGTCTCCGGTGATTTTTTAGATGTCTTCAAAACAAAACAAAAAAAAAATCCTTCCACATTTCGTCACTGGTCACTAAGCCATGTAACCAACCAACCCCTCATCCCGCCCCTAAATTCCCAATGCTTACTGATTTTTTACTTTGTTGTAAAAAAAAATGCAAAAATGTCACCGGAGACCTAAATTTCATTATTTTTTATTTCAAATAGTGTCAGGAATCACTGGTTAAAATAAGTCAAGTACGATCCATAACATCCTGTATGATAAATACATTTGATATTTCGGTGATCACGGAGGTGATCGCAGTCGGTGACGGTCAGCGGTACTCTTTGAATATAATCTAATTCAAGTACATAATATTTTAATTATATTTATGATAGTTTTATTTTTCTGGCTTTTTTGTTGAATCGATAAACATTCAAAGCGAAAACAAACAGAAGTGTTGTAAGCACACGCTATTCAGAAATTTGCATAATAATCTCCATCATCTGGGATTTCTGGGAAGCACAAGACCCTCAATGAAATTTACACCAACCCTCCATAATAAATAATAATAAACGAGAAGAAAGATAACTTTACTACCGAATTAAGTACAAAACAAACCGACATAAATGTCACAGCACATTCGAATGCGAATTGTCACGGGAGAGTTCGATACTTTTACTGCCGGGTGTCACATTAAACCCCCTCATGCCCGTGTACCCCCCCACAAACACATAATAAAATATCCAAAGTAAAAAAAAAGTCAGGAGAAGTTGACATACAATAATACAACCTTTATAACCGGCCACCAGATTCACACAAAAAAATCGTCAAAACACACCAACGAGCTAAAAGGCGGCAATAGCTGAAAAACTATGCATCGATTGGCTTTGTAATGATGATTCCTTTTTACTATATGCCTGAATACTTTACCTTTATTAGCAAGATCCAGTCCCTCAGCAAAGAAGCAGTGAGAGAAATTACGTCAGCAAAGGGAAGCTGCTACGGCGATTCGTTCGGGTATGTCCGCCGGCAATCGGAAGTGTTCGGCTCAAGTCCTCCCAGTTATGCGTAGAGGCCAGTTGGCTTCGAGATTCTGGCGCGAAAAGTCGTAGCGGTCTACGCTTTGGTGACACCTGCCTGTCAAATTTAAGATGATTATTAATTAAACGGATTTCACCGAATCAGATGGACATTAGAAGTGTGTTTTTATCTTGTGAGCTGTGGTTTTACGTGTTTCAGACAATATTTTACAAATCTTTTGAACATTAGCTTAATCATTACGTTAATAAATTTTTAAGAACCGAAATATTTAATAATTCGGTAGTACCTACAACTCAGGAAGATTATTTTGATTTTAACATAACATTTAGTGAATAATGTTAAAGTGATTAGGTGTTCGTGAGAGGTAGAAAAAACATAATATTAATTATGGTCGTTTCTGTGAGTTTTATAGAAGGATTTTGTAAAGCAAGAGACTCTGTGATATATGTGTGCCTAACCCAATAGAAGAATATATTTGAGTAAGTAAACAACCCACATTATTTAACTTAAATTCTTTTAAAAATTTAATTGAATATCTTTGATCTATTATTCTTATTATCTGAAGCATGTTGTTGCTGTATCTAGGTAGTTCTTCGCTCTAGTTTAAAAAAAAAATATCTGACATTTCTCCAATCAATTTTAAATTACCTTGTTGTACTTCCAATAGGGGATTGCGCATGTCGCGATTTTTTTTATTTATGAAAGTTGTGTTGATGCGAGTAGGATTATTTGATTAAATTTTGCGAGTCATGGATAGGCACATAACCCTCTAAAATATTGTGGAAGGGGACATTCTTCTGATATGGGATTCAAAAGATTCAATTTGGGAGGCGGGTATGGGTACCGCCGTCCCGGGAACAATTTAGTGAATTATCAACGTTCCTGCCATGTGGTGACTTAGCAGGGGTGCCCGGGTTCATGGGGTGAGGTTTGTCTAGGTATTGGCGGCGGATGCATCTGCCCATCTACTGTGTGGCTGGCCGAATCGGGAGACTGGTTGAAGGAGTCCCTTTGACCTCTCCAGACGGACTCTAATAAGCCTTGTACAGCAGTGGGAGGGATAGATTCATATGTCCGTCACTCCTGGACACATTGATCCCAGATTCTTAGGCACCCCTCTTACATTGTTCCTTCCCAGAACTTCCTCTCCTTCATTTCAATAAAAAAAAATCCCTCAACACAGCATCCGCCAAGATGACATAAGCCTTAAGGGATTTCCTCAAACCTGTGTGTAGCTAATGTCAAAAAAAAAATATTTATGGGAATTACGGGTTTTCTTTCAATAAATGTTATTAAAAAAAAATTTAATAATTCCACCTCATGTACCCTTAAAAATTGAAAAGAACGATTTGCAAATCCTGATACAGGAAAAAATTTTTGGTCGATGCATTGATAAGCAAAAAATATAATACTTTTAAACAACATAATTTGTAAAAGATAAATTCACACCCTGAATTAGTGTATTTAACCGGTTATCATATATGTTACCAATTAAATTTTTAAAAGTTTGTATTATAGTCTCGTACACTCACTTCTATATTACTTCTTCGAAATCTGGTGAAATGCGTATGAAACATATATGAATGAATTACAGGTAATTCAAAATAAGGTAATCACAAAAAATATTTCACAACGGATCCAAAACATCAAGAAAAAAATTATATTTGGAAATAAAACTGTTAATATTAAGAAAACTATACGAATACAATATATGTCGCCTTATATACAAAATAAATAATAAACTCATACTTACAAACACAGAATTCATTAAAATGTTCCAAGTACACAAACATTTTACACGACAACACGATAACATTCATTTAAACACCATCCACACTGATACGTTTTTAGATTTTCACGGCCAAAAGCATTTTCGTTGCTTGTTTTTGGGCTGTTATGCCGTGTTGCGCTACCTCCTTCTTTAGCCAACGTTTCGGAAAGCGTTTCAGTGTGCATCATCAGGGCAGATCCGGCAGATCCGACGATCTGCTGGATCGGAACGAAACGAACGAACGGATCGAAACCATCCACACTTTTTTTTTATTTATATTAACTCCATACAGGAGGCCCTGAGGAAAATAATTTCCCTCGGGGCCTATGTCATCTTTGAAGATGCTGCGTGGAGGGTCTTTTTGAGGAGAGGAAGGAGTGAACATAGGTCTCGAAGAGACTCATGTTGTACGAAGGAGGAAACACAGAGGCCGGCAAATCGTTCCACAGCCGAGCTGTTGCACTTAAGAACGAGTCGTAAAAATGACCAGTTCTCATGTGACAAATGTCAACCGTGTACATATGTTGGGCGAGCGTTTGGCGTGTTTCCCGACTATGCACCGGTGCCGAGGGGATCAATGAGGCTAGTTCCTCGGAGCATCTTCCATTGAAATACCGGTAGAACAAGGATAGCATTCCATCCCGACGCCTGTGCTCTAAAGATTGCAATCCGTTTGTTAAGACGGGAGAATCTATCGAACGGACCGCCCGTTTCTGCACAGAGTCGAGGGTGTTTTTCAGGTACTTTGGGGCTCCAGACCAGAGGTGGCTGCCAAATTCAACCGTGGGGGTCACTTGTGATTTGTACAGGGTTAGCAGTTGTGTACTATAAAAGTATCTGCGGGCCCTGTACAGTACGCCCAGTTTCTGAGAGGCTAACTTAACTCTGGCCTCGATGGAGCCCCCATATCTGAGCTGGTCACTTAGAGTTACACCGAGCATATCAATGGAAGACCTGTTCGGAAGAATGCTACCGTTGAAGGAGACTAGATAGTCATTTCGATCCCTTTTAGATGTAATCAGACATGATTGGGTCTTTGAAACCCTAACTATGATAAACAATCCTTTGGTTACGAAAAGGGCAACTTATGTAATTGCCTTCTAGAAAACATTAATAACGAAAAAATACTGGATAGTTTAAAAAAAACATTCATTTTTATTCTTAATAAACAAAATAGTGAAACAGAACATTATTGTATTACCTATAGAGTAATGTAAAGTGTATTTAGTTCAAAATCAAGTTAAATGTATTTCTGGTCAAATAAGTGAAAATGTTATTTTCTTCTTTCTGGAATAAAATAAAAAATATAATGTAATTAACTTAAACTAAATACTCGAATAAAAGAAATATATAATAAAATTATATTAAAACTTTTTTGGTAACCGTTTTAATAAACTTCGATATTGTGATATTATTATTCTTCAGCGCAAAACTGAATCGATTTAATTGTTTTTTGGTCATGTCTTCTAATATTTTGCAGAAATAATTATCATTTGTTAAAAATATCTTTTCTTACCGTCAATCATTAATCAAATTAAATTACCATAATAGGTCACGATTCTTTGTCACGAAAATTTCAACAAATAATTTTTGCCGGCACGCCATACCTCAGGTAAATAACGTTCACCCAAACAATATAGACACAATATAGAGTTCTTTAACCTAATATAGATAAATATACATAATAAAATTAATATTATAATTTGGTAAGCTTTTGAAATCGCTGGACACGCTCAATACAAATTTTTTTTTTTGAAAAAACTTTTTGATTCACCTTATGTAATTACAAAAAGAAAACTATTTACATCCGGGGGGCTAGATTATTGCATTCAACGATTTCAATTAAGGCTGGTTTATACCCGCTCAAAAAGAACAATAAGGAAAGATACGATAATACGAATGTTAGAGGGAGCCCGCTAATATTAAAATCGATAATATTCAAGCTAAAATTGAGAAAATGTATTATAAAACACGACTCGTTTAAAATAGAGCAAAAATCTCTCGACATTCCCGAAGCACGTAAAGAAACACTGTGATTTTTTTCAAACCTACGATGTGTTAAATAACATAACCGTACGCGTGTTTTTTAATTTTCGGAGCATACTTTGCGATTTTTTTCTATCGAGGGAATTTTATCTGATTACCGTTTCGGCTCGACAGTATCTAGAGATTATCCTTTAAAAAAAGATTGTTTAGAACTTATAAAGTGTTCTCGGTTCATATGTTATAAATCGGTGGAAAATCGGAATGAGATCACGGCTGATGTCGGCCATTTACATAAATGTCGGTCATTTTGTTATATTGGTATTTCTGGTACTATAACATAACGAAGGGCTAGAAGAGAGGTTATTACCATGTATATGCGTATTAGGTAAGCACTAATTTAGCGGAATTCTGGAAATAAAATAACTATTTTTGAGGCAAGTTCATTTATGTATATAAATACTAAATTTTCTATGTAAATACTTGATTAAAAACCTTTATTTTATTTCCGTATTACCTAATACGTGAAGATTAAATAGTAACATCGGCTCTTCTAGCCCTTCGTTATGTTTTAGTATCAGGAATACCAACATAACAAAATGACAGAAATTATTGTAAATGGCTGACTTCAGCCTTCATCTTGTACGACGAAAGAAAATTTTCATTTTAAGAAATTAAAATTTTGAACGCATTAATTTCCGTCGCCCAGAATGTAAACAGTTTTCTTTTACAGTAATTAGGGTGAATCAAAAGGTGTTTTTCTAAAATACATTCGTATTAAGTTTGTCACGAGATTTCGAAAATTCATCGAATCTTCGGGTAGGAACACCCTTGGAATGTAAACCCTTAATAAAAGTATGAAAATAAATTTCATTTCACTGCGTTTATAAGGGTAGTGATTTGATAGCCTTTCCCTGGTAGGTGTATTTGTCTTTCGCACCCTCCGCTAGATGTGTACCTACCTACTTGCTTCCATGGAAACTTCAGCGTTTAAATATACCAAAAAACCACTTCAATTCAATGTATTATTAAGAAAGGTAAAAAACTTTGTTAAAATTCTAGTTTCCTCGTTCAGCCAATTGACATTAAAAAAATAATTCCGAGATATCATTTATATGTTGGCACTTTATTTCAACAAAATTCCGTCCTGGGATGTGCGCAAAAACGTTCAATGGCTATGGATATTTAAATAATAAAACTAGTTCCTATAAAAAATCTATATTTCTAATTAACAAAACCAAAATTTTCTCTGAAATTATTAGTATTGTGTACCTATGTACCTACTTAAAAGTGTTTTACCAGAGAATACCGAAAATTAGTCTTTTTTAAATCAAATTCTAGACAAATTGACTCTTTTTTACAAAAAAACATAAATTGATTTTGAAAGATTGTTATTTTATCTGGTACACACAGTTTTAAAATTTTGAAAAACTGTGTGTATTTATAATATACTAAGGTTATACCGTTGGTCGTTGACAGATTTGTTCAATTTTCAAACGATAGATTCTATTTAACAACACAAATTTCCAATCATATAATCATACAAAAAATAGTCAACACAGTTTTGAGAATTTTAATTTTAGTTTAATTAAAATCATTAAAAAATAAATCCGAGAACGTGTTTTGTGACAATAATACCTCGGTTTTTCTATTTATTTAAGGTCTTGTAAACTAAAATATTTCAGATTTTTTTACACACTTATTTTGTTAAGATATTATTGAAAAAAGAAATTATTTTGATGAAAAATTAATTTTAAGAAGTACATAATTTTCATTCATTCACCATCTCCCGTTTGATAATTTTTATGGCAGTTTGAGACATAAATTCTCGCGATTCATTAGCCGCTGAGATGCGGCCGTGCAAGGTTATGTGTTCGCGCCGCTCTTCATTAAAATATTTTGCATTAAATTTAAAACTAATACCGTTTAGCTTCATGGTTGTAAAAACATCCGCGCGCAGCGCTGTTACAAAAAGGGAATAATGGATTGCTGGATATTACCTCTTAAATACCTACCTACTTCATTATTTATTTATTTTCATATAACATTTAAAAAAAAAATCAAATAAGGAATAAGGCGCTCCGCCCACTGAGGCAACTGAAAACCAACTAAAACCGGCTGTTTCTCTGTCTTGATTGGTCAAAAAGCTTGGTTAACCATAGAAGAAGAACAATCAGCTGACAGTTGGCAACTATCAATGGCCGCCCAGGGCAACCAGTAGAGCAAGTCGCAAGTCACCGCTTGCGTTACCATTGACAACGGGGTTTTGTGTGATTGTGTATGTGCGGGCCATCACATTGTCATACAAAGACAGTTGGCAGTTGAGAGTTTTCAGTTGCCTGAGTGGGCGGAGGCGCTTACACAATTTGTCAAAAAAACGTCACCATATCATCGACAATTCTGTTTTCAAACTTTCTGGTAGGTACCCTTCGACCAAAGAAGAACTCTTTGGTCAATGTAGGTACCATGATATATAACGATTTCACTCTTGAAAAAATAATATTTCCTGAATAATTAGAACTGCAATCATCTTGAAACAGAACGTACACAAAGTTACTGACAGACGAAATGCCAAACGGTCGAGTTAAAACAGGGTGTCGCTCAGTCAATATTTTAAATGAATTTATGATTGTAACTAATTTTACCAGTTAACATAGTAAAAAAAAACGAGTGAGCTTGAGACCACACGATGAAGTGTAACTTCTTTACGTATATGTATGTTTATACATAAGTGTTTACATGTATAATATATACATGTATATTTGTACATATATTATTTTTCTACAAATATTTATTTATTGAAGTAAAACTTCTTTACGCACGCTTGACTTGGGGGGTGCGTTATGAAAAGTGTAATGCGTTACGGGCGAGGCGAACGGGCTGTATCACGCTGTAGAAGCAAGAGCGAGCAGTGTGCGCGCACATTTTCTTTCTCTTTTCCTCTCATAGCCAGTGCATGAAGATTATTCGTAATTTCATTTCGTTCTTGAACAATTTTAAAAATACTGTAGGAGCAAGAGAGAGCACATTTTCTTTCTCTCTAGAAGTTTTACCTCAGTTGTGTGGTCTAAAACACACTCGTTTTTAAATTTATTATCGTTCGCTTTGCCCGATCACACTTTTCATAACGCTCTCGTCACGCATTTGCCAGCATGCTCCCCAAGTCAAGCGTGCAAGAAGTTTTACTTCAAACATTTGGTTCTATAAAGTCATAAGTTATTAAGAAGTGTTTGATGCATCATGAAAAGTAATTACGTTTATTTTTACCATTTACTCCCTCACTCCAATTCACTTAATATGATGTCACAATTTCGTTTACAATTTGTATTTCAATTGAAGTTAATTGAAATTGCGATTAAAATTTATTGTTGATAAAATTACTCAATCAAATTGCCATTAACAAAGCCGCTACTTCTCTTAATCAAGCTTTTAATTATTTTCGTGGCCGGCGAATCGTTGGGCACGATTAGCTAAGCGTTATAAATAAATAAATTCTCCACACACGTATATAAATGCTCAATTATAACATGTCACATAAGAGTAGAAAACATAGGAGGGCGCCAGTTTTGTTAAGATGGCAATACTAAATTTATAACACACGATGGAAAGGTAAAGCTGTGTAAGCTACAATTTTATAAAAAAACAAAAACACATAGTGGAAAAAATATTTTTTCATTGCATTATAGATACCCACTGATCTCAAAATTAGAATTGCATATATGTATATTCTCCCTTTGCAATTTTGTGTTAACACAATGAATATTATAGTGAAATAAAAAAGCAGTTTAGAATTTGCTCACATTTATTTAATACTAGCTATTTTTTTTAAAATTATTTATGTTAGTGTGTTGAATTCGAGATTTGATTTGATTATTTTAATGTAATTTAATTTAATCCTGTCTTTTATGCACTGCTGAAATTCAAAAACCACTGAATGGACTTTCATGAACTTTACAATAATATAACTCATACATCAGAATAACATAAAGGCTATAATTTATACCCAAAACTTGCTCTTTTTCATGTATTACAAATAATAATTATTGTTTAATAGAAAATGTCAAAATTTGAGAAACAAATTGATTGTAAAACAAAAATTCTATTTTAGAAAATATTAAAATTAGTAAATTTATTTGAAGCACTCACCATTGAATCGAATCAAGAATTATAGATTTTTTAAATGAATAGGTTAAGAATATTGGTATAAACATGGATGGGACCTACGAAAAGAAAATAGGCTAATCGAAGTACTAATCCTACGCAGACGACAGTACGGCTATAAAGTTGGTTGGTATTTAACTACTTACTTATAAATCATAGAATTTCAAAGGATATTTTTATTTCCATTTCTCAAATGAGAGATAATTGTTCGCAGAACAACTGGTACTGTAAAATTCCATTTAACAGTCTGTAAAACGAAATTTTTTTCTTAAGAATTTTGGTTAAAAAAATAAATTATTCAATATATTTCATTTTGTGTGAGAATTGAAATTCTTTTTCTTAAAAATGATTATCTATCTAAAATAATATAAAAGCATCAACACGATAAGTACTTGAGAGATCAAATTCTCACTTGAAACAGGAAAGCCATTAACAGGCGATACTGGCTTTGATAAAAAGGATGTGCATTCCCCAAGTATATTATTATTACAGGAAAGTGAAGTTGAGAGAGGAGCTTTTAAAAATTTTACCATCCCGTTGTAAAATGAGGATCGTGTTAACAGTTTCATTTTATTCTCTCAGTGCATTTCTGGGAGATTGGAGCGCCGTATCCATGTACGTTTGTACATTCGACTTCCGTCGGCCACCTACGAGTAGACTATTTCCTGCAATCAACGGTTCAGTTACGGACTGTTTTTACTGAGTTTGTGTTACTAATTTTGTTTTGTTTTCAAGACCCTGATAAACGCAAGTTTGCCCTTGTATAGCTGGCCCCAAAAGAAAGATCATATTTGATATAGATATATTAATAAAAGAGAGACCTACATCAAGAAAACCATTATTAATTATTCAAATAATTTTAAGAAATTACTTTTTAAAATAATTTTGTCTAAATTTAACCCTTCTCGCGTAAGGCACTCATCTAAAATAACCTCAAAATTCCTTATTCTTGACTCCTTGATGGCTGCAATTTCGTGTCTAATATTTTTTTATAACTGCACCAGAGGCCCTAGCACGCTTGCTCTATAACGATCGATAGGATAACTATCGGTAACTTCTCATCGTTCCCTACGACAACTGCAGATCGCAAACGAATAGGTGACAGTTCACAATGACTAAGTGTCCTTAATATATTCGATATCAACTGTCGTCTGTACGTTTGAGATCTGCAGTTGTCCTGGGGAACGATGAGAAGTTACCGACAATCGGTCGGTAACTTCATATCGAGCGACCGTGCTAGCACACCAGAAAACTCGGTTTATTGGCGTAATTTTTTTACTTAAGATATCATTAACGGCCTCCGTGATATAGGGGGGTAAGACTCTCGACTCCCAATCCGAAGGTCGCAGGTGCGTGCGCAAATAAACTTTATTTGATTAATTTTTGTTATTTTACATCTTATAATATATAATAGTATATTTGCGGCACGTTCCAGATTGGAAGACACTCTCAGTATCGCTGGTGTAAGACCACCATTCAGAATTAAAACTTGAATTGTTGCTTGATATGGCTTTCGACGTGTTTGGTGACCAGATCTGGACAACCAGGTACTTCCCCTCATTTCTCTTCCCATCTCCTTCCCTTCAGCCTCACAACATACCCCAATTAGGAATGCCGTAGTCTTACTGGCTCTAGACGGGAGCAGTTAAGACTCTTAGGCAGTAATCAATTTTTTTTTTAAATCTCCAGTAAAAAAAATCTGTAGTGATTATTCCTCGCACTGATATCGCAACCCATACAGCTACTTTAGGTGAATACTGGGGTTTTTGATGCTTGCGTTTCGAATTTATTACTCTCCTCTACATCCATAATTTAATTGGGACTTCTCAATCTTTTGAACCCATTTGCTGATGAGCTGAATTTTTGACGCATCCAGAGAAATGCTCCATGGCTCCATAGTTTCTAAAAGCCGAACTAACGATTGACATGCGCCTCGCGCCCTTCAGATGTGTTCCGTTTACGCAGTAATCCAATCAAATATGAACTTTCTTTTGGGACACCTTATGTAATATAATATCATCGAAATATTATTCAAAGTAGGTCGAATGACTTGTGTGGCATGAATAAAAGAATTGCTTCGTCATTGCGGGGTTAGTATTATTGTGTCGGGGTTCTTTCTGTAAAAAAACTGTAGATTTAGGTCATATTTAAGTTTTTTCCAAAGAATGTATAATTGACAAGGTTAAAATATATTGATACGCGTGTTGATACCGGTGCGTGTTTTTTTTATTTACTTACCTGAAAGCTGATAATTATTTGCAAAGCACAATACATATGATACCTTTCCTTTCTATTATGCGACTGTTTTCTTACGACTAAAACTGAAAATCACTGTAATGTGTCATAATATTGGTATATGATCAGTTTTATCATTGTTTCGCGTTGTCGTTGCTATTCTCGGGTCACGTGGTGTCGGTTAAAACGTTTGTCGAAGATAGCCGAACATTGGAAGGCAGGTCATTCTGTTGCGAGAGCTCCTCAGACAAAATCTAGCTTCCCAATTACAAGGACGTTTGTCCTCTTAAACCATTATTGTATATTGAGGGAATAGCAATAAACATTCAATGTGCCAGTACTAATAATAAAATACAATACATCAATAGAGGATTACAGATATTAACATTTTTTTAACTATTATCATATCATTCGATGATTGTACGAATAACTGTCTAAAAAAGATAAAATGTATTACTCACGAATTTCACACATAAGATGGAAGATATTTCTCATATTGTGTGTATACTTTTTTTCATTATTAGTCACGAGCTAAAATCTAAACCGCTGCAAATGATGTACCCCATTACTAATATACGTATTATTGTATCCAATTGATAATTAACCGCTTGCCATACGGATAATGAATGTTTATTAGTTGTGTAAAATTTAAAACACGTTTATTAGAAATGCTTAATTATTTATAATCAAGATTTTTTTAGTGCTCTTAATTACCTACACGGAGAAAAATAATTAAACGTCAAGGCTTAATAAAAAGCAAAATTATATAAAACATACTAAACAATAAAATTCATCCCTCAGTTTAGGTGTAAATTTACTATAAGACTTAATATTGCCATAAATCTTCTGTTATGTTCGTTACAGTATAAAAACGCACTAAAATACAATTTTATGATAAAAGTGAATTATAATAAAATATTACTAGGTAATATCTACAAACCTGGAATGTAAATAAAAACATTGGACATTTTGTAAATTATTTTAATTGACTATAAAAAAAGCTTCGAGTTTTGAGTTCTACATCAAAGAAATGTAGTTATCTACCGTCAAAGAAATAATGCGAGACCCTTGTAAAAATTCTAACCGTATTGCTTTGAAACTTAATATCCAGTTTTGATCATAAAATAGATAGAATCCGAGCGCACTGTGATCACCATAGTTCTTTTAATATTTTGTAATATTATATTATAAGGATAATTCTTCGAGACGAAGGAAGTATAAGGGTGTAAGCTTAGAACTTAATCCAACATTGCCCGGGTTTCAGATTTGTGGTTATAATATATTATTTTCAAAGAAAGCCATTGTGGCTTGACATTATGATAAAATAAAACATAAGTTAGTTTTAAGCCACTGTGTTAATTTGTAAAAAGGTACACAAAGAGTTGAGTCACGTTAGTAGGTTCTCTACTCTTGTACACGGAGAAAAATGTTATTCGAAAAAACGATTATTTTAATAGTAAAAACGGTTAAAAACGGGACTGAAGTTCTTACGAATAAATTAACAGTGTTTCAATGTTTATTGGCGGGAACATGTAAGAATAATTTGTTGGTATACGTAATTTCGTACGTGTACCAACAAATTATTCTTACATTTTGGACTTACATGGACAAATTTCATACCAAGAACCCAGCTACCCCTGCAAAATTACCAAACGTATCAAAACATTTGGGGTGACCTATGGCAGAGGTGTTGGTTATCCAATAAATGGTACCGGGGCGGCGGTAACAATACACGCCTCCCAAATTGTTAAAAATTAATGTCGGCTTGGTAAAAGAGAAGTTTGCTATTAACTGAATTATAGTAGGTATACAGAAGTCATAACTAAATTTACCACTGATTCCTAACATTATTTGGAGTAAAAATAGTAAAATTTTGTTCAAGATATTTTCGTGCAGTTGTTTTGTTGTAGATGTATTGTTGTACTTGTTTTTTTTTAATTCTTTCACATTATAAAAAAAAAAAAATGTCGTCACTGGTCACTCATTCGAGTAATCGCCCGTCCCGCCACCCTTACCATAAATTCGAATTTTGATGGTAACGAGATACCCAAATATCTTCCAATTTTTTTTCCAATTATCTCAGAAATCACTGTTTAAAGTAAGTATTACAATTTGCTATCTACGTATTGACTGAATGTAGTATGCACATCCGTAAAGTGGTTTAGTACAAAGCTTAACTTATAACAGATCAACACACTAACTTTACAAAAAGGGGAAAAAAAACAAAAAAAAACTGTGGAATTCTGCATTTCAAACAGGTACTAGATATTTTTGTGTGAAAATATGCATTCATTTACAAAATGAATTCATGGCTCGTTAGGTAGTAATAATTGAAGTTCGTTAAAATTTCAATTTGGTCCAATTTTGTTCTGGCACGTCGAGAATGAAATATTCGTGGGTGTGAGGTGAGCATATTTTTTTAATCAGTCCTGTTTTTAAACATAGCAATATTGTCTGTGATGGATCGTATTTAATACATTACTTTTTCATATCAGAGAGTTTGAGAGGAATAGACATTTCATATTTTCCACATGTTTTAAAGTGTATATGTACCACTCAAGAGTCCTAACTACCCGGAGCAAATGAGAGTATTACAACCCTATATTGGGGGAGCTACATTGTCAGACTAAAGAAAGCGTGGGAGGGAATTGAAATGGAGAAGAGCCACCTCTAGACTGGATACAGTCTTTACCCCCTACAATGTTTGATAAACCTACTTGATTCTGTTGTTGTGATGTTTTTGGAACAAACAAAATGGGGGCGTGTTCTATCTGTATAATGTTAAATTAATATATTTTTTTGTTTTACGGTTATTCACTTCAATGTAATAAATCATTGAAATAGAAGATAACACCAATAATCTAAATGAAAATGAACAAGACAGTACAATAAAAGATAACGGTCGCGACTGGGACTCGAACCCAGAACCTCTCGTCTTACCGGGATAGGCGCCTCTACCAATTCGGCCAATTCCACCTATTATTTAAACGTCATATTTGTCAATCTCAATTCAAATTTCAGAATTAAAAATATTATCTGCGACAATTTTTTTCTCCATATTATCGGCAGCTACCTTTATCATTGGAAACAAGTGTTCTATGAACGTGTGTTACCTAGATAGTGTCTCGCAATTATATATTTCATTGTACAATGTATATAATTGTATATAATTGTATATAATATTGTATATATAATTATATGTACAATTATATACCTACGTAGCGAACTATCTAGTACCTTCGCACTGCTTTCGCTACATACTTGTATAGCAGGACCTACCGGTATCTACGTCGCACTAATTAGCACTGCTAATTAGTGCTAACGTTGCTCTGCTCCTACTTACTACCTCACTACGCATTCTTATGTGCCACCTTACCGAAAGGTCTGGAATCTGAAATACGCGACACATAGCGGTGCGCTGAAATTTCGGAAATGTTCCAGCGTTTGCGCATTTCGCCAGCAATTCACGTACCGGCCAGGTCGGGCTATATAAGGGCTCCAGCAGGCTAGTCAGTCTTAGTTAGTCTCATAGTCAACGCAGTGCCGTCCGGCGACGAACCACCAGCCGCGTAACGAGCCGCGTTTACATCTGCAGTTCGCGGGTCGGAAAAATCTTAATACATTATATATCCTCCTCTTGCAACGGGAGGCCCGATATTTCATCCTATATATACACACCTATATCTTATATATTAGTAACCTTCAAAAGTATATAAACAGATTGTTCTTATAAACATTTAATTTTATTATAACTACATTCTAAAT
Source organism: Limnephilus auricula (assembly GCA_951813805.1). Classification (NCBI taxonomy): domain Eukaryota; kingdom Metazoa; phylum Arthropoda; class Insecta; order Trichoptera; family Limnephilidae; genus Limnephilus; species Limnephilus auricula. The sequence continues at coordinate 7,560,714 of OX638402.1, read as the reverse complement.
TTTATTATAATATTACTCATGATTGAAAGAGCAGCGCTTTGGATATAAATAGAAGATAAGAAAGGCGTGCTAATTTCATCTTTAACGCCAAGTTTTAAAATATATTGTTAAAATATATTTCTTGGTATCTTTTATGAATAATTTTTTATTCAAAAATATTCACCAACATTTTTAATATGAAAATCATAAAAGTTCAATTCAATGATTTTGCCAGGAAAGTCTAATTTCCGGGAAACGTTCCTTATTTAAATCACCACAAAAGAATATTAATTACAAAAAAACGATTAATTTTCAATTTCAAACCAATCTTTGATTAGCCCAGCTTTATTTGTAAAGGCGAAACGAATGCTTTTTCTTTGTTGAAGGCAAACCCGCTGACGTGTTTAAACTTTCTGCGGTTAAAAGTTCGATTACCTTTCTATTAGGAAACGCCTCGGGGCTTAGTTAGTCAAGTTACTTCGAGATAGAGAAAGACGTTACGGTCTGTATTAACTGAATCCACTGAAATGTGATCTATACCAATTTAAAAGAATCATAGACAATGATCTTCAAACCTCTTTGTCAAAGAAAGGCTCATGAAGATACGTTTTTAGATTTTCACGGCCAAAAGCATTTTCGTTGTTTGTTTTTGGGGTGTTATGCCGTGTTGTGCTACTTCCTTCTTTAGCCGACGTTTCGGACAGCGTTGCAGTGTCCATCATCAGGGCAGATCCGGCAGATCGACGGATCTGCCCTATCGTTTGAAAAGTAATTTCGATATAATTTTCAGTAGATGTAAGGAATTAAGTCCTCGCCCCGAATAATGTTGTATCCTAAAATAATATATGTGTTTTTAAAAAGTTTTTAAAAAACGAAACCAGTTACGTTTTATTACATTTTATATTTAAAATACACTAAACGTACAATTCTTAAGATTTATACGTGAAAAGTGGTTAAGAAAAGCAATTAAATTAGTATTCCATCAACAAATCAAAATTGATAGTTTTTTGGATACTCTCTAGGCTCAATTATTGATCTATCTTCGGGCATACGGCTAGGCCCACAACATACTTCTAGCAGTTTGACCCTACAGTGACTGACCCGCTGTATTTTAAAGCATTTTCCCTACTTTTCGTAACGGAAACGGTTTTGGTTTCTGACAATTTATTAATTAAAAGGATAGGTATTTATTTTATTTGACTTCTATGATAACGTGATGATTCTCGTCGCTTGAGTGTTTAATTGTCCAAATGACAACTTTAGTTTAAATTCAATTTCCATTTAAAAATTAAAAATAATTTGTCAAAAACGATAATAATTAATCACTTTACTAAGAATTATTTAAACTTATAAGACCTTTAACTTTGCGGAAATAACTTCATCTTAAACACCTTTCATAATGTTTTTTATTCTTCATTTTAAATGCAGTTTGGATTAAATGAAAAACCCTTGATCTCTGTTGGATAATTGAGCTCCTGTACAGAGATATAGGGTATTGATATTTATGAAGAGCGAAAATGTTTGGCGAAAATATTTGCTAACAGAAATCCATGAGTTTTTTGTTGTCATATTTTGACGTTAGTTTTGTTAGCTGTGACAAATCACGTAATAGGCTAAATTCTGGAGAAATCTAATTTTGAAAATGGTCATTATTATAATTTTTTCTTAAAAATGTTATATTTTTGTGTTACCTCTGTTGGACAAGGTGACTAAGGTTCTAACTGACATTATTTTTCAAAAATGATCTTTGATTGCAAAATCATTTCTTTTGCTAACTTCTACAACAAAAATAGTTTTCAGAGCCATCTGTGCTCTATTTTTGTAGATACTTGTGTGATGAAGTTCCAACGTCACGTACTTTATTTTGCAAGGTTCTAAATTCACTTTGAACCTTTTGAAATTGTTATTTTGTTTGTATCTGACAGTTGATTGCTTTTACGAGGCGCAGAGTATTTGACCACTTCCATTGCAAAGGGTTCTAACTTCACCTTACCATGTTCTGAGGTGTCAAAGTATGCAAAAACGATATCTAAAAATCTATATAATAACTTTTGATATATTTTAGGTTCAGTCCCTTGTGATAAATCTATATAATAATTTTTGATATATTTTAGGTTCAGTCCCTTGTGAAGTATTTTTAACATATTATAAAGGAAAATATTTAATTATAACGTTGCCATATGATGGAATGGCATAAGATAAATGCCAAATCATATCCAATCCTGGTGTGCTAGCACGGTCGCTCGATAAGAAGTTACCGACCGATTGTCAGTAACTTCTCATCGTTCCCTAGGACAACTGCAGATCTCAAACGTGCAAACGACAGTTGATATCGAATATATTAAGGACACTTAGTCATTGTGGACGGTCACCTATTCGTTTGCGATCTGCAGTTGTCCTAGGGAACGACGGGAAGTTACCGATAGTTATCCTACCGATCGTTATAGAGCAAGCGTGCTAGGGCCTCAGGAACGATGTTCCTACACGGAGAAAAATGTTATTCTAAAATATGATCATTTTATTCGTAAAAACGGTTAAATGTAAGAATAATTTGTTGATATACGTACAAAATTACGTATACCAACAAATTATTCTAACAAGTTCCCGCCAATAAACATTGAAATACGATTAATTTGTTCGTAAGAACTTTAGTCCCGTTTTTAACCGTTTTTACGAATAAATATATAGTATTTTAGAATAAAAAATTTCTCCGTGTAGGTGCGACCGTATCTAGAGTTGCTAATATTGTCTTTAATGATTAAATAAAACACAACCGTTTAGAACAACCAAATTTTGTACACTGAATTTTTAACCGCCATCGCTTCGGCGCTTCGGTGTTAATTACATATTTGATACGCTTTGTCTGCAATAGAAATTATCGGCTCTGTTTTAATTTATTTTCGAATAACAGTCAACGGCCTACCTTATATATGTACATGTAAGTATGTGTGTTAATATGTGACATTATTTTAACTGACTGGCCCAATTACATTCGGATGCGTTAGGTAATGCGATTGGTTTTCCGTTTGTATCAATTTTAAAACGAACTAATTTTGAGATATTGAGACCTATCCTTTTTTACTAAATATTAACATCTTCATCCCAATTTTTAGTCGTTTATAAAACCAATTGCTCTGACAAGGCGCCGCGTAGACTCCGGTTGTGTGTCAGAAAAGACCCAGTCCTTGCAAAAATAATCATTACGTCATAGATAATACGTTGAGGCTATTTTTATTTAGTTTAATCTTTTAACAGTGGTTGAGTGGGCATTGCGTTTGGGTCCCACCCAGGCGTTCCGTGTTAGATTCCTCGGCTGGCTAAGTCCTCCGTCACAACACAAGCAACATCTTCCGCTTAGTGTGGTGGTAGTATGAGATTTTCAAATGTTGTTGGGTTATTCGTAACCTAGGAATGTTTGTCTTTCTTTAAAAAAAAAAAACATACATTTTTAGCACACTTTAAATTAAAAATGAAGATAATCGGACAAGGTTCAAGCGAGTTATGGTATTTTTAGTAGCATATTTTGTATAATTAAAGAGAATTACATAGGAGATGTTGCATATATTTTTGGTTTTTTTCCTTTCATCTAAAATTCAAAAACATTTTCCTCTCTTTTCTTTTTCTGTATCGTGGACTTAGTCATGTTATTAACCCACACTTTACTAGTATTATTATGCTTTCAACAATTGAAAAACTGGTTACACATTTTTTATTTTTTTCTTAAAATACACTATTTTCACAAATTTACCTTTTTACCTACGATTTATGTAATGTTCATACCTTTTTTATTTAAAAATTGTGTCTCTGTATCATGTAGTAGTCCATAAGGGTGTTAAAAATTAATAAATAAATAAATACTTGTATATAAAACGCTCTGAAACGCGCACCACTGCTGATCGAATTTGGAAAGCAGTCAAAACAGTGGCAATATCCGGTAACCATAAAAATTGCAAGAAAAGCATTTCAAATCGATTTTAGGTGAATCTGTCTATAATACTCATCACCGCTGCTTTTTTTGTATTTTGTTTTGACCCACCGGAGTCTACACGTTAATCGAAATGCAATTAATAGGCACACTGCACTTTGATATAATAATATATAAAATATGTATTTTGAAGTAAAACTTATTTACGCACGCTTGATTTGAGGGGGATAAGCTGGCGAATACGTGACAAGAGCGTTACGAAAAGTATAGTCGGGCGAGGTGAACGTGCTGTATCACACTGTAGGAGCAAGAGAGAGCAGTGCGCGCGCACATTTTCTTTCCCTCTTCCTCTCATAGCCAGAGCATGAAGATTATTCGTAATTTCATTTCGTTCTTGAACAATTTTATAAATACTGTAGGAGAAAGAGAGAGCAGTGCGCGCGCACATTTTCTTTCTCTCTTCCTCTCATAGCCAGTGCATGAAGATTATTTGTAATTTCATTTCATTCTTGAGCAATTTTATAAATACTGTAGGAGCAAGAGAGAGCAATGCGCGCGCACATTTTCTTTCTCTCTAGAAGTTTTTCTTCAGTCGTGTGGTCTACAGCACACTCGTTTTTTACTATTTTAACGGTTTTTATTAATTAATATACCTCCCATTTTTTATAATCTGCTCGGACCCTCTCATATCGAATGTTGGCTAACAAGAGAGCAAACATCAACCTGCAGGAAATCGGTTGTAATGTAATTGCCCGATTGGCAGTTAGATGACTGTAAACAATTAGAAAACAAAGGAATTCGGATGAAGCCTTACTTTCAGATAATTGATACCTTTGACTTTCTATCCACAGGTCACTTAAGATGCGCAGTGCACACTTTAATTTAAAAAAACATTAAAAAAACGCATATAAAAGCGATTTGCAAGAGTTTGATCCAAACTCGTCAACGATAATATTCCAACTAATTATTTGGGTACTTTTTCACATGTATGAGTATTGCAGTGTATGGGTTTCGGGTCTTGCCAAGTGTCGGCGGAGATACCCGAGGGTTTACATATAACCGAGCGGTTCCGAGTGCAGAGCGGCACTTCTACGGTTTGGCAGTCAGCTTTCAATACTAGTATCTGTGTATTATTATTATCTACTAAAAAATGTGTAAAAGTGTACGAAGTACCTACGAGTCTTGTTATTAAGAACCTAAAAGGATTCTACGAGATAATGGTAATATATGCCCCCTTATCAAGGAGCAGAATAAAGAGGATTTATCGAGATCAGTAATACCAGATAAATAACAGTACATTACAAGTATGAACCATTACAATTTATAACTGGCATCGGTGGGTACCTATTGTTTAGTCAACGTATTTTTCTTCTGCTTCCCAGATACATCTTTGAGAATAGGAGAGCTACAAATGAGATGAAATTGTTTTGGACAGGACATTGGGATATATGGAATAGTCCCAAAGCTGTTTAAATATAAAACAATAATTATCAACGCGTGCTAGTTATTTACTGTACCTAAATTTAACGTTCAGCTGTTTATTTTCGACCCTGACAACTTTCTCCCCAGCCTAGTAGTGTTATATAACATTATTTAGTTATAGGTAAGGTTTGTTAGGTGAGGTAAAGGCTCCGTCAAATAGAAGGCGTACTTACCGCGCGTCAAGGCTTCAGCGTAACGTCGCGTACTTTCTATTTGAACGGCTTCGACGCGCAAGCCAGAGCGTTCGGCGTCAGTCACTGTCAGTCGGTCTTCGCCACGATGTCCAGCGATTTAGATGAAGATAAGTTATTACTTCTGCGTGCATTATCACGTTCCCGTAGTTATAGAATATGGGTGTATGGTATTAATAAGAAGAGGAAAGAATTTGGAGAATATCATCGTTTATTCCGGGAGCTTTCATCACATGAAGATCGCTTCTTTCAATACTTACGTATGTCACGAGAGTGCTTCGAAGAATTGCATTCCCTTCTGCAACACCAAATAAGCAAATGCACCATAAATGTTCTGTTCCTCGTGTCAAACAAACAAGGATGTTTTCGGACACATTCAATTAACTTTTCAGCAACCATTTTTACCACAGTCAAGCAAGAACTCCCGGCGTCAAAGGAAATTTTGTAACAAAAATACAACGTGGCGTTCTGCCGCGGTGGCATGCGGCAGAGCTTCGCGTATTTCTACACGCTCGCTCTGTTTGACCGGTTTAGACATGTTCAGTACAACACAACGTAGCGTTATACGTCCGGCACGTTTTAACGCCTTGACGCGCGTAAGTACGCCTCCTGTTTGACGGAGCCTTAAGGCTTTATGTTTATTTGCCCTCAGCAAGCGGCCTCCCCGAACTGTTCCGTGACGCTGAATATTTACTTTGAGGACGAAATGACTGATGGTTAGCATGCTTTAAGTTTCCCTTGACATTTTATTTTTCCACTTTGAAATAATTGACTAATGAAGATTGATCACTTTTATTTTGTGTTTAATAAATTAATATTGCGATCTTTACACTTTAATCTGGGGCTTTTTTGTGAAATTAAAGTAAATTAAATTATTAACGTTTCAATTTGAAATTCTGAAGAAAACGTTGAAAATAACTACGTCTTATTGTTTCTTGAAGATATAACATTTTAAGGAATGTAACGTCATGAATATAAAACAGTTGTTTATTACACAAACGCTTTGTAGATTTAAAAAAAATATTAATATTGCAGAAAGAACGCAGCAAATTCGTTCTACGAGAATTGGCTCTGGTCTGAACTTTATGCCAATTCAAACTAAATCTTCCTTTGCTCAAAGAAACTATTTTTACCAGGCTCCACTCTTATTTAATAGCCTTTCAGAATATGTTAAGTCATCTAATTCCTTGTATACTTTTAAAAAGAATCTCTTATTATCTTTGTTTGCCGAGGATTGCCAATAATTTTTTTCATCTTTTTCCTTCATAAATTAAAAGTATATTCTATTGTCTAAATCATTTTTTCATCTTTGTCATGCTAAATTAATAGCATAATATATTATATACATATATTTATTATTTTAAGTTAGTCCTTCAATCAACAAACATTCAAATCAACTATGGTCACCCTACTTTGTTAACATTGTAATGTGCCAAGGGCCTTTATCTTGCCCATTATCTGTGTAACAATATTGTTCTTTGCAGTATCATTTTTATTTTACCTATATTTTGTATTTTTTGAAGTATTATTTTTGTTTTTTGAAGTATTATTTTGATTTTTCCTTGTGTTATTTTTGTTACTTTAAGTAAATAATTGTTAACCTCAACAAAGGCTTGTCCTAGTGAGGTTAAACAATTGTATTGTAAACTGTTATACCTAAAATGTGAAGAAACAATAAATTAATAAATAAATAAAATAAAATTATAAAATTTCACATTTTCCAAATAGATTTCTCTTAGTATTTCTTCCCTTATTGTTGAAATGGAAAAAAATGTATGCATGAACAACAGCCAGTGTAATATGCAGTTTGTCGAGTGAACTTTGTGCTATAATCTTTGAATGGAACACACGAAGTAACCCTCCTCCATTAGTCATGTGTTCCGTTCGGGAAGCAATTCCCTCATTCACGTAGATACCTCGGTAATTGTGAATTATTAAATTGATAGCGTTCCTCTGAGATATCAAACATTCGGTAGATGGATTTTAGATTGAAATATATACCGTTGAACTGCCATACACCACATCAGAATTGGCGCAGGAATTGTGATAACTAAATGCGTCGTACGCTGATGATGCGGTGCTGATTTCTAACAGGATGGAAGATCTACAGTCTCTCGTGTCTAGTATGTATGAAGAATGCGTTAATGATGAATCTAAGTAAGTCTAAAGTCATGGTGTTCGAAAGAGAGAGTATGAAAACAGTATGCAATATAGTTGTGAATGATGAATACTTGGAGCTGATGGATGAGTTTGTTTATCTGGGAAGTATATTCACGAAATATGATATGGCTGATAGATATATTGAAAGAATAATAAATGCAGGTAAATCCATTAATGGAGGACTGAATAGCTTTGTCTTTATACAAAAACTGTCCAAAGAAGCGAAGATCTACAGTATATCGTGTCCAGTATGTATGAAGATGAGTTAATGATGAATGTAAGTCTAAAGTCTAAAGGTGTCTGAAAGAGAGAGTATGAAAACAGTGTGCAATATAGTTGTGAATGATGAATACTTGTAGCTGATCGACAAGTTTGTGTATCTGGGAAGTATATCTATGAAAAATGGGATGGCTGCTAGAGATATCGAAAGATGGGTAAATGTAGATAAATCCATTAATGGAGGACTGAATGGCTTTGTCGTTATACAAAAACTGTCCAAAGAAGCGAAGCTAGCAGTCCACAATGGAGTGCTGGCACCTACCCTGATTTACAGCAGTGAGGCATGGAACTGGTGACAGTGAGGCAAATTAAGGATGAAAGAAGGCTGAATGCTGAAATGAGATCTCTGAGGCGCGTGTGGTTAAATCATGCATGATCGTGTGAGAAATGTGGAGATCTGCATTGAATGCAAGGCTTATGTAAGCGTAATAAGTAAGATTAAGAAATGTACCCTCAGATGACTTGGGTATGTAGAGCGAATGCACGAAGAAAGACGTGTAAGAATATGTGTCGCAAATTTGAATGGTAAACGAAGCCGGGAACGCCCGAGCAAGACACGGCACGATCAAGTGAATCAGATATTTGAGTCGGGCCATGTCAAGAGTCAGAATAAAGAAAAATGTATGAGAGATGGGTAGGAATTTAAGGTCAGTGTCTCCAGGAGTGACGAATGTAATAATCCATCCCTCCTTCCTTTCCTCTAAAAACCCTCTACACAGCATCCCCAAAGATCATAATATAATCCCTGTGTGAAATTATTTTCCTCAGGTCCTCCTGTGCGGAGCTAATGTTAAAAAAAAACAGTGAAAGTAAATTAAAGAATTTCCCCCTTTTAAAGTATAAAAAATGTAACCTAGATAACATAATTCCTTGACCTAGAACCAGTCACATTCTTGTTATATGAATTTCGTTGTTAAATAATTGTGTTGTAAGCGAAATATTATGGATTTAACGGATGAAACTTCATCAATCATAAAAAAACGAAATGTCACGCAAATAAACTACCTTGAATTAATGTTTGTTCGAATTTTCGCCAAGTTCTGGATGTCGCTTGCTTTGTAACAAATCGATGGAATTACAATGAATGATGGCATACGAAAACTTTGAATATATTATTCAGATTACGAAGAGGCATGAAAAATGGACATCAATTTTGATGAAAATTTTCAGACAAAATTATACAGACATTTCAAATTCTAGTGGAGAAATGAAATTTATTAAAATAATCTGAGAAAGGTTACTTTCACAACAGTAAAACTCAAATTATTACCACTAGCGCATAACAGATTTATGCTATAATTGCTGAAAATATTTTAAAAGATGTAATATACCAATGAAAAATTAAAACACGTTTTTACCACGATAATCTTTATTTTAACAAATCGATATGTTTCGAGAACGATGTTCTCTTCCTCAGGACATAAAATGTACTAATAATCTAAATAATCAAGTATACAAAGCTATGCGTGGGTAGAAATTGAAGTACTGGGGGGACATTGACATTTTATTATAAATGGCAATAATTATTCGGAATTTGCTAACTATCTAATTGAATTTAACCATTCATTTGATATAAATACTGATTAAAAAAAAAAAAATTACATACTAACGTTAGTGGTTTTCAATTAGATCTTTTAGAAATTAAAAAAAAATGTCAATAGAAATTTAAATATTATTAATAATCAAATCAATTTTGTTAATAACGCTATTTTAAACATATTTTCATTGTAATTTTTTGTCTTTGATGTTCTAAGCACCTCCCCTTTCCACCTCTCCCCCTCCCCACTCTTCCCTGTTGATCTTCTAAGCACCTCCCCTCACCACCTCTCTCCCCCCACTACTTCAATTTCTACCCACGCATAGCTTTGTATACTTGATTATTTAGTTTTTTAGTACATTTTATGTATGTGGAAGACTACACCATTCTCGAAACATGTCGATATGTTAAAATAAAGATTATCGTGGTAAAAATAAAGTACCAAATGAAACAAATAACTTAGTTTTAAACCACTTTATATTTATTTTTATATTTGTCGACCGGTTTCGATTGGACTCAATCTTCATCAGGACAATAAAATAAACTAAATCATAATACAGAGAAACAATATAAGGTAAACAAAATAGAGAGAGAAAGCAATATATGGGAGAGGGAGAGAACATCATAGACTGGTTGGTGGAGGGGTAGGGGGCGGGGTAAAGAAAAATTTCAAAATCAAATAAAAATAATTGCCAAATTTTAAACAAACAACTAGAATTAACCAACAGTCCAATTTTAAAGTTGTTCCCTTACTCCTTATGTAACTCCCACCAGTCCACCAACCAGTGTTTTGGTGCTCAAATTGAATTTGCAAAAATTGAAGATGTGATATACATTTGTACGTTCAAAGACTTTAAACTTTTTTTTAATAATAGTCTCTTTAAAAGCATGTTTTTTTTATAATAAATGTCAATAGGTACTGAGAAAATAATTTTCAAAGTAATCGTTCATGAGTAAGTAATGGAATTATGTACTGAATGCCAAACTTTATTTTAATTTCCAAGCGTACTCAATAAGAATTAGAAACTCAAAAGAAAAGTAATTTCAAAACCCGCATTGAATCAAAAAAGTTTGTGTAGCATTCCTTTGTGAGATAAAAGTATGTTTATCTTTATATCGAAGAAAGAACAACATGAGAAATCAACAAAAACAAATTATAAACAATGAGCCTTACCAAACGATGGTGAAATTTTAAAATCGTTTATTTGACAAATTCCATCATTCCCTTTTGCTTTTTGTGACCTCCGTGGTAGATAGGTTATCTCTTTGGATCTGCATTCATAGGTCAGGGATTCGTCGGTGAGATTAAAATAATTAAATTAAATGTGTATGTACGGTTCTCATGTTGAATTGAAATAAAATTATGTACCTTTTTTGTAAATTTTTAGTTTCTTTCAAATATATTTTTTTAAAGTTAGTAGTAGTGTGCTAATTATTTTGAATGGTGTTACATAGCAGACGGTGTCGAACCGTTTTGGTAGAACATGGTTACATTTACATTTTACATATACAATTTTATAATCACAACATAATCACAAACATATACTTACATCAACTATGGTATCTAGCTCAGTCGGGTTCGCGTGTTTGAAAGTTCGATATATTGGGAGACTCGAGATAATACCATTCGAAAGAGTGTGAAGGATTATGAGGAGATAGTATACAGATAGGGTTATTAAAATAAAAACGATCTCTTTTGCCATGTAAATATTTCTTAAATTATATTTAGCAAAATGAATCTACGCTTCTTGGGAAAAGCTTTAATCTCTCTGCGGGAACGAAATACGGATTTTAAATTATTAAGTCAAAGCCAGAATAAAACAAATAACGAATATTATAGTACATTACCCCAGTCATTTGGTATCAGCCCCAGAGACTTATCACTGAGTTTATTCCTGATAAATTTTACTAAGTTCGATTCTAGGTTCAAAACACGTGTTCCAAAATGCTGCGATTTTAAAGGCACAGCAGACGTAACCATCCGCCTTGAAGGGGAAAACAAGAAACCGCTTGAGTTTTTCAATCCTTGGTTGACCGCCTCCGCCCCCCCCACCCTCTATAATCGTAATCAATCAAAAATGCTCCGTGATGTTGCCATCCCTTCTAAGGGTTACCATTTTTTTTTTTTTAAAGAACACAAATATTAAATATTGAGTACCTGACTAAAATAAATACTGCGGGGTTACCATATGAATAAATTCATTATATAACAATGGACAACGAATACATACAGAACACTAAAAAACCATTTATCGAAGTAGCTTACAATGATAAGCTAATAAAATAATTTGGACGTTTGTTTTATACAAATGCACCTATGTTTTATTATTGCACATTATCTCAGCAGAATGCGAAACTGGTGCAAAACTATAATGTAGTTTTTCAATGGTAACATTCAATGTTATATATACATCACATTGAACTTCAATGTCACGCGGCGGCCGAAAAAGGATAATTTTAAGTTTAAAAAGGAAACATACCTACTATGAAAAAAAACGTAATTTTATTCGGTTCAGTTGGGATACTTTCATATTTCAAGCTCCGTTTGTTTCAGTCGCATAAGTACGATCATTGGACGAGAGGCCCTAGCACACTCGATCGATAGGATAACTATCGGTAACTTCTCATCATTCCCTAGCATGACTACTAAGGTGGTCCAAAAAATTTTTTTTTGTATTTTTCATTTGGCCACCCCGTGAATTTGTTACATGTATTCATAGTAATAACCTAGTGAAATTTCAGCGAGATAGCTCAAGTAGAAAGGGGTGCTCAATCGAGTGTTGTTTTTGAATTTTTTGTGTAAAATGCTTAATTTTTACTTTTTGTTACAGGACAGTTTCGTGTGTTAAACTATTAAATAAATATTAAAATAAACTACTGATGAGTTTTATAGACAAATTTAAATAGTTTTGATACTAATTTAGTAGACTGTGAAGTGAATCAGTGTAATAAAATATGTTCATCTACTCGAAAAAAAAAACGAAATTTTTCTACCTGGGGTTCTAGATATTGAGCCATTGATGAGGTTACCAACTTCCTACTCTTCGACATGTTTTACTCCGTTATCACCGTATATTAAATGAATCCAAAAATGTGAACGATTCCGCGTATGTACTTATTCAAGAACTTATAGAATATGGAGTAAATCTAGTATTCCGACCGGACAACAAAATCACTCCATTGAAAAACTGAATAAAAACTGGCTGCTATTGAAGAAAAATAGAAGAAGAAAGTCTGAAACACAAAAAAAAGATAGTTATTGTTTACAAAAGAACTAGAAAAACTTTTTGGTATTCGCCCATGCAAGCGCTTTGAATTTGATAACTGCAGGAACGGGGAAACAAATATCCGATGCTGTTTTTGACACAATGCAACAGTGGAATGTCACAAATGAAGTCTGCGCTATGAGTTTTGACACTAGTGCTTCTAACACCGGTGCCAAAAAGGGAGCTTGCACTCTTTTAGAAGAAAATACAGTACGTGATCTTTTGTGGCTTGCTTGTCGTCATCACGTATTTGAAATAATGCTTTCAAAAATATTTACTCTGTGTTTTGGGCCATCAAGCTCTCCTCAAATCCCACATTTCAAAAGATTCAGCGATATTTGTGAAACATTACCAAAGGAGCATCACGGTTGTCTTGACCTCGATAAGAATGAAAATACTGTTCGCTGAAAATACTCTTGAGAGTCTTACAACCGCTCTATCTTGAAAGAATCAAGTTCGTGATGATTACGAAGAACTAATAGAGCTCACCATGATTGTTATGAACAAACCACCTGTGATGATCATTGGCACGCTCCAGGTCCGATTCATCATGCTCGTTGGATGGCAAAATTGCTGTATGCTTTGAATATTTTTGTCTTTCGAAATAATTTATAAATTGTTCGATTTGTTAGTTTTGGTGTGCTCACCTACACCAAAGTTTGGATCAAAGCGCCTCTGGCAGCACATTCACTAGTAAATGACTTACTACTTTGGAAGAGCTTAAAATTGTACGAAGCCATTGATTCCGAAATCAATATAGCAGCTAGGGGTGTTTTAGAGCGTCACTTGAGATATTTGTCAGATGAACTACCTAGTTGCATTTGCCTTGTTTTCTAACAAGCTGTCTGATGCTGAGAAACAGGCCGTTGTTCAAAAAATAAATATGGATGGCAGTAATCGTTTAGTGTGAGGTGATTCTGCTAAGCTTGCCTTGGAGGTTACATTAGAAGCTTTTGCAACATAAATAACGTTGAAAACGCTCTTAGTTCTTGATATCAAGGTGATATCACTCTTTCTTGCAATTACATCCTGAGACATGGAATGACAATGTTGATTATCTTCAAAGCAAAAGCTGCGTCAAAAACATACAACGAAGAGAGGTGTTAAACTATTTGAAGATTACAACACGATACTCACTAAGAATGAGGAAGAAAATAAATTTTTACTTCACATCGTTCAACAAAACAGAAAAATCGTTTCTATTGAAACATCCAAAAAGAAGTTAACAAACACAGTTTTAAAAGATTGCGACTTAATTATTGCTTTATTATCAAATTTTGTGCACATTAAAATGCTTTGTATACTTATTTGATTAAAATACTAGTAATATTAGTAAACCTTAAATTACGTGATTTACTTAAATTCCTGAACTTTTTGTCAGAAACTTCGAATTCGATGAGCACCCCCTTGTATATAAGATAGGGGGCTGAAATTTTTTACACATAATAGGAATTATAGGTGTAACAAATCAAGGGGGTGGCTACACCTATATTTAATTTTTTTTTTTTTACTATGTGGGCTTGGACCACCCTAATGACTACAGATGGCCAACGAATAAGTGACAGTTCACAATGACTAAGTGTCCTTCACATATTCGACAACTGTTGTTTGTACGTTAGTGTAGCGTTCAGGAACTGGATTGGGATACTGACTTCAATCTTATCCTCAGTACTACACACTGATTGTTTGTGTAAATAATACACTAGAGGTTCGTTGTACGAGAACGTCGTTTATTGAATACAAATGGTTACAAAGTAAACGTCCAGCCTAGCTGGCGGTAAGATTATTAATGGAAGAGCGGAGCAGCGCTCGCTAAAGCGCTGCTTTGAAATGACCCACTTCGGGTCGCAACTCCGTCAACGTTCGGATGTTGATCGGCGGTAGAGCCCGCCAATATATCATAGAGGAAGAGGCAGTGTTGCAAACACCACAGTTAGCGATGTGCAGTTGTCCTAGGGAACGATGAGAAGTTACCGAAAGTTATCCTATAAAATCTTGTCAATCGAGTGTGCTTGGGGGCATTCATAAAATTGTACAAATATTAATAAGTAATTATATAATCTTTTGACATAATAACACCGTCGGGAGTACCCCAAGGATCATCATTGGGATCATTACTCTTTAACACTTATATTAATGATACATTTAATAACAGTTTGTATATTATATGGCGTTTTATTGGCATCATCCACCGCTATCTAACGGCAGAACCGCAGATTTATGTAATAAATTAGCAGGTTAGTAGCTGAGTAGGCAAATGCGTTGGATTTTCAAGCAGATGTCGCAAATCCTGAGTCCAAGCTAAGTCCTCCTATATTGCACATGCAACATTTTGCTATTATGAAGATGATAGTTGGATTTTTATAAATATTATCAAGTTTTTAGTGACACGAGAATGACTTTCTTTAAAAAAAATGTAATTAAGGTGCCATCAGGTTTCGAGTGTTTGAATTTTCTAATCACACTGATAAGGGACGAAAATACTAAATAGTAAATTTATAATTCATGATAATAGTGTTAGGCATTTTTAGAACTTTATTTATAAGCGACAAATGAGCCAATAATTAATAAAGCGGCAGCTATTTGTGTGTCAAGGTATTAATAGAGCCAGTAAAGGTATGGTTGATATCATCTTTTTTTCGTAACCCTATAATATTTTTCGTTCTAAAAATGCAATAAAGGTGACAACAGTTTTCAGTTGATTGATTTTCTGATCACACGTCAAGGGCGAAAATACCTTGGTAGTGTGAATGACAGGACATAAAGAATTCATGAAAATCAGCCCCTCAGGCCTCGACCATATTTTGTCCGAGGGACAAAAGTTTACAGTAAAGTCCAAATAAATGGAATATTATAAAATTACTGATAAAGAAAAAAATAAAAATACACATATTTTATTAGAAAAATGTATTATAAAACTTATTGCCAACTCACCTTCTGGTCATTTCATGTAAAAATAATTAATTAAAAATTCCTGAAATTTATCAATTTTTTTAAAATTTTTATAGCGATCCGAAATTTTATTTCATAAATGTGTATATTTGACTTATTTGGTGGTAAACTTTGAGATTTAAATATAAACCGTGGTGTTTTCTCTTTCTAATACCGTTTATATCATATTTATCACTGTGATGGTGAGGGAGACATAACGATTTCTATGAGACGTATATGAGTTGTTTCAAAACCCGAAGAAATTAGTCTGACGGGTTAAAATCGACAAAAGAGGCAATAATTAATATATCGGTAACTGGTTGCGTGGCAAGGAATTAAGGGGGCCCACTCGGGTAGGGTTGGTTGCTTTGGTAAGGTTGGCACAGCTGACCGCCGACTGGAGTTGATAGAATCAGATAAAGGCAAATTGGTATTCGAATGAAAATACCGTTATAAATTCGGTCTACAGAAAGGCAAAGTGTTCTAAGGTATCAATTATAGCTGGGCCGGCCGCTCGCGAACACAAACTGATTGCTATTTCGACGAATAATATTATGATTTCTTACCGAGAAATGTAAGAAAATAGTTGGACAATAAACTTGATACTAATGATACAATAGCTGTAAATAGTGTTGTAACCACAAAACGGCCATTTATATTTGTTAGCTTTATACAAATTGCCGAAAGGTATTGCATTAAAAAAAGCGTTCTTTATAATTCAGGAATTATTTATATTTTAAAAAAAGTGTATATATGGGTACCTAAGTACCTATAGTTGGGAACCCAAGTATTGTCTGCCAAATAAGAGTAGAAAACATAGGAAAGCGCCACTTTTCTTCAAATGGCAATACTAAAATTATAACACACGGTGGAAATGTAAAGCTGTGTGACCTACAACTTTGTAAAAAACAAAAACACATAAAAGTGGGAAAAATATTTTTTCATTGCAATACAATCGCAGATACCCACCGATCTTAAAATTAGAATTGCATATATGTATATTATCTCTTTGCAATTTTTTGTTAACAGTCAAGAATAACGATATTGTAGTAAAATAAAAATCAGTTTAGAATTTGCTTACATTTATTTAATACTAGATAATGCATTCAAAACAGCGGCAAAAAGTTGCCTGGGCTTTACATCATCCCCCTAAAAAATTAACCTTTTGACAAATAGCACTGTGTCAAAACTATCTTTAGCTTTCGGAGTGCGAACCTTTTTTATTTTGCCTGGAGTTTCGAATTTATCCTCATTTGTTTCTCTCTCCTTGACAATTCGCGTGATGGTAATTTCTGAATTAACTACGAAAAATAAATATTCTACTATGGTAGCTAACATATTGTATATCTACGTAAATAAAATAAAACCCAACTTAAAACATGTATCCGGGTTTGAAAATATTTATACAAAGCGCATTAAAATTGTCATTATTAAAATAACTGAAAATATTTATTTAATTTTTTTTTTGTATTAAAATTACAGTATTACTTACAGTGTTCTATGTGAACAGTGTCATTGTTATTTTACACTCATTTTGATAGTAAAATTGGTGTTGCCAGCCTACAATTTTAGTTCCGGTTTTTATATTTTCTACTCTTATTCGACAAAATGTATCTACGATTTGTAAATGCATCAATATTATATAAATGCAATTATTAATTATAATGATGATTGACGTTTTTACTTGAAGAAAAAAAAGAAAACTCCATTAGGTGTATCAAATCATTGTAATATATCATAAGTAATAGTATATGGTCAGTTTAGTTGTTTTTACGCCAGTCGGGTCACATGGTGTCATTTTACGAGATGTGCCGAAAGAACCTGAAGGCAGGTCTGCTCTGTCATTATATCGCGGCAGGCTGACAGACAAATAATAGCTTCCCAGTAGTGAGGACCCGAGTCCTCTTAAACTATATTTTCAAAGTGCGAAACAGTCACTCTGATCTCAAGAAGCTTTAAGTTTTTTATTAAGCATATAATAGAACCTACTGTAGATGTCATTATATCGCGGCAGGCTGTCAGACAAATAATAGCGTCCCAGTAGCAAGGACGTGAGTCCTCCTAAGCTATATTTGCAAAGTACGAAACAGCTACCCTGATCTCAAGAACTTTTAAGTTTTTTTATTAAGCATATAATTTAGTTTTAAGCAACATTTTTGTATTTAACCCTAAAACCATACCTCGGAGCACGAATGTAAAAGATTTAAAAAAAATTCGAACATCTTCTAAGTCTTAGTCGGATCGTAGGCCTTGCTAGCTTGCGGACATCACACCGAGTGCGCGGGGTACGCCTACCCCCTTGACAGGTTAACGTATTTTTTTTGTTATTTGCTTGGTGGTTTCTAAAACTGTATGAAATTGCCTGTCATTTAAAAAAAAAATTCTGTACGGTTGTATTTGTGTTGCATAAATCATTTTTTTAGTGATTTTCGTGTAGTTTGAAAACTTTAATTAACATTTTAATTTATTTTTGTTGCTTTTTTAGTTGTGGTCCGCAAGATTGTTTGTATTTTTTAGATGGCCTCAAGTTTACGTTCCTGGAGGTAAACCGACGGGCAAAATATCTTTTTTGAAGGCTTTTAAATAAAATAGTTTAAATAGAATTTGGAATAAATGTTTAATTTTATAAACAATTAGTTTTATTTTAAAGGGTATACCTGTACCCCTCGGTACTATTTGTGTACTTGCCAGTATACACGTAGGGACGGTTCTAGTGTTAAAAATATTGACATTCGATTTCCCTCGAAAAACTTATCCTTTTTTGTCTTACTTGTAAATTGTTTTTATAACTTTAAATACTTTTTTTAACAATTTATTATCAAAAATGTCTAAAAACCCCACGTATTGATAGTTTTTTTTTACAAAAAGAGCAATTTATTAGTATTTTTAAGAACAGGTTTGGGTCTTTCATTTTCTTGTAAAAATCATGGATATAAACTTACTTTTTTGTGAAACATATTTAAAAAAAAATAATAATATTTGAATGCTAGCAACCTCCGTGTCGTCTTATTCCATATTTGATTCCAATTTAAATGAAATATTTGGGTTTATTGTTAGCGTTTATGAATTTCAGAGCATTTAGATCGTAAACGCGATTCTGACCTTTCGCTAATATGGAACATGTTAAGTGTGCTTTGAAGTGAATTTAACATTTACTTTTATTTTTATTGTCGCAGAGTGTGTGATTTTTCGTTTATCGTGATGGTTTTATTTGGACCTGTTTGTGGTTTTTATTGGGTATATAAAACAATTGATCGAATAAAGGCTCTGTTCATTCAAAGTGCGTGGCAAAAGACTTTTTATGTATCGAGATTTTAGTATGTTTCCACAAGGAAATCTCTTTCTCTCTCTCTCTCTCTCTCCGATGGCGCTACAGCCCATATCGAACTTGGCCTCCGGCAACTTTCGCCTCCTCCAGTCCTCAGCGGCTGACTTCCAGTTTGTTATCTGGAGAAGCTGTGCTGCATCTCCCCTTATCTCGTCTTCCCATCTCAGTCTGGGTCTTCCCATTTTTCTCCTTCCATCTGGGTGTCCAGTCATAATTTTTCACAAGGAAATCTACTCTCGCATAATATATGTCAAAGTTGAGTTTAAAAATCAATTCGGGGCCATCGGAAACATACAACACAAATTCAAGAAAATCCCAAAATCGTACTTTATGGTACTTTACCTAAATTGGGTAATTTAAAAGGCATGGGAGGCGGATTCGACAAATCGATGGGGGACAACATATTTCAGGGAAGGGATGAGAATGGGAGAACCCGCAGATTAGGAAAATGTTACAGAAGAGTCTTCCTATGAACCCCTGTTCGAAGAACTTTAAATTTTGCAAAATAGATGGGTAGGTACACAATAAAATTATTAATAAACACGTAAATACAAGAATCCAAGAACATGACGATTAATAATATAACTGAGACATTAACATCAATTGACAATATTTACATGTATTATAAAAATTTGTTGCCTTTCGAAACACCAAGCAAAAAAAATTTACAATGACACAATAAAATTATTAATGAACACGTAAATCCAAGAATCCAAGAACATGACGAACAACATTATAATTGAAACATTTACATCAATTGACAATATTTACATGTATTATTAAATTTGTCGCCTTTCGAGACACCGAGCAGAAAATTTTAACAATGCTGAGACGTTACTTATTAATGAAACCTGACACATCAAAGAACCCATTGAAGAAGATCGAGATGAAAAGATTGAGAGACATTGTTTGGTATTGTTGAGCTCCTACAAACTAAATTATAAGATTCTAGAAAGAAGAAAATATACTTTTACTAAACACGATAGTACCAAAAAATTCATCCAAAATCCACAATTAGTGATATAAAAAAATGATAAATGCATTGGATATAAAAAAAACTAGTATTTGTTATTTGTTTTGTAGACCTCTTGTGGAAGTCGAACGATTAGTAGACCTCTTGTGGAAGTCGAACGAATAGTATAGAATAAAATAATTTAGCGAATTCGTACAGTCAAGTATTAACTTTTTTTTACCATGTATTGCTGTGACTATTGACCAAATATATATGCACACAGTTTTTACGTAATATTAAAATTATGACTGAACGATCAAATATCGAAATTTAAAACAACCATTTCATCAATAGTGTATTTCCACGATTTTTTTATTGCTTAAAAAAAAGCAAAAAGTTACGATCATTATGGCATTTTTATTTTATTTTTATATTGAAGAATAAACTTTCTACAGTGAGTCTATGTTGCCCATTTTTGTAATCCCGCCAAAACGGAATTTTCGATGTGTGACGTCATAAGAGTTGCTCGTTTCGATTTATTGCTCAAACGATGATTTAAATCAGAAAAATTATCTTTAAAAAATATTCCATACAATTTCAACAGAATCCCTCGTTTGTGAAAATACCCTATTAAGAAATTGCGTAGCTTGCACCTGATACAAAATACACTCAAAGTTTAATTGTACGTTATACCATATTACATGTAAGAGATCCTGTTGACGATAAGTGTCAAAAATAATTGGTTTGCTTAATTGTGACACTTTTGTATATTTTATGAGGTGGGAGATATTGATTATATATTCTAGTCCCGACGAGAGATCGTCCGTGGCGTCATTGTTCTAGTATAATCCTTCCTTTTTTATTTTCAAACAAGACGCATGAGAAGGAAGATGATGAACGTTGGTAACGTCCGTTACAAGCTCTCGCTGGGACGAGTTTAATTACTTATATTCGGCAGGAATCATACTCGACTATATTAGAAAGGTGGCAACGAGGTCTTAAATCGTTGATACACAATAGAATAATGTATTTATTTACTGTTATTGTATCAAGTTCGAAGAACGCAGTATATTCTTTTGATTTAAAGAAAATCATGTTATTTTTAAGTTCTGCATTTGTATAAGTTTTTATCGTGAAAGTTGTTTCGGCGTTAAGGCCTTTTACAAAGTGTTGTTACACAACAAAAAAATAAGTCTAAGGCCCTCCGCTTATGGAGAACCTGAAACCAAACTAAATCTGGTGGGTTGCTATTGTTTCCAACATATCATTTCAGTCACTATCTCAGTTTATTTAACCATATACGAGGAACAATTCATATGTCAAATCAGTCATCTGTCGCTGTCATATTGGCGCTGGCGAATAAAAAAAACGAATACTGACAATAAACCATGGCAACCAAACAAACTGCACGGAGAAAAATGTTATTGGAAAAAACGATCATTTTAATAGTAAAAACGGGACTGAAGTTCTTACGAACAAATTAACAGGGTTTTAATGTTTATTGGCGGGAACATGTAAGAATAATTTGTTGGTATACGTAATTTCGTACGTATACCAACAAATTATTCTTACATTTTCCAACCAATAAATATTGAAACACTGTTAATTTGTTCGTAAGAACTTCAGTCCCGTTTTTAACCGTTTTTACTATTAAAATGATCGTTTTTTTTCGAATAACATTTTTCTCCGTGTGGCAACGGCCGGCCGCAGCAACTAGCACGGCTAGTTGCTAGTGACTTTTTGCGTTTTTGAGAAGTTGTGTGCGGACTATCGCATTGACATACTCAGGATAGCGGATTGCGTTGCAAACTGTTTTTTTCAGTTCACCGTGAGCGGAAGCACTTAACGTGACATGATAGCGGGTACAAAATAAAACACTTGCAGAACATCATAATAACATTATTAAATTCGATTTACCCACTTTAAATTTTAGGAAAAAATGTTTCAATTATTTAAATTACAATAGAAAAGATGCACACTCAGTAATTTATCCAGGTACTGTTTTTAATCAATAATCATGTTCACCTACAAATATTTTTAACTGCTTTAAACTGTCTGATATTTTAAAGAGAATTATAAAGAAATATAGGTCTCCGACCCGATTAACAGAATAGCTATTAAAACATCGGAAAAAATTACGGGAAAAAAATTATGGAGAAAATTATTTTTTCCATATATTTTGTATGGAATGGCTTTTCAAATAATGTGCGTTTGTCGACATAATTTGAATCAATTCGAATTGTCAATGGTGTAGTGTGCCGAACATTTCGTGCTTAGTCAACAGCTCAATTTCATTTTTTTGAACATAGAGTAGGTACCTATTTATTTTAACTTAATAAAAACTTAACTTATTTCAGGTAATAAATTAAACACAACATTTATTGATTCTGAGGCGCTACGAAGTTTGCCGGGTCAGCTACTTATAACATAAACATAATATGAGAGGATATGATTTTAGATTTTTATGGCCAAAAGTATTTTTGTTATTTATTTTTGGGGTGTTATGCCGTGTTACGCTATCTCCTTCTTTAGCCAACATTTCGGACAACGTTACAGTGTCCACCATCAGGGCAGATGTGCCACCCCAACACCCCAAAAATAAATAACAAAAATAATATGAGAGGTTTATTGTGTAATGAAACCCAAGCATTTATCGACAAATCAGATCTAAGCCCAAACAGTATACAAGGCTGTTCCAGTGGTTGGATTTTGTATCTTTACTAGCAGCTCACTATAATTTCCACGTATAGATCCGGCACAATGAACGGTGTTCTCTTTATCCCTCCACAAAGGATGGTGACATTTATGTCCCCGTATCAGAGCAGCCAATCGGCTAGAATGCCAGAAAATTAGAATACTAGAATGCTAGAGTGTTGTTGGTACGGTACACAGTTAGAAGTCGTCAATTCAGGTCGTAAAGCACCGACAGGAAAACTCATGGCGTAGGAAACAAAACGCTTAAGTAAGCGTTTAATGACTTTTTTATTTATTTATTTATACTGGGTTTTACAGATGCTCTCATTTGTGTGAGAACAATCCAGTTATAAAACTCAGTTAATATACAATAACAAAAATCTACAATTACATACAATTAAATACAGACACATATAATTAGGAAAGTTAACATCACAAAAAAAATTTATATACAAGCTCACTCAAGTAATACATTACAATGAGTGGCAAGGGGCATACAAACATTAGAGCCATGCATAAGAGAGACAATTGACACAATATAATTAGTTATAATTTTTTACAAGCGCCAGAACTTTTTTTCTGAATCCGTGCAATTTATCGATAAAAATATCTACTTCAGCACACTCTATCTTGTTATATAGTCGACACATCTAGGTCAGAGGGCTGACGTAGGCGATATTATTTTTAAATGTATTCAAGAATTGAAATAGAAGTGTTTGGTGGTCGTTTTTTCTTATTATAACAATATTTTAAAACCGACATCTTTTTGTACAATTAACAGGTAAATAAGGTGTGATGTAGTAAAAAAAATTACATAATGATTTGTTATATTGTGATGTGTAAGAAAGAAATAATGGAATCTATTATAATTTATTTCCTCATGTTCTCCGTAAAACGTTTATACAGCAATATATCATGGAGAAGATTATAAATTAAAAATTGCACAAGATAAGTATTGCCAGTTTGTTACATGTGTCAAAAGATAGTTGCTGAACTGTCTGTTAGTGACATTGAAAATGTTGACAGTCAATGCAGAATCGTTAGCAGTTGAGTCACTCTGTTTATTGGCGCGTTCTGATAGGCAGAAGTCCTTCCGGAACATAAAAAAGTGCATGGGATCTCCCACAAGTATATACTTGTTAGGGACATAAAAATTAACCTCTTCCAACGTGATGGTTATGTGTAAAATTTCTAAATTTCTTCTTCTTCTCTTTCTTTCCTTTTTCCCTTTCTTCTCTTTCCTTTAAAAATAACAAAAATCTTAGACAAACATCAATACTTCCTACTCCAAAATGTAAAAAACAATAAGACAGTTAAATCATAAATATCTCGGAGTAAAATTCTTTAATTCATTACCAGAAAAAATTAGAAACATGAATACCAATATAAAAGAATTTAAAACTCACATTAAAAATCATACTCAAAACCTGAACTAAATCATATCAAATAAAAAACTATATAATAACCCCCCCCCCCATACACACAAGCCCTGCTTTTTTATGGAGGTACTTCAAACATACATATTACATAATTAATTACAGCCTTAGTAAAAAAAACACTCCGCGGCCGTTAAACGGTGTTTCTGTAGCACGTTGTGTAAAGTCTGTACATTTCGTTTTTCAAATTCTTACTAAACAAAATATATGGTTTTGATCTGACAACGTCGTATTTTACCAGCCTTACTAATAAACTTTCTGAAAAATTTGTACAATGGTCAAACAACCATGTATGAAGAATCCTTACTAATGAAGAACTGACAAAAAATTGTTCATGGAAAGATATGTACATTGCTTAGAGTTTTGTGAACCTCTAGGAGAACCTATGTTGAGTAACTGTAAAAATATGCATCTATTATATTATTATATTGTCAAAATTAGCAAGACTGTCAGTGTACAATGGGATGCTGATAATAATGCGTGGTATTTGGGACAAATGCAAGGCTGAAAATTATAAACAAGAGTATTACGTACGCTAATTTGGTCTAAAAAATGAACAAACCACATAAAAGTCAATATTCAAGAGTACATACATAAATATGAGACGGTGAATGATTATGAATGAAAAATGTGCTTTGTGCTGAGACAGGATGTGTAGCGGTACATTCTCTCTGGTTACCCTTAAGGAGAAAAAGTGTGATGGTTAGTTAGTTGGTTATTACACCTCCATAAATAGAAAACTCTTTCTCAATTTCACCAATTTTTTTGCGAAACCAACTTTTGTTTGTAGTAAACGGTTATTTGTCGGTTATGTAAAATTTAAAACATGTTTATTAGTACTTAAGGCTCTTTGTGTGCTGCCTTCAAAAATAAAAAATAAATACAATAAAATTGTTCTGAAATTGGCATCTATTCGTATATTATTGGACTTGGACTAGGTTTTACCGGGGCTATATAAGTAGTATCTTAATGAACAAAAGGCAAGATAGAAAGAAGTTGCCGAGGACATGGTAGGAGTCAAATGTCTTGGAAGTGGACCGTGAAAGCGGACCGGTATTAGAACGATTGAGAGTTGATTATTAGAGTGGGGAGGAGCTATTCCCGGCAGCTCAAGAAAACAATAAAACAATAAACATTGACATACTGTTATTAAATATCTAAGTGAGAATATAGAGGAAGAGACGGTTTGGAAAATCAGCATGCTTTAATATATTTAGATAAAAAATATAAAACATTAATCAATTAATAAAACATCCATCAAATTTATCGCTTACATCACTAAAATTTTGTGTTTGCCTATTTGTTTTTCCTCAAATAATATTTGGTTTTAAAAGTTTTAGCGAGTTCTCTGAAATATCTCTAGACGCTTTGTTTTTTTTAAATTAACATATATAAATAAGTTAAAGTACTACATACTAAAATACATCCATCAACTGATTGTCTGCTATAGCGATGTCTATGGTTACAACAATATATGCCGTATGTAGTTCTGCCGTCAGCTAAGACGGATTGCGTAACCTCATCAATGTCGAAAAAGGTCAAATTACTATGGCAAATAATAAGAGATAAAATAATAGTAAAAAGCGTACCTCTCCGTTCTCTAGTCCCCAGTGAATAATAAATCCCAAGTTTGTCGAGATTAATCGACTAACTCCATAATATTTGATCCAGGTCCAATTTTTTTATGTTCCAAGACAAGACAAAGGCGTAAAAAATAAACAAGATATCACAACATCGATGGTAAAGATTTTTACAAGCCAGAATTTTTTGTTTTCCTGTTTTTTGCTATCTGAGTAATATGAAATGTTGGGAAGAAGACATCCGTATTTTTAAATCTAGAAACTTTTTTTATTGAAGTAACTTACCGATACAGTCAATGTTAAAATTATCCTCACTTATGGACTGAAAATATATCTGTTGGACTGGTAGTCGCCCAGATGCACCCAAAATTATGTTTTAAAAATCTCTTCTGATATTGTTATCCAGAAACAATTATAAATGTTAACACGGATGCAAGTGTTAATATGAGTAATAATTATTTTTTTTTTATTTTTGATTCTGACAATTCGTGAATATGAATATAATAATTCCGTTATAATAATATGTTAAAACAATTTTTAACCTTTTTCCACTTAATTTATGTGTGACCGTAACCGGTTTCAAGAAAACTTTCATCTTAGATGATGCTGTGTTGAGGTTCTTCTTAAAGAGAGTTTCTTGGGAAAGTAAGGGGTATGGGGGGTAGGTAGGAAACTGGTGGTCAGTGTGTCCAGGAGTGACGGACCTATGAATCCATCCCTCCAACTGCGCTGGATCGAGAGAGTCCGGCCAGAGAAATCAAAATGCCTCCCTCAACCAGTTCCTGCCGATCCGGCCACCAAGCAGAAAGTGAACAAGGCATCCGCCGCCAATACGTAAAAAAAACCCACCCCATGAAGCGGGGCATCCCTGCTAAGTCACCATACGTAGCGAACCACTAGGGATGACCCCTGGTAGAGGTGTTGGTTATGCGATGAATGATTCATCATTGAATAAAAATGATATATTACACTGATGGAAATAACCACCATAATAAAATACCACCCAACAACTAGGCTTAACGACTTATTCCATATTGGCTGGACCCTTACAAATGCCGGTGTCAGGGATCCATCAGAAGAATGTGCGAATTGCTTAATCAAAATCAAAACCTGAAGGATTCCGACATTTTCTTTGATAGTTACAGTACTTTTGCTAGGAAATTAAAAGCTGTCTTCCTATAAAAAAATAAAAATAAAATAAAATAAAAAAAATTATAAAAACTTCAAAAGTTATAAAAAGAGATTTTTTTTAGGTAATATAAATTCAACAAATGATTCCCTGAGCGGTGGTACCCATATCCGCCTCCCAACATGAAAGAATAAAAATGCTTCAATAATAATACATTGTAAAGAAAACAACATGCAAAATACAAGCACGTGATCTAAACACCGCAAATCTTTTTCTCTTCCACCACAAAATCATAAAAGTCTAAATCTTCTTGACACAATCGATCCTCACCGCGTCACGTTCCGTGAATACCGCCAAATCGATGATCCATCGCGCCTATTGTGGGGACTTGGTCAGCCGGAGTGTCGGGCGAATTTCCTGGCCCATCGCCAGCAGCGCCTGTACTATCACAGTGGCGGCGTAGCACTAGTCTCAGTAGCCTGGTTCTCGCAGTAGCAGTGGGAGAGCCGACAGATAGGATGCTAGATAGTAGGCAGCGGCAGTGAGACGGTGCCAGGAACGAACTGGGCTAGCGGACCAGTAAATTTATGGCGTGGGCTGATGCATGATGGAGTTTGTTTTTTGATTAATGTTAATTGACTTTATAAGTAGTGTGATGTATTATAATCAGTCTACGATCAGTTATAATATTCGAGTCACATTATGTCGGTTATGACTTGTGCCGAAGATATCCGAATACGGATTATTTTGCGAGAGCTCTTAAGACTATAACTAGCTTCCCAGTTACAGGGAAGTGTGTCAATTTAAACATTACTTATATAGTACAAAATAACAATAAGAACTTCATCTTTCCTTTCCTTAAACATCTCCACACAGAATCCCCAAAGATGACACAGTCCCTTAGGGAAATCCTAGAATCCTAAAGGGACCCTAAAGGTAGGAATATACTAGGTCGACTATATTTCCATAGAAAATGTATTGATTGTAAGTTGTCTAGATATCGTAATGTGTAGTTTACGTAGTGTACGTCTACGCAGTATGTACTTACATTTAGATGTCACATCGTCATTGCTGTCATATTATATTAGTTTTTTACACAGTTCCTCTCGGAAAAGATTCGAAATTTAGCATCGAAATCGATAAAATATTGCATTTTTTCTTTTTCGCGTTATAATGTTTCGTTTTATTTACTATTTGTTAAAATACACATTAAAAGATAGATCCTAAAAAAATATGGATGGTTTGTGGTTTTGAATATCGAAGCTTAAGTAGATATTATTAAATGTTATAAAAACATGGTAACATCAGCTTCCACTTTTTTTGTATTTCTTGGGCATTAAATATGTAACAATTTCTTGACATTTTGTTTTGAAGAGTTTTAATTTTCAATGTACTTTCTTTACTTTAATTACTCGTAATTCCTGTAATCAAATGTTATTAGACAAAATATATTTGTCAAACATTGCGAGGTTTATTCATTATGGCAACAAATTTCGGATTTGGTAAATGTGTACAGTAATAAATTAAAACTTCGTTTATAAATTATCAGAGCATTATCTGGTCTCTAAGAGTTAGTAGAAAGTTAAATCATAATCAAAATGAAGTCACTATATTAAGCCCTGTTCAGACACAGCTATGAACTATAAATTATAATAGCACGCCAAATATCGCTCTCCATACAATCGCTTCCGACCGTCCACACTTAAGCGCCATATGCGCAGATCAACCATAGACAATGCACATCTTAAGCCGTAACCGCTTCTGAGGCAATATACGAACAGATAAGGGCCCCCCTCTCCCGCCGAAAATAGGAGAGGGGGTAATTTTTATTAAGTCAAATTCTCAGATCTAGTACAAAATCCACAAAGAAAATAGTATCTCGTATCGAGCTATCTAAATTCATCTGATTCCCGCTCCTACAATAGGAAGAAATATTTGATAGCGTCGTGTGAACGGTACAAAATATAAGTGCTCGG
The DNA here is from genome assembly GCA_951813805.1 of Limnephilus auricula. NCBI lineage: Eukaryota > Metazoa > Arthropoda > Insecta > Trichoptera > Limnephilidae > Limnephilus > Limnephilus auricula. Next base: position 7,531,869 of record OX638402.1, on the reverse strand, counting down.
GGTTCAACAGATATCTGCTCGCGGTTTATAGCTGTTTTTGAACAGAATTTTATGGGGCCAACAGACCTAGATATAAAAGCTCAAGCGTTATTTGGTTTGGCATATTTCGGCATATCGGTTACCGCACATTCCCAATGGGAATGTAAGACGAGCGATATGCTGAAGTGGGCCAAGCCAAATAACGCTTGAGCTTTTATAGCTAGGTCTGTTAGCCCCATTAATCTTAAAACTTTAGGCAAAAGATACGAAAATGAAACGTAGTAAATGTGTTCACGATTAAACTAAAATGGGCACCAGTTCAAGTTCATAACAAATGTTATGGACAATATTAGCATAAAATAATCATATATAAACTATGTAACAAAAAAAAGATGCTTGATGAATGTTGAAATTAATCTTACGCGAAGATGGTACTCCGTCTGTCATTGCAGTTTCATCACCGCTTGTCACCCCGGTGCTAAATTCATTTCTTCAAAAAATTCAATATTGGGCCGCAATACGCGTGGCTAGAACTTTTAGCCTATTGCTAAACACATACCTCAAGATCTATAGGCTCAAATACGGGGTTTGTAGTTTAAATCCGCTACAATTTATTATAATTTTTTTTTTCTGAACATTTTACACGGTAGGTTTTGTCAAGATCAGTAGATAAAGCAAGAGTTAAAATCGGTTGTAGCATTTGTTTCTCTCCTCCTGTTTTATTACATTAAATAGGTACACAATTTTATATACCCGCCTGATCACTGATCCCGAATCCCATATTGTCATTTAAAATAAAATCTGGAATTTAGTTTGACAGTCCACCCCTGAATGTGGTGATAGGTAGAGCTGTCTGAAAGTTTCCAGGGTATTATTTGTCCAGACCAACACCTGCTGCGAGGAAGAAAGCACATTGTAAGCTTCTGAAAGCCGATCCGGTCTGATCACGTGCGGCAGAAGCTTCGTCACTATGGAATATTTATCACATGGAACATTTACGTCTAAACTAAATTTAATTTACATTCACCTGGCACTTTCAAAATGTAGTGGTAAACGGCGCAAAATCATCTGCCAGAAACAATTTAAATCTAATGATATCTTAATCATTGAAGAAGGTTATACTAAAAAATTCAAACGAACATAAAACGGAATAATAAAGACATAGAAAATTTGAATGTATCAGTCACAACTGAGAAACCTAAGGAAATCCCATAGGAAGACTATATAACAACTATAACGCTCAAATCCACTTGACCATTGGGACTATTTTTTTCACGACATTTTTGTCGATCTCATATCTCAAATTCAGATTTAACAATATTAATCATCAACTAATTTTTCCAATATTTTAGCTCTAATGAATTTATTTGTAATCTAGATATTGTCTCCGGTAAACACATCCGATTTTTATTTATTGTACGTATTGGCTTTAGATTGGTAATATAATAAAACAAATTTAAAACTTTTTCTACTTTAATTTATTGACCGTAACCGGTTTCAGCTTATTAAAGCTATTTTATTTAAATAAAAATGAAAATATTTCATCCTAGACTTGCAGAAAAAGTCAATAGATGTCGCATATTAAAAAAAGTGATAAAATTTATCCTGACACTATCTAGATGGCATTTAGTTCGAGTTGAATCTTGCAATCATACATAAAGATAGCAGCCAATAAAAATATGCGTTAAGAAAATGAAAATAATGTTGGTGGTTCTCAGTCGAAGTATGATACAGTTAAGTAGTGGATAACGCGTTGGCCCGGATTGCCAGAGGTCCTGGGTTCGAGTACCCAGATGTATCCATATCTGTTTCTTATTTTTCTGTTTCGGATTTTCGATTGACTTTCGCTTATATTATCTTCATTAATTAAAACACTAATAAATTCGACCAAAACATGAAACATCAATTTCATTTTTTTCTCGTGGAAGGATAAAACATAATACGAGTATGTAGGCATGTACTTCAAATATTAGTTGCAGAGCACGAATTTAACAGCGCTGTGCCGATTTATACTTTTCCACTGGATTATAATCATGACTTATGTTAGAATGCTTTCCTACCAAGAGTATAAACTGTTGTTGGCAAAAGCAGATATACAATATGCAATAATTGAGTTTAGAAAATTGTCGCATGGTCTGTTTATCAATTATTTTGTTTGTTTCCGCATTCAGAGATGCCAATCAAACAAAGCCACCTCAAATCCCCACAACACTATTTCCGGTGGAACACGTGACGGGATGACAGTGCTGCATTTCCGCTGACAGGATGTGGCTTCCTCAATTTTTCACGTTGACTACCGTGCTCATTTTTGATTCGCCGTTACAATTCAATCGGCTTTGTGTGAGTATGTAGGATATTAGAGTGAATTCAATTGTTCATTCAGCGATATAACAGCCACTGAAATACTTAATAACGAATATCCTATGAACTACGCCATGGGTGTAGTATCATAGGACATCCCTCCCAACCCAAATCTACCAAATCAACCAAAAGAGATTAGGGGGGCCACACATACATCCCTTAGGAAAAGGTGGGGGAAGGGGGCGTAAATGGAGAATATTATCGTTTATTTATACGGGTAATTCGGTGTCAAAAATGCAATTATTGCAATAAGACCGAATTGCGGAAATAATTCACGTAGAAACCAATTTTGACACAGTTTTAGGGGAAGGTGTCCTTAACAACATACTAAAAGTACCAAGGGGTGGAGGTCGAGCTAATGGTGAGGGGAATCTCTAAAGATCCCTTTTTTTCAGTTTTCGTTAATAACTCAAAAACTGTTGCCTCTAGCGAAAAATAAATGTGTACTAAATTATTTACATAAAATTCTCTACAAAAAAAGGTTCTTTGTACTATTTTTTAAGGATCAATGCTTAAGGAGATATGAAGGGGTAAATTAAAAATTAAAAATAAAACAGTGTTCATTGTTAAAAATTAAATGTTTTTTGTTAAAAATTTAATAATGTTTAAGGATGTGTCTTGAACATTATTTCGTCGAAATCTAAACTTTCATCGTCATCAATACCGTCTTCGACGGGGGCTGCGTTCGTACATGAGGCAAGCCAGCCACAGGCACCGGAGCAGGCAATCCCTGCTTTGGAGCAACCGCAGCGCATCCCACACTCAGTCGTGCATCGACAAGAGATCATGTTCAAAACGGAGTCGGATGCCAAAAGGTCGTTCGTGTTAATTGGGTTAAGGATCCCATCTTCTTCCTTGGCCCAACCCCAATGTTCGGATGGCAGGGGGTTGCCGAGCCACTGTTGTATCTGTAAGAAAGTAATGAGATCAACGTAAGTATTCATCACAAATTAATATTTGTAATTAATTCTAAACTGAATTAGAATGGCTTTAAATATGCAAGTACTTCCAAACCTTCCTTTTCCCAATTTCCTTCCCCTTTGCACTCCCTGCAGCTTCATTCCCACTGGGTCCGGACAGTTTGAACGCTTGTGTTGTATTCACGTAAAATTTTAAAGAAAACACCATTATTCTTATTGAAATTTGAACTGTCCCCGTTGAAAGCTAATTCTCAATCCATTACAACTTTTAATCTAATTGTGATAAGCAATTAGGTATCACAACATTACCATTGTTAAAAGCTAAAATAAGCGGAGAATCGGCGTTTTAAAAATACCTTCCAAATGATAAAATTTAAAAATGCCACTGTTCCTTGACACACCCAACATAAGCCGATCGATTACCTTACGTAAAAACTTTATTGAATTTTGAATTGTTAGATTATTTATTGTTTGCCTCTAACGTAAATTTATTTGTATAATAATACTCCTTTTGTATGTAATGCTTCTCGCCATACAATATTTGGATACAACTTCCAGTTGGCGTGACAGCTCGCCTCGTAACAGGAACGGGCGGAATTCAACGGAATCCGGAATGTCATTCAAATTGGATTATTCTCATATCCACGACAAATAATAATGTTTTCAATGTAAAGTGCGCTCCCGGGGAATCCAGTAATCCTGCTCAGTTCCAACCAGTCGCGAGGATCTCAAACGGAGATTATTTATTTAGAATAGACTCGTTTACCTGTCTCAAGTGTAATTAAGGGAATTTATATCATAACCAGATAGCCTCTTACAAAGGCATGCTTTTCATAACACAGTACTTATATAAAAAAATATATATAAATAGTAGTAAAATGTATAAAATTATTGCAAGATATCAATCTTCACTTTAATAAGATACATTTAGTACAGTATTTTTTTACGAAAAAAGGGTTTACGTGGAAAGTTTTTCGGGAGTTTTGAAAATTGGTAATATTATAGATTTCGATGTGATCTTTCCGAATTTAAACTTTTACTATTAGGGTATTTTCACAAACGAGGGATTCTGTTGAAAATATATTGATTATTTAAAGGTCATTTTTCTGATTTTAATCATCGTACTAAAAATGTTTGTTTTTTACGTTTTCATTCTAATTTATTCATTTTAAAAACGCTTAAAAACTAACGAAACCAAAACGGCCCGTGATTGCCAACGTCGCTTCGTACGCACGTCAACGAGCGACCATTATGACGTCACACGTCAAAAATGCGTTTTGGCGGAATTACAAAAATGGCCAACATAAACTCGCTGTGGAAAATTTATTCGTTAACATAAAAATAAAATAAAAATGCCATAATAATCGTAATTTTTTGCAAAAATTTTTTTAGCAATAAAAAAAATTTGTGGAAATACCCTATTGACTAACGCCAAATCGGGTGTTGGTAAAGGCCGGTCTCCTGCGACCGTTTCCACAAACAATATCTCAAACATCACCATAAACATGGGGCAGGGCCACAACGTCTTTTGTTTTCTATTGCAAAAAACTTTGTTACCTTGACCTAACCATTCACAAAATATGCAATTTTGTCGGAGGAGACCGGACCTAAAATCGGCATTTATTTCCTACATTAAGTGCTTTTTTCTTCGAATTTCAGAAAAATGCACATGGGTGAATTCCACCAAAAGTTGTTAGAATCCATTGCCATCTACAACGAGCCTATGCCGAAACTCAGGTTGATAGTATGTCGGATTCCACTCACAGAGAATCAGCAAGGATTTCGACCTACCATGTCACCTTCAACAAACCTTATGATGAATCTCACTATCTATATTTAAAAAATCGTTAAAAATGTGTACATGTCTATGTGATTTATACTGACTTCAAGAAAGCATTTGACAAAGCCATGATATTTTATTAAAAAAAACTGAGTCACATCGGTTTATCTTAGAATTAACTAACTTGTCAGTATGTCAGTTACGGACGTAATATTTCTCACGAATAGAATACTAACTCCTAACCATTTAAGCCTAGGACCCCTCCTCTTTCTTTCACTAACAACATTAGCAATATCATTAACTGCTTAAAATATCTCCTTATATATATGAAACCTTATATTATATGAAACTTTTTAAGACTTTTTAAAGTCATGTCCATTCCAATATACTGCAGATCTACAAACTAGATTCTCTCGTCAAATGGTCGAAACTGAACAACTCACCCATCCGCATCTACGCAGTGTCGTTGCATTTATAAGATCCAAATATATATTCCTGTTCCCCTTCCATATAAACAAAAATAAAGTAAAAAAAATGAATTTTCGAAGTAAATCTCTCGTTTAATTCCCACATATCAGATATTGACTCCCACGCCAACAAAATGCCTGGATTTGTTTTTCATAATGCGAGATCATTTACTAATGAAATCATAATACGGAGAACATGCTCCATTACTTTGGCCCCTTCTGAAAAAAACCATATATTAAAAATAGAAGACGTTTATGTGTTAGCTGTAAATAATGGATTATAATAGGTACAATTAATTCATGTATCGATCCTCTCTTTTAACAAAAATGCTTTTTTTTTAACATCGTAGAAGCCCTCCGAAAAATATTTTTAGGAAATATTTTTTTAAGTTGATTCCTGGAACTACACTTAATCCATCAAGTTGAAAGAGCGTAACTTGCATGAGCCTAATAAATATAGTCGTAGAAGATCCGATGCACTTTTTACGTCCCTAAAATGAGGACGTCTGCCAATCCGAACGCGCCAATCAACAGAGCCACTCAACTGCTTGACGATTCTGCAATGACCATTTGCGTTTTCAAAGGTACTATTATTTGGCGTTTATCACGAAAAAGTAAAATTTCCCCATGACCGGATCTTCTCCGTGATAATATTGCCTATATATTATATAGATCTATAATGCTGGGGCCGCATCTGCGTCTATCGTCCCGAAGTAATGTGTGGCCCCAGCATAACCGTTTTACAAAGTACCTGAAAAAACAATTTAAATGTATTGAGTACTAAGTAGTAAATATATGAATTAATTTTTTTTTCTATTTTCTATGTTCTGAAAATTAACTACGAAAATATGTTTACACCCACGCTTTCATATCAAATAAAACAAAACAATTTATATTTTTATATGACGGTAGGTACTTACTTGACGCATTTAAAAAGGTGAGGTTATGGATAAGAAACTAGTCCAAAAATATGGCTTTAAATTTTTTTTTCCATAATTTATTTTGTCCTCAGATCCACTTATAAATTTAAAAGATGTGCTGAAACCGTCTTACTTATCTCATCTTATATTCAAAAGGAGGAATTATCTAAATCCCAGTTAACCATGGAAGGTAATAAATAATACTTAAGCTTTCCGTCCTGCTTTGTGGATGTGGTCAGTTGAAAACCAACTGTCGCAACTTCAGATTTCATAAAACCTACCACTCGCATAATAAAGTTCTTCGTAAATAGTATTGTGAGGGGCAAAAAAAAGTGTAGCACTCTTAAATTTGATAACTTCATAAATCGGATCGATAGGCTTAAACAAAGACTGTTTTATGTCAATTTTCCAAGCACGGTTGCCCTAGTTAGGCTTGGCGATAGCCAAGCCGATATTTACAACGAAATAAATAAACGTTTTTACAATGGCAATACTTACGGGATTGCGGAGTCGAACAGCTACGTCAAAATACGCCTAATCTTTTTTTTTTTTCATTAGGGCCTATGTCATCTTTGGGGATGCTGGTGCTGGATGATTTTTAAGGAGCCTTTAATAAACCTTACCCATGAACCCGGGCACCCCTGATAAGTCACCAAACGTAGTGAACTTCTTGGGGTGACCTATGGCAGAGGTGTTGGTTATCCAATAAATGGTTCCCAGGGCGGCGGTACTCATTCCCGCCTCCCAAATTGACAATGTCAAATTGAAATATGTACTCACTTTAATGTACTTTGGCAGTACGCATATACTATGCGTGTACAGTAACAAGCATGTACGCTAAAAATGTAACTAATAATCTAAATGAACTTTAATTTAATGAAAACAAATAACTTTGTGTACATTACTTATAAGTGGTTAATTTAATTTAAAATGACGCCACAAAGTGAATTTGCAAAAATTGGAGAATTATGAACTTTAGCCATAAATCATGATATTTGCACAACTTTCTGAATTCTGTTTCTCCAATGATAAATTACCCGCGTGTGACATCTTTCAAATCGACTGTCAGTTTGCCTACGTTCATTAAGTCAATTATTATTTTACATATTGAAGGTTAACCGAAGCTCCAAACGTCGCGAACAAATAACTACAGATAGCGGATTTGGACAATACCCTGGATATTACTTCAAATAAGAAAAAGAAGGTGACAGTCATATTATATGGGCACGGAATTCGGATTCTATTAAAAAATCATATATTTTACAATTTATAAAATTTTGTTTTGCGAGACATAATGGAATTTACCATGGAAATTTCGTAGTAGGTACATTTATTCTTAAATATACAAGAATAAAATGTTTCACATTTGAAGTTTATATTCGAAGTCGAGTTGTGTGAAGTAACTTCAAGGCTGTGGAAATGTTGAATCTCGAAGATCTTCGATAATACACGAATGTACCTACACAGACACTACACACATCACATACACGTTGAGATGGAATCGAGAGATATTTTCCTCGACATGTTCAGATATCGATGAATTTTAGATAACGTTTACTTGATTTATTGACGTCATTTAAATTGTGCTTTTGTAGGATGAATCTTGGTATCTTCTAAATATTTCATATAAAATATACCTACGTATTTTCAGCATTTTCCTGAAATAAAATGGGAAAAATCACACTAATTTAGTCACACATAAATAAAGTCGAGTTCTTTTGAATATTTAACGGTCCAGTATCCCCAAATCCTCCTGTATAAAAAAAGTTAATCATGTAATACAAAAAAATAATATTTATATCGTTCGCATTGTGAGAACTAGCTTTTTATGATATTTATAAAGCGACAAAAAATATTTAAGATCGAATTTTTATTCTTTTTTTTTCATGCGAGTTTTCACATCAGAATGAGTTAAAAAAACTTTTTTTATAAGTTAAGCTATTTTAGAGAGTGGGAATCACACTTGAAGTGAAAAGTGAAAATAAAACTCCTCTTAGTCGAAAAGGTCAAAATTATTTCGCTTTGATACATTATAATCTACTTTATTACTTACGAAGTATTTACAAAAGTTATTATATTATAGGCATATTGCTCTGTGAGCTGATATATTAAGTAACATCAAAGTGTTCGAAATCGGTACATAAATAATAACTAAAGCGATTTCATTGGAATATCTATTATATAAATATTTATTATATTATGTATTAAAAGCAGGCAAAACATAATTTATCTTTATTCTTTATTACCTACCTTGATTGCTGTGATTTATATGCTAATAAATTTCTCTTTTCCAATAATTCTTTAACTTCTTCATCTTATTCTTGTTATCCTATCTAACTACGTATAACTTTTTTATTGTAGGAGAATTGTGTGCACAGTTTTAATTAATGAAAATTATCAACCAATACTAATGAATGTATATCCCCAAACTGTAAAATTCACACGCCATAACACAGGGTCATCCCTATCATGGAGGGTGAAATATGACAGTAAACTATATGTACTTTCAATAAATCATGTATTTAAATAAACAAATAAAAATAAATCTTTTTTTATTTATTATTTTTTTTATTAACTTTTGAAGAAATTACCCACTGTTAGCCAAGTTGGTTAAGACATTGCCCCGGTTAGACAAATATCCTGGGTTCGATTTCTTTTTTGTTGCGACCCGTTGCCTTTGTATTTTTCCATATCTTGTTACATATCACGCTTCGTTTAGATTTAATAGAACAGTGCCACTTACATAAGTTGACGAAAAAGGATTACGCATATTTTTATTTTTTATTATTTATTGAGTTAGTTTATGCAACATGAATATAAACTAATATAAACAAGATAGTATTTCATTTTGTAATTTTAAATATTTTTATAATAAACTTTTTTGTATAAATTGTAATTTTAAATATTTTTTTTTAAGGCGGAGACGGTTTACAAGCAGTTCCCGTGAGCACTTAGGCCATAGGCCCTTTTTTTTTTACCTCAATCTTTTAATAACAAACCAGTCCCTTTAATAAAGTTCACCAGGGTTGTCTTTGGATATGTGGCTATGTCTTCTGGTTCTACTGTATGTCTCCCCAGGTATCTGAGCCTAGTTCCCACCAGGGCAGGACATTGGCACCATATGTGAATTGGAGTCTCTTCATCCTCTTCACATTTTCTGCATATATTGGTGTTTTCCACTCCCAATATCTGCATGTGTCTCCAGAGATGGCAGTGTCCCGTTAATAGTCCTACTAGTTCCCTCGGCGAGTTTCTGTCCATATCGAGAAGTTACCTGGTTCGTCTAGGGTCCGGTCCTTTTATGAGAACTTTGGAACTTTATGAACAATAAACATAACATTTCTTTTTATATACATTCATTATTCCTTCATTCTTCAGACTTTCAGGCATTTCATACATCTTTAGTTCTCTCTACATTAGGCAGTTCCGTGATTTGGATTTCTTCATATGTGGCAATCTTATTCTATTTACAGCTCTGGTTTCGTAATAAGTTTATTAAAAACAATTTCATCCTTAAAATATTTTTGCATTCGGTTTTTCATGATTTTATGGACAAAAATTAACACATTAAATAACAGTATCTTTTTTATTGCAATCTAATTTAGCTGCTCTCTCATTTGATCAACCCTTGCGTATTTGCCTTTTCCCAGTATACATCTAATAGTTCTATTCTGTATAACATCTAGCTTGTTCAAATTTCCTTCATTGGCCAAATACAACAACCTAGAGCAATAATCTAAATATGGAGGAACTATAGTTTTACATTCAGTTTTTTTCTTAGTCTTCTAAGAAAATTGACCTGTTTTGATAACTTCTTTAGCAGATATTCAAAATTTGCTGTGAACGTTAGTTTTGAATCCAGTATTACACCCTAGTATTTGATCGCATTTTGTCGTATCATTGTATCACATCGCATCACGTTTTCAATTTTTTCATTATTTATTGTTAAATTTTATTCTGTGTTATTCATTTTATTGCCCATTTCCATATATTTTGTTTTGTTTACTTTCAGTTTTAACTTGTTCAGTTTAAGTCATTTTGATATATTTTGTATGTCTTCACTTAATTTGTTAATTGCAAATTATTATTATTTTTTGTTATTATATGACATAACGCTAGTGGGTGTGGTTGTCAGATTAAAATATAAAGATATGGCATACTAAAATATATGTTAGTTCATATTTAGTCCACCCCCAGCTTATACGTGTAGTTCTCTACTATCTTCTTCTTCAGTGATTAGGTAAGATTGGATTAATAATTTTTGTGCGTAAGTACCAACAGACTTCAAACGTCAGAAGTATTCTAAATTCATAATAATATTGACAAGCAATTTAAAAAATAAATATTTTTCATGAGTTAAAGTGACTTATTGTATTCAACCGTATTCAACGGATTTTCAAGTCTCGAAAGCATTCGTAATATTACATGAATTAGCAACTAAAGGTTTGTGATTTGTTTGTCAAATATAATTAATTGAAGTAAAGGATATATATAGCAAATAAAAGTAACGATTAACAATGTGAATTTCGCGGTGTTTAAATATTCCTTTGTTATAATGAAAACGTGCAACTCGGTATCTTGCAGAAGGAAAAAGGTTTGGTCACCACAAATCAAATATTTAAATTTTTTAAACACCAGCTGGCGAATTGTTTGTTGTACTCGGTAACATTATAAAAATCAGTTTTGACCTATAGTTTATACCAGTATCTAAAAAATTATGGTAAATATTGGATATAGATGGAAACGGTTATTAAGTACTTTAAAAAAAAAAATCATTGATAGTTTCATACTCCGCCTACTGGTTAATACGGAATATTTTTTATTCAAACAGTTACATTTTGCTTTGTTATTACGAAAATTGAGTATTTATGTCGGGGGAGACGAAAAAACATGCATTTTATATTTCAATTTTATAAGATTATTTCACTTACGCGAAGTATTTGACAGCCACGTTTGGCCAAGTGAAACGGGACTTATACAACTTCAATTACTACAATATACAACTATTTACGTGCACAAAATAGGTTACTAGGTTCTTAGGCTGGGTAACCTAAGTAATTCGTGCGTATTTAGATTGAAAAAAATCGCAAATATCAAATCCAAAGAAATGGCGGCAAAGGAAATGTTCCGCTCCGTATTATCCGTGCGTATCCGTGTATCGAAATTCGAATTCCGTATTATCCGGGAAGCGGAGTAGTAAACATTTACCAACAAATTTTTGTTTCATTAAAACAACTATTTGCATTGGGGGCAGTGGAAAATATTTTATTTTAAATTTCAATTAAATTTTAATTAATTTCCTACGTAAAATTAAAATTTGCTTTCGTTCTGTGAAACGTGACCATAACGTGACCGACATTTTCAATTTTATGTTGGTATTCTTGATACTATATGAAAAACAACGAGCGGCTAGATTTTTTTTTCAAAACTGGACTGATTAAGATTTTTTTCACAATTGGACTGATTAAGATTTTTTCACCAACTGTATTAACTATATTGAACAAAATATTCCATTTGGTTTATCTTTTTTAAAAAAACATTTTTTAATACAAAAAAAATTAGCATAATACTGAACGTTTGGTGATGGCGTTCAAACTATGCATATATTATGTAAGGATTTTTGGAGAGTCCTAACTCCTATAATAAATAGCTTTTGTAAACAAGCAAAACGTGCCTGTGGTTAATATCAATATTATAGTAAAAAAATACTTGCACTAGTATCAAAATCCAGAGAGAAAATCTGGGTATACTTTTGTATGAACAAAATGCCGCCCGCGTTTCTGTTCATGAATAATTAATGAAGTTGCCAATTATTAGCTTGATTGTTGAATACTTTGTTTTGTTACAGACGGTCTCTGCGGGAGGGCACCATGGGCGCGCGGGCCTGGTCGGTGGTAGGGGGCGCGTGGGACGCGTGGAGCCCGGGGGGCGCCAGGGCTGCCATCGCCTCCACCCTTCTGCTGATGTGGCTCCCTCCCGCGCTACTGGCACCCAACACCTACACATCGCCCAGGGCTGGTCAGTTACCTACCAATTATTACTGTTTATACTAGACCCAGCATTCCTTCGCCTTGCCTCCAGCTACTTGATGCTTAATTTTTTTAAATTTTTTTTTTTATTCTTTAATCTATACATATATTATAATTACATGTTATTTTTTTCAATGCCTGTCTCACTAGGGTAAACCTGTGTCGAGACAGACGTAGAGTTACATAAATTGTATACAAACATTGTTATTTGAATATGAAGGTTAATTACATTATAGGTTCTATACAATAAAAGGCAGTTGATTGGAAGTGTGAATTAATTCTCTAAAGAGTTTGATCTTACAAATCACAGGAGAGGTTATTAAACATATATTACATACATATATTAAAATGATATTACAGTAAAATGAATTGGAAATGGAATAAATTGATAGAAATATAAATGATATTACATACATGTATTAAAATGATATTATTGTAAAATGGAAAAAATGGATAGAAATATATATTAAAATAATAATAATGTTAGGGTCTTCTCCCTCAATCTCCCACTTACAGTTCTTCAAGACACAACTGCTGAACCGGGTTAAGGGTGCCGAAGCCGAGTCTCGCATACGGCTAGACTGAACGCCATTCCCATTCTTGCTGGTACTGCCAATCGATTTTTTTTTTTTTTTACATTAGTTCCACACAGGAGGCCTTGAGGAAAATAATTTCCCTCAAGGCCTATGTCATCTTTGGGGATGTTGTGTGGAGGGTATTTTTAAGGAGAGGAAGTTCTGGGAAGGAAAAATGTATGAGGGTTGGGTAGGAATCTGGGGTTCAGTGTGTCTAGAGTAACCACCGCCAAGACCTAGACAAACCTCACACCATGAACCCGGGAACCCCTGCTAAATCACCAAATGTAGCGAACCACTTGGGGTGACCTATTGCAGAGGCGTTGGTTATCCAATAATTGGTTCCCGGGGCGGCGGTACCCATTCCCGCCTTCCAAATTGACTTTTACTTGTATACAGGTATTTGCAGAGTGCGCTGGATGCAACTTCCCAGCGTTTGCCGCCTCGCGTTTTGTTACCCTACTTTGTTTTGATTGTTCTTCACCTATGTCTTGTTAACAATCGTTTGCATTATGCACATTCCATACTACTTCATAATACCTCATGTATTAGTAGACGGGTAAGTGGTGGATAACCTCCTAAAGGCCCAGCATGACAAGAACTTCACCACTATTGGTGGGATATTCACAGGGTTCACATCTGGCCACTGTTCTGCCGGGCACTGTGTGAAGGGTTTGATTGACCACCTTCCCGTTCCCGTCTCACTGCTAACTGTCTCTCGTCGGGACTGTCTGTGGCTTGCCAAAAGCTGCAGATGATGTTCTTGTGTTGTATACTGTCATAGGAACATGTTTGTTTTTGTTTTATCCTTTCTAATGTATGGTCTTCTTCTAATAAATGTTTTATCTCCACCAGCTTCAAGAACAAGAAAAAACTACCTTGGATGAGAACACTTAAAAGTTTTTGGAATATATATATATATATATATATATATATATAAATGTATGTTGTACCATGTAGGGACGGTCGGGGGCTTTTAGAATCATTTAATGGTAGCTTCGTTTTGGCGTGAGAACCGATACAGGGACCCATCTGTCCCTTAAAACGATGCGGGAAAGTGGTGGGTGCCCTCGACTGAAGTCCCAGCATGAACCTGAAAGGCCCTGGGCAGAGCTATTCGAGAACAATTTACTCTCACCCTAAATTTAGCCACTGTGTCATTTTTACAAAATCATACTAATGCTCTGTCCGAGACGTATTCCTTCATGACGTATTCGTTATTCCTTTCGCCTTCCTTCTATCTTTTTTGATTTCACACAAGACGCGTGAGAAGGAAGAGGACGATCGTTGATGACATATCGACAGCGACATGTTACAGCCAAAGATGGAACCTTGTTATTCCAAAGGGTCGATATGCACGATATTACTCCTCCTTTATGTTTTTTTTTTTTTTTTACATTAGGTCCACACAGTAGGCCCTGAGGAAAATAATTTCCCTCAGGGCCTATGTCATCTTTGGGGATGCTGTGTGGATGGTTTTTTTAAGGAAAGAAAGGAGAGGAAGTTCTGGGAAGAAAAATGGTATGAGGGTTGGGTAGGAATCTGAAGTTCAGTGTGTCTAGATCATCCGCCGCCAAGACCAAGATAAACCTTACCCCATGAACCCGGGCACCCCTGCTAAGTCACCAAACGCAGAGAACCACTTGGGGTGACCTATGGCAGAGGTGTTGGTTATCCAGTACATGGTTCCCGGGGCGGCGTTACCCATACCCGCCTCCCAATATGAATAAAAACTTTAGTCTTTTTATCTATATACTTAATAAATTAAACTTACAATTTACAAACAACACTGAATCGATCACATTCCACTACTTCATTTCCTTTCAAACATAACCAGTAATATTTGATCAAATTATAATATTTGACTTACTTACAATTCTGAATAACGGCTTACCAATTTCATAAAAATCCACATACCGCTAAGATCACCCGATAAACCGATTTAATCCGAAAACCCGAATTAACCTTTTTAAAAAAATCCCCAATTTCCCGTATCTGCGCAATATAATAATTCATAATTTCGACTTTCTTAATAATAACCTTCCGACATTTCGAACCGAAGTAATGCGTACATTCACTAATTAGTGAGTATAAATATAATTTATCGAGACCATCTCATATTCTTATTCTACATTCCTATATCTATTTCTTTACCTTCTTATTAGATCTAACGCGAAAGAAAAACTCCTATCTCTAACCAACATTATCATAGAAAACTTTTTAGACTTAACCTTGTTGTATTATAAAAAAAACCGTTTCTTTCTTAGAAATAAACAAAATACGGTTGAGGGGTAATAATCTCGACTTATGTTATTATTTCATTCAACCCACTTTAATAAGGTAAAATTGAAGGATAACAATATTGGAAATAATACTATTCGGTCTGATATTAGATCATTTTTAATGCAAAAAATGAGATTAAGTTCTCCGTATTACTGAGAAAAACCCATATCATCTTTTTCGCTTTGGCGATCATGAAATCCTTGGAAAGTTTAATGACATTTCAAGTAGAGTTGGGAATTGAAGATACCAATACCCATATCGAAAAACCATTAAAGTTTATGTCAGAACAATCTCACGACTTATGATTCCGATAATATACAAACCAAACTTTAAGTTTTGGTTTCTTCCGAACTTTCCCGACTTCAAGTAACATCGATACGATGAAGTACATTCGTACTTAAATACTTACTTTAAACACTAGACATTACATTTTGTCAAATAAAGCATATTTTTTAAATAATGATATGATTTTTAATATTCAGTTTTTTTATCGTTTTTTTATAGGAAGGTTGCATTTTAATATTGCGTAAATACAATCCGATAAATATGTATTGATAATTAAAATTTATCGTAGGTATCCAATAAAAAATGTACGTGAATTAGAAAATAAACTGTTTTATTTTCTGTACAACAATGAACAGTACTTACCCGGAGAACTCTTCAATGGAAAAATCAAAATATATCTACCACACTTTCGTGAATAAAATGATTAAGTTTAATCTTTTGGTCTAATATTTTTCTTAACGTATTTCCAAATCATTCAAAGTTAATCCACAGTTTTTATTTTTGTTTTCGCTAGCCAGGTTATAGACAAAGCGAAGAAATAAATGACACAATAGTCATTATTTTCAAATAATGCCTAAAATAAGCAGCACGGTAAAAAAAATGTTGATGTTTTTCTTATTAAGTTTTTTACCGTAAAAATCCTTATTTTGTAGTTAGGTAGGCAATAATGAATTTTGTATCATCGACATCACTGTGTGAATTGGCATTTAAATATACACGGTATCCGGAAACTCGTACTTCAAGCAAGAAACTGGCGAGTCTATATCACATAGCGAACAAAAGAAAACTTTTTTTTTTGATTTTAGCATTTTGGAAAATTTAAAAAAAAAAATCGGCAACTAGAGGGTTTAAAACACTTTTAAGCAGGGTCGATGCTTATACACACTTTAAAATACATTAATAAGCTTATATATTAACCCCGTAACAAGCATTTTGACCATTCGACATTCAGATTTGACCTAAAAAATTCCAACTTTGGTCTCGATTTATTCGAAAACGAAAGCTCAAATCAAAATAAGTTGTACCACAAAATCGACTCTAAATGTAATGTAGATTCTCCAGTTTCCTGCTTGTACTACGAGTTTCCGGACACCGTGTATATGTTTGGCTTTTGATTTTTAGGTTTCTATTTTTTTATGCGATATGATGAGGATGTATTATAAAAATAGTTAATTTATTCTACGATCTAAGAATTTGATCACCTACCAAAAAAAATATTTTAACAGTATCCCATAAAATTTTTAAATTAAATCTTTTAGTATTGATTTTATTTAAAGCTTTTTTTGTTTTTATTAATGATGAAGATACCAAAGATTTTTTTTATATAGATTTTATATCCAGTTTATAGTACTCTATATTATCATGTCAAAACTCAAATGTACTCAAAACTGTTCAAAGAAGCGAAACTAGCAGTCCACAATGGAGTGCTGGTACCTACCCTAATGTATGGCAGTGACTCATGGAACTGGCAGAGGAAGGATGAAAGTAGACTGGCTGCTTTAGAGATGAGATCCCTGAGGCGTATGTGTGGTAAAACCATGTATGATTGTGTGAGAAATGTGGATATCCTCAAAGAATGCAAGGCTGATGTAAGCGTAATGAATAACATTAAGAAAGGGACCCTGAGATGTTTTGGGCAAGTTGAACGAATGCACGAAGAATGGAGTGTAAGGAGAATGTATAAAGCAAATGAGAACGGTAGAAGAAGTTGTGGACGCCAGAGGAAGACATAGCACGATCAAGTGAACCAGATACTTGAGTCGGGCCACGTCAAGAGTCGGAATAATAGAAGAGCATGTATGAGAATATGTATGAATGTGAATTAAACAAGAAGTATATGCCAAGACCAAGTTGTTTGGCGGTCTGTCCTCTCTGCCTACCCCTTTGGTAACGGCGTGATGGTTAGTTAGTGAGTTATATTATCATGATTTGGATTTCATCAGTTTGTTAATGCTTTCGAAGGAATAAACGCTATTTCGCAAATCTTATTTCTCATCCAAAAATTACGGAGTAAAAATATCACATCTATCCACTATTCTGTCAGTAAGTTCTGTCGATACACATTTTGACAGCGCATTTGAGCACAACTCAAACGTTCGGGTAGCACTCCTATCACTTCCGTGGCTAACAATCATACCGTGTATCTGAAATAGCGCACAACCCAAAGGCATTGAGTGACCGATTGGTATTGTCGTGAAAAACTTACCGTGAAGCTAAACGGTGACATTTACTACACAGATAAAATACCTAGAGAAGTGTCCTCAACAGGTCTAATAAATCCAACAGGTCACCGAACAATGACCAAAACTTGCGTCAGAACCGCGGAGAAAATAAAAGTTAAGTTTTAATCAATTGTAGCATAGTAAGTTAATGGTTTCGTATGTATAACACACAAAACCCGTCATGCTTAAGAAATGTAAAACAGCACAGACACCGGCTTACATATCGTCGCAAGAAAGCAATAACAGCCAAAAACCAAAATGTTCACCAGAGCCAAAAAACTTTTCAGATATTAGAAAAAAAATCATAATTTGAAACCGGTGGTTACTGAAATGCCATTTTTAAAAAGCTTAGCTGGAAAAATATGATCTATCAAATGGCGATATTTAAATCTTTTATAAGTGATGAAGGACAATGTTTTTGGCGCTTACAGCAGTTGACATTTTTTTTTGTGTCCTCCAAAAATGTTGTAAACACCGCTGTTACATGTATGAATACTGAAAATCAACTTATTTTTCAGCTGCATAAATTGATGTAAGTATATCAATATTAAAATTTTGAATAGCTGTAAATAATGTATGTCGTTATTTTTTTGGGCTAAATTCATTTGGTTTACAACACCGTAATGTATAAATAACGATAACGCGCGACATTTATAATTGTAGTAAACACAGTAACTTATCCTAATAAGTGCTGATAAGTTGTAGTAAACGACAAGTGTTATTAGAAAGCAAATAAATTAAATGTTGTAACCGCCGCTTAAAATGTAGTAACACTTAAAAGCAATATTTGAAAATGCTGTAAGCCGAACGTGTAATGTTTCCGTGTAAGTGATATTTTCGTTTCTTTTCAAAATTGTATTTTGTCGTAAAACGTAAAAAAACACGTAATTTTGAGGTTAAAAAACGTATTATTAACAAAACGGCTGGTTTTTTCCAACGTCGTACAGTTCTTATCGTTGTAGAGTCACGATCGACGCAGAAAAAAAGCTCTTCAAAATGGTGTAACAATAGCTTTTTCATGGGTAGTGGCGGTTACAACAGTATTGCTTTCCTGCGACGTTATTGTTTGCAAATATGAATATTCCTTCAAATGCATACATTTTTTTAAGCCAGCGACCCGGTGCTTTCTGCAAACATACGGTAACCCATTTATGTAATCTCGTTTCGGTTTATTTTCATATTATGATATCCGTTTGAAGTTGAAAATATTTCAAATTTAAAAAAAATAATTTTCTCAAATACAACACAATACTTTAAAAACACTTTGCCTTTTTTCTTTTTGGAGAGAAATATACCTGTACCACTAAGTTATCACTAGGTATTTACTATAACTACACATCTATCGACCTTTTAACATCCTTCAAACTTTTGCACTACGTCAGATACTACTTTCGCAGTGGTCAGTACCATATTGTGTTGAAACGAGATGAAATTTAATCCTTTGATTCTGGAAGAATTCTTGGTAAACCTCTCTCTCTTAACTGATGCGTTATCGCAGAACCAGAAACGATTATGTTCAGCAATAAAAACAACCCAAATGATAACTTCTCCAAGAACAACTTAACTGTAAAGTTGAAGAATTATTAAAGCAAAATAGTTATAATTTTCTAGAATCGTATTAAAACTTGGCCTTTTCGTCGGTAGTCTTCCCGCTCTTTCCTCAAACCGGAAACCATTTTTCAGCACGTCTCGACCTCTGCTTCCCCCGATTCAACTTGGGAAGAATATCCCGTTCCTAAGTTCCTTATTTGCTTTAAGAACTTTACAGTGCCAACAAACTATTCTTTGAAATGCAGTTGTTGTTTTGTTCATTGCGGGTTTGTTACCTATTGGGAAGTTCGCCTCATACAAATACCTACGGCGAAGCACAAATAAAAACGATAATTTAATTAATCTTCATAGAAAATTTAAGGAAGGGTTGTTTAAAAAAAAATAACAATTCATCAACTATTTGAAGTTAATTTTCACGTTCCGTGTAAGTTCTAATCAAGTTCTGTTATTATATCATTATAGGCCCCTTTCTTCATTAAACTGAAATGATCACAGAACTTGAAAATTAACTTAAAATATTTTAATTCTTAAAATTTTTGAAACAACCCGTCCATACTCATGAATATTATGGTATTTTCACAATTAGGGATACTGAAAAAAAGTGGAATAATTAACGATATTTTTCTGGTTTGATTGTCGTACTAAAAATTTTTTACTGTGATCGTATTTTCACTAATATTTTTTTTAACCCAACTGGCTATTAAAACAGCTATCACCGGGAACTGGAAGTGTTTTTATAATCGTTTGTTCCAAGTCCGACTGTAGTCCAGGCCTGGGCGCGTGACGGCCAAATTATGAAGTCAATGCTGTTGCTACGCAAACTTCACTGTTAAGAATAGCTTAATTAATTTTATTAAAATTAATATGCTTGCGATAAAATAACAAAAAATCAGCAGTAACAACGAGTATCAACAACAATCGCCGAAATTTGCAAACTAGTGATGCCCCGTGACACCGATTTGATCATGTGAAACTTCATAATCCATAGTGTACCCTGTAGGTAATCATAGAAAAAAGAAGAAAACTGAAAGTGACTTCCATGCAAATTTAAAATGGAAACAAATGTTCTTTTAGCCTAATGGCCTGACGTTCCGTCTCACTTACACTCGCCTGACATTGCAGATCTTCATCCCATTTGAGTTTCGTAAACATAGTTTTGTGTTGAAAACTTAAGCTTCGAATAAGAAAATATTTGGATCATGAAACAAGCCCATAAGTTACTTCTTGTGGGCGTGTCATTGGCCAATCTGACGTCACAAATGCTCTCCGCACGAACATGTACGAACCTAATATTATTTTGGCGGTAGATCAAACATTTCCTAATTTAAAATCGTTATGTATAGAAAGTTAAGATGTCAACATATATAAATGTTTTCAACGATGTTGCTGTTTATTGGGGTAAGTAAATTATGAAACATTTGTAAAAGTGTCCTACTAAATACGGCAAATAAATATTCGACTCTCAAAACAAGCTAACCTTTCTTTGCTGTATTTGGACTTCGCAAGTTTGTTCAAACCGTGGCGAGCAATTCGCGCTCCCATGTAAAAAGATCTATTCATTCAAAAGCAGATTTTTACTTTTAAGAACTAAATGGTGATATTATAATGCGAGATGCCTATATACTGTCAGATTGATTTATTGATGAATCACATAACATAACAGTCAACTTACTCCTCTGCGTCCCGCTACAGTTGATTTTTGCCCCTGTCCTATATGTTCTCGTCTAGTAATATTCATATGTCTATAATGTTATCCCATTTTTATCGATCCGTGAAACACCGAATTATGCAGATAATTTAGAAGAAATAAATGGTTATGTTTGTTTCAGACGAAGTAGGGCGAGAAGGCGACTGGCAGCAGCTGTGGTACAACGGGTTCGAGGAGTACCAACGTCTGGAGCCCGCCCTCGACAACAACACGGTGACCAACGTAACGGCCCAGTTGGGAGCCACCGCCTTCCTGCACTGCCCCGTCAGGCACAAGGCGGACCGGGGGGTGAGTCGATCATTGCACTAAACTTCACAACATTTCTTCACAACTTTATTAAACCGTTACAGGAGACCAAATTTGTCCCACTTGACAGAGGTCTCATAAATCATTGTACCTCCTTTACTGTCATGGTGAGAAATATTATATAAACTTCAGAAAGAGAAAACTCCACGCTTTATATTCAAATCTAGAATTTAAGTGTACTTTTTTTGAATGTGAAGTTTTTGGCAGCAATTTGAGAAAAGTGTACCTATAAAATGTTGAGAATTAAACTTTCAATAATTAATTGTTTTGAGGAGTTTATTTCTGATTTCCTTGATGTGATGTGTCCATCTAAGGTTATGGTCAATTACGATTTCTAGATTTTTTTTTTACATTGGATATATTTAAAGCAAAAATAACAGTAGATAATAATATTACAAAATAAGAGAATATATTTAAAATGAGTACACGCGTTATTACGTTGTGTAAGGTCGATATTTTTTCCTAGATAGGCAGATTGCCTGTTCTAAGGAACCAAATGTTTGTGAAGTGCCAAATACAATTATTATTTTTTAATTTTATTATTAGTATATACTAAGTTTTTATTAACTGCCTTCGCTCACGACGCAACTGAAAAAAAAACAGTTTACAACTAAACTCGCTATCCTCTGTATGTAAATATGATGGTCCGCACACTACACAACTTCTTAAAAGCCCGTTGTCCATGGCAACGCAGGCAGTGACTCGCTACTTGACATGCCAGTTGCATGACATGACAGCTGATTGTTCTTCGTCTATGGTTAAACAGGTTGAGATAATAATTGAAACCGTAAAATTGAGTAGAAAGTTTGGTTGGAAACCAAAGCAACAAGCCAGTTTTAGTTTGGTTTCAGTATCTTCAGTGAGCGGATCGCCTAAATGTAATATTAGATATTTTGTTTGTTATTTTTTTTCGATGTTGGTGCTTAAACATTCGTGTATTTTTGTGGTGTTTGTGTTGTTTTTTGGCTGTCCCGTGCTATTTATACTGTACGTTGTAAATTTTGTTTTTGATATGTTTAGTGTAAATATGTTTGAGTCTAGCCATGTTTTCGCTCGCGTTATTCCTAAATTCGTTATGTTACATACATTATTCCAATCCTTAGATTTAAAGAGTAAAAGTGTGTCATCTGCATAACTATTTCACCGTGTATTTCCATGCTGCAAAGTTCATTTGAAAAAAAAACGGGCCCTAGTATGCTTCCTTGTGTAACTCCATAATATCTAATCGGCACATTAGGGCAGATACAATGTAATCTTAATTATAATATTACACATCTGCTCTGATGATGGACACTGCACTGCAGTTTGGAACGTTGGATAAAGAAAGAAGGAGAGCAACACGGCATAAATCCCCACAAATAAATCATGATAATTCTTTTAGCCGTGAAAATCTTAAATTATAACCAACAATATACTTGATTTCGTGTCGAAAATTATCTTTGTATACCTTGTAGAAACTTACTATTTTTGGTCATCGTCAAAAATCTAGTCAAGCAGGTACTGCCATTTAAATAACCTACACATATTTATTTGGGAGGCGGTTATGCCATTATTACCGCCACCCTGGGAACCATTCATTGAATAACCAACATCTTTTCCGTAGGCCATCATTAGTGGTTCGCTACGTTTGGTGATTTATCAGGGGTGTTCGGGTTCATAAGTAAGGATTTCTATATCTTGGCGGCGGGTGCGCCTGCCCACCCACTGTATGGGGGGTTGGATTTAGAGAGACTAGTTGAAACCTTTTTATCTCTCTGGCAGGACTCTATCGACCCATCGCCTTGCATCGCAGTGGGAGGGATAAATTCAAACATCAGTCACTCCTGGACACACTGACCTCCAGATTCCTGCCCATTTCTCAAACATTTTTCCTTCCTAGATCTTACTCTCCTTCCATTCCTTAAAAAAACCCATCCGCACACCATCCATAAATATGAAATAGGCTATTAGTGAAATTATTTTCCTCAGCGCTTCCCGTTTGGAGCTAATGTAAAAAATACATACTACGGTTTTAGTTAACATTTTTTTTTTTTTTTTTTTCTCCGATTTCAAAATTACTTAAGAGCCATTCATTGTTCACGAAACATCCAATATTTGAAAATAGCATATAAATATGAAAATGTTTTATTATTTCATTTCTTATTCAATGATATATTACATAGATGGGAATAACCTCCAAAAGTTAAAAAGAGAGTTTTTCTTATAAAAAAAAATACGAGTGTGATTTAGACCACACGACTGATGTTAATACTTCTTTAGTAATCTAATCTAATTTTCTTTCTGGCATCGAATAAAACCATTCCAATCATAACTGTATAAGAATCTATATTAAGGATTCGTTTGGATTGTTACCAATCATCGTGACAAATCAGTCGTTTCAATGCACTGAGTTCGCACACTCTAAATGAAAATTTGATTAATTTTATTTTGGGAATTACGCTTAGAATGCGATTGTTATTTAATTCTTACAAAGTTTAAAATAATACATTTTATGCGGATTCTAGTTAGAGAGCGACGTATATTCACATTTGCTGCAGGAAATTCAAAAAATTCCAATAAAAAAGTGCTAGTTATTAGTTAGATTTTAACGTTTAGAATGTGAGAAACAACAACACAACTATTGTCAGCATAAATGCCAGCACGTCATTACCATGGATTTGAGCACTGTTATTACGATTGGATTGTGAGGAATGAACCGCAAAATTAATTAAAATTTATTATCCTTCGCCTATCGTTCGCCGTATCGTTAATTTCCGTAACGCATTCACCAGTTTACCCCTCAAGTCAAGCGTACGTAAAAAAGTATTTACTTCAAAAATTAGTTTTCTTTTTAATTTGCGACCACTGGAAGAAATATTAAACAAGCCGATTAATTAAGTACAATTATGCTCAGACAATATAAATTTAAAATTGAAACTTGAAATGTCAGAAAGGGCTTATTACTCGGACGGAGAATAATACTCTCAAGTTTTATTTTTTTAACCGCTGAATTTACTTCAAAGCATTTCGTTGAATAAATTCCTTCTAAAATAAACGTAAAAAACAATTCCCAATTTTATAAAACTCACGACATGCTTTAAAAGTAGGTCTTTGTATTGCATGTCTACATAAAATTATTGTGACATTCTATCAAATAAAAGGGCTCCTTTCAAATAATTTCTATTTCGATACAACGATTTAAATATTAATTGTTATGGATTATTGATTCAACGCCTTTAGCTTTTAATTAACACTAAAACTTAATTTTGCTGGTTTGGACTTAATCTAGATTAGACTTTTCTATTGCTTAGTGAATTTGCACAAGAGATCGTTAACTTCTAATAAACTAAGGACCACAAAAAGGTTAAGTTAGCCCTTTAGAATGTTTTGCTTTTAAAACCACCTTTTACCTATTCCGTGGAACGTTAATTGAGTTAAATCTAATTGAGTTCTAAAAATTGTACATTAACAATAATAATAATTGGATATTTGGTACAGCGCGGTTATAGTGAGAAATCACATCAAGGGCGCTGTACAATTTACAATGAATTCTAAGGCTTTATCCACTCGAACGCTTTTTGCCACAATATGGCAGTATTTCCAAAACCACGGGTTGCTTTGCTGCCAAAATATGGCAAATATTCTGTAGATTCTTTAAAAAGTTTTAATGTTAACGATTTATAATTTTTTTTATAAGTTCCACCCACGCTTTCCGTGTTCGATTCCTCGGCTGGCTAGCCCTCCATCACAGAATAAGCAACATCTTCCGCTTAGTGTGGTGGTATTAGGAGACTTTCAAATGTTGTTGGGTTATTCGTAACCCGGGAATATTTGTCTTTCTTTTTAATTAAAAAACAATATATAATATATTATAATAATATTAATGAGCATTTTATTCTGGACTTCTGTTAGGTATATAAATATTTGACATGTTTTGTTTGTTATAATATATCTCGAATCTCAGATTGCCTCTTGGCATAGGCCTCCTCTAACATTTTCACGTTTGTCACGCGCTACTCTTCTCCATTGATGTCCAGCCGTGAGTTTTGGTTCTTCGTCCTATTTTATATATTGACGTCCTCTATATAGAACTATCAGTTTGTACGTTTCCATATTCAAAATTAGAGGTATGATTTTTTTAGCAATCCGAGATAAATTTTCTCTTGCAATCCGAGAAAAAAGTTTTAAATTGCTCTATCGAATAGATATAAAAATCTTAGGTTCTATGTAAATTTATTATTTACCAATAGATACAGAAACCTATTTTAAATAATAAATATAATAGACTGAATATTTGTACTTGCCATTTGAAAACACAAATGCTGTAACTCCTTCGATGCAACTGGATGGAGTAACATTAGCTAACTGTGACACATTTAAGTATCTCGGCTCACTCATCCACAAAGATGGAGGATGTGCAGCAGATGTTAACCACAGAATAGGTGTGGGATGGAGTAAATTTAGATCCGTAACAGGAATCCTGTGTGACACAAAAATGCCTATAAAACTAAAAGGAAAGGTATACCAGACTATTGTTAGACCCGCGATAATGTATGGCTCCGAATGCTGGACCATGTACAACTCCTACACCAGGCAACTTGAATCAGCAGAAATGCGAATGCTTAGATGGTCAGCAGGAGTGTCACTAAAAGATAAAATTAAAAGTTCACGCATTCGTGGTAGCCTGGGTGTCACAGACATAAACAATAAGCTAGAGGAACGACAGTTGAGATGGTATGGTCACATAAAACGGAGACCACCAGACCACACAGTGAAGCAGGCAATGTCTATGGAGCTTCATCGACAGTCATCCAGAGGAAGACCAAAGAACTCCTGGATGACTCAATGCTCAAAAATTCTAAGTAGAAACGGCCTGGAAGAGAGCGATACCCAGAACCGAAGAAGCTACAACCTGAGAACGAGGAGAGCCGACCCCAACAGCCTACCTAGGCAATGAGTTGGGACAGTGCAAGGAAGAAGAAGACAGAAACCTATTTTACACTTCTACCTACCAGAAATACATATTTTACATTCCTAGCTACCCGACATAATGTAATAATCTAAATTATTTTATCAAACGTTTTTGTGTAAACATATTATTCCCGTTATCAATTAATATTGACCAACAAAATATTATGTAGACTAAAAATATATATTATAGTGTTAAAATTGTAATTTTCCACTACGTGATCATGCGCCTATTGATGCCATATAGTAATTTTAGAATTTTCGTGGTTTGTTTTTGGCCGTGAAAATCTAAAAACGTATCTAATTTTAGAATATTTACAAAAAAATACATTGTTAGTTTTTTTCAAAACACAGCAATCGATCAACCGTTTCGTAGAAATGGACTTGTTTGTTCATAAAGTAATAATTTGGTATGTTGTGTTTTATTTTATTAAAATATGCAACTCGTGATAAAAATAAAGGTAGCTACATATTTTAACCTAACTAACAAAATAGTTTAAAATCTTACAAAATGGGCCGGCTCACTGAGTGGTGACAGAGTGGTAGATACTCTCAGTATCATCTCCATAGTGAAAGATCATCATTCAAAATTGAAACGTTTATTAAAATGGCATTAACCGTGGCTAGTGAACAGATATGAATAACCAGCTACTTCCGAGACTTTCTCTATCCCATCACCTTCCCCTCCACGTATACCCCATGGACTCACAATATATTATAATAAAAGGGATACTATTGTCTCTCTGTCTCCTTGAACAGTTCTGCAAAAGCCGTGAACATTTTTAACAATCTTCACGAAAGGGCGAGTTACTGGGTTTGCAGTTCCAATAAAATCAGGGTGGTGGGACTGAGTGGAAGCATCACTCCAGAAATGTCCTCATCATTGAATCCCATTTGACTTCAGGATCGATCATCGAAGAAGACTGGAGAATATATTGGCCCCCACAATTCTCGATCCGATGGACCAATAATGGTAGATTCAGACTGGGTCGACGTACGTGCGCATCGCTACGCCTAACAATATCTGGACTGCTTAGCAACCATACATTTTCTATGAAAATTGTGGTTGCAGAATCACACTTATCACACGTCACGATGCGTGTGGCCAGTGTGATTCTATACAACAGGGTCGACGTACACGATACACGCAATAGCACGCTCCTAGATCGAGCCTACGCATGGCGTGCAGGGATTGAATGCCAAAAAAAAAATTCCCTAGATTTCGAGGCGAAATTTCTCTGAGATAAGATTTCCGGGGTACCACTTTGGAAAATCAAAACCTGTGTCGGGGGGAGGGGGGGGGGAAGAGGGGGGGAATGGTGTACTTTGAAAGTATATTGAATAAAAGGTACTCCTTTTATTTACATAATAAACATGTTGTATATGTTATTACATAAACATGTTGTATATGTTTTTAAATTATTCGCAAGTGCGTAGTCCCCATTTTTATTATCTTTCTTACATAGCAATTCAATTCTGCTGGTGGCAATTCTTGATTCTCAAAGGCAACAATGGCAACTAATCTGACAGATCTGTAACAACGTCAAATGTATACACACAATAATGAGATCATAATTATACAAAAGTCCCATTTCTGGCAGTATTTCTCTGAAATTTTCTCCGAAGAAAATTTCTTCTAATACACGTAGATAAAAACGCACCTAACTTGAAACCTAAATTAAATTTATTTTTTCGAGAAGTCCACATGTACCTTTTTAGATATCTCATATCATTTTGAGTTGTCAGTGTTAAAAACAACATTGCCTGATTTATGAAAGTACATCGATAATATATAAGATTCACGGAAATTCCAGATAAAAAATTGCGACTAGCATTACTAGTCATTTTGTCATATGTAAAAAAAATTGGCCAGAGTTAGAAATTAGATTTTGTGCTGATTTCCCTTTTCCCTAAAATTTTCTTTTCTTCCCTAGATTTTTTTAAATTTTTTTATAAATATATATTTTTTATAGACATATTTTCATGGACATACCATCCCTGATGGCGTGTGACAACGTGACAAATGGTCTGAAGTTATTGCCCGTGTTACCATTTTCGAAAATAGAGAGCTCCGAAATAGGTATTGATTTTTTTTTTAGTTGAAACCTAGTTTTTAATCGTGAATTATGTATGTAATAATATGTTTCCTGTTAATGTTTCAAATAAAATAAAATAGAAATAAATCAACAAAAGATAATTTCAATAGAATCTCGTTTTATTTTGTGGGAAGATTTATTATAAAGGAACTTGTGGGGAAATAGAACGTAATTATTTTAGAACATTAGCATTGACAACCCATGTCAGTCTATTTGACATTTATTTTTTAGGTTATGTTAATATGATTCACTTCCCAGCGGACGTTAAATTCGTAGCATTGCCATGTTTTGTGATTCTAAAGCGAATTTGAGGATGACTTGCCAAGATTGTATCTATATACATAGTATCAATAAGTTTTTCGTCTCCCATTTTAAGTGAGCGGAGGCGAGCGGTAAATGCGGGTAAATTGGTGCCAGGTTCCATTGTCAGAATAATATGTGAAAATAACCATTGATATACCAAACATAACCTAAGATGCATAAATAATACCACTCTTATATGTCAAATCAACTTATTTAAACCGTGACCTTACCCTCTCCACTTGCCACACGCCGATCTGGCCGGCCCAGAGGCCCTAGCATGCTTGCTCTATAACGATCGGTAGGATAACTATCGGTAACTTCTCATCGTTCCCTATGACAACTGTAGATCGAAAACGAATAGGTGACAGTTCACAATGACTAAGTGTCCTTAATATATTCGATATCAATTGTCGTTTGTACGTTTGAGATCTGCAGTTGTCCTAGGGACCGATGAGAAGTTACCGACAATGGGTCGGTAACTTCATATCGAGCGACCGTGCTAGCACACCAGAGGCCCTAGCACGCTTGCTCTATAACGATCGGTAGGATAACTATCGGTAACTTCTCATCGTTCCCTACGACAACTGCAGATCGCAAACGAATAGGTGACAGTTCACAATGACTAAGTGTCCTTAATATATTCGATATCAATTGTCGTTTGTACGTTTGAGATCTGCAATTGTCCTAGGGACCGATGAGAAGTTACCGACAATGGGTCGGTAACTTCATATCGAGCGACCGTGCTAGCACACCAGAGGCCCTAGCACGCTTGCTCTATAACGATCGATAGGATAACTATCGGTAACTTCTCATCGTCCCCTATGACAACTGTAGATCGCAAACGAATAGGTGACAGTTCACAATGACTAAGTGTCCTTAATATATTCGATATCAATTGTCGTTTGTACGTTTGAGATCTGCAGTTGTCCTAGGGAACGATAAGAAGTTACCGACAATGGGTCGGTAACTTCATATCGAGCGACCGTGCTAGCACACCAGATGTCGCGATGGGAACGTGGGTTTGTGAAGTTCGTAGGTCGACATGGTTGCTAAGCAGTCCAGATATTGTTAGGCGTAGCGATGAATTGGTACGTCGACCCAGGATGTTCTTACCTTACGCCACAAAGAAATGATTTTATTATCAATTCTTTAATTATTTACATATTATATATTTAATCTAATTATAGTATATTGTACGATAATATTTATTATTCTCTTGTGATACATAATACTATAGTTTCTATCTTTTCATTTGTTTATTTTTTTATGTTTTATTTTTATTCTCATATATTTATAATTATGTTCTTAATTGAATCTCTGTTTGTACTTATGTACCTATATTGTATGTGGGATTGCACTCTGTAATAAATGCCTACCGTTATTTTTATTACTTAAATCCTGAAACGGGCTTTGGTAGCGTAGCAAACCTCAAAAAACACCTCGGTTTATTTAGTGTACCAAAAACTTGTGTGTATACGCATTTAGCAGAAGGTAGATTTTATAGTTATTAATATTAAAACCTAATCCTCCCCCGTTGATACTTGAACCAATCTTCAGCTACTATTGAAAATACCATATGTCTTTGTACAATTATAATTTAAAATATAATATACAATTAATAAGTCTTGCGTATTAAATTTTAACATAACACCGAACTTATACGTAACAGTAAACAAAGGTAGGTATGTACTCAAAAATTTTCAAAACAGAAATGTTATTTGAGAGGAATCCTCCGATAAAGAAAATACTACATGACTCACACCAGCGACAAAATTATTTTATGGCGCAATCCGTTAAATATGTTAGCCTTTATTCTGAAAATGTAGCATTTCTAACCTGCAGCTAGGTCCTAGGGGTATGAGTTATGCGGGTTGGTTTTCTTTGATACGTTTCAATTGATTACATGTGAAATATTTTATTTATTTTACGTAATAAACTTAAAGAAATAGAATAAAAATGGGTGACCTTCTTACGACTAACCTGCAATTTTTGAACATCAACATTGGCGATGATTTATAACTTCAGTATATGTGTACACGGGAGTATGTAAATGGAAATTTAAAAAAAATATATATCACAGCTTCGCTGAAATAACCTCGATATTTTTATAATTATATTTTTCATGGAATAATCCAGTTTTTGTGTAATCGATAATAATTTTTTTTGCTATGATTTAACGAACTCATACAACATTGCACAAACTTCGTTTTTCCTGTCAACGTGTTTTGGCATTTTGATAAACGACTTGGAGGGTTTTGTTGTTTGCAATTATTTTAGTAAACAAGTAATTCTAGCTTTATGTCTTAGTAATTAGAAAATCATATTCATTTCACATTGCACAAACGCTGAGGCTATTATTATAAACCGAACTAATTATGTATTGGAGTCAATTTCATTCAACTGGGGCCTACACGAACACATGTACATTTTGTGCTTTTTGAGTTTTTAAGATTTTTATCTTTGCGTCTTTACGGTTATACCCATCTACCAGTGTTGGTCGGTAACTTTTTCTATAAGAGATGCTGAAGTATATACCTACTATCAAATACAAAAATCTATAAACTAGCCCACGAACAAAATGCAATTACTAATAAAAATAGTACCTATATCAAATTAGATCTATAAATCCTTTATGCTTACATCAATTATTACGGTACCAAAATTAAATTAATTAAATAAGTCTTAGGACCAGTTGTTTCGGAAAATTTCACGTTTGAATTTCCTTCAAATCGTCATTCACCGAAAAATTGGGTTGTTTCAACCTCCGTCAGAAGAAGTTGCAAGGAAAATTTGATGGAAATAATTCAAAAATGAAAAGATTCTTTTTTCATTTCAAATTTGACACGCAATCACGTCTTCCTATATTTCAAATACGAAATGGGTTGTTTCAACTCCAAATAACGTTCGATAAATTTGAAAATTTTATTCAAGTGTTCCCCGCCGAATCACAATTTTGACGCTTGCGCATGCGCCTCCCATTATTTCGCTAACCGTCCGGACTCGGCTGATCACATTCACATCACATTTCTATAGTATTTTCACTTCTGACGGAAGTTGAAACAACCCAATTTTTCGGTGAATGACGATTTGAAGGAAATTCAAATTTGAAGGAAATTCAAATTTGAAGGGAATTCCAAAACAACTGGTCCTATGAAATTTTCGTTGAAATTTCTTCTGACGGAGGTTGAAACGACCCAATTTTTCGGTGAATGTCGATTTGAAGGAAATTCAAACGTGAAATTTTCCGAAACAACTGGTTCTTAGTGTTCGAAAGATATTCTACGCATCAATCGGTTTCAGTTATTCAAGCCAAACTGTCAAAAATGATCGCGCAAATAATCCGCTTCGGCTATGCTATTCTGTACAGTCGTTTTCTGTGCGTTGGATGCTCTTATCGAAAACGTATCCGGCTTCAAGTAAGCTTAGGAATGCAGGACTCAATATCAACATTAAACTTATTCTAGCTTCGTTGATACGAAACGAAGCAGAGAATCCGTTGAACCTGTGTGCATTGGTGTGTTTAGGCGACATTCGAGCATTGAGCATGTTATTATAGGTATAAATATTTCGACTCGCACCGCGCGCCGCGTTTTGTTGTTGTTAGTCTCTGAGATTGAGATGGTGAAGTTAAATTGTGGTATCTATTGCTGTTTACGGCTAGAAAAAGATAAGCTCAAATCTTTTTTTAATTCGGAATAAATAAATAATTATTATTATTACATTTATTATAAGCCTTAAAAGAAGGGAAGCGCAGCATCCACAGTATGTATGAAGGGACCACGACTGCCATCTACTTATATCTTAGGCACGACCAATTACCACTCCTTAGAAATGTAATGTTATTAAAAAAAATCGTACAAATGGAATGGAATAAAGAAATAAATTTTCATTTTGATGGACAGTGTAGTAACGCTGTCCGAAACATTGGCTAAAAAAGGAGGAAGTCCAAAACGGCAAGCACCAAAATATAACTATACCTCTCCTCTGCAAGATAGAAGAGAGCACATCTAGAGATTCTTATGTCATTGGAGGACTCCTTTATTTAATTTATACCAACATTGAGCCGCGAGTCCCTCGTTGGCAATACAATATTTAGAGCAATGGCTGCCTGCTAAATTAATACCTCGCTGTTTTGCCTAAAAATATGTTTTACTTCACCGTATTAATTCGGGTACACGAGTAAAGTGAAATAAATAATAAACCCTTCTCTCTCGCTGTGTTATTATTTTTACCGGCAAAAAACTAATCAAATGTTTTTCGCATTTATTCAGAGGATACGGGAACCTTACAGCCGCCGCTGCCAAATGATTACTGCCAAATTTAATTATGATGTTTGATGCTGATGAGCGCTTGCTTTTTAAAAAAATACTTTAACATATTCTAGGTACTAACATGAAAATTCTCACTCTCTGGTTTCAATCGTGGGATTGGTTTGCAGCAATTTCCTGTATTTTTTCTCTTCCATTCTTCCCTATCTTGTGCGGTTCTTTTGAAGTCTGCATATGATGAGCAGCGCATGTCCACCAGCAGGTCCTCCAGTTACTTTTGGCATGGGCGTCCCCTAGGTCATACCCTCCATAATGGCATGCAAGAGGCCTTCTTGTCGTATTATATGGCCGATCCATCTTGCACGCCTTTCGAACAAGGTTCTGAGCAGGTGCCTTCCTCCTTCGATTCTTTGGAGAACCTCCTCATTTGTAATGTGGTCTCTCCAGAAAATTCGTAATAGTCTTCTCTAGGACCACATCTCAAAAGCCTCTAGTCTCCGAATGAAAAATAGTCTGACAATAATTGTCAAATATGACAAGGAAATTACCAGCTATGTCTGAGAGACACTATTAGGAAGTAAAAGATACTTACTATAAATTACTGAATTCAATACTCCACTGCATCAAGTTAACAATTCAAGCAAAATTCAATTTCAAGCTAACCCTTAAACGCATAATTTTTCCTTGAAAAAAAGAATCCATGTTTGTAAGCTAACTGGTCTATTAATAACAGTTTGTTTTTCTTGAGATTTTTTTCTCTTGACCCACCGCCTTGTATCGCAGACGGAGGGATTCATACGTTTGTCTCTTTTGAACACACTGACCTCTATGTTCCTACCCTCCCTTCAAACCCATTTCCTCCCCAGAACCTTTCTTTCATTTCCTAACAATACCCTCCACAAATGATTAGTGGTAAAAACAATTTTCGTTTTTTTTTAGTATCTTTAAACGTCTTAAAATTTGGGAGTTGGTATGGGTACCGCCTCCCTAGGAACCATTTATCAGATAACCATCACCCCTTCCATAGTTCACCCCACGTGGTTCACAAAATTTTGTGACTTAGCAGGGGTTCACAGGGTGAGGTTTGTCTCGGTGGCGAATACGTTCGCCGGATCGGGAGAGACTGGTGGAGGGAGACTTTTTTACATCTCTCTCGACCCATCGCCTTGCATCGCAGTAAGAGGAATGAATTCATAAATTCCCCAGGATTTTGAGGGAATTTTTCACGAAAACGGTGATACATAAATTAGCCTAATATTATTATTAACTCCCAGATTCCCCACCCACCGCTAATACCTTTTTCATTCCTAGAACGTCCTATCCTTCCTTTCCCGAAAATGACCCCCCACACAGCATTCCTAAAAATGGCATGTAAAAAAATCTCAACCATTCATTCATCGTTTAACATGCGTTGCAATTTACCGAAAATCACTCGGAAAATATAAAGTTTGTAAAACCTATTTTCAATTTCCATAAATAAAATCCATTGTCGATAGCTACGACCCCGACATTTTGTAAATAGTTCAACCCTAAAAGGATGAAATTAAATAAAACTGAATTGTGTTATTTACCCAATACCCGTCCGTTTCTCGTGAAACAAACACGAATGTGTCGATCACGTACCTAAAATGGAAATAAAAAGATTATTTCTACATAGTACGCCATTAGTATATTCCCATGCGCGGCCGAAACAAAACTGTTTTTCAAACAAGTACACAATGAGATGAGTATACTAGGTAGTACGTTGCGAGTTGCGAGTAGGGATGTTATGAACATTCGCATTCGCATATACGAATAATTTGCATTATTTTAAACATTCGCATCGACATTCCCATTCGCAACAATCGATGCGAATGTTTAGCGAATGCGAATGTGTATAGATCATGTCTTTTGTTTTTCGCGCAAGCTCCGACTTTGCAGAATCAGGAGACACTATAAGCTGTGAAATCAAAGCTCAATTGAAGGCATGTCTTAAAGAAAAACGAGCCTCTCTTGATGAAAACCCCTTTGACTGGTGGAAGACTAAATTGAAATACGACAAATTGACAGATCTGGCTCGTAAATATTTGAGCGCTCCACCGGCCAGCGTTCCGAGTGAACAATTGTTCATTTGCAATGCCGGCCTTATATACAGGCCCCTTAGAAATCGCCTCATATGAGAAAAGGCTGCAAAATTGCTTTTTCTGAAATATAATAATATGCCTCTTTTGAACTTCGATTATTAAATTGCTTAATGACGATTATAACTTACTGTATAAGAATTGATTTATTGTTTTTATTTATTTATTAAAACAATGATTAATGTTGACTAAAGTTTTTTTTAATGTGATTGCTTTACATTCGCATTCGCATTCGCGTTCGCGAATGTCTAAAATATCACATTCGTAACATCCCTAGTTGCGAGCCCCGCCACCGGTGTGCAGAAAAAGCTTTGTTAAAACAAATTTCGGCCGTTGTTTGGCAGTTGCAATAAAAATAATTTTCACTTGCGATCGCTTTCACATTTTTTCACAAAATTCTTTATCGATTGACAAGGTGTGCTCAAATAAAAAGGCCGAAAGGGTTACATAATTTTGATAGAGACGCTCATTTGGAAACTGTTCTAGGTTTTCATAATGTTTTTTTCTGCAATTATCGTTGTTTTAATGTATATGTTCGACGGCCGGCGTATTCCAGCGGTAGGGCGTTAGACTCCCATTCCGAAGGCCGCGGGTTCGAATCCGGCGTGCGCAAATAAATTTTATTTAATTGATTTGTATTATTTCACAATTAATTATTTAAAATAATATATAGTATATTTACGTCACGTTCCAGAGTGGAAGACACTCTTAGTATCGCCCTGGTGTAAGACCCCCATTCAGAATTGAAAAGCTGCTTGAAATGGCTTTAGCCATGTTAAGTGACTAGATCTGAATAGCCAGGTACTTCCCCATCTTTCTCTTTCTTCCTCGTCACCTACCCTTCCCCACTTACCTTCAGCCTCATAACACACCCCAATTGGGGATGCCATAGTCTCACTGGCTCCAGACGGGAGTAGTTGTGACTCTTGTGAGGTTAACTATAAAAAAGTAGGAATAGCTTAATAATAAAGTTAAGTGTTAAATTTTTTTGTGAATCTCGATTTCGAAGCAATTTATTCATACTCAGTGAAGTTATGCTTAAGAGGAAAGGCTGTAAAAAAAGGCCTAAAATCCAAAATTAAGATTTGTTTGAAACGGGTTGAAATAGGCCGCGTAGCCGTTCCCCTTAACCCCCAAAATCGAAAGGAAACACTATTTTTTAATCTTTGTTCTCTCTCTATCTCTTTCGCATTTTGATTCTGGCAACATCTATTAAATGGCATATTTTATTACTTATTTGGAAAAAAATTTATAAAAAATCATTTTAGTCAGATTGTTTTGCTGGCAGAGCCAACAACGTTTAATAATTGTATTGTAAAAAAGATACGACTATCGCAGGGCGTTTCTTAATGATTCATAATTTTATCTCACATATTTATCGATTTTTATAAATGGTTTTACCATAATGCCATTTTACAAAAATTAAGCAATTGCGAAGACCTCCTTTTTATCGACAATTATTATTTGATATTTTACACACGGCCTCCGTGGTTGAGGGGCAAGACTCTCAACTAGCAATCCGAAGGTTGCTGGTTCAAACCCGGCGTGTGAAAATAAATTATATTTGATTAATTTAGGTCATTTCGCAAATTAATTAATAAAAAAAATAGTAGATAGTATATTTGGGGCACGTCCCTGATTGAAAGATACTCTCAGTATCACCCTGGTGTAAGACCACCATTCAGAAATGAAACGTTGAAATAGATGTATCCGTGTTTGGTGACTTGATGTGAATATCCTGGTACTTCGTCAACTTTCTCTTCTGCATCTCCTTCTCCTTCCCATTACCTTTAGCCTGCCAACATACCTTAATTGGGGATACCATAATCTTACTGGCTCCTGGCGGTTAGGAACAGTTGGGACTCTTGATCGGTGTTCATATAAAAAAAATCACGCTTATAAAGACAGCAACGTTTAATGGTATTTTGTCAGAAAAATGCGCCTGGTCCATCGAAATGCCTATCTTAAAGTTACATCATTTTACCATTGAACTGTCAATTTTTAAAAATGGCAATATAATATTGCCATTTAAAAAAATAAGCAATTATGAATACCTCCTTTTTATCAACAATCATTTGATGCTTTACGAAAATACAAATAATTTAAATTTTAATCTTTTTGTTATCAGTTGTAGGTTTAATTCTATTGAATGTAACTATAGCTATGTGATTTTCAATTATAATTAAATGAAATATATTAATTCCTTTGTTGAAATTACATTATTTATTTTTATATTAACGCCGACCAGTTTCAGAACAACCGTTCAAATTACGTTTTCAAATTACATGTTTGGTGTTGAAGTGGGGTTGAGGCATGGCTAGGGATTAGCGAAGAGTTGTGGTATTGGAGACGATGATAGAACTTGAACCATTTGCCCTGAGGAAAAATCGGTAGTTTCGAAACCATTCAGCGTTAGAATAAAAAAAATTATGTAGGTTAAACAAAGTAATATTGATTTTTAGTCATAAGAAAAACTCTCTTTTTAACTTTTGAAGGTTATTCCCATCAATGTAATATATCATTGTAGAAGAATACAACAATAATTATCTAAATTAAAACATGAAAATGAACAAGACACAGAAAAATAATAAAAGATAATGGTTGCAACTGGGACCAGTTAAAATTTTTGGTTATTATTGTTTTTTTCTTCTTCAATGATAAAGAAAATTTGATTTTTTTATAAGAAAAACTCTCTTTTTAGTTTTTGTAGGTTATTCCCACTAATGTAATATATCATCGAAGAAGAAGACAACAATAATAATCTAAATTAAAATATCAAAATTAACAAGACACAGAAAAATAAAAAAAAACATAATGTTCGCAACTGGGAGTCAAACCCAGATCTTACGTCTTACAGGGACGGCGCTCTACCAATTCACCTATTGCGATTTATTATAATGCCGCCGTAATAGTCAAAGTCATATTTCAAGTTTCAGAATTACAGTAAACGGTACAATTTGCTTTTACTTACGGTACATTCCAGAAAACAAATAATTTAACTCTAAGTTGTTTTAGTAATTATTTTAGGATGCCATTTATATTATATTTACATATTTCTTCATGCAATAATGAAAAAAATGGTTGAAAATTCGAAACAAATAAGTTTATTATTTACATTTTGAAAATTCGCACTTTAAATAGTAATAAAATCTGAAATATTTAAACCAAACACGAGATGAAACATAAAAAGCCCTACGGGGGAAACTAATTGAGCAATGAAATTATAGCTGTATGA
This sequence comes from Limnephilus auricula, assembly GCA_951813805.1. NCBI lineage: Eukaryota > Metazoa > Arthropoda > Insecta > Trichoptera > Limnephilidae > Limnephilus > Limnephilus auricula. The sequence continues at coordinate 7,493,514 of OX638402.1, read as the reverse complement.
GCTTATTTTGATCTCACGACTTGTATATCAAGTTGTGTATATAAATAAAACTAAAATATTTCATTGAAAAAGAAGATACCAATAATATTAATTAATAAAATGAAAATGAACAAGGCACAGAAAAATAATAAAAGATAACGGTCGCAACTGGGACTCGAACCAAGATCTCTCGTCTTACCGAGACATGCGCTGTATCAATTCAGTCATTGCCACCTATTACAAAAATTGAGTGCACGTCCCGGTAAGACGAGAGATCTGGGTTCGATTCCCAGTTGCTGTTATTGTTATCTTCTTCTTCAATGATATAAATTTATATTGTTTCATTTAATTATAGGTTATGTGTTTAGGAGAATGGAGGGGTATTTTCGCAAGTCATTCGTTAAAGCAATTATATTTAAATATTTTTTTTTATTTTGTTTCAGCAAATATCGTGGGTGCGGAGAAGGGACTGGCATATCCTGTCTTCCGGCATGTTCACTTTTACAAATGACGAACGATTTCAGGTGAGGCCTTTTACACGAATGTGTTTATATATAATTATCATATAATCCATACTTCATTCACTTTCCTTTGTTCCTTTTGAATATAACACACCTCGCGGCCCAGGAGTACTAATAATGATTATATTACGTGTAGCTTTTTTTATTATGTACAGACACTAACAAATTCTCCAATACTTTGGTTGGAGATTACTTTTAGGAATAATAGATACTTTGTGTTATTATCTGCGTTTATTATATACTTCGGGTATTACAGTGTAGATCTCGTTAGTCGACCTAACTAGAAGCTGGCTAAATGGAATCTAATCGAGTGTACCAGTGAACGCTCTCTCAGAGCTGTTTGACCCTCTCTCGGTTCCCACAGGTACTAGCCTACCTGCCATCTAGCGGATTCTAAGGACAGGTCTTAGCACTGCCATCTATGTCTTCAAGCCGGAAGCTTTTAGATGCACTACATCATGTAAATATTTTCTTCAACAATTTTAATTTAATGGATATATTTATCTTTGTACATAGATATATTTGATTATTTGAATTAAATAATGGTTGTGTAAATATTTACGAACTCCGTGGTCAAGGGGTAAGGATCTCGACTAGCAACCCGAAGGTCGCAGGTTCAAACCCCGGCGTGCGCAAGTAAATTTTATATGATGAATTTGTGTTATTTTACAATGTATTCATTAAAAATAATTTGTAGTAAATTTGCGACACGTTCTTGAGTGCCACAAAGATACTGTCAGTATCGCCCTCGTGTAAGACCACCATTCAGAATTGAAAAAAATCTTTACTTTAACCATGTTTGGTGACCTAATCTGAATAGCCTAGTACTCCCGCACCTTTCCTTTTCCCATCTCCTTCCCCTCCTCACTACATTAAGCCTCTCAACATACCCCAATTGGGGATGCCATGTGCCATAGGCTCCAGACGGTTTTGAGCAGTTAAGACTCTTGTGCAGTATTCATTAAAAAAAAATGTAGGTGTCATATCCCTGACGCCTCTTTTTTATTTATACATAAATATATTCATTGGTAATTCGGTCCAACATAGTTTAAACACCAATCGAATTCCAGGATTTTATTTCTACGTTATTCAGTATTTACCTAATAATCCCTCAAAAAATAATGTATAAAACCAGATAAGGTGATAATAGATGGAATGTAATAATTTTAATGCCTAGGTACTTCATAGTTCAAGGAAGATGTGGCACGATCAAAAGAATCAGATACTTGAGTCGGGCCATGTCAAGAGTCAGATTAAATGAAGAGTATGTACGAGAAGATGTATGCATGTGAATGAGGCAAGGAGTGTGTGCCAAGACCTAGTTGTTTGGCGGTACGTCCTCTCTGCCCACCCCTGCGGGGAAACGGCGTGATGGTTCATTAGTTAGTTAGTTAGTTAGTTAGATACTTCATAGTTAAATTGTTATTTTAATTTACCTTGGTTTTTATTTATTTTATATTGAACACCTCACAAGAGTCCCAACTGCTCCCGTCTGGAGCCAGTGAGACTATGGCATTCCCAATCGGGGTATGTTGTGAGGCTAAAGGTAGGCAAGAAAGGAAAGGAGATGGGGAAGAGGAAGGTGGAGAAGGGCCTGGTTATTCAGATCTAGTCACTAAACACGGCTAAAGCCATTTCAAGCAAAGTTTCAATTCTGAAAGATGGTTTTACACCAGGGCGATACTGACAGTATCTTCCCCTCTGGAACGTGCCGCAAATATAGTATATATTATTTTTAATTCATTCATTGCGAAATAACACAAATTAATAAAATAAAATTTATTTAAATTAATTTCGAACCCGCGATCTTCGGAATGGGAGTCCAAAGCCTTGTCGCTGGACTACGCCGGCCGTAAAAGATGATAATAAAATAAAAATGATGTTGACCTGTGGTATGTAAAGCTACAGCGTTTTCTTGGGATTGGCAGGAAATATTCGATTTTTATGATGGGAAAGTTAAGTTTTTATCTATTATGAAATTCGCATTTTTGGCCATCAAAAGTTGCATATTGGATGTAAGTGCTCCGTCGTCACTTTCCTGTGCTTCACACTGAAAATGTAATTTCCTGTATGGAGGGGGAGGCGGAGGGGGAGCGGAGAGGGTTAATGTCGGGACGTGGGCGTGTGTGACACTGTCATGTCGGTGCGGTCCTGTTTTTAATCCGACTTTGAAGCAGTTCATATTTGCATATTATGGCTTTGAATTGATGATATGCAAAAAGGTAGTGACATATTTTTTCTCCAGTTTTTCGCCTACCTTTTTTTTGCTCACTCTCGGAGTAATTTTGTCCTTTTTTATTGTTTTATACGACATTCATATTATGTGGGTAGATATATTTATGATTCTACAATGAAAAATTACAAAGAATTATATCAATTCGTAATAATTTATTTTTTTTGACAATCTAAATACAAAAAAAATATGATAAAAGATTATTTTATTTTTTCAATAAAATGAAATTTCGATGTGCATTGTCAGTATCAAAAATATAAATGTTGATAGGTGGTTTGTACATACCGATTGATAACCAGTGAATTCTGACATCGTTTTAAGTAAAAAAAATGAACGGCAAGTTTTGATCTACAGTGACATTTTTTAAATTTATTTCTTTCAAAGCAAATTTTTTTTAAACCTATTTTTCTGATTCTTCAGTATTCAGTCCATCACATCTAATACATTTAAAACATACACGTAGAATAAAGAATAACATAAGAAATGCGATGTGGACGTGTTTCGTGGTTGAAAAGTCAAGCGAATCCGTTCAATTTCCAACTGTGTTACATTTTCATTATGAAATTCATATGGGATGGCGATGTGTGATGTTAGGCATTTCACGGAACCAAAGGTATTAAGTAGGTGGAGACATTCGTTTGCATTCAGATCTTCATGGAAGGCATCTCTAGTGTTTATTATCAGATCTATTCAGTACTGTTCCCTTCTCTACCCACGTAGGGACCTACATATGTAAACATCATTGAACACTATGTACGCTACCCTATAATGTTTAATGTACTCCCTTCAAGTCATATGCGTAGGCTAACTTGCTGTGGTTCTAATTCACTCTTTAGTGTCATTCTAGCTAGGACTTCACGAGCCCACTCTTTCTATGGATCTTTGTGTGGTATCCATTTCTGTGGGAAATCCTTAATGTATTAAGTATTATTTAATAACTCTGACCGGTGATGTTGTTACTATTTTGGAGCATTTTCGTAGCAATAGTAGTGAACCAAATACAGTTTTTTGGCAACTATTTTTTAAGCTGGGTTCCACGTATTTTACATAATAAATGTAAAAGTGAAGATAACCCAGTTTTAAAAACTTAGATAAGGCGTAAATAATACAAAGAAGAAGAAAAAGAGAGACAATTGAATTATCAACGCAGCGCAGAACCGCGAGGAGCGGAGGAGCCATGTCCACCATTGGATGTTACGATTCTCAGCAAAATGAACTGATTTGAGAAGAATTTAAATACTTAAATGAATTACAATAATGCAATGACTTTTCACGAATCTCACTCAAGTTCTACTATTATTCATATTCCGTACGTACATAACACAGGAACGTGAAATGTAAAACCAAAGTTTGCATGCCACCAATTTTTTCAGCATTAAATTAAATTCAAGAGATTTCAAGCTCGTGTCAAATAAAGCAAAATTTATCTGTAATTCAAGTAAAAAATGTTAAATGCTTATTTACGACTAAACCGCAATCCCCTTAAAGTCATAAATTCGTTAAAGTTATTTACAATTCATGCAAATTCCACTTCTGATTCATATTAAAGATAGAGTGCTCGGAAATTTCATTGCTCTCTCAAATTCCACAGTTCCAGCGACAGCATTCCACAATATTCGTTCTGTTCGATAAATCCTCAACAACTGTTGGAGATAATCTGGTCACGCCGGTCGCCGAATGCAATAAAATCATAAATTGTTCTCGCACATGTCACCAGTACCAAACATGAAACACGCGACGGTAAACATTCGTTTGTTTTATGGCGACACCGCGAAATAAAATTATTTTGTGTCATCGCATCTGACACCCGAAACATGAACAATCCCATACTTCGCTGGATTCAATTACCACAAATTTTCGACAATTTTTTTTTTCAGTTCCATCCACATTATTTTTACATTTATCATTTAACATTAGTTGATAACAAAAATGAAGAAAAAAAAACAATTTTTGTGGTGAATGCATAATAACATAAGCATAGCTTTTTTTATCAAATACGAAAAGCATTTTTTATCAAACTAATACAATCGGATATTTTTTTACATTAAATCCACACAGGATTATGTCATATTTGGGAATGCTGAGTGGAGGGTCTTTTTATGGATTGGAAAGAGTGAATTTTAAGGAGGGAAAAAACACAGAGACCGGCAAACCGTTTCACTTCGTAGAAACGACCCCTTCTCACGTCACGATGTGTACAAATGTTGGGCGCGCGTTTGGCGTGTTTCCGAATGTGCACCGGTGCTGAAGAAATCAATGACGGCAGTTTATCGGAACATCTTCCATTGAAATATCTGTAGAACGACTGAATTCACATCCGACCCATGTGCTCTAAATATTGTAATCCATTTGTTAATATAGGAGAATCCATCAAACGGATCGCATGTTTCTGCACAGAGTCGAGGGTTTTTCATGTATTTTGAGCGTCCAGACCATAGTTGGCTGCCAATTTCAACCGTAGGGCGCACTTGCGATTTGTACAGGTTTAGCAGTTGTATAATATTCGAGTATCTGCGGGTCCTGTACAGTACGCCCAGCATCTGAGATGCCAACTTTTATGGTTGGTTCAGACTGGACGACGTACGTACGCATCGCTACTCAAACAATGCTTAGCAACCCATACATTTTCTATGAAAATGGCCACAGACATCGCACGTCGCGATGCGTGTGGCCAATGTGATTCTAAAACATAATTTTTCATTGAAAATCTATGGTTGCTAAGCAGTCCAGATATTGTTAGGCGTAGCGATGGGTCGACCCAGTCTGAATCTACCAATACTCTGGCTTTGCTGGAGCCCCTACCTTGAGCTGGTCACTTAGAGTTACACCGAATATATCAATGGAAGATCTGTTGGGAAGATTGATCCTGTTAAAATATACTATCCATTAAAAATGTAATCAGAGCTGATTTGGTGTTTGAAAAATTCGGCAAAGGAGATGTCGAGATCTTGAATATTGCACATTTGAAAAGTGACCACTTTTGGCAAATTGGGTACCAGCCACCGGCAAATAAAGTTTTTGGAATGATACTGTTTATGACATGAATTTGTAAACCTTTCGTTCCACTTCTTAATTTTTTTATAGTAAGTACAGGTTTCACCTTGCATGAGGCTTTTTCAGAAAAAGTTTGGTTAATTGTTTTTCCTTATAAAGTCTCAGTCAATCTGTATTATACGATATGTTGTTTGGTTGGCAGACTTTTGAGTGGAATAAACAAACTTTAAAAGTAAACAAGACAGTACAAATATTAATTCTGAAATACACGTCACGAGCACCGGAGACTCAAATGAGGCGGTTGCTTCGAGTTATGAGGTCTATTAATTTATTTTGATTAATCCAACTCGTTCTTAAAACGTTTGGGTTTTCGGAATATATTCTGCGTTCCAAGAGGCATTGTTAAACGTTGGGATTAGCTCGAATTGTTGCCAAATATTTAAAACATTGCGTAACGTTACGCTATCGCTCCAATTTAAATATATATATTGAAAATATATCGGTCTTTTTTATGTAAAACTGCGCCCAACTGCCTGGAGCCATTGAGACTACGGCAACCCTAATTGAAGTATGTTGTGAGGATGATGGTAGAGAGGATGGGAACGACATTGGAAAGAGGAAGGTGGGAAAGTGATTTGGCTAACCAACCATTTCAAGAAACGTTTACTTCTGAATGGTGGTCTTACACCAGGGTGATATTGAGAGAATCTTCCACTCTGGAACGTGCCTCAAATATTCTTATATTATTTTTAAAATAAGACACAAATCAATCCAATAAAATTTACTTGCGCATGCCGCGATTTGAAACCGTGACCTTCGGATTGCTGGTCGAGAGCCTTACCTCTTGACCACAGAGGGCGCCGTCTTATTATATATGATAATTTATGTTGTTTATAACGATGTTAATCAAAAAAGATAAATTTCGATTTTTTAGCGAAAAATCGTTGTTAAAACATCACTCTCATTTTTGTATCTAAATATCTTGTCAAACTTTAAAATCAAATGTTTTATCTATTGCTTGTTTAGATTGCTTATTGAAACGCTTATAACTTTATTTACGCGTCAAAGACGAACGCATAAATAACTGAGAAAAGAAAGTGGCTTGTCCTAATGGATTTATACGGAAGTACCATGTTATATCCGCAGTAGAATATCCTCATTGAGGCCTTTGCTTGAAAGCTTGTTGGTAGGTTTTATTTTTTCAGGTCCCATAACACCTTATTCTTTGAATGTCTTAAGGATTTATCATTTTGTTCACAGATCCTTCACGGAGAGAGCTCAGACGACTGGACGCTACAAATCAAATACGTCCAAAAGAGAGATAACGGAACATACGAATGTCAGGTACGTAAGCGACTGATTCTATCTACCCTTGAGCTTTAGGGCCGAACTTTCATTACATTATAACCTGCTCAAAGAATGGATTCACGTTAAATTCTGCCATTTGCAAAGTTAATAACGAACTTTTATCATGCTGTCGGAAAAGTGTCTACAAAGCTTTAATGAAAAGAAAATCTAAAATTTGAGGGTGTATTATACAGCGATATGAAGTTCAGACACTTAAACTCTTAAGATTCGTAATTTGATAGCGAGTTTGACAAAATTTTAATCTCATGTCGGGGTAAATTGGGACGGTCCTGAATATTTATGATGACACGTGCTTTGTATTATTTATTGTGAACGAATAAATCATCATTTACATAAGACGGTATTTTGACGGTAAAACTTTGGACTTAATTGTTGTTTGTATTTTGATATTCTTTAAGTACCATTAAGCCTTTACGCTTTCCAGAAAATCGATCCCAAACTGTGTAATAATTTTATCACCAGTATTTAGGAACAAGTTGAATTAATATTTTGTTATCGCTGCGAGAATTTCGCGAACATTAAAACTAAGGACGATCTGACATTTACTTTAGTTGAAATATCTCCTCCGCTGTTCAGATCGTTTTATCTTATTATTACCCTGCGACAGATCCTTGATAAAAAGATCCTCCACCAGTCATTTGGTTGACGCTTGACAATGACAGAGCGAGTGTAACGTTTATCTAAATAACTCTGTTTTCCTTAGCCAATTTATTTATGCATTACAGTCACCGTTGAAGCAGCTAAGACCGAAAATAAAGCGTTAAACACTATTCTTTTTACTTAACTTTTTTATAAAAAAATAAAAAAATAAAAACCACGACTGTGATGGCCAAATGTCATGAGTTTCGAAAATTATCTACTATATATTCACTGTTTCGATCTTCCAAACAGTAATCTAGAAATGCTTGCGGTATGGATGGCATCCCAGTAATAAACCAGACACTGCGTGTTATGTTCCTAATGATCTGCAGATAGCCTCTAATCGGGTAATTACTCGGCAGGTATCGACCGGTATTGGCCTCCTGTCACATTACGTTAACCTCAACATCGTGGTGCCGGAAGCCTTCATCCTGGGATCCGGCGAACACCACGTCGATACTGACAGCATCATCAATCTAGTTTGCATCATTGAGAAGGTAAGAACTAATAAATTAAATGATTATATTAAAAATTAATAAAAATCTTCATCAAAAGAATTCCCTTGCGTAATAAAATATTATTTAATTAGCACAATTTTACTAGCAAAATATTATGTCTGTTTTCACCACAGTTATCATATTTACTATGGATATCTACTTCTTTACTTAATGTTAGTTTCATCTTTTGCACTGTCCCAACTCATTGCCTAGGCTATTGGGGTCGGCTATTCTCGTTCTCAGGTTATAGTTTTTTTTTTTACATTACTTCACACAGGAGGCCTTGAGGAAAACAATTTTCCTCAGGGCCTATGTCATCTTTGAAGATGTTATGTGGAGGGCTGCATCAATTCTGAGTATTGCTTTCAACCAGGTCGTTTTTCTGAAGAATTTTGGAGCATTGAGTCATCCAGGAGTTCTTTGGTCTTCATCTAGATGACTGTCGATGAAGCTCCATAGACATTGCGTGCTTCACTGTGTGGCCTGATGGTCTCCGTTTTATGTGCCCATACCATCTCAACTGTCGTTTTTCCAGCTTACTGTTTATGTCCATGACACTACCACGAATGCGTGAACGTTTAACCTTATCATTTAGTGATACTCCTGCCGACCATCTAAGCATTCGCATGTCTGCTGATTCGAATATGAATTTTAATTCTTAAATGTGTGGAAGAAATCTAAATGAAAATATTATATAAAATCGAACTCCATATGTATAAGTTATTTGAAGCAAGCAGTTGTTTTGCTACAGGGTTTTATTTAATTGTTTGGAAGAAAAAAACTTTACCTCGTTAATACAAAGTGTTAGGAGGAAGTCAATTACTTTTTATGGTTGTTTGCTTATTATGAAAAAATGAATTTTGTTTTTAATCCAATGTTGGTTCGCCTTTAAGTTTTTAATACCTAAATATTAATTGACTAATTGTGTTTTTATTAAAAGGTTTTCATTGTTACTGAAACACGCAATGTTGAACCTAAATTTTCATACACCTAATGTGGTAGAAAAGGGAACAAAAATGTTTATTGTACGTTATTGTAATTTTTTATTAACGAAATTTTAAAGAAAAAATACCAATATAAAACTATTGAAGTCAACGAAATCTTTGTTCGTGTTTGAATTATTTATTAACGATATCATTACGATTCTCTTGTTACATTACAAACTGTAAAATTCACCCGCCATAACACAGGGTCATCCCTAGCATGGAGGGTGAAATATCACAATAAACTATGTATATGTACTTTTGATAAATCATGTATTTAAATAAATAAAACATTTATTTCAATACATTTTGCCTGATGTTTGTTGATATTACAGAACTACTAGAAATAACTAATATTTCAAAATAATATTGATTATTAACCGTGAAAGTATTGCAGGAGATGAAGACTTTGTACCTATAGCTGATTCTTATTACTTCGTCAAGCGTCTTCTCTTCACACTTCGATAATAACATAACGGAACGGCTTCAACAATATAATTTAAGCTTGTATCAAATGAGAAGGCAATTTACTGACATAATGACAATGTGTTCATCTAAAATTAATTATACAAGGTTTCTTAGAATCAGCTATGTGCCTCGACAATATCCCTAGTCAAATTCCTAATCTGCTTTTTTACATTACAAGTTGTCTTAGATTAGGGAATGTGTAGGTTTTTTACTAAGTTTAGCGAAGACCTGTTGTGACTCGACCCTCTTGAATTGTGTCTGTTTGTATGTTTGTTTGTACGTTCCGTGTCTATTTCAGGGTGATGGCCTCTTTTAATAGTTCAGTAATTTTTTTTTTTCAAATGTGAAATCGTCTTGTTTATTAGGACTTTCTTAATAAAAGTTTTTCAATGTTAATGTACCTGAAGAAAAAGGATTAAAATGGAGACAGTGACGTTTTTAAAAAAAAAAAAGTGTATTTCCTTATTTGAAATTTTAAAAATTGTGTAATTCCTTATTTGATTTTTTAAAAAATTGTGTAATTCCTTATTTGAAATTTTAAAAAATTGTGCAATTCCTTATTTGAAATTGTAAGAAATATATGGTTTATAATTAAGACGTATTAAAGAAGGTACCTACCTACTAACATGTTTTATGAATTCAAAGAAATTTTGATTTTTGATTTTTTAAATAAGAGAACATTAGAAACATAATTCTTATGGACGCGAGATTGTATAGCAGAAATTCTAGCTATCATTTATTACGATGAGGTAAAAGTATTTGATAATTTTCTGACACACGTATAAAAACGTGCTCATTGCAGCCAAAACTTGAACATTTCAACTGGTTTTTTTTGTTTTAAATGTGATTTTGTGTGAAGATATCTACGAATGGTATTTAAGGAGCTATTGTCTGTCAAATAAGGGTAGAAAACATAGGAGGGCGCCACTGTTCTTCAAATGGCATTACTAAAATTATAACACACTGTAGTAATGTAAAGCTGTGTAACCTACAATTTTGTAAAAAAACAAAAACACATAAAAGTGGGAAAAATATTTTTTCATTGCAATATAGTCGTAGATACCCACTGATCTCTAAATTAGAATTGCATATATGTATGTATATTATCCTTTGCAATTTTGTGTTAACACGATAAAGAATAACGATTATGTAGTAAAATAAAAAGCAGTTTAGAATTTGCTCACATTTATTTAATACTAGCTGAAGTACTTGTCTGGGCTTTAGATCATCCCCGTAAAATAATGTACCTTATGACGAATAGCACAGATGTCAAAACTATCTATAGCTTTCTGAGTGCGACCCTATTTATTTTGCCTGGAATTTCGAATTTACCCTCATTTGTTTCGCTCTCCTTGACAATTCGCCTGATGGTACTTTCTGAATTAACTGCGAAAAAAATATGACTATTTTAGCTAACAATATTGAATACTTAAATAAAATAAAATCATACTTTAAAAATATATCCGAGTTTGAAAATATTTATACAAAGCGCATTAAAATTGATATTATTAAAATAAAACTGAAAATATTTTTATTTAAAAAAATGTTTTTTAAAATGTTACTTACAGTATTCTACATAAACAGTGTCATTGACATTTTACTGTCATTTTGACAGTAAAATTGGTGTTGCCAGCCTACAATTTTTTTAGTTCTGGTTTCTATATTTTCTACTCTTATTTGACAAAGTCTCTAACCGTCACGATTAACATTAAGAACTATCATATTTTAATAGAAAAAAATCTGTTTTAACCATCGACAGTGGTTTTAAATAATAAAATAAAGATATTATATTATTATATATCCTAGACGAGAAAAAGATTTATGCAGAGTATTATGAATAATTTAAGATCAAATAAGACGTAGAGAGGGGAAGATTAAGGCACCTCGAGCACCTCTGACTTACGAGGGCCCGAAAATTACCCATTACCACCAAATAAAGAGCACTCTCACGTTAGAAGGGCTTTTCGTTTTGGGAATGGCCCCTCGGGAAGACGAGACGGTGGTTGGGGAGTCGGGGGAGGGGGCTGGTTGGGCTAATAAGATAACTTCAATACCAAAGGTACGGTGGGCAAGTACCTACTTGATACCGCCGTTCCAACTAAACCCAGCCTTACCTTACCTTCGCTTCGACATTCTAGGTAACTACTTCACTGTTACATATTATATTGTGTACACTCAATTAATTCGTAATCCCAAACCTCAGACTGTCTACCTCCGTAGCTATAAGCTCTGTGCGTGAGCGAATATTTGTTATTCTATTGTATTTATTATCTAGTAGTTCTGTGAATAGTAGACCTCGGACTTAAAAAATCCTTTCAATTTACAATTAATTATTTTAATCAAAACCAAAATTTCATCTTTAAATCATAAGCTTTGTGCGTAGGTTGATCTTAAATTCCTGCCTACTTAATTATTAACCATATCTGCCTAACCAGGACCTAACAAAATATTACTTGTACATATTTCATATATATTCTGTTACCGTGCAATATTATAACCGTTAAGGTAGATACATACCGGATCGACGTACGTACGCCTAACAATATCTGGCCCCTAGCACACTCGATCGATAACGATTATTAGGATAACCTTCGGAAATTTCGTATCGTTCCCTAGCATGACTGCAGATCGCCAACGAATAAGTGACAATTCACAATGACTAAGTGTCCTTAATATATTCGACATCAACTTTTGTCTGTACGCAAGAGATGTGCAGTTGTCCTAGGGAAAGATGAGAAGTTACCAGGCATTGATTGTCGTTTTGATGTTCAATTAATTTTGTAATTAAAAGTGTGATGGAGTTTGAAATACAATGTCCTTTGTAATATTTATAATATATATCCTATAATATGTGAATATCCAGTTACTCTCTTTCCACATCTCTTTTCACTCTCCTATTTTCTTCAACTTTGAAACCTTGATTCTAAAATCATTTTAAATTTTTAAATTTTCGTATGAATAATAATACCAATAAGTCCACTAAGAAGCCCCGAAAAATCCTTTTTTGTTTGTAACATTTTTTCCATGTTCATTTCCAAATAACCAATCCTTCTCCTAACCTCTTTTGTGAATGTCTTGTCTGTCATCCACTATAGTGGCAAGATACCGGACATAATATGTATATTATTATCTAGCGATACCCCCGGGAACTTTACAAAATGTCTCATATCACTTGTTTTCACTTGACTTCACTTGGCCCAAGCTTTATTGTATCTTTGTAAATATACAGTATACAGGGTGTTAAGTTACATACTTGTCTTACTTTAACCAGTGATTCCTGACATTATTTGGAGTAAAAAATGTACCTAAATAAAATTTTCGTCTCGGGTAACTTTTTCTTTTATTCAAAATCAAACAAAAAAAAAATTCTATTACATGACGTCATTGGTCACTCAGCCGAGTATCCGCCCCACCACTTACCCCATCCCCAACTGTCAAACATCTACTATTTTTTATGTTTATGTAGAAAAAAAAAACACCAAAAATGTCACCGAAGACAAAAATTTAATTAATATTTTTTACTCCAAATGTCAGGAATCACTGGTTAAAGTAAGTCAAATACGTACCTTAACACCCTGTATATTGTTTAATTCTTACATATTGTTGATGTACACCGTTATTGGACGGTTGGTATTTATATTTTTTTACTTCATTGTAATTTTTTTTTATTTTGACCTTCTCTTTATTTTATGTTACTTTATTTATTTTATAAATAAAGTAACATAAAATAAACTCGACAACGTTCTCCAAATGGGGATTTTATTGAATCACCAGCTTTTGGCTAAAATTACTATCTCTTGTGCGGTAACATTATTCTCTAAGTTCTACCCTTATTATTTTTTAATCTCGGTTTACTTTAATCCTTCAGGTCCTGTTAGGAGACTTGTGAATGAATGGAGTTCGCAGTTTTATTTTATTTTATTTAATAAATTTCGTCCTGAGTGCTTTCGGATTACGTTCAAGTCTGGTACAGAATCTATATATAGTTTTTTTAAAGAAATGAGGTATTTTTGTCAAGTTGTCATCGAATGTAAAAGAAAATGAGGTTCAATGAATGTATTATGAAACAAAATACATATATTTTTTAAATTATTACGCAGGGATCAAATTATACTATTTGTTATAAAAAATATATGAGTAATCTAAAAACTCCTATTTTCAAATATAAAAAAAATCTGTATTTTTATTAATTTTATTAACGCCCTACTGGGCTACATTGTACAGTACTATTTATTAGGTAAGTAAGAAGGGCAGTATAACATAATTATATAATGACCGGTCAGTGGTTGAGTGGGCAAAGCGTTTGGTTTCCACCCAGGCGTTCCGTGTTCGATTCCTCGGCTGGCTAAGTCCTCCATCACAACACAAGAAACATCTTCCGCTTAGTGTGGTGGTAGTAGGAGATTTTCAAATGTTGTTGGGTTATTCGTAACCCGGGAATGATTGTCTTTCTTTTTTAAAAAAAATAGAAAAAAAAAAGAAAGAATGTACAATGATGTTTCTTGGTGTTAATTAATACCTCCCTAACAGAGAATTATCGTGGTTAGAAAGGCGCAATGGTATCGCATCGGCCCGAAGGTCCTGGGTTCGAGTCCCAGATGTATCCGTATCTTTTTTTTGATTTTTCTGTTTCAGATTTTCGATTGAGTTTCACTAATATTGTCTTCATTAATTGAAGGACTAATATGAGTTGTATACGTTTAACAATTTCGGGAATACTAACATCAACATAATAATATTAAAAACTGAATCCTGTACAATAATTTTTGAATTTTTTTTTACAGAAAACTTAAAATGTTTAAATACGTGGATACTTACATACATTACATGTATTTTAAACATTTCTTATTTTTTTTAATGCACATATCTAATAATAAACTTACTTACGCAAGAGATCAAAATTAATTGTATTTTAAGTTTATTCATAAATAATTTACAAAAAATTTTCTTCAGCCTGTATTTATTTATGAAGTTCATTAAAACATTTAATGTATGAGTATGTGTAATGGTGATTAGCCATAACATAAAAGGATTATTTTGTAGAAGCAGATAACTTAATGACATGGAGTCATGCAAGTGTCAGATGATTGATGATAAAAATGCGATTCCAAGTTATATGTGATCTAACCACGTATGAGGTTCTGACATAAATGGAATACCTAACGAAAATGTGAAAAGACAAACATCATAAAATATTAAACTATTAGATTGTTTGGTTCACGGCGAGTTCATTGAAAACGAGTTCATCGAAAACGAGTTCAACTAACTAAAATTTAGCCTAACCTAACCTAACGTTTTTTAGTGTATTTTGTAGATTTGCTTTTGTAAATTTCTCGTCGGTTACCGATTGTTTGGCGACGAGAACAAATTTTGGGAAACAGTGCGTAAATGAAACAAGGATCCCAATATAATCAATGAATAAAGTTTTATAGATCAATGGGTCACATCAAGTTAGTATCTAAACAACAGAATTTAAAGATCCCTGCAAAGCAAATGAGAAAAATGACACCAAGAAACATTTACTTAGCATTCAAATCGCCCTGCCTTATTTTGTGGAGAAATTACGAGACGTAATTACAATGTTCTTTCCTACCTTCAGCCTTACAACGCATCCCAATTGGTAATGCAACAGTCCCACTAGTTCCCGACAGTATCATGCGGTATTCACACTGAAAAAACTTACTTTTTTAGATGGTACTTTACTATCAATAAGGCAGTATTTTTTTGCATTCTTGAAATGTGTCATCAAAAATATCTCCTTCGATCGTATTAACGTCAAACCTTTTGCAATCTCGAAGATGAGCTTTGAAGCCCTCTAAAGGCCGCCCTAACTTTAAGAAGACTCTCAAAGCTTTCATTTGATCCAACTCTGAATACATTCGATCGCAAGTAACACAACAAAAGAACAGAATACAGATGTCTGAGGCGGGGAAATTCTCGCCGGTGAAGCGTAAATCTCGACATGCAAATACTCGTGGAACGTCACAATAAAATAACTGCGTCAAATGGGTGCGGCATTTGTGGAGAACAAAGTACTTTGTCG
This sequence comes from Limnephilus auricula, assembly GCA_951813805.1. Lineage (NCBI taxonomy): Eukaryota > Metazoa > Arthropoda > Insecta > Trichoptera > Limnephilidae > Limnephilus > Limnephilus auricula. The sequence goes on along the minus strand of OX638402.1, from coordinate 7,477,789 downwards.
CCTCATGTGCTATATAGTTTGCACAACCTACAAATTTATGCTCTATTTTGACAGCCTCTGTGGCTGAGTGGTTATGGTCTTCGCTACGAATCCACCGATATATTAGCGATTCATTCCTGAGTGGTAGATTCGATCAGAATTGGTTGGAGAAAAACCGCAATTTAGGATCAAAACGTCGCTTTATAAGGATTTAATTGTGTTTAATGAGCAGTTCTGAATATCCGGTTATTTCTCAACCTTCCTCTTCCTCTGCCCACTCGCTGTAGCCTAACTATATACTTCATTTGGGGATATCACATCATTCTCACTGGCCATGGGTGGTTAGGGTTCTTGTGCGGTGTTCAAATAAATAAAAGATTATAAACAGTGTTTATAATATTGCGTTCATAGTTATTGGTACATAAAGAGGTTGTGGTAGGTAATCAGTGTATGGCTCATGGGCCCCAAAGTGGTAGGTAGGTTTATTTTTGGCTTATTTTTGAATTAGAATGAGCTGGCGGTTCTTTTCTTTATAGGTTCCGGGAGATCAGCTCGGCAGGGCCGAGAGCTTCTTTGTCAAGGACATGGGCACTGTTTTTTTTTGCATTGGTATTAATCCTTTGCAAAGGTTTAATCTTTTCAATAAAATATTGGGATTTTGGTAGTTTAAAATTGTATTAGACAACATTATTCCACCTTTTTTTAAGAAAGACAAACATTTCCCTGTTATGTATGATCAGGCAATTTTTTAAAAATCTCCTACTACCACCACAGTAAGAGGATAATGTTGATTTTGTTGCGATGGAGGACTTAGCCAGTCGAGGAATTGAACACGGGTCGCCTGGGTGGGACCCAAACGCGATGCCAACTCGGCCAATGACCGATCTATTATAGTATACCACTCGACCGGACAATGGCCGAGTGGGCATCCAGTAGAAGATTTTCAAACATTTTCAGTTTATTCGTATTCGTAACTTTAAAAAAAAGAATTTTCATGTGCATAATAAGTAATGTTCACATTATGCGTATTAACTAAAAAAGGTATTATTTATATATAATCTAGAAAAACAAACTACTATCATGTATTATGTTCATTTTTAAAAAGTTGTTTTGTTATCTATAAATTCTATACAATATAAATTTTTGCCCATCAGGGCGTTTAAATTTAATGGATAATAACGGTGGTCGTTTTAACTTAAGAGTGATTGACCAGCGGCTGAGAATAAAAGTTTAAAAATGCTTGCAACTGTACAGGGTGGTTCCAATGAAAAAGATCGATTGTTCTTCGTATCAATTGTTTTTACATTAAAAATTTAATATCGATTCATTTCATTCAAAACTTGCTTTAATATATACCTACATTCAAGTAAGAAATAAAAATGATCAAAACGAACGATGATAAATTATTAAATATCGTGAATTTCTTGTAAGTATTTTTTGATCAAAAGTATTTATAATTTTTCAATAATGTCTAAACAAAAGAAGTGTGTAAAAAAAGTTTGAAATATTTTAATTTGTAAGACCTTAAATAGGAAAACTGAGATATTTTTGACACAAAACACTTTCTCGAATTTATATTTTAATGATTTTAATTTAACTCAAATTAAAATTCTGAGAACTGTGTTGACTAGATTATGTATTGATTTATTTTGTTGTACAATTATATAATTTGAAATTTGTGTTGTTTAATAGAATCTATCGTTTAAAAATTGAACAAATCTGCCAACGACCAACGGTTATAACCTTAGCATCTTAAAAATACACTTGTTTTTCAAAATTTTAAAATGCGTGTACCGGATAAAATAACAATCTTTCAAAATCAATTTATGTTTTTTTGTTGTAAGTAGTCTAGACTTTGATTTAAAAATGACTAATTTCTGGTATTCTCTGGTAATAAATACCCTCTTAAGTTCAAATTCATATCGTTCGATCATGTTTTATGGTTTCGTGGCAGATCTGATCCAATAATTTGAAACTCTAACGGAAATGGTGACCGCTTCTGCGTATTGCAACAGTGTTCTGATATTGACTTATTGTTCATTAACACAGACCGAAGAAACCAGGAGCACAGGAAGTGAGACTGGCTTTAGAATTGCACAAGATGCAGTGATAGAGACTTAATGAAGCCATGCTCGCTCAGTGTTCAGACCAGGTCGCCGGGAAATCCAATAACCCTAGGGGACCGATAGCGACAACTTTAGCCGGGCTTAATGTCTTTGGTGAATGGGAACACCACCTCAACCCGCCTCGCCATTAATACCACCACACTAATCGATTGATCCTGGATAAGCTTAGGTACTTACCCTACGGCACTCCTCGATTGAATATTAAAAAAAAGCAAAAAAAACGTTTCTAATTTTCATTGTTCACAATTTGGCCATTTATTGGATAACCAACACCTCTGCCATAGATCTCCCCACGTAATTTGCTACTCTTGACCAAAATTAACTGGAAAAAAGCGTGATAAGTGACTTCCAAGATGCGGTCAAGTCAAATTAAACATTAAAAATATTTTTCCACCACGCGTCGCAACTGAGTTTCTTTCTAGAGAAGCGCGTACGTATATAAGCGTTGTGTCTCTTCTAGCAGCATGCCGCATGCACGAAACCGCACATGTTTCTCTCAAACCCATCGTGACGTGGTATTTCCGATAGCTATAGGACCAGTAGCGACGTGTGATGGAAAAAATATTTTTTGCTTTTAATAGAAAAAAAAATCATCGGACAACAAAATGACAAATACATTTATTAATCCAAATATGCTTAGGAATCGCTGGGTAAAATCTCTCGGGTACGTCCTCTTACACCCTGTTATATTTATTATAACCCTGTTATATATATATATACTAGCTGACCCGGCAAACTTCATACCGCCTCAGAATCAATAAATGTTGTGTTTAATTTATTAGCTGAAATAAATTAAGTTTTTATTAAATAAAAATAAATAGGTACTCTAAGCTCAAAAAATAAAATCGAGCTGTTGACTAAGCACGAAATGTTCGGCACACTACACCATTGACAGTTCGAATTGATTCAAATTATGTCGACCAACGCACATTATTTGAAAAGCCGTTCCATACAAAATATATGAAAAAATTAATTTTCTTCATAATTATTTTTACTGTGATTTTTCCGATATTTTAATAGTTATTCTGTTAATCGGGACGGAGACAAATCCAACAAATCAAAGATCATAAAAATCGGTTCAGCCGTTCTTGAGTTATAAATGGTGTAACTAACCCGACTTTGTTTTATATATCAAGATATATATATATATATATATATAATATTTTTTTACATTTGCTCTACACAGGAGGCCCAGAAGAAAAAAACCCTCAGGGCCTATGTCATCTTTGGGGATGCTGTTTGGAGGGTCGTTTTATGGAAAGGAAGGAGAGGAGAAGTTCTGGGAAGGAATAAAGTATAATAGGTGGGTAGGAATCTGGGGTTCACATTTATAATAATAATACAATCTAATCAGTCTGAAACAATGCAACAACTCGTCACCCAATTGCTTGATTGTCTAAACGACCATTTTAGTTTTTTATTCAATCTTCACTTTAAAATTAAATTACCAAAAACGAGAATGAATCACTTTAATATGGATCATTTTAACAAATGAGACCTTTACCTTTATGGGAGTAGATTCATCTTAAACACCTATTATAATAATTAAAGAAAACCTCCTCCTACTGTAAAATTTGCTAATGGTCATTTGAACAATTAAGCACTCAAGCGACGAACTACTAACTGACTAGGGGTCAACAACCCCATTAACCAGTTAGACATTGGGGTATTCATCAAGGGTAGGACGAACCTTGAGGAAAGCCTTAAGACGAACCTAAGACAACTACAGTACATTCCAAGTGATCCGACCGCTTTACAGACATTGACAAAGGAAATATTCATTTTGTACATCACAAATACACCGATTTAAATAGTGTAAGATAAGTAGATACCAATAATATAAAATCGTATAAAACATCATTATTTGGCCATTACATTAGATTAATATCTAGATGGTATATTATCTGAACAATTTAAGATTAAAAGTTATCAAAAATTAAAACTAAAAATTTCGGTTTACTTTACACATAAAATATGGAATGGCATCAATTATGATTATAATGATTATAATTATAATCATAATTCTTATGGTTCTAATTGTGTCATGTAACTACTGTTTATGGTATATTTTACCATAGAAATTAAATAAATAAATTTGTTTAGTGACAAGATATGTTAGGCCTAATCACATGTAGGCGATATTCGCTGTCGTTATGGGTAGCGAAAACCGAGAGGGAATGCGGTATTCTCAATGTTCAAAACGTGTGCGGATTTGTTTGTGCCATGGATAGCGAAACGTTGTTGATTTTCGCCCGTTTAATCAGTCACATTCGTGCTGTCCGTGCACAACTACATACACTGTAACCGTGCGTGATCATTAAAAAAGCATCTTTTCATCAATGATAGTGATGGTGCCGGTTTCGCAAGACAAGCGAAAAGATACGGCGAGTAAGGCGAAATTGGAGGAGTTCTAGTTTCGCGCTAGCCGCGAAAGTTCGTTCAAATAAATACCCGGCGGAATTCCGGTCGATATTTTTCATATCGCTTATATCTGAATAGGCCTATAACTAGATAGAACTTTCCGATCTTCATCTTATCATTAACCTTTGCTTGCCTTAATTTCATTACTTTCACTGCATTACCGAAATAGGGCTTCTGTAGTGCAATTGATTTCTGGTAGTGAGAATATCATTTTCTGATGAAAAAAATGTTAACTGTCATAGATGAAAAAGTTTATTTTTTTGTTCATTTTGCGTTTTCACAGTTGTTCTCAATTTTTTTACAATAGCTCCCACACATAATGTGCTGAGAAAAAAAAGTTCCCTCAGGGTCTTTGTCGTCTTTGGGAATGTAGTGGGAAGGGTCTTTTTAGGGAAAGGAAAGACAGGAGCTGTAGTTAGGAAAAATACATGAGGGGTAGGTAGAATTCTGGGGGTTAATGTATCCAGGATTGACTGATGTTTGAATCTATTCATCTCACTGCGGTGCAGAGGGATGGGTCCAGAGAGTCCGGCTGGAGATCTGGACAAACCTCACCACATGAACCCTGGCACATCATCGCCACTATCTCTCCTTTGATCTTCCGAAAAGGGGCCTCCAGTCCTCCCTGATCTTCAGGGGCATCCATCCATTGCAGATCTAGTCTCCGCTCGCACACTCTCTGGAGTTACTCACCCCTAGTTCTTAAATATACCCAGTGGAATTAGTCAGCATCTTGTTTTATATTCTGCAAACACAAAGATAAACCATTTGACAAATTTAATTGTTTCAGACAAACAACAATACAAATATCCAAACATTAGTTAATTCCTTGAAACAATCAACTGTCGCTGTAACAGGTGTCGCAGTCGTTCTTTTATTTCCCCCGGCGCAGGGTTTCCAGACAAAGGGGAGTTTCCCACCCGCCCTCCGCCCTACCGCCCGATCCAACTGCCCCAACTGCCGCCCTACTGCCGCCCTAACTGCCGCCCGACGTTCAGCCCGCATACAAATGAGCTTCGGGCTTCACTGTACGTGATCTGATATGTCATTCGCGGGCGCCACCCCAAAGTGGGCTATAAGACCAACCCCAGCAGCGGTGCTGGTGGGAACCCTACAGTGAGTAATGCGTACGCCAGTAGTAAGGAACTTCATTTGTTGCCAAGTAACAGAGGACGTAGGCCTTGGAACCGGAGGAGAGGAATGGTAATTGACCATAAACACTCTAATTATTTGAGCTAACGACTAACTTTACTCTGGTTGGTTTTGAGCTTAGGTATTATTAAAACGAATCAATTTTGAGCTTGTCAAAATACGTAATATTATATTTCAGATTCTTCAGGACAAGTGTAAAAAGTCGTTATGCGCTTCCTTCTCCATTAGCCCACTTTCGGAAAGTATCAATAGAATCAAAAGAAAAAGAAAATGTTTTCACCATTTTGTTATACCTTTTGTTAATTTTTTATGTTTTATTTTGTTATTCTATTGTTAAACAATGATTAACATTGTAAAATTGTTGTGTATAAAAGGTGAAATAAATTAAAAAATATATGTATATCTGTCCTGATGATGAACATCGTGAGACTATCCAAAACGATGCCTAAGAAGGAACAGTACAGTACTAAGCACAACAAGACTTATGATCCAAAAAATCATCATCTTTATTATAATTATCTAATTTAATTGTTTTAAAACATGTTACAAAAACATACACAAATACTTAAAGAAAATTCGAAGGTCGAAATGAATAATCTATATTAACAATGTAAAAAAAAGCTTCAGAATTTTTTTCTCCGTTTTATTCATGAATCGTGTTGTTATTTTCTATTTCAATTCCTGAAAAACAACGCTTTGAAACCCGTTGAGGCTTTATGGCCATATGCAGGTACCGGATACTAAGGAGGGGTAGGCTCGCAAATACTCTCGGTTGGGTTTGAACAAATTTAACAACCTACCTCGCTATGGTATTATTTTTCGTCCGGTTCAGTGACCGACATCAAAATAACTTATTGAGCGTTCAGTTTTCCTGAAAAAAAAAAGCTTATATACAGCGTGGCCCGAAATTGAGCGTCGTCCTGCAGAAAGACGCCAAATAACAACATTATGAAATTTAACAGAAAAAAACTTGTATAATTAGGGGGTTTCTTACCATCCTCCCTATAGCTTATCTACCCTAATAACGAATATTATTAAAAATAAAAATAAAATACTCGCAGTGGTTAGAAAACTCGGCCAACCTATCCAATATATAGCCACTATTTATAGGTTCTAGTACCGAATTATAAACTCCAACTTAATAAATAAATAAACCGTAAATCGTAAATCTAAAATATTCGTTATTAGTGTCGATAAGCTATTGGGAGGATGGTGAGAAACCCCCTTAATGTAATATTCGTTGCGTCTATCGTATTATATGTTTACTTTCTGTGTTTTAACTAATCCTTCCAAAACTAGAGCAGATCCGCTTAAGGTATTTATTTTTTGATATTTACAGGGACTTACTTACCGGTGATTCCTAAAATTATTTGGAGAAAAAAAAATATTACTGAAATTTTGATCCCCTGTGATTTTGATCTGCTTTATTTTTTTAACTTAACACATAAAAAATAAATTAATATGTATTGAACATTTAGGGTCAGGGTCAGGGTTCTTTTTAGTTATTTGGCTGAGTGACCAGTTGTGACATCTGGAAGAAGTTTTTTGTTAGGCTTCGAAGAAAAAGAAATTGAAAAAAAACATCAAAATTGTCACCGTTGAAGAAAATTTGATTTAATTTTTTTCTTCAAATAATGTCAGGATTCTTAGGTTAAAGTAATTCAAGTACGTCCCTTAACACATATTAAAGATATTGTCCCATTTGTTCCACTGAAGAGGTAAATGGTTGAAATGTGGCGTGGCTGTGTTCTCGAAGTTAAGTCAACTTTTTCTTTACTCGGATGAAATTTCATGATTTTGAGTTCTGGTTAAATTAATGAAACATTTTCTGCTTTTGAATCATTTATTTCTTTAAGCTGTTATCATTTTATTAACTTATCTGGGGTCTTGGAGTCGATAAATCTTACTTAAAATTTACTACAAAACAATTCTAGAGATTTTTGCTCAGCGGTATTTCCGATTTATTTCTATGTCGTCTTTCATCAATATAAGTACATACTAATGTTTTTTTATGTCATAAGAGATTCAAAAGAGTAATTTATATTTATGAATATATTTAAAAATTTTAAATATGCCTTGAACCAAATAATATTTGATTCAGTCTCTCACTTAGTCCGCCTTTCTTGCTACGAAAATAAAATTTTATTGAAAATCGCAAATTCAGTAGGTCACTGCAGACAATTGAGGCCATTCAAAAATTCAAATGGAACACATTGCTCCCACATTCTCTCTGTAATTATTTTGTTGTAATTAATTTGTAAACCAATATCATTGAAAAAAAAAGATCCGATGATATTGAATTAATTTTTTCGTTAACCATTGTGGACAAATGAAATCTCACTAATATATTTATTTAGGCCAAGATAATATAATATTAATAATGTATTTGATAATGTAAAAAAAACTTTATTATCTTTCACTGCGGTCACACGAACACTCATTAAACATAGATTGATTTTGAAAAGCTTTACTTGAAGGAGTTCAACGAAACACGCCACGTTCTTTGCTACTTCAAATAGTGTGGGATTATTTATCCTTTTTTATACCACTTATTATCAGGGTGACTTTACTTTGGTCTATAACAGTATTGTTTGGGAATGGGGTACTTATTTTAAGCCTGAATTGTCTTTAGATAAAAAAGCGAGCGGCATCCAAGGTTAGCAAAAATATAAAAATCTTCTCCCAATACATCAACGACAAAAATAAAATCTTTTTTATAGCGTCGTTAGCTAAGACTCGAGTCTTTTATTTATATAGCGTTCGGAGGGGCCACATCGGAGGCAGTAAATACAAGGCAAATAGTTTTTTTTTCCGTTCCAAGGATTACCAGATACGAGGAGGGCAGAGTGAGGAGGAATGTGTAGGAGAATAAATAACAATACTCAAACATTTGACCCAAAAAAGAGAAAAATTTATAAATGAATAGGCACTTAAAGTTTCAAGTGGATCAAGATACTGCTGTTACAGATTAAAGTACAAGACATAATGTTAGCATTTGTTAACTAAGATGGAGGCTGACAGACAAAAATAGATACCTACACATTTAAGAAGGTACCTATTACCTGAGAATATCGGAAATTTGTCCTTTTTAAATCAAATTCTAGACGTATTGACTCTTTTTTACAAAAAAAAAACATTAATTGATTTTGAAAGAATGTTACATTATCTGGTATACGCAGTTTTAAATTTTTGAAAAACTAAGTGTATTTATAATATACTAAGGTTAAACCGTTGGTTGTTGGCAGATTTGTTCAATTTTCAAACGATAGATTCTATTAAACAACTCAAATTTCAAATCATATAATCATATAACAAAATAAATCAACGCAGTTTTCAGAATATAATAATATTAGTTTAATTAAAATCATTAAAAAATAAATCCGTGAACGTGTTTTGTGTCAAGAATTCCTCATTTTTTCTATTTATTTCAGGTCTTAAAAACTAAATTTTTTTTCTACACACTTATTTTTTTTAGACATTATTGTAAAATCATAAATGCTTATGATCAAAAAATACTTACAAGAAGTACACGACATTTAATAATTTATCATCGTGCATTTTGAGCATTTTTATTGCTTACTTGAATGTAGGTATATATTAAAGTAAGTTTTGTATGAAATAAATCGATATAAAATCTATAATTTAGAAAATTTGATACAGGGAATAATTGATCTTTCTCATTGGAACCTCCCTGTATAGTTGCAAGCATTTTTAAACTTTTATTTTTAGCCGCTGGTCAATCGTTCTGGATTAGCTCAAGTAATTTACTTTCTTTGTTTTGTTCCCAGAGTCCAACGCCACCGCAGTACGTGTTCTGGTACCACAACGACCGGATGATCAACTATGACACAGCGCGTGGCGGCATTTCCGTGGAGACGGAGCCAGGCCCCAAGAGTCAATCACGCCTGACCATCCGGGGGGCGCGGGACACGGACTCTGGCAACTACACCTGCAGCGCTAGCAACACCGAGCCGGCCAGCATCTACGTCTTCGTTACTGAAGGTAGCAAGCAAGCAAACTAATTCTTACCTTCATTCTAGCTAGTACTTGCTACGGTAAAGCTAGTCGTGCCTGACCATCGCGGGACACGGACTCTGGCAACTACACCTGCAGCGCTAGCAACACTTAGCCAGCCAGCATAAACATCTTCGTTGCTACAAGAAAACAAACATTTACCATAATTCTAGCTAGTACTTGCTACAATGGAGCTAGTCGTGCCTGAACATGAGGGAGGCGCGAAACATGGATTATGGCAACTACCTGCAGCCTGCAGCTCTATCAAATGCGAACTGTGTATACGAAATAATGTTTCGGTTACACAATTTCTTAAACACCACGTAGATATTTACAGAAACAATGTTTCTGAAATCTTGCAGTCCACATCAGTTAGTTGTGTTGAATATTAATGTAAAATAAATGATTGTTTTCGAATGTTTGTGGCGAAACTGAGTTGTTTCTGTGTTCTCCATCGCTAGCGGGGAGTACAGAAACATGGCTGAAAACTCGTACAAAACTTACTAAAAAAAAACACTCCGCGGCCGTTAAACGGTGTTTCTGTAGCACGTTGTGTAAAGTCTGTACATTTCGTTTTTCCAATTCTTACTAAACAGAATATATGGTTTTGATCTGACAACGTCATATTTTACTAGCCTTACAGTTTTAACTGTTTCAGAAACGTATGAATTCATTTCAGAAATACATAAATTTTGTATCTGAAACAATTGTTTTTCGGTGAATACATGGCTTTGCCCTCATTCTAGCTTGTACTAGCTGCAGTAGTTAGTAATTGAGATGGAATGGAATGTTACTTTAGATGACGACTGTTCTGATATATATTTCCTGTCCTTCCCTTCGCCGTGATGCGATACTTTGAGAACCTTTATGAATGTTAATGATTTGTGTATTTATTATTTGTCCACAGGTGATAAAATGGCTGCAATTTCGAGAAGGAAGAGCTCGAAAGGAAGTACGACCAGCGAATGCAGCCTCTGGTGCGTGATCGCCGTACTCCTCACCGAGTTGTGCTCGTTCCTCGCGCGGTGACACGAATAGTTCCCAAACCTTACTAAATAAATAATTATTCCATTTTTCAATTATTATTATCGAAAATTCTGTAAATACTCTAAAACTAAGTAAGAGATCGAATGAAATTCTGTGCTCAATCATTTGGAACAAATTTTCTTGTAAAACTTGGCGTAATAAAATTGAGTCAGTGCTTAAAAAATAATTCGAGTTTAGTCGCACTAGTGAATATTAGTGAAACGAACACTTAATTATTGTGCAAATTTATATAAACGTTTGTTTTTGTTTAATCATTTCATGATAATATTATTATTATTGTTATATTGTTGGGCATTGCGGTGGTTTTTAACGGTGGTAGAATTACAATGAATTCTTACGTATGAAAAACTTTAGATCTAATAATATTCGGAGAACCTACAAGAGGGGTCTCTTCAATATCCAGGTTTACGCTTTCGTTTCATCAAAAAGACCCTCTAAGCAGAATCCCTAAAAATGGTTTTATTCTTAAGGTTGATTGAGCGCTTTTATTATTGCCGTGACTATCCGCGGAAACGGCACGGAGACGGTAAGAAAATGTTTTTTTTTGCATCTCCCTCAATCGCGCTGTTTCCGCGGGTTATTACGGTAATAATAAAAGCTCTCATAGTAAAAAAAAAAAAATTTTAGATGTTACTTTAATTACGAACGATTCATTATTTTTCAGAACTTTATTCCAAATCAGAAAAACACAACTTTAGTAGGTATTTTGGCACTGGCCTCTGCTAGGGTTTTTACAACATCTTTCTTTTATAAAATGTAATGTATGTAAATATTATGTCATAAGATAAAATTAATATCTTAGCATATTTTACCTACCAGCAGAAGGCAGAATCTATTCGGTTTCTAAAGTTGATACAATTTTTAATAACAACGTGATTTTTTTATCTAACTGAAGAGGTATTTTTCCCACATAAAGAAAACCTCATTTGTTATATAATTGTCCAAATTATGTTTATACAAACAACCATCTAAATAAATACTTTAATGTTATTTATATACACAATTTGATGTACAAGTCGTGAGATTAAAACAAGCTCATACAGGTATAATTTAATTGCTCAAGTAGTTTACCATGTAGGATTTTTTTATGTTTCATCTCTTGTTTTGTTTAAATATTTCATATTTCATTACTATTTAAGGTACGAATTTTCAAAATGTTAATAATAAATTTATTTTTTTCGAATTTTCAACCAATTTTTTCATTAATGCATGAAGAAATATGTAAATATAATATAAATGGCATCCTAAAATAATTACTAAAACAACTTAGAGTTAAATTATTTGTTTTCTGGAATGTACCGTAAGTAAAAGCAAATTGTACCATTTACTGTAAATAAAACACTGTACATATTTAATCTGTATATGTATTATAATATTTAAAAGACACCTATACCTATCTTAATTATAAATTTCATGAAATTTAAAATGTAATTATGTGATTTGAAATTAAAAAATGAATAATAAATATCACAATATCGTTTTTACTTTTCCCACCGTTTGCGATTTCGAATGTTGCCAATACCATATTATTATTAATATTATATTGATAGCGATAAAGATTCTAGTTTGTGTGTTTAAATTGTAAACGTCATCTTCTTCTTTGGTATGGTGGAGGGTCAGAGGTGGCCATTATCTAGGGCCTCAGGCGTCGCCCTGTGGTCCGCAATCGTCATTAATCCCTCCGAGAAATGAATGGAGCGGGTATTTATTGACCAAACGCTCGGTGGTCTGCACCGCACCACATTCACACATCACCGGCTCTTTAAGGCCCCAGCTATGTATGCATCATGTGGGCATAGCGGCTATGGGAGCACCTTATCCTATTGATGGCGGAACTGAGTTTACAAGTCAGTGAGACCTCATGCTGTCTTTCAGTTGGGTTGTGTACCAGATGAACATTTCCCAGTTTGGTCGATTGCCACTGAAGTTTCCACCGTTTGGAAAGAGAGGTAATCGGAGGAGCCTTTCTCCTTCTAACCATAAAGGGTTTTCTTTCTTTTACTAAAATTTATAAAATGACAAAATAAAATATATGCGAAAGGTGAGTCGGTCACTTATTTAAAATGGGTTATTTTTTTTTTTATAAATGCAATTGGAGTTGAATCTCGTTCAACCGAATCAAAAAATGAACTACACAAATATTTTGTCATTTCTATGTGAATACCGTTCAAGAATCCCAACTGCCCCCTGTTAACCGGTGTCCGTTGGACTATGGCACCCCTAATAATAATTTAGATATGTTGTGAGGCTGAAGATAGCGGGGAGGGAAGGAAGAAGGAGATTAGAGAGAGGAATTTGTTCCTGGATATTCTGATGTGGTCCGAATTCGGCTAAAACAATTTCAATATTTTCCTTAGGGCCTTCTGTGTAATATTAATGTAAAAAAGCTACAATTCAGTAATTCTGAATGGTGGTCGAGACTGAGACTATCATCCACCTCTTAGATTTTTCCATATTTCTATAGCGCAGTTTTCTGCTATTTAACTTCAAGTGCGCAATGCTTCTCTTCCCGTAGGAAAATTCTTCTATAGGGTAAAATATTGGGAAGGAATTCAGAAATTGGATAAGGTTGTAGATCTAGCGGTGAAAAGATTTTAAAAACTATACATCGAGTGAAAATGCCTATTATTTAAACCAAAAATTATTTTAGCTTTTGTATAAAGCACGTGAACATGCAAAATATTATGGTATACATATTGAAGTAAAGGGTGTTTCATATTGTTTTTCGTTTTTTGTTTGATCGTTTCTGCACCGTACTTTTTTGGCTACATAAATGCAAAATCAGATCGGCTCCAATCGTCACACATTTTTCCAACAATATGGAGCCACTTCTTATGTTACAAATGACGCCCTAGCTGCTCTATACGAATTATTCCCTGAAAGAGTAATAAGTCGCCGAGGAGACATCTACTGGCCAACGAGGAGCTCAGATTTACAGCCTGCTGATTTTTTCCTATGGGAATACTTAAAAAGTAAAGTTTACAACCCATTGCCACCCAACCTGGATGTTTTAAAGCAAAGAATCACAGACCAAATAACGCTATAAAATTTTATTGCCAGGCTAAATGAGTGTGAAGGAGTGGATGGTGCGCACTCACAAACGGTTATTTTTCTGCTCTTTCATGTAACAGTAATTATAACAAAATTGGAAAGAATTCTGGTGTTTTATTTTTAAGTATCCAAAACGATAAACAATTTGAAACAATTATTTTTATAAGAAAAACTCTCTTTTTAACCTTTGAAGTTTATTCCCATCAATGTAATATATCAGTGAAGAAGAAGATAACAATAATAATCAAATTTTTTTAAATATGAAAATGAACAAGACACAGAAAAAAAAAGATAACGGTCGCAACTGGGACTCGCACCCAGGTGTATGTCCCGGTAAGACGTAAGGTTCTAAGTAAGACGTAACGGTCGCAACTGGGACTCGAACCCAGAACCTTACGTCTTACCGGGAGAAACACCTGGGATTGAACCTTTTTTTTTTATGGAATAGGCAATTCACCCTAAGAAGAGTGCTTTGTGGATTGAACCTTAAAACACCTTTAAATAAAGGTGTTTCAAATTATATCATTGAAGAAGAAGATAACAATAATAATCTAATTTTTTAAAATATGAAAATGAACAAGACACAGAAAAATAATAAAAAATAACGGTCGTAACTGGGACTCGAACCCAGATGTATGTCCCGGTAAGACGTAAGGTTCTGGGTTCGAGTCCCAGTTGCGACCGTTATCTTTTATTATTTTTCTGTGTCTTGTTCATTTTCGTATTCAAAAAAATTAGATTATTATTTTTTTAATTTTTTTATTTTATTAATAATTTAAAAAAGATACATAAATTACAAATACATTTTATACACTAATTAATTATATAATATATATGTTTGATGTACCCCCATAAAAAGCAAGGCTTGTGTGTATGGGGGGGGATTATTATTATTGTTATCTTCTTCTTCAATGATATAATTTGAAACACCTTTATTTAAAGGTATTTCTTATTCCTTCTCATCAGGGGGGTCCTGTGCTGAGACGAACCAAAGTATTTTAATTCTATTTAATTAAGTTCATCTTCTATGTCGTTTTGATACTTTTTTTAAAGATTTTTTACAGACGTCTTTCAGCCAGACTTAAATCTACGTACGCACATTTTTTTTATTAGTTTTGTATTTAGGTAAGGATGTTGTGGGGTTTTGCTACAAAATGTAGATAGTTTCTTTGTTCAAATGTGGTTTTATAGCTAAGAGTTTTTATTATGTCATTTTTATTCGATCTAGCTTGATTGATACGCGTCTAGTAGAGGATTTGGTATTTTTGAATAGTTTCAATAGTAACTATATTTAAGAATATAGGTATATTTTTGTACTCTTGATACATCAAACGTTTTGATTATTTCAATTAAAAGCGTTCTTATGGGAACTTTCAGAATGGTTTTTATGATTTTTTAAATTTATGTTTGTGCTTAGATTTAGCAGATATCCATCCTATAATTCCATATTCGATTCGAGAATGACATAATGCGTGAATTTTTTCATATCCTTTGCATTTACCACATTTCTTATATTTTTAATAAAACAGTGATAATATAAGGCTTGTGAATTTGTTCCGTAATATTAATTCAAGGGTATGAAAGACATTTAAAATAATAAACAAGTTGTGTATAGCTTCCACTGCAGGGGAAAGCTAGAGGGGAGGAGGGAATGGGGATAAAATATTAATATTATGCAATCAATGCAGGGATTGGTAAATTAACATCAATACATATCTTTAATAACACTCAATAGAGAAGTAAATAGCGTCAAATATTTTTCAAATCATACGATAATATTTATAAACCTAAATTTATAAAATCTGGGAGAGCCCATTTTTAATTATCACAACAAATATTTGCAAATATATGATGCTAGAAAAAGCTCTAATTGAGCTTAGTCAAGTTATTATGTACAACAAAAAGTAGGAATATCAATGATTATTATAGTCGTTGGCATCAAATCCCCAATTGAAAATTTAATCTGTAAGCTAACAAATAAAATAAAAAAATTATATCCGATATATCCCATAATACCTACGCTCATTGCGAAGTTATGTAATCTTTAAGAAAAGTTGTAAATTCTTAGAAAATCAAGTCCCTGATCTGGTAGAAAGCTAGGGAATCAGTAGGTACCTGTGATATTTGTGTACGGCCTTCAATAATAAATTATTGTGAAAGTCTATTCTGAAACCAGTGAGATGTGTAACATATTATTATTTAGAATTAAAGATTTTCTAAGGAAGCTTTGTGATCTTCAGGACTAATTATGATGTCATTTTAACTTATATCAAATGAAAACATCTGTCAATAAAGATTTCATATATCAGGGGTTAGCCTCACTGTACACAATTTCAATAACAAGTCGAGGAACACATTTCAAAAATTATATAGTCTGATGTATTTATTAATTAGAATAAAGAAGAGTGGAGGAAACCAGCCAGCATTTTGTCCATACAAATGTATTTACCTATTTTCACTCTGTATTTTGACACTAGCAAATATTTTTTTCAATATAATTTAGAACGCAAACGTGTCGGCACCTTTTGTTTTTTTCTGATATGACTTAAGACCCTCGAAGAATCGTTAAAATTACCTGGTTTTAACGCAATCAACAGACGTTCAGTATACAAACTAGACATGTATTTTTAAAAAAGCAAAACGTACAGACATAGAATATTTTCTTCTAAAACAGTGAATACAAAACCTTGATTTTGACGATTTTTTGCTCTAGCAAACATTATCTACAAAATAAACAATCATCCTGGTTTGAAGTACATCTGAGTATTACATAAATAAATAACAATATTAGAACAAAGTAATATCTATGTCGACATATAAATATTTCCCAGAGAAAACGGATCGAAAAGTAAGTTTTTACATGATGTTTCAAACGAAAATAGTAGATATTTACTCTTGACAAATGGAATAAAGCAGGTTCAAATAACTACGTTAAAAAAGTAGAACAAGGGAAGATACGTAAATACGAATGTTAGAGGGAGCGCGCTAATATTAAAAACGTTAATATTCACGCGATTCAAATGTTAAATAAAATAATAAAAGCAAAAATCTTTCGACAAACGCTTAAGTTACATTTAAAAATACACTGTGATTTTTTTCATAGCTATAAAATGTTAAATATCAGACGAAATGTGTTTTTAATAATTTACGATGTTTTCACGTAATTATAGTTTCGGCTCGACAGTTTCAGATATATAATATCTTCAAAAATATTTTTTTTTTAGGAACTTAAAAACTGAAAGTGTTCAAGAGACTATTTATTGTTTTTGTGTTTAATTCGTAGAAATCCATTAAATTTTTAAAAAATTTAATTTATTGATTTATCTATTAAATTGAGTTTGAAAATGGCCTTGTAAGCCGAAACAGCTGTCACAATAATAAAAACTATAACATTTGCAGGACTTAATAATAAACGTTATTAAATTAAATTTCACAAATTTAAAAAAAAAATAAAAAAAACACTAGAGACGTGTATTGTAAATCGGTAAAAACGCGGAATGCCGGGCCTTAATAATTGACAAAAACTTCCACAAGATTTTCTTCGTGTATTTTTCATTGCAATCCTTAAAGCAACTACAAGTACCAATCTGCAACTGATTCGAACTGAAAAATTCTTTGAAACCAATTTCCATTATTGAAAATTAAAAAGACCTTTGGCCCTACATGGTTTTCTTGGGGAAACGTCCCTCTAAAGCGTATATAATAACGGCAGTTGTAAGTAGTGGTAAACTTATAAGTTGTTGGCATCAGAAGTTGTTTCCCGAAGTAGTCAAGTTGTTTGGTTGGTTGACAGGAAATGGTTTCGTATGGCGAACCAGCGGACGTGGGCCGAATAGCAAGCAGTCCTAGCTCTAGCTGACCGAACTCTTGACATTTACACAAACACTACATCAAAAAACTACCAAACATTAAAATTGAATTTACCTACAAAATAAAGTATTCATCAACAAGGAAGTTAACCGCTTGGACACATAAGATTGTTAATTGATTTCGACAATTTAATGGAGTTAGACATAGGAATTACGTATGCCCCGCACCTGAGTTAATAATTATGAGCTTTGTTTATAAGTAAATTAAAATTTAATAACAAAAATATATTTTGTAAGTTTTCATCGGGTTAAATAAATGCCAACGTTTAATAACTGCTGACAAACTACTTGAAGTGAGTAGTTTTGCGGGAACAAATTCTTGAAAAATTATTGAACAATGAAATTATCACTAACAGACCATTCAGACAAGCGTACCAAGAAAACATAAAAACTTCGACGGTCAACACAAGCGTTGGACAGAGACACCATAAATACCAGGCGAAAAAAAAATAAAACAATCTTTCACTTGACACAAAAAATGATGAAAACAAAAATAAATTCAGAAACGAAATTAAAAGTTGGCTTAAAGAACAAAAAACCGATATTATATTTTTTTATAGTATGAAAGAATAATACATACACACAATACCATTATTACAAACATCAACTATAATATATTTTAAGAACGATTGACCAGCAGCTGTGAATAAAAGTTTAAAAATGCTTGCAATTGTACAGAAAGGTTCCAATGCGAAAGATCGATTATTCCCCGTATCAAATTTTTTAAATTAAAATTTTAATATCAATTTATTTAATTAAAAACTTGCAATTCAAGTAAGCAATAAAAATTCTGAAAACGCACGATGATTAATTATTAAATATAGTGTACTTCTTGTAAGTATTTTTTATCATAAGTATTTATGATTTTTCAATAATGACTAAACAAAATAAGTGTGTAAAAAAAATTTTAACATTTTAATTTGTAAGACCTTAAATAAATAGAAAAACTGAGGTATTTTTTGTCACAAAATACGTTCACGGATTTATTTTTTTAATGATTTTAATTTAACTAAAATTTAAATTTTGAAAACTGTGTTGACTAGATTATGTATTGACCAACGGTATAACCTTAGTATATAAAAAATACACTGAGTTTTTCAAAATTTTAAAACTGCGTGTACCAGATAAAATAACAAGCTTTCAAAATCAATTTATATTTTTGTGTAAAAAACAGTCAATACATCTTGAATTTGATTTAAAAAGGACTAATTTCATGTATTCTCTTCCCTCTTAAATGAATTTATTTACTTTATTTTATTTTTTATGGATTTTTTATATTATAACTTAATGATTTTTTTTATTATAAAATAGGAGCCTAGGTACAGGAAAGCCACTAAGTAAGGCCATCATCAACAAAATAAATTGTAAAATGAAAATTTTTGTACCGAAATAAATATGAAAAATTATTTTTTTGTATTTCTTGGGCATTAACTATGTAACAATTTTTTTAATGAAGATTTTTAATTTTCAATGTACTATCGTTACTTAAATTTTAATTTTTATGCTACCGGTTTCGACACATCCGTGTCATTCACTAGCAAACTTAAAACTAAACTTAAAATTTAAAACAAGTACAGAAATGAATTAGATGTTATTAGGTGGGGGTGGTGGGAGGGTTGATTTTGGGGGAAGGGGAGAACAGTGGGCGGGGCCAATATCACACGGGAACAAAGTCAGAAGGGGAGATTTGCAGGGTGCTATTATTTTGTTAACTAAATTAATTTTTGATTTAATTTTTTTGTTTATTTCTAGCGCACAAGTTAAAGTATGAATTTATATTTATATTTTTAAATTTGTTTTTTTCTTTGTTGAAGCTATGGCCTGTCTCTATTAAATGATTGGCGAATTCAGAATAGTTATTATTTCGTAAACAGAGTTCATGTTCCCTGATTCTAGTTCTAAAATTTCTAGTAGTCATTCCTACGTACTGGGCGTCGCAATCATTACATTCCAAAGTGTATATCCCGTTTTTTTCGAATTTATTAGAAACATCCTTGTTATTAATTAAATTTCTTTATTTTAGAATTAGTATAGAAGGCTGGAGAAATGTGATCTGGTAATATGCGGGATATTTTTAAAGATAAGTCGCCTGTAAAAAGAAGTTTTTTATATTTTTTTTTTTTTTTTTAAAAGAAAGACAAACATTCCCGGGTTACGAATAACCCAACAACATTTGAAAATCTCCTACTACCACCACACTAAGCGGAAGATGTTGCTTGTGTTGTGATGGAGGACTTAGCCAGCCGAGGAATCGAACACGGAACGCCTGGGTGGGACCCAAGCGCGATGACCACTCAACCACTGACCGGACAATAATATATATTAAGCTTTTACCAGGTTCGTTGTTATTATTGCCACTATAAATGTACTTTTTTGTTAAAAATTTTGTTTGTTTCTTATTAACTAAGCGATTAATTATTTCAGGTTTATAACCATTGTTTAGGCCTATTTGTTTTATAATGTTAATTTCATTATTATAATTATCATTGCTTAAAGGGACATTAATAGCACGATGAATCATTGAGTTAAAGGAAGCAAGTTTGTGAGATAAAGGATGAAGTGAAGTTGATGGTATAACACAGTCAGTGTGTGTAGGTTTTCTATAAATATTAAATACACACTTATTATTTTCTAAATTAATATTTAAGTCTAAGAAGTTCAAACTGTTGTTATCATTATGTTCCAGTGTAAATTTTATATTTTGATGTAGGCTATTAATGAAAGTGAGAAAATTTTCTAATTGTCTGTTGCTACCCGACCAAATTACAAAGATATCATCAACAAATCGATACCACACAAATACATTAGATAAAAGGGAAAGTCCACAATCGAATAGTTTGTTTTCAAAAGAATTCATAAATATTTCAGCAAACAAAGGAGAAGTGGGATTACCCATCGCCAGACCATTATGTTGTTTGTATAATTTATCATTAAAGGTGAAGTAGTTTTGATTAATGCAAATTTCTAGTAATGTGGACATTTCCTTCACAATAGTAGGATCTAAATGGGAATTATTTAAAAATGTTTATAATTAGGTTTTTACATTCGATAGTTGGAATGCTAGGAAAAAGATTAACAACTAGCATTCCTACCCAACCCTCATACCTTTTTCCTTCCAAGAATTTCCTCTCCTTCCTTTCCTTAAAAATACCCTCCACACAGCATCACCAAAGATGACATAGGCCCTGAGGGAAATTATTTTCCTCGGGGCCTCCTATGTGGAGCTAATTTAAAAAAAATCACACCTTTTCTCCGAAGGAGTAAGCAGAGGGAAAGGACCGCCAAAAAACGCCGTTTTGGCACATACATGTATCGTCTTACATCATAGTCTTCTGTTTTTCCGACTCAAATACTTGGTTCACTTGATCGTGTCTTTCTCGTGCGTCTCGTGTGTCATTTTACCATTCATGTGCGGTCTATTTTTACTCCTACCCTCGTTCTTGGCTCTAAATGGCAAAATCATCTAAGCGTCCTTACCTTAATTTTACTCATTACGTTCACATCAGCCTTGCATTCTTTGCGAATCTCCACATTTCTCATACTGTGCTCTTTTCATAATAATAATACATAGAATTTTCCGGAAAACGTAGACAAATGCTTTCTAAAATTAATTCGTTTCCAAAACGAATAAAATACGATAATAACTCTTTTATGGAAATAAGAATCGTCCTTTCTCTAAAAGTTGTGCAATTAGAGTCTCCGTTTGTGATGGCTTCAACACTACGTTCGAAAGAAAAAAAAAAGCATCTTCTTTATCGGAAGAGCTCATACAAAATTTTTCCCACCTAAACGAAATTTCAAATCGACTACACTAGCGACCGCTATTGAAAAGGACAGAAAAATCACAATCTGAGAAGGGCTGAGGTAGATAAAGGTGATGACATAATGGAGAGCTCGAAGTTTTCAAATCGATACCACGTTTAAAATTTATCAATATTGAATGTAAGCCGACACTTCAGACCAACCATAAATTTAAAATCCTAGAGCGTGTCGAAGAGAGTTTGTTTAGTAACAAAAAAAACTTACATGGTTTTGAGGAATAAATGGGGTAATTAAGCCCAAATTACCACTACAGAATACAGACGGAGTATTGATAAAACCAATTAAAATTAACGACGTATACAATCTATGAATTAGTGCTATAGATCGAGATTTTTCGAAAGGTAAACAAAACACTCAGATTAAAAGTAAATAAGATTTTTACTTTTGGATACACAAAAAAATGAAGCCAAACAGGTACGTACTAGACCATAGAGCTATTTGGAACGCATTAAGAAAATGAATTCTGAATTAATAAGGTGATATTAGTTATTACCAGACAAAGTTTTACGAATATTATATCTGATCATGAAAAGGGACGAAGGATAAAAAATAGTTGTAAACATCTGCAAGGAATGTGGTGAATCAAGTAAATGACAGAAGCAATTTCATGCTACCATGAGAATTAAGCCGGAATACTACTGAATTCAATTTTCCCTGCCGCAAATTTTAAACAAAAATAAATGGGAGAGTGCGAGAGTGATAATTATTTCAGATGTAAAGTCACAATTAGCCGAGGAAATTTACCGATTATTAAGGAAAGACCGATTGCAGAATTCTAGAAAAAGTTTAAAGCAAAATCGCATCAAAAGGGTGAGTTACACTTATCGGCGGCCAGACAAAGAAATAATTAAAATGGACATATTTAATTTTGGAGAGAGAGAGTCATGAAAAATAACATATCAATGAAAGTTGAAATAGTCTGAACTCTCAATTATAAAACGCCCTAACGAAAGACGAGATGTACGTCCTGAGTCCACGCCTGGCACCTTTTTTTGGACAAGATATTCGAAGGGCTGGATACCATGTGGCGGTAGGCAGGAAGAGTCGAGTAAGAGTCGAGGATCGAAGGAAGACGAGGCTATAGAGTGCTAGCAGTGATAAGATCGTTCGTATTTAACAAAACAATTGATCAAATATTATAAAAACGAGTGATAAGACATAATCCACCGAAGAATTAAAAAAGTCGTGATAAACAGTGACAAGTGTTTGTTAATGTTGGGAGAAAATATCCATCGTAATATTAAAGAATTTTTAAGGTTGTGACTTCGTGAGAAGCAATAGTTCGTGTACATAAATTAATTATTCGGCTTGTTAAAATACTCTATTGAAAATTAGCTGCAGTGAATGACAGTGCGCCGCGGGTGAATTAATTAAATAATAAAATTAATTTGAATTATCAAAACCAAAATAATAACCAAAGTGAATGAAATACTTAGCTTCTGTGAGTTAATAATAACCTAACTTTGTGTTTTAAAAATAGAAGGGAGTGCATCGCGTGAATTTTGATTTGAAATATAAAATTAGTCTAGTCAATAATAACGTACAAATATCATTTTCAAACTTGTACACACAAAATAATAATATCAAAACAACATCAAAATAAATAACCTACATACAAATGTCACCTTCGATCTTCCGCGAGTATAATAATAATATAAAATAAACTATTGCTTGTTTTTGAATCCCCCAATTTGAAATTGTTCAACGATAATAAACAATACCTACGCGCTTGTAGTTTCTTCAATATATCATATAATCAAGATAATACAAATATTCAAAATAATATCAACAAATACCTACGTATAAATGTCATCTTCGATAATATTGTTAACAAATAATAATAATTAATAACCTACGTATTTTCTTAAACTCAAATAAAAGTGTGACATAGAGTCATGGGTGTTACTACTTCTGAGGACTAAATTACCGAATCATAGTGACAGGAAGGTTCTTTCCTTATTATTTTTCCTCCACAGGTATTTAGTGCACTTAATCAGGCTTCGTTCAGGTGAGTGAAAAAACATTTTAATTAATTACAGGTCGTACATGGTCCCGATACCTGAGAGGATCTGCCCATCTACAAAACCAATGATAAAAGAAGTTATGTTCCATGATATAATTGTGTTTTAAATATTATTCTCAATGTGTAATTACGAGATTTGTCCCAAATTAAATCTATTATCAATGTGGGTTCAACGAACTTATATTTTTTGCGTGCTAGAAAGGACGAGACGAATGCGTATAAAAAAGGATCCCGGCCATAAATCGTAGCCACGTTGAACATCGTACGGTCATCCAAATTAGTAGGGGTTTTTTTGTTCTAAGGTATGCCAAACCAAAGTGAGAATGACGGCAACATCCATGCCATACTGGATATTAGTTCAAAAATGAAATTTGGAGAATTGAATTTAAACATTATAATTGTTTACTAACAACAATATTATCATGTCAAATTTCTTTCAGGCTTCCTTACAAAATATGAAATCAACATTATTTCGGTAATGTTTTCTCAATCAGACCCTTCCAAAATCCCGCTTGACCTGCGAAATATAGACTTCACGATTGGGGAATGCAATAGCGTTCACTGAAATTATATCCCCACAAGATATGAGACAAAGAGGGCTTTTTTTCTTACGCTATCATGCGATAGGGGATGTCAACGTAAACTTGGCATTCACGCGGGGTACTAGAAGTTAATCCCTTTCGCGGGGTCATGCAGAGTGAAAAGGCATGAAAGACAGAATAAAAAGAAAATGCCACTTGGAATGGTAGGGTATGATTCGCTGACGGAGGCGTTTCGACCGAAGGTATCCCAAGTTTTGCGAAGTTATGTGGAGGGGACGTCGGCGTGGTATCCCGTGAGAATAAGTCCGTAGCACTATTGCATACTACCAGTAGTGTCGACCTGAAAGCAAACATAGTTTTTACGAGGTAGAAGTTATGTCAGCTCTTGGAGGCGAGGAACGCAAGCCAATGATTATCCTCGTAGGAGACGAAAGGATCATCTCAAACGGCTCCGTACGCACTCAACGCGAGTAGAATCATGATAAGGGAAGAAATGGACATACCCCTTCTAGAATCAGTCGAGTTAAAATCAAATCTGGAGGATAGGAAGTCGGAATAATACTGGAAGTGACATGAGGACTCTGCGCGCTTTCATCTGGCGTGAAGGGACCCTTTCGTAGCAATGAAGTTCATGCAAGAGAACAAAATCAGGACTTAAGGACCATCCTAGCAAACGTAATGATTGAGTCTTTGTCCGGAATGTTGGTCACCAGTATCTATTTGGTTAGAGGAGGAGCCGACTTATTCAGGAAACAACATTTCCCAGATCCTCCTATCACCCCTCCTCACCTTCCTCTTCCCCAGTACATGTAGAGTATACTAATAACAATAATAACTTGACCATTTAGGTGCAGTACGACGACATTGAGAGCTTCGCAAGGAATCCTGGTATGTATGTCATAATTCACACTGTCCATGTCATGTTAATATAATACAATGTAAACCCATAGACAGGAAAAAATCGGGTAAGAAAACTACGACTTTGAATTTTATAAACCGGGTGACAATTCACTGTAGGATTAGCGTCAATGACACTCCGTTCAAGTTGAGAAAAGGCGGGTAATACGAGTATAGGTTTGAAAATAAAATAAAACAAACTAAAAAACGGGGTCAGTTTATCAAACGAGATTCTTTCACACTTTACTCCAAAAGAATTTGAGGTTACCACACACACTACATTATTTCCTCTACATGTGTATGTGTATTAATTTACACATTCAAATGTAATTACCGAATCAAAAAATCACACAACGTGGTGAATAGGAATAATGTGCAATAAAATCTTAAATCTTATTTACTGTGAGAAAATCGCAGGGGTTTAAGGAAAAGTTAGGTGTAGCTAGATATAAGGGTATATTGATCGAAGGCCAAAAGATAAGGGTAGCGTATCCAGTAGGTCCCGACAGCTAGTGTTAAAGGGAAAGAATAGAAAAACCAAAGGGTAGACGACTACGGATCATTACAACGGGTGCCGGGTAGCCCCACAGGTACATTACAGGAGGTCCCGAGACCCATAGAAGTTAGTAAGGCCAGGGGTAGGTTCACTACAACTGTTGCCGTGACCAAAGGAGAAAGTTTTACAAGTGGAAGATTTTCGAAATTAATAATAAATTGGAAATAATAAGCTTTTCGAAATTAAAATTAAATTGAAATAAATAAATAATAATTTAAAACTAAAATTGAAAAACTGAACCTAAAATAGAAGAATTTATCCCGCGTGTTCCGAGCGTAATTTAAACATAAACAATAAGTGTAGCTCAACAAACAAATAACTTGACTTTGAAATAATAAAATATCGTATCTCGGTCGTGTTATTAAATAAACATCGAATACGGGTCGACTCAATGCACAAAAAATGAGCTAACGATAAGATTTATGACTCTTGCGTTTGTGTGCTCGGAAGCAAAAAATATGGGTCCTTGCCGTTAAAATTATTCGAACAGATGTTTAGAAAGAAAATAAATTATCAAATAGTCACTCAGAATAATAATAATGATAAAATTAATACATAAAAAAAAATAATAAAATAAAAACATAACTAATTAACCACCGCGCGTTTCCTCGCAGGGGTGGGCAGAGACGACAGATCTTGGCACACACTCTTTGCCTCATTCACATTCATACATCTTCTAATACACACATATTCCGACAAAATAAAAATAGATAAACAAAAAAAAAAATCAAAACCATAATAATAAATAAGCTAAACTGATTTGGGCGATTTGTATAGCGTCGGGTTATGCAAAAAAATCAATACGGTACGAATTAAAAAAAAAACATATCTGAAATCTGACTTTAACTACAGTCTAGACATAACATTATAAACGAGTTAGTCAAATAAAAATAAATGAGTAGAGACATTGTGCTATCCAACTTCCGATAAGATTGAAGAATAAAAATAAAAATGAAGGAGAACTTTTTAGAGATCATTGTACGCGATAAATCTTATACATTTAAACATTGCTAAATGTTAAAAAACGTAAATAATAAAAATATAAAACTAGGAAAAAATGAATTAGTAATTAAAGACAATTAAATCTAAAATCATACATGAAGTAATTACGCGTAAAATGTATTGTGTTCTCAAGTACACCTACAAATAAAAAAATAGAGCATCCGGGGTAACCATCCATCATTGACGTTCAGTCTTGTTTAGAAACAGGTACCTAGTCAAGTAGATAAATGAACCCAACAAAAAAACATAGGAGGGACAGGTCCGAATTGGATAAAAATAAAAATAAAAAAATAAAAACAAAAAAGTGAATAAATAAAAAAAACCGACATACAAGAGAAGAGGGAGTATAATCTTAGGGGGGGGGGGATACAATCTTAGGGGGGGGGAGTAGGACAGCAAGGGAGAGAGAAAGATTTGTACAAGTAGGAACATACGAATAGATCGCCGACGGAAAATGGAACTAGTTTCAAATAACACATGAAGTAAACGGGACGGAACCCTGCAAGATTTAATAGCAAGGATCAGGGGTACAGAACATTAGTAGAAAATTGAAGGAATTAAATGACCTATGGTGAGTTCTAATCCCATCGACTAACACTAGGAGGCGTGTTTACCGCTGGATTTAAAACTCTAGGGGGGCTGTGATGGCTTCAACACTACGTTCGAAAGAAAAAAAAAAGCATCTTCTTTATCGGAAGAGCTCATACAAAATTTTTCCCACCTAAACGAAATTTCAAATCGACTACACTAGCGACCGCTATTGAAAAGGACAGAAAAATCACAATCTGAGAAGGGCTGAGGTAGATAAAGGTGATGACATAATGGAGAGCTCGAAGTTTTCAAATCGATACCACGTTTAAAATTTATCAATATTGAATGTAAGCCGACACTTCAGACCAACCATAAATTTAAAATCCTAGAGCGTGTCGAAGAGAGTTTGTTTAGTAACAAAAAAAACTTACATGGTTTTGAGGAATAAATGGGGTAATTAAGCCCAAATTACCACTACAGAATACAGACGGAGTATTGATAAAACCAATTAAAATTAACGACGTATACAATCTATGAATTAGTGCTATAGATCGAGATTTTTCGAAAGGTAAACAAAACACTCAGATTAAAAGTAAATAAGATTTTTACTTTTGGATACACAAAAAAATGAAGCCAAACAGGTACGTACTAGACCATAGAGCTATTTGGAACGCATTAAGAAAATGAATTCTGAATTAATAAGGTGATATTAGTTATTACCAGACAAAGTTTTACGAATATTATATCTGATCATGAAAAGGGACGAAGGATAAAAAATAGTTGTAAACATCTGCAAGGAATGTGGTGAATCAAGTAAATGACAGAAGCAATTTCATGCTACCATGAGAATTAAGCCGGAATACTACTGAATTCAATTTTCCCTGCCGCAAATTTTAAACAAAAATAAATGGGAGAGTGCGAGAGTGATAATTATTTCAGATGTAAAGTCACAATTAGCCGAGGAAATTTACCGATTATTAAGGAAAGA
This sequence comes from Limnephilus auricula, assembly GCA_951813805.1. Classification (NCBI taxonomy): domain Eukaryota; kingdom Metazoa; phylum Arthropoda; class Insecta; order Trichoptera; family Limnephilidae; genus Limnephilus; species Limnephilus auricula. The sequence goes on along the minus strand of OX638402.1, from coordinate 7,449,769 downwards.
CCGATTGCAGAATTCTAGAAAAAGTTTAAAGCAAAATCGCATCAAAAGGGTGAGTTACACTTATCGGCGGCCAGACAAAGAAATAATTAAAATGGACATATTTAATTTTGGAGAGAGAGAGTCATGAAAAATAACATATCAATGAAAGTTGAAATAGTCTGAACTCTCAATTATAAAACGCCCTAACGAAAGACGAGATGTACGTCCTGAGTCCACGCCTGGCACCTTTTTTTGGACAAGATATTCGAAGGGCTGGATACCATGTGGCGGTAGGCAGGAAGAGTCGAGTAAGAGTCGAGGATCGAAGGAAGACGAGGCTATAGAGTGCTAGCAGTGATAAGATCGTTCGTATTTAACAAAACAATTGATCAAATATTATAAAAACGAGTGATAAGACATAATCCACCGAAGAATTAAAAAAGTCGTGATAAACAGTGACAAGTGTTTGTTAATGTTGGGAGAAAATATCCATCGTAATATTAAAGAATTTTTAAGGTTGTGACTTCGTGAGAAGCAATAGTTCGTGTACATAAATTAATTATTCGGCTTGTTAAAATACTCTATTGAAAATTAGCTGCAGTGAATGACAGTGCGCCGCGGGTGAATTAATTAAATAATAAAATTAATTTGAATTATCAAAACCAAAATAATAACCAAAGTGAATGAAATACTTAGCTTCTGTGAGTTAATAATAACCTAACTTTGTGTTTTAAAAATAGAAGGGAGTGCATCGCGTGAATTTTGATTTGAAATATAAAATTAGTCTAGTCAATAATAACGTACAAATATCATTTTCAAACTTGTACACACAAAATAATAATATCAAAACAACATCAAAATAAATAACCTACATACAAATGTCACCTTCGATCTTCCGCGAGTATAATAATAATATAAAATAAACTATTGCTTGTTTTTGAATCCCCCAATTTGAAATTGTTCAACGATAATAAACAATACCTACGCGCTTGTAGTTTCTTCAATATATCATATAATCAAGATAATACAAATATTCAAAATAATATCAACAAATACCTACGTATAAATGTCATCTTCGATAATATTGTTAACAAATAATAATAATTAATAACCTACGTATTTTCTTAAACTCAAATAAAAGTGTGACATAGAGTCATGGGTGTTACTACTTCTGAGGACTAAATTACCGAATCATAGTGACAGGAAGGTTCTTTCCTTATTATTTTTCCTCCACAGGTATTTAGTGCACTTAATCAGGCTTCGTTCAGGTGAGTGAAAAAACATTTTAATTAATTACAGGTCGTACATGGTCCCGATACCTGAGAGGATCTGCCCATCTACAAAACCAATGATAAAAGAAGTTATGTTCCATGATATAATTGTGTTTTAAATATTATTCTCAATGTGTAATTACGAGATTTGTCCCAAATTAAATCTATTATCAATGTGGGTTCAACGAACTTATATTTTTTGCGTGCTAGAAAGGACGAGACGAATGCGTATAAAAAAGGATCCCGGCCATAAATCGTAGCCACGTTGAACATCGTACGGTCATCCAAATTAGTAGGGGTTTTTTTGTTCTAAGGTATGCCAAACCAAAGTGAGAATGACGGCAACATCCATGCCATACTGGATATTAGTTCAAAAATGAAATTTGGAGAATTGAATTTAAACATTATAATTGTTTACTAACAACAATATTATCATGTCAAATTTCTTTCAGGCTTCCTTACAAAATATGAAATCAACATTATTTCGGTAATGTTTTCTCAATCAGACCCTTCCAAAATCCCGCTTGACCTGCGAAATATAGACTTCACGATTGGGGAATGCAATAGCGTTCACTGAAATTATATCCCCACAAGATATGAGACAAAGAGGGCTTTTTTTCTTACGCTATCATGCGATAGGGGATGTCAACGTAAACTTGGCATTCACGCGGGGTACTAGAAGTTAATCCCTTTCGCGGGGTCATGCAGAGTGAAAAGGCATGAAAGACAGAATAAAAAGAAAATGCCACTTGGAATGGTAGGGTATGATTCGCTGACGGAGGCGTTTCGACCGAAGGTATCCCAAGTTTTGCGAAGTTATGTGGAGGGGACGTCGGCGTGGTATCCCGTGAGAATAAGTCCGTAGCACTATTGCATACTACCAGTAGTGTCGACCTGAAAGCAAACATAGTTTTTACGAGGTAGAAGTTATGTCAGCTCTTGGAGGCGAGGAACGCAAGCCAATGATTATCCTCGTAGGAGACGAAAGGATCATCTCAAACGGCTCCGTACGCACTCAACGCGAGTAGAATCATGATAAGGGAAGAAATGGACATACCCCTTCTAGAATCAGTCGAGTTAAAATCAAATCTGGAGGATAGGAAGTCGGAATAATACTGGAAGTGACATGAGGACTCTGCGCGCTTTCATCTGGCGTGAAGGGACCCTTTCGTAGCAATGAAGTTCATGCAAGAGAACAAAATCAGGACTTAAGGACCATCCTAGCAAACGTAATGATTGAGTCTTTGTCCGGAATGTTGGTCACCAGTATCTATTTGGTTAGAGGAGGAGCCGACTTATTCAGGAAACAACATTTCCCAGATCCTCCTATCACCCCTCCTCACCTTCCTCTTCCCCAGTACATGTAGAGTATACTAATAACAATAATAACTTGACCATTTAGGTGCAGTACGACGACATTGAGAGCTTCGCAAGGAATCCTGGTATGTATGTCATAATTCACACTGTCCATGTCATGTTAATATAATACAATGTAAACCCATAGACAGGAAAAAATCGGGTAAGAAAACTACGACTTTGAATTTTATAAACCGGGTGACAATTCACTGTAGGATTAGCGTCAATGACACTCCGTTCAAGTTGAGAAAAGGCGGGTAATACGAGTATAGGTTTGAAAATAAAATAAAACAAACTAAAAAACGGGGTCAGTTTATCAAACGAGATTCTTTCACACTTTACTCCAAAAGAATTTGAGGTTACCACACACACTACATTATTTCCTCTACATGTGTATGTGTATTAATTTACACATTCAAATGTAATTACCGAATCAAAAAATCACACAACGTGGTGAATAGGAATAATGTGCAATAAAATCTTAAATCTTATTTACTGTGAGAAAATCGCAGGGGTTTAAGGAAAAGTTAGGTGTAGCTAGATATAAGGGTATATTGATCGAAGGCCAAAAGATAAGGGTAGCGTATCCAGTAGGTCCCGACAGCTAGTGTTAAAGGGAAAGAATAGAAAAACCAAAGGGTAGACGACTACGGATCATTACAACGGGTGCCGGGTAGCCCCACAGGTACATTACAGGAGGTCCCGAGACCCATAGAAGTTAGTAAGGCCAGGAGAATGGTTCACTACACGTTTTACCGCCGAGTAATTTGGAAAGGAAGTGGAATAAAAAATTGAGTCGTAATATATTTATAAGAGAGAAATGCGTCCGTGGTAAGCGATTGTAATGATGATGTTCTGTGAATTACTTCAAGGGGAATTATACCACTTTCTCTTCATCAACGGGACGATGGCAGTCGCCGAGCCACCCTCCCCCACCCCAAGGGGAGTCTCATTATTCTTAGCGGTATTTACATTTCGCCCGCGCATTATGAATAGGGATGATTTTCAAAGGCATAATTATTTATAAATATTATATCGACACTTTTTTTAAGAATAGTAATCCGGAACAATTTCCTTGTTTTCAACTGTCCTTTAAAATCGATTTTCTACTGGTGACAAAAAACAAAATTTTTAGTTTAAATAAACCATTTTTAAAAAAAATAAATAATAATATTATTGAATAAGTACAAGAATTAAAAATTCATAAATTTATGGTTTTTACAAAATCAGTTGGTAGTTTTAAAGAACCAGCGTTATGATTTACATTTAATTTCTGACTATTATTTATTTCCAATTTTTATTAGAAAACTTTATTTAGTTTTCCAATGGGTAGGTAGGGATTTCCAAAATGCAATTATTTACAAACATTTACTGATAATTTTTTTAAACTACCAAAATGCTTTATATTAAGAATATTTTTATATTACTTGCTCTTATCATTTATGTACAATTAAAATTAATTAATTGTATATTTTTTTAATATTTACCTGTGAAATGTACTCGTATGTATGAGCACAGAAATGAATAAAGAAAAGTAAAAAACTATTTATGTTCTGAACCGGTCGGTGTCTGATTTCGCATCGCACCTGGGTCCCACTCAGGCGTCGTGAGCTCTATATACTTTGGCTGGCTAGGTCATCCATATCAGCACAAGCAATTTTCGTGTTGGTTTTCAGGTCTTTCAAGATTTTCAGTCTTGGTAGGTGGTCAGATTATTCTTAACCCGGGAATGTGTCTCTATAAAAATACATAAATAACAGCTCAAAAATGTATTCGTAATATTACGTAAAAAGTGGTTGTTGACAAATATAATTCGATGAAACGACGTGACTTTAATGTTTCTTACTTGTTCTAAAATACATAAAATCTGAAAATCTCACCTTATGGCGCTAAGGGAAGCGGCCGGGGAGCAAATCCCCCGAACAAAGATAAAAGTAGGTTAAACCGCACCGCCGCTATCTTCCCTCAAATACTTTTATGTTTCTTTGCCGTTTCTCATCAAAATGTTCAGCAAAGGAAAATATTTCCTTTCCGAGTACAAATAATAGAGCAGCGGAACATTTTCACAACTTTCGGGATGATTCTCATAACCAAACATTCTCACGGAACGGCCAAGGCGTTTCAAGTGATAATTTAACTTCCGAGTTGAACCCTGGGAAGTTGGGATCCGGCAGTCATGCGTTTTAGATTATGCATTAAAAATACATTTTCTAACAATAAAACACTTGTTTATCTATTTCAGTTAGTAAAATAAAATTCCAAAAACAAATTACTTTTCATTACAAATTAACATTTCCGTTTTTCGCATTTTTTAAGAAAAAAATAATGTTTGTCTATACAAATAACTGAAATATGTTTTATAAATAACTGATGAATTGCATTCACCGCCATTTATTTTAAAAGCTCACCGTTATTGGAACAACCCATTTTATTTACAACGTAGTAATCCTGTGAAACAATTAAATTCCATAGATTATCTTGTATATATATATATATATTTTTTTTTTTTTTTTTTTACATTTACTCCACACAGGAGGCCCTGAGGAAAATAATTTCCCTCAGGGCCTATGTCATCTTTGAAGATGCTGTGAGGAGGGTCTTTTTGAGGAGAGGAAGGAGTGAACGTGGGTCTTGAAGAGACCCATGTTATAGGAGGGAGGAAACACAGAGGCCGGCAAATCGTTCCACAGCCGATCTGTTGAACACAAGAACGAGTCGTAGAAGCGTCCCGTTCTCATGTGACAAATGTCAACTGTGTACATATGTTGGGCGCGCGTTTGGCGTGTTTCCCCTATATATATATATATATACAAATTACTATATATATAAATGAATCCCTGTTTCCCTTGGTCACGCCATAACTTCAGAACGACTTCACCTATTTCATTCATATATTTTTAAAGACTTTGTACAAGGTTCTTATGGAAAGAAAAATTAAGAAAATTGCGCAGAAAATTGGATAATTTCAGAAAACCTAACGACTTTTTTTAATTTCGTAGGTTTGAGAGTTCGCGCGTTATATATATGTTTAGAGATATTTCATTTTCATCTGATTCCGATAAAAAATTGGTGAGTTGTTGTGGACTGCCCGTGAAGGTTATATTCGTGAGTTCTAGAGTTATAAAATTTGCAAAAAAAAATGTTATTGTATTTTATGGGAAAAAAGGGGAATCGCGGGAGGGATAACGAGGAAGGGGGGACGAGGGAGGGGGAAGGCGGAAAAGGTGGAAGGGGAATTCGTGAGGGGGAGGTTCGCGTGAAGGGTGACAGCGGGAGAGGAGAGCAGGAACGCGGCGAAGGTAAAAATGAAACTCCTCATACCGTTTTCATTCACAGAACATCCTCTCCATCTCCATTAAAATACCCTCCTCACAGAATCCCCAAGAATGATATATCTGAGGTATTTTTTTCCCTCAGAGCCTCTTGTGCGGTGTAAATGTAAAAAACATGATGGAGATGTTTTTTTATTGTTAGTACAGTGGTTATAATATGCCTTTTTATTGAACAAATGATTTTTTTATAACTTTTGAAGTATTTTTTTTTTTTTTTTTTTATGTTTCTTTATTCTTTGAATAGTAAATATATAACAATTGTGGAATTTATGGCCGCCATACTAGGCACATGCCCGTGTTATGGTGGCCGATGTAATAAATCATTGAAGAAGAAGATAACACTAATAATCTAAATTAAAATATGAGAATGAACAAGACACAAACGAAGAATAAGTGCGGCAAGCAGTGTGCTACGTCCTCTCTACAGCTCAGTGATAAGAAAAGCCGAGCTCAGCATCAAGACAAAGATGGCAGTGTTTAAAACGGTATACCGCCCGACGCTCACTTACGGCCACCAGATATGGATGCTAAACGAACAAACACGCTCTAGAGTCCAAGCTGCCGAAATGAGATACTTGAGAGGAGTGGCCGGGATTACGAAATGGGATCATGTAAGAAATTCTACGATCCGAGATGATCTAAGCATTGAACCACTGCTACTCTTCATAGAAAAATCTAAACTGAGGTGGCTTGGGCCTATACTAAGAATGTCTGATGACCGATTTCCGAAGAAAATACTGAGTGCCATTCCAGAGGGTAGACGTCCAGTAGGCCGCTACAGACACAGTTGGGCGAGACAACGCCAAAAACTGTGCGAGGAGAGGATGGGTCTGCCGAACAATCGGCGCAAGACAGGGACGTATGGAGGAGCCTTGTCGATGCAGTGGGTCCCCGACCCGAATAGGACAAGGGGAAGAAGAAGAAGAACAAGTCACAGCAAAATAATAAAAGATAACGGTCGCAACTGGGGTTCGACAGACGTGAGGTTCTGGGTTCGTGTTACAATTGCGACCGTTATCTTTTATTGTTTTCTGTGTCTTGTTCATTTTCATATTTTAATTTAGACTATTAGTGTTAGCTTCTTCTTCAATGATATATTACACTAACGGGAATAACCTTCAAAAGTTAGGAAAAGAGAGTTTTTCTTATAAAAATTGAATAATGAATTTTTTTATCTCGTTTTTCATATCATCATATAATTTTCAACTGATATAATTAATACAATATTTATGGCTTCTTCTGTCGATAAGTAAAGTGAGTATCCACGTTCCTGTAATTAAGTCAGCTTTTGTTATATCTTCCGAGAATAATGAAATTAGAGATTATCTCTTCTCGTGTGAAATCTCAGTAATATTGGTAAGAAGGAATACATAGCCTGTTAAGCTTCCACAGTAATAAACTATTCCTGAATAGCGCTCATTCATCCGCCTATGGTTTTCATAGAATTATAATTCTTTTCGGTAATCAATTGAATACGCAATAATAAAAAGAAGAAACCTTGCGGTAATTAAATAACAATCTTTATTTCTTCAATATTTGCAAATTTACTTTGTGGCATCATTTTAATTAAATGAAACAAATTACTTTGTGTAAACCACTATAAACCACTATTACCACTATAATGGTTTACACAAACTAATTTGTTTCATTTAAATAACAATCTCTTTGACTTCATCTTGCAATGAACAAAACAATAAACTGATTTAAAAATATGCTAATAATACATAATAATTACTCATTTGATACATTTTTTAATTAACAAGAACATTATAATTCTACTGTTTATAAATCTAGATATCCACAAAAAGTAACTATTTATCGCAAAATCTGTTAAAGTTCTAACATAGGAAAGATATTTTTTTTTAGTAGCGAAAAAAACCATAAAATGGTAAATTTCCTGGAAATCAGTAAAATACCCACTTAACAATAACCAGCTTGGTTTCAGAAAATCACCAAAAATATGCTATTGTATGGTAAATATGCTATTCATTAGATAACTGTAACATTCCACCAAAAAAATTGGCATAAAATACAACGCGATTAATAGGATTTTTTTTTGATTAACTCCACACAGGAGGCCCTGAGAAAAATGTCATCTTTGAAGATGCTATGTGGAGGGTCATTTTGAGGAGAGGAAGGAGTGAACGTGGGTCTTGAAGAGACCCATGTTGTAGGAAACACAGAGGCCGGCAAATCGTTCCACAGCTGAGCTGTTGAACACAAGAACGAGTCGTAGAAGCAATCCGTTGTCATGTGACAAATGTCAACCGCGTACATAATATGTTGGGCGCGCGTTTGACGTGTTTCCCGACCATGCACCCGTGCCGAGGGGATCAATGACGCTAGTTCCTCGGAGCATCTTCCATTGAAATACCGGTAAAACAAGGACAGCATTCCCACCTGACGCCTGTTCTCTAAAGATTGCAATCCATTTGTTAAGACACGATAATCTATCAAGCGGAGAGCCTGTTTCTGCACAGAGTCGAGGGATTTTTTTCAGGTACATTGGGGCTCCTGACCATAGATGTATGCCAAATTTAACCGTGGGGCGCACTTGCGATTTATACAGGGTTAGCAGTTATACACTATTAAAGTATCTGCGGGCCTTGTACAGTACTCCCAGTTTCTGAGAGGCCAACTTAACTCTGGCCTCGATGGAACCACTGCACTTGAGTTGGTCACTTAGAGATACACCGAGCATGTCAATGGAGTGCCTGTTCGGAAGAACGCTATCGTTGAAGGAGACAAGATTGTCATTTCGATCCCTTTTAGACGTAATCAGACATGATTGGGTCTTTGGAACATTGAATTCGACGAGATTATTCTTACCCCAAGAGAAAACACTCTCGAGGTAACCGTCCATTCTTTGCTTCAAAGTTGGAATTTGTGCACTTATTGGGTGCTTATCAAACAAAAGCTATCATGGACTGTACATCATCCGCGTAACAATAAATTGGTGCACATGTCAAAAGGTCATTAATGTGCAATAAAAACAAAGTCGGAGGCAGAACCGATCCCTGTGGGACGCCAGCATTTATCGAGTGCGAGGAAGAGGTAAAACCATCAGAAACCGTCTGAATCGACCTCTCCCTCAAAACGCCGGCCGGGTCGCACCGAAACATTCCAGGCACCACCCATAAACATGCGTCACATACGCGAGAAGATCACCGCACGAGCGGTTCCGCCGTAATCCCTATTGACGGTCGTTGACAAATAATTAAAATATTATCTTCAAGTATTACAAATCAATTATATGATCGAGACATGTCAGACTTTGGAATCCCCCAGGGTACAGTATTTGGACTAATCTTATTAACCATTTTAAAACATATTCTTTCGACCTAATATGAAGTAATGATCAAATTACTTAACATTATGGGAACGATACAGTACTTATTTGTACTGCGAATAATTAACGAAAAGTCTCAGAAAATGTCAAATTAAAGACCATCAAAGACATACAACTGTTTTTCTTCTAAATTCATACAAACATTATAATGTATTTACTTTTTAGTAAATTATCTTCGTTAACATAGACTTACACTGAATACAAATGCATAATTGTATAGCGCCGTATTTGTACAATATAATATAAAAATATATATCTCAAGGGCGATTGGATCCCCTAAATGTTTTTGACATACTGCAATTTGCCCTTTGAAACATAAATATTTTTTTTTCTTTGATGTATCAAACTTCATTGTAGCTACTGCAGCACGTATTAATATGTGTGTACCATATTATATTATTTTACTGATACTGGTCAGTGTATTCACCCTTCTCCTATCCACGAGCAAATAATGTTAATAATGGAAAAATACTATAAAATCTGAGACGTAAAATAACTGTAATGTAAAAACTATTTTGTGTTTACCTACCAGTTTCTATATAAATAAAAAAAAATTCTGCCACAATTCAATATGGAGGCATAAACCGATTGAAAATCTATCTTATTATCGTTTTCTTTACGCCGGATAGCTTTTCTTCGGCAATAGAATACCTGGAGTTTGGAGTTGTTTGGAAAATGTTCTGAGGAGCGGCCATGTTATATATTTTTTTCAAGAGCGACCACTCTTAGATGTCGCTAAAAGCTTGACCATCCAAAGGGGCCGTTTCGCCAAACACCCCCTCCCTCTCGCTTCCCCCGCCGCGGCGCCGGATGTGGCCGTCTCCCTCAACAATTTCCAGCACGGTAGAATGGGCGCTATTTCACGGTTCAGCTGTCAAAAGTGTAAAAAACTAACGAAATGTTCAGAGGCAACGGGCGGATGGTTAATTTCGGTAGTAAATATATACCTTTTATGAAAAATACAGGTCTGCTCGCCGGCCAGGAAAGTCTTCTAAAAAAATCTTGAATGGTTTAGGTTTACCGAGGCCAAAAATAAATTTGAAATCATTTTATATCAAATTTTGTTTCTTCGGCATTCACGAATTAAAATGACCTCGCATAACACACGTAATAGAAAATAGCCGTACGTTGTATGTTTGAACACCATGGATGCCTCACCAATCCAATGGATTATCATATACCATTTTGTAAGGAACAAAGCTAAGGAATAAATAAATAGATTAACATTAAAATGGAACATACAATATGGTGTTTTCTCTATTTAGAGTTAAATTGATGTCTACTTCAAAAAATGTAGCTCATGATTAATAAATTAATGAAAAGAGTTGCATTGAACTAGAGCTCGCAAAGAGAAAATAGTAGCTTTTAACTAGAATTCACAGACAGAAAAGATTTGCATTGAACTTGAATTGACAGATAGAAAATAGTTGCATTAAACTTTAATTCACAGACAGAAAAGAGTTGCATTGAACTAGGCTCGCAAACAAAAATAGTAGGTTTTAACTAGAATTCACTGACACAAAAGAATTGCTTGAACTAGAATCCACAGACAGAAAAGAATTGCATTGAACTTGAATTCACAGACAGAAAAGAATTGCATTGAACTTGAATTCACATAGAGAAAAGAGTTGCGTTGAAATTGAATTGAAATTGGCAGAAAATGTGTCCATTTCACATGGCTTTAAAAATCCTCTCCTTTCGAGAGTATAGATTGGGTAAACAATATCGCAAGTGCGATGACAACTTCAAAAATGAATAATTATTTTCAACGGCTCTATGCTCCATTTAAAATTATTTATTATTTTAGCAATATTAATGACGTCTTTAACTATCAACGTTATCTAGTGCATTGACATTAAAAGTTTTTAATGAAGCAAAAGCCTTTGTTCGTGGTGGCTTATACGGTAGCGTATTTCTGAGAAAGTTTGTCAATATGGCAGTGAGTTAATAGCCGTAGATACCAACCGCTGTTTCTTCCATTTCCCATTGTAGCTTTAAGCTGATTCTGCTGAATTTTAGTTTTGCGTTGTACTCTGTTCTGTTGTAATCCAAAATAATGATCATTATCTTTGTTTAACGTGCGCCATGGTTCTAACACTAATTAGTGGGAATATTCCAAATGTACCGCCTACCCCTCTCATACATGTTCGTAATTTATCTTTGTGCTTTGTGAATGCTTTTTATGAATGCATCGAGATCATGTGGTGGTTGAAAATACAATACGGAATAAGCAAAACCAACAGACCAAATCTAGTCTATGGCTAAACCTTACTAATCTGTGTTTTTATACCATACTCGTATACAATATTAGTACTAAAATATCATTTGAAATTGACATACTAATATTCTAAACCACCAATTTTTATTCACAACCCGAATTGATTTGGACGATTTAAAAAATGTATTATAATTAATGGTTTGTACGAACTTAATACAGAGCTTTCTTTCTTTTAATTGGTTGTCAAACGTGTAATTAAAATTGTAGCTATTAGTGGTAGGACCTTAACGATTAAAATTAATTTCGGTAGCATTTAAAGATTTTCAACGACTGCGAAAATTTTGCTAGTCATTTGAATAAAAATATTAAAATCAATTTTATATAACAGCGTTCTGCGTAGGATTAGTACTTCGAGTAATCTATTTTCTTTTCCTAGGTCCCATCAATACGTTTATACCAAAATCCTTAACTTATTTTTTAAAAATATGTATAATTCTTGATTCGATTCTAAGTATTAGGCAAGTACATCAAATGAATTCACTAATTTAAATATTTTCTAAAATAGAATTTTGATTTAACAATCATTGTTATGCAAAATGTCATTCTCAAATTTTGACATTTTCTATTAAACGATCATTATTATTTTAAATACATTGAAAATAAATAGCTAGCCTTATAAATTATCGCCTATATGTTCTTTTGATGTATGAGCTATATTATTGTAAAGTTTCATTAAAATCCATTCCGTAAATTTTGCGTGAAAGAGTAACAAACATACATACATCCATTCAAACTTTCGCATTTATAATATTAGTAAGAATGTTAGTAAGATAGTAAGATATTATTGTAAAGTTTCATTAAAATCCATTCATTAAAATTCGATTTAAGGCGTAACAAACATACATACATCCGTACAAACTTTCGCGTTTATAATATTAGTAAGATTAGTAAGATAGTAAGATGTGACGTAGTTTGGGCAATATACAAAGGTATCCAAAAAGGATCCAGAGAACAACTAAATCATATTTGAAGTTAAAATTATGACGTAAAATTAAAGTGATGCTTATAGTATTAATTATACAATGCAATTTTTTCAAACAAAAAGCTTCATTTCCTACCAAAAAATCGGCATTCAAAATATGGAATAAAATCATTTGAAAAAAAAAAATATTGTGTCATCGTACACGGAGAAATATGTTATTCTAAAATGCCATCATTTTATTCGTAAAAACGGTTAAAAACGGGACTGAAGTTCTTACGAACAAATTAGCAGGGTTTCAATGTTTATTGGCGGGAATGTAAGAATAATTTGTTGGTAATTTCGTACGTATACCAACAAATTATTCTTACATTTTCCCGCCAATAAACATAGAAACACTGTTAATTTGTTCGTAAGAACTTCAGTATATTATCATGGATCATGTAGAATATAAAATATAATACAGTAGCTGTAGTTGAATAATGTTAGGACATTACGTATTCAAGTGATAGTCGACACCAGTTGTAGAAAACCAAGCCGACCTTAACTCCGATTGATAAAGCACAAACTAGCGAACAAACGTGTGGTTTTTGGCTTAAAACAAAGTTTTTCGACATTTTCCAAGCCAGGATTCAGACTTCCAACTTCTAGGCGAGATAATCCCATGGGCTATAGTCTATACACTATACAGCGTGTTCTGTTCCTCTTGCTAAGCCCCGATTTACTTTGTATTCACCAACTGCTCACAGCACACAGACTATACCAACGCGACTTTATTATACACAGATTCGTTATAGATTCAAGCAAATAAATCATCCAACATTTTAATTAAGATTTTTACCGTTCCTCAGAGAGTTATTAGCCCTTGAAATTAATTGGAATTTTTCGCTCTAAATAAACCAATGAGATAATTGCAAATAATGATGATTGTTTTTTTAAACGGTCGTTTTAAACGTGCTATCTTTATTATCACAACGAATCAAAATTATGATTGATGATCTTTCTACAAAAAAGTGATAATAAAATAAGCGCCAATGAGGTGACATTTCACAAAAACTGTTTATTAAAATACTGCCAATTTGAAGGTAAATACAAATAATTAAAGATTCATAAAAAAAAAAAAACATTCCGAAAACCATTCTGGATGCCTGTATCAAAAACAATGGCACTTACGACTCTCGACTTAGACGGGTTACGCCTGTTCACCTTATTTACTTATTCAAGCGTCGATAAAACTATATTTTTAACTAAATTGTTAAATATTTATGTATAAGGAATCAATAACAAACCCCCTTCTGAATTAAATCTTCAAACGCCAAAATATAGGTCTAGGCAATACAAAAAAATCCCTGAAGTATAATGATTTTTCATTCCACGGGAGAATAAATGATGATATATTTTTTACAATTATTTTGTAACATAGCGCGTGATGTAACATATGATGCGTAAATCCATGTTTTTTTGTAGGGTTGTTATAAGAGTTCATGTTAGGAAATATATTATGTGACATAGCGCGTATCATGGGTAAATCAATGACTTTTTGTAGGTTTAACAGAGTTTATATTAGTAAATGTATTATGTATGTGACATAGCGCGTATCATGGTTAAATCAACGAGTTTTTGTAAGTTTAACAGAGTTTATATTTGTAAATATATTATGTGATATAGCGCGTATCATGGTTAAATCAATTGTTTTTGTAAGTTTAACAGAGTTCATATTAGTAAATATATTATGTGACATAGCGCGTATCATGGTTAAATCTATGACTTTTTGTAAGTTTAACAGAGTTTATATTATTAAATATATTATGTGATTTAGCGCGTATCATGGGTAAATCAATGACTTTTTGTACGTTTAACAGAGTTCATATTAGTAAATATATTATGTGACGTAGCGCGGATCATGGTTAAATCAATGACTTTTTGTAAGTTTAACAGAGTTTATATTATTAAATATATTATGTGATATAGCGCGTATCATGGGTAAATCAATGACTTTTTGTACGTTTAACAGAGTTCATATTAGTAAATATATTATGTGACGTAGCGCGGATCATGGTTAAATCAATGACTTTTTGTAAGTTTAACAGAGTTTATATTAGTGAATATATAATGTGATATAGCGCGTATCATGGGTAAATCAATGACTTTTTGTAAGGTTATTATTAGGGTTCATGTTAGTAAATATAAAATCAAGTATGAAGATGCACTTACAAATAAATCGGCGAATTGTTGGAATCCAACAACTTTAACCAGCGATTCCTGAAATTATTTGGTTTAAGAAGTATACTTAAATAAAAATTTTGTTTCTGGATTTTTTTTTCAAATTCATACAAAAAAACTTTCAAGCTCAATCGAATTACCTCACCGCCCAAAGCCCTAAAAAAGTATCGGTTTAAAAAAATCTTCGGGGACCGAAATGCCATCCACAGTTTATTTTTCTCTAAATACGCTCAGGAATGTTCAGTTGGTTGAAGTAAAAATTGCGAGGCGCATATGCGAGGAGTTCTATTCGTAAAAATGACATTAACTTTAAATTCAGCAAATTTAAATGCTTCAACACCTCATGGAAAATAAAAATCTAGTAAATAAGAAAAAATCTCTGTAATTTGAAATTTCTATTTATTGCCAACTCTCACGTGGTTAAACCATTGTGCAGTGGCTCGTAGATACGTACGGACCTTTTGAAGTCAAACCAAGCATCGTCCGTCGCCCAATCGATGGGCTGACGCGATTCCTTCACTGTGCGGGTGCGGAGGCGAATAAAATGATCACTTTGAGATAGAAATAGACATTTCCAAAAAATCGAGAGGAAAAAGTCGGGTTCATTAACCTGAGAATCTTGAAATTGTTAGAATGAAAAACGGATTTTTAGTGAATAGGCGAAAGAAAGGTTGATACTTATAGTGATACTCTGATGAAATTCATTGTCACAAATTCATTGTTATATTATCATTGTCAAATCAAATCAAATTCTATATTCCATAAATTCCATATTCTTCATTGTCATAAATTCATTGCTATATTATCTGTAAACTTCATTATCATAAATTATTTTATTATATGTAAACTTAATTATCATAAATTCATTGCTGCATTAACTGTAAACTTCATTATCATCAATTATTATATTATCCGTAAACTTCAATATCATCAATTATTATATTATCTGTAAACTTCGTTATCGTAAATTCATTGTTATATTTATTTATTTTTATTTAAACGCCCATAGGGCTTTTACATACATAAATCAATACATGTTTTGATTAATTACAGTGAAGAGTTAGAAGTGAATAAAATACGGGTAAATAACAGAAAATATTAAGACACATAATATAGGTTACATAAAATCTAGGTAATACAGAACATAAATAAAGTTAAAAAAAAAAATAGCCTTCCGATATCCTCCAAATCAACAATAATAGGTATTAATAAAAATGTATAAAATTGGTATTTACAATAGTTTATGAATTAAGTAGAAATAGTTCGCACATACGGCGTTTAAAGTTTGCCAAATTCAAATTATTGTCAAATACATCAATATTGTTTAAATATTGGTTACCAAGATTGTGTAATCGTTGTATTGGGGAATGCAATTTATAGTTAGAATGAGATGTGTGTATATAAAATGTTAATGTTTGTCTATTATCTGTTAACTTCATTACTATCAATTATTATTTTATCTGTAAACTTCATTGTCGTAAATTCATTATTATATTATCTGTAAACTTCACTATCATCGATTATTATATTATATATAAAATTAATTATCATAAAAACATAGCTATATTATCTGTAAACTTCATTATAATCAATTATCAAATTATATATAAACTTATATTATCATAAATTCATTGCTGCGTTAACTGTAAACTTCAATATCATCAATTATTATATTATCAGCATACTTCATCACCATAAATTATATTATCACATATACACACGGACATCCCTAGCATGGCGGATGAAATAACACAATATCTATACAATGTACAAAATTCATATAATAAATACATAAAATACCAGCATTTAGAAATGATGTTTGAAATGGCATACCTAACAGCTTTTTGGCGACCAAATCAGAATAACCAGGTTATTCACGCAATATGTTTGGAACTGCTAGGTATGCATTCGCATAGATTTGGTGGATAGTAAATGTCAAAATAAAATCCAACTATTATCCCACCTACCTACTATCCATCCTTAAAATTTTAACATGGCCGAGATATAATTTTGGCAAGAAAAGCTGCTTGACTTTTTCAAAAATATGACAGTTGCTCATTGAAATTGGTTGTCTGAAACAGGGCGGACTATTTATACCGTAACAACGACTGTGGAAGAAATATTACGATTTCATATTTAAATATACTGTTCGAAAGATTATAATATTGTCAAGTGAACAACCATATCCTGGAGACGTGTGGCCCAGCTACGATCGGATGAGTCCTTTTTCCTATACTCTAATCTGGACTTATCTTATATTCCAAAAGCCCAAATTTGATTCATTGACTTGTACCGTCCGTCGGGTTTGACGAATGCATGGGAACTTAATCGTCCCATATTAACATAGGACGTAAATTTGGGATTGGTCCTTCGAATGCGTGGCATAGGATTCAACCACCATTAAAAAAAAGGCATCTTCAACCACCATTAAAAAAAACGCAGTTTCGTGACACTACAGCTACTTTTAAATTTTCCTCTTTCCCATTGCGTCTCCCTCCCCGCACCTTCAGGCACCACAGCATCATAAATCAATATAATAAAAATGAAGATGATATAGTCCTACTGGCTTCGGGCACTCGGAACTGTTTCGCGATTTTTGCCGTAGAAACCTCAAACCCTCATTTACAAGTATTGGAAAACCACTACAATTTACTTATTTATTTCATATGCACAGCAAATTGCATAAAAGAAAGAAAAAAAATGTTCAGTAATAACAGATCGCGGCCTCCGTGATCGAGGGGTAAGGCTGTCGACTATGAATCTCAGTATCACTCTGGTGATAAGAGCACCATTCAGAATTAAAACTTTTGCTGGTTTTAGCCGTGCTTGGTGACCAGATCTGAATATCCCGGTTCTTTCTTATTTACCTCTTCGTATCTCCTACCCCCCTTTTTATTTGATAATTGATTTTTTTAATAGCTTTATCTTACCTTCATGACTCTCATTGCGATAGGAATTTGGTGGCCTGCAATATAATACCTCTACGTCAATGAGCCATGCACCCCTCACTATGTCCAAACCCTTCCAGGAAGAAGAAAGGGATGATGGACGACCCGTCAACACAGCACAACCGGTGGATACTTACAGAAACAAGCGGACCGTAAGGGTATAAGATAAAAATGGCCCAAAAAGGTGTGGCGGTATGTGAAGATGCACGTACGGTGTTGAATTAAAGATCATAATATAACAGTAGGTTCTGTGATGGATGATTTAACACCGTTTTATCTTCCTACCTTGTTGGGTCAAACGAGGATTTTTAGACGAGTTTTTCGCAAAAATACCAAAATAATTTTTCGTTTCTGTCTTTTGTGAGTGTTCTTATTAAAATTATTATACCTACTTTCGATTCATTCGAGTTCTTAACTTCGTTTTAAATGCTTTGAGTGAGTCTGCTGGATAGAGCAATTATAGCTTTTGAAAGCCTTCTTTAGGAGTTGGGAATAATGGAAATTTCTTTCATTCTTTTTGTTTAATCGTTGTTCTGTACAACTCGTTCTCTTTCATAAAAATGATGCTACATTGCAATATTGGTTAGTCGTTTTGTATGAATGCTAAAAAACTTCATCAATGCTTTTTGTAATAAAAATAAAAATAAAATCTCAGTAAATCACTCCAATCCGGAATAACTAGGCACTCCACATTCTCATATCCCCTAGGCATTACGCAAAATGGTTCTGTTGTAACTCCGGGTTTGTCCCACAAACTCTTTAAATAAAAAAACTCCGGGGATTACAAAACACTTTGCGATAAATAAAAAATAGCTCGGATTGATTACTTAGCGAGTATTAATGATTCTCTTTCTGCATCGGGGTTCTTATTTTACTTGTAAGTAATTGGAAAGTACAAGGTTATAGATATTTGATCATTAATATTTGATCATTAAAGACAATTAGTGATCTTCAAATGAAAATTTGAGGTTGCAATCGTATTTCTTAAGGTCTCAATTCTTGCATTATCGACTGCCATGTGACCTCTATGATGGATAATCACTTGAACTTTTATTATTACAACGTTTATTACTTTAACTTTTATTCAACTTTTGTATTTTTTCTAGACTTTTATTACTTTTGTTACCTACTATAATAATATCTTATAAAATTTTCCCATTTCTTCCAATGAATTCGTTGTCTTTTTTATTTTCATCTAAAATGATAAAATAGTAATTTTATTTGATATGAAATTAAACATTTTTTTCACTTTGTTCCACTTGTTTATTTACACCAGAGGCCCTAGCACGCTTGCTCTATAACGATCGATAGGATAACTATCGGTAACTTCTCATCGTTCCCTACGACAACTGCAGATCGCAAACGAATAGGTGACAGTTCACAATGACTAAGTGTCCTTAATATATTCGATATCAACTATCGTTTGTACGTTTGAGATCTGCAGTTGTCCTAGGGAACGATGAGAAGTTACGTCGGTAACTTCATATCGAGCGACCGTGCTAGCACACCAGGACCGGTTTCGTCCTACTACGGACATTTTCAGACTGGTAGTTGAAAATGTCCGTAGTAGGACGAAACCGGTCCTGGTGTAAATAAACAAGTTGAACAAAGTGAAAAAATGGTTTAATTTCATATCTAATACAATGGAATTCCACCATGAATTAACAGTTAAAAAACTAGACTCAGTAATTTTATTTCTTAATTATTTTTTTAATAGAAACTTACATCTGAAATTAACAACTATATGTAACTTTTCGAATATTTTTAATATGTAATTCTCCTCTCCTAAGCACAAGGATTTGCTTTATTAGGAAAGTATGTTATTTGGTTTATTCGGAAAGTATGTATGAAATATTATTTCAATCAAAATTATCATGTTGCAATAAAATTTATGGAGAAATACAATAATCTGTATGCACTAAATCTTAGAGACTGTGTTAACATGTAAAAGCCCATTAGGGTGTTGACGAATAATAAAATAATAATTTTGACCGGTCAGTGGCTGAGTTGGCATCACGTTTCGGTATTCGGCTGGCTAAGTTCTCCATCACGACACAAGCAATTTTTTCCTCTTACTGTGGTGGTAGTAGAATTTCAAAGGTATTTCGTAACTCGGGAATGTAACCCGAAAAACAATCTAAAAATCTAATCTAAATAAAAAAAAATCAAATCTAGAAATTCTGGAATATCACCGGTTCTAGGGCAATCTTATTTGCTCAATCGTTCATACGAGATTTACAACTCGTCGGTATTGAAAATTATGGTAACTGCACGGATCTCCTGATTTTGGAAGGATATGTCAATCGCATACATAGTTGAACGGTGATGCCTTGATACCGGGTTATTTGCGAGAACATCGTTTTTAAGAACTGCATTTTTCTCATCGTGAGAAGGGGATAAACATCGTTAAAATGACAGGGAAATTGGAAAATGATGTAACAAAAGGCAATGAGCAATATCTACTCGTTTTAACAATTTTATTGAAAACTAGCGCACTCGTGAATAATCACGGGAATAAATAATAAATATCAAAGTATCCATAAAAAAATTATGTTAATTTTTGTATATGCCACGGCCAGAAAATGAACCCGGATCAATTATGAATGCAACTATGCTGACCGTATCACCATGAACTATTGCAAGAACGGCTGCATAAATTAATTTAATATAGGTACTGAGAATAATAAGTACACGTATTGTTTAAGGTTGTATGGTCGCATCACGTCATAACCGACATTGATATATTTTTATTCATTCCAAAGAGGTGTGCATTTGTACCTACTATAGAATCCACAAACAGAAAAATATTAAATTAAAACAAATAACTTTGTTTAAACCACTAATATAATCACAATTACCTACATGTTTCAAAACCGATGGTTTCTTCGTCAGGCTAGTAATGACATTAATAACAAAATAAACAAACAAGTACAGACTAAAAAGAACTATGGACAAAAATATTTTAGAGAGAGGTGATTAATTAAAAAAAAAAAAAAAATATATATATATAATAATTTACTAGTTTAATTTATTTGTTTGGAAACATAAAAAATATACAAATTTTCTAAAAAACATCTTGAGCTATTTGTTAAAAACAAATTACGTGAAGAAAATAATAAAATGTTTTATTATAAAATTTTCGCATAAAGCAAAAACTTTTTTTGAGCAGGAATGCATAATTATAATAATGACAATAAGATAACTTTGTCGTTATTCCTCTATTGAACGATAACTTTACTAAAAAACTCTTTACAATTGAATCTATTGCAAGAAATAACATCCTCGTGTGTTCCTAAATTTACTTTTTTTTTATATAGAGAAACCTCTCAAGAGTCCCAACTGCTCCCTTCTGGAGCCAGTGAGACTATGGCATTCCCAATTGTGGAGAATGTTGTGAGGCTGAAGGTAAGTGGGGAAGGGAAGGAGATGGGGAAGAGGAAGGTGGGAAAGTACCTGGATATTCAGATCTAGTCACTAAACACGGCCAAAGCCATTATTAAGCAACGTTTCAATTCTGAATGGTGGTCTTACACCAGGGCGATCCTGAGAGTATCTTCCACTCTGGAACGTGCCGCAAATATAACATATATTATTTTTATTAATTAATTGTGAAAAACACAAATTAATCAAATAAGATTTATTTGCGCACGCCGGGTTCGAACCCGCAACCTTCCGAATGGGAGTCAAGTGTCTTACCACTCGACCACGGACGGTCGTCCTACAGAAATTAAAGGTACTTACTACAGAAATTAAAGGTACTTTCTACACTCATAACAATCTAGGTAAACTTTAATGAAATCTAAGGACAAAGAAAATAGTTTAAGTCATTCTGGCATCTATAAACTTAAATGTAATGATTGTCCAGCATTTTATATAGGTAGAATGATAGAAATGTTCACTATTTTGAAAAGTTGAGATGTCTAAATAGTGTAGGTTTTTCATCTAATAGATAAAGATCACTCGTTTAATAAATCTTCCGGGATAGATGTACTTTATAGAGATGAGATAATTAATAGTCTAGATGCTCTTGAAATAAATGAAAAAAATCATTAAAAATAAATAAAACAAATTTACTAAATAAACAGATTTGCAAACAGCCCCATATTTAACATATTTCCATTACCCCCGCCTTCTTTTACCCCTAACCCTACCTCTTAGGCCTCTCCCCATCACCATCACCTAGGTTGATGTTCTCTCTCCTTCTTCTACTTTTCATTTAAATACACTTTATTTCTGTATTTTATTAAATATATTTTATTCACCCCTGATAAAGGTTCAGGTCGAACCCAAAGCGGTTGGCTAAATATATATATAATAACCACTCGAACGCTTTTTGTCTTGTTGCCACGATGTGCCAAGTAGTCCCCAGATTCATAAAAAAAAAATCGAATGTTCCCGCGTCCTGCAGTTAAGATTATTTGATAACTGAAAGCTTACTTCAAGTATTGAACAACAGATTTCACTCTTCTTCATTATTTTTTGGCATCCGTGGTCCATATCGAAATAATTTTATTATCAGTCTAATATACCTGTAAACCAGTTTAATAATGATTGTTTTATTAATGTATTTAAAGTGTTTAAATGTCGTTACAATTAAAACTGAAGTGAATATTTTCAAAATAGTATTTGTTGGTTTTCTACGACGTTATACTTTGTTCGAGATTACTGTGTTTGCAAATAAATTATTTTCAATAAAAACAGCATTAATCGAAATAATTCTTAGTGCGGATTAAAGATAATTATTGTATTTGTCTGTCGTAATACGGTTGTTCTTGGTAATTGCGTTAAAAATACCATTTAATGCAATGAAGTGTGTGCATTTCACGACCAAAATTACTGACGAATTTTTTTTCATACGGATCATTTATACTCTTGTGAACTTATAAAATTCAGTTTTATTATAGATATTTGTATATTTATGCGTTCATCAATTATACCATTTACATGAAATTTCATATAAAATATTTAATATAGGCGCAAAATAGAACTTCCCACGGCAATTTTTTAACTAGAAAATCCAGAGAATATATCATTATACAATGTTTATTTTTTTATTGCTTATTTATAAATCCTAAAGACATGAGATGATTATTTAAATATCGGTAAATTCATTGGCTATAAAGCACTTTATTCGGTTTATATGTCTCCGTATTAAAATTCGGAGATACGGTTTTTTTTAATTTGGGAGGAAAATTTCCAAAATGGTCACCAAAAAATCTCAAGCAATCCGGAAAAAAAATTTAAAGTTTTAAATTGGGCTGTGAATAAAGTAAAATTAAAACAAGGTTATTTTATTTATATATTTTATTATTGTTAGGTTAAGTAAGGAATCAAGGAAGAAATGTGTTTAATCAGGCAAGTTAAGGTTCATAGTGTTATGTTAGTATCTACCTATTTAATAATATATATTGCAATCTAGGTGAAAAAAATTAAAACATGATAGTTTAAAATATATATTATTAGTAAATAAAGAAGAGAGAACTCGAAATAAATGTTATGAATCAAGCCCCAACTATTTCGTTTTCCACCAGCCAAACTTCATTAGGCGGGTAATTTGTAGCATTCAAACACCTCGATAATTCTCCACGAGGAATGAGCAATATAGTCATGATCTAAGATTACTTTTCCGCGTAGGTACTATTTACCTGGATTATAAGTGAACTCGCGGGAGGTTCATCCACTAGTACGGAGAATTTCAGCTCCTGTCTAGCACGCTTCCTGGCTCCCAGTGTATTACAAGTTTCCCTTCTAACAACACGTGAAATTACATATTCCATGGAGATGAGAATAAATAATTTATTGGGAATACCTGACCGCCCCCGTGCTCGTGCCATATTTTATTCGTGAAGCGTAGTTTATTCACGGCTGCTATTTGGGATAAAAGGGTGGGGTGCTTCTTATAGTAGACTGATGTAAAAAAGGTTATTTCACTCTATGAAGATAGAGAAAAATTAATATCTTACCATCACGTGAACATTGATTTACGTGGATTTAATACATTATTGGAAGATAGATTGTGGATTGCAGAAGTCAAAATTGAGAAGCGTTTCGCCCGTCGGAATTCGCGATGGATGAAAAAGATCCAAGGCCATTTTTATAACTAAAACTCTTTCAATGTTGATAGTCTCAGTACTTTCAAACCGATGTGTAATGAGTACCTAAGCTCGCCTAATTCTGCTCTGATAAGTCGACGTGTAAAGAGATACCGAGTCTTTTTTACCGTCGTTTTTAGCGTCGCGACGCTAGTTTTTGTGCTGTTCCATAAAATGGTTCGTTTTTATTTGTTAAAGTAAAACTTTTTTGTGCACGCTTGACTTGGGGAGTAAGCTGGCGAATGCATGACGAGAGCGTTACGAAAAATGTGATCGGGCGAAGCGAACGATAATACATTTAAATATTGTTTAGTAGAAAATTAATATATGTATATACATGTATATATTATACATATAAACGTACATACATACACATAGATGGAACAAAAGAAGTTTTACTTCAGTCGTGTGGTCTAAAGCACACTCGTTTTTAAAGTAAAACTTCTTTACGCACGCTTTAGTTGGGGAGTAAGTTGGCGATTGCGTGACGACAGCGTTACGAAAAGTGTGATCGGGCGAGGCGAACGATAACACATTAAAATATTTGTAGAAAATTAAAATATGTATATATTATACATATAAACATACATATAGATGGAGCTAAAGAAGTTTTACTTCAGTCGTGTACTCTAAAGCACAGTCGTTTTTTTTATTTCTAAATCTAAATTATCAACATGTTCCAAAACCAAAGGTTTCTTCGTCAGGATAAGATTCACTTTTTTTTAATGTTCGAGTTTTATATATTTTACAACAAAAAAAAGATTTAGGATTTATAATATATAATCATGGATCATTATAATTGTAACGTTTAAAAATCTTGTAAAAGCGTTGTGGGATATGAAAACCATAATATACTAGTATTATGTATTATTTGTATCTCTAATGTCAATATTTTGTTTCACTGCAATTAATAAGCACGTGGCTATCTCTATAGGTAAGTTCATGAATAAATATCGTCAGGCTTCACAGTAAAAGAGGTAATAGCGATGTCCTCGAGAGTGAGGTATAATTTTTTTTCAGTCAGAATCTAGATAAATAATATCCGTTTAATAAAAGATTAAAAAAATAATATTTAAGCATAGAAATACCTCTTTCTTTTCCTCCAGTTATTATCAATCGTTCCATTCAATGTTAATCACAACAATTTTCGAATACTCATAGATAATGTGCCGCATTTTACCAAAGTAAATATTATGAAATAAAAAAGTAAATTTTTATGAAAGAAAATATTGTGTTTGCTAAATAAACTGATAAAAGAAGGCTTAAATTCCCACCTGAAAAATTACACGGCATCAATCTCAATTCTAACCTTTAGCAATGAGAATGCTCGGGAAGACGGGGGTAAATTGGCCGACGTAAAAAAACCAATCGGAAGCCGCCTGTCGAATCCAAAGAGTTATCCAAAAAATACCTCAAATATACAAAATGATTTATAAGGGGATTATTGATTTTGTATACGTTTCAAAAACGAGCGCTTTCTGAATCTGAAACATAATTTTGACACATATTTCGCAAAGGAGCTTGAAAATAAATTGGTTTTATTTAATAATACCACAATTCTTGAACATCCCCAGTTCTATTTAAGTCCGAGTCAGTGAGGTGGCTACTGCGTACGTGTGCGCAATCCGTCAATTAACTCTAGTTCATCAGTCACGGAGAAAAGTGAATCAAGATTATGGATGATCCAGATATTTTTATTAAATTTACCACCTCAGAATGGAAACCTTAAAGGAAATGTAAGAATTTTTCTTTTATCTGAAAAGAATTTGCCATCCATACTATAAATCCGTTAAGTTTTTTTATCTCTACCTTTAGAAATTGTGAACACTTCAGCGAGCACAAAAATTTACACACAAACGCTTCAATGTTCATTTTTGAGTCAATCGAAGTATTTATTATCTTTTCAAAAACAAAAATTTCTACACAATAAAATACTATATTGGGCAAAAAACAATTTATATGGCTTTTTATACAATTACTTATTAATCAACGTTAAATAGTTATCAGTTGTAAAACTTTTTTTTTGCCTAATATAGTAAGTTCTTGAATGCTTACTTATAATTTTTTATTCTTTGAGATGAAACTTCAAAAGATAATACTTCAATTGACTCAAAAATGAGCATTGAAGCGATTGTGTGTATATTTTTGAGCTCGCTGAAGTGTTCACAATTTCTAGGGGAGAGATAAAAATACGTCATGGATGTATAGTATAGGTGTCATTTTCTTTTTCAGATAAAAGAAAAATTATATTAAAAACATAAGGGCCAGTTGTTTTGGAAAATTTCACTTATGAATTTCCTCCAAATCTTCATTCACCGAAAAATTGGGTTGTTTCAACATCCGTCAGAAGAAATTTCAACGAAAATTTCATAGAAATATTTAAATAAATGAAAAGATTTTTTTTTCATTTCAAATTTGACACGCAATCGCGTCTTCCTTCCATTTCAAATACGAAATGCGTTGTTTCAACTCCAAAATAACGTTCGATAAATTTTGAAATTTTACTCAGTGTTCCCCGCGGAATGACAATTTTGACGTCTGCGCATGCGCCTCCATTATTCCATTATTTCAACGCTATCCATCCGAACTCGGCTGATAACATTTCTATGAAATTTTCGTTGAAATTTCTTTTGACGGAGGAAACAACCCAATTTTTCGGTGAATGATGATTTGAAGGAAATTCATACGTAAAATTTTCCAAAACAACTGACCCGTATATTTCAGTGATTGACAAAAAGCGCATTTATAGTCCATCAAATTCTGAACACCGATTTTTTCTCATTTCTCTTATGTTTTTTTTATTTATTTTATTTTATTAGAAACATTTATGGATTAATAACATTACACGCATTAAATGAAAAAAATAGATTATAATAATTAGGTTACAACCCAATAACAAAAATGTTCACATAATGCCCAAATAATTACTAAAAAAGTCAATAATTATTAACTATTTTTTTTTCTTTTTTTTATATAATATTAGAAAGATAGGAACTGTCTAAGCATAATCTAGATATACTGCCTAATACTGTGTAACGAAGCGAATAGGTAGATTCTTACTTTAATAAGCGCGTTATTAATATTTTTCAAAAATAGACACTACAAACAACATAATTGGATGCAGACCTGAGTAAATTTATATTTATAAACCTTATATTCTGTCATTAAAATATTTTTGTACCGTGGGGTCATTCACACATAAATGTGATCAATGCAATTAAATTTGTTTTTGATCAAAGAATTCCGAATAATAAAATCGGCTTTTCCTTTCGAGCCAACAATCTTCTCTAGGATAGCCTTTTAACTAAGAATCATTCTATCTTGGACCATAAAATTGGTTTAATAATCTATTAACTCCAAATATCAAATGGGCACAAGCTCCGTTTTCAATGCTTCTGCACTCTACTACTATGGCGACGAATAATAGTTATTTTCCTGTACCCATTCCATTAATGGTGGCTAATTCGATAAATCAATAGGCACTCTAATAAATGAGAATTAAATTATCGGAAATGAAGAACAGAGAAAACATATTTGTTTTAAATATTGTATCTCTCTCGAAACTCGTAAACTATAAACCCAAACGGTGTAGTGACACATGTCATGATTCACATATACTTCACAAATGGGGCCTAAAGAATTCTGAATTGTGGGAATTTGGACATACGCCCTTGATGTGATTTCTCACAAAAACGGCGCTCTGCAAAATATCAAATTATTTTATACATTTTTTTACGGACTTTTAGGTGCGTGGTAACAGGTCCACAGGAAAAACTAAACCCTTTCACACACTTTTCCATAAAAAATGATCATCTAGTAAATCCACGCTATGCATGTGTATTATATAAGTATAATTAATACAAAACAATACAAGAACAACATCTTAACCTACCAGACTATTAAATGGGAGAATAATTCACCGACTCTAGATATAAGTTCATATTAGAGGGTCTGGCTCGGTGGAATTCCTAATTTGACCGATAAATCCTACTGATCCCTCAATATAAATATTAAAAAAATCTTTTGTAATCCTACATGTATTTAAAATGACTGATTTTTGCATTTTGGTATTTCTAATATTATTATTATTATATTATACATCGTGGAAGAATGTCCCCGTACGGGGAGAGTCTGGCCCAGCCGACCCAAAAAATCGCCTTTACCTGTAGAGAATATTTTCCCAAAGTTATAGCATCAAATTCGATTTTAAAATATAGCTGGGAACGGTGCACGCCAAGCAGGTAAAACGGAAATAAGAGCGGCCCGGTTACAAGTTAAAAACTTTATACGCTCAAACGTTCTAAAAACCTTATTTTTAATGTTCTCATCGTAGCTCATTGAATTTTCATCCGATTCACTTAATTCAAAGTTTAAACTAAAGAAAATTTAATTTATGTGCGGATAAACCTTGATTTATGAAAATGTATTATTATAGGACAAAGATATTGCAAAATTGATGTCGATTTTTTCGTCAATTTTCAATTTTCCTATGTCAGTTTTGCAATCAATAACTTTTTTTTGCAAACTGTGCCTCACGCGCATTCTACATTCACACTATAAGGTTTTTTTTTAATTTCATGTTCCTGATAATTTCCAAGGACCCTAGGATTCCAACCGATTTGATCAGACTATATCTATATATATACAGGGTGTTAAAGGAATTGTGGTCTCAGGTGCCATTTTTGATGTTTTTTTCTACAAAAACATAAAAAAATAGTAGTTGTTGGACAATTTGGTGGGGGGTAAGGGGTTGGGCGGTTACTCGGCTAAGTGAATAGTGACGACATGCGGAAGAATTTTTTTTTGGTTTGATTTATAAGAATAAAAATTTGAAACAAAAAATTAATGGAAAAAGTCACCGGAGACCAAAATTTCGTTTACATTTTTACTCCAAATAATCACTATAAAGAATCACAAGTCGAGTACATCCCTTAACAACCTGTATATTCAAATCAATTTTTAATTGTGATTTTCTTGTTCATATGTAAGATTTACATGACAAAAGTGTCGTGAACAAAAATTAATTTTATCTTTGAAAAAAAAATGCGTTAAAAAAAACTCTGCTGCAACAGACTCCCTCCTTAATCAGTTTCCCAAATACACATCTGTTCTCATCATCCCACTTTGAACTATCCTTCACTTAGTACGAAGAAGAAAAAGTATCAAAAACCCTGCCGCGGTAAACTAAATTATTATTGTGCGAATCAAATATTTTCATACGTCGTTACGATGAAATAAAATTATTTTTCTTCTTCTTCGATGGTGCTACAGCCCATATCGAGCTTTGGCCTCCCGCAACATCCGCCTCCAACTCCTCCTGTCCTCAGCGGCTGACTTCCAGTTTGTTATCTGGAGAAGCTGTGCTCTGCATCCCCTCTGACTTCGTCTTCCCACCTCAGTCTGGGTCTTCCCACTTTTCTCTTTCCACCTGGGTGTCCAGCCATAACTTTTTGGGACGCGTGTGTCCGGCATTCTCTGTACATGTTCAGCCCATCTCAACCTGAGGAGTCTCATATGGGCTGAGATATTGGGGGCCTGATATATATCATACAGTTCTTTGTTGTGCCGGATGCGCCACTGTTCCCCCTCTTTCACGGGTCCACATATTCTTCTTAACATTTTTCTTTCAAAAGTATCCAGCATTTCAGCCATCTTTGCCGTCAATGTCAGCGCCTCACATCCATATGCCAATATAGTTCTGACAATGGTCTTATATATGGTTACTTTGGTTTTCCTGTGGACGCTACGTGACTTAAACACTGGCAGCAAAGAGAAGTATGTTTTGTTGGCTGCTGTGATTCTCCTTCTGATTTGTGCTGGATCCTCATTGTTCTCTGTCAGACTGGAGCCCAGGCAGGTGAATTGATCGACCACTTCGTATGAGTAGTTGTCTTTAAATTGTGCACTACCTCTTCTTCTATGTGAAGGGTTTCTGCTCTGTATCATCATTTTCGTTTTGTCAACATTAATCCGCAGTCCAACTTCCCGCGCCGCTATTTATTATTTTATATACTATTCTAAAAATTATTTTTAGAATAGTATAATCACAGGGACTCTGCCATAAAGGTATCTGTACGTTTTTGTTTTCACACGTTATGCCTCGGTTGAATAAACAACTACTGAACTAAAACCACCAATTGATTGAGCTCTGTCAAACGGGTATTTCCCGGTGTGAAAGTTATTCATTCAATGAGGTACGAGAGGATTAATCCATTGTTACCGGTCGTTGATGAATTATTTAGCCATCGACTATTCGCCGGAAGTCCTGTGAATTGGATAATTTAATTCTCTGTTCTGGAAATCAATCGGGACTAGTGCAGAATGTGTCCCTTTGTGTATATTCAGCTCTCAGTACGGCGATACGTTTCCGATTATTAATAATATCATTGGGTCAATTATTAATGCCTAATTCAATAAAAAGGATTATTTATTTGCATTCAAAAGCTATCTAAGTAAATCGAAAATATCTATTTATGCAATTTAGTGTCCGTGGGGTTGTTTTTTTATAAAAATCTTCAATTTTATTTTGAGATTACGTCGCTCTAGTTCGTTTTTGTCCAACAGACCATTTTTCGTGAAATTGAGTTAAGTATGCATTTGTTCACAAAAAACATTTATATATACGATGATTGTTAAAAAAAATTATAAATATATTTTTTTTATTTTTTTTTTATTTAATGATAATACAAATTAAAATTAAAATACAATATCAAATTAAGAATACAAAGCGAAATATTTTATCCTCAGTCCTCCTCACTAGGTATTCCTGTTCCGAGGTGGACTGCAGGTTGTCGTATGGTGTTGATCATGATTTCCTCATCAATGTTGTTTGTTTTTGTTGGTTTTCACGAAATATAAATAAATAATGCAAAAAGTGTTCATGTTTATTATTTTGCGTTGTTTTAAAAAGTGTTTATGTTCATTATCTGTAGGTTGCATTTGGGTTATTTATTTAATTATTTAAGGGGTTTTCAAAACGCACTTTGTCTTACGTCCTTCAAAATGAATGTGCTTTTTTCGTAAAAAAAAATTTAAGAGGCCATTCTCCCGATTCACGTTTTGGTCTGTTGGATAAAAACGAACTGAAGCGACGATTAATGAAATTTTGTACACTTGATCTTTAAACCAAGAGATAGGTCACTGTATCCCTAATGTCACCCACATCTCCTTTTCCCTCCACTTAAATCAGAATGAAGTTCTTGTAGTACTGGGTAACAGTTTTAACGCCAATAAACAGAGCGACTCAACTGCTTAACGATTCTGCATTGACCATCGACATTTTCAATGTCACTTACAGACAGTTCAGCAACTATCTTTTAGCAAATGTCACTAAGTAGTAAAACTGCCCTTGTGTACTTTGTAATTTATAATCTTCTCCATGATATATTGGTGTATAACTGTTTTATAGAGAACATGAAAAAATAAATAAATAAATAAATAATAGTTATGTACTCGTATATCTAAATGAAATAATTATTAATTTAAACCCCTTTCGTGGGAAAATTTTAAATAAATGTGGGCTTGTCAAGAGTAGTCAACCGTCCCTCCTCAGAAAAAAATGGGATATTTAGATCAATAAAACAAAAGTTTAATGAAACATCTTAGCGTATCTCAGCGTATTCATTTATTTTTTCTATACTTGTACATACAGTTAACAAATATTAGGTACAATGGTTTACAAAAAAAGTTCATATTCGGTAACAGGATTTAAAAAGGTATGTACGAAGGTTATTTTGTGAACACCTCACTGGGAGAACCTGTGCTAAGGTGTTCGCATGTTTAGGATTAAGAGATATTCTGCCGACATAAGTAGAAACGCAGTATCCTCCTTGATATTGTCAAGTGTCGGCAGTATCGTAGACATAAAATTGGTAGCAGTTAAAGTTATAAAAATAATTTTCTTCAAAAGCAGGTAGGAATATTTTAGATTTTGTAAAAAATATTAAGGTAATATTTTCTGTCCAGAAGCAAAGTTCTTATTTTTTATTTGTTTGGGTAGGGTTATGTTTGATTAGTAGTTATAATGTACAAATGCACTTTCTCTCCGATCCAGTAGAAAAACCTCTTCTGTTTTTTTTTTTAATTTAACCAAAGCAGTAGAAAATAAATGACTAAATCAACTCCATTTGTTTCGAGATGTCAATAATTTCCATATTCTTTATTATGTTTTATCGAGCTTGACACGGTTATTAGAAAGAAGTTTTCTTTGAATTCAAGTACAGTTGTGTATAAAAAGATTAATTTTACTATTTTTTTTACGTGTGAAGCAGATACTTTGTGATGTGGCATTATAATCTAAAATTAAACAATAACTGTCTCAACGCAGCTACCTACACCTACTATATGTATAATACAGCCACCATGGGTGGAACTACGGAGTCCTCCTTGAGAGTCTCAAGGGGGATACTGTGCTATCACTTATGAGGGCATAATAATACATACGAACACCTCAGCACAGGTTCTCCTAGTGAGGTGTTCATAAAACATAACTACATTCGTTTTAACCATTTACATGCAGTTGCCGAACATACTTCACTCTACTACCTACTATGTTTGATAAAGAATATTTTTTTGTTTTAATATTCTCCTGACGAAGGAAGGGTTATTCCGAAACCGGTAGAGTGTAATTAAAATTAAAGTGGTCTAAAACAAATTTGTATATTTTATTGTAAATATTTTTTGTATTTATAAACTGTATGTAAGAGCATAGAAAAAATAATTAAATAACTTAGTGAACATCATGCTATTATACATTTAATACCGTTCGGGTTTCGCTACAACCGTAGCTTCTTCAGGGCAGGATAATGCAGGTGGATTGAAAAAAATGGTCTGAGCTACTTTGAAAGATGAGATAGGAGTAGAGGTATGCAGAGGATTGGGAATAGAGTAATAAAAATGTTCTGAGCTACATTGAAGGACGAGATGGGAGTAGAGGTATGCAGAGGATTGGGAATAGAGCAATAAAAATGTTCTGAGCTACATTGAAGGACGAGATAGGAGTAGAGGTATGCAGAGGATTGGGAATAGAGTAATAAAAATGTTCTGAGCTACATTGAAGGACGAGATAGGAGAAGAGGTATGCAGAAGATTGAGGATAGAGTAATAAAAATATTCTAAGCTACATTGAAGGACGAGATAGGAGTAGAGGTATGCAGAGAATTGAGAATAGAGTAAATAAATTGAGTTCCATTGGAGGAGAAGGGCTGAGCTCCAGTGATTTAAAAATGCCTTTAAAATTATTTATTTATTGTTTAATACAGTATATTATAGAAAATAAGTTTTATCCTAGATGCATTTGAATTAAAATATGTTTTATAATTTTATTATTCGGTGGTACATACTCTCTGCATACCCCTCCGGGGACACTTATTTGTGTTTCGTGTAAGAAGGTATACCTAAAATGTCATGCAATCAGGTAATAAATATACATTTCAATTATTACTCAAAGAATTATTAGCGATTCTTTACCGGCAAACTGGCGCTAACTTCATGTTTATAGTTGAAAGTCAAGAAACAGTAGTAAATTACATATTCTGAAATGATCTGTATGTATAATCGTACGAAAAAATGATTTGTGGTCATCGGTTCCATTTGTATAATATTTTTTTAATGAAATTAGTCAACCAAAAATAATCAGTAAAACGTTTTTCGTATGGGAAACGAATTATTGAATGTAATCGATAAACTGAAAAACATTTAATCCGCTGAACTTTAAACAAAGCCTCATTTGTTGCCTATTTTATAATAATTGATGATATATTTCTGTTCACTTACAATTATTAACAGTCAATTAAGAGAGCGCGTCTCTTGTTTCACCTACCCTTACTTCCCAAGAAATGTTTAATTTCTCTCGAATTCTCGGATATTAAGGGATCGTTTTCTTACACAATAAGGATTAGATAAATAATCCTTAACTGAAGTAGAATTTAAGATGATATTGTTTTGTAAATCTTCCGGCGTAATTTCCAGTTATTTTAATATAGAAAATGTTTTTTCAATGAGCTTAATTTTAATAGAAAGCTCAGAAAAATACTTCATATATTATAGGAGCAACAAATTATATTTATGTTGAAGAGTAAGGGACAAATAAAGAGGGATCAAATACGATGAGAGAAGAGACCGTTCAATAAGCAATAGCGGTGGTATAATAAAAATTCATCATCCTAGTGCTTAATTGTTCAAACGACCATTTTAAATTTTGTTCAATCTCCATTTAAAAATTACAAATAAAGTATCAAAAACGATATTTAAACACTTTACTGAAAAATATTTAAACTAATGAGACCTTTACCGTTAAGGAATTAGCTTCATCGTAAACACCTAATATAATATTTTAGTTAATGAAAACTATATTAACGATGCTCAATCAAAAATTTGAAACAGAAAAATTAGAAAAAGATGCGGTTACATCTGGGACTCGAACCCAGAGCCTTCGGGTTTCCGGGCCGCAGCTCTACCGATTGAGCTAAATGTGTCCCTATACGATTCGGACTTATTTAACTGTATTACTTCGACTGAAAACTACCAACACAATCTTTATTTTCTTAAGGCATATTTAACCATCTTTCAGTAGGGCGATACACACAAATAAATAAAAGTTTATCTTTGAGAAGAAGATCACTAAAAATCTAAATTAAAATATGAAAATGAACAACACACACAAAAATAATGAAAGATAACGGTCGCAACTGGGACTCGAACCCAGAACCTCTCATCTTTTATTATTTTTCTGTGTCTTGTTTATTTTAATATAGATTATTGGTGTTATCTTCTTCTTCAATGATATATTACCTTGATGTGAATAACCTTTACAAGTTATGAAAATAGAGTTTTTGTTATAAAAATTCAATAAAAGTTTATTTGCAAACGACGGAATTGAAAAAGCTCACTGCTTATCTCCGAACTCTGGACTGGAATTTCTTTGGCTGCCAATACGAAGAAAAATATCGTGAGTATTTAAACGAACAAAAAAATATGAATACCATATCGTCCCAACTGCTCCCAATCCTCTGGAGCCTGTGAGACTATGGCATCCCCACATTGGGGTATGTTGTGAGGCTGAACCGGTGTTTATCCATCTTTGTCGAGACAATAATATAATTTTCAATCTATTCAAACTTCGATCATTTCCAAGTTCTAAACAAACAGTCATCGGTCAGAATGAATTATTATTATTGGTCAAAGTGAAAATGGGTTGAACATTCTATCAAACCACCAATAATCGCTTTATTCATAATCCTTGAAAACTATTACTACATTAAATAGCTATATTTATATACCTATTTGCACACAACAATGTAATATTCGAATATCTAGACAACATCACGCAGACCGCAGATACCTACTAATCCGTGAATTGGACAAGTGCCGAAGAGAGTTTTATGTATTTGTAAAAACCATTAACTTCGTGGCTTGCCATAATTTACAATCAAAATACATAAATTAGAAGAATATTAAAACTAACCTATAATACAAACCACACATGTTTTGATTGTCGTACTCGCCGATATTACATATTTTTAAAAAGCATTTGAATTTTTTGAAATTTCACTACATTTTGTTTAAAATTGTGTGGGGTCAACTTTTTTTTAGGCTCTCTTGGGACATTTATACTCATTTTCAACTAATTTTGTAATACAAGCCTATTTAATAAAAAAAAGTCGTCTCATGGAAAAAAAAATTAAAGTGGTAACAAAAAATAATTATAACATTATATTATATTTAACAATATAATTCATAATAACCAGTTGACTACATTGTTAAAAAGGACCTATTTTGCTTTGCTTAAAAGATCTTTCACATTCTTTAATTCTGGTATACTTACAGTGGCTGCGCACAGAATAATGTAGAGATATTATATTCTCCTTAAACAACGTGAAAGCTTCTAAGCTCCCTTTATGTATTAGGGAAAGGAGTAACAAAGAAAGCTCAGTTTCCACTAGAACTTCGTAGGGAAAATACTGCGCTGCAAATTTCCTTGGAGGGTTCATAATTTACGTGGGAAAATTTATTTATTTCTTTAGCTGCAGCGGCAGTATGTTGTCTCGGGACATGGAAGTGCAAAACACGACAGAATTTCGATGCAAGTCTCTCGCGACTTTTTTACTTCATGCACAGAGTCTTATTTGAATAAACTTAAATTAAATGAAGACGAAATTAGCGGAACTCAATCAAAAATCCGAACGCATTTTAGCTAATAGCCATAAATATTAAGCATTTATAATTTTTCTACGCTGATATCACCGATAACGGTAGCAAGACGCACAGCATGATTTGCGAATTTCATTGCTGCTTCAACGTCCTGGCAAGTGTCTGTTTCCCCTCCGGTAGTTACGCATTTAATTAACTGTAAAAATTAGTATTCCTGTAAATATACCTGACTTGTTTTACCCAAGTGTTTTATTGATAAATATCCGACACACGCAGCCTAGTTTACAGCCCTGGTATTATCTGTAAACCAAATCCTATCTAGGATTAATAATCGCAAATGCAAACATACACACACAAGGCAACAACAAATACCAAAGCAAAAAAATCAGAAAAAAATACGGTCACATGTAGGAATCGAACCCAGGAATTATGAGACAGTTGAATATGAGCGAATCGGATAGGGAAACATTAGCTCAGTTAGTAGAGATCCGCCCAAGTTCGAGTCCTAGATGTGACCGTATATTTTCTGTTTTCAGATTTTCGATTGAGTTTTGATAATAATATGGTCTTTATTTAATTAAAATATTACAGTTTTAAGTTTTACTCAGTAAGTTAAAAAAAATAATATACATAAATATACTAGTTGGCAAGCCCACGCGTGGCTGTGGTTAACGAAACACAACGCTATCTACTGGATGGTTACCCAACGTAGATAACCAAGTTTTGTATCAATAAATTAACTCACACCGCTATCTGTTAGAAACTTATGTAACCTACAAATAATTAGAAATCATTGTCCCATAACAAACATTTAATTCGCAATAATAAATACTAGCAGTTAAAAACCCGCTCCGCGGGTTTTTGTTGCTAGGCCCTGCGGGCGGCTTTTATTCGGGCTTCGCCCAATTTCGCCAAGTGTTGGTGACCATCTATAAGGCTCCGCCCTTATGCAAAAATAACAACTGTGAATATAAAACTACAAAACACTTACATTTAATATGTGGATATATAATAGTAGACATTCTGTATTATAAGACCGCGGACAGTGAGTAGAATTTCGGAAAAGAATCAACTCAGCATACCTAAATCTCGTTCATCCATGTCAATGACAAAAAAAGAAAATTGATAATAATAAAAATATTTATTCATCAATAGATTTATTATAACACTACACATTTTGTTCTTAATCATTGATTCTATTAGCGTAAAGGTCACTGTTCAGCTACAATTCAGGATTTCTCCTGGAATTGGTTTTCAGCAGTGCCTCCAGTATAAAACAGAAAATAAAATAAAATAAATTAATCAAAATAAAATAAATACAATTAAATTAAATTACATAAAAATAATTTAATCAAATCTCTAATTCAATACACACAATACAATATATAAAAAAATATAAATTAATAATGTAAATCGGCATTCAAATTAAAGGCAATAATCTTAATATTAAAACTCCAAAAAATAATAAAATCAATTCGAATAAAATATTCTCAATTAAAACTCAAAATA
Source organism: Limnephilus auricula (assembly GCA_951813805.1). NCBI lineage: Eukaryota > Metazoa > Arthropoda > Insecta > Trichoptera > Limnephilidae > Limnephilus > Limnephilus auricula. Next base: position 7,412,363 of record OX638402.1, on the reverse strand, counting down.
AAATCGTCAAGTATAAAATATAGTCAAAATAAATAAAGTAGTAATCAAATCAAATCAAAAACAAAAACACGAATAATAAATTGTATCTTCTTAGTAATGAATGAAAGAGACAAATATTTCTTCCCAATACCGTTTATTGGATAATCAACACCCTTGCCATAGGTAACTCTAAGTGGTTCGCTACGTTTAGTGACTTAGCAGGGGTGCCCAGGTTCATAGGGTAAGGTTTGTCTGTATTTTGGCGGCACATGCGTTTGCCCTCTACTGCGTGGCGGTTCGGATTGGTAGAGACTGGTTTACCTCTTCAACAGGACTATCTCGACCCATCGCCTTGTAGCGCAGTGGGAGAGATGCATTCATACGTCCGTCACTCCTGGACACATCGACCCCCAGATTCCTACTCACCCTTCATATTTTTTCCTTCCCAGAACTTCCTCTCCTTATTTTCTCTAAAAAGAACATCCACACAGCATCCCCAACGATAACATAGGCCACGAGGGGAAATTGTTTTCCTCAGGGTCTCCTGTGTGGAGCTAATGTTAAAAAAAATACGTCTGAAATGATTTCTTTTTATCGAAATAAATTTGTAAAATTTATATAAACGTTTTACATGAAATCTAGCTAAACTTACTCTTACCAAAATATTATCAAAGTAAAAGCATTTTTTTAAATATATAAAAAATCTACATTTGGTTGAAATAATATTATGATTTTACCAAAAAACTATAAAAGCAAATATCCACTTACAATGTATTCAACTTTTATAATAAATCGAAGTAACCGTGACAGGAATATCGACCACATAATATGATCGACCATCTCCATACAATCCGCTGACAGCGACTGCAACGCCAATACGCCATACGGCAGTTACGCGAAACCAAGCAAGCCAACGGGCGGCCACAAATCACAAAAGCAGCTTAGTCCCAAACTTTCACGCACAGCGATGGAAGAGAGGGTTCAGATATGCCGCGGCGTCAGAAATGTAATTAGAGTGGGGTTCTTAAATTCAACCGAATAGGCGTTATGATAAATCACAGCAGTAGTTTTGTCCCAAACTTTTACGTACAGAGGTGGAATAGAGGGTTTTGGTAACCCGCGACGTCAGAGATGTCATCGAAGTGGGATTCTCAAATTTTACCTACGGGCACCAGGACAATAATACTATAGATTGAGGTCAAAATCGAGATAAAAACTATCAAATCTTTTAAGTTGGACAAAATTACACACAGTAAGCCAAATTTTATCAAAATCGGTTAAGTAGTTTTGGAGTTTACCTTGGACTAACATCGTGACGCGAGATTTTAATATATAAAGATATTTATACTGGACTTACAGAAAAGTCATTAGATGTACAAATTAATAAAAAAAAATTGATAACATGTATCCAAGACGCTGGAAAGCATTTAGTTTGGGTTTGAATCTTACAATTAGACATAAAGATATCAGCAAATAAATATACGCGTTCAGAAAATAAAGATACTTTTGGTAGTCAAATACCGTTAAATATTATCCAATCGGATAGGGACACATTAGATCAGTTGGTTTAGCTATGCCCCGGCAAGTTCTATGTCCTGGGATCGAGTCCTAGATGTGAAGGTTTCTTTTTTCTGATTTCTGTCTTCAGGTTTTCGATTGAGTTTCGCTAGTATCGTCTTCATTTAATTAAAATATTATAATTTGACATTTTACTCATTATGATGTAACATTCTGTTAAAAATAAAAATATTTTTCTTGCAGTGCCTGGAAAAGATACCAACCAGACTAAATGATAAAGGAAAGTTATTTATTTTTCTTGTAGTGTTTTATTATTATCGTGTTTAATTTGAAGAACTTATTTTTTATATCAATTGAGATATCTTCTTCTTTCGTATGGTGGGGGTCAGAGGGGGACATCTAGGTCTGCGAGCCAGTCCAGTTGATGAGGTCCACAGGCGTCGCCCTGTGGACCTCATCAACTTTGACTTGCACTTTGCACTTTGAGTGAGATGTTACCTCAATATTCAGGGACAATATTCATTTTTCCCCTATATTTAGTGATTCCCCTTGGCCGGGAGGATCTATATAATTGAGATATAAGTAGGCTAGTTGAACCGGTCGTAGACATTTTAAGATCTATCCATTGAACAATAATACTATTTAGTAAAATACAGTATAAAAATGTTTGTATTTAGAGTCTACTTCATAGAAAACCTTGTTCTTCATACAATGTCTTTATACATAAGAAGCAAAATCGCTTCAAACACCTGGACCCGCCGGGGGGACTGCGGCCTACGAGAGGACTTACAAAACCAAAAAAGTCTTTCAATGCAAATCATGAAGAATGGAAATGTAATAAATACGGAGTCAAATGGAAAAATCATCATATTTTTGAAAAAAAGCTTCAATGCTTTTCTTGTGAAAACAAACCACATAAAATTTGCATCATTAAGAAGTATTATGATGACGTGGGAATTGTTTTGGGAACAGCAATTTATTAAACTCAAGTTCTGTCGAAGACCTATTCAAGTTCTGTTGTTGTTTTTGTTGTACTGTAAAACAACCAGCCCACGATGATCAGTATTTTATCTGTAATAAAAATAATAATAAATTTATTCCTAAATTTTGGGGATTTCAAAACGATCCCACACATCTCATATAGTACAAATATATTCGTCTAAAAAGTTAAAGTGTTTCTATAATCTAAAAAAAAAAAACAAAAATATCATATTAAAATAAATATGATACAAGCTGCTGGTTCATGTATTTTTATATGAATTCTAATTCTAGGACTGAATTTCCACGTAGGACTATTCTGAATTATAGGATAAACTCTAACTTTTAAAATATATTTTTTACGTGTTGATATAATCATAATCCATTCAAAAATATCTTACCTCCATTTCATATGAATGAACTTAGTAGGTAGGTACCAGCTACTTGATGATATTAAACATATTATTATATTATTTCTTCCGAATGCAATGAAAGTGACTTCAAATTGTGAAATAATGCACACAAAAATTAAACCCATTAATACAAACCGAAAAGTTTTAAACACTTTAATACAAATATAAAGTAAAATCTTATTTTTGATCAAAAATTAATAATAACCAACAAACATTGAATGATTTGCTTATTATTCATAAATTATCAGTTTAACGAGCGTTTGCAACGCATTATTATTTTACTAATTAGAAATCAAATTAGGCTACGTTAAAATCATTCGTGTATGTGTTAACGTTATATCCAGGCTAATTCTACATACCAAGTAACAACATGTATTCAAAGGTGGTAAAAACGCATTCAATTAAATAAAACGATGGCTTTATTCACGAACTAAATGCTTCCGTACGGAAAGTTTAAATTGCATTAAATAGTTGCCAGGAAAACTTGAAAAGGAAAACAGCGTTCTTATAAAACGCAATTTTAAGAAAATTGAATCAGCTAATTTTCGCAAGATTATCAAACTGAAGCGCACAACCTTTTAAAAAAGATTAAAAAAAAAAATCGGTCTAATAATGAATACACTTAACCACACATCATAATTTTGATAAATGATTTCAAACGGACTAAATAAACCATGCGACAATATGGGCCATGGATGAAGCGTTTAAGATCCTTGACTATGGATTCGGATAAATAATAACAATAGTATATGGATCATTTTGGTATAGCGTGCAAAGAGAGTCCGAAATACATTAATTTTTTATAAGAAAAACTCTCTTTTTAACTTTTGAAGGTAATTCCCACCAATGCAATATATCATTGAAGAAGAAGACAACAATAATAATCTAAATTAAAATATGAAAATGAACAAGACACAGAAAAATAATAAAACGCATTGATCGCAATTGGGACTCGAACCCAGATCTCACGTCTTACCGGGACGGCGCTCTACCAATTCAGCCATTGCGATCTATTATGAGACTGTCGTATTTATCAACTTCATATTTCAAATTTCCGAATTAATGTTTTTTTATTACCATTGTGTTTTATTATTTTTCTGTTTCTTGTTCATTTTCATATTTTACTTAAGATTATTATTGTTGTCTTCTTATTTAATAAAACATTAACTTTAATATAATTATCAAAAATAATCTTTTTTTCATTTTTACACAATGAGTTTAGATATTTACGATGAGGCGGATGTGACAAGTTTCGGGTAGTTACGTACATAAAGCAGGAAGTCGATACATTTAGATACTAGTGCATGAAATAGAATTAAATTGATTGAAATTAAATGTATGTTATTTCTGTTATTTCTTCGTTACATTTTAATTGTATTAATCTATTTTTTTTAAATATGGAAATGAACAAGACACAGAAAAATAATAAAAGTTAATGGTTGCAACTGGGATTCGAACCCAGAACCTCACGTCTAACCAGGGCTTTAACCAGGAATAAATAAATTTATGGAAATAACCGCCAAAAGTTAAAAAGAGAGTTTTTCTTATAAACAAATTATTATTCATTTAGACTTTTATAAAAAGTCAATAGGAGTTCCATAAAAATAAGATCAGATATATTTATCTGAGACACTATCTAGGTAACAAATACATTCTTTAAATAGATACTTGTTGATGAAATGAAAGGAAATGAAAAAAAAGGTAGCCGCCAATAATATGGAAAAAACTACTGAAATTTGAAGAATCAGTTTTTTTTTAAATTTAATTTAAATAATTTTTTTTTTTAAATTAAATGGAGTTCTACGAATAAAACACAAAAACAATAAATAATGAAATATGGAGATCGACCAATATGAATATATCATAATAGGACGCACTGGCTGAATTGGTTAAAGCGTATGTCCGTGAGATTCTGGGTTCGAGTCCCAGTTGTGACCATTATCTTTTATTGTTATACTGTGTCTTGTTCATTTTCATATTTAAAAAATATATATTGTTATCTTCTTCTACAATGATATATACATATATATTTATTTTTTTATTAACTTAAGAATGGTACATGTTATAATATTACATTGATAGGAATATTCGTCAAAAGTTAAAATGAGAGATTTACTTATAAAAATAAAATACTAGCTCCTAATGTAGTCACAGTACCCTTAAGGAATATTATCATTATTTAAATTTTTTTAATATTATTGTTATTTTATTATCTTTTTTCATGTACAAAATAATATATTCGTCTGCTTTATCTATTTTTTCAAATATTCTATGTATAATGTATACTTTTATTGAATGTGTGGGACTACACTAACCTCCCCACATATCAAATTAAACATTTATTATTATTATTATTAAATAAAATATTTGTGTTTCAGAGCAATGGTAGCTTATCTCTGCAACGGAAGTGCGCCACCAGGCTACGGTGCGCTGTGTTGGTGCCACCGGAAGCCAGTCCCAACAAAGGCTTCAGACAAATACTAACAGTCCTATGCTTCCTACCTTCCTATAGTTTCTCTCCCAGCACACCTGCTAGCGCGGAGACACCTGCTCACAGACGAAGCTAACTTTGCTAACTGGAAGTGTATTATTTAATTTATTGTTTGTGTTCTTCTGTTGCAGGTGCACTTTACATTATTCCAAGTCCACTTATTTGATTTCTGAAATTTATAGTATACATTTTTCACGTAGACAAAATGGTTATTTTATTTATAATATCTAATCTTCACATTATTACTTCTTCAATCTTCGCAAATTCACTTTGTGGCACCATTTTAAATTAAATGAAAACAAATTACAACGTATTACTTATAAAATCACAATTATCTTCATGATACTTTATAAGATTTTCACGGCCAAAAGCATTTTCGTTGTTTGTTTTTGCGGTGTTATGCCGTGTTGCGCTACCTCCTTCTTTACAGCTTCTTCTTCGGGACAGCGTTGCAGTGTCCATCATCAGGGCAGCATCGTCAATCTACCGGATCTGCCCTGATGATGTACACTGCAACGCTGTCCGAGACGTCGGCTAAAGAAGGAGGTAGTGCAACACGGCATAACACCCCAAAAACAAACAACGAAAATTATCTTCATGTTTAAAAACCAAAGGTTTCTTTAATGCATTATTCGGATTCATGTGGATTCTTGGAAATGTTTAATTTTGTTTTGAAAATCGCCAAACAAATTGTTGTGATGGGATTCACGATTTAACACTGATATTTCTAGGGTATTACTAGGTATTTTCACGTTTTTTTATTGCTTAAAAAAATTAAGCTTAAAATTATGATTAATATGGCATTTTTCTTTTATTTTTAAGTTTGCCATTTTTTTAATGCCGCCAAAAAGATATTTTGGACGTGTGACGTCATAAGCGTTATCCGGATTTGAAAAAATTCTGACAGTGGTACTTTGTTGTTTGTTGACGTGCGTATTTGGCGTCGTTGCCAACCACGGGCTGTTTTGGTTTTGTTGGTTTTTGATCGGTTTTAAAATGAATAAATTTGAATTAAAACAGAAAAAACAAACCTTTTGAAGTTTGGTGATTAAAATCAAAAAAATGATTTTCAAAAAAATCCTTAAATATTCCATAAATTTTCAACAGTATCCCTCCTTTGTGAAAATGCCCTATTGTATCATCTTAATTTTTTGTTTAAAAATTTATCGCAATCATCATTGTGAGACCGAGGTGGAAGTTATATCTTTCCGGGATCGTCATGTATCGAATATCTTATATATTTTATAAGAAAATCCCAGGTGTGGTGGCCTGGACAGCGCGCATGTGCTCAGAATCAAGACGACCATCCATCGTACTGAATTTTATGTGTCTTCCAGCCCTGAGGGAAGACATTCAGCTGGTCACTGCAGATACAGTGGGTAATGCAGATGTACAGAATGTAGGAAGCACGGGGCTGCAATGGACTGAGGTCACTGAAATACTAAAAAATAGAATTATTGCTTTGAGGCATTTCGTAAATGCAACCAGTTTGCAATCCTTATAGGAAAAGAAATAATTCCATAATAGGATTTAACAAAAGAAAAAGATAAAAGGTTCTCTTTTGGAACGAAAAATATTAAATAATTCCATAATAGGACCTAACAAAAGAAAAAAATAAAGAGTTCTCTTTTGGAACGAAAAATAATAAATAATTCCATAATGGACCTAACAAAAGAAAAAGATAAAAGGTTCTCTTTTGGAACGAAAAATAATAAATAATTCCATAATAGGACCTAACAAAAGAAAAAGATAAAAGGTTATCTTTTGGAACGAAAAATAATAAATAATTCCATAATAGGACCTAACAAAAGAAAAAGATAAAAGGTTCTCTTTTGGAACGAAAAATAATAAATAATTCCATAATAGGACTTACAAAAGAAAAATATAAAAGTTTCTCTTTTGGAACGAAAAATAATAAATAATTCCATAATAGGACCTAACAAAAGAAAAAGATAAAAGGTTCTCTTTTGGAACGAAAAATAAAAAATAATTCCATAATAGGACCTAACAAAAGACAAAGATAAAAGGTTCTCTTTTGGAACGAAAAATAATTATTATCAATGAATGATTAACAGCTAAAAATATTAAAAATTAGATCACCATGAACAAACATTTTCTTCAAATTATTAGAATGACGTTAGGTTAATACCCCTCGGTGTAATATTATTTTAATTATTGAAGAAGAAGAAAATACAAAAATTAAACTAATAAATGAACCATGAAGCAGAAAAGTTACACAAAATAAAAAAAAGGCAACGGTTGCCACTGGGGGTATGATCTCTGTCTTACCAGGAAAACGCTTTTAACATCTAAGCTTTTGACCTGATTATTTTCTTATTTTTTGTCAACGTCATATCTCAATTTACGAATTTCAAGCTTAATCCTCAACTAACTCCCATATCTTTGGCTGCCATTTTTGTATGTTTACAAAGATCTACCAGTATTACGTGTAGCCTAGATATAATACCTGTCCGATGTTTATTTATGTACACCTATTATTGACTCGATATGTAAAATATGGGAATTGGTTGACAACATGTTTGTTAATTCTAAAAAAGAAAAACGTGTAATGTTGGTAATTTATCCTTAAATTTAAAAAGCACATCGATAAATATGACGGAAAATAATCCGGTCTCAACATTGTTTATATTAGTTACAACCATTGTCTTCGTAAAACAGAGATCCTGGGCTCGATCCTAAGTTTTATTTTCTGTTTCTTGTTATTTTCCACGGTAAGCTTAGGTTTATTATTGTATTTTATGCTGCTTATACTGGTGCCCTTTCCTATTATTGAATGTAGGCTTTCATATTGACATTCATTTTTCCTCTAGACTGAAATTCTGTAGAATGCAGCATGGAAGAAATAATAATTAAATCGTAAATCCACTGCAAACATATCTTTTTTTCTTTCAACTGCTTAAATGATTGTCCGAATGTTATTTATTAAAGTTTATGAAAACGAGAAGTGTGTGACCATTCCAAACATTATAATTACAACTCCTTGTCTCTGTAGCCCCGGATAGTTGGGGATAGATTATTGGAATCTTATATTTTAAACATTATTTGAAATATACAGTTTTTACAAAAAATTAGAAAAACACGTTCTACATTTCTGGTATAGAATCGGTTAGTGACCGTATGTTATATAATGTAATCGTATATAAATATATATTTTTTAATTACTTTTTTATACACAACCGATCTATTCCTGCAGCCTTTTTTAAGATAAATTAAAGATTTCCACTCTAGTAAATATATTCTGTGAAATAACTAAATTTCTGCACGGAAAAAAATCTTTGTATTAATAATCTGGTATTAGTAAAAGCTTAAAATAAACATAAAAATAACGTAAATGGTATTAACTAATGCCATAGTAAATAATAACATTTTGTTTGATATTTTGATCAAACACAATATAATTTTGTTGTTAATTTTTTTTTTCTACAAATTCCGTATATCATTGTTATTTTTAAATTGCTGTTATGTGTGTTACTTTTATTAATTTTTGAAATTATTCACCCCGATACAGGCGATAGTGAAGTTAATAATTAATGCTAAACAATATATTTTGATTGTAAAGAAATAATAAATAAAAAAATAAAAAAATTTATAAGTCTTTAAATTTCCCCTTAGGTTTAAATACGAACATTTTATTGGCTATTTACATTTTTTTTATAAATAATGTATTTTTATAATAATAGATTCCTAATTCATCATAGAAAATAAAATACTAAGTGTGTTCCTTTGGATTTACGCTTGAGTTTTACATGTGAAAATACTCTACCCAGGGGAAGTGTTTTCCGGTTTTGGTTGAAGCCCGCGGGCTTGAGGCAATCGATAACCTGCCTCCTTTAAGGTGGTTGTTAAAGTGCTTTGTGTGTACTGGTTAAATATGACAACTTGTTTTCAAATAATATTTCCGTGCTCAATTTTTACTTTATTCGTAAAATATTCCACGAAATCAATCAAAATATTGCCATTATTTAAATGAAACACTTTATTTAGTGCAATATAGCGCGATATTTACACTTTATTTACCAAAATTAAACCATTTCCTCTCTCAACACGCATTGTGGAAGCGAAAATCGTATTGATTTCTTACCTAATATGTAATTTAAAAAAATGGAATTTAAATAGGTAAATGTTTTTTTTAAATGTATAATTCATTTTTAAACTAAAACCTATTTACTGTATAAAATGTTTTACTTTATAGAGCAAATTAATGGATGCAAGAAAAATACGTTAAATAAGTTTAGTTTAAATTTATTGATACCTTTTAAACTTTTATAAAATTCAATTAAGTGATAAAATGTAATTAAAAAAATGTAAATAAAATAAAACAATTACTTTGTTTATAACCACGATTATTTATTTGATTTTAATACTGACCGGTTGTGCTTCACACACAAGCATCTTCAGGGTATAATATTAAATTTAGCTTAAGTTTATATCTTGATGATGAATAAATAGCATTAAATTATCTTTCTACCAAAATATAAAATAAAACAAACCTAAGATGAAATAAAATAAAATACAATAATAACGGCGGTAATGAAAACAAAATTGATAAATATCATGAGTTACGGTTGTAAAAAATGAATTCATGTAAAAAATTCAATGGTTAATTGAGGTGTATAAAAGCAAAGGCAGCAATCTCCATTCTGGCCAGATTGGTATGTTTGCTTTTTAAATGACGTGGAGATTGCTATCATTGCTTTAACATACAATAACTACATACAAATATTCCACGTAATATACGTGTATACAATATTTGTATGTAATATTGTGCGTAAAAGTAAAGACAGCGATGTCTATGTCATTTCAAAAGCAAACATAGCAATCTGGCCAGAATGGAGATTGCTGCCTTTGCTTTTACACACCTCAATTGTAAAATGGGGGCCTCAGTATTAAAGGGCTTCACTGGGGGTAAAGCAGCCCATGAGGCCAACATTATCAAATAGTGATGTGATTTGTATTGTATAAAATAAAAATAATAATTTTAAAAAGCTTGTGTTTATCGTCTGAGTATTTATGTTTTAAATTGTCCGCTTGTTTAACTCGTCTATTAAATATAGTTTGAGTTTGTTATTTTTTTGGTACCTACATTAGAAGTTTCTTATGTATAATTGGCGCATATCTAGTATGTCAAATATGTTGACTATTTCGTGTGTCACTCATTCTATGTTTTTTTAGTTTAATATTTAAAATGTTTTTTTTTTTTAATTTTATATGGCCGATACTTGAGTTTGTTGCTCCTCCTCAAACAATGATTGCGTAGTCTACTATGCATTGACAAATAATGCAAAATATATTGTTTTCATTTGTTTTAGATTCATTGTTTCTTATGCTTAGGAAAATGTGTATCGTTTTGTGGAGTTTATTTATGATTTGTTTGATATGATGTGTCCATCTGAGTTTATGGCTAATTATGATTCCTAGATATTTTAGTTGGTCGGTTTTCTCTAGAGTGAATGCGAGATCTAGATCACGCAGATGACAATCAAGTAATATTTAAGAATGTATTTGTTTTATTTTTTCCTGTTGAAGATTGGACGCTGGACATCGCGCGACAAGTCACCATTTTTAACTAATTTTACTATAATGAAGGAACAAGGAACTCTTGGAAATGCCATATTTTGGTATACATGAACACCAAAAAATTGTTCGCGTTTTATGTAAAAATAAATATTTTTTTCTGCGTTCATTTTAACCTCTCTTACTTATCAAGTTACCATACAACTATGGGAAACTATTGAAGTACCAGCCAGATCTTAGTATAATCCACAATTTTCCTTCCCACCCCTGTATAACGTATATATTTTTGCACAATGTGTGTGTGTTTTACATACGATCCTTTTACTCATTGCAACGAATTGACGTGTGGCGTAATTTGCTTCGCAATAACACATTATTTCACTAAAGAGTTAAATTGCGTCGTCCGCCTAACTAACTATTTCTCAGCTATATTGCACAATTGATTTATTTAAATAGTGAATAGAATGGTCCCTAACATGTAGATATATTGCTGTGCATTTTTCCTATATATTTGTAGGTACTGGTACAAATGTACATCATTTTTGTATCGATAATATCCGCAGCGGAGATTGCTTTTGCCCTCTTTTACCATTATATTGTATTATGAATGTGGACAGAGTTTATAAACGGAACGATGACTGAAATAAGCGACAAAAATTTTTTTTTTAAATCTGTTTACCAGCTATACCTTTGCAGATAGTACAAAAATAAATAATAATACAAGAAATGTTTCATGATCCGAAAGTCTGGCAAATCGGCCTTAAATTTTTCAGTGCAAAATTGTGCCTTATCATCATTATAATTTTATGCATCATCAAATTGAAATTGTTGTAAATCGGTCTTTTCTTCAAGGCACGATTAGCAAATAATAGTAAGATTGTTATGAGGAAGGTGCAAAATAAGGTTTTATAATCTCTCGTGCTGTGTATAAAGAGAAAACAAATAAGACAAACCTAATTTAACTCGTCTCCACGAGGACTTCAGTGAAAAAAATAAGAAGCGTGTAAAATTAGTATTTTTGGTGAATATTGACTACGAATCGGTTGACATTATGCATACCAAAAATAAATTTTAGATAAATTGAAGCCTTTCCTATCATTTTATTAGAGTAGAATTAAACGTCCCAAGTACACAAACATTTTACCCAACACGATAACATGCATTTCAACACCATCCACAGTAAGTATGTTAAACAATCCATTGGTTACGAGGGGAGCAACTTATAAAATTGCCTTCCAGACAACATTAAAAATGAAAATAGGTTGAGTACTTTAAAAAAAAAAAAAAAATTTTGTTCTAAATAAACAAAATAGTGAAACAGAATAATTTTGGTATGGTAATATAATATAATTTAATTGTACTGTCATGTAATGTAATGTAAGGTAATGAAATGTAAAAAGTATGTAAAGTAATGTAAAAAGTATATATTTTAGAATTCTAGTTAAGTAAGTGAAAATGTTATTTTCTTTTTTTCTGGAATAAAAAAATTATAAAAAATAAAAAAAATATTTAATTACTTTATAAAGAAAATAAGTGTTACTACTACTAAGTACTAAAAGAGTATTTTTTTATTAGAAATGTATGAAAGCACTTAAGAAACCACTCAAAAATAATACAGTATTATGGTTAAAATTATATGTGACCGTTTCCCTTGGTTAACTTATTTCTTTATTATAAAATATTTCGCAAAATTAATAAACACATTTGAGCTTACATCGACCGTTTCTAGACTCCATTTGAAGTCTATTTTATACTATAGATACTTGGAAATATAGTATTTGTTTTATATTACCCACACTTAGGCAGTGCCTTAGTGGGTTTTCATTTCTTGTTTATACCATTTGTTATTATATTATGTTATGTGTACAAGGAGAAAAATGTTATTTTAAAATACGATCATTTTATTCGTAAAAACGGTTAAAAACGGGACTGAAGTTCTTACGAACAAATTAACAGTGTTTCAATGTTTATTGGCGGGAAAATATAAGAATAAACATCGAAACCCTGTTAATTTGATCGCAAGAACTTCAGTCCCGTTTTTACGAATAAAATGACATTTTTTCCGTGTATAAAGAAATGAGAAAAAAAAAGTTAAAAAAGGCTAAAAATTTTTATGCATATTATCTACATTTGTGGTGATTACCCTAAGAATATACATACACGTATTTGGTTTGTGTGTGTATTCCTGTTTGTCAATTTTGACTTTGATCCTTGAACAAATAAGCCTTTATAAATACATACTCTCACCATGAAATATTTTCGAAACATTCAATTAACAAAGTTTGCAGCATCTAATCAGCGTGACTAATTAGCGAGTTGATTATAATTCGTCCCGCAGGATCGTCGCGTCGGGACTGTCATATCTCATTTGCAGTAGACGCGGCAGAAACTAGAACTAGAAACCAAAGCCAGCCAAAGGCCGTCAGTCGGCGCCTCGAAAGCTCGCCTAATGCAGAGTGACGCACCTGCTGAAGGAGCTTTTACCTGAAGACGTTCAACTTAATTGGATAATTCTAATAAAATGCCCCTTGAGAATGGCGCAAAGCAGTTACTCGTACTTCAGTATTTCCGTTTTGTTATGAAACTGTTAGGGATGCAGACGGCAGATCAACGAACTTATAATAGAATAGTTGATAAAATCAGCCACAGTAGATAGCGCCCTGACGAAATATCAATGTTCAGTTTTTTAACCTTGATCGGAATAGCTTTTGGTGAACAGATCTGAATAGCCAGATACTTCAAAACCTTTAATATCCAATTTAAGGATACTATATATATGACCGGTCAGTGGCTGAGTGAGCATTGCGTTTGGGTCCCACCCGGTCATCGCGTGTTCGGTTCCTCGGCTGGCTAAGTGATCCATCACAACACAAGCAAACATCTTCCGCTTACTGAGGTAGTAGTAGAAGATTTTCAAATATTGTCAGGTTATTCGTAACTTGGGAATGTTTGTCTTTCTATAAAAAAATTATACACCCACTCACTGGCTCTGAAAATAAAGTATCGCGAGATAGTCTTTAATTTTTACTTTACTTGTACCTACATCGTTATATACATATTAAATTATTTGTTGTTATGAATTATGTTTATGTTTTAAGTTTATTGGGTTGCGTAAATCAGTAAAGAATCACTGATACATACATCTTTTACCGTATAAATAATAAAAGAAAAACGTAATTGGGAAGAAAAAAAGATCTTAAAAACAAATAAAAATAAATACATACATAAAGGTTGTAAATATAATCAGGTAAAATGATTAAATAAATATATGTAATAAATAAAAATTCTCCATAGGCCTAGGTCAGGTCATCTACATGGATATTCGGGCAGGGTCTTGAGGAGAGGAATGAGTGAACGAAACCAAGAGGCCGGCAAATCCTTCCATAGCCGACTTATTAACCTGTAAATTGGCCGTACGTACTCCGGTGTACCATCAATTTTGAAAGCGATTTTGTCCCTTATGTATAAAGAAGTTTTATCAAGAACAAGGTCCGAATCACTTGGGACATTCTCGTTCTTGACGTAACGAAATACTTCATAGCGTCTAGCCTCTCGGAATAATTTTAATAAATTGTCTATGATGCGCCGGGCAAGAAAGACAGCAGACAAAACGGCCGCCGCGTCAAAATATGGACGGAGTTAGTTTAGAAATTCTATATTCTTTCATTGTTTTTTATATAAATTCACTGTGGAGAGAATAGATTTCAGGTATTATCAGAAATATCGTTTGATCTGCATTTTTAAAGTAATTTTTATAATATATCACAAAAGAAATGTTATAAGTATTGGATTCGCAATAAATGTCAAATTTCTTACGTCGTAATGAAAAAAAATATTTTTCCTATGCTGGTAGAAATGGTCCATGTGACAAATAATGTCAATGTTGTACAAATGTTGTGTGTGCGTTTGACATATTTCCCGATTTTGCACCGGTGTCGAAGGAATCAATGACGCTAATTTTCGAAGCATTTGCAATTGGCGCTTGTGCTCTAAGATTGCAATCTGTTTGTTAAAGCAACTTTGTCACTGTACGGGGTCAGCAGTTGTTGTGTATCTAATATTAAAGTATCCGAGGGCCCTGTAATGCACAGCACGCCAGGCTTCTGAGAAACTAACTTGACACTGGCTTCTATAGGAAACTATTTTTATTTTTATGCTGTACTGAATGTAAAACTTATATTATGATATCAAAATACCTTTGTAAAATTGTAACTACTACCTCCTACCTATGAATTGTAAGTTCCTCCTGTCCTAAAATGAGTTTTGTAACTCATCGGGATTGCTCTAGCAAGAAATAAAAACAATGAAAAAAAAAAAATAAAAATTTCGCCATCCGGTTGGACAATGTCGTAGATGGAGTAACACAAATCATTTAAATAAATATTTAAAGCAGTCTCTGTGTGTAACACATCTTGTATAGTTATTTGACTAAAGAAGATCTTCCATCACTCTGGTTCCGCCTGCGAAACGGCTAATGATTCTAACTTTACCAATTCACAATGGATGACGTCATTAATGAACCGGCAGACACTTAATTAAATGGATCCTCAGTTTGATCTACGGCACAAAAGGTTTTTACAACAAAATTTACTTCAGACTTATCAAATCGTAATTTTGTTATTATTGTTGTGTAAAATAACATAAATATATTTTAATAATGCTTTATTTCCGCACTTCATTTATGTTTGTACCTCCGAATTTAATGATCGTTTTATATTATTTCCAAGTTGCCGGACAAATATTATTTACACACAATTTTTAAGCATTTCCATAATAATAAAAAAAACACAATATTTTTTTTCAAATAAATAAAACTAACTGGGAAATTCCCGTTTTAGGACGTCAAATCTACAATATTAGTTCATAATGTACACGTATAATATAATATACAACTCTCAAAAAAAGTCATTAAAAAAAGTCATTACAAAAATTTTTGTAATGACTTTTTTTGAGAGTTGTATATTTTGAGTGTGCCGTAGTCCCTTGATGAAATTTAAGTTTTGTAGAGGATTTTTTCGCTTTTATTTAACCAGTTTACGAAAAATGTCTGGCCTTTTTGTTTTCGATGTAACAGGTATAATGCAGTATAATTTGAAACTGTCTTTGCCCGAGAGATATTTTGTTTACAATATGAAGAATTGGATTACTCCGGGAATGGCTTTTGTCATGAGAATTTTCAGTATATGGGTAAAGATGACGTAATTTATGTGTATATCCAATTCATTTTCTCACAAATAATTATCTAATATTTTTATTTACGATCTGACGATTCCGTTATCAATCGGCGCGTGTACCCTTAAAATTATTGTCTAGTCAATATTTGCATTAAAATCGACAAACAATTAAAAATAATAAGTCATTAGTTACGTACTTCTATGTATCCATTTTCACATTGTAATTAGCTAAAACCTAATCATCTGGAAAATTATCCAATTGAATGTAGCTATAACTTTGTGGAATATTATCTGTAGTTGGCATAAACAGTAAAGCATTATTCTGGTTGAGAGTGGCACAACATTTACGACTAATAATTATTATGAATCATGATTATAAATCTATCTATTCAATACGGAGGAAATTATTAATATGGATAGTGGTATATTTGAATTCCACTGTCAGTAATTTTAATAATTAATTAAAATTCATTTCGATACTTGCAAAGCCATATTTGTGCAATTGAAAATCTAGTACACGCTACGCAGGGAATTTGAGAGAAATCTAGTACACGCTACGCACGGAAAATGAGGGAAATCTAGTACAGCACACCAAGTACACGATACGCATGGAATTTGAAGCAAATTATTTTTCTTAGTGTAGGGTTAATTTAATAAAAAAGTTATGGTTTTGAACTTTGAGTTTGAAGTCAATAATTTTGGGATCTGTTTATTTGTAATCTAAGAGAAACGGGGGAAATAGTTTACCTAATCTAATGTCTAGAAATAATCTGGATAAACTGGGCATACACGAACAGCT
Organism: Limnephilus auricula; assembly: GCA_951813805.1. Taxonomy (NCBI): domain Eukaryota; kingdom Metazoa; phylum Arthropoda; class Insecta; order Trichoptera; family Limnephilidae; genus Limnephilus; species Limnephilus auricula. The sequence goes on along the minus strand of OX638402.1, from coordinate 7,395,476 downwards.
TCAAGCAGTCGATATTCAAAATACAATGACGGCGATGTTGTTTATGAGAATTGTATAGTCATCTGAATGTAGGTGTTGATATCGACTGCTTGTATCACTGCCCATTCTCTCGGTTTACCTAATTCGCTGAGAGTATTGATTTATTCACTCTCTGCCTGTTAGCTCACAATAACGTGCTTTTTTAAATTTTAGATATACCTTCTAGAGTTACTGAAACTCAACCTGAACCATCTGAAACTCAAGAAAAGAAACCAAAGAAACTCAAGACTCAACCCGAACCACCAAACCCCACCAATCCGCTTGCCATATCTATGATGTCCTATACGTTCTCGAGTTACTGAAACTTAACCTGAACCATCTGAAACTCAAGAAAAGAAACCAAAGAAACTCAAGACTCAACCCGAACCCCCAAACCCCACCAATCCGCTTGCCATATCTATGATGTCCTATACGTTCTCGAGTTACTGAAACTCAACCTGAACCATCTGAAACTCAAGAAAAGAAACCAAAGAAACTCAAGACTCAACCCGAACCACCAATTCCCATTAATCCGCTTGCCATATCTATGATGTCCTTACTTGATTTGACTAACCCGTTGAGATCATCTACGAGTTTCCAGAGATTGGTATTGGGTGACACAGGTGTGAGCTGACCACAGTTTCTTAGAACAGCTTCCTATCTACAGTACCCTTAATTGAGGTATCGAACGGACTAGTTTGCAAACTGACATTATCCAAGAATAGCCAAATTACAGTACAAACTACGTACACCTACCGCTAATTACCGACTCATCAAAAAGCAATCTCATCGGTTTGGCAAGCAGTTCGTATCAATGTTTCAATAGGACAGGCGTATTTAACCAATGATTGATCTGTGAAGTGTATACATACATTTTTAGATGGTTTTGGCCGCCGATAAATCATCCATCATCATTATTACTTTACTTTGTCATATTAGTAAAATACGTGGTATTAATACATTGCGATAATCGTTTTGTTTTCCCCAGGTAGTTGAACTTAATGAAAAATGCAATTTACTTTATTTCTGAAGTGGCCCTTTCTGAACAAAACCATATCCTAGAAAAAGAAAAAGTACACAAGAGATTATGCATTACAAATATACATACTATCCATCACTGTATCCATCCATTTCAACTGGAATAATCGATATCCACACCTTAGAAACCTGCCGAAAAATATTTTTAGTAAAAAAACAATGTAAGTTAATCTCTGGAACTATAGGTACTTAATCAATGAAGATAATATTAGCGAAAGTCAATCGAAAATCCGAAACAGAAAAATCAGAAAAAGATACGGATACATCTGGGACTCGAACCCAGGACCTCTGGCAATCCGGGCCAATGCGCTATCCACTGCGCCAACGTATCCCGATGATTTTTCTGTTTCGGATTTTAGATTGACTTTCGCTAATATTATCTTCATTAATTAAAATATTATAATTTGAGGTTTAACTCTTTAAGTTAATAAGTTAAAAATAAATTAAAAAATATACTTAATCCACCCATGTTGAGATAAGTTAACTAATATGTACCTAACAAGTATACTCGTGGGAGATGGACTTTTTTTATTTCGCCTATCAGAAGGCGCCAATAAACAGAGATTTCTGCATTGACCATTGACATTTTCAACGTCACTTACAGGATGTGTTCAACAACAATCTTTTGACTCATGTCATATGATAGTAAACCTGCCTCCATATCTTTTGAATTGAATTTGAATGAATTTGAAATTCGTATAACAGTTTTACGGAGAACATGAAAAAATAAATTCATAAATAAATTTACATTACGCTAAGCAAAAATCTGAATATTCTGGACACTTATATAAATAGAAAGCTTTCCGCCCGACTGCTATCTTACAAGTTGGGTCTCTTGTGCGATAATCACATAAAAAGATAATAAAAAAATCAGTCGGTGCAATTATGAAAGAAAATCTTTGAAGTTTTTTTACTTCTATCTACAGTAAGTATTTGGCATGGCATGTTCCGTTGGCGTGGTGGGAGGAGAGAGAATTCTTTAACATCACGTCCATTTGAAAACTCCGCGTCAATTAATATCCAGCCAAGTCGGGGCCGGGCTCGGTTGAAAAGTTTCATTTTTAAATTAAACTTCATCTTTCCGAGTTGGCCGCTCTTGATTCGTTATCTCGGACTATTTTTATTTCCAAAGTGTAATAACTGTCTTCCGGAAAGCTTAAGGCCGGTGCGGACGTTTTAAGGGAGTTGTATCTTCACAACGGAACTTCCACAAAACGTGCTTAGCACTTGAGACGGTTTGTTAAAATTCTTTTCAATTTCATTTTTAATCTAAATTTTTTTTTAAATATATTTGAAAAGTATTTTTTTTTTATAGTGAAAACCTCACAAGAGTCCCAACTGCTCCCGTCTGAAGCCAGTGAGACTATGGCATCCCCAATTGGGGTATGTTATAAGGCTGAAGGTAAGTGGGGAAGGGAAGGAGACGAGGAAGAGGAAGGTGGGGAAGTACCTGGCTATTCAGATCTAGTCACTAAACATTAAAACTTCTGTACACATCATTAGTAAGGAGCCAGGTTGAATATAATTCAACTATATGGTCTCCCCACTATAACGTGCATTCACAAACAATAGAAAGAGTACAAAAAAAATTCCTAAGCTTTTTAAATTATAAACTAAAAATACCGAAAGAACAAAAAAACTACCCTTTTCTACTACGATTATCTAATCTATTAAACTTGAGTGAAAGGAGAATTGTTTTTGATCTAATATTTCTATTTAATATCTTGCATAATATAATTGATAGCCCTGAATTCTTATCGCTCATAAATCTTAATGTGCCAGCCAGAAATACAAGGTCAGTACTACCATTTTATTGTAGTAATACTGCGACCAGGGCCCAATTCAATATACCACTACAGAGAATTCAAAACTTGGGAAATATGTATTCGCACGTAGATGTATGGAATGTGTCGCTGATACAATACAAACATGAAATTATTAAATCATTCATGTCAGAATGTGAAATCAGACGTGTTTAATATTAGTTACTGTTATTTAAAAGATTCCATAATATTTTGATGTAGCATATTCTTATAATGAAGGAGCTGTTGCACATATTTTTGTATTATTTCTATTTATCTATAATGTAAAAACTTGTTACTCTCTTTTGTTTTTCTGTATTGTAAACTTTTTCTTGTATTACACATCTGTAAATTTCTAATATTAACTTACACTATATATTATTATTTTTATGCCATCTGCAATTTAAAAACTGGTTTCAGTTTAATTTATTTTTACTTTTTCTCTTTTATTATAATATAATATTTCTTACTTACTTTTATACCTACCGTTTTTATAATGTTAATTGCTATAAGTTTATATTTCTTATTCAAACATATATATATATATATATATCACTGTATAATATACTTACTATGTAAAAGCCTATCAGGGCGTTGAAAATTAATAATAAATAAATAAATAAACACGGCTAAAGCCATTTCAAGCAACGTTTTAATTCTGAATGGTGGTCTTACACCAGGGCGATACTAAGAGTATCTTCCACTCTGGGACGTGCCGCAAATATACTATACATTATTTTTTATAATTAATTGTGAAATAACACAAATCAATTAAATAAAATTTATTTGCGCACGCCGGGTTCGAACGCGCGGCCTTCGGAATGGGAGTCTAACGCCCTACCGCTGGACGACGCCGGCCGTCAACAACGGAAGTGTTTACAAATTCCAGTACATCTAATCAATTGTAATTTTCTAAACGTTTATTTTAAATAAATAAATTAATTATTACCTTATTTTAGCGAAAAATGCACTTAGCGTAAATTTGTTGTAGGCCAAAGATATTATGTGGAAAAGTTGGTGGAGGTCAAAGTGGATCACTGAGGTTATCCAGCAAGTCGATAGCATGTCGAGTTTTTTTTTAATTAAACACAGGAAACTGCTGTAGATTTTATTTATTATATTTCTTCATTAGAAATAACTTCCGCGGGAATACCAACATTCCAGGAATATTGTTTCCTGGAAGGTAAGTATGTAAAATGTTGTTCTGTTAAAACAGGAAGCGCACGAAGAGATTGTACATAAAACGTGGGTGTTTTTGGAGAGAGCGATGAGGTTTTACTCATCTGTATTTTTAAGTGGGAAAACACAGGATATTTGAATTGTGGGAACAACAAAAATACATGCGTGTAATATGCCTACTCATATTTTCGTGTTATTGGGAAAAATAACATGTTTGCATTATGAGATATAAGTAAGTTTGCACGTGTATTGTAGGCATAATATTATTTTCAAACTTTCACACCATTGGAACACGAGGTAAGTGTCTATCTATCAATCTACCGCAAGGCCTACTGCAGTAGGTACATGATTTTGAAGTGTAATGTGATCAAGTCAGTGCCATCGAGCAATGACAGTTTGAAAATGGAGGCGATTGTTGTAAATACTGTTGACGTATTCTTCCTGTGTTATGTAATGCTGCACAAGACAACGAACAGCCTGGATCTACTAACTGTACCGTTGCATCCCTAAAAGGGGGAATATTGGAAGGATGAAAGACGAGGAGACGGACGGTGGGTGAAAATGGTAAGATTAGGTAACTACTTGCTTTAATGATCTGCTCTCTAAACATAGTTACAGCCACTTTAAGCAGCAGCATTTCATTTCTGAGTGGTGGAATCTCACCAGGGCGACTTTAAAGACACAGAAAGATGTTTAAAAAAATCAATTAATTTATCATAACTACAAGAAATTATCAATAACCTTTAGACATTAGATCGAAGAAACTGACGGATCTGAAAAGGATATTGTCGATTTTTTTCGAAAAGTTTTTATTGAATTTAAGAAAACATTACAACAAATGATGTGTAGGAAATTCAGTTAAATTGTCATGCTCAAGTACCAAACAGCTTCGCCTAAAACCACAAAACCAGCCATTTGCAACTTTCCAGTAGTCTCGGGGGTCGAGAGTTGTGCGAGTGGGACTATATCTACATCCCTGCACAATGTGTACCTCCACACATTCTCACTTAGCCTGTCTACGTGCTGCTGGCTACTGGCTGACTGTAGGCTTTAGGTGTACCTAGATAGCTGGTAAGGGTGCTTTACGGTGTGTGTACCTTTAGCACCCTGCGAGCGGTGTATGGTGTATGGTGTAAGTGTAAGCGTACAACGGGTAACAGTTACAGCACTACTTGTGTGCGGTTACAGTGGGGTTTGTGGAACAAACTTATGTAGCTCATTGTTCTGCCTTAGTTGAAGTACGACTGGTGTGACGAAATTTCTAAAACAAGTGGGTTTCGTCGATTAAATTACAGCTTATTTGTGAGACGAATGAATAATTATCTACATAAATAAAGCAGTGTTAATGTTATAACTATTCTTATCAACAATTTTAATAGAGAGGTTTTACTAAAGAACACCCCTAAACTTTGTGTCAAAACTCAATGTTACGCTAGTATTTATTCTAAACACTCTGATTCCATATAAGAGTAGGTACCTTAGTTGAGGATTTGCAAATGAAAAGCTGACTTGGGTCAGAACCTTCCTTATTTATTTTGATAAATAATATATGCTAAAATAAAACAGTTATTTTCTACACGTGTTAATATGGAAAAAAAAATATCTCGATAAAAGAATATGTAAGTCATTTCAGAAAGTTAATAACAAAAGTTCCACGTTTAATTCAACTTTAAAAAGCTACATGATAATGTTTTTATGTGAATACCGCACAAGAGTACCAAATGCTCCCGTTTAGATCCAGTGAAAATATACCATCCCCAATTGGGATATGTTGTGAGGTTGAAGGTAGTGGGAAGGGAAAGAAGATGCTGTTGAGGAAGGTGGGGAAGTACTTTGTTTCAGATCTGATCACCAAACACAGCTAAAGCCAATTTAAGAAACGATTCAATTTAAGTATTTTGAAGTATCCTTCCATTATGGAACGTGCCGTAAATATACTATATATTACTTATAATAATTTAAAATAAAACAATAACTTTGTATACACCACTTTTAAGTAAAAATAAAAGTGGTGTATACAAAGTTATTGTTTTATTTTAAATTATAATGTCACATCACAAAGTAACTGCTTCATACGAACAAATATAATAATTTAATTGTGAAATAACACAAATTAATCAAAAAAAATTTATTTGCACACGCCGGGATTGAACCCGCGACCTTTAGATTAGTGGTCAAGAGCCTTACCCCTTGACCATGGAAGCCGTCAAAGATGAGTTATCATATAGATTAAAAGAGCGATTTACCGGCAGCTGAGAATAAAAGTTTAAAAATGCTTGCAACTGTAGAGAGAGAAATGGGAAATTCCCCATGTCAATTTTTTTTAAATTAAAATTTAATATCCATTTATTTCATTCAAAACTTGCTTTAATATATATCTACATTCAAGTAAGCAATAAAAATTCTCAAAACGCATGATGATACATTATTTTATATTGTGTATTTCTTGATCATAAGTATTATAATTTTTCAATAATGTCTAAACAAAATAAGTGTGTAAAAAATTTTTGAAATATTTTAGTTAGTAAGACCTTAAATGAATAGAAAAACTGAGGTATCTTTATCACAACATACGTTCTCGGATTTATTTTTTAATTACTTTAATGTAACTTAAATTTAAATTCTTAAAACTGTGTTAACTAGATTACGTATTAAATTATTTTGATGTATGATTATATAATTTGAAATTTGTGTTGTTTAATATAATCTATCGTTTAAAAATTGAACAAATCTGCCAACGACCAATGGTATAACCTTAGTATATTAAAAATAAACTTAGTTTTTCAAAATTTTAAAACTGCGTGTACCAGATAAAATAACAATCTTTCAAAATGAATTCATGTTTTTTTTTTTGTAAAAAAGAGTGAAACGTCTAGAATTTGATTTAAAAATTACTAATTTAAACTCTTAATTGAAAACAGATAAACCTAACTTTCCTTAATTTTTTTAAATTGCTAACCTACGTCATTCTATCACCTCAAAGTCTCTCCTTTAGTATCAACTTTTTGCTGCTTAAATCAATTTGTATTTCACATCAAATTGTGGTTCATAATGATTTTACCCCACGTACGTCTCAAGGACATCCTTTTTACAATGTTCAGTCAACTTTAATATTTCTTCTAAGCCTCAATGAGATTGCCTCCCACGTCAAAAATGCATGTTTTTATTAGTCTATCAAGTAAATTGGATCAGGCTGATGATGTAACTTTAGTATTTTAGGCAAATACCGAATTATACCGAAGATTATAATGTACGCCGTCAAAATTTTGATATTTGCGACTGGCCGAAAAGCGTGACGTCACGGCACATGCGCGGCTGTACTGCAGCACTGTCATTCAAATTATGAATTATACTGAATCGTGTCTTGTGTGACGTTATGACACAATATCGTTTTACGTTTATACGTTTTAACCAAGTTTAATTTGAAAGCTCAGAACCATTATTTTTTGAGACATCTAAAAACTAATTTTACTGTCTTTATAACCATTTTAATCGATCGTTCAGTTGATTAGTAAGATATTTCCAAATACTAAGTTTTGAGATAATGAGGAAAGCAAAATTGAATTCTCACTGTAAATCAAATATTATTTATACGTGTCTCTGTTTTACATATTAAATATGCCATAAAATAATACCAGGAGGTATAACAGTCCGGTAAAGACAAGTTGAAATATCCTACTAGTTATCCAGAAAACATCTACATTATGTTTTTCTAAATTTTAATTTTAGATGTTTTCTGTTTTTTTATTATTGTGTCAGCTGTTTCTAATTGTGGATCAACCACAATTAGAAAAAAAAATAATTAAAAAACGTCTAATTGTGGAACAATCACAGTTTGAAAATCGCCTTGTAAGCCGAAACAGCTGTCACAATAATAAAAAACTAAAACACTTGCAGAACTTTATAATAAACATTATTAAATTTTGATATGTTTTAGATTTTCACGGCCAAAAGCATTTTCGTTGTTTGTTTTTGGGGTGTTATGCCTTGTTGCGCTACCTCCTTCTTTAGCCGACGTTTCGGACAGCGTTGCAGTGTCCATCATCGCTGTCCGAAACGTCGACTAAAAAAATGAGGTAGCGCAACACGGCATAACAACCCAAAAACAAACAACGAAAATTTAATTAAAATTTGGTTTAAAAAATTAATTGGAGTTCTATGAATTAAACACGAAAACAATAAAATAAAAATTTTAAAATATCTAAATTTTGTTTAATTCACTTTTAGTTTTTCAGCATTTTAATTGATTTTTGAATTTTGAACCAGATAGAGGGTACATTTTTACATATAACTGCATACTCAACTCAAATAACGATTTTTCGGAGATGTCTGCCTAATCAACTGGAAAATCGAAATATCTGAGTATAGGTATAATATTCCATTCAAAATATTTTTTTAAATTTGTGGATAAACTCATTATATAAATCAGAGTTGGTATCAGCTCTCCGTTGTAGACTGCTAAACCCGCTTCTACGGAGAACTTAGAACTAACATCAAAAATTTTATGAAAACCAAAATGCCCTTCAATGATTTGGTGTATTTTGTCAGAGGCTAAAATATTCCCGCTTAGCAATAAAATCCAAATAAATGCAATATTTGTTAATTTATCCGCAAACTAAAATCTGTTTTCGAAAGGTGATGAAATAGGCTATCAAAATTTATTATTAGAAATAACCATAAAATTTTGTATATATAAAATTTTTTGGATGAAAACCTTAAAAAATTTTAAAAATGGCTTACTTTGCGTTTTCTAACTTAAATTACCGATAATGAAAAAAAATAAAAATACATACATATTTCATTAGACAAATGAATTATAAACGTTACTATCACCTCACTTTTTCTTCAATTCTTAAAACACAAACTTTTATAATTTTTTTTCAATTCGCGATTGTAAACTTTGGTTTTAAAAAGATGTACATTTTGATTTTTTTGTTTTTAACATTTAGATTTGAATATATAGCGTGTTGTATTCTCTTTCCAATACCGTTTAGATCATACTTCTCACTATGATAGTACGGGAGACACAACGATTTCTATGAGACCTATGTGAGCTGGGACAAATGTGGTCTCCTGATGTGATTGAACGGGTTAAAAGTATGAAATATTCCAATGGTGAAATGCTGATTGTCTTTTATTTTAAACGTAATTTTGAGTTATTATTTGTAATTTTGTTATAAACTGCAGTGACCGGACAGCTCAGAATCTTGCAACTTCAACACCTCATTTGAAAAGTCATTAAAAGTTATAAAAAACAAATGGTTAAATAGGATACTTTAGGCCAGGTTATGAATTATTTATAAAAAGTAATTAACTTTTAATAACTTTTGAAGGGGGTGTAGAAATTGCACTTTATTGAGTTGACATGGAACCATAAACTGCGACTGATCTCAACACAGGAGTTTCTAGTAAGACAGGTACAGCAAATCACCAATTATAATAGAATTATAATTGGCGATTTGATTATACATAAAAATGCAAAAATCAGTCATTTTAAATACATCTAGGGAATCTTTTAAGGCAAGATTTTTTTGATATTTATATTGAGGGGTCAGTAGGATTTATCAATCCAGTGAGGAGTTCTACCGAGCCGAACCCTCTGATATAAAAATATCTGGAGTCGGTGAATTATTTTTCCATTTGGTCTCTGGTGGGTGACGTGTGGTTCTTGTATTGTTTTGTATTTATTATATTTAAATAGTACAATTCAATAGCATGGATTGACGAGATGATCATTTGTGGAAAAGTGTGTGGAAGGGTTTATTTTTTCCTATGGGAAAGGTTTTAATCGGACACAAAGTCGTAAAATATTAATTAAAAAGATAATGATGAAAAAATAATGCTTATATTATATATTGGCGACTACTGCGTTCATCCCTAAAATTAGTATCATTTTTAAAGAATGCTTAGTTATTGACTTTAGATTCGTTTATTTTGAACGAGACAAATAATAAGTCTTGTTCAAGACCCGGTATTGCACGCCCACAGAAATATAACAGAAAAAAACGTGTTTATAATAATTTTTAGAGCATATTTTGCGATATTTTTCTATCGAGGGAGGTTATAATTACCGTTTCGGCATGGCAAATGTATAGATATTATCTTAAAAAATAACATATATTTTTTTAGAAACTCAATAACCTAAAATGTTGAATAGGAATATGTAATAAAACGGTAGAATTTATTGTTATTAAGTTTATTTTGTAGAACTCCATTTTAATTTTTATTTCTTTTATATATTCAATAATATTATTATTCAATGTATAAAGACAGTATATTATAAACAAGTTCTGCTTCGTAATTATTATTATGTGTTACAGCTGTTTCGCCCTCTGAAGGCATTGTCGAACTGGTGTCAAAACCACTTACAGACGATGAATTTATAGTAAATCTAAATCGATATTTACGATGACTCATTTCTAATTTCTTAGTAAAATTGCTAAAGATATTACTGTTATTCATTTGAATATGATGACTCATGGTTTTTTTTTTATTTTTATATATATATTATCCAGCATAATTAAGTATTTAAAATTGGTTTGAACATGTTCAAACAATTATTATATTATTCATAATATTTTTGAATATATTAAAAAAAAAAAAGAAAAAGAAAAAAAAAAAAAAAAAAAAAAACGGTAGAAATTGGGATTGCCGCGGCTTAATACTTCCTTGAAATTCAGGTACCCCATGTGAGCTTAGCAGGAAGGTGTACTTCCCACTTGGCCCCTACTGTTACTTGGTGTACTCGAGGTCGTTACAAGCCACTTCTGACGGCGATCGGCGCTGTTCCTCGCTACTCGTTCCCCGCAGCGCTCGACTTCGGCAAACAAACAAACATGCGCTCTGTATTATCGCATCACGCCGTATCGATGCATCAAGCTCGTCTGCGCTACATCACGGCGGGCTATGTTACGTTTTGGCTGACAGTTAAGATGATGGAGCGCTGGTATCGGATCGCCATACAAAAGGAAGGGTGCAGCAAAATAATGCACAATTTTTGATAAATTTTATCTTAAAACGTAGTAAGGAAAAGTTGTTGTTTACAATCTTATCGAGACAATTGGAAAATCTGTTACCTACTCAAAAAATAAGTTTAATTTTATACTAGTACTCAATTAAATATTGTACTCTGATAATGCTCGTGTTCCTGCTCTTAATCTATTCAAATCATATCTTAGCAATAGAAAGCAATTCGTTAGCATTAACAATCATAATAGTCACCACCTTCCAATAAACTATGGAGTTCCGCAAGGATCCATACTAGGACCACAACTGTTTCAAATTTACATCAATGATATTTCGAAATTAGATATGAATGGTGAAATTTTCTATATGCAGATGATACTGCAATATTCTACCGTGATAAAGACCTAAACATCCTACTAGAAAATGCACAAAGTGACCTAGAAAAAAATTGCAGTTGGCTCCAATCAAATATCCTAACAATGAACATAAAAAAATAGGATACATGATTTTAAGCTCATCCCGTACTACTTAGTTACCATACATTTTCTATAGAAGTAGTTGCTTCAGAATCACACTTGCCACATGCATCGCAACGTGTGATCAGTGTGATTCTGAAACATCAATTATTATAGAAAATGTATAGTTGCTAAGTAGTCCAGATACCGTTGTGTGTCGTTTACATAGCGTACGTCGACCTAGTATGTATCTTAAGTGTACAATCACTTTTTCGTTTGATATAAAAGCAAGTAATATTTTTTTTAAATGGCACACCTTGTCCTGATGATATGTTTGGTGGTAATTTGTTGTAAAGTATAGATTTTTTTCAAATTATACTACAATTTATATGGCAAATTTTTAAACGTAATGATACAGCTTGGCAATCTCTCTTTCTAGAACGGTTTTATCATACGTCTGACCATAAAAGAAAAGGAGAAAGATTTTTTTATAAGGACTTATACCTACACTACGTGGGCTGTGTACATAAAATATCTAAAACATTCCTCCAAGAGGAATAACTCCTGCAGCATGTCTGCATTTAGATTTAGAACATTTTTAACCTTTCCAAAATTTCAACAAAAAAATTTATTTTATTTATTTATTTCTTAAAATAATTTTATACATAGTGAAGACATTGTGTTATTTCGTCCGTCATGCTAGGGATGTCCGTGTGTTAAGGCGGGTGAAGTTTGCAGATTATATAATTTAAGGTAATGAAGTACGTTTACTGATAATATAATAATTAATGATAATGAGGTTAATGTTTATAGTTTATAGTTATTTTTAGTTAATGCCGCAATGAATTTAAGATAATGAAATTTACATATATAATATAGTAATTGATGATAATGATGTTTACAAGTAATAAATATAACAAGGAATTTATGACAATGAAGTTTACATATAAAATAATAATTGAAAGATGAAGTTTACAGATAATATAACATTGAATTTATGTTAACGAAGTTTACAGATAATATAATAATTGATGATAGTGTAGTTTACGGATAATATAACAATGAATTTATGGAAATGTTGATTATAGATAAATAATAATTTATTTATAAGTTACATAGTATGGTTGATAAATTGAATTATAATTTACTTAATTATACAAATTAAATTAAATTAAATTACAAATAATATACATCGAGGTTTCTAAACATGTATTCAAAACGCAAAATAATTAACTTTTTTAAACCCTTTTTGAACAATAGAAGATTATTTTTATAATAATGCTATTAAGCATTTAAATTAGATCCAAGACCAAAGCTCGTGTTAGTGAATTTCTTTCATTTATACTACTACCAATATCCTGTAAACCTCACCACTCAAACTCAGTTATTATAACTACTCAAGAATTAATTGGTACAGACCATAATAATAAAATCAAAAAACTTAGCTATTGTAATTTAAAATAAAACCTTGAAGTAAGATGTTCACTTGCTTCGCTGCCACAATGGCAGAAATTTACATAAAAAGAACACATTTATTTTGCAATTTCTTGATAGGTAGGTATATTAAGTCATTTTCAGCAATGGTACTGAACTCGACAGTTTTTCCTTTCAGAGTCCGAAGTTCACTTTTCAGAAAAAAAATCTCATTCGTATTCATACCGACGTCAGTTCGTTAGCTTAGGACTTTTTGCTATTCATTTATTCCTTCACTTTAGCAAATAAATTACTCTAAAATTCCCACAGAGCGGGCGCTGAATTCTGCATAATGAACATTTCGCAATAATTTATCGCGAGCTTTCGAATCAATATTATTTATTTATCTTCGGGTTTTTGGGTTTGGGGGCTCCGAGGAGTACGCCCATTGGCTACGGGTGAGTTATTATCTGCGCGGAAGTTTTGATTGATGGATCGGATTTTATATGCTGATAAATAGTACCGCAATTCTGTTGTAATTTATTTTATTTCACCAATGCTGACTGTATTGAAATATTATCGGAATGTAAATAAATCGTGAATAAATTATTGTAACTTTTTGATTAATCCATGGAATAAAGAATAGCACAAGAAGTGCCTTGTGGGCGTGTTTTGTAATCTTGTGATCCAACACGGAGAAAAATGTTATTCGAAAAAACGATTATTTTAATAGTAAAAACTTTTAAAAACGGGACTGAAGTTCTTACGAACAAATTAACAGTTTTTCAATGTTTATTGGCGGGAAAATGTAAGAATAATTTGTTGGCATACGTGCGAAATTACGTATACCAACAAATTATTCTTAAGTGTTCCTGCCAATAAACATTGAAACCCTGTTAATTTGTTCGTAAGAACTTCAGTCCCGTTTTTAACCGTTTTTACTATCAAAATGATCGTTTTTTCGAATAACATTTTTCTCCGTGATATATAAGCCCAAGTTGGGCCTACATTTGCATACAAAACTGTTTTTCACCATTGCACGGAAAAACAAATGGAATGGCGATATAGAATTTCAGGCAAGTGTTAGAGAGACAAACCGAGTCAGTGGATTTTTTTTCCATTCAAATTTATATGAAAGACAATGCTAGTGTTATATATGCTTTATTAATAATAATAATAATAATTGGATAATTTGTAGAGCGCCGTTTTCGTGAGAAATCACCTCAAGGGCGCTGTTATATAAATTAATCAATAATAAAAGTAAAAATCTGAATACAGAGTTGACAGATATAAGATTAATGAATGTTTTCAATTACGGAAAAATAACACATTTATTTTTTATTTATATTTGGATACCGCACAGGAGTCCCAACAGAATCCAGATGTCTAAAGCCAGTGGGACATTCGCACTCCCAATATTGGGAAATCTTGCAATTGAAAGGGAATGTTGAGGGACTGAGACGTGGAAAGAGGAAGGTTAAGGAATAACTGGCTATTTTAATTTGGTCAAAATAAAGTCATTTAAAGCAACGTTAAGATTCTGAAAGGATGCATTCTACCAGGGCGGTTCTGGGATTATCTTTCTTACTTTAGATAGAAAAGTTGCTTGAAATGGTTTTGGCTATATTAAGAACTACTTGATCTTCCCCTTCCCTTGGCATTTCTCTTCATCTCTTCTCCATAAATATACAATTTTCTTACATGTCATACGTAGGTATATGTAGGTATAATTTTCTTACATGTCATGTGAAGGTATATATATACACACTTATGTAGGTATAGTAAAACACATATTTTGATACGGGTTTTAGTGTAAAGGATGTATGATGAAAATTTTTTGACAAATAAAAAGAACGAAAAGAGTAAAATACAATTTCTTTCGAGAATATTGAAAACCAACACGGTCTGTGAAATATACCACAATATTAAAAGTCATCAACGGTTCTCGTCAACCAACTTCCAAAATTCAATTTCACGCTGTGTATTCTGATGAAAGTTTAGTGATTAGCATTTCCGATTACAACTTTTATAATGGTTTTCTCATTTTTGTAGAAATGATCAAAATTATTGAGAAGCCCCGTAAATATGTGCCAAAATAAAGACATTCAGACAACAAAATTATTGATATGTTTCTTTTATATAAAAAGTTTCCTTTCGCAGTCTTATTGACACAAGTCCAAGCATTTGAAAAAAACCTGCCACTAAATACCGGTTAAATTCACTTAAAATTAAACATCAATAATTATTATTATTATTAATGTTCGTATGTAATGTAAAATAGACAGCTCAGATGACCTATATCTGTCAGGTTAAATAAACGACAGTTCTCATAAGGTATTTTCCACTAATGAAAATGAAATATTTTCACAAAAGTATTTATTTAAGCCCCAGTGGAAGCAAAACGCTTTGTTCCACAGGGTGCATAAAATCGGTTAAAAACAACTAAAAAAACATTTGAATATAACAAAAATAATGTCTATTTATTTCAACTGAATAGAGCAGTGAGTGCAATTCATTATCTGCCATGCAAAAGCATACATCTAAATAAATTACCTGATATGATATTGAATAAAAAATAAAAAATGAATATATTTAGCACTTGCATTTCGGTGGCTTGAGGAAAATTCTCTATTTCGTCACGGCTACTCTGTCGCACATCATATAAGCAAACCCACGCACCCTTTCATCTGCAAACATCTACGAGGCGCCGCAACGCCAAGGGAGGCCATGCGTGGTTATACTATTTTTGGAGTGTGTTCATGAGACCTTGTATAAAACTTGTCCATAGTTCGCTAGTATAAAAGCTCATGAAGTACGTACGATATGCTACTGTCACCAGTATTTAGTACTTACATTGCGTTTTAAGTACAATATGCATTAGTGCAAGCATTGCAATATAATATCAGGGGTGCTAGCATGGTCGATCGATAAGGATCGGTAGGATAATTGTCGGTAACTTCTCATCGTTCCCTAGGACAACAGATCGCTAACGTACAAACAACAGATGATATCGAATACATTAAGGACACTTAGTCATTGTGAACCCTCACCAATTCACCTGCAGTTGTCCTAGGGAACGATGAGAAGTTACCGACAATTATCCTACTGATCCTTATTGATCGATCATGCTAGCACCCATGGTTATGTGTTATAAGAAATATAATATTTAATTATTAACCATTAACACAATTTTCCTGCAAAGGTTGCTAAATATTTTGGAATTGTAAACTAATTCTAATTTGGCGTTCACTCCTTATTATCAATGATAGCAAACCCATCTCATGGTCTACCTTTTCTGCTTTAAGTATTTGTTGCAGAAAATTTGCTTGACCATGCCTCGTTTTACTAAAGTATCCCCGACTTTTTATTCCATTGTGAATATAATTAAAATAATTATACCTACATACTTTTATTCAGTTGGATAAAGCGGTAATATCGTCCAGTGGCATTTTCTCCCATTCTTCCTCTCCTCAAAAGCGTCAGGAAAATAATATGATAATCAGTATGTTTTGTAATAACAAAAAAAGTGCAACTGTGAAACGAAATTAAAAATTAAAATTTAATTTAGCAGTCTTTTCGAAGGTTGTCATTCTTAATTAACTTTTCCGTGCAACCCTTTTACAACCGCTTCATTATTAAAAAAAAAGGGAACAACTTCACTTTGGTTATTTCAAAAACACTTGCATTGCATTTTAATCAGAATATAATTATGCATAAGTCCCAATTAACTTCTCGACGAAACTGTGCAGCTTCTATTCCGCATAGTTTGAATGAATTAAAATAAAAATTCACTGTTCGTTGGGGAGAGATGGGGAATGGAGGGGGAGGGAAGGAAATTAAGCTGGGTGGAAGTGCTGCATTAAGCTGATGGGGCTAGAATGCGCCACTTTAGTTTAGCCTTCAAGGAGGTGTTCTAGGAGGCATCCCAATATCAAGGAATAGCTCATCTCGAAGGCTTGTGATGGCTTCAACACTACGATCGAAAGAAAAAAAAAAGCATCTTCTTTATCGGAAGAGCTCATACAAATTTTTCCCACCTAAACGAAATTTCAAATCGACTACACTAGCGACCGCTATTGAAAAGGACAGAAAAATCACAATCTGAGAAGGGCTGAGGTAAATAAAGGTGATGACATAATGAAGGGCTCGAAGTTTTCAAATCGATACCACGTTTAAAATTTATCAATATTGAATGTAAGCCGACACTTCAGACCGTCCATAAATTTAAAATCCTAGAGCGTGTCGAAGAGAGTTTGTTTAGTAACAAAAAAAACTTACATGGTTTTGAGGAATAAATGGGGTAATTAAGCCCAAATTACCACTACAGAATACAGACGGAGTATTGATAAAACCAATTAAAATTAACGACGTATACAATCTATGAATTAGTGCTATAGATCGAGATTTTTCGAAAGGTAAACAAAACACTCAGATTAAAAGTAAATAAGATTTTTACTTTTGGATACACAAAAAAATGAAGCCAAACAGGTACGTACTAGACCATAGAGCTATTTGGAACGCATTAAGAAAATGAATTCTGAATTAATAAGGTGATATTAGTTATTACCAGACAAAGTTTTACGAATATTATATCTGATCATGAAAAGGGACGAAGGATAAAAAATAGTTGTAAACATCTGCAAGGAATGTGGTGAATCAAGTAAATGACAGAAACAATTTCATGTTACCATGAGAATTAAGCCGGAATACTACTGAATTCAATTTTACCTGCCGCAAATTTTAAACAAAAATAAATGGGAGAGTGCGAGAGTGATAATTATTTCAGATGTAAAGTCACAATTAGCCGAGGAAATTTACCGATTATTAAGGAAAGACCGATTGCAGAATTCTAGAAAAAGTTTAAAGCAAAATTGCATCAAAAGGGTGAGTTACACTTATCGGCCGCCAGACAATGAAATAATTAAACGGACATATTAAGATTGGAGAGAGATAGAGAATCATGAAAAATAACATATCAATGAAAGTTGAAATTGTCTGAACTCTCAATTATAAAGCGCCCTACGGAAGAGCTCGATGTACGTCCTGAGTCCACACCTGGCGTTTTTTTTGAAGATATTTGAAGGGCTGGGTACCGGCTAAAATAATAATACCATGGGGCAGTAAGAGTCGAGTAAGAGTCGAGGATCGAAGGAAGACGAGGCTATAGAGTGCTAGCAGTGATAAGATCGTTCGTACTTAACAAAACAATTGATCAAATATTATAAAAACGAGTGATAAGACATAATCCACCGAAGAATTAAAAAAGTCGTGATAAACAGTGACAAGTGTTTGTTAATGTTGGGAGAAAATATCCATCGTAATATTAAAGAATCTTTAAGGTTGTGACTTCGTGAGAAGCAATAGTTCGTGTACATAAATTAATTATTCGGCTTGTTAAAATACTCTATTGAAAATTAGCTGCAGTGAATGACAGTGCGCCGCGGGTGAATTAATTAAATAATAAAATTAATTTGAATTATCAAAACCAAAATAATAACCAAAGTGAATGAAATACTTAGCTTCTGTGAGTTAATAATAACCTAACTTTGTGTTTTAAAAATAGAAGGGAGTGCATCGCGTGAATTTTGATTTGAAATATAAAATTAGTCTAGTCAATAATAACGTACAAATATCATTTTCAAACTTGTACACACAAAATAATAATATCAAAACAACATCAAAATAAATAACCTACATACAAATGTCACCTTCGATCTTCCGCGAGCATAATAATAATATAAAATAAACTATTGCTTGTTTTGAATCCCCCAATTTGAAATTGTTCAACGATAATAAACAATACCTACGCGCTTGTAGTTTCTTCAATATATCATATAATCAAGATAATACAAATATTCAAAATAATATCAACAAATACCTACGTATAAATGTCATCTTCGATAATATTGTTAACAAATAATAATTAATAACCTACGTATTTTCTTAAACTCAAATAAAAGTGTGACATAGAGTCATGGGTGTTACTACTTCTGGGGACTAAATGACCGAATCATAGTGACAGGAAGGTTTTTTACTTTTAATATTTTCCCCACATGTACGTAATCAGGCTTCGTTCAGGTGAGTGAAAGAAACATTTTAATTAAATTACAGGTCGTACATGGTCCCGATACCTGAGAGGATCTGCCAATCTACAAAACCAATGATAAAAGAAGTTATGTTCCAGGATATAATTGTGTTTTAAATATTATTCTCAATGTGTAATCACGAGATTTGTCCCAAATTAAATCTATTATCAATGTCGGGGTTCAACGAACTTATATTTTTTTGCGTGCTAGAAAGGACGAGACGGATGTGTACAAAAAAAAGGGTCCCGGCCATAAATCGTAGCCGTACAGTCATCCAAATTAGAAGGGTTTTTTCTGAGGTATGCCGAGCCAAAGTGGAGTGACGGGAGCATCCATACCATACTGGATATTAGTTCAAAAATGAACTTTGGAGAATTGAATTTAAACATTATAATTGTTTACTAACAACAATATTATCATGTCAAATTTCTTTCAGGCTTCCTTACAAAATATGAAATCAACATTATTTCGGTAATGTTTTCTCAATCAGACCCTTCCAAAATCCCGCTTGACCTGCGAAATATAGACTTCACGATTGGAGGATTTTCACTACAGCTGTTGCCGTGACCAAAGGAGAAAGTTTTACAAGTGGAAGATTTTCGAAATTAATAATAAATTGGAAATAATAAGCTTTTCGAAATTAAAAATAAATTGAAAAAATAAATAATACTTTAAACTAAAATTGAATAACCGAACCTTAAATGATATAATATAATATTTCGGTCGTGGGGATAAATAAACATCAAATACGGGTCGACTCAATGCACAAAAAATGAGCTAACGATAAGATTTATGACTCTTGCGTTTGTGTGCTCGGAAGCAAAAAATATGGGTCCTTGCCGTTAAAATTATTCGAACAGATGTTTAGAAAGAAAATAAATTATCAAATAGTCACTCAGAATAATAATAATGATAAAATTAATACATAAAAAATAAAAATAAAATAAAAACATAACTAATTAACCACCGCGCGTTTCCTCGCAGGGGTGGGCAGAGACGACAGATCTTGGCACACACTCTTTGCCTCATTCACATTCATACATCTTCTAATACACACATATTCCGACAAAATAAAAATAGATAAACAAAAAAAAAATCAAAACCATAATAATAAATAAGCTAAACTGATTTGGGCGATTTGTATAGCGTCGGGTTATGCAAAAAAATCAATACGGTACGAATTAAAAAAAAAAAAAAACATATCTGAAATCTGACTTTAACTACAGTCTAGACACAACATTATAAACGAGTTAGTCAAATAAAAATAAATGAGTAGAGACATTGTGCTATCCAACTTCCGATAAGATTGAAGAATAAAAATAAAAATGAAGGAGAACTTTTTAGAGATCATTGTACGCGATAAATCTTATACATTTAAACATTGCTAAATGTTAAAAAACGTAAATAATAAAAATATAAAACTAGGAAAAAATGAATTAGTAATTAAAGACAATTAAATCTAAAATCATACATGAAGTAATTACGCGTAAAATGTATTGCGTTCTCAAGTACACACCTACAAATTAAAAATAGAGCATCCGGGGTAACCATCCATCATTGACGTTCAGTCTTGTTTAGAAACAGGTACCTAGTCAAGTAGATGAATGAATCCAACAAAAAATGTAGGAGGACAGGGGCGAATTGGATATAAATAAAAATAAGAAAAAAAAACAAAAAAATAAATAAATAAAAAAAACCGACATACAAGAGAAGAGGGAGTAAAATCTTAGGGGGGGGAATATAATCTTAGGGGGGGGGGGGAATACAATCTTAGGGGGGGGGAGTAGGACAGCAAGGGAGAGAGAAAGATTTGTACAAGTAGGAACGTACGAATAGTTCGCCGACGGAAAATGGAACTAGTTTCAATAAATAACACATGAAGTAAATGGGACGGAACCCTGCAAGATTTAATAGCAAGGATCAGGGGTACAGAACATTAGTAGAAAATTGAAGGAATTAAATGACCTATGGTGAGTTCTAATCCCATCGACTAACACTAGGAGGCGTGTTTACCGCTGGATTTAAAACTCTAGGGGGGCTGTGATGGCTTCAACACTACGATCGAAAGAAAAAAAAAAGCATCTTCTTTATCGGAAGAGCTCATACAAATTTTTCCCACCTAAACGAAATTTCAAATCGACTACACTAGCGACCGCTATTGAAAAGGACAGAAAAATCACAATCTGAGAAGGGCTGAGGTAAATAAAGGTGATGACATAATGAAGGGCTCGAAGTTTTCAAATCGATACCACGTTTAAAATTTATCAATATTGAATGTAAGCCGACACTTCAGACCGTCCATAAATTTAAAATCCTAGAGCGTGTCGAAGAGAGTTTGTTTAGTAACAAAAAAAACTTACATGGTTTTGAGGAATAAATGGGGTAATTAAGCCCAAATTACCACTACAGAATACAGACGGAGTATTGATAAAACCAATTAAAATTAACGACGTATACAATCTATGAATTAGTGCTATAGATCGAGATTTTTCGAAAGGTAAACAAAACACTCAGATTAAAAGTAAATAAGATTTTTACTTTTGGATACACAAAAAAATGAAGCCAAACAGGTACGTACTAGACCATAGAGCTATTTGGAACGCATTAAGAAAATGAATTCTGAATTAATAAGGTGATATTAGTTATTACCAGACAAAGTTTTACGAATATTATATCTGATCATGAAAAGGGACGAAGGATAAAAAATAGTTGTAAACATCTGCAAGGAATGTGGTGAATCAAGTAAATGACAGAAACAATTTCATGTTACCATGAGAATTAAGCCGGAATACTACTGAATTCAATTTTACCTGCCGCAAATTTTAAACAAAAATAAATGGGAGAGTGCGAGAGTGATAATTATTTCAGATGTAAAGTCACAATTAGCCGAGGAAATTTACCGATTATTAAGGAAAGACCGATTGCAGAATTCTAGAAAAAGTTTAAAGCAAAATTGCATCAAAAGGGTGAGTTACACTTATCGGCCGCCAGACAATGAAATAATTAAACGGACATATTAAGATTGGAGAGAGATAGAGAATCATGAAAAATAACATATCAATGAAAGTTGAAATTGTCTGAACTCTCAATTATAAAGCGCCCTACGGAAGAGCTCGATGTACGTCCTGAGTCCACACCTGGCGTTTTTTTTGAAGATATTTGAAGGGCTGGGTACCGGCTAAAATAATAATACCATGGGGCAGTAAGAGTCGAGTAAGAGTCGAGGATCGAAGGAAGACGAGGCTATAGAGTGCTAGCAGTGATAAGATCGTTCGTACTTAACAAAACAATTGATCAAATATTATAAAAACGAGTGATAAGACATAATCCACCGAAGAATTAAAAAAGTCGTGATAAACAGTGACAAGTGTTTGTTAATGTTGGGAGAAAATATCCATCGTAATATTAAAGAATCTTTAAGGTTGTGACTTCGTGAGAAGCAATAGTTCGTGTACATAAATTAATTATTCGGCTTGTTAAAATACTCTATTGAAAATTAGCTGCAGTGAATGACAGTGCGCCGCGGGTGAATTAATTAAATAATAAAATTAATTTGAATTATCAAAACCAAAATAATAACCAAAGTGAATGAAATACTTAGCTTCTGTGAGTTAATAATAACCTAACTTTGTGTTTTAAAAATAGAAGGGAGTGCATCGCGTGAATTTTGATTTGAAATATAAAATTAGTCTAGTCAATAATAACGTACAAATATCATTTTCAAACTTGTACACACAAAATAATAATATCAAAACAACATCAAAATAAATAACCTACATACAAATGTCACCTTCGATCTTCCGCGAGCATAATAATAATATAAAATAAACTATTGCTTGTTTTGAATCCCCCAATTTGAAATTGTTCAACGATAATAAACAATACCTACGCGCTTGTAGTTTCTTCAATATATCATATAATCAAGATAATACAAATATTCAAAATAATATCAACAAATACCTACGTATAAATGTCATCTTCGATAATATTGTTAACAAATAATAATTAATAACCTACGTATTTTCTTAAACTCAAATAAAAGTGTGACATAGAGTCATGGGTGTTACTACTTCTGGGGACTAAATGACCGAATCATAGTGACAGGAAGGTTTTTTACTTTTAATATTTTCCCCACATGTACGTAATCAGGCTTCGTTCAGGTGAGTGAAAGAAACATTTTAATTAAATTACAGGTCGTACATGGTCCCGATACCTGAGAGGATCTGCCAATCTACAAAACCAATGATAAAAGAAGTTATGTTCCAGGATATAATTGTGTTTTAAATATTATTCTCAATGTGTAATCACGAGATTTGTCCCAAATTAAATCTATTATCAATGTCGGGGTTCAACGAACTTATATTTTTTTGCGTGCTAGAAAGGACGAGACGGATGTGTACAAAAAAAAGGGTCCCGGCCATAAATCGTAGCCGTACAGTCATCCAAATTAGAAGGGTTTTTTCTGAGGTATGCCGAGCCAAAGTGGAGTGACGGGAGCATCCATACCATACTGGATATTAGTTCAAAAATGAACTTTGGAGAATTGAATTTAAACATTATAATTGTTTACTAACAACAATATTATCATGTCAAATTTCTTTCAGGCTTCCTTACAAAATATGAAATCAACATTATTTCGGTAATGTTTTCTCAATCAGACCCTTCCAAAATCCCGCTTGACCTGCGAAATATAGACTTCACGATTGGAGGATTTTCACTACAGCTGTTGCCGTGACCAAAGGAGAAAGTTTTACAAGTGGAAGATTTTCGAAATTAATAATAAATTGGAAATAATAAGCTTTTCGAAATTAAAAATAAATTGAAAAAATAAATAATACTTTAAACTAAAATTGAATAACCGAACCTTAAATGATATAATATAATATTTCGGTCGTGGGGATAAATAAACATCAAATACGGGTCGACTCAATGCACAAAAAATGAGCTAACGATAAGATTTATGACTCTTGCGTTTGTGTGCTCGGAAGCAAAAAATATGGGTCCTTGCCGTTAAAATTATTCGAACAGATGTTTAGAAAGAAAATAAATTATCAAATAGTCACTCAGAATAATAATAATGATAAAATTAATACATAAAAAATAAAAATAAAATAAAAACATAACTAATTAACCACCGCGCGTTTCCTCGCAGGGGTGGGCAGAGACGACAGATCTTGGCACACACTCTTTGCCTCATTCACATTCATACATCTTCTAATACACACATATTCCGACAAAATAAAAATAGATAAACAAAAAAAAAATCAAAACCATAATAATAAATAAGCTAAACTGATTTGGGCGATTTGTATAGCGTCGGGTTATGCAAAAAAATCAATACGGTACGAATTAAAAAAAAAAAAAAACATATCTGAAATCTGACTTTAACTACAGTCTAGACACAACATTATAAACGAGTTAGTCAAATAAAAATAAATGAGTAGAGACATTGTGCTATCCAACTTCCGATAAGATTGAAGAATAAAAATAAAAATGAAGGAGAACTTTTTAGAGATCATTGTACGCGATAAATCTTATACATTTAAACATTGCTAAATGTTAAAAAACGTAAATAATAAAAATATAAAACTAGGAAAAAATGAATTAGTAATTAAAGACAATTAAATCTAAAATCATACATGAAGTAATTACGCGTAAAATGTATTGCGTTCTCAAGTACACACCTACAAATTAAAAATAGAGCATCCGGGGTAACCATCCATCATTGACGTTCAGTCTTGTTTAGAAACAGGTACCTAGTCAAGTAGATGAATGAATCCAACAAAAAATGTAGGAGGACAGGGGCGAATTGGATATAAATAAAAATAAGAAAAAAAAACAAAAAAATAAATAAATAAAAAAAACCGACATACAAGAGAAGAGGGAGTAAAATCTTAGGGGGGGGAATATAATCTTAGGGGGGGGGGGGAATACAATCTTAGGGGGGGGGAGTAGGACAGCAAGGGAGAGAGAAAGATTTGTACAAGTAGGAACGTACGAATAGTTCGCCGACGGAAAATGGAACTAGTTTCAATAAATAACACATGAAGTAAATGGGACGGAACCCTGCAAGATTTAATAGCAAGGATCAGGGGTACAGAACATTAGTAGAAAATTGAAGGAATTAAATGACCTATGGTGAGTTCTAATCCCATCGACTAACACTAGGAGGCGTGTTTACCGCTGGATTTAAAACTCTAGGGGGGCTGTGATGGCTTCAACACTACGATCGAAAGAAAAAAAAAAGCATCTTCTTTATCGGAAGAGCTCATACAAATTTTTCCCACCTAAACGAAATTTCAAATCGACTACACTAGCGACCGCTATTGAAAAGGACAGAAAAATCACAATCTGAGAAGGGCTGAGGTAAATAAAGGTGATGACATAATGAAGGGCTCGAAGTTTTCAAATCGATACCACGTTTAAAATTTATCAATATTGAATGTAAGCCGACACTTCAGACCGTCCATAAATTTAAAATCCTAGAGCGTGTCGAAGAGAGTTTGTTTAGTAACAAAAAAAACTTACATGGTTTTGAGGAATAAATGGGGTAATTAAGCCCAAATTACCACTACAGAATACAGACGGAGTATTGATAAAACCAATTAAAATTAACGACGTATACAATCTATGAATTAGTGCTATAGATCGAGATTTTTCGAAAGGTAAACAAAACACTCAGATTAAAAGTAAATAAGATTTTTACTTTTGGATACACAAAAAAATGAAGCCAAACAGGTACGTACTAGACCATAGAGCTATTTGGAACGCATTAAGAAAATGAATTCTGAATTAATAAGGTGATATTAGTTATTACCAGACAAAGTTTTACGAATATTATATCTGATCATGAAAAGGGACGAAGGATAAAAAATAGTTGTAAACATCTGCAAGGAATGTGGTGAATCAAGTAAATGACAGAAACAATTTCATGTTACCATGAGAATTAAGCCGGAATACTACTGAATTCAATTTTACCTGCCGCAAATTTTAAACAAAAATAAATGGGAGAGTGCGAGAGTGATAATTATTTCAGATGTAAAGTCACAATTAGCCGAGGAAATTTACCGATTATTAAGGAAAGACCGATTGCAGAATTCTAGAAAAAGTTTAAAGCAAAATTGCATCAAAAGGGTGAGTTACACTTATCGGCCGCCAGACAATGAAATAATTAAACGGACATATTAAGATTGGAGAGAGATAGAGAATCATGAAAAATAACATATCAATGAAAGTTGAAATTGTCTGAACTCTCAATTATAAAGCGCCCTACGGAAGAGCTCGATGTACGTCCTGAGTCCACACCTGGCGTTTTTTTTGAAGATATTTGAAGGGCTGGGTACCGGCTAAAATAATAATACCATGGGGCAGTAAGAGTCGAGTAAGAGTCGAGGATCGAAGGAAGACGAGGCTATAGAGTGCTAGCAGTGATAAGATCGTTCGTACTTAACAAAACAATTGATCAAATATTATAAAAACGAGTGATAAGACATAATCCACCGAAGAATTAAAAAAGTCGTGATAAACAGTGACAAGTGTTTGTTAATGTTGGGAGAAAATATCCATCGTAATATTAAAGAATCTTTAAGGTTGTGACTTCGTGAGAAGCAATAGTTCGTGTACATAAATTAATTATTCGGCTTGTTAAAATACTCTATTGAAAATTAGCTGCAGTGAATGACAGTGCGCCGCGGGTGAATTAATTAAATAATAAAATTAATTTGAATTATCAAAACCAAAATAATAACCAAAGTGAATGAAATACTTAGCTTCTGTGAGTTAATAATAACCTAACTTTGTGTTTTAAAAATAGAAGGGAGTGCATCGCGTGAATTTTGATTTGAAATATAAAATTAGTCTAGTCAATAATAACGTACAAATATCATTTTCAAACTTGTACACACAAAATAATAATATCAAAACAACATCAAAATAAATAACCTACATACAAATGTCACCTTCGATCTTCCGCGAGCATAATAATAATATAAAATAAACTATTGCTTGTTTTGAATCCCCCAATTTGAAATTGTTCAACGATAATAAACAATACCTACGCGCTTGTAGTTTCTTCAATATATCATATAATCAAGATAATACAAATATTCAAAATAATATCAACAAATACCTACGTATAAATGTCATCTTCGATAATATTGTTAACAAATAATAATTAATAACCTACGTATTTTCTTAAACTCAAATAAAAGTGTGACATAGAGTCATGGGTGTTACTACTTCTGGGGACTAAATTACCGAATCATAGTGACAGGAAGGTTTTTTACTTTTAATATTTTCCCCACATGTACGTAATCAGGCTTCGTTCAGGTGAGTGAAAGAAACATTTTAATTAAATTACAGGTCGTACATGGTCCCGATACCTGAGAGGATCTGCCAATCTACAAAACCAATGATAAAAGAAGTTATGTTCCAGGATATAATTGTGTTTTAAATATTATTCTCAATGTGTAATCACGAGATTTGTCCCAAATTAAATCTATTATCAATGTCGGGGTTCAACGAACTTATATTTTTTTGCGTGCTAGAAAGGACGAGACGGATGTGTACAAAAAAAAGGGTCCCGGCCATAAATCGTAGCCGTACAGTCATCCAAATTAGAAGGGTTTTTTCTGAGGTATGCCGAGCCAAAGTGGAGTGACGGGAGCATCCATACCATACTGGATATTAGTTCAAAAATGAACTTTGGAGAATTGAATTTAAACATTATAATTGTTTACTAACAACAATATTATCATGTCAAATTTCTTTCAGGCTTCCTTACAAAATATGAAATCAACATTATTTCGGTAATGTTTTCTCAATCAGACCCTTCCAAAATCCCGCTTGACCTGCGAAATATAGACTTCACGATTGGGGAATGCAATAGCGTTCACTGAAATTATATCCCCACAAGATATGAGACAAAGAGGGCTTTTTTTCTTACGCAATCATGCGATAGGGGATGTCAACGTAAACTTAGCATTCACGCGGGGTACTGGAAGTTAATCCCTTTCGCGGGGTCATGCAGAGTGAAAAGGCATGAAAGACAGAATAAAAAGAAAATGCCACTTGGAATGGTAGGGTATGATTCGCTGACGGAGGCGTTTCGACCGAAGGTATCCCAAGTTTTGCGAAGTTATGTGGAGGGGACGTCGGCGTGGTATTCCGTGAGAATAAGTCTGTAGCACTATTGCATACTACCAGTAGTGTCGACCTGAAAGCAAACATAGTTTTTACAAGGTAGAAGTTATGTCAGCTCTTGGAGGCGAGGAACGCAAGCCAATGATTATCCTCGTAGGAGACGAAAGGATCATCTCAAACGGCTCCGTACGCACTCAACGCGAGTAGAGTCATGATAAGGGAAGAAATGGACATACCCCTTCTAGAATCAGTCGAGTTAAAATCAAATCTGGAGGATAGGAAGTCGGAATAATACTGGAAGTGACATGAGGACTCTGCGCGCTTTCATCTGGCGTGAAGGGACCCTTTCGTAGCAATGAAGTTCATGCAAGAGAACAAAATCAGGACTTAAGGACCATCCTAGCAAACGTAATGATTGAGTCTTTGTCCGGAATGTTGGTCACCAGTATCTATTTGGTTAGAGGAGGAGCCGACTTATTCAGGAAACAACATTCCCCAGATCCTCCTATCACCCCTCCTCACCTTCCTCTTCCCCAGTACATGTAGTGTATACTAATAACAATAATAACTTGACCATCTAGGTGCAGTACGACGACATTGAGAGCTTCGCAAGGATCCCGACATGTATTTCATAATACACACTGTTCACGTAATGTAAATATAACCCAATGTAAACCTATAGACAGAAAAAAATCGGGTAAGAAAACTACGACTTTGAATTTTATAAACCGGCTGACAATTCACTGTAGGATTAGCGTCAATGACACTCCGTTCAAGTTGAGAAAAGGCGGGTAATACGAGTATAGGTTTGAAAATAAAATAAAACAATCTAAAAAACGGGGTCAGTTTATCAAACGAGATTCTTTCACACTTTACTCCAAAAGAATCTGAGGTTACCACACACTACATTATTTCCTCTACATGTGTATGCGTATTAATTTACACATTCAAATGTAATTACCGAATCAAAAAATCACACAACGTGGTGAATAGGAATAATGTGCAATAAAATCTTAAATCTTATTTACTGTGAGAAAATCGCAGGGGTTTAAGGAAAAGTTAGGTGTAGCTAGATACAAGGGTATATTGACCGAAGGCCAAAAGATAAGGGTAGCGTAGCCAGTAGATCCCGACAGCTAGTGTTAAAGGGAAAGAATAGAAAAACCAAGGGTAGACGACTACGGATCATTACAACGGGTGCCGGGTAGCCCCACAGGTACATTACAGGAGGTCCCGAGACCCATAGAAGTTAGTAAGGCCAGGGGTAGGTTCACTACAGGCTATATATTATTTTCTTTACAGATGATCGTAGGTTTCTGCAAGGTTAAATTAAACAAATAAAATATTTTTTTCAAAAGTAGCAAACACATTTGTTTTAAGAGGATACCCGGCGGTAATTTTTCCATACAAACGTATTCCCTATTTATCTCTCTGGATTTTAACCCTAGAGAAAATATTGTTTTTGCATAAAATAGATATCAACTACTAGCGTGTCGGTACTTTTTGTTTTTTTTTGATAAGTTACTTTTTATAGAAGTTATGACCTTCCAAAAATCAATAAAATTGACTGGTTTAAACGCCGTCAAAAGATGTTCAGTATACAAACCAGACAATGTTTTTTTAAAAAAAGCAAAACGTACAGACATAGAATAGTTTTTTCTTATGTAGTTGGTAAAAAAAATTGAAAATCAGTCCACTTTTGGAGGAGAAAAATGGGGAATGCAAAACCTGCATTTTAGTTAGGTGTCAGTGCATTATCCCTTTCGCTCAATATCCGGTGGAGTAAGAGCAACAGTGACAGCAATATTTTAGTAAAATCTATTTCTGCACCACCGGGTATCATCTTAAGTCACTTTATTTTTATTTAACCTCCTCCCTCCAACAACTGACGCTCTGTCCCACTCTAGTATACTGTCCCTTTCTTTCACAACATTATGTATATATATATTATGTGTACTTATGTATTTTTAGACATTATTTTTGTAACAATCCTGATGATGGTACGGAGGTACCGAAACCGGTAGACGTTAAATAAAAATAAAGTGGCTTAAAACAAAGTATTTTCTTTTCATTTATTTAAATAAAATAAAGCAGCACAGATTTCAGTGCCCTTATTTCGTTATACACACAAATGGATTTAGCGACTGTTGAATCGAATTCTTCTACAAAAAATCTTCAATTTTAATAAAAAATATATATATTAATTTTTTTATTTTTTACTTCGTAGGAAAAACCTCAAATTATAACATTTTAATCGACGAAGACAATATAAGCGAAACTCAATCAAAATCTGAAACAGAAATCTCAGAAAAAGATCGGGTCACATCTGGGACTCGAACCCAAAAAGCGAAGGTCCTGGGAACCGGAAAGCCGAAGGTCCTGGGTTCGAGTCCCAGATGTGACCCGATCTATTTCTGAGATTTCTGTTTCAGATTTAGATTGAGTTTCGCTTATATTGTCTTCATCGATTAAAATGTTATAATTTGAGTTTTTTACTATTAAGCAAAAATAAAAGAAATAAATATATATTTTTATTTAAAAATAGAAGATTTTTAGTAGAATAATTCGATTCTACAATCGCTAAAAATCGAGACTCGAACCCGAAAACTGAAGGTCCTGGGAACCGGAAAGCCGAAGGTCCTGGGTTCGAGTCCCGGATGTGACCCGATTGTTTTCTGATTTTTCTGTTTCAGATTTAGATTGAGTTTCCCTAATATTGTCTTCATTGATTAAAATAAATATATATATAAAATAAATATATATATATATATATATATATAAATAATTCATTTATATATATAATTGTGATTATATTAGTGGTTTAAACAAAGTTATTTGTTTTAAATTAATTCATTTTATATTACAAAAATTATTATAAGGGTATTTTCAGAATAGGGGCAGGATAATTATTTATGTCAATGCATCCAATAAAAATCTTTATATAACTGCCAAAAACGGTTTCTTCCGTATTAAAAAATTATGTTTTTTCCTGAATTTCTTTTCACATTAGTTCATGTATCAGAGGCAGAATTTAAAAAAAAAATGAATACATAATTGGCATTTATAAAGGTTTTATATTTTCAGTAGAGAAGTTTATCTTTTGGCATCCGCTAAGAGCTTCGTTATGGATGAGAACGATTGGGAAGAACCATACATTAGATGGTTAAGAAGAATCTTGATATTTTAATCACCCTTAATATTATTTTCACTTCATTATTTATTAAATTGCTTTAATACATATAAGACAGAGAAAAATAAGTCGAACGCTCTTTGCCACAATGTGCACTTAGCACTATTTCCAAAGCCACGGATTGCTTTGCTGCCAAAAATGGCAAATATTTTCTAGATTCTTTAAAATGTTTTAATGTGAACGATTTTATAAGATTTATCTTATAAATCCTACGAATATGCGATAACAGTCAAAAGATAGGTGAATTCGTTGACCATATAGAACTTTAATCAGTTTGTTTGTCTCCATATTCAAATTGGGAGGTATGATTTTTTTATGTGGGCGGAATGATTTCCTTTAGCAATCCGATAAAAATGTTTGAAATTGCTCTGTCGCTCCAGTGGAAAATAGTTAGACATATAACTTAGGTCATTTAAAGTAACGTTTTATTATAGCAAAATATGGTGATCCAGCATTTGGCAATCTAACAACATGCAAATAAAAGTATTTTTTTGTTACTCCATAATATTATGACGCATGCATTTAGCTGAAATTTATTCGGTGACCTTTAGTCTGTGGTCCAGAGCCAAGTAGTTTGCCTATCTGCCACGAAGGTCATCATAGGGCCGGTATATCAGTATCTGCTAAGGAGCACATTCCTCGCTCAAGTTAAACCGCCGAAATCGGCCGCTTAAACCGTGGTAAGCCGCAGAATAGTTCCTTTGCTAGACGCTGTAGCGCTATTGGCAAAAACACATCTGTCATCTGTTAGATTTCACATTGCTTCGGTTTCGATCTGCTACGTACATACTACGTACGGACGCAATAAATTACATTGGAGGAATAAGTTTGCCTATCAACATAGAATTCGAACTTTCTTCGAGTGATGACGATTTAGACATCGTTTGACGTTTGGTTGTTTGATAAAACCATAGAGTCCATAGATACTTACATAAATAGATTGGTTCGGCATAGAAATTACTAAAATGATCATAAACTAAACGTTTAAAATTGGTCAACTCTAGGATTACGACTGATATACGGATTGTGTGCTAAGCCATGCTGAGCTCCACATTCCTTCAAAGCCGAGCTTTAGACCAACTGATATACCGGCCCATAGTTTTTGCATGGGAGATTTCATTTCCATTAAAATCACACCAAAGTACCCTATCTTGAAGCCCCGCAGGGTTTGGAGAACAAACTTGTAGTTCAGCAGCGAATATGAATTAGTTTGACGCGATGCAACTGTTTGTTATTCACGATTATTACTTGAGAACTGCGACACTAAGGCTGTTAATTAATACGGGAGCAGCGACACGCGGCTGGGGAGGTTTGGGCGGGACTTTTCTACGGTTATTAGGGGATTTCTGCTGCTTCTGTTGTCATCATGAATACTAAAACAACCCTCAAACCGTCGCGGTGTAATTCATATTTACAGACTTAATCATCACCTCATAATTTTAATCACCAAGCAATTATTTTAATTACCTGAGCTGGGGTGAGGGCGATGCAATTCTAAAACAAAACATTGTGTTTTAAACATATATAGATACACTTCAAGGAATGTGATTAAAACCAAACACTAAATATGAACGAAAAAAAGTCATTATAAAACAAAAAAATTAAAATATAATACAATAATGGGGCCAACAGACAAAGCTAAAGCGTTATTTGGTTTGGCGTATTTCGGCATTCCCAAAGGGAATGTATGACGAGCGATATGCTGAAGTAGGCCAAGCCAAATAACGCTTGAGCTTTTATAGCTAGGTCTGTTGGCCTCATAAACCTGCCTTTATCATTAAAAGGGGAAAATAGATTTTTAAGTAAGTGCCCCACAATATGAAGAATTCAAATTATTACAATAATTGATATTCTAAGTAAATCGGTTTTTGACGAAAGTAGTAATAAATAAAATTAAACATATTACAAATAAAAATTGGGTGTGGACAATTTTTTATTTATTTAAATAAGTCGTCATAATATTCTGATCACAATGTATAATCTGATCGAAAATGGCCTTCAATGTCGAAACAGCTGTCACAATAATAAAAATAAAATACTTGCAGAACATTAAATTTAGTTTATAATTGTAAAATAAGATATTTATATCAATGCTAAAGTTAAGTAGGTATTAATTATTAATGTTAAAAATATAATCATTGTCCTAAAGCAAAAGGTTTCTTACATTGAATAGTGGTGTTAACAAAGATATATTTACTTTCAGCATATAATTATCGATTCAATTCTTTTTTTAACGTTTAACTAACAACGTTTAAAAAAGTTTTAGTCAAAATGGTTAACCGGTAAATCAGAAAATGAATAATACTGCATTAATAAGGTATTTGGCACATAAATTAGGTAGTCGATGTAAAAGTTTCATGAGGGGCTCTAATTTAACGATGGGAAAACAGAGAAAATGGAAATTTGTTCGACAGTCATCATTTAACCACAATAACGAGAAGCTTGAGTAACGTCTAATTCACATGACACATGAATTACCTGAACATTATTCGAAATCGCAACATAATGAATATAGGGATGTTGCTGATATGTTTGACACATCATTTATTAAGTATAAACACCTTCCAGTAAGATGTTTATCGGAAGAAAGATCAATAATATTTAATTGAATATACCACATGGTTCTCCTTGACTCAATCTACGAATTGCACTTAATTCTGTTGTTTCTCTACCTTGCATGGTAGGGTATCCTGCTTTTATCTAACTCGTATTTGATTTTGTTTTTTATTTTGATTTTGTTTTAGATTTTGTGTTAGATTCAGTTTTATAATTTTATTTTTTGCTTTTGTTTGAACTGTTTGTAATGCTTATTTAGATGTACTTTGCTTTTTAATTTTATTTTTTGCTTTTGTGTATATTGTGTGTAATGTAGATTTAGATGTAGGTACTTTGTTAATAAAAAAAAAATAACATGTAAAAGCCCAGCAGAGCGTGAAATACAAATAAATAATAAGAAGTTTTGTCCTGATCTAAACATCTTACAGTGAGAGCAGGCGAGCAAGATAAACATTTGTATTAATACCTAAGAGCATTGACTAAGTGTTAATAGTTTTTTTAACAGGGGTATTATTAAACAATTTATTATTTCACCCACTCCGTTTTCGTAGTTCCTATTTCGGTCATAAAACTGATTCAATCTAAAATTATTTTCCAAAAACCATTAATAAAACGCAAACTGCATCCAATAACTTACGTTCAGCCCTCGAAATGGTGTTAATGTGTTTCCAGCGAAAAAACTTTTAAAATTTATTACAACAAACGAGTAATATAATATCGAACAAGCGATCAACTTGTTAAGCATTCCCACTGCACGTTACGACCAAAAAAATCTTTATCGAGGAAAAATTGTGATTGATGCGCGATGAACACGAACTGTAAAACATTAAAAGTTTTTTTTTTTTAAACTTATCGGAGGAAATACGGCGTAAGATTTACGACGATCTTTCCATTATGTGCACTTGCTATTTGACAGGTTTAATAACAGCAATACATTACATGAATATCCTTTAGACTTCGTGTGAGGAGTTTCCAAGAGAAATTGGATTTTTTAAGGATTCAAGCATTTCTTTTATGAAATGGTTAACGCTAAAGGTTCTGGTTCGCCAAATGAGTTTGGTGTGCTACAAATTAATCTGAACTAACGCTTTAATGTTATCACAAGAATATCTTAATACCATGACTGATTGCTGGAATTAATATTATAATAAATCGTGTTACGGAGAGTAAATTATGACCTATGGATATATTAATAATTAGTTGAGGGTAGCGGAAAGGCAATCTTGGGGCCTGCTAATTTAAATATTTTGATTTCAAGCCTCACTTAATGGATAAAGTAAAGCAGATGTTCTATTGAAGGTTAATTAAAATTAAATAAAATGCAATGCTTGTCACTCGCTATTAATTTGCTGTGTTGTGGGCGCGAACTTCGAGTCCTGCGTACGTTCCTTTGTATCTGTAAAAAGTAGGACTTGTACATCTTTAAATATGTTTACAATGTCATTAATGAATATTAAGAAGAATATTGGGCCAAGGTGGGATCCTTGCGGAACACCACTCGTGGCTTTGGATTTCAATGATTGATCCGAATAGGAATTTCGTTCTAAATTGTGATTGATTTGGAGATACAAGTGGCCTGTTAAATGGAGCATTCTTATTGAGTAATTAAGGTATTTTAAACCCTTGCCACCAGAGTTTTATGAAAAACAATTAATTTCGTCAATGCATCAGTGTGAGCTCATATTTTTATTATATTTCAATCTTCGACCAAGTGTCCTTCTTTGGTCAATGATTTCAATACTAAATTTAACTTTATTGATTTTATGTATATGACTTGCGGTAAACTGGCCATCTTGCATGTTGGTATGAATGCTGTAATAATTTTCAACAATGCCTAGTTAGTTTGTCATTTTTTTTTTGGAAAATTGACAAACTTGGCTGCTGGGGAAATAAAAAAATCGTGCAGTACCATGCTGAGAATCAAATTTCGTTTTGAATTATATCCTCGAAACACAATAATTTTAAAATCGTGAGCGAATCGAAATTACACATAATTAAAAGCATTGAGGCAATTTGCTTGTTACAGCTGTACTCACTTTATAAGCGTTCTCGTTGTAATAATTATCTACTCAAATAACAAATCTAATTCCCGAATTACAATAACAACTGTTTATTTCAAGTCTCGGAAAGAAAACTCGTCATAAATTTTATGTTTATTTTCAACTGAAGCAGTGGGACTACAGCACTCCTAAGTGGGCACGTTGCGAGGCTGAAAGGAGTGGAGAGAGGAAGAAGATAAGGAGAAGTTAATTAAAATTATTTTTTTAAATTAAAATTGGTAGAGCGCCATCCCGGTAAGACGTGATATCTGGGTTCGAGTCCCAGTTGCAACCATTATATTTGATTATTTTTCTGTGTCTTGTTCATTTTCATATTTTAAAAAATTTGATTATTATTGATATCTTCTTCTTCAATGATATATATTACATTGAAGGGAATAACCTTCAAATTTTAAAAAGAGTTTTTCTTATAAAAAAATGAAAATTATTATTCACTAATACTAACTAGGTATTGTAATTTCCAGCATGATACAATTTTTTATCTAACACACCCTTGTACATGCCAAAAAAATACTATATTTTCATTAGTATAACCTATGTGTGTAATAATAAATTAAAACGATTTTACGCAAACACAATATCTTTCGAACCCACTGTTTTCACTTCACGATCACAGATGTCGCATTATCTACTCGTATTCGTCAAAAATATCGATTTAACTGCCCAGAAACACAATATGATAAGTCGTGTGTTCTATATAACATAATTTATTTTAATGTTTAATGAGAGGGTTTTTCGAACTCGAGAGAAGAGTCGCCAACTTGTTCAGAATATTTATACTAAACCCTCATAATTTTCACAGTTAGATATTAATGAATGCACTTTTGGTTGTGCTGACGTCTTAATAGAGCTTTGTTCGATTAAATCATACAAAGCTGCTGTCTCTGTGCGAGAGTTCCGGTGGCATTAATAGTAGTCCCTGTAAGTAGGCAGGTACTGAGTACTAAGTGAGTGGGTACTGGGTACTGAGCGAGTATGTAGGTAGGTAGGTGAGTAATAGCAAGTGGATACTCGGTAGGTACCGAGTAGGTACTAAGAAGGTACGGAGTAGGTGCTGAGTAGGTTAGGAGTAGGTACTGATTAGGTACCAAGTAGATAATAGGTAGGTACCGAGTTGTTACTGGATACTGAGAGAGTAGGTAGGTAGGTGAGGCCCAGTGAGTAAATACTAACTAGGTGCTGAATAGGTCTAGGTAGTTAAAGGAAGGTACTGAGTAGGTATCGAGTAGGTACTGGTTAAGGTATCGAGTAGGTTTTGGGCACTGAGTGAGTAGGTAGGTAGGTGAGAAAAAGCAAGTAGATACTGAGTAGGTACTGAGTAGGTTTGGTAGGTACTGAGAAGGTACTGAGTAGGTATACTGAGAAGGTACGAATAGGGAGAATGTAAGAATAATTTGTTGGTTCACCTACATACGAAATTACGTATACCAACAAATTATTCTTACATGTTCCCGCCAATAAACATTGAAACCCTGTTAATCTGTTCGTAAGAACTTCAGTCCCGTTTTTAACCGTTTTTACGAATAAAATGATCGTATTTTAAAATAAAAATTTTCTCAGTGTATGTACCGAGTATGTAGTGAATAGGTACTGAGTAGGTAATGAGTAGCTACCGAGTAGGTACTGAACAGGTACTGAGTACTGAGCGAGGTAGTACCGAGTTTGTAGCGGTTAGCGGGGAACCTCAGTGAGTTTTAATTATTCCGTATTTACTGTGCCGGGAATATTAACACGCTATTATAGGTTTACGTCGGAGACGGTACGGCCGTTATGAAAGAAGTTCAAATAAAATGGTTGGCAGTTAACAAAGGCGAGCTTTGTCCTTAATGCCTTTATCATTATATATCTTCAAATGCCTGCGGAATACAATTTTAGGTAATAATTACGTAAAAAAAAATACGCATTAAAATATTCGTTGGAAGAACCGTATTTTTTAATTATTTTTGTAGTGTTTTGTGTAGGCACCAATTAAATTCAATTTATTTATTTTAAACAGCTAAATCGAATACAACCTATTAAAAAAACATAAGTGCTATTGTATATATAACTATCTTGGCTCTATAACTATCCCGCGTTGTAATACCACCACAGCCCAACAATTTTAAAAATATTTTGGAGTCAAATGGTTTAACCAATTACCCCTTAACTTAAGATTGGAAACAAACTATAAAAAATTCAAAAGGTTAATTAAAACAATATATCGATAACATATTACAATCATTGTGACTGTGACTTTGGAAATCCTTTTTCTTTTATACTCTTTTTTTATTTTCTCTCTTCTTCTTCTTTTATATCTTTTCTTTTTTCAATTCTGTTTCACGTATAATGTATGATATACATATGAGGTGTGTCAAAGCAAAGGCAGCAATCTCCATTTCGGCCAGATTGCTGTGTTTCCTTTTGAAATGACATGGATATTGCTGTCTTTGCTTTTACGTACAATATTACATACAAATATTGTATATTATGTACACAATATTTGTATGTAATATTGTACGTAAAAGCAAAGACAGCAATCTCCATTTCATTTCAAAAGCAAACATAGCAATCTGGCTGAAATGGAGATTGCTGCCTTTGCTTTGACACACCTCAATATATAAAAAAATTAAATATTACAATTTTCATTATTCTTACTACACATTTTAAAAATATATGTTGAATTGTTTTTCGCTGCTCCACCTTTTTTACACGAGCATTGCTCAAAAAAAAAGGTGAATCACGATATTTAAAAAATGTATTAAAAATATATATATATATACAATATATAACAACTGTATTTGTAAAAAAAAAAAAAAATTAAATAAAAAAATTAAATATAATTTAGATACGTACCTTACGTACCGATCTTGATTTGTTAAGCTTTCGGATTCCACTCCGTTATACTAGAAGTCGAGTTTTGTTTCAGTGCAAAAATTCTGGGACTATCTTCCATGTGTATTCCTCTTTACCAAGAATGCTAACGAAAGGAAATAATTATACTAAGTCAGTGGACATCTACAATTTATCACTAAACAAATACAAATAGTTTTTACTGAGGCAGTTCAGTTTTGAACAATAAATACTTTATAATTTTTACTATTCATAAGTAAAAGTCCTTATGAGGGTATAACCAGACAATACCGGAAATTTGTCATTTTTAAATCAAATTCTAGACGTATTGACTATTTTTACAAAAAAATCATAAATTGATTGTGAAAGATTGTTATTTTATCTGGTTAACGCATTTTTTATATTTAAAAAAACTAAGTTTTTTTAATATACTATATATAATCATACAGCAAAATAAATCAATACATAATCTAGTAAAGACACTTTTCAGAATTTTAATTTTAGTTAAATTAAAATCATTAAAAAATAAATCCGAGAACGCGTTTTGTGACGAAAATACCTCAGTTTTCCTATTTATTTAAGGTCTTCCAAACTAAAATGTTTCAGTTTTTTTTACAATTATTTTGTTTAGACATTATTGAAAAATCATAAAAACTTATGATCAAAAAATACTTACAAAAAGTACATGATATTTAATAATTTATCATCATGCGTTTTGAGCATTTTTTGCTTATTTGAATGTGGGTATATATTAAAGCAAGTTTTGAATTAAATAAATCGATATTAAATTTTTAGTTTAAAAAATTTGATACGGGGAATAATTGATCTTTCTCATCGGAACCTCACTGTACAGTTGCAAGCATTTTGGAACTTTAATTCTCAGGCGCTGGTCAATGGGTCTTAAAAAGGATGTTAATAAATTAATAAATGAATATATTTGAAAAATAATAGACTACGAAGTACTACTATATATGATTCGCAAATCGATAACTTTATTTTGACAAAAAATGATTTTTATAATTTTTTTTTTAATTTTAAATGTGAATACCGCTTACGAGTCCCAAGTGCTCCCAATCATCTGGAGGCGGTGAAGCTGTGGAATCACCATTTGGGATATATTGTGAGGTCGAAGATAGTTGAGAGAGAAAGGAGAGGGAAATAATGAGTTTGGGAAGTACATGTTCATAAAACACGGCTATAGCCAAAAGCAACGTGGGAGTGGAAGATACTCTCAGTATCGCCCTGGTGTCAGACCACCATTCAGAATTGAAACGTTGCTTAATAATGGCTTTTAGCCGTGTTTAGTGACTAGATCTGAATAGCCAGGTACTTCCCCACCTTCCTCTTCCCCATCTCCTTCCCTTCCCCACTTACCTTCAGCCTCACAACATACCCCAATTGGGGATGCCATAGTCTCACTGGCTCCAGACGGGAGCAGTTGGGACTCTTGTGAGGTATTCTCTATAAAAAAATAAAAATAAAAAAAACGTTTAATTTGTGAATGGTGGTTTTAGACCGGCCGATGCTGAGAATATCTTCTTTGTGTTATACCTTCCTTATAATATACCTTAAGTTATTTTAAATGAATACATTGTGAAATAACACAATTAAATCAAATAAAATTTACTTGCGGTCACCGATATTTGAACCCGCGACCTTGCTTGGATTGCTGGTCGAGAGCCTTGTCTTGATCTGGGAGGTCATCGAAATGTTTTTTTGTGTTATTAATTTATTTGATTGATTGAATTTAGCTATTGCGAAAAGCATTATACAGTTTATCAACCTCGCTACAATCGTAGATATAAGCCAGGTTTATTATTATATCCGAGAAAAAGCTTTATCTCATTTTAATGTATGCACGAGTAGCTCAGAACTCCAAATGGCCATCCAAAGAACAGAAATAAAGTGAACTTCCCACGCATTCGTGGCGTGTCATTCCGGTATCACTTGTATTTTTATACCCTGCCATCATTTGAATATTAAAATGTTCTGTTTCTTCTTACAAGTAACTTGTGATTTCCCGCAAGGCCATAATTTCCCGGCACGCCCTTATAAATTGGTGTTTTACGGGCGCGATTCGGATACATCTTAACGGATCGCGGAACCTTATTGGACG
The DNA here is from genome assembly GCA_951813805.1 of Limnephilus auricula. Classification (NCBI taxonomy): domain Eukaryota; kingdom Metazoa; phylum Arthropoda; class Insecta; order Trichoptera; family Limnephilidae; genus Limnephilus; species Limnephilus auricula. Next base: position 7,354,627 of record OX638402.1, on the reverse strand, counting down.
GGGCAAAAAGAAACTAAATAATTCAGTGCAATGGGCACTTGGCAGAGGGCGAGAGGCACCGCGGGGCATAGCGGAGGCACAACGGGCAGTGGGGCGGGTCTAGCCGCTTCGCCGGAGAGAAAATGGGATAAGTGAGTGTCAACACGAGACATTCGTACAAAGAGACCCTCAGAATACACGAGGAGATATTGAATAAGAAATTGCAAGGGAGAACCTACGTAGAAAAATAAGAATAAAACGTTATATCTATTATTCTACATTATTTATGACCGACTTCTGTTCCAGTAAACCGGCGAAACTTAAGGCAGCCCGCGCGATGTTTTAATATCAGACAGGAATATCTCATTTTGTACGTCGTAGCTTTTTGATGGGAAATTTTCCTTACGATCTCTGCAATGTCTGCTGGGAAACTTGATTGTTTTTGTATTGCACTAATAAAACGAATATCGGAATAAAAGCTCTAGTTAATCAATTTATTTTCAGTAGCGTCATTAATTGACTTAATTTTCCTAATAATTTTTCCCAATAAATTTTGTTATTAGGAAAGATAAACATTGGTAAGTACATATGAATGCTATGATATCCAATAAAATACAAGTAAAAATTGTTAACATAGTTGGGAAACTATGAATTCTGTCGTTATGAATGACCCAAATTGCCTAAATGACTCATCAATTGAAGTACCCATCACATCTCGGGCATATTCTTTTTATTTCAATTTCCGTTTGCCATAAAATCCAAATAATGTAACTTTTCTAAATGTATCCGAAAACTAAAAAGAGTTTTTTGAAATTTGTTAGAATATGCTTTCAAATGTTATTATTAGAAATAAATATATTATAATTTCTAAAAACTGAAATTTTTTAATACAAAACATAATAAAAGTTTTAAAAATTATTCGCTTTTCGTTTTTTCTATCTAAGATTACTGATAACGGAAAAAAAGAAAAACATTTTTGTTAGGCAAACGTAAAAACGTTTCAAAAAAAGATACGGTCATATATGAGGATGATGTAACCGCAACTATTTCTGAATTTTCTGTTTCAGATTTTCGATTGAGTTTTGCTAATATTGTCTTCATTAATTAAAATATTACAATTTGAGGATTTACTCGTTAAGTTAAAATTTTAAAAGAATATTTATTATTGTTATTATTATTATCAAACTTTATTATAAATTTTTGGTTTCATAAGGGTGCACATTCAAATTTTTGTATGGTTAAATTCTAGATTCTAATTTAAAGCATAGGGTTTTTTTTTCTTTCTAGATCGGCTTAGATCATATTTCTCACCATGACAGAAAGGGAGATACAATGATTTAAATGAAACCTATGTGAGCTGGGACAAATTTGGCCATCTGTGAATAAACAGGTTAAGACAACTTTTTCATATCCGCTTCGTTTAGAGTAACATTTAAGTAATTCTAGATACATACGCGCCTGAGTAAAATCAAGCGTGATCCGACATCAGACGAACGCAGATTTCTGCTGAGCCGTAGTTTCAGCGAAATTTTGGCCGACTAGATGAGTGTTAATGATGGTGGTAGGAGGTTTTTAAATATTGTCAGGATATCCGTGACATGGGAATGCGTCTTTCTTTTAAAAAACCTCTCGCAATTATCGATTTTTTCTTTTGTTTCTCAGTACGACTACATTTGGTTTATTTTAATCTGAATCGAGATGCTTCTACGTATATGTATAAGTTTAACTGATTTACTTGATACTTTCTCATAATCTAGTTGCAAAAATAACTTTTAATTTTTCAATTTTTTATAAAATAAACTCTCTTTTTAACTTTTGAAGGTTATTCCATTCAATGTAGAATTGAAGAAAAAAAATGACAATAATAATCTAATATTTAAAAATATGAAAATGAACAAGACACAGAAAAATAATAAAAAATAATGGTAGCAACTGGGACTCGAAAAATTAATTTTTCTACTGAATTTCGAACCCAAAGGAGTCCTAAAGATTTTTCACTCTGGTATCGATGACGTCATTCTGTGTATATTCGACCCAGGGTCGCATCTACGTCACCGACGATCTTTCTAAAAGCTGTCCATAAAAGTCTTCCTTCTCATACGTTTTGTATGAAAACGAAAAAGGCAGAAGATACAACAATGTCGAATGTCTTTAATCGTATTCCAATAGACATTTCATGAACGTGTGTTTCTTTCGATTTTTAGATTTTTAATAATGTTGCCAGTGCAAACATAAAATAAAATGCTTTAATTTATAAAACCCTTACGTTGCTAATAAAATTTGCACAGGGTTAGGTAGAAATTTGACATTAATCAAATACTTATTCGTTGATTCTAGAATCAACAACGTCAATTATAGAAGAATGGTCACTGTCACGCATCAATATTATAAGAAGCAAATTAGGACGTAAATTCCTTTCGAATACTCCACTATGACATGGATTCAACTTCTACCAGCTTTTACTTTAAAGTGTGCTTAAAAAAATATTCAATTGAATATAGCAGAAACTATCTCTGTATTGATTTCTGCTGGCGTATCTTTGTTAGCATTTTGAATGTAAGCGCAGGTCCATTTTATGCAAATTCAGAGTCAATACAGAATGCATGAAGATCGATGTTCTCATGTTTGTTGACTCGATATTTCAATGCTTCATATTTCACATAGAGTTCCCAGCTCAATATGCATGGAACGAACAGAACTCGTATCGCCAAGGGAATAAATAATATCAAAAACTGAATTTCCACATATTTATTTTGTGTTATATGTATTCAGCTTCACAAAATGAAAATTTTCTGTCCGAGTGTTTTTATCAACTTATTTAATTCATGAAATAGCTTTTTACGACCACTTCTAGAAAAAGACAAAAGGTAATATAAGTGAAAACTTTAAAAAAAAATGGTTTAAAAATAAATTCTAAATTTGTAGCTCGAAAAAAATAATAATTGTTAACTGAGGGTTACAACTTGAGATTGACACGATCAATTTAATTACTCTTGGTCAAACGCTCTTTAACATTTTTCTCTAACATCTTTTATCTAACAAAAAAAAAAATCTTCCACATGACGTCACTGGTCAATAGGCCGTATAAACGCCCCAACTAACCTCGCCCCCAACTGTCCAACACCTACTATTTTTTATCTTTTTGTAGAAAAAAAAAAACAAAAATGTTACCGGAACCAAAATTTTATATACATTTTTTACGCCAAATAATGTCAGGAATCATTGGTTAAAGTAAGTCAAGTACTTACCTTAACACCTCTATATAAATGTACACAAAATGTAAGTGATATAATATAATATTATAAATTTATGTTTTTTTAGTGAAATAAATAAATAAAAAAAAATTAAAAATTTATACATATATTCTGTAGAAATATGTTGTAAGCAAGACGAAGATCTAAATTCCGAACTCCAGCTTCAACAAAACTAAAACAAAACGCCTTTCACATGTCAAGAACATTTTTTGTTTTTCCAATTGTCGTCTCCTGCATTTGTTTGTACGTTGGAGCGCGGTACCTAAACAGAGATTTCGTAGCTACAAAACATGACGCGTCATATGCCATCATATTTTAACAGAGCTCGCAATAAAATCCAAATAAATGGAATATTTCTGAATATATCCGAAATCTAAAATCAGTTTTGGAAAGGTGATGTAATATGCTTTCAAATTTTTTGATTAATAATAAACATATAATATTTGAAATATAAACATTTTACGTTCAAAATTAAAAAAAGTTTTAAAAATGACTGACCTTACGTTTTTTCTAACTAAACTTACTGTTAATGAAAAAAATAAAAACACCTAAGTACGTATTTTATTAGAAAAATGTATTATAAACGTTATTTTCACCTCACTTTTTAGTCGTTTCGTCTAAAAATAATTCATAAAAAATTCTCAAAGATTCATAAAAGTGTACATTTTAGTAACTTTGCAGTTAACTTTTAAATTTCAAAATAAAGCGTGATATTTTCTCTTTCTAACACCGCTTAATAATAATAATAACAGCCATTTTGTCAATAATATACTTTTTTAATTTATTTACTCACCTTATAATCCTTGTATTTTTACGTTTGGCGGTTACGACAATATTAAATTTGAAAGAGAAACGACAAATTCACGAAAACGGAAACATTACTCATTCGGTTGGTGCTTACAGCATTTTCAAAGTTTGCATTTAAGTGTTCGCGGTGGTTACTACATTATATTTGTTTGCTTTCTAATAACACTTGTCGTTTACTACAACTTGTCAATACTTTTTTAGAATAAGTTAATGTATTTACTACAATTATACAGGTCATGCGTTATCGTTATTTATACGTTACGGTATTGTAAACCAAACGAATTTAGCCCAAAAAAATAACGACACACATTTACAGCAATTTATGCAGCTGAAAATAAAGTTGACTTCAGTATTCATACATTTAGCAGCGGTATTTACAACATTTTAGGCATAGGTACACAAAAAAAAAATTCAACTGCTGTAAGCGCCAAAAACATTTTACATCTTCACTTATAAAATATTTAAATATTGCCATTTGATAGATCATATTTTTTCAGCTAAGCATTTTAAAAATGGCATTTCCCTAATCACTGGCTTAGAAGTTGCGATTCTTTCTCTAAAATCTGAAAAGTTTTTTGGCTCTGTCGAATAATTTGGTTTTTGGCTGTTATAGCAGTATCGTTTTCTTGCGACGATATTTTAGTGAATGTAATCAAATTGTAAAAATAATTTCATGCACTCCAAAATCACACAGAATTGCATGTATGCACTAGTATGTCATCAGAACACAATGTTATTTTTTTATTTGCGAATGGCAAAATGATACAGCGCAAACGCCAGTAGCAAACCATTTACGTATCAGATCATGTGAATAATTGGCAAACATTGGAAGCCATAATCGTTTCGCTATAAATGCCCCAATCAAATACGATAATGTTCAATGTGTAGTGTGCAATGCGCCTGTGCCTTTCGGGCGGGCTCTTTGCTTGCTTTGAAACATGCCCGCTTTTTTATAATACCCACTGAACTGAATAATACGAGTACCTGTTTCAAATTGGGAATCGAAAAGCAAATTGTGCCAAATTATATAATATCTGTTCGTGAAGCTTTAACAAACCCACACGTAGAACGAAGACACATACTCTAATAATAACATTTCAAATTATGGTTGAATAATCACCTTGTTACACGGAGAAAAATGTTATTCTAAAATACGATCATTTTATTCATAAAAACGGATAAGAACGGGACTGAAATTTTTACGAACAAATTAACAGTATTTCAATGTTTATTGGCGGGAAAATGTAAGAATAATTTGTTGGTGTACAAAAAAACAAGTTGGTATAAAGAAATACAAAAATCTAATATACGTAGGTACTGTTCAACATGATGAGTTTCTTTAGAGTTACTTCAAACAAAGTCGTTTTTGTGTTTATTGTGTACAGCGATATAAATACAAAATATCATGAAAGTACCGTGCATAAAAAAAACAAACACGCTCTAGAGTCCAAGCTGCCGAAATGAGATACTTGAGTGAAGTTACGAAATGGGATCATATAAGAAATTCTACAATCCGGGATGATCTAAGCATTGAACCACTGCTATTCTTCATAGAAAAATCGCAAATGAGGTGGCTTGGGCATGTACTAAGAATGTCTGATGACCGAATTCCGAGGAAAATACTGAGTGCCATTCCAGAGGGTAGATGTCCAGTGGGCCGCCCCAGACACAGTTGGGCGAGGCAACTTCAAAAACTGTGCGAGGAAAGGATGGGTCTACCATGGACGGAGGCCGAACAATCGGCGCAAGACAGGGTCGCATGTAGGAGCCTTGTTGATGCAGTGGGTCCCCGACCCGAATAGGACAAGGGGAAGAAGAAGAAGAAGTACCGTGCATGAAATATTATTCAAAAAGTTTTGAAATTTATGAAATCTGACACAAAACACGATTGAAAACCATAAATATTTAATTTGAGTCCTGGTATTTTAGGAAACCCAAACTTTCTGAAAAATAACTAACTACTCATGAAAAAAGGTTATCAGTTTTGATTATCACTTCATTTTTAATATTTACAATAATGGTTTGCATAATACAACACTCAATTTAATAAAAATATTCGTTCAAAGGTAAAATCTACTTCAAGGGGTTTATTTTAACTGGTACCTACTTAATGGTTATTCCCACAATACATGGTGACTGACACACCAAATGCAAAGTTAACTTTGATAAAATTCAAATAAAATACTAGTGAGAAATTTTATCAAAAGCAATATAACTATAATATTCAATAATTCCAAATACTCTTATCTGATCGTTACAAAGTTACAGTAACTTTCGTATCACCTATTAAGTACATCTGCAACCATAAACCACACTCGCATGCACTTTTCTATTTTCGTTTAACTAATCGTCTGTCAAAAAATATACTTCATGACTTGAGGGCATTTGAAAATATAATTACGAATAATTACCCTCAAAATTAATCTGGCCCCATAAAGCCTTATTTACGTGAAGATTTATTAACGTTGTTAAGTACTTGAAATATTTTTATATCGTCATAAGTCATAATTTAAACGTAATGAGAATTATTAATTAGGTAGTTACTCAGAAAAGGATATGTAAAAACGTTTCATTAAAACGTCGATATATAATGAGGTACTTGCGAACTTTTCTGCCAAAAAACTTTCATTTCCCTATATATAAAAAAGCAACACTTCATATATAATCCTGGAAACTTGAAAGCATTTAGTGGAACTAGTATCACGCATATAACGGATACACTATTTACATGAATATTATATTCAGAGGTAGTAAGACCATAATATAAGATCTCTAGCAGCATTGTATATTTATTGTTTATTGAGGCATTTTAAGAGTGATTGACCAGCGGCTGAGAATAAATGTTTAAAAATGCTTGTTACTGTATAGGGCGGATCCAATGGGAAGATCGATTATTCCCCGTATCAATTTTTTAAAATTAAAAATTTAATATCGACTTATATCATTCAAAACTTGCTTTAATATAAAAACCTACATTCAAGTAAGCGATAAAAACGCTCAAAAGCACGATGATAAATTATTAAATATCGTGTACTATTCTGTATCCAGGATTAGATCAACCTGCGATGTTACGAAATTTGGTTTTTACCGCGCATACCAGCCCCCCCACTACGGTCTCGCCGCACGGCTACTGCAAATTGTTACGCCCAAAATTCAGTATGTCACTGACCGTTGTCCTGTGGCCTGCGCTGCGAGAAATTAACCCATTCAGACCCAGTGATAAAACGGATATTAAGCCGATATGTCCAAATATATAATCAGTATAATCACTAATTACAAAGAACTAAAGAGGACAACTCTTACAGGAGGTTATATGATAAGTTTATGATAGGTGTCACTGCTGGCGAAGGTATTGGAGTAATTTAATTCGACATATTATTGGTATTGGGCAAAAACATTGTAATGTCCATCATATTGTTGATGAGCTCGAGGATAACAATGATTATTCATTGGTTTCAAGTGAATGATCTGAGATTTTTTTTAATGGGAATGATGATGTTCATCACTTCGGATTAATTCCTCAGCCAATTTAATAATTTTTTATGCCACATAAAATACAGTATTGTATTTTGTAATACTGTCACTACCATTATTTAAGTGTATAAAGAAATTCCATTTTTTGTTTGTCGGTAGACAAATAAATAAACTTTTATAAAATAATTAAATTTATTTAAATTGTGGGTTTGAATGTGTTGGCGTTTGTCCTAGTAGCGGTGGGGAGAAGGGGCGGAGACATGCGCGTCCACGGGTTGATCTTATCATGGATTGAGAATACTTGTAAGTATTTTTTGATCATAAATATTTATGATTTTTCAATAATGTCTAAACAAAATAAGTGTGTAAAAAAATTTGAAATATTTTAGTTTTTAAGACCTTAAATAAATAGAAAATGTGAGGTATTTTTGTCACAAAACACGTTCTCGGATTTATTTTTAATGATTTTAATTAAACTAAAATTAAAATTCTTAAAACTGTGTTGACTGGATTATATATTGATTTATTTTTTTGTATGATTATATGATTTGAAATTTGTGTTGTTTATTAAAATATGTCGTTTGAAAATTGAACAAATCTGCCAACGACTAACGGTATAACCTTAGTATCTTAAAAATACCCTTAGTTAGATAAAATAACAATCTTTCAAAATCAATTTATGTTTTTTTGTAAAAAAGAGTCGATGCATCTAGAATTTGATTTAAAAATGATTAATTTCCGGTATTCTCTGGTAATATCCTCTCAAGTAGGTGCATATCTATGTCCTAATACAATACTTATATATGTATATATACACATAATTAAAGTAACACACTTACAAAAAAACAATCACACATTTACGTAATTTCATTTAAAATGTTTTTATGTTTTCTTCTAATTTTATTTCTTCTGGTAATTCTCCAAATATCTTCAACGCTCCGTACATCAACGAGTTTTGACTCTGTGTTTTTTTCCTGAAGGGGAGTCTCAATTCATTTATTTTCCTCGTTATATGTGTGTGTTTGTTTTGCAGTTTATCAATTTTTCTTGGGAATTCAATAGACGTATGGCCATTGCTTATCTTGTAGATTAACAATATAGTATTTAAGTAAATAATTTGTTTAAATGACATGCTATTTAATTCTTTCAACATATTCAATTTTTGTGTACCTACCTATTTTTCTTCAATGTAGTTCTCATAGCTCTATTTTGTAAAATCGTCATCTGTTTCATTAAACCGTTATTGGCTAAGAATAGAATGCTGCTACAGTAATTTATGTGTGGTACAATGATTGCATTGTAGACATTTTTACTAGACACTGTGTTAAGGAATATTCTTATTCTTCCCAACAGCGTTTGTATTATGAGCAAAGGTCAAGTTGGAGTCAATTATTACTCCCAAATATTTATAGTTTATAGTTTTACTTGATTTATATATATTTGTTTTAATCCCGAATGTTCTACAAATTATAACAATAATATTAACTATACTACTAGCGCAGACCCGTCAATATTGGCGCTATTGCGTACTAATGTCGAAATGTGATCCACTATTATCACGCGAGTAAGTGTGCGGGGATCGGATTCAGTAGTTTCCAAACGTTAGAGCGTTGAAGGTCAAATTAGACTAATTTGAGGTAAAAAGTGGAACAGATTTTTTCTCTTCGTGTCTCATCTACTTAAATAAAACATGGTTAGTCTGAATTTTCGACAAGTTTTTCGACCAAGTTTCGACCATTTTAAAAAATAATGGCGATTAAATTAAATACATTTTTATGACCAAGAGGCAAATAATACATAACACAACTATATGACTTACAAAAAACCAAATAATTATAAGTTACCTTCGACCAATCTTTGGTCGAAGTAAGTTACCAATAAGATTACAATATAAAAAAAGCAGCTTTATCACAGTGAAATTGCTTGAATGAATTCTAAAAATAAATTCAGATTGGAGCGTAAGCCAGAACGGTCTATCAAGTCCTCCCTGAGATTTTTTGCGGTTCTACTCTTGGGTATATTTTCCCTCTGGACTTATTATCCACCATCAATTGCCATCTGCTGCTTGTCACCTCCGTGGTCTAGAGTGTAGCCTGGCGGGTGATAAGGTATTACGTGTCAAGTCTGGGTTATTGGGTCAACGATTTTGACGAGCATTGACAGCCATCTCTTGGGGTCGTTTGCGTTGAGTATTAACCAAAAATATTATTTTCTCTTGAAGGAGTGGAAAAGAGTTTAACGAAAACATGAAGATTAGTTACTTATATAGCGGTGAAAGGGATTTGAATGTAAATGCAAATAGACTATTTGACATGTTGTGAAATGCTTTGAAACTGGTGTGACATATATTAGAGAACTCTCTCCACAAGCAACAATAACCATTTAACAAATCTTGTGATGAAAACAGTAAGCAACTGAATAGACATTGGATTATAGATGTTCACGTCCAAAAAAATAAGTGTAAATAAATATTATAATTATATTAATAGAGATAACGGGGTTGAGCTTAAAAGTTCTTGGTATCTGGTAGTATACGGATATACCATAGCCAAACGCAGACAATCACAATAAGAGAATTAACGCTCGTTACACTGTATTACATTGTATATTATATAAATTAATATAAACATACACTTTACCACAACTCATGATGCTCTGATGATGAATACTCCAATGCTGTCAAAAACGTAAGTTAAAGAAAGAAGTTGTGCAACGGGGCGTAGCAATTCAAAAAATAATCATGACAGTAAGAAAATAGAATAATATTACAATAAAATATAAATTTGTTTTAGACTACTTTAAATTTAATCAAACTCTACCGGTTTCGGAAGAACCCTTCCTTTTGTGTCAGAATTTTGTATCGTATTAGAGAAAATTGAAACTAACATTTTGTATATAGGTTAGTTTTAATATTCTCCTGACGAAGAAAGGGTTCTTCCTAAACCGATAGAGTTTCATTAAAATTAAAGTAGTCGAAATCAAATTAACCTATTTTTATTGTTAATTATGGCGAGCCATAAAGTTAATTATTTTTACAAATATATGCAGGGTGCTAAGCAATGAACTTGACTTGATTCCTGACATTATTTTAAATAAAAAATGTAAATAAAATTTTTGTCTCCGGTGACATTTTTGAAGTTTTTTTTTTCTACAAAAACATAAAAATCAGTAGGTATTGGGTTGTTAGGGGCGGGATGTGGGCTTGGTTGGTTACTTGACTTAAAGACCAGTGACGACAGGTGGAAGAAGTTTTTGAAAAAAAAAAAAAAAAGAGATCTAAAAGTCACCGGAGACCAAACATTACATTTACATTTTTTCCTCCAAATAATGTCAGGAATCACTAGTTAAAGCAAGTCAAGTACGATGCTTAACACCATGTATATATAGGTTATTGGGTAATTTAAATAATATTGTCGATAAATATTTTATGGACCTATTTAAAAATGTACACAATAGATTTTCAATACCTACCAAGTTCTGATCACAAAGATTAGACCACAAACCTATAAGAAATATGTTTAAAAACATACCAAAATAATGAGGTCTAGGTTAACTGACAGGTACCCAAATAAAATTGTACGTGTGCGTTACTTACAAAACGCTATTCCTGTGAACGTCAACTCATCGATGATGAAATTGACTTGAAATTTACAATTATGCATTGAAATTTCAACTAATATTCTGACACCACAATGCATATAAATATGCAGAGGAGAACACGAGGCAATTTGATCCCAGCGCTTATCAAATTAAACTACATGGCGGAGTGAAGAAAATAATGGACGTGCTTTGTTTCCCGCCAGAGAAGATTGCTTCTTTAATCAAATGTGCTAATGTATTATTGTCAAACAGTTAATTAGAGCTATGCAGGCCAATTATTCCTACAGTCGATACAATCCGTTGCAAGCAAATCAAATAATAATTATGTATAAATTTAAGCGAAGTTTCTTCTTTAGTCTCAAACCTATTATGAATGCTTGATACCGGCCAAGCGATTAAATTCATAGATGGCATCGGTGTTGTGTTAGCTATGCACTATATTATAGATATTATTATGTTTTTATCCCCACAACAGACAAAGTGTTTTGAGATTATAAAAACCCTGTTTGGGTTCAAACCCCTTCTCGAACATTTCTTGAATAATAAACGTTGTAATAATGATAATAATAATATAATTTTTTTATATTGAGGGATCAGTAGGATTTATCGGTCAAATTAGGAATTCCACCGAGCCGAACCCTCTGATATGAAAATATCTGGTGTCGGTGAATTAATTTTGCATTTAATAGTCCGGTAGGTTAACATGTTGTTCTTGTATTGTTTTGTATTAATTATACTTATATAATACACTTGCATAGCATGAATTTACTAGATGATCATTTATATGGAAAAGTGTGTAAAAGTCTGGTGCGTAAATATAATAATGCCTTTATAAGTTGTCTGTTGGGTGGGTGATTATCACCATTAAAATAACGTTAGCATGTAAAATTTAGAATATTAGAATAAATCGATAGATTCAACTGCTCAGAAAAGTGCTTCATTTATAAAAAAACATAATCCTCTTCTGTTTACCAAGAGTCCTAATATTTTACAAATTATATTAATTAAAAAGAAAGGTTTATCCATCAGCTACATAGTATATAAAATGGCCTTGTATTTCTGAATTATCGGCCATGCGTTAAATTGAGTGTCATTCCAGAATAATGCAACATAATGGATTAAACGGGGAGGTACTAATTCCAGACTGGGAGTGGTGAGGGTGGGATTGGGGTGGCGCACAGCACCCCTTAAGTAGAGTTCAATTATTGGAAGTGCGAGTTAAATGTACACGATGCAAGCAATATGGCAATGTAAAAGTACCGAGTTACACACAGTAAGTTGTGAAAAATATACTTGAATATCGATAACATTTTCACAGTTGTCCTTATTAATTAATTAACTACGAAAGACTAGTTTTCGCACTTGCACAAATCCCCACTCGGTTTGTTGAATTGAAAAATTATTGTTCAATGTTCGACGTAGCCTTTCTGATCTTACCCCAGTTCTCCGAAGGTATTTTGGGGAATTGTTCGTCTGTCCTATGGGGTTTATGGTTAAGTATTGTTATTTTAATTTGCGACGGTCAGATGGTATTCAGATGAAATATTTTCAATTTCGACTCCACTTATATTATACCTTCTTCTCACACAATCATAACTAATAACTAGAACAACAAAAACTGCGGGTGGTAATGTGTGTTCACGATTTTTTGTTATTTGTTTTATGTGATCACCGCACAAGACTTCCAACTGCTCCCAACCGTCTAAAGCCAGTGATACAGTAGCATCCCTAGTTGGGGTATGTTGTGAGTTGAGGTAGTGGGAAGGGAAATGAGATAGGGAAGAGGACGGTGAGTATTAGCAATTCAGAACTGGTAATCAAACACGGCTAAAACCATTTCAAGCAATGTTTCAATTTTTAATTACGGTTTTACAGGGGACCTGTACTAGGAGTATCTTATACTCTGGAACGTGCCGCAAATGTACCTTATATTATTTTTAATGATTGAATTGTAAAATAACCCAATTCAACAAAATAAAAAAAATTCTTCAATCTTTGCAAAGTCACTTTGTGGCATCAATGAAATAAATTACTTTTGTGTAAACCACTACAATCAATGTTATAATTTCTTCATGTTTCATAACCGATGGTTTCTTCGTCAGGATAACAATTATTATTTAATTAAATGTTATTATCCTGACGAAGAAACCATCGGTTTTGAAGCATGTAGATATTATAACATTGATTATAGTGGTTTACACAAAAGTAATTTATTTCATTTAAATAAAAATAAAATTTATTTGCGTACGCCAGGATTTGAATCCGCGACCCTAGGATTGCTCGAAAGTCTTACCTCTTGAACACGGAGGCCGACGAAAAATTTTTTTAAGCGATGTTATTTACTTATTGATTTTGATTTCTTTAATTTCAAAAAAAAAAAAAAAAACAACAATGGTACTTAGTTAATTTTTTTACTTTTTTTAATCCTTTTTAAATATTACGTTAATGAAACAAGACATTTCGTTTCATTCTACGAAGTCATAAAGTCAAGAATCCAAGAGGGAGATCAGGACTGTCTGGTACAATTTCAAGGGAACACTCTTCCCAATAAAGACTCGATTGAAATGCTTGGAGAGTATCTTATACCAGCTCAGGGATCGGGGCTCCATAGAAACCCGAGTAAATCTGGCTTACAATAAATTAAGCTTCTTGCACAGGACTAGCAGATTCTTCATTAGTGACCAACAAGTGTACAAATTTCAAGTACGCTCAACAATTGAATTTGGGAGCCACCTCTGGGCTGGGGCCTCTAATATCTTGTTAAAAAATGGACAACAGGACGCTATTCCAAGTACAGTACAATTTATTTGCCATATTAGCATTTAGGCAGAAATAGTTCTGCGTCTCTGCGCTAGTCTTTATTTATTTATTTATACTGAGTTTTACAGATGACAACAATCCAGTCATAAAACACAGTTAATATACAATAACAAATCTACAATTAACTACAGATACATCACATATATCCACAATTACATACTATACAGCGATATATGTCTCCATGTATTCCTATTTGTTCAAGTTTTTTTAGTAAGATGGAGTGGTTAACTTTATCAAAAGCTTTTTGGAAATCAGTATAAATTGCATATGCTTGTAATCTTTCGTTAAAAGAATTACACACATAATTACAAAATTCGAAAATATTTGAGTTAATAGATCTGTGAGGTACAAACCCATGTTGCCTAGTGCAGAGAAGGGGCTTAAAATGTAAAAAAATATTTTTATATGTCAGAAATTCAAAGACCTGAGCAAAACAGGACAGTATACTAATTGGTCTATATTTTTTTATCAAAGATTGGTCTCCCGATTTTAATACTGGTACAACATGTGCTTCTTTCCACAAATCAGGAAAAACTCCCGTGGTTAGGGATGCATTAAAAATGATAAAAAGCGGTAAACATAAAGAGTCATAAATTATAAAATCGAAAGAAAATTAATGTATATGACAGTTCTAGAGAAACTCTCTTCAGTGGCACTTACAGATAAGAGAGATGCTGCTTTGGAAATGCATCCAAATGCACAATACAATGCATAAATGCAAATCATGCAGTACTGAGCACTGACTACTTCTATATTAATATCCAATGCACCAATAAATAATATTTTGCCGTATTCTGCGCGTGATCACCAGACTGGAAATAGGAACACAAGTTGATAATTTATTGATGCTGTATTATTTCAATATTTTATTGGATAAACGATGCAATATCCGAACGTTTTATTTTTAACAGTAATGCATCGAGCAAATTGAATGTTAAATGTGTAAAAAAATTACCATTAATATTTGTATTGCATATTGAACGTATCTAATCAAATAGATACCATTCCATAAAAAAATGGTTTTTAGGCTAGTATTCATTTTGGATGACAAATAATGTTGAAAATTCCCGTAAGTTTTTTTTTTTGTATTTATTGACATCATGCATAATTAAATGATGAAATATCTGTTTTTAAATTTGGGAGGCGGATATAGGTACTGCCGCCTGGGGAACCATTTGAACAGGTCACCCCTAGTGGTTCGCTGCGTTTGGTGACTCATGAGGTGAGGTTTGTCTCGGTCTTGGCGGCGGATTCTTGTGTCCGTCTACTGCATGCTGGGCCGGATCGGGAGAGACTGGTTGATGGAGACCTTTTGACTTCTCCAGACGTATCATTTGGACCCATCGCCTTGCATCCCAGTGGGAGGGATGGATTCATTCGACCGTCACTCATCTGGACACACCGAACGCCAGATTCCTACTCACTTGTCATACATTTTTCCATCCTAGATCTTCGGTTTTTTTTTAAGACCCTCCACACAGAATCCCGATAGCCTTGATGAAAATTTCTTTAAATAATGAAATCTGTAAAAAAAAATATGTATCTTGTAGATAATTGTCCGTTATTGATTTATCGCATTATATCAGGTTCAATTTTGAAAATGACATATACATACAAATTTCTAGAGTTTACTGAATCAGAGGTACAGATAATCATACAACCAACATTAGTGTTTATAATGATGATGATTGTTGTTTGCACCACATTAAATTACTCTCCAGACATCTACTCTCAGTAATGCCCCAAATGGAAATTCACCATTCAGAATCAAAACCTTATTTAAAATGGCTTTGGCCGTGTTTAGTGATCTTTCCCAAGTTCCCTCTTCTCAATCTCATTCCCCTTCCTTTCGCCCCACAATCCCAATATTTGGAGATTCCATAAACCACTGGGACCTCGGTCCGTTGAGTCTCATTGCGAAATTCACACAAAACACAAAAAAATATTTTACCAACTGGCACGATTTTTCAACTCTTTGACACACAACATTTCAAACGTTAATAATGTAATATAAAAATCGATCAGGCAAGTTTCACAAAACTTCCAATCGACTTAAAAATATAATATTTCTCCGCCACCTTTTTAAATATTTGAACTTTGAAAGCGCAAATATTTTCTCTACATTCGACAAACCATTTATCAAAATATAATCGGCCGGTCCTAAAGCTGACTGAGGGTGACCTCGCCGTAATCGAAATAGCCATTCAACACGAAAACACTTTAAATATGCCGCTTTGTTGTACCGAGGCAAAGCGATAACACGGTGACAGTTTATAGACAATATAGACACTTCATTTCTGCGTGATTTAGTAGGAATAACACCAGGCGGCACTATAAATCGTATGCATTTTTGGGCCATAATTGGACCATAACCAAAACAACTTGGTATTTTAATATGGTGTGTTCTTGGCAAAGCTTTGATTTTTTTGAAGTAAAACTTCTTTACGCACGATTGAATTGTGGGGGAAAGCTAGCGAATTCGTTACGAAAAGTGTAATGCGTTACCGGTGAGGCGCACGGGCTGTATCACACTGTAGAAGCAAGAGAGAGCAGTGCGCGCGCACATTTTCTTTTTCTCTTCCTCTCATAGCCAGTACATGAAGATTATTCGTAACTTCATTTCGTTCTAGAACAATTTTATAAATACTGTAAGGCGGTCAGCTGACGAGGCAACTGAAAACCAACTAAAACCGGCTGTTTTCTCTGTCTTGATTGGTCAAAAAGCTTGTTTAACCATAGACGAAGAACAATCAGCTGACAGCTGGCAACTAGCAATGGCCGCCCAGGGCAATCAGCAGTGACAGTCACGAGTCAACGCTTGCGTTACCATTGACAACGGAGTTTTGTGTGATTGTGAAGTGTGCGGTCCATCACATTGTCATACAAAGACAGTTGGCAGTTGAGAGTTTTCAGTTGACTCAGTGGGCGGAGGCGCTACGAGGTACACATTTTCTTTCACTCTAGAAGTTTTACTTCGGTAGTGTGGTCTAAAGCACTTGTTTTTTTTAAATCTTTTCTGTATCTCGTCCTAAAATAGGATAAAAAAAAGTATTTCGATAAGATATTGAAAGAATTTCTCTACGCGAAAGAACAATTTTCTGTCTCCGGTAACGAACTATTTGGGCAAGAACTGTATCGACACCTACATGTTAGTGATTTCGCGATGTTTGGCAATGCCTTCTTGGAAGAAAGATATTAGAAACGTTTTATTATATGTATTGTACCAATCGCGAGCTAAAAAAAAAAACTTGATTTTTAAAGTAAGGATAACATTGTAAATAAAAATAATTTATATTTTAGTTACTGAAGACAACACTAGCGAAACTCAATCGATAATCTGAAACAGAAAACTTAGAAAAAGATACGGTCACATCTGGGACTCGAACCCAGGACCTTCAAAAATAAAAATAAATATTCCTCCTAAACTTGCAGAAAAATTAATATATGTCGCATATTAAATAAAAAAGAATAAATTTAATTAAAACACTATCCAGATTTTGTTCGATTTGAATCTTGCAATCATACATAAAGATAGCAGCCATTAAAAAAAATTGCGTTAAGAAAATGAAGATAATGTTGGTAGTTCTTAGACGAAGAATTAAAAGTTATGACCAAATCGGAAAGGGATACATTAGCTCAATGGTCAGAGCATCTGCCCGGAAAGCCGAAGGTCCTGGGTTCGAATCCCAGATTATCCGTTTCTTTTTCTGTTTCAGATTATCGATTAAGTTTTGCTAATATTATCTTCATTAATTAAAATATAATATTTTAAGGTTATTCTCAATAAGTTAAAAATAAAAAATTAAAAAATTATAATTTGGTTGACACAATTATAATTATTCCACATTCTTAAGAGCGATTTAACAGCGGATGAGAAAAAAAGGTTGGAAATGCTTGCGACTGAACAGGGAGGTTCCAATGAGAAAGATCGATTATTCCCATCAATTTTTTTAAATTAAAAATTTAATATCGATTTATTTCATTGAAAATATGCTTTAGTATATACCTACATTCAAGTAAGCAATAAACTGCTCAAAACGCATGACGATAAATTATTAAATATCGTGTATTTCTTGTAAGTATTTCTTAATCATAAGTATTTGTGATTTTTCAATAATGTCTAAACAAAATATATGTGTAAAAAAAATTTGAAATATTTTAGTTTGTAAGACCTTAAATAAATAGAAAAACTGAGGTATTTTTGTCACAAAACACGTTCTTGGATTTATTTTTTAATGTTTTTAATTAAACTAAATATAAATTTCTGAAAACTGTGTTTACTAGATTATGTATTGACTTATTTTGTTATATGATTTGAAATTTGTTTTGTTTAATAGAATCTTTCGTTTGAAAATTGACCGACTGTGTAACCTGTTGCTGTCCAAAGAAGCGAAGCTAGCAGTTCACAATGGAGTGCTGGTACCTACCCTGATGTATGGCAGTGAAGCATGGAACTGGCAGAGAAAGGATGAAAGTATACTGAATGCTGTAGAAATGAGATCCCTGAGGCGTATGCGTGGTAAAACCATGTATGATCGTGTGAGGAATGTGGAGATCCGAAAAGAAGAGCAAGGCCGATGTGAGCGTCATAAGTAAGATTAAAAAAGGGACGCTTAGATGGTTTGGACATATAGAGCGAATGAATGAAGAAAGGAGAGAATATATGATGCTAATGTGAATGGTAGAAGAAGTCGAGGACGCCCGAGGAAGACATGGCACGATCAAGTGAATCAGACACTTGAGTCGGGCCATGTCAAGAGTCAGAATAATAGAAGAGCATGTATGATAAGATGTATGAATGTGAATGAGGCGAGGAGTGTATGCCAAGGCCGAGTTGTTTGGCGGTCCGTCCTCTCTGCCTCCCCCTGCGGGGAAACGGCGTGATGGTTAGTTGGTTAGTGTAACCTTAGTATATTAAAAATAAACTTAGTTTTCAAAATTTTAAAACTGCTTGTACCAGATAAAATAACAATCTTTCAAAATCAATTTATGTTTTTTTTTTTTTGTAAAAAAGAGTCAATAAGTCTAGAATTTGATTTAAAAATGAATTTCCGGGATTCTCTGGTAATACCCCCTTAAGGATTACAGCGGTTCATGGTTTCTCAGCGTTTTTTCTTATTCCGTTCATAAATGTTAAATTCAATGACATACAACGCGACGCATCGACATATACAACAAACTGAATACAACAAACCTATATTCAAATCAAACATATATTCAAATCTAAAAGAAAACCACAAAAAAATTTTAATTTACCCCTTTCTGAAACCAAAGTTTCCGATAGCAATTTGAAAAAAAATTATGGAACTTTGTGAATTTTTTAAGAATTTTTTTTACATGAAACGAAAAAAAGTGAGGTGACAGTAAGGTTTATAATTCATTTATCTGATGAAATAAGTATGCGTTTTATTTTTTTTTCATTATCAGTAATTTTAGTAAGAAAAAAAAGTAACGTGAGCCATTTTGAACACTTTTTAAAGTTTTCGCAAAAAAAAAATTATTTAAAAAAATAAATAGTAATTTTTAATATAGAAATTTGAAAGCCTATTTCATCTCCTTTCGAAAACAGTTTTTAGTTTTCGAATAAGTTGACAAATGTTCCATTTATTTGGATTTTATTGCAAAGAGCCTCTGACAAAATACGCCAATTTTTTTAAGGGTTAAGGTCTCTTCGCCTCTAAATATGAGAACAAAAAACCCCAGAACAAAAGACATTTAATTAGTCGGTAGTCCAAAACGATGAGTTTCCACAAACTAAAATATTATCGGGTTATTTTGTTACCTGGTTTGTCTTCTAATACATAAAAATTAATGTTTCTGTGTGCGTATGTAATGCGCGGCCGTACCGTTCATCCGATTGCCATGAAACTTTGGGAATATGATGTGCGCATAGTCGGGATGGTTAAAGGATAGTGAGCTCTGGCGTTATGAAATTATTTTCATACTTTTCATACGTTTGCCATTAAAATTTCATCCGATGGCTATTAATTTTTTTTGATTTGTTGTGAACATGCCCGTGAATATTTCTATATATATGAAGGTGTGCTCTGGCATTATGAAATTTGGGTTGAAAAATGACATAGGTCACGCGAGTTGTTGGAAAAATGGGTGTATTTTATGGAGTTACGCGACAGGGAAAAAAGGCTGGGGGGAGGGGTATGCAGGGGGGTCGGATGTGGAATTAAGGAGGGGGCTTCGCCGGAGGGGGGACAAGGGAGAGGGGAAGGCGTAGGAGGTGGAAGTGGAGTGCGTGAGGGAGAAAAGGGGAAAGCGGGAGAGGGGAGGGTGGATGCGGGAAAGGTGAAAAGGGAATGTGGGAGCGGAAGAGGAAAATGAGGCGGAAGGGGAACGGGGACAAATGGGAAATAACACAAAGGAAGAAATAATTTATTTATTTAAGTAGCATTCAACGCATGCCGGGTATCAGCTAGTTATTTATAAAATGTGTTATAAATGTGATTGTGAGAGGGAAAGGATGGAGTAAGAAAAGTAATTAGATGTGACATGTAGGAAAACTGGATTCATAGACCACAATGCACTTTAAGACGTTACTTTAAAATGTTTGAACACGGGGCGTTGAGATAAGGAGGTACCCAATTAGATAATTATAGTTATAAATTGTTAGGTACAATCTAGCTAAACGAGTTCTGCTTATATTATGTATCGTATTGTATCTATTTCAAAATTAATAGTCCTCCAGAGATGTCTGAGGGCGACGACCCTTTTAGCTTTTATTCGCTCGAGCTTGCTTGGATGAGTCGGGTTTCCCAAAGGACTTGTAGGAACCTTCCAGTAAAGTCACGACCCTCGGCTCTAGGGACAGAACACCGAGAATAAGACTTTGCTTTCAAAGTACTGCTTAATATTTAAGTAGAAGCTCGAAGGTAATAACATTTGTACATACTATCTAACGTTTATGTTCACCGATCGTATGCAGTTGCTTGCAGCAATAATATTTTATGGCTCTAGTGGTTTCAAATAAATTGATGCACCTGTTTAATTCAGACTCTGTTCAGATTATGCAACTAAGGGGGTTTCTCACCATCCTCCCAATAGCTTATCTACACTAATAACGAATATTATTAAAAATACACGGAGTGCTTAGAAAACTTGGCGAACTTATCCAATATATAGCTATTTACTATTCATAGGTTCGAGTAACGAATTATAAACTCCAACTTCTTACTAATATTATAAACGCGAAATTTTGTATGGATGTATGTGTGTTTGTTACTCTTTCACGCAAAATTTACCGAACGGATTTTAATGAAATTTTACAATAATATAGCTCATACATCAGAATAACATATAGGCTATAATTTATACCTAAAACCAGCAATTTTTATGCATTACAAATAATAATTATTGTTTAATAGAAAATGTCAAATTTGAGAATGACATTTTGCAAAACAATGATTGTTAAATCAAAATTCTATTTTAGAAAATATTTAAATTAGTGAATTTATTTGTAGTACTCCCCTTATACGAGTACTTTGAATCGAATCAAGAATTATAGATATTTTAAATAAATAGGTTAAGAATTTTGGTATACACATAGATACTGCGCAGACGAAGTCGCGGGCAGAAGCTTGTAATAAATAAATAAACCGTAAATGGAAAATATTATTCATTATTAGTGTAGATAAGCTATACGCAGGATGGTGAGAAAGCCCCTGAGTGCAATAATTCTTCTTCTTCGTATGGTGGGTGATGGTCGGTGGAGGTCAAAGAGGGAGGCTGAGATTATTCAGCTAGTCGACGGCATCGGGAGTCACTTGGTCCAGAACAGATCTGCCTTAGGAGAACTGACTCTTCTACGATATGTTATGTTGTTTACTTATGTCCAAAATATGTTAAACTTTGTGCAATAGCCCCTTTGCTACTAACTGACAACCATGGCGCTGCAGTAAATTAAAAAAATCATTTACACGCATATATAGTCACATACAAGTTCTTCAGTTATTTTGACTCTTGGTATGATTCTAAACAAGTGATTGATTAACTTTGCGATATTATATCTTCCATAGGAGACCCCACCTTATAGTATGCAAGTTCAGGCATTCTTTATGGATCTTTACAAATGGAACAAAGTGAAAAAAATTGTTTAACTTCACACCGAATACATGGTTTTACTACAAAGGAATATTTGTTGGTCAATATAGTCCGATAAGCGCAAAAATGTTAGTCTTACGATAAGAATTTCAAAAAAATTTTACATCTTTCATTCGATCTAACTAAAATCTATGTAAATAAACCTCTTATAATTATTGTTTATTTATAAGTACAGTTGAAAGTTTTGAATTGTTCCCCTGAGTAGTATTACACGAAGAAAAATGTTATTCTAAAATATGATCATTTTATTCGTAAAAACGGGACTGGAGTTCTTACGAACAAATTAACAGTGTTTCAATGTTTATTAGCGGGAAAATGTAAGCATAATTTGTTGGTATACGTACAAAGTTACGTATACTAACAAATTATTCTTACATGTTCCCGCCATTAAACATTAAAATCCTGTTAATTTGGTCGTAAGAACTTCAGTCCCTTTTTAACCGTTTTTACGTATACTGACAAATTATTCTTACATGTTCCCGCCATTAAACATTAAAATCCTGTTAATTTGTTCGTAAGAACTTCAGTCCCGTTTTTAACCGTTTTTACGAATAAAATGATCGTATTTTAAAATAACATTTTTCTCCGTGTATACATAAGTATTAATCGTAATATTACCTTCTTAAATTTTACATTTTCTATTTATATATTAAAAGATTAGTAAGTACTGTTTTTATTGTTACAAACAATGAGTAGGTTGGTACTTCACTGCTTCTCGTATTATTGATCTGAGGAATACTTTGAGACGGTACGATTTAGAGTAGGTACCTAACTCCAGTGCTTTTACCGTTCCCGTCCTGTAGTAGTCTCCGGTGTCACGCCGCCATTATTATTCCAACACCAATTATCTGGCAATTAATTAACTTCTTTCGTAATTACCCAGCGACAAGTTTCTTGGAAGTCGATGTTTAAAGATAACGGCTAGCTACTCCCAAAAGGATTCGTTATTTTTGAAGGTGCGATTACAGCGATCGACAATCGTTTGCCAATTAGTGTTGGTGATTACTGATTACTGTTTTTTTTTTTTTTTTTTTTCTTTATTCGTAACATATTTTTATACAGTTTTTTTTACATGCTTTTCGACTACCACACTAGACACACGTCCGTATTATGGTAGTACGGCCAACGTAGTCCAGCGGTAGATCGTTTGACTCCCATTCCGAAGGCCGCGGGTTCGAATCCGGCGTGCGCAAATAAATTTTATTTAATTGATTTCTTTTATTTCACAATTAATTATTTAAAATATGTAAGTCAAAATTTAAATATATAATTATATAAATGCAATAATATAAATGTAATACATGTGAATTTGTTCAATTATTGTTTTGTTAAATATAATATATTTGTATAAAAGGTAATACTTTAACTGGTTCACCAGTTAAGTAGGTTGCACAGAAATAAAACCAACCGTAGACAGTTGATTTTTATAAGATAAAATAAATGTAAATGGGCAGATAAATAAATGACTTTACTTGTTGAAATAATGCAAATAAAGATAAATTAATAAATTACAAAAAGTTTTTTTAACAGAATTTATATGAAAAAAAAATTGAATAATAAAGCGAATAAACTTAATTTAATGATGTCAGGCATTCTTTAAAGTAGTTCCTTCCCAATTCTGAACATTTATCACATAAAGATTATAAGTTTTTGATTTTCTGATGTCAATGCTCAGCGAGTTGAACATTTTGGGAGCAATATAAGAGAACTGTCGTTGGGCGAAAGCTGTTTGCGTTGAGGGAATAGAATACATTTTAGGTGTGACGAGTAAGATACTGTGGAGGGTTGTTTGAAAAAATACTATTGTGGAGGGTTATTTGAAAGAAAAAATATGAAGGGTGGGTTGAAATCTAGAGGCTGGTGTGTCGAGTAGTGATTTATACCCACCATAGCGGTACAGGGCGATGAGTTGAGAGAGTTTGGCTTGAGATGTCGAAGGTTCTTTCTCAATCGGTCTCTTCACGCACCCGCCACGTAGAATTGGACAAACATCAATATGTGAACCCAGAAAACACTGCTAAGTCATCAAATTTAGCGAACCACTTGATGTGACTAATGGCAGAGGTATTGGTTATCTAATAATTAATTTGGTAGGTGAGTATGGGTACCGCCGCCCCGGGAACCATTTATTGGATAACCAACACTTCTGACATAGGTCACCCCAAGTGGTTCGCTAAGTTTGGTGCTTTAGCAGGGCTGCCCGGTTCATGGGGTGAGGTTTGTCTTGATCTTGGCGGCGGATGATCTGGACACACTGAACCCAACCCTCATACCTCTTTTCTTCCCAGAACTTCCTATCCTTCCTTTCCTTAAAAATACCCTCCATACAGCATCCCCAAAGATGACATAGGCCCTGAGGGAAATTATTTTCCTCTGGGCTCCTATATGGAGGTAATGTAAAAAAATAAAAAGATATGGCAATATCAGATCGAAGGACGAAAAACAATATTTTTTCGAAATGGAATTTCACTAGAAATAAATAATCATCTTAGATTGTTTTTTTGCGATTTCGTTTGAAATACCTCGACAGGGACAGCAGCGGGTTTTCTCGAAATTTCAACTATAAAAATAATATCTAAGTAAAAGTTTTATCGTATTTACTTAAAAGCATTTTCTTCTTGCAAAGAAACCTTTTTTGATACCCAAACGACGCGACGACGGTGTGAAAAGAAATAAATCAATAATTTATTCTACTTCATACGAAAAGGAAACACACTTTTTTACGGTTGTTCTTGCACGAGTAAGTAATTAACGTAAATTATTTCTGCGTAATAAGTAACATTATTGCTCCATAAACCTTTAACCTTCAAAATTTAATCTTCTTATTTTAACTATCAGACAAGCACTTAGGTATTAAAAATGTTTTATGAATGAATATTTCTTTATTTGCATTTTGGTAAAATGTATATTTGTTTTGTTCAAATGCTTTGAGAAAGCACAGAAATGATGAGTGAAGATACGTCACTGAGGCAAGATGCATCCTTTCACTGAAATAGGTCCAATGGACATACATTAGCGGCCCGTCCATATTTACATGTGATTTGATGGCCATGATTTTTATAAGCGGTGCTACTATTTATGTTTGATTAGTATGAATATAACATGTCCTGTATTTTTTATAAATTTCATTGTTCAGATTTCGTAATTTTTCTAGTTTATATTTTTAACAATTCCTTAATTATGAAAGTTAATTTGGAAGTTAACTGCAATCAATTCAAGTTCTATTATTATATTAGACAAACTTCTGCCCGCGACTTTCTTAACCTATTTATTTAAAATATATATAATTCTTGATTCGATTCGAAGTATTAGGCGAGTACTTCAAATAAATTCACTAATTTAAATATTTTCCAAAATAGTATTTTGATTTAACAATCATTGTTTTGCAAAATGTCATTCTCAAATTTTGACGTTTTCTATTAAGGGGGGGATATCAAAACTCGGCTTGACTGCAGTTAGGTATTTTTGGTACTTGTACGGCCCGCTAGCCAACCACAATTTTAGCCGTCTATGGGGCAGACTCGGGTAAGATTGACACCAAATTGGTAAACCATTTAGCATATTGATAAAGTACGAAATAAAAAATACACTTGCTCTATAAAATTTAAATTTGTTTACTAGATAATGGATACAGCTAGACAGACAAAAAATCATATTAGCAATGGAATGGATAGATAGAAACATCTTTTACGCCCTGAACCTTTTTTGACGTCTCCGTTTTTTACTCAATGAGACTTTGAATCTAATGGTGTTTTGACGTAGATTGTATGGTTTATAAAATGGTAATAACTGTATTTAGAATATTACCGGAAAATAGTGGGTTTGAATAAAGGGAGATCATAAAATAAAGTTGGGACAATATTTTTAAGTACGTGCAATAGAAATGACAAATGGTGGTTTTGTTTTTGAAAGTTTATTTACACAAATTTTTTCGTACTCAAGAAAGAATATATTTCAAAATATTAGCTCAGATAAACAAAAAGTAGAATGACGCACATAAACGAAAAATCACAAAATTTAATACAAATTGATATAAAATCAACTAAATGTAAACTTGGTATGCAAATATTCAGCATAATATCCTACAAAAATTGCCAAGGCTTGTGGATTTTAGAATGATATTAATTTTATCTTTAGTACTTGTGTTAGTAACAGTGTTAGTCGTACGGAATTTTTAAACCTCTCAACAATGATAGTCGAATCTTTTTTTTATTTTTATATATAACTTCGCACAGGAGGCCCGCAGAAAAATTGTCTTTAAGAGACCCATATTGTATGAAGGAGGAAACACAGAGGTCGGCAAATCGTTTCACAGCTGAGCTGTTGAACTCAAGAACGAGTGGTAGAAGCGCCCCGTTCTCATGTGAGAAATTTCGACCGTGTATATATGTTGGGCGCGCGTTTGGCGTGTTTCCCGACTTTGCACCGGTGCTGAAGGGATCAATGACGCTAGTTCCTCTCTGAAGCATCTTCCATGTCTGAAATAACGGTAGAACAAGGATTCCATCGCGGTAGACGACCCTGAATAATTCTTGAAGCACGTGTGCTCCTGAGGCTGTTCCTTCTTATTGGCAGCTCGTGTACAAATTACCCAAAATTTATTTGACTCTCTCGACTCATCGCCTTGCCCCGCTGTGGGAGAGATGGATTCATACGTCCGCTACTCCTTTTTTTTTATATGAATACCTTACAAAAGTCCCACCTGCTCCCGTCTGGAGTCAGTGAGACTATGGCATCCCCAATTGGGGTATGTTGTGTGGCTGAAGGTGAATGGGGATGAGAAGGAAATATTGTAATTATTTCTACAAATCTCATGACGTCAGAGCTCACCACTATATGTATATAGAATCCTTCGCGGGCGTGTGCACAACAAATCACCAATTGTTTCAGCGCAATCGAATGAATGGTATAGGAATTTTTTTATAACGCCAGAGCTCAGCACTACATATAGAAACCATTACAGGTATGTGCACAACAAATCACCCAAGTTTCTTTGCAATCGGAGTAATGCTTTAGGTACCGCATAAGGAATTACGAAGGTGTGCATTTAAAAACTTACAAAAGTTCCATCACAATCGGATAAATAGTACAGGAAATAAATTCATAACGCTAGAGCTCACTTGCACTATAATATATATAGAAACCTTCAAGGGCATGTACACGTACACGAAAAATCCGCCAAAGTTTCATCGCACTCAGATGAATGCTTTAGGTACCGAATAAGGGACAAACAAAGAAACATTAATTTTTTATGTATTTTTTAACAAATTTCATGACGCCAGAGCTCACTATTATTTATAGAAACATTGGCGGGTGTGCACATAACAACTCACCAGAGTTTCATCACAATCGGATAAATGGTATAGGAAATAATTTCATAACGCTAGATAGGAAATAATTTCATACACGACAAATCGCTATCGGATAAATGCTTTAGGTTTCGCACGAGGAACAAACAAAGAAACATTCATTTTTATACGATAAAATAATTAATTATTTAATTTCTACTTTGCTTGTATAACACCCATTTCCCCATTCATTGCTTGACGGAACTGCAATGCGAGCGCGCGACCTCTCCCCTCAAATGTCCACTCATTACTGAATAAATTTCCAAAATGTTACCGTAAAACCTGGGCCTTAAACAATAATTATTATTTTCAATATATTGAAAATAAATAGCTAGCTTTATAAATTATAGCCTATATTTTCTTCTGATGTATGAGCTATATTATTGTAAAGTTTCATTAAAATAAATTTATTAAATTTCGATTTAAAGAGTAACAAACATACATACATCCATACAAACTTTCGCGTTTATAATATTAGTAAGAAAATTTGTTTCGTAGAACAGAATTATCTTAAAAAATTGACGAATTGTTCAAATTAAGCTTAGCCACTGGCCCCAACAATCATTAACCATCAATGATAATTTTTTAAATGCTTTCAGTTTTTGAGACTTTCTACCGGTAATATCTATTTCACACAGATAAGCCTCAGAGATCATATATCAACAACATTCAGTCTTCTTTCATCCTTCTGCATATTTACATCAGGATTGGTATCAGAACATCATCATGTGAAACGTTTTGAAGTAAATACTTCTTTACGCACGCTTGACTTGAGGGGTTGGCGAATGCGTTACGGAAATTACAGGCGAACGATAATAAATTAAAATTAATTTTGAGATTCATTCCTCACAATCTAATCGTAACAACAGTGTTCAAATCCATAGTAATGACGTTTGGAATGGGTGCTAGCATCTATGTTTTAAATTTTGTAAGAATTAAATCAACAATCCCATTCTAATCGTAATTTCCATAATAAAATTAATCAAATTTTCGTTTAGAGTGTGCGAACTCAGTGCATTGAAACGACTGATTTTTCACGATGATTGGTAACAATCCAAACGAATCTTCAATATAGATTCTTATACACTGATGATTGGAATGGTTTTATTCGATGCCAGAAAGAAAATTAGATTATATTTTTATTAGAAAAACTCTCTTTTTAACTTTTGAAGGTTATTCCCATCAATGTAATATATCATTGAAGAAGAAGATAACAATAAAAATCTAATTTTTTTAAATATGAAAATAAACAAGACACAGAAAAATAATAAAAGATAACGGTCGCAACTGGGACTCGAACCCAGAACCTTACGTCTTACCGGAACATACACCTATACCAATTGGGCTACTGCGATCTTATATGAGACTGTCGTAATTGTCAACTTCATATTTCAAATTTCAGAATTAACAATATTATCTTCGATTAATGTTTGCCCAATTGGTAGAGGTGTATGTCCCGGTAAGACGTAAGGTTCTGGGTTCGAGTCCCAGTTGCGACCGTTATCTTTTATTATTTTTCTGTGTCTTGTTTATTTTCATATTTAAAAAAATTAGATTTTTATTGTTATCTTCTTCTTCAATGATAAAATTAGATTAGATTAGTAAAGAAGTATTTACTTCAGTCGTGTGGTCTAAAGCACACTCGTATTTTTTATTAGCGTCTACCGCAATCAGTCATTCGTTACTTTAGTTCCTGCCTTCGCCCTTCTTACGATAATATCAGAGCTTACTGTATTTAATTCATAGTGCATTTACTTGGAAGTTCCCCAAAAATTTGTTTAATGGAATGCGACCGAAGTCGACGTGCGACGTGTTTATTTGGCAATCGACGTGCCGATATATCACGACCACCGCTGGTAGGAGTATAATACCATTATAGCCTGAATCCTGCTCGACTCGCGCTGTTCGGCTCAGCGCTCACTGTTCGGCTCAGCTGTCGCGCGCTCCAGTGGGCCAGAGCCGATATCGAATAATATTACTTTGTTGTTCTGGTTCAATGTTAAAATCATATAATAATAATGGAATAAATTAAGGTAAATTAAATTAATTAAGGTAGTTAAAATTTTTTCAGATGATATTAAAATGACTTTTGGTCTAGATAAATGTAGAACGATCCATATAGAGAAAGGCAAAATTATAGATGGAGATGAGGGTATATTTAGAAATTTCAAAATTAAAAGTATGAAAGGGGATGAGGTTTATAAATACTTAGGATACCCACAATCGAATAGATTAGATCATACTAGTATTAAAAATGATATTAGGATTAAATTTCAAACTAGGATAAGAAAAATTTTAAAATGCAATCTATCTGCTAAAAATTTAGTAAAGGCAATAAATAGTTGGGCAATACCTCTATTAACGTACTCATTTGGTATAATTAAATGGTCTAATACAGATTTAGATAGCTTAGAACGATTAATTAGAACTACGTTAACAAAGTTTAATTGTCATCATCCAAATTCAGCTATAGAACGAATTAATTTACCTAGAAATTTAGGAGGTAGAGGTATAGTCAAAATAACTTCTTTAAAACAAAATCAGGTAGAAATGTTAAGAAATTTTTTTCATAGAAAAGCTAATAGCTCAGAGCTGCATAAAATAATTTGCAAGGCAGACCGAAATATTTCACCTTTAAATTTATACGACGAGAATGCCAACATTTTTATAAATACCAACCAGGAATTATTAGATTCCTGGTCAAATAAAATTATTCACGCAAAACACTTCAATTATCTCAACCAAACGTATGTTGACAAACTTTCGTCAAACAAATGGTTGAGTATTGGAGAGTTGAGCGCAGAAATAGAAGGTTTTATGCTTGCTATTCAAGATAGAGTAATTAATACCAAAAATTATAGGAAGCATATAATCAAAGATCCAAATCAAATTGATGATTTATGTAGAAAATGTATGGCTTTTCCGGAAACTATAGAACACATTATATCAGGATGTTCTATATTAGCGCCGTCTGAGTATACATTTAGGCACAATCAGGTTTTAAAAATAATTCACCAAAGTTTGGTAATTAAACATAACTTGATTGACTGTCATAATATAGTACCATATTATGAATACGAACCAAATTCATTTTTAGAAAATAATTTCTTTAAAATTTACTATGATAAAACTATACTAACAGACAGACCAATTGGTCATAATAGACCTGATATAGTTTTACATGACAAAATTAAAAAAATAACTTATATTATTGATGTAGCTATTCCAAATTCCTGTAATATTCAAAAATCTGTTTCTGAAAAAATAAGAAAGTATACAGATTTAGGAAATGAAATTAAAAGAATTTGGCATTCTCAGACTATAAAAATATTACCTTTTGTTATTTCGGCTACTGGCATTATACCTAGCTCTCTTATTAAAAATTTAGGCATATTAGATTTGTCAAAGAATTTGTATATAAAAATGCAAAAATCAGTCATTTTAAATACATGTAGAATTACGAAAGATTTTTTAAATATTTATATTGAGGGATCAGTAGGATTTATCGGTCAAATTAGGAATTCCACAGAGCCGAACCCTCTGATATGAAAATATCTGGAGACGGTGAATTATATTCCCATATAATAGTTTGGTAGATTAACGTGTTATTCTTGTATTGTTTTGTATTAATTATACTTATATAATACACTTGCATAACGTGGATTTACTAGATGATCATTTATATGGAAAAGTGTATGAAAGGGTTTAGTTTTTCCTATGGGAAAAACTAAACCCGTTCCTGTAAATCTGGTGAATAAAAAATTAAAGTAAAAGTTTTGCATTCATTTAATCTATAACCTTAAGGGCGCTTGACTCTACACTAACTTAATTATTATTCATTAGCCTTTTCTGGGCCGTAATTTTTTTCATTAAAAATCAAACGACAAATGTGCATTTCAGATTTTTTTGTGTCGCATTTTATAAGTTTACAGTAACAATTCTTTCAGATTTTCATAGTTTATGCAACTGTTGTTATTAATAATATTATTTTGCAATAGAAACTCGTAAAAAAATAATGCTAAAAATATAATTATTCATTACAATGACGTAAAAAAATTTACATTTCTAACGAGCCCAATATTTATGACATTTCTTTTGGGAAATATTACAAAAATTACATGAAAATATTGTAGGTAAAACGATCTTCCCGATAATACCTCAAATCTATTCTTACCACAATGAATTTATATTAAAAAAAAAAAAACAATGAAACTCCGTCCATGTCCGTTCGTCCAAAAACCGCTGCCAAAGTGACGCGAAGTTCATCATAGATATTTTATGTAAATTATTCCGATGACACGCGTGGCGCTACGCGTTTTTGTTACGTCGAGAGCGAGAACGGCCCAAGTGATTCTGACCATGTTCTTTATACAATTTCTTTATACATAAGGGACAAAATCGCTTCATCGTTGCCGATGAACACCGGTGATCGCACGGCCAGCCAGGGGAAGACATGAAGTCTGATTTTTATGAAATATTGAATAGAATTGATTTAAAAGTACCTACGTAATCAATCTTTTTAATGAAAAAAACTGTAAAACAAATTCAAATAAAAAATGTTGCAATATAAGATTGTGTTAGACACGTAATCTCTGGTGTAGGTATCTTCAATTTTATTTATTATTTCTTCACATGTTAGGTATTACATTTTACAATTCAAGTTTCAAACTCACCAGGATACTTGGTCAATGTCACCAGGAGTAGAGGTTAACAATCATTCAAAATAATATAGGTAAAACAAAAAATATACTTAATATATAAAAATACTTAAAAGAACAATATTGTTACATAATAATATGGTTTGAATTTGAATTTATCATAAGTCCAGCTTTACTTTATAATGTATTTAACAGACTGCAATTCATAATGTAAGGCTTTTAATATTAGAGACTCAACCGCCCGAAGTACCCCAAATTCACAGTGGTGGAGTATTTGGCTAGTACCCGCACATTCACGCTCTTGTTATTCATGTATCCCTGTTTTACTCTCCCAAATTCACATGCAGACATACGCGTACATATACCACGATTTGTAACACAAAACATATTAAATCTCTATTAAAAATAAAAATATGTTCATAATAATATTTTAACTTATGAGTTTCTCGTGTTGAAATAATATGTAATATACAGTTGGTTGCCATATTAATAGGGACACTTCTGAAAAATATGTTTTTCTCACTTTTGTATCCGTAAAAAAAAGTGTATTTATGATTTTAGGTACAGTTATTATTATTTATTAAGTAGATCATTTAGTTTGAATAATTTAAACACCATATTTGTTCTTAATCTGCATTTATTTTTTTGATAAATTATTTTAAAACATTATGGCAAAGAAAGTTAATGTTTTGGAAAAATTGCCTTTAGCCGCAACTGAAGGTTGTACTGTACACGCCTTGGCATAATCTCAATGCACAGTCTTGCAAATGCGTTTTAGCTCAGGAGAGTGTTGCCACAATTGGATGAGGATTTCGATGAGATGCTGCTGGATTCTGATCACCTTCTCGGCATTCTACCTCTTCATGAGCTCTAACAGGTTTTCAATGGGGTTCATGTCAGGGGAATACCCCGGATAAGGTAAAACCTACACCGTTTTTTCAGCCAGGTATATTCTTGGTATACATGTTAGGCCGATATTAGCTAACACCGTTTTTTCAGCCAGGTATATTCTTGGTATATATGTTAGGCCGATATTAGTTAACAGCTAGGCAGGTTGCCTGTTGTAAGGAACCAAATGCAAAATCAATTAGGCTAACAAAAGAAATCAACTATATATATACTAAGTTTTTTATTACATATATTTTATTTATTTATTTTTTTCCTTTATTCGTAAAATATTTTTGAATACAGTTTTTTTTACATGTTTTTCGACTACCAGACTAGACACATGCCCGTATTATGATAGTCGAAATTTGAATATATAATTATAAAAATTTAATGTAATTCATGTTAATTTGTAAATATATTGTTTCGTTCATTGTAATGTATTTGTATAATAATACTTTAATTGGCTCTCCATTTATGTAGAATGGACAAGAATAAACCAACCGTATTGTGGGACTATTGATTTTAATAAGATAAAATAAATATAAATGGGCAAATAAATAAATGACTAGTTGTTGAATAAATGAAAATAAATAAATCATTGAAGAAGAAGATAACAATAATAATCTAATTTAAAATATTACCATTTGTTATTTCGGCTACTGGCATTATACCTAGCTCTCTTATTAAAAATTTAGGCATATTAGATTTGTCAAAGAATTTGTATATAAAAATGCAAAAATCAGTCATTTGAAATACATGTAGGATTACGAAAGATTTTTTAAATATTTATATTGAGGGATAAATAGGATTTATCGGTCAAATTAGGAATTCCATCGAGCCGAACCCTCTGATATGAAAATATCTGGAGTCGGTGAATTATATTCCCATTAAATTGTTTGGTAGATTAACATGTTGTTCTTATATTGTTTTGTATTAATTATACTTATATAATACACTTGCATAACGTGGATTTACTAGATGATCATTTATATGGAAAAGTGTATGAAAGGGTTTAGTTTTTCCTATGGGAAAAACTACACCCGGACCTGAAAATCTGGTGCGTGAAATAAATATGAAAATAAACTAGACACAGAAAAATAATAATAGATAATTCTATATTTCATTGATGGGAATAACCTTCAAAAGTTAAAAAGAGAGTTTTTCTTATAACAAAATTTAATAAATTAATTGATTATTAAAAGTTTTTTTTCAACAAAATTTTAATGAAAAATAAGTGTTCCGGTCTTGTAAATATTTACCCTTATTTTTCACACAAACGGGGAACAGATGACGTGAGACAACGTCACACACTCTCCCTCCTCTTACCGGGCGTTATGGCGGGCTTTAATAAAATTCAAACTTGTAGAATTAATTTAATTATGAAAACGATCTTTCAAAAAAAAATACTGATATTTAAGTTTGCATGTCATCTAGATGAACATATTTTTTATAAGTGAAGATATTTTTCAATCAGCTTCCTTATTGGGGCTAGAGGAACTCTCATAATGGCTAGATTGGCATCCAGGCGTATAACCCTCCACATGAAGCAGAGCAGCAGTAGTATTTATATAACGAAGAAGGTGACCGTTACATGGACATGGAAGATAACTCACAGATGGCTGTGATTCTAGTCGCTAACAAGGAAAGAGCGAGCCACGACACGCAAGCCAAGATAACATAAGCCATTACAGTTTGCACTTCTAGCACCAGCGTAAGCTGTATAATCCACTAACACATAATCTGGTTGCCAAAACCGTACACCCAGGGATGATAAGGTTTAACATCACCTATTTTTGTTTAATTGGAAGGAATCGTAGTTAAAATTATTTAAAAGATGCTCCCCTATTGTTGCCATCCTCCAAAGAAAGGTTAAATAAATATACTTATATAATATATACTTGAGATGTCTAAACAGTGTAGGTTTCTCAGAATTTGCTACCCACCTAATAGATAAAGATCATTAATTTAATAAATCTTCCGGAATAGATGTCTTACATAGAAATGGGATAGGTCTACGACTTAATAATCTTGAAGCCCTTGAAATAAAAAAGTCAATAAAAATAAATAAAACAAATTTACTTAATAAACAATTAGACTTATCGAATAGCCCCATTTTTTAAATATTCCCGTTACCCCCGCCCACTTTCACCCCTCCCTCTTAGCTACCTCCCCCATCGTCCCCACCTAAGTTGATGTTCTCTCTCCCTCTTATAATTTTCTTTAAAATGCCATGTAGATCTGAATTATGTTTAGTATATTTTTATTCATCCCTGAGGAAGGTTAAGGTTGAACCGAAACTAGTTGGATTAAAAATTAATAAAGTAGAATTAAAACAAAATATTATTGTGTTTATTATAAATAAATATGTGACGACGCGAGGCAAGACTTAGTGACTTCATGATTATGACATTAGTTATATCCTATCACGTTGATTTCCCTAAAATAAAATAATAATTTCAATCCTCCCACGTTGATTAAATATTAAGGAAGTTATATATTTTACATTTTTACAATCTAACAACCATGGTAAAATCTTATGAAATCCATTTCGATAAATTTATAGTCTACTAAAACGAGACAATGTTTCACTGAGAATACCAACAAGCAACAAGATTATATCTCAAGTAGCAACTACCACTGAGAACTGGGAACATACATCACAAGGCAGTTGCAGTAAATGGTCAGCATTGTTCGTCGAATGCATTTCACGACGTAAGCTTTATTGTGAAACTTCCCATACAATTTAGCTTTAAGCAATCATTGATTTGTTGAACTGCAATATATTCAATGCTTGAATTATTTCACAAAGCGAACTTCAATTACTTCAATTCGATAACTGTTTGAAACATTGCGATATAGTTAGATGCAATTTTTTTTTCATTTTGCAAGTCTCAGTTTGTTTTTTTTTTGTTTTTTTTTATTATTTTTAGTTGAACTTTGTTATAACGATAACAGGGCCCCTAACATACTCGATCGATAAGGATTGATAGGATAACTTCTCATCGTTCCCTAGCATGACTGCAAATCTTCAACGAATAAGTGACAGTTCACAATGACTAAGTGTCCTTAACATATTCGACATCAACTGTTGTTTGTACGTTAGCGATGTGCAGTTGTCATAGGGAACGATGAGAAGTTACCGATAGTTATCCCATCGATCGTTATCGAGCGAGTGTGCTAAGATTTTCTCATCGTTCCCTAGGACAAATGCAGATCACTAACGTACAAACGACAGTTTATATCGAATATATTAAGGACACATAGTCATTGTGAACTGTCACCTATTCGTTTGCGATCTGCAGTTGTCCTAGGGAACGATGAGAAGTTACCGACAATCGGTCGGTAACTTCATATCGATTGACCATGCTAGCACACCAGAGGCCCTAGAACGCTTGCTCTATATCGATCGATAGGATAACTATCGGTAACTTCTCATCGTTCCCTACGACAACTGCAGATCTCAAACGAATAGGTGACAGTTCACAACGACTAAGTGTCCTTAATATATTCGATATCAACTGTCGTTTGTACGTTTGAGATCTGCAGTTGTCCTAGGGAACGATGAGAAGTAACTGACAATCGGTCGGTAACTTCATATCGATCGACCATGCTAGCGCACCAGAAGTAGCTAACATAGTCCGCTGTTGTAATAGACAAAAAATATTTATTGGTGCTTTAGTTTCTGCTTATCTCTATCATATCATTAACCGACATGATCTTCCTTTAAGGGATGTAATGTACAGAAAATATTGTCAATTTCAACACTCCAGAGAGCTCGTTGGGGCATTTAACGACAGAAAAACAACATTTGAAATAAGTGACCAAGTTGTTAAAGGCGCCTATATTTTTATGACAGCTCGTATCGAATTACGATTGTTGCTATCGCAATTCTTTAGCTTCATTATCTATTTCATTGAATTACTTCAAGGGTTTCCATAACAGTGGCAATAGTTAAATTGTGTTTTCAATCTTTACGATTAACATTATATTATATATAATAATAAGCATTATTAATTATATATAAGTGGAGATTTTCACGGCCAAAAGTATTATCATGATTGACTTTTGGGATATAATGCCGTGTTGCGCTACACGGAGAAAAATGTTATTCTAAAATACGATCATTTTATTCGTAAAAACGGTTAAAAGGGGACTGAAGTTCTTACGAACAAATTAACAGTGTTTCAATGTTTATTCTTACATTCTCCCGCCAATAAACATTGAAACACTGTTAATTTGTTCGTAAGAACTTCAGTCCCGTTTTTAACCGTTTTTACGAATAAAATGATCGTATTTTAGAATAAAAATTTTCTCCGTGTACTTCCTTATTTAGTCAACGTTTCCGACAACATAACAGTATTCTCAAAATCAAAACATAATTTTTTATGTTAATTTCATCATCTTACAAGACCCGTAAAAAATCACAAAACATTATAATTGTGGGATTTGTGAAGCTAAAAGTATTTACGAAATATTTTCATCGTGATCGTTGGCTTTCAAAATCAAATATCGTTAATTTTCCTTAATTATATTAATATTCTATATTTTTTAATAATAGAAAATTACCTTTCGCGAAGTTAATGAAAACAAAAAAAATAAAGATCTGAAAAAAAAAACTTCTTTGTCACAAGCCAGTATCGGAAATCGATACAGACCGAAAATTAATTGGCCAATCAAATTAAAATCGTTATTGTTTTCGTTGGGTAAGGCTTCCTCGCTGCAGGAACAAAAGCTCGGCCATTAGCCTCCGCCGTTATTGCCGTTAGGGCGTTAGGAACGCCGATGCCCATAACGGCCCCGCTCAAAGCTAACGGCGTTACACTGCGCGGTCGCCTAACCGCCTAACGGAACCCAAATGGTTTTTCAGTGTTCCTGAAATGCGAGATTGTCCAATGCAGTTTTATCTCCCGTTCGAATAGGGCAGTCTTCTATATATCTACAAATAATCCCTTGCAGACTTTTAGCGGAGCTTTTTCCAGTTAGGAAGTTTGAAAATAGACTTCTTTCCCATCCCGTAAAAAAACTTTAAGGTTTTAGTGATCTTCTGAATCCAATTCAAAATTTTAAGAAATAATAAAAGTTTGTTTTTTTTTAAACCGGTGAGATCTAATGTATAACATTGACGTTAAAAAGGACCTCACGGTAAAATACAGTCTTCTAAAATAAAAAAGCTTTTGTGTAGTAGGTTCCGATACTTCTGAAGAAATATTTGTTAGCAAGTATTTATCAGTAATGAAATCCCTTTTGAAATTCGTTAGTATAAACAAATTTATTATGTAATAGGAATTCACAGGACACCACAAGATTCTTCAAAATTTTGACCGAAGAAGGTGGGGGAAGGATTTGATTTGAGAACTTCACGGCCAAAAGTCACAACTTTGTTAATTTTTAGATATTTTTTTTTAAAAACACACATTTCCGGGCTACGAATAACCCATAAAGTACCTGCCATACAAATTTGAATGGAAACAACAGTTGCATTTAGTCCTAACCCCCATCGTTCCATCTCACTTACACTCGCCTGAAATAATAGATCTCCATCACATTTGAATTTTGAAAACAGTTTTGAAAGGAAGTACAGGCCAAATTGGGCAAATATTTAGATCACGAAACATGCTTACAAGGTACTTCTCGTGTTATTATTTATTGAATGGAATATACTGGCAATTTTTGAAATCTCTCACTACCATCCAGTTGGCAGAAAATATTGCTTGTGTCGTAATGGAGGATAAGTCAGTCCAGGAATTCAACTCACGACGCCAAACGTGATGTTAATCAGCCACTGAGTGGTCATAAATATAGAATAATGCGGTTCTTATAATATGGTCTTGCGCTTTCTTTATCTTTAACCAACGTTTCAGACAGCGTAACAGTGTTCATCAAGACATCTGCTCTGATGATGGACACCAACATGGATATGGAAACATTGGTTAAAAAAGGAGGAAGCGACACAAAAAATTTAAAATTAAAAATCATAAAAAAGGAGGAAGCACACTGCCAAAAATAATATTAAGAATTGTATTGTCCGAGAGAATATTCAATAATAATTAATAATAATCCATAATAATAAATAATAATAAAAATAATCTTAAATCACAGGACTCTCGAATGTACCTACATTAATTTCATTTCAGCATCATCTGTTGTCACATCCATTGTCTCTCTAATTGTGAACCTTTCTACGCACATCTATTCATTATTATTTCTGTTCCAGAATTTTAATTGGGCAACGAGCAAGGAGATTAATAGTATTAACAACTAGTTAT
The DNA here is from genome assembly GCA_951813805.1 of Limnephilus auricula. NCBI lineage: Eukaryota > Metazoa > Arthropoda > Insecta > Trichoptera > Limnephilidae > Limnephilus > Limnephilus auricula. The sequence goes on along the minus strand of OX638402.1, from coordinate 7,315,421 downwards.
CTTAGTTATTCATGTCCTCCCAATTTTGGATTTTACCAGTTCGCTCTTAATTAAACTAATTTATTTCACGTTCGTCACAATTTAATGTTTTTTGTTATTTAGAATTAAATTTGTCGTTTTGTAAAAATTCTTAAAATATAGTACCTATTGCCCTCGCGATGCATTCAAATACACAAATGAATATTACAAAACTTCGGTCTTCCAATGAGACGTTGACCACAGTTGAAAATATTATAAAACGGGCTAAAACCATTAAAAAAACATTTTAACAATGAAATCATTGGGTTGCTTTAAAAAGTATTAAGTAATTTTACAATTTTATTATGGACACATAATTATTTATTAATGATAAAACAAAATACGTGCTTTTGAAATGTGTAGTTTTAAAGAACTCCTTGTATGTTTTTTTAAAAAGGAATTCGTAAAAAGTAACGTTTTTTTCTTAAAAACATTTAAAGATAATTAAAACTATTTAAATTGAGTTATAAAAGGGATAAATGAAACCACCAGTTTGCAGTAGAAACATTAATTATGATACATTTTTAGTGGTACCGGCGTCCCACGTTATTGAAGTTATATTAAATTTAACGAGGCCATAAAAACACTTGGCTAACTTAATCAATTTGCAAATTCAATAGCAGGTCGCTAGATACCACGGACCTTCATTTGCTAGATACAATTTCGTACAATCTCAATTTATTTGCAAAATGCGATTAATGGTCGGGTACAGTTCGTTAGTTCCGCAGCTTTGTAACAATAGTTTTTGTTCGATTCTGATTATCCGGAAACCAAATGAACCATTTCCCAAAGCTAGTTTAATATAAACTAATATAAATTATTATAAATTATAATATTAATATAAATTATAAATTTAATATAATTCAAAGATCTTGCTACTTTCAAAATACTATATTACTCATACGTTCGTAGTATCCTTGAATATGCATCACAAGTGTGGAACCCAGGCTATACAATACATAAAAATAGAATTGAAAGTGTTCAAAATAGATTTTTAAGGTACCTTAACTTCCGCTCTTTCCGATCGCATGTCAGTAGTGAAGACTCTGCAAAGTTCTTCAATATACAGACGTTGACTTGCCGAAGAAATATAGCAGATTCGGTAATGTTATTTAAAATCATACACAACTTAATCGATAGCCCCGATCTTCTCCAACGCCTATCATTCCATGTTCCATATCGCAACAGCAGACAGTCGCTTACTTTTAATCTCCCTCTTTGCAAGACCAACTCCAAACAAAACTCATTTATCTACAGATCCACACATTCATTTAACTTAAATTATTATCACATTGACATTTTTAGCTCGACTTTACGCGACATAAAACGAAAAATTCACTAAGCAACATGACTCTAAGTAGAAATTCACTCCCTATATATCCCCGCCCTTTGCCTCTTCATCCCAATCCCATGTTTCCTCCTCCCCCTTTTTTTCATATTGTAACTAGTAACTCCTTTTCACATATTGTAACTAGAAAATAATTTAATTAAGAAAACAACCCTACAATGTCACACTTTATCATTTATTATTATCAGTGGAAAGTTCATAATTGGCATAATTAACTATCTTATTAATATATCATTGTATAATCTCAGATTTGCTGTCAACTTTTCCTAATAAATAAATAAATAAATAAATAAATAAATAAACCTTTGATTCAAGTTTACTGAATCGAAGTATTTTTTTTAATTAAGACCGTTTCAAGCAGAAGAGGTATAAATGAAACACAGCACTAATTTAAACATAATGCAAATCTTCTACTAAGTCGCCTAACCCGTTTAAGAACGAGTTTTTTATCTCGTTAGATGTTTTAATCAGGACAAGAGTTTAAAAAATAAAAACATTTAAAATTTTAGTTTTTTTATGTAATAATGGTATCGACAATTCATTTCAATGTAATTTGTCATTTTCCTTTCGGTTTTTTTACCTTTCATACGGAAGGTTTTATATATTATGCTGGGATTTTGCTAAAAATTAAAAACCTTTTTAACCGCTTGGACACATAAGCTTGTTTTCACGATAATTTAACGTAGGTAGACATAGGAATGACGTACACCGTGTACCTGAGTTATTTTAATTTGTTAATATCCAACACCAAAACATGGAGATGATAGATAATACAGAAAATTAAAGATTATAAAAAACTTTTCAAAAAGCTATATTATTAAAAAAATATGTATTTACTAAGTTTTACATGTATATTAAAATGTAGGTCTTTGAGCTTTTATAGTAGCATATTTTTGTAAACATAATTATTTTTGGTTTTGAGTAAATCCTGTTTTATTTGACCTCTCAAAAGTGGGGACGGTTGCCTACTGTGACGGATAGTAGCTTAACCTAACCTAACCTAACCTAACTATGATTTTTTTAGATAGGTACAAGTTTATATCAATTCAAGTAATCAGATTTTATGATTTACTGGGATGCTTTATTAACTACTAATCAAAATATTAATCAAAATTATAGAACAGTATTAAGTTGTAACATTATAAACTATAAAAATACAACAAAAATAGTCTCCAAACTTTAAGTGAAGTAATAAAATATTATTATGTATCTTAAAGATAGAACAATACGGCAATTAGCTTTGGCATTAGCATTAATTACCAAAAGAAGCCATGGTTTTCAAAATTATTTATTTCCTCAATACATTTTTTGGTAACAATGATAGGGATGAGGACTTTTCTCTAAAGTGTTCAGGATGTCCCAAAACTACAATAATTAGGAACAAAAGTAACAAAAACTTAACAAATTAATAATTATCTACACTTAAATAAGATCTTATTTAGTAAACCGTCGAGTGAATAAGCATGCTTGTGTGTGTGTGTCCGCATATATGTGTGTGACTGTGCGTGTGGGCGTGTGCGTGTGTGTATGTTTCCGTGTGTGAAATAAAGACGGAATGAATGAATGAAGAATTATAGTTGCAGATAGTTGACCCTAAGGTAAATAGAGCGATTATCCTTTTTGATACGGATTCTTGCCTTTTTTATTTGCAAATTAAATTAAAACTATTAAACAATAAAACGTAATAAACAGTGTAATTTAAACTCCAATGCATGCAATGAAACCAAAACTTGACCGAAACCGCAAGCGGTAATAAAAATATGCAGTTGAAATAAATTTTCAATATAATTTCGCCGCGAAAGATTTTCGTTCACACAAACAAAACGCGTACGCCCACTACAACGGTTTGCATGTCACTGAGACCTGCGACAGGGGCACTTCTAATTATAATAAAGCGCTAATGCCACCAACATCCCTAACATAGTGTATTCAAAACCGGGGCATGTATCCTATTCAGGCGAGTATCCGGCTTTTATCCTACGTGCCATAAATGATACTTGTAACACTTCTAAGGAGCAGTTGTTTCAAATAATGAAAATATTCTTTTAATTCACTTCAAACTAGATTGGCAATCACGTCTTCCATCATTTCAAATACAAAATGGGTTGTTTCAACTCCGATCACACTCCAATCCACGTTGAAAATTTCACTGAGTGTTCCCCGCCGAATTAGGCATTTATTCCGCAGAATTATTTATTTCGAAGACCGAGATATTTTTATGATGGCAACACTTATAAAATTTCTATGGATGCGCATGCGCACGCCGACCACGGCCGTCAGAATTTTACCGCTATTTTGTTTTGTTGCGGTCAGTAATATTTTTCTACGATATAAAACGTAAATGATTGAGAATGAGTGTTGTTTTTATTCGTATTCAGTCAATTACATACATAGTAAAGTTAATATGGTAACTTTCAATCGTATTATTTGTATATTATTTAATTTTAGACCGATTTTCCGGAATGTGACCACTTCAGAGATGTAACCTGAAAGCAAGGTGGGAAAAGTGCTAAAGAAAACATAAAAATATATGGAAAATGAATTCAACGTGCCCATATTTACAAGCTACGTTTAACAACATAAAACGTCGTACATTAGAGGTTACTTGTATTATTAATAATGAGTATTTTTTAAGTCCGAATTCCGATAATTACGTATCTACTAAAGTTTATTTGGTATCCTACAATCGTATAACTATATTTGCAACTAACATTATTAACAATGAATGACGGACATCTCATTTATTGTTATTATTTGATATAATATTAAGTTTGTCTGTTTTACTTATCAGGTACCAACGGATGAAGTAAAATATGTTATAATATTGATACTTGTTTTAGCGGCATTGCAGTATGGGAGAGAAATATATAATGGAGGATTGCAACTGAAATTATGACAAGTCTGTGTTTTGGATAAAGGCTATCTCCAAACAGAAACCAACTTATCTCATGCGAAAGATATGGGTACAAAGGAGCAATAATCACGAACAGATAATTTTAACATTGTTCTTAAGTCGCCAATTAAACATACAAGTGAAATGAATAAACAGTTTTTTTTACCCACATACAACTGTGTACAAATACTGACTTATATATACGTGTACTTATTCTTATAACTTATATGACGAGGAAGTTTTACGTGTATAAATAAACATTTGAATAAAGATATATATTGAGCACAAAAGGATTTTTATTATAAAATACTATTAATTTCGTATCTTGTACGAAATCGGGAGTTCCTCAGTTGTATCCATGTACATGAACCTATAGCTCCATGCAGCTCCGTGGTTTCAAGGTAAATAATCAGTAAAATAATTTGACGGGGATATGTCAATCATAAAAAAGAGGTTTCTTATATATTGTAGATTCATAATGTAAGTATTACAGTTGACAATTATTGTGATACCATCGGTCAATAAGAGAAAACTTTTATTTTGTTCAATGTTTTCGCCAGTTTTTACGTCATTTTCAATCTCTGAAACTGACGATTTTCGACAACTATATACTTTGAGAGGATATCTAACTTCTTATACAGAATTACTTTGAGAGGATATCTAACTTCTGAAGTTTTAACCATTGTGCATTCTTTACGTTATGTACAAAAATTGTCCAGCCATATTTAGTTAAAAATATTACAGACATTCCCGCCACGACCTGTCAGATCACAATATTGACGTCTGCGCATGCGCCATTCAAGCTTAATGGTTCGAACTCGGCTGATCACATTAAGGTGATGTCCAATCACATTTGTATGGAATTTTCGTTGAAATTTCGTCTGACGGGGGTTGAAACAACCCAATTTTGCGGTGATTGACGATTTGAAGGAAAATCTAACGTCAAATTTTCCGAAACAACTGGTCCTAAGTATCTATAAAAATCAAAAATTAAGAAAATTGCGCTGAAAATTGGATTATTTCAGAAAACTTAATGACTATTTTAACTTCGTACGTTTCACAGTTCGCGTTTTTATATATTTAGAGATATTTCCTATACTATTCATCCGATTGCGATAAAAAGTTCGTGATTTGTTGTGCGGATGCCCGTGAAGGTTTTTATATAGTAATATTTATATATTGGTGAGTTCTGGAGTTATGAAATTTGCAAAAAAAAATTGCAATAGGGCACACGCTAGTTGTTTGAAAAATGAGTGTACTATATGGAGTTTAGCAGCAGGAAAAAAAGGCGGGAGGGGGAGGGGAATCCGGGATGGGCGGAGGGCAATGATGGAGTGGTGGGTGGGAGAGGGGAAGGTGGAAGGTTAATGACAAAAAGGCGGGAGGGGGAAGGGGTTATGAATCCGGGAGGAGCGGATAAGGAATGTAGGAGGATGGTTCGCGGGAGGGCGGAAGAGGCAGGGGGAAGGCGGAGAAGGGGAAGGGGAATTCGTTAAGGGGAGGTTCACGAGAATGGGGATAGCGGGAGAGGGGAGGGAGAACGCGGGGAAGTTGAAAAAGAAATATGGGAGGGAAGGGGACGAGGGTGGGGAAGAGGTGGCGGGGAACGGGACGAATGGGAAAGGAAGCAGGGAGAAACAATTTATTTATTTAAGCGGCATTGCAACGCATGCAGGGTGTCAGCTAGTTTAAATACAAATAAGATAACATAGTTTACCTACTTGCATTATTGTTATTCGCAAACATAAAAAAAACTGTAATTCGAAAAGCTATTTATTATATATACGAAAAGCTATATATTTAATATATATACGTGAACACTATGAACACTGAACATAGGCACATATAAATACTGCGATCTTATAGATATATTTAGTATTGAAAATTTTGCAAGTTTCAAAAGGCAAGTAATTTCGATTCTATTTGCTAATAATTAACTTTTATTACTTAAAATGTATTAATACATCTTCTCTCAATCAAAGCTTTACGACTAAATTATAAATACATTATATCTATATTTTTTATTTCTTTATTTGCTTTAATATAATTTGCACACCGTTATTTACTAACTAGTTTTTATACATTACACTTTGTTTTATTTCAGATCTTATTATACATGTATATATTTGCTAAATTGTATTAATTTTTTTATTATTTTTATTTATATGTAAAGAAAAATATTATTTTCTTTAATTTAAAACAATGCCGAGCTTGTCTCGCCATTGTGGTTGTATGTATTGTAGACTGTCACTGGATATGCGCAACAGTACCTACTTAATAGTCGGCTCAATATTTTATTCTTAATTTGAAAATGGATTATTAAAACAATAGTAAAAAGAGTCTATGACAGTCTATGAGTTATGACAGAAAAAATTGAGAAGATTAATTACTATCGTGATTGAGATTAAGGAATTACAATTAATAACATTAAATGTCGTTTCTCTCTTCACAGAGAAACTCAATTGTGTTTTAATTGAACAAAAATTCTAAATCACAAGGAAAATATTCTTATATATATATATTATAACATAACTATTACATTCTATTTCTTTTACATTTATATATTTTTGAAATCTCTGGTATAATGTTTTATACCTTACGAGCAAACTATACTCCAATTATTCTGTTTTAATGGTTTATAAATCACACAATTAATATTGTACACCCACTTACTTTTTTATGTTATATGTACTTTCTTCTACTTACAGGCTTATGTTGTATCATATATTGTAATTCAGTTTGTAATAATTTCATGTAAAAGCCCACCAGGGCGTAAATAAATAATAAATAAATAAAAATATCGTTTGCATCAACGTAGGCATGTACCTATATTGACTATTTCAATGATCGCTCCTCCTACTGAGTATTTCAAAGAAACAGTTCGATTTGAAAAAATTGAGCTTCAAAAAGCACATAATATAAAAGTATATGGACAATATGTTATGTGGGCTATTCTTTACACTACGATATTTATACGTTCCCCACCTTACCACTCCGAACCAAATGTTCCAGAAACGAGATTATATTTTCAGGAAAATGGCTGGAATAGGTTTGGGGTAGCTATTGATTCGTTGCAGTTAGGCGACTGTTTAAAGAAAGCTGAGGGATACGTTTCGAAAAGTTTAGTTGAGAGATAAGAACAAAAAAATCGTTCTTTCAAAACTCTCTAATATTATCTCTTCAATCTTTGCATATTCACTTAGTGGCATCAGTTTATTTAAGTGAAATAAATATTCCTTTTGTGAATTTTGGAATATATTTCATTAAAATACAATATTATCTTCTGTTATAAATATTTAATTAAATGTTCGTAATTAAAATTCGTATTATCTATTTCCGTATTTTTGTTTGCTTTTCTCTATATTATCTGCTTGTCATTTTAATTGGCTTCCTAATATTTTAAACATCAGTCAAATGTAATTTAAAAATATCTGTTAACAAACTTTGTTTACTCCGATATTTTTATTCTTTTTCATTTTAAGTTTGTTTCCACAAAGCAAATGATTATTTTGTTAAACAACCAATACAAAACTCATCCAATTAAAATATCAAAAAAGCGAATTTCAAATTAACATTTATTATTAATTTTTATATTCAATATAAAAATTTCTTTATTTCTAGCTTCTGGTAGAAATATAATTATTCTGCATAATCTTTAATATATATAATTTTTTTTCATAAATTTAATAGCTATCTACTTAGCATTAAAATCTGTTTGCCGCCCTTTAAGTATGATGTCAGTTTTGTCTTAATTTTTTTATAATGTCGCGAAATCTATTTTTTAAAATATAAATACCGCACAAGAGTTTCAACAGCTCCCTTCTTTTTTTTACATTACCTCCACGCAGGAGGCCAAATAAAAAAATCCCTCAGGGCCTATGTCATCATTGAAGATGTTCCGTGGAGGTTCTTTTAAGGCAAAGGAAGTCCTGGGAAGGAAAAAGGTTTGAGGGGTGGGGAGGAATCTGGGGATCAATATGTCCAGGAGTGATGGACGTGTGAAGCAATCGCTCCTACTGCCATTGATTGTGATTTGGCCTATGATGAAATAACTCCATGAACTCGGGCTCCCCTGCTAAGCAACCAAACGTAGCGAACCACTTGGGGTGACCTGTGGCAGAGATGTTGGTTGTCCTATAAATGGTTCCAGGGGTGGCGGTACCCATACCCGCCTCCCAAATTGGAAAGGTGCCAGTGAGAATATGGCATCCCCAATTTGGGTATGTGTGAGGCAGAAGGTATTAGGGGGAAGGGGGTGGGGAAAAGAGGAAGGTGGGGAAGTACCTGGCTATTCAGATCCTGTCACCATCACGGCTTAAACCATTTTAAGCAACGTTCCAATTCTGAATGTTGGTCTTAGTGTCAATTGCCATTTGTCAGTTATCATTTCAAGTGATTTCTCAGAAGTTATAAAGAAACTACGTAAGAGATAATCAAACACTGAATATTTACATTTTTTTCTTGATTGCTGTATTATAAACAATTAGGAAAAATTATGATTTTATTAATTTTCCGCAAAAATATATATTTAATTTCATAACCCCTATTTAATTTAGGTATTCTACTAATTAACTCTAATTCGAGAGCAAATCAGCATAATATCCGGCTTTTGTTTTAAGACGATAGACTTCACTTTTTGGCCCATACAAAAAGAAAAAAACACCTTTTTACCTCGAAAATTGCACGAAATGAATACTTTTTTATATTGTATTTTAAAAGGTAAAAGCTATGTCGGTATGTTTTTAAATTTTCGATGCGTTTCGTATCAACGTAAATATTCACTGTCAAATATGTATAATTTATCGGAAAATATTATTTTAGGAAAACTGCTGCTAACTCAATTCTCATACAGAACAACAAATTATGAAAACACACCGACATAGGTTCTTCTTTTGAAAACATATTTTTCTTTTTAAATTACAATTTAATGAAAGTTTGGGTGTAGAAAATTGTTTTCTCCTGAAACCCTTTTTTGAGCGATTTCTTTAGGTAAATATGAGAGTTTGCGGCTGTTGTCCCATTCAGACATAACGCATTCGCGTGTATCGTAAGTGTGTGTTAATCTTATTTAGAGCGGGACAGAATGACAGACAATGAAACAGTGGTGCAAAGTCTAGCCTCTTAAAAACGCCATGAGTTGCAGAAACAATTAATTTATTATGGTCGCTGGTAGAGGCTAACTCCAATTGTACGAGAAGCAAGTGCTGAACGATCAGACAAAGAAAATACAAACTAAACCATATAATGCAAATTTTTATTTCAAACACGAGCACTATTACAGAGGAGAGAAGGTTATGTCAGCTGTTAAGCTTACTACATTATTTTGTGGCACCAATAACGCTTTATGCATTTCACTGAAGCATCGCAAGCAGTAATATGAAAGCCACTTAAATAAATGGAAGTCTTCTGCTTCGTGTAATAATTTAATATAAAGATAGTTTTCTCTTCACGTTTGTTCCGAAATAATAAATTCCGCAATATGCATATAGATTTATATGCTGTTGTTGTAAGAAATTTTAAATTACATTCTTGTTAGAGACAACATTTTTCTTATTTAATTTATCGCATCGATCAATGGTTCATTTTCTACAAACGATTAAAATAAAAAAATATATTAAAACAAATACATTTATTAAATTATATATATTTTTTAAAATTAATAAACTAATGTTTAAGACAAGATTTTTTATGCATAATACAAAGGGTAACAATTATTATGTAATAAACGATAATTGTTGAATGAAACACTAGGTATATATTGAATCATTTGGCGGGAAGGAGATAAGATAGACCGGCAATCAGGGTGCGGGTTCGAGTCCCGTCGGTGACATGTATCTTTTCTCGGGAGATTTTTTCAATATGTATGAGTGTTTCAGGCTAATAATTATTGTTATAATAATTGGTACACTTAGTTTTAAGCCACTTTATTTCGATTTATGTTGGTCGATCGGTTTTGGTTGGACTCAACCTTCATCAGGACAATAATATATATATAAACGTATTTATTTATATATTATTGTCCTGATGAAGGTTGAGTCCAACCGAAACCTGTCGACCAATATAAATCGAAATAAAGTGGTTTAAAACTAAGCATTTGTTACATTTGTTATAATGTCACCACACAAAGTGTTTGCTTTCTTCAATAATTTAAAAATATATTCATATGGACAAACAAACGCTGATTTTGAATGTGTAAGTTCTATTTTTTTATTATTTATTGTGGTGAACGAATGTCTAAGGATATGGAAGAGACATTCATGTATGAAAGAGATGCATAATACAACATATACAAAGGCGTACTGCTTTTTTCTAACCGGTATCATCCTACCGGCTGCGCCAACTCTTGGTTGTCCCGAGTTTGGTTTTGCATTTATATACATAATTTAAAGATTGTCATAATTTAAAGATTGTCATTTAAAACAAATACAATACCATTCCATTAATTTACACTGTTTGGTTGGTACGTCTGAATCTGCAGATTCTGACATCACGGGTCTCGAAACCAGTCCACGAGTCAACATTGTTTTCTATGAATATTGAGACAATGAAACTCAGGTTTTGTTATGTAGAACTTCGTGGAATAAACTATTCTAAGTAAGGACATCATCTTATTACTTATGTAGACTGATATGTTGCTATAAAAATACCTTTTTAGTTATGTGCAATATTTTAGTTAAGTGTTAAATATGATATTATCATTATGTAGACTGATATGTTGCTATAAAAATACCTTTTTAGTTATGTGCAATATAGTTAAGTGCTAAATATGATATTATCATATTTGACACTTTCTTTACAATAATATCGATTGTACGAGTATTTCGAAATGGTTTTTGAAATTTTTATCAGTCGATTCCGCTTAATTTGAATACATCGGTTCTCAAATATTTAGTTCCAAATAAGTGTCTGTAAGGTTAGTGAGATTTTTATAATATATGTAGGTTTACGATTTTATACGACATACTTTTAAGGTAGATACATACCGGGTCGACGTACGTACGCATCGCTACGCCTAACAATACCTGAGGCCCTAGCACGCTTGCTCTATAACGATCGATAGGATAACTATCGGTAACTTCTCATCGTTCCCTACGACAACTGCAGATCGCAAACGAATAGGTGACAGTTCACAATGACTAAGTGTCCTTAATATATTCGATATCAACTGTCGTTTGTACGTTTGAGATCTGCAGTTGTCCTAGGGAACGATGAGAAGTTACCGACAATCGGTCGGTAACTTCATATCGAGCGACTGTGCTAGCACACCTGGGCTACTGAGCAACCATACATTTTCTATGAAAATCTATTTTTTTTAATCACACTGGCCACACGTTGCGATGCGTGTGCGTGTACGTCGACCCAGTATGTATCTACCTTTATTCGAGTTCTTTCAAATGTGTTCACTACTTTCAATTTTTGTATAAAAAATGTACAAATTTAAAAAATATGAATGAACGAAAGTAACATTTTTTAATAATAATAACAGTAACCCAAAAAATGACGCAGACGAATATAAAAATATTTCTGGAGGCGTTCGCAATTTCGAGCCTGCCTCATATTTTTGTGGATTTGCAAATTGGAAAAAATCGTTTCGTAATGCAAACTGAACAATTTAAAAAATGACGAATGTCATCGGATGGCGAACAGCCGGCGTGGGCGAAGTCTACCAAATTACTGCAGAATGAACTCGGAACTGCAGCTCGGTTCACGCCCGTCTTTCTTAACCACAATACATTTACTGAGTCACGTTTTGCATCGACTTCAGATCGGAGATTGTTCCAATAAAACGGAATGTGTCCCAGATAATCGAAGTAAATTAGTATCACTTCTTTAATAGGTTTCTGTTCCTTGGGTTTTGGCCCGAATTACCGGCTCTTCCGATAAACCGATGTACCAATTAAGCGGACTTGACTGCACACATTATTACAGCCATGAAAAGTGTATTATAAATACCAGCATGAGGTTTTATTTGTAATACGATTAATTTTTTCGTAATTGTTTATCAGAAGGATTTTACGGATGTACCTATGTTTGAACTTTGGTAGATTACGATAACAGTCATTATTTTTTAAATTGATAAACTAATGTTTAAGACAAGCATAGGACAAAGGGCAACAATTATTATAAGCAATAATTATTATTTCTTCAAACTTCGCAAAATAACTTTGTGGCGTCATTTTGAATTAAATTAAAACAAATAACTTTGTTTAAACCACTAATATAATCACAATTACCTACATGTTTCAAAACCGATGGTTTCTTCGTCAGGGTAGTAATGACATTAATAACAAAATAAAGAAATAGTAAATTAAATATTATTAATAACCAAATATTTTTTTAAAATAGCCATCTCTTAAATTTATTTTCTTATTAATAATTATATTTAAAATTATTTATTTTTGTTGTTTAAACATCTTTATTGTGTTTTGATAATTTATATAATGTAATTTTTTATATTTTAAAATAATTTTTATATTTAATTTTAAATAATTGTTTTTTACGATATTTTTAATTAATTAATCACCTCTCTCTATAATATTTTTGTCCATAGTTCTTTTTAGTCTATACTTGTTTTAAATTAAAACAAATAACTTTGTTTAAACCACTAATATTATACTTGTTTATTTATTTTGTTATTAATGTCATTATTACCCTGACGAAGAAACCATCGGTTTTGAAACATGTAGGTAATTGTGATTATATTAGTGGTTTAAACAAAGTTATTTGTTTTAATTTAATTCAATAATTATTAGCCTGAAACACTCAACCATATTGAAAAAGCCTCCCGAGAAAAGATACATGCCGCCGACGGGACTCGAACCCGCGCTCCTCTGATTGCCGGTCAGGATCTCTATCCACTAAGCTACGGCGGCTTATCTCTTACCCGCCAAATGATTCAATATATACTAGTGTTTTATTCAACAATGTCTCTTTTCTCGGGAGGTTTTTTCAATATAGATGAGTGTTTCAGGCTAATAATTATTGCTTATAATAATTGTTACAATAACAATAGTGATGAGATGCCGACATTTTACCTAGTGTTCTTCAATGTTACAAGCGGTCAAACTTAAGTTAGTATAATAATCGATTCGACTGTTGACGCCGCCATACAAAATAAAGTGGCTGTTGTTATAAAACTTTGGCTTTTGAGACTGGTGGACAACCGCAGATTTGGTGCAATTTGGGAAGACCCGAAAAATTAGAACTAAATTTAAATTAAATCATTTTAACTCTTAAAGCTAGTTAGAAGTTCATTATTGATAAAAGTATAAAAAGGGACTGAAATTGCTTATTGTAATAAACATTGAGGTGAGTCTCCTAGCCTACGTCTACACAATTATAGTCCGATATTACACTTAATTTCTTACTTAGAACTACTCAAGTATTTATGTATGCATGACGCATGTGCATTGTGCTATGGGCTCACAATAATTTAACCCCGCTGTACGAGACATACATATTTTGCATCACTATAAACCAAGATTACAATTCCCTTATATGATTTACGTGAAACCCCCAGATACTCTGAGCAAATGAGGTGGTCTTATCAATTATAAAAATATTATAAAAATAAATGTAAACCATATCGATATCGCAATATTCCGGTTAAACTAGTAAATGTATTGTAATGACATGTTTTAAGTCTCTGGAAATTTTTTGGTTTCAGTTTCCTCCTTACTGTATTTTTATGTTTTTTAAATGTTTTTAATGTCCACTCAGAATGATTCTTATTTTTGCGCCTGTTTTATACTATATTTTAGTTTTAATGTTTTCGTTTTGTCCTGTGCTATAATAGCGTTACTTTTTACTAATATTGTCCTACGCTATAACAGCACTCTTATTGTTAATTTTGACCCCTTGTTATTGCCTTGTATACTCGTATACTGTATATTCTTTATTTGTAAATTACTTTTCAATACTTTGTAAGCACTGTAGGATTATTTTTTAATTTTGTTATAGTTAAGCGCACTTGAAGTGAAACATCACAAAACTGCGCTATACAAATGCTTTGTTATTATTATTATTAATACCGAATTGGTGCATCTGTAATATTCAATAATATTACCCTCAGTAATAGTACTGAAAAGGACTATTACGTAACAAACCTGTTATCTACTAGTTTTTCACGATTTTACTCAATTTATTGTAATGCAATAAAAACTTTTTTTCTTCTATTTTTCACTTTTACTTTATACGGCAGTAAAAAAACAGCGATAATATTTTTATTTTTTATAAAATTTTTCATTTTTGTTTATGCACAGTAAAAAGTTATGTAAAGAATTTTTTTTAATTATAAATACCAGTGCCTCCGTGGTCGAGGGGTAAGACTCTCGACTCTCAATCCACAGGTCACGGGTTCGAATTTGTTTTATTTCACAATGAATTAATAATACTTATTATATATAGTATATTTGCGGCACATTCCAGAGTGAATGCTCTCAGTATCGCCCTAGTGTAAGACCACAATTCAGAATTGAAGCATTGCTTGAAATGGCTTTGGCCGTGTCATTGGTGACCAGATCTGAATAGTCAGGTACTTCCCCACCTTCTTCTTTCCCAACGTGTTCCCCTCCCTACTACCTTCAGCCTCACAACATAACCATGAAGATGCCATAGTCTCATTGGCTTCAGACGGGAGCCGTTGGAACCCTTGTGCGGTGTTCATATAAAAAAATAAAAAAGTATATATGCTTTTGAGTTTTCTGTGTTTTGTCTATTGTGAAAAAATTAAATTGTATCGAGTATGCAGTTGGCATAGAGATATATATAGAGACGCTGCGCCTTAATTCTACAAAAATTCGTGTCCAACATGTGTCCAACTCAGGGCACGAGGAGGTATGCGGAGGGAGAAGTTTCCGTTATTTACCCAAGACGAAGGCCGATGTCAACGATATGGAGATTTGGTTGCCCGACCTCCAATCCCGTTGAATCATTTTTTCCCTTATTAGCTTAGTATGAGTTTGTTTTTCAATAAATTTTAAGTCTGTGTTATTTATTAACTAGATCTCACTGGGTAACGACAAAAATTATTTTTTAATAACTTTCTTGGCCTAGAATAAGTAGATAAGTAGTATAATAAAACAAATGAATTATTATATTTTTATTTTTAAGTTATTAACTTAAAGAGTTAAACTTCAAATTATAATATTTTTAATTAATGAAGATAATATTAGCGAAAGTTAATCGAAAATCCGAAACAGAAAAATCAGAAAAAGATACGAATACATCTGGGACTCGAACCCAGGACCTCCTAGACTTGCAGATAAAGTCAATAGATGTCGCATATTAATAAAAGTGATAAAATTTATCCTGACACAATCTAGAGGGCATTTAGTTCGAGTTGAATCTTGCAATCATACATAAAGATAGCAGCCAATAAAAAATATGCGTTAAGTTAAGAAAAAATGAAAAATAATGTTGGTGGTTCTCAGTCGAAATATGATACAGTTAAAAATGACGGAATTGGATAGGGATACGTTGGCGCAGTGGATAGCGCATTGGCCCGGATTGCCAGAGGTCCTGGGTTCGAGTCCCAGATGTATCCGTATCTTTTTCTAATTTTTCTGTTTCGGATTTTCGATTGACTTTCGCTAATATTATCTTCATTAATTAATAATGAATTATCAGTTTCAAAAATAGAAATAGTAGATAAGTACATCTAGAAGTAGCCAGTACACGAAAACTATTCAGTTTCTTAAAATATTGGCGCCAATTTCATCAAACTCAAACCCATTTCAAGGAAAATAGTAGTGGTTAAAGGAAAAACATAAACCTGCAATCTCCACTACCATAATAAAATATTCGAGTACCTCCTTTTTGTCAACCTCCTAATAAAATAATAGAATAGAGGACGACAACGAGGTATAATGAAATACAAATATTGATAGAATTTCTCTGCAAACGCTGGCGAGAGAATTATTATTTACACAGCCTCTTTACTTTGCACCCCTGCTTCTAATTATGGAATAATATACAGGTGAGTTTTATAAACGTTAACCAGTAATTTATATGCCCAAGGGTCGACAAATACCAAAAGCTTTATTAAGTTATGATTTTTATTGCAGAGATGCTGGTAATAGGTAATTTAAATAAAATGCGAGATTTTGTTTTTCCGAAGCAAACATTATTTTATTATTAACATAAATTCCCAGAAAATCAAAACCGTAATTATCTGCCTAATAATATTGTGTCTGCGTAATTCAATTTGATTTTTGTTCCTCAAGTCTTTTTTAACTAAGATGTTGAATTTTTAAACTCAATTTTCAAATATATTAAATAACATCTTTATTCATTTCAGGCAATGCCGCAGCAAGCCTATTAAGAAGGTTTCAATTAATTTAATGTTTGTTTTATTTATAAAATATTGTTTTTTTATTTAATTGAAATTTTTTTAAATACAATACAATAGGTACATAAAATAATGAAAAATATTTAAAAAAACTTAATATAATAAATGTATGAACAAAAAAAAAATCCCACAAAGGCAAAGCCTGGGCGTTTTTATTTTATTGCTTTTTATTGTATTTCTATGGTTAAAATGGAGATTTAACTAACAAATATAAATTAAAAAGATTAATTGTATGAATGCAATAAAAAACTAGAGCATAATAACAGTCTGCACTTTATTACCGCATTTGTGAAAGGTTTATGAGGATATTTATACAGTTTTCTTAATGTTAACAGTTTTGTTTCCATTTAACGTTTTTGTGGATATTCTGGATCTGAAGATTTTATTATTTTTTTTTAAATTTAATTTTAGTTAAATTTAATAATTTTTATTATCTTATCACCTCTTCTTAGTATATTCACAAAACCTAAACAATATTCATAGCAGTGACGTCATTATTAAACAATAAACACATTACAAATTTCAAAATACCCCTGGGGGAGAATCAATTATTAATCAGATAATACATCAATTTACTCACTTTCAAAATTAACATTTTAAATCGTATAAATTATCTTCGTCTAATTGTGGAACACCATTGTTTGAAAATGGTCTTGTAAACCGAAAGAGACAATAATATAAACTAAAACACTTGCATAACTTATTAATAAACATTATTAAATTTATTTCAAATTAAATTTTTAAAAATAAAAAATTAATGGAGTTCTACGAATTAAACGCAAAAACAATAAATAAAGCTTTTTGATTACTCTGCTTTGTATTCCCCGTAATTAATTTATTTATAGGTATTTCAAATGCGTTTACCCAGATTTCAATCCTGCAATTAAAATATATTTACCATTTAAGAAAGTTCTTAGTCAGTATGTTTTATTTGAGATTCCCTTTATGTTTCGGCGATATTCCAAAGTTTCATCACTACCTCTACTTCCCGCCAGCTGTGGCTGTGGCTCGTGGCGGGCTGACGGCTGATGTGCTTGAGTGAGCAGAAGAATAGTGATAAAATTTCGAGGCAAGGAATCTACTATATTCTGCCGCACTTACTTAAATCAGAGACACATTTTCGGTAGGTACAAACTTCACGTATTTGACGTGTAGGGCAGTGGTTTTCAACCCCTTGGGGTACGCAAAGCAAAAATTGGGGGTACGCAACATCGTGGCACGAATGAAGGTTTTAAAACTCAGCTCAACGTTTCAGCAGATGTAGCTCTAAAAATGTGAATACAATTCACAAACACGTATCTGAATGAATAGGCATTTTATTCCTATGCGTTTATTAAAAATTAATATCGCAATCGCATGAATGTTGAACCAGGCTTGAGGCTCTGCATACGTGAAATTGAGCCAAACTTTTTAAAACTTTGCTCTGCAAAGCAAGCTTATGAGTCACATTAACTGTATATTAACATTATGTGATAGAGTATAGAGGATGTAACATGAAATCGGGCTTTTATTTTTTGATACACGATAATCTTTTTTTTAAATTTTTTGAGGTTAAAAAAAATCATCCTCTCATTACACTTTGTGAGTATTTTGAGTTTGTGAGATGAAACCTTGTTCAACTTCGCTTGTAAAATCACTGGTTAAAATGCCAGAAGTCCTGTTATACTCTGTATAAAATTGCATTAATTGTATTTGTGGGACTTTATGATTAAATTCATCTAATGATGAGAGTACTATAAAATTACAAATGAAAAATGTCTTTCACAGGAAAGAGAGAGGGTATGGGGTACAACAAATTTGTTGTAAGAATTAAGGGGTACGCAGGCTCAAAAAGGTTGACAACCGCTGGTGTAGGGTATTTGCAACGATCTAAGTTTCTCAAGGCCTAAATTTAGATGATTATTTTTTTGTATTGAAAGCCATGTTACGTTTTCTCATATATTCAAAGTTTTTCGACAAGCAGGTGTGCAAATTTGTGTTCAATGGTAATTATCATCTTGCCATTCACTTAAAATAAAAAATCAACACAATTTTCATGACTGTCTGTTCATTTGCCCCCATATGACATCCTACAGTGGTCAGGAATGATAGCGATTAAAAAGGTATAGAAATAACAAAAAATAGTCATGTCCTTAAACATTTCAAATTATCAAAAAAATATTAATAAATAAAACCAGTTAAACTCATTGGGACTGCCGCATTCCAAACGTTAAACTTGTTTTTTAAACTGGTATAACGAATTAATTACGGAATTAATAAAAAAATCACATTGCTTGTAAGGTATTCCCTAAACAATACCAAAGTAAGCTCCAGGTAATTAAAACCTACTGGGAATAACCATAATAATTATAAATTCGACAGTCAAAGACGACTTAGCAACAAATGTAAGAAAACCCATAAAATTGAATAAAATCCTTGTAGACCACCCCTTTCCCCCCTCCCTAATAAGTTGAGCATATAAACCGTAGGTTAAGAATAATTTGTACCAGTCTGAAGATGGCTTTAACAAGCTGAAACCGGGTACGGTCAATAAATTAAAGTGGAAATAAGTTTTATATTTGTTTTATTATATTATAAAAAAAAATATTTGTTAACACTTCAAAAATATGGTTCTATAAACAAAATAAAGCCCAGATATAATCTAACCATCGTAGAGGCATTAAAAGCCTTTTTACTGTTATTATATCTTCCGCAGGCCATTATTGTGATTCAAACCCAACATTTTCCCAGCATGAAAAAACTATGACGAAAAATATTGTTTCTTTCGCTACGTGCTTCCAGACTGCGAATATCTTTATAGTGTTATGTTGTGTTGTAGCACGGATCTGCCACCAACGGGATAAATAAACTGATAGAGACATTACACGTGGCCACTTTTTGTGTCTCAATTCGACGATTGAAGCGCGGAGACTGCGGAACAGTCTTAACCCCAATATGGGGGTCGAGGGTTGTGGGCGAATTCACATGCTACAGCTACGATTGTTTACCAGATTGTACCGACTCCATACAGATGGGGCTGCTGCCGGATTGAATTCAAAATAATACAACCTTTGGGAATATAGCCTTCAATGTTTGAACATTTCTGCCATAGATAATAATTTTAAAATGTTGGGGAATTAAAAAAAAAAGTTTTAATTTACGACAAAATATTGAAACAAGACTCTTATTTATTTTTATTTTTAACGTATTGCGTAAAATCTAAAAATGTAATACTTAATAAATGAAGACAAAAAAGCGACTCTCATTTGAAATTCTGAAGCAGAAAAATATAGCTAAGGTCCTGGGTCCGATCCCTAGATGGGATAGTATGGATAAATTTATTCAAGACACTATCTAGGTACTATTTTGTTCGATATTAATGAATCATTCCTAAATATTGCAGCCAATAAAAATAATGTTGGTAGTTCTTAGTCGAAGAATGATACAGTTTAATATGATCGAATCGGATAGGATCCCATTTGCTCTGTGGTAGAGCACCGCCACGGCAAGGCTAAAGTCCCGGGTTGTTTCCTAGATGGGACCGTATCTTTCTCTGATATTTCTGTTTCAGTTTTTCGATTGAGGGTCGCTAATATTGTATTAATTAATTGAATAAGATTCTTAGTTGCGTGATATAATTTTGATTAAATGTAGACAAGACTGTTTTGCATAAAAACAAAGTTTATAAATTTATGGATTAACGGTATACCATGTACGTCATAAAAACAAAAACATAGAATTTAAATGTTTCAGAAGTAACAGAAGTCATGCTCAGAGCAGTGAAAAATCCTGTATTTTCACTACTAAGGTAACTTCTATAATCTTCCGGCGGCGGATAAAAGCCCATATATGAGTCCAGCCTTCTTTTATGATACCATAACTATTAATACACCAACCCACTAGATTCTGCTTCCTCTACCGTTATTTTCCAGCCAGGCCAACCAGCTAGTTGATTCATGTTTGGTCTCTCTAATACTTGTCATTTTAACGCATGGAAAATATAAGAAAAATTGAAGACGATAAATGTCTAAAAAAGTGATTAAAGAGCAATTCTATGTAAAAACAAATGAATGATGAATTTATCATCATAATTAACATATCTAACTATCTATTTATCTACTTATTTTTAAGTTAAAAATTTCTTATATCATATTTAATTATAGGTAAAAAATATTTTTCATTCTGACACTCGCTCCTCTTCTAAACACAAGCGTCCGCTTCTATAGGAGAGAAACATCGAAAATAAAAATAAAAATCTGTGAAAACTTATTTTGTTATTTATTGCTATCAACATTGTCATACCTTGTAAACTTATAATATAATAAATAAAAAAAAATTAAAAAAGTTTAAAAAATAGATCTCACACTGTTCATTATGAAGTCGTAAAGAAAAAATGCAGGTATTTCTTCATCTGCACATGCATCCCCACTTTTTCACTGCAATATTTTTCTCGGTTCGAACCTAATCGAATAATAAAAAAATACAAAATACATTAGCTCCATAAAGAAGGTTCTGAGGAAAATACTTTAATATAAATTTAATATATAATATCTTAGGGGATGTTGTGTGGATGGCATTTTAAAGGAAAGGATGGAGAGAAAGTTCTGGAAAGTAAAAAGGTATGAGTGATGAGTACCTAAGAATCTGTGGGTTTGTGTGTCTAGGAGTGACGGAAGCATAAATCCATCCCTCCCACTGAATTCCAAGGTGACGGGAAGAGAGAGTCCGGCTGGAGAGGTATAGGTTTCGTCTTCCTCGATCAGTCTCTCCCGATCCGGTCAGCCACGCAGTAGGTAGTCATGCCTGGCAGCCATGCATTCGCAACCAAGACCTTAACAAACCCCACCCCGTGAACCCGGGAAACCCTACAAAGTCACCGAACGTAGCGTTGGCCTGGTTTATCGCAGGGGTGTTAGTAATCCAATAAATGGTTTTCGGGGCGGCGGTACGCATTCCCGACATCCAAATACTTATTTGACTATTGTTATTTTTGTTAATTCCCATTTTCTCCTGACGAAGAAAACATTGGTTTCGGTAGATGTTGATAATTTTGATTAATTAAGTGGGGTTTATAAATATGTGGAGAATTATTTTCGTGTAATTAAAATGACGAATGAATTTTCGATTTTTGAGTAAGCTCAATAGATTTTCGAGCCCTCCAGTTGAGAAGAACATCATGATGTTTTCAAATCTGTAAAACCAATTTTTGTTATATATTTGTGGGATTTTATGCGTATTACGCTATCTCCTTCTTTAGCCAACGTTTCGGACAACGTTACAGTGTCCATCATCAGGGCAGATGTGTGATATATGGGTAGACTATAAAGTACTAATAGAGGCCTGATGATGGACACTGTTACGTTGTCCGAAACGTTGGCTTAAGAAGGAGGCATAAGATTACAAAAATAAATTAAAAAAAAATACTTTGGCCGTGAAAATCTTAAATCAAATAAACCCAAAACTATTAAAGGCCAGTGTGTCCGTAAGGAAAGTATACGATCAAAGCATCTTTGTGTTACCCGGAAAGCGCACTATTTTTGGATTATCTTAATTAGTAAAACCTCAAATTGTAAAAATAATTAATCATTGAAGTCACCATTAGCGACTCTCAAACGAAAAATTGGAACGCAAAAATCAGAAAAAGATATGTTCATTACCTTTATCTGATTTTCCTCTTACAAATTTTCTGTTTAAGTGTTACTAATAAGTCTTCAATTATTCATAATCAAAACTTACTTCGCCTGTGTTCAGGTGACTAAATCGAGATATCTTTTAATTCTTTCAATAACAGGAAGCAAAAAAATTGTTTAAAAATTTCCAAATTTGTCACAATAATACCACTATCATATTTTTTTAAACATTATACCGTAAAAACTTAACGGAAAACAAAAGACTGTATTTTAGAAGGATTAAGTACCCTTTTTGTCAAAACATGTAATAAATATTTTTAATGCTGACTTCGGCAGAGATGCTCCAAAGTTTACTTCAGAATAAAGCTATGGCCTACAAAGTCAATTATTTTTAATATAAATCGGTTAAATTAAGTTTTTTCTTCGGAGATGTTTTCTTATAATATGATAATTATTATTTAGTGTTCTTAAAATAACAATATTTATAGCGGAACAAATTATTTGTTCTGTGTATCAATAGTCAATAAAAAGGAAAGAGAAACAGTTAATCTTAAAAGAAAATATATTGCTATAGTCTTTCCGATATTTGTGTGATTATTAATGGTTAAAATATTTCAGAAATATAAACTGATGGAGATTAAGTTCGAGCCTCTTCATAATAAATGGAATTATTTTCCAACTGCGAATTTTACTCGACGATTTTTCGGAATTTTATTTATTGAAAAACTCACAATTACAACAAACAGAGAAGAAGATTCGAGATAATTTATTTATGTTTAATTAGTTAGATCAATTACCTGGGTGGAATTATTTCTGCGTGTAGGATATAGAATTATGTAATCTGAGCAAGTGCTCATCAAATATGTAGGTAGAGGGTACATATTATAAGTTAAATCATGTAACGTATGTAATGTAATGTATGTTATACAATTTTGGTGTGTCGCGGATTGAATGATTGAAGGGATATTGATACATCACATTAAATTGTTGTCTCAATTTCTCACGAATCATGACTGAAGTGGATTTACGAGTATGTTTCTTGTTTAGCTTCAACTTGGAAACAAAAATCATATTTTTCTAAATTTGAGTTATTCATCAATTATTACCAAGGCATAAACATATATGTTTCCACGAAAAAGTCGCCATTATTCAGAAAAAAAAGTTGTATTAGGCAAACGGCAGAAAGCTCTTTGTCATTTTTTTACATCAATCCCACACAATTGGCCCAAGGAAAATAATATCCCTCAGGGCCTTTGCCGTCTTTGGGATTGCTGTGTGATGGTATTTTTGAGGAAATGATGCAGAGGAAATTCTGGGAAGGAAAAGTGTGGGGTAGGATAGGAATCTAGGGATCAGTGTGTCCAGGAGTGACGTATTGAACCATTATCCCAGCAGCTGCATAGCACAGATTATCAATACTACGGTAAAGCAAATTCACCCAAATTGATTGTTGTTATGATTTGTGAGGTGTGAATGAAATAATTAGTAGGAATATTGGCTTAAATTGATCATTAAATTATTATTATTAGTTATTTGGAAATGGATATTAATACCAATGTTAGTTTTTGTACCACCGCATACCCTATTTACTGCTTCAAAATATACCTCCACAATCTATTTAAAACTCTTTCATTCTAAAAACATCCCTTTAAAAGGATTGTGCTTGTACGTTAAAGATATTATTTTTAATTAAAAGGAGCAGACACTTCTCTTCCGCAGAAATTCCAGACTTTGATAATATTTTTTGCGCATTCGGTAGTTTCATTCGTTGAATGACATTTCTATGAAAACGCGTTCATTCAAATAAATAATGATCTCACCATATTAAAAAACAACCACTGCAAATGTACTGAACATTGGTAGCAAATTCAATCTTACTAATATTATTATAAAGGCGAAAGTTTGTATGGATATATGTATGATTGTTACTCTTTCACGCAAAAACTACTGAATGGATTTTAATGAAACTTTACAATAATATAGCTCATACATCAGAATAACACATAGGCTAAAATTTATAAAGCTAGCTATTTATTTTCAATAGATTGAAAATAATAATTATTGTTTAATATAAAATGTCAAAATATGAGAATGACATTTTGCAAAACAATGATTGTTAAATAAAAATTCTATATTAGAAAATTTTTAAATGAATGAATTTATTTGAAGTACTGGCCAATACTTTAAATCGAATCAAGAATTATAGATATTTTAAATAAATAGATTAAGAATTTTGGTACAAACTACAATGGGACCTAGGAAAAGAAAATAGATTACTCGAAGTACTAATCCTACGCAGACGAAGTCGCGGGCAGAAGCTAGTATTATTATATTTTCGTTGTTATGATAATTCTACGAACACTATTTATTTAAAATTTATTAGGACCAGTTGTTTCGGAAAATTTCACGTTTGAATTTCCCTCAAATCGACATTCACCGAAAAATTGGGTTGTTTCAACCTCCGTTAGAAGAAATTTCATCGAAAATTCCATAGGACCAGTTGTTTCGGAATTCCCTTCAAATTTGAATTTCCTTCAAATTTGAATTTCCTTTGAATTTCCTTCAAATTTGAATTTCCTTCAAATCGTCATTCACCGAAAAATTGGGTTTTTTCAACTTCCGTCAGCAGTGAAAATACTATAGAAATGTGATGTGAATGTGATCAGCGGAGTCCGGACGGTTAGCGAAATAATGGGAGGCGCATGCGCAGACGTCAAAATTGTGATTCGGCGGGGAACACTTGAATAAAATTTTCAAATTTATCGAACGTTATTTGTTGCTATTTACTGCTGACGGAAGTTGAAACAACCCAATTTTTCGGTGAATGACGATTTGAAGAAAATTCAAATTTGAAGGGAATTCCAAAACAACTGTTCCTATGGAATTTTCGATGAAATTTCTTCTGACGGAGGTTGAAACAACCCAATTTTTCGGTGAATGTCGATTTGAAGGAAATTCAAACGTGAAATTTTCCGAAACAACTGGTCCTTAGTATTATTCAAAAAGTTTTGTTCCATTATTCATCTTTCCAATCTACTTCCCTTACTTACTTATTTTATCCTCATATCCTTACCCTACATTTTATTTTCATTGTTTATAACTTTATATCATATATTTGTACATCTATGTTTACAAATAGCTTTATTTCATACTAGCTTCTGCCCGCGACTTCGTCTGCGTAGGATTAGTACTTGGAGTAATCTATTTTATTTTCCTAGATCCCATTTACGTTTTTACCAAAATTCTTAACCTATTTATTTAAAATATGTATAATTCTTGATTCGATTCAAAGTATTAGGCGAATACTTCAAATAAATTCACTAATTTAAATATTTTCCAAAATAGAATTTTGATTTAACAATCATTGTTTTGCAAAATGTCATTCTCAAAATTAGACATTTTCAATTGAACAATTATTATTAGTTTCAATATATTTAAAATAAATAGCCAGCTTTATAAATTATAGCCTATATGTTATTCCGATGTATGAGCTATATTATTGTAAAGTTTCATTAAAATACATTCAGTAAATTTTGCGTGAAAGAGTAACAAACATACATACATCCATACAAACTTTCGCGTTTATAATATTAGTAAGATAACTTACAAACTATTACATTTTCTCTTGCTTTATGTGGCTCCTACAATCCATCTTGAATCAACCAATTGGTGCAGACTTTATAGTTTCCGGCGGCGCATTATTTATATTTCATCCCTTTGTAGAGTTAACTGTTTTATGCATTGTTTTTGTCCTTTTTGGTGGTCTGGTTTTAGTGCACATTGCATTGTAATTTATTACAATTGGAGAGGTGGAATGGGTAAGACCCACTGGGTATTACTACCCCCGAAATCATTTATTGGATAACCACCACTTCTGCCATAGTGCCCAAGTGGTTAGCTACATTCGGAGACTCAGCTGGTGAGTCCGGGTTCATGGTATGAGGTTTGTCTAGGTCTTGTCCACTAGATGTTGGGCCGGATCAGGAGAGGCCGTTTTAGGAAGACATTTTGACCTCTCTAGCAGGACTCTTTCGACCCTCATTGGAGGGATGGACTTGTCCTTATGATACACAAGCTTCTGCCCGCGACTTCGTCTGCGTAGGATTAGTACTTCGAGTAATCTATTTTCTTTTCCTAGGTCCCATCTGCGTTTATACCATAATTCTTAACCTATTTATTTAAAATATGTAGGTATAATTCTTGATTCGATTCAAAGTATTAGGCGAGTACTTCAAATAAATTTACTTATTTAAATATTTCCTAAAATAGAATTTTGATTTAACAGTCATTGTTTTGCAAAATGTCATATTCAAATTTTGACATTTTCAATTAAACAATTAATTATTATTCGTAATATATATTAAAAATATCTAGCTTTATAAATTATGGCCTATATGTTATTCTGATATATGAGCCGTTATTCTTATATATTCTGATATATTAAAATCCATTCAGTAATTTTTTCGTGAAAGAGTAACAAACATACATACATCCATACAAACTTTCGCATTTATAATATTAGTAAGATGTATAATTCTTGATTCCATTCAAAGTATTAGGCGAGTTCTTCAAATAAATTCACTAATTTAAATATTTTCCAAAATAGAACTTTGATTTAACAATCATTGTTTTACAAAATGTCATTCTCAAATTTTGACGTTTTCTATTAAACAATAATTATTATTTTCAGTTTATTAAAAATAAATAGCAAACATTATAAATTATAGCCTACATGTTATTCTGATGTATGAACTATATTATTGTAAAGTTTCATCAAAATCCATTCATTAAATTTTGATTTAAAGATTAACAAACATACATACATCCATACAAACTTTCGCGTTTATAATATTAGTATGATAAGATATGTCTGTAAATGTTCTTGTTGTATATAATTTTGTTTAGTGTATATTGGTGTCATCGTAGCTTGTTTTTTATTTAGTAAACAGGTTGTTTTTAAATAATTAAATATGTAAATATCATAGTGTTCAAGCATCTGTTTGACTGTTGGCCAATTTAGTTATTTTAAAATTTTGGTTACTTCTTCGAGGGTGCTTTATAGTCCTTCAGGCACCCGGCAAATCTTGTATTAACGGAATAAAATTTGGAAGAAATGTAAATGTCAAATTGACCTGTGTGGTTTATGAACGATTTACATTTTGTACATGATTTAGTTTTTACGTACGAAAAAAAACTTTGAGTATTGTAAATAAAAACAATAAGCGTGTTGTGTATTCTGTTTCAATAATATCTACACTTCTATTAATATTCGCCCGTCGCGATCGTTTTGAATAACGTTTATAATTAAATTATTTAGTATTGATAACAGCAACACAAAGCAATAGAGCATATTGCTCCTCATTCATAAAATAATCTCAGTTCGGATTATATCTACCATGAATTTTTAAGAGATTTTTTCCACACACGATAATTCCGTACAATGGGAAAGTTCAAACGCAGAATTTTCCGGAAACTGATTAATGCAATCTTCGAAAAGTCCAAACACATATTTTTCAGCACAATTTAAAATTTGTCCGGTTTGAATCTTCAACACTGTATTCAGTATTGCCCTCGAGAGATACCACCAAGCATAAACTTTGATTTTTTATAAATATATTATTAAAACCAGTGGTTAAAACTCAGTCTTTCACTAAAATTTAATTAGAAACCTTTTGTTTATGAAACAAATAAAAAGTGCGTAAGTGCCTTACCCTACGACGGCCTCTATGGCCGAGGGGTGAGGACCTCGATTACGAATCCAGAAGTGTGGGTTTTAAATACAAGGGTTTTCAATTTTTGTAATTTCAGAATAAATATATACCATATTTGCAGCACGTTATACAGTAAAATATACTCTCATTTTCGTTCTAGTGAAAGATTACCATTTAAAATCAAAACTCTACATGAATTGGCTTTAGCCATATTTGGTGAACAGAACTAAATTGCCAGGTAGAAAATACTTAACAGATTTTAATGAAATTTGGCTTACTGTATGTAATTTAGTCCAACTGAAAATATGGGATAGTTTTTATCTCGATTACTGACATCAATATTTATTATTGCGAATTAAGTGTTTTTATGTGACAATTATTTGAAAAAAATTGTAAGTTCGATAAGTTGCTGACAGGTGGCGGTGTGAGTTAATTTATTGACAACACACAACACTTGGTTATCTAGGTTAGGTAATCATCCAGTAGATGGCGTTGTGTTTCGTTAGCCACAACAACGCGTGAGCGGGTCAGTTAGTATTTTCTAAATTATGATTATGATTACGCATTATGGCGTGATCATGTGGTGAGTCAATTACTTGAGGCGCCTTGTCTAGTTCTGGAACATTTAGTAGTTAGCATGTCATTTATTAAAATATTTATGTATGTGGAAGAAGATAAATAAAGCTGCGTTTATCATGAAGCGTCCATGCATCGATATTTCACAAAAATTTCTCCCAGTTAACCAAGTAAGTTTAGCCGAATTAAATAACTATATCTGAGATGCCAGGTACTTCTCAACCCTATTCTTTATCGTATTCATACCCTCACTACTTCTCTCGGCTTAATTACTGACAAAACGCTTCAAATTGAGGTGCCTTAGCATCACTGGTTCCTGGGAAACGGTGGTGCCGAGAAATTTTAATCATAGGTATTTTACGATGCTTGCTATCACTGTCGCTGATATTTTAAAAAATAC
Source organism: Limnephilus auricula (assembly GCA_951813805.1). Taxonomy (NCBI): domain Eukaryota; kingdom Metazoa; phylum Arthropoda; class Insecta; order Trichoptera; family Limnephilidae; genus Limnephilus; species Limnephilus auricula. Next base: position 7,286,517 of record OX638402.1, on the reverse strand, counting down.
CGCAGTGTTAACACCAACCACGACACACGTGTAGCAAATCAATACTCTTTGACAAAACACATGAGATATGATATGAGTAGGTACTACTTTCATTTATTCATTGAAAGCAGAATTAACTGCAGAACAACAAAATATAACATATCCATAATTTTTATCTATGAGCTAGGAATAAAAACGTCACAGGCAAACAATCTAAAATTAATGCTCATTTCCTAGCAATCTGCCATTCCTCTGAATTCCAGAATAAACCCCGGGAAAGAAATGCGAAATCGGTGACCCGAGCGAATAAAGATTTAAATAAAACATTTATTTAAGTGGCCCCCAGAATTTTCCCGGTGGAAAAATCTCTGACAAAAACATTCATAGAATTTCGTTGAACTAAAAAGTAACAACCCCTTCGCGTTTCACGAAATTCATCTTGAAAAGTGTTCAAATGGAGAATGCACTTTATTTATATTGCGACACTTAAAACTATATATTTAAATTTACACACTTAAAATAACTCAGGTACGGGGCATACGTCATTCCTATGTCTACCTACGTTAAATTGTCGTGAAAACAAGCTTATGTGCCAAGCGGTTAAAACATTTTTATTTAACATAGAAAATTTTATAAAATTGGTAAACAATCACGCACGTGAAAATCTTACTAATAAATTAAAGTAATATAAACTGACTTTTAACCATAAAAAGATGAACGCATTGCTTTTTCCGTGGAAGAGGGTAGTTTATTTGTTTTTCAACAATGTTTATACAATCTTGAAACTTCTGGTCGAATTTCGAGATATTTCCAAGGTATTTTAAATGTGCTATATATTTATTCTCTTTGAAGATGTCGTCAAAGTCAAAACAATTATTTTTTTTTTAAATAGATAAAATTACATTTTAAAATGATATTTAAAACGTTATTTAATATTCTATAATTTAGAATATATTAATTTCAAACAGGAAAAGTTGAAAAAAATACAATTTTACTAATCCCTTCATTAAGAAAAAATAGTTACCTCACTTTTTATCTCGTTTACACAATAAAAAAAGCGAATTATAATAATCCCAGAGTATAACAAAAAAAAACATTTTGATTTCATTGTTAACCTTATATAAAAGTATTTCTAGGATTTATATTTACCTACACATACATAGAGCATTTATGTTATTAAAAACCTCACTTTCATAGAAAACGGTAAGAGTTAATTGAAAAATAATACGTGCAAAATAACCTCACTTTTTCAAGACGGAGACAGTCTGCTGAAATGCAAGGTTGCCATCTTCGGAGCCCTGTAAAAGACGATTTTTCTTAGTGCCAAATCTAATCTGCACTTTTCCAGTCTTTATTTAATGTGTAACTAAAATCACTTTGTGAAGTGTGCTTTTTTAAATAAGTAAGGATTTTTAATTGTTTTCGAAAACCATTTATAATTTAGATGAAACTATGCCGGGTATATTGGTTTAATCTTTTAGCTGAGGTTAAGCCACGAACATTAATGGATAAACTTTAATAGAATTGCAGAGTGAAAATTTTGCGCTCAAATTAGTGATATTGCTCAATTGAGTCAAACTTTTACTCGTGGTCGCTAGGTTTATTTTGTGGAAATGGCCGTTAAAGATTTCTTAATTACTTGGAGTGGAGCAAAGAAATAGTAAAGTAGGTGCCAAAAAACGATGTTTTTGGTTTTAAAGGTACTTTGTTATTTTTTTTTCATCTATTTTAATGGAACTATATATATATATCAGATATCAGAGTAAGAGAAATTATTTACTTATTTATTTCATCGACAGTCATCCAGAGGAATACCAAAGAAATTCTGGATGATTCAATGCTCCAAAATCCTAAGTAGAAACGGCCTGGATGAAAGCGATACCCAGAACCGAAGAAGCTACAACCTGAGAACGAGGAGAGTGGACCCCAACAGCCTACCTAGGCAACGAGTTGGTACAGTGCAAGGAAGAAGAAGAGTAAGATAATTTATGGCTTCATCGAGCAGCGGCGGTCCGTTAGTTTTCAGTGAGCTAGAGTGCTAAGATTGAAGAAAACGACGTTACTGATGTTGTTGTAGCTGAAAATGAATTTTATTTTTTTTCAAAATTTCAACTTTATGTATGAAGATCTTCAGGATTTTTTTAGTTTGGGAATGCGCTGCATTCATAAACTGAAAGATCTTCATACAAAAAGTTGAAATTAAAAAAAAAAAAAAAAAATCATTTTCAGCTACAACAACACCAATCAGTAACGTAGTTTTTTTTTCAATCTTAGCACTCTAGCTTACTGAAAACTCACGGACACCACTTGTCATTGAGGTAGTTTATCCATGAGTGACTTTTAATATTCTGCCTCCTAATGTGGTGGCATAAATTAAGGCAAAATCAAAAAAACTTGTGCCTGTCCTCTACCACAAAAAACACTTACAATAACTTAATATCAAACTTACACACATTAACCTAACATACAATAACTTGGTATTCGACGGCTTTCGTGGTTGAGTGGTTAAGCTCCTCAGCTACAAATTTGGAGGTCGTGGGGGCAAGTAAATTTTATTTGTATAAATTCTATTGCTCTGGTGAAAGACCATAATTTAGAATCGAAACGTTGCTTGAGAGGATTTTAGCCGTGTTTGATAGACAGGTACTTCCCACATTCCTCCTCACAATCTCGTTTCCCTTCCACTATCTTCAGGCCTACAACACACCCCGATTGGGAATGTAATAGTCTCACTGGCTCCAGACGTGTTGTGCGGTATTCACATGAAAAAAAAACACTGTTGTGTTGTTGTAGCCGACGTATTTTCCTGAACAAAAACCATGTACTTGCTCCTTTTCGAGGAAACACCTGGAAGTCAACCAATACTACATTGCCGATGTTTACAAATACCTTCACCATTTAGTAACTTCGTTTTTACCTAAGAGTATGGATATTAGAGAGACGGCATGTGAAGTGTGCCCACGCGCTCCAAGTGTGCCTTTTCGAGAATTCTACCCACATGGCTGTATTTACGATACAAGTATTTTTTTGTAGCTCAGCCTGCATTTTAGATTACGTATAATGTATTACATAGTTTATCTTGAGACTTGCTTGACAAGTTAAACATGTTTAAACACTAAGGTTTCGATTATCAATTAACTGTGTGCTCCCAAATGCAGTAGTTCTTTTGCATCAAATTAAAGTTGAACTAGTACGGGTACTCTCAGTTCATCCTGTGTTTCTTGCACAGTGTTCAAAAATTCATATTGTAATACATATATAATACTAGTTGACCCGCCCACGCGTTGCTGTGGCAAACGAAACACAACGCCATCTTCTGGATGGTTACCTTATCTAGATAACCAAGTGTTGTATCTATAAATTAACTCACACCGCCATGTGTCAGATACTTACGGAACTTACAAATAATTGTCCCATAAAAAACATTTAATTTGCAATAATAAATATTGAGGTCAATAATCGAGGTAAAAACTATCCTACAAACAGTAAGGTAAATTTCATCAAAATCGGTTAAGAAGTTTCAAAGTTTACCTCGGACGAACATTGTGATACGAGATTTTTATATATAAAGATTATACATCAATAATATTATTATTATTATTTTTTTATTATTTATACACAAGTTGTTTCGCCTTCTGAAGGCATTATCAAACTGTGGGTTGCCCACTTACAGACGACACATTTATATTATTTCTAGATTATTAATGCTCTTATTGATTTCCGAGTAAAATATTTGAAATTATTAATGGTTATTACCTACAATTTATGAATTTTTCACAAATACTACATTTTTTAAATTTGATTGAAGGTCGTTCATCATCGTTAATCGTAATGTAAGTTATTCCAAAATATCGACTCAGGGATGTCTTTTAGTAGCATATTTTTATGCACTAATATTTTCACTTGGCTAAAACTTCTAACAGTGGCGTGCAAATTATATTAATTTGTTCATTTATCAAACTAGCTTCCGGATGATTAGATTTTTTTTGTAAACTGCTCTAAAAGATTAGGTTTACGGCCAATTTTTTGCATGTATAACGTAGTTGGTTTATTATTATCACTATGTTAGAGATTTTATCTAGGAAATGTTTTATTATTATTTTTAAACGATTGCATGTGTTCTTTTAACCTAGTATTAAAGGACCGACCAGTTTGCCAAAAATCTCCTAGAATAATTTTATAGTGTACTAGCTTATGCCCGCGACTTCGTCCAGTACTTCGAGTAGCCTATTTTCTTTTCCTAGGTCCTTTCTTTGTTTATACAAAAATTCGTAACCTATTTATTTAAAATATATATAATTCTTGATTCGATTCAAAGTATTAGGCGAGTAGGTACTTCAAATAATTCCACTATTTTAAATATTTTCTAAAATAGAATTTTGATTTAAAATTCATTGTTTTGCAAAATGTCATTCTCAAATTTTGACATTTTCTATTAAAAAAAATATTATTTCTAATATATGTATGGAATATAGCTAGCTTTATAAATTATAGCCTTTATGTTATTCTCATGTATGAGCTATATTATTGTAAAGTTTCATTAAAATCCATTCGGTAGTTCTTGCGTGAAAGAGTAACAAACACACATACATCCATACAAACCTTCGCGTTTATAATATTAGTAAGATTTCTTAATAACGTAGTTCCCAGTTTACTCTGTGTTTCAAGCACAGTGTTCAAAATTACACAATATATCATTTATTATGCATCGGCACCTTGTCATTAATCTAGGAAAGAATATTTCTCTCAACACCTCCCAAAAGTGGTTTCACAAAACCTTTTAAAGTGTCAACTCTCCAAATTGAATTTTCACTGTGCGCTCAAGGGCGTAATAGATTTAGATTTTGGGCTCGGGCTAAGAACTGAATACGCTGTGTACTTTTATTAACAATATGCCGCCTCGAAATCAAGGTCCATGATAAATATCGTTTATTGTATAACGTGTTTAGAAAAGTTTTGGGTACCGTACCCATAGCACCAGGTGAAGCATTTATTCACAGAACATAAAGAAAGGGTAGCGATTTTATAAAATAAATGTTGTGGTTACCAATGGATACCAATGAAATCGGTAAAGAAATCAGACTATGCACGCGATATTCGTTTCATTTGAGTATTTTAATCTCATTTTGTGACTCAATGGACTATTATTTAAAAATTTATGTTGATATCTTTGACATTATTTTCACAATATAGAATAAAACACACCAGTTTATTTGAGATTTATGTTGGCAATAGATAGTTGGATCACGACATATTTTTGTGATAAGCTCTGTAAAGGAAACGAATTACGCCATAATATAATTTGAATAAATGTTTCTGGCGAGGGTCAAGCGTATATTTCACAGTAGTTGGCATTTCATATATTTTCGTTTGTTATATTCATTTAGAGTGAATGCCGACATTCACATTTGAAACGTAAAATTTATTTCTCATCAGACACATTTCCATGAAGGATTTATATGATGGATTTGTATGCAAAAGAGAGGGATGTTAAAAAAATAAATTAACATTCTTTGGAACTCAATGGTTTCTGTTTTTAACAGAGTTGTTCGTATTGTGGCAATCCCACCAAAACATTATATGTGAATGCATAATAACTACCAAAACAAATCTATTATTTCTTCAATCTTCGCAAAATTACAGTTTTATTTTTAATTAAGTGAAACAAATTACTTTGTGTAAACCACTATATCACAATTATCTACATTTTTCATAACCGATGGTTGCTCTAATGAAAATAGCTTAAATTATTATACGATTAAGTACCTACTTAGGTATCTAAATATTAAAAATTCTATATGTTCCTATCTATATTTTTAATCTTGTCTTTTATATTCACGAAAACATTCTAAGGAGATAACCCAAAGTAAATGTGTTTGGGAGCGAGCCTCCAGAAGTAAGACTATTCCACCTTTAAATCTAGAATTTATAATGATCTTGCTGTAGAGTTCCAAACAATTCCATTGGCTTTTTGTTGCCAATAGATGAAATGTTTTATTTAAATCAGTTTAGATCACACTCCTTGGTGTTTTATCTTCAGTACACTACAAGGATATCGCTAAAGGACGATAAATGGATGAAAAAATGGGCAATAGGCCAAGCGACATTTATAGCAGTTAGGGGGTTGAAATGTTAAAAGGGGTTGATGTTCAAAGCCTTTCCACGCTGCCTGGCTACCGGGCGGAAAGGATTCAGGAGGGAGGTGGTGGGTGGTTAGGTAGTGGGTCACATGTCCTCCCGCTTATTACTTGGCACATGTTGTTGATGACATAAAAGCAAATGGAAACCTATTTCGACATATCCAACCGCCACGTATTTGTGAACTTTTAATACAACGGCCATTTAAGGCCGGTCGGGTGCGAACACTAAACGAAAAATCTCGAGAAAATTCATCTGTACCGATACGAGCCTTTCTTGACAACTTCCGCGGCCGAGTTGTAAAGATCCTTGGTTTTCGAAATCTGCAAATAAATGAAAAGTGGGCTTTGAAATAAATTTGCATTAGTAATGTATCACATATTTGAATTTTATAAGAAAAACTCTCTTTTTATAACTTTTGAAGAAGTTACCCATCAATGGAATATGCCATTGAAGAAGACGATAACACTAATAATCTAAATTAAAATATTAAAATGAACAAGACACAGAAAAATAAAAGATACTGGGACACAAACCCAGAATCGAAAGTGTGGTAGTTCTCAGTTGAAGTATGATGCAGTTAAATATGATCGAATCGGATAGGGACACATTAGCTCAGTTGGTAGAGCCGCGGCCCGGAAAGACAAAGGTCCTGGGTTCGAGTCCCAGATGTGACCAATTTTTTTCTGATTTTTCTATTTCATATTTCTTTTTCTATTTCATATTCGATTGAGTTCCGCTAATGTTGTCTTCATTAAATAAAACATTACAATTTGATGTTTATTTTCATTAAGTTAAAAATAAAAATTAAATATATTTTCCGAACTACCGGATCAATGCTAAAGTGGGAATAATAAGGAACTCCAGTGAAAAACATTATGGCTTTAAAAAATATGTTCATATGGCTATAAACCCTGATTCTGAATTTGAAATTTCAATTTGGGAGGCGGGAATGGGTACCGCCGCCCCGCGAACCATTTATTGGATAACCAACACCTCTGCCATAGGTCACCCCAAGTGGTTCGCTACGTTTGGTGACTTAGCAGGGGTGCCCGGGTCCACGGGGTTCATTGTCTAGGTCTTGGCGGCGGATGATCTTGACACACTGAACCCCAGATTCCTACCTAACCCTCATATATTTTTCCTTCCCAGAACTTCCTCTCCTTCCTTTCCTTAAAAATACCCTCCACACAGCACCCCCAAAGATGAAATAGGCCTTGAGGGAAATTATTTTCCTCAAGGCCTCCTGAATGGACCTAATGTAAAAAAAAAAAAAAGTTTTTATAAATAATATTAGTGGTAGAGTTTAAAAAAAATGATTAAAAAGTCCATTTTAAATCGTGTCATTAAAAAACACTGTCAGGTTGGTGTTATTGAATTTTTGGTACTAACTTCACTTCTCTCCATAATTCTTCGGTCACCTGGTGCAAGCATATTGAAGTTAAATTGAAATTTGTGACGCAAGCCATCGATTTATGAACATTTTACGTGATTGGTTCATTTACATACTGTTTATAGAGATTTAGACATGTTAATTGAAATATTATTTAGGCCTTCGACAATTAAAATGATGTCGAAAAATGGCTATATTTGCGGACAATCTGATAATTTGCCAGTAGTTGATACCGAAATAATAATCATGTTTTTCAAATATAATTCGGACTATGTAAGTGCCGAATTTCGTGGAATAAAATCTAATAAGTAAGTAAATCATCTTATTACTTGTTTTTGAAAGTCGTAGTTAGCTGTAAAAATATATTTTTGATAATATAGAGTTAGTTTGGCCTCTTTAAGGATATAGTCGTGTCATATTCGACATTTGTAGCAAACGTTTATTAAATCACCTAAATCAAACTATAATACTTACATCAAAATGATCCTCGCAACAATATTTAGTTTCCCTAAGTGATAAAGGAGCATATTTCTTATTGATTAGCTTCATAGCATCACACCACCTTTGCCGTAGAAATGCAGATCACAGAACACTAATAAACTGTTTATCAGGCGCGGTCACAGATGTACTATTGCACTTTGGTACAATACAATAACAGTAGCGATGAGATGTTGACATTTTACCCAATGTTTTTCTATATTAAAAGCAGTTAATCTTGAATTAAAAACGCTTCGACTTCTGACACCTGAAGTCATTCCCCCATTGATTCTTCCATGCAAAATGACAACACCTGTTGAAAATAAAACTTTTGGAGAGTGATGACGTCACACGATTCACCGTAGATACAGTGGTTTTCGGGGGATCTTAAAAAATTAAAACTTTGACAATTATTTTAACTATTTCAACTAACCATAAAAATAAAAATGCAGTTATTTAATTTAGAAGGTCATTATTCATTTAAAAAAATTGACTGGAGTTCATAATTGTGCCACAAATTTAGCATACATTTTGTATTTGCTTTTCAATCAATCTGACAAACAGAATGTTCTCCTAATACATAGATTAAATAACCGTAGTATTAAAATAAATGGTTTGATAATTTTTATCGGAAGTAAGAAAAAATGGACCTACGGGAACGAAGACACATCCACAACACCCCGCTATTGGTAAATCTCTTTAGTATATTGGAACGGGTGCCACCCTTGCTGATAATAAATGAATTATGTACCTGCTCACCTTGCACCTAGGGATGAAATCACTGATCCCCAGAATCGTACACACCCCTCATACATTTTTCCTTCCCAGAACATCCTCTCCTTCCTTTCCTGAAAAGAACCCTTCACAGAGCCGGCATAGGCTCCGAGGGATATTACTTTCTTCAGGGCCTCTTGTGTGGAGCTATTGTAAAAAAATATATATAATATATTTATAATCCAGTAAAATACACTCAGACTCCAACGGCGAGTCTTACGCGAGACGCTGTATATGTATGACACGATTTGTCGAAGGTATCAACTCCACCATTTATTTGTTGTAATAACTTATCTTTTCGGTTTTCGGTTTTGTCTTCATCAGGTTTGTAATGCATTATTGATAGCATTATAAAATTCTTTTTTTGGCTACGCTTAGGAACCCTCCGAGTCATCAGATTCCATGAGTAAATCGAGGTAAAATAAAACATCGTCCGACTCGTCTAGTATCTCATGGCTATGATGTCTCTTTGTCGTCGCTCGTTTCCAATAGGTCATTTTGAATGTTGGTTTCCGCCAACAAACGCGAAGATGAGGCCATTTAAAAATACAAATAAACTTTCATACCATAACTAAAAAAGCAACAAAAATAAATTACAATGAGAATTAAACATGCAAAATTCATTAAAGTATAGCTTATACTATACAAATTAAACAAATTACTTAATAAATTTGTCAAAAAATAAATACAAGCAGCAAAACTTGGTATTATCATGCTATTTTAGAATCTATCAAGTAAACAAAAATCTTAAATTAACCGTATACCGGGGTGCACGAATACCCCACATACTTGGTGTGACGTTGGCAAAATCCATCCAACCCCCCTCTTAAAATAAGCGGGCCCACGAAACGATCCTTCGCGAATTTAAAAATTCTATGCGGTTTTTTTTTATATTTCGATTTGTGTCCCAGGATACGGTTCTAGGATTGTATTGTTATCCTGTGTATTAACTTGTGCAAAGTCCATTTTATACAGTGCCGCTCACGGTGTTCAGAGAAGAATGCCACATCACCAGGGGACGAAGATTTTTACAATCACCCGTTAGAGGAAATACAGCTAGATCCAGAAAAATCAAACTTACCACCATACGAGAAGAAGAAGAAATACCAACAATCATCATCATCATAATTGGCTCTACAACGTTTGGTGGGTCTTGGCCTCCCCGAGAGTCTTCCTCCGCTCATCTCTGTTTTGTACTAGTTCTCTCCAGTTTTTAATCTCTAAGGTACGAGGACGTTTGAGGACGTTGTCGTTCCATCTTAATTTTGGTCTTCCCAGGCTCCTTCGCCCTACAGGTCTAGATTTTAGCAGGGACTTTGGTGCTTGATGCTCTGTCATTCTTTTCACATGACCCAGCCACCGAAATCTTTCCAACTTTATAAATTGTGTCACTTTTGGTTCCTTAAACAGAGTGTAGAGCTCATCGTTGTAACGTCTACGCCAAAATCCATTTTCTAGAATCGGTCCAAAAATACGCCTTAAAATTGTTCTTTCAAAAATGTCCAGTGCTCGCTCATTCCTCTCAGTAAGTACCAAATAAATACTATCAATAGAGCAAAATATAACGATTTACTAATGGCCTGGTAATTCATGAAAAAATTATTGTCAGCAAGAAATGAGAATAATTTTAGAAGTCGTAACTATCGAAAAATAATTAAATATTTGAACAAACATGTTATATTTCCTCCCATTTGGACAAATGTTGAAGAATATTGCATTGCTTCAATTAGTAAAGTAATTTTAATTTTGCTGAAATATGCACAATGCACATAACGACTTCGCAATTTCGTTTAGTTCCAGGATTAATGAATAGCTCGTGCTGGCGCATCCGTAAACATAATAAGGAACCCGGCTTCTGCTATTTATTATTAAGGCCAAATACAAGATACTAGGATGTATTATATATCTCTTTGTCTGATAGGAGAACATCGGGTCACATAAATTATGTTCGGACTGCAAGTAAACATGTAAACCAATCCTGTAGTATATTAAAACCTGGAATTAGTAATATACTACAGAACTCAATGTAATTATTGTTGTTGTATTTCGAAGAACTCAATTTTTTTTTTTAAATAATTGGAATTAAAATTAACTGTTATTAAGTTCTGCAAGTTTTTAGTTTTTTATTATTGTGACAGCTGTTTTGGCTTACAATGCCATTTTTAAACTGTGATTATTCCACAATTAGACGACTAATTGTAGCGTTCAGGAACTGGATTGGGATACTGACGTCAATCTTATCCTCAGTACTACACACTGATTGTTTGTGTAAATAATACACTAGAGGTTCGTTATACGAAAACGTCGTTTATTAAATACAAATGGTTACAAAGTAAACGTCCAGCCTAGCTGGCTGTAAGATGATTAATAATTAGCCGGAGCACCGCTCGCTCAAGCGCTGCCTTGAAGTGACCCACTTTGGGTCGCAACTCCGTCAACGAGGGACGTTGCTCGGCGGTAGAGCCCGCCCATCTATCATAGAGACGAGCAGTGTTGTAAACACCACACTTATTAATACGATTGTAATTGTCAATAAAAAAACATAAATCAACACAAAAAATAATGTCCTTTAATAAATGGGCTTAAAGTAACTAAGAATGGTTCTAGTGAACAATTTAATAAATAGAAAAAGTTTCATTTTACAATAAGTGTGTTCATAACTTGTGCTGATAAATGTTGGGGAAAAATTATTGCCCGAAAAGGTAAGATAATTAACATCAACACTGTCCAGTTTCAGATTTCAAAATTTTAATGAATATTTATAAGTTTTAGAAACTGAGACTCAATTATATAATAATTGTTAGTAATTTTATATATCTTGTTAATCTTTCTTCTACATAATAAATGACAAAAACTATGATTTTCTATTACAAAAAAATGCGACTCTTATCGTTAAAAGATAGAAGAATACTTAATGATCTAATTTTTTTATTTAAAATAAATAACAACTGGTTTGACTCCCCTGAATTGGTTTCACTGGTGAATTATTACGTGCCTTTTAGACCTACTCGACTCCAAACACCTTTTCATTGTAATACCTCTGGGACCACCACAGAACAAAATGCAACAATAAATCGCTTACATACTTTTGGCAATAAATATGCTAATGGGCGTTTTTCAAAATAAGTGTACTTAGATAAAAGTCAGTGTCCCTTCACTTTCAGGACCAGTAACTTATGTTGTGTCGGTTTTAATGACCACCCCATATATTTTACCAATATAATAACAAATAAATACCTTTATGGACTAAAAATAATGAATAAATCTTTTAAATTTCGATATTATTTCACAATAAGTAAGTCTACAGGTCACTGTTTCTGGTATGTCCTACACCTACCACTACCAGTTAGAGTTCAAAAATTAATGTTATTTTATGTTATCCCAGTATTTATTTTTAATTCTACTAATACTATATGATAGTATTTTCGATTTGCAACCGTAATATAGATTAATTATCGTGCAAAATAATTTAAATGCCAGATATTGAGTTGTCCTACGAAATAACGTATGGTGGAATTTCCGACTACGCTACCACATTATTGACGTCTTCCAAAACAAATATTACCAAATCGATGAATATTTTCGAAAATAGCGACCCTATTTAGTCTATGAGGGGCGGCCATGCTTGGTTTTTGTCAGCCAATTTGCCAAGAAATCGTAACAAAAGTGGTCGTTCTCAGCTGTACTAAAAAAGTGTTCCACCAACGACACCGTATTTCTCCAGGTAAATTAACAGCATGTATTAGACTCTACTTTGTATTAAATTGATTCATTTATTGTTTTATGAAATGTTTAGTTAGAACAAACAGAAGTTTCATAATTTATTGATAAATACATTTTGAAAAAATATTGACGCGATTACGCTACTTCTCTTACGCTACGGTCGCGTGAATAGAACTTAAAAGTGACGTAATGGAATTCTAAAGGTCGGTTCACTCTGTCCATCTTTTAGTGTATTTGAGTGCGTTACAATTTTGTAATTAAATTTATACTTTGCATGTATCTTCAAAATGTAACGTATTACGTGTAGATATGTGGGTTGAGTGATACATGAGGCATTGAACAAAAAAGCACAACATACATAAAAAGAAAAAGAAAATGTATTTCATGTGTGAATAATTTTTTTTCTTTTTATTTTTTTATTAATTAAGATTAATTCTGAAAGAATCGAAATGGTGTTAAAGTACTAATATTGACGGCAATATGAATAACTATTACTATAGAAGCAACTCTGACATTGAGTATAAAATCAGCTGATTCATTCAATTTTGATTAAGTAAGTATAAAATGTAGCATGATTTATATTCCTGTGTGTTTTAGTGGATCCTGTGATTAAAGATGTGTATATTAACAAGTACTTTAATACCATTTCAACTTAGTTCCCCATTTCAGGCTATATACGGTATGCACGTGTAGCCCATTATAACCTTTCTAATTATTTGTCCATTTTTCTAAATAATTTATTTTAATTTTATGTTCAAATACGCCGTTGAAAAATGCAGAAAAAACAAAAAGGTACAGAGACAAAATTAAAAACGATCCTGAAATATTAAAAACGATGCAGAAAAATCATAAAGGTACGGAGACAAAATTAAAAACGATGCAGAAAAATCTAAAAGGTACAGGGATAAAATCAAAAACGACCCTAAAAAATATGAAGCCTTTAAGAAAAAAGAGTTACAAAGACAAAAAAAACAACAAAATAAAATCAAAGAGCTAATCAAAGAAGAATAGAAAACGTTGGAGAGAACAGAAACGAAAATAAAAATAAAAGAAAAAAGAACAAGTGGAAGAAAAAGTACTTGCGCGGCAGGCCTTGCACGGTGGCGGTAGTACGTAAAATCGCCCTCTTTTTATAGAGAATACCTTACAAGAGTCTTAACTGCTCCCGTCTGGAGCCAGTGAGACGATGGCATCCCCAATTGGGGTATGTTGTGAGGCTGAAGTAAGTGGGGAAGGGAAGGAGATGGGGAAGAGGAAGGTGGGGAAGTACCTGGCTATTTAGATCTAGTCACTAAACACGGTTAAAGCCATTATTAAACAACGTTTCAATTCTGAATGGTGGTCTTACACCAGGGCGATACTGAGAGTATCTTCCACTCTTCCCATACCAGTGCAGTGTAGCCACAACGGGCGTATACATACGACTGATATTTCGCGCCCGCTGTCGCTACCGCGCAAGCCTCTCAGTCTGGCCGAGGCCTTAGAATTCCTAAACGTTACCAAATGTTTCTCTTTACGTCACTGTCCTGTTATTGCTGTGATTTATTTTCTAAGATAAATTATTATATCTCAAAGAAATTTGTTCTATTTTTTATCGATATAGTTCATGATTAATTTTAAATTTGTTATAATTAAACATTCGTAAAACAAAAACTTATATTCGTCTTTCTAGAACGAAAAATATACAGTACAAAGTATCCAAAAGTAGCGTAAATGAATATTTTTATTTAAAAACTTAATATTTATTTCAATAAGCTTGATTATTCATATTTTTTAGGAGACAGATTGTGTTTTCAATTCGTAAATAAAAATCTGAAATAATGAATTTCTTTTAATTTTCTTTATAAACTTTATGATAAAAGTGACGTAAAAGAATTTCTTATCAATAGTATTAAACTTAAATTGCAATTATTTTCGAAGTTTATTGATATTTTCTATTTAAATACTTTTTGTCATGAAGTTCATACTTTCTTTAATAAATTTACGTATATTTTTAATCGAAATGCAGCATCTCACTAAAGTGGAATTCTTATTACGTCACCGACATCTTTTTTGGAAAACGCCCTAATATCGATCACGCCGGTAATCTGGCCTCATACAAAAGATGCATTAAACAAAATTTGTCTTCTAGTACCATGTAAACATAATAATCATGTAAACATAATATGCTTACCAGAACTTGCAAAACATTAATTCATTAGAAATCATAGGTACTTGTAAAATTCATCATATCGGTTAATATTTGGAATCTATAATATCTACCTATTAAATATTTTATTTTTATTTTTCTTTGCTCCTGTGAGGACTTCTTACTTTTTATATTTTATATTTAAATCTTTGTTCCTTTTAAAGACATCTTATATTTCTACATTTAACTTTTTTTATTATTATTATTTTATTCTCACTTTTAACTTTTAACTTTTTTATCTTTGCTTAATAATTTAAAGCTTGTACTTTATAATTATACTTTGTACCATATTTTTCACTTTACATTTATATTTTACCCTTTTCCTACTACTTATTACCTTACTACTTACTTTTAACATTTTTTTTCCTTATATTTAACTTACATTTATACTGTTAGTTATTCTTCATGTTGTTGAACTATTTATATGTTATGTCAATTATGTTAATGGCACATGTTGTGCCGTATATGTGTAAATAAATAAATAAATAAATAAATAATAAAAAAATGAGTACATAACAAAATATGAGTTAATTTAATATAAATGTATAAAAACAGATCAGAGGGTTGGTTCAATGTACCAATGTTTATGTTAAAAAATGTAAATGTTTAAATAAAACTAAAAAGGCATATCAAAAATTATCTCAATAAATATTAAGAAAAACGTATTACCTAAAAAATCAATAAAAAGTTTAAAAATGCCTGAATGGAAAGAATTAGTTATCAAAGATTAGGAAGCAATTGAGGTTGACCGATTAGTACCAGACCTACCTAAAGTCATTAGGGGAAATGTTGACCTTAAAGAATAAAATATTTCATGCAATAGCGCGCAAATGTGTAGATAGAGTAATTTTTTGTTATTTTATTTATTTATTTTATTCATGTATCACATTCGTTTACAGACCACTAACCAAACATAACACCGTACAAATAAACATTTTAGGTTGTGTGAGTAATATGTTAAGAGGTTCCTTTCAGTTTGGCGATGAATATGAAAGGTGCAAAAGTGAATTAAATTTTTGGTAGATACGTACATCAAAATATTTTTTTAAAAAAAGTATGACAAATATTCCCGGGTCATGAATAACCTGATAAAATTTGAAAATCTCCTACTACCACCACACTAAGCGGAAGATGTTGCTTGTGTTGTGACGGAGGACTTAGCCAGCCGAAGAATCGAACACGGGACGCCTGGAACCCAAACGCAACGAAATTAATAATGGCTTTAATATGTTTTTTGCTTTCCATAAATACGGATTATTTAAGAAGCCGGATTAGACATTTGAAGGTAACCACCGCAGATAACAGAATACGTAAGATAAGAACTAAGTAAAATATTTTATGCACAAAAGCGTAAATAAAAAAAACTTCCATATTTTCTAATATTTCCATTTTCGAAACTGATAATTCGTGGTGGAATTCCATTAATATAGTGTAATAAAACAAATTTTAAACCTTTTCCACTTTTAATTTATTGACCGTAACCGGTTTCAGCTTGTCAAAGCCATCTTCAGACTGGAAAAAAATATTCTTAACCTATGGATTTTATACAAAACATATTAGGTAGGGAAGGGGGGTGGCTGGGAGGGAGGGAGGGGAGGGGGGGTTCACATTACTTGTAAGGTATTTCCCAAACAATACTAAAGCATGTAAGCTACCAACCCTATGTAATTAGCCTACTGGGAATAACCAAAAAAATAATTAGATAGTTGGACACTCACGACCACTTAACGACAAATGTAATAAAATCCATAATTGAATAAAATCCCTGTAGAGCACCCCCCCCCCCCTCCCCATCCTCCCTTATATGTTTTGTATAAAATCCCTAGGTTAAGAATATTTTTTACCAGTCTGAAGATGGCTTTGACAAACTGAAACCGGTTACGGTCAATAAATTTAAAGTGTAAAAAGTTTTACATTTGTTTTATTATACTATTCCATATTTTCAATCTTCGGCGATGTAAATATAACAAATAATCCTTTCCGTTATCAAAGTTTAATTAAATTTACGCTAGATTGTGTTTTATTTACTTATGAAAATTTTCCAGCACAATAATGAATTCTTGAGGTATTTCCACAGTATTGTGTTTTAACCCTTTTCACGATAAGGGCCACCGCTAGCACTTTGAGTAGGTACGCGGGCGCACCTGTGTAGCTTTAATCCCGATTAACCGCTCGAGTGAGCCTGAAAGAGCGGATTATCCGGCTACGGGATTGATGTCGTTCCATTTTTCAGTAAACTCCACGTTTAATCACATTAAAAATATATGTGTGTTAATCAAATTAATTGCATTCTCTATAGGGGCTTCGCTCCAATACTCTGCCACATAGGATAACTCTTACACTATATTCTTTATTTACACGCGTGGAACCTGTATAATATTAGGTCATTACATATGAAATTGGTGTTTTGCCGTACTGGTAAATTTGATCTCAAATATCTTCTCTTTGGTTAAGAATTCCAAGTTCAAATTTATACAGCTATTTACTCATGTATTTGTGTTTCGAAAATTATAATTCATTTGTTTTTTCCTTGGTTGTTTTTTTTCTTTGCGTCACTTAGTTTACAAAATGGAAAACTTGAAATATCGCGTTATTTACGAGTACGAGTTCCACCGTGGCACCGGTGCTGCAGAAACGGCTCGAAGGATTAATGATGTGTATGGCGACGGTGCCGCAAAAGAAAACACATGGCGTTTTTGGTTCCAACGTTTTCGTTCTGGAAATTTCGACCTGCAGAACAAGCCCCGTGGACGGCCGGAGACCAAAGTTGATAATGAAGAATTGAAGGCTATTGTGGAAGCGGATCCATCGCAAACCACGCCAGAGTTAGCTGCAGGCTGCGGTGTTAGTGATAAAACTGTTTTAATCCACTTGAAGCAAATTGGGAAGGTCAAAAAGCTTGAAAGGTGGGTACCCGCGTTGACTGCTGCGTTGCATTACTCAACCAGCACAATAATGAAGGGATTTTAAATCCAATCATTACCTGTGATGAAATGTGGATCCTGTACGATAATCGGAAGCACTCATCGCAATGGCCGAACCCTGCCGAACCAGCAAAACCATGCCCCAAGCGAAAATTGACTCCAAAAAAGTTACTTGTGAGCGTTTGGTGACGCAAAGAAAAAAAACAATTAAGGAAAAAACAACTGAATTATAATTTTCGAAACACAAATACATGAGTAAATAGCTGTATAAATTTGAATTTGGAATTCCTAACCAAAGAGAAGATATTTGAGATCAAAGTTGCCAGTACGGCAAAACACCAATTTCATATGTAATGACCCAATATTATTTAATTATATTTTTTACAATTTTGTATCTCATGATATATATCTACTCGTCTTTCATTAAAAGCATTTGCTTATGGAAGCAAGAAGATTGTAGATTTAAAAAGGATATCAGATTAACTATATATAATAATAGTATGGTTCAATTTTGTAAAATAGTTTAGATTTCCTTTATTATTGAATAATACTGAATTTGACGTGTATATTGCGATTCTACTATTCCAATTTAAGTTTATTGTTGTCGAAATGTGTTGATAATTCGGTAGCTGAAGGGCTGGTGACTCATCACATGTAAATAAATGTCTCTGGTAATATTAAGCAGTTGAAATTATAATTAATTGTTTTTTTAAATGTTTGTCTAAATTTTCTTTGGGAGAAAAACTTTGGGGGAGGGGAGGAAATTATTTCATGTTTGGGTACTAATTTATAATCGTAATCGTTTTTTGTTTCGAAATTTTGAACATATAATTTCTAAACTTGCACGTTGTACTATTTGGTTGCTGATTGGTTGGAAGATTTTGAAGCTTTTTTTGCTTAGAATTTAAGTGGTTGCACACTTACTGGGGAGGGGGAACGAATGGTCCATAGATTTACATACCCTGTATTCAACACGTATCCCTAAGAATTAGAAGTTTATATTACGCTGAATTATAATTATGACAATAAGAATTATATTTATCATAATATAAATAGGACACCAGAAACGTATTTAGTGTTTATGCGATATATTCTTTATTAGTATTAAATTTTGCTGATTTACATTATGTGACATTTTAATTCGTTATTAATTATTAATTCCTTTGAATTTCAAAATATAATGTTTACCCGGTCTTGGTAACAAACTTTTAAAAGACATGGATCTACTTAACAGCAATATAATTTTATTTTATTTATTTGCCTTGCATAGAGTCTTTATAAATTCATATATTATAATAGTCTAAAGAATATTTTATATAATTGACAAATAAAATAACGACATTCAAATTTAAGATTATAATAGAAAAAGAAAAATACATTACAACGTACATGACACCAACAGTTCTAATAGAGCTCATCTACTTTTCTAAGGTTTACATTTATACTTGGAATGGATATAAATAATAACTTTGAGGAGCTGAAGTTATTCAAATTCAAACTGCTGAAAGCAAAAAAAAAATGTTATGAGCAAAAAAAATTTTTTTTTTTTGTTTAAAATATTCGAACCAATATTTTGTTTTTTGAAAGTTGTGAATTTGAGGTCAGTGTTAAACACGTCGATGACTGTGCAAAACCTATTAAAGGCGCTACAGCTTCTTCTTATAAATACATTTTCAAGAAAACTATTATTGCTCTTATGAATATAAAATATGTGTCCGAAGATCGAGAAACTCTAATGGACATCTGAAATAGATATTTTGTAATATGTATGGGCTATTGATAAAATTGTGAATTATCCTATAAAAGTTCTAGGTCTCACATATCTCGGCGTTTAGCAAAGGTTCAAGGAAACATCTTTTGAGATGATTTCTCACAAAAATGGCGCTCTACAAAGTATCCAATCATTAATAGATATTATTATGGTTTCATTATTTTGCATGCAATAAGCAGCATAGGTATTTCAATAACTTTTTTAAACTCTGTTTTTGTCCTTGATTTAAGTGTAGAACAATGACAATGTTCCACAATGCTGAAGCGTTATGTAGGTGGATATATGTGTATGTGCAAACTATTTCTACCTACTTTATAAATTATTGTTAACAATAATTTTATTCAATACTATCTGACCCGCCCACGTGTTGCTGTGGCTAAAGAAACACAACACCACCTACTTGATGGTTACCTAACCTAGATAACCAAGTGTTCTGTTAATAAATTAACTGACACCGCCATCTGTCAGAAACTTATAAATAATTTCAAATAATTGCCCCATAAAAAACATTTAATTCGCAATTAAAAATATTGAGTTCAATAATGGAGATAAAAAACTATCCTTTATTTTAAGTTGGTCCAAATTACACAGTAAGCCAAATTTCATCAAAATCGGTTAAGTAGATTCGGAGTTCGCCTTGGACGAACATTGTGACCCGAGATTTTTACATATAAAGATATTTTTATTTTTTTATTATTTATTAACCAAAAAATTCATGTTATGTACATTCTTTTAGGTATATGCCACCTCACTAGGCTGAGCCTGTTCCGAGGTGGCAGCAATATTTATTACTAAGATCGTTGATTTGGGAGATATATATAGACAAATTATTTAAATTTGCTGTTTCATGTATTTTGTTAAAACTCATCTGCATTTTTATGTATTTTTTCAAAAAAAGGAAATAAAAAAAGATATTAAAAAATCAACATATACATATCTACGATTATATTAGGGTACATGCGGCTTTGGTATGGTTCACAATATCTTTGTCAATTTTTCGTTATCTATAATATAAAAAAAATTATTGTTTGTTCGTACCTTATGCGCGGCCATACTGTTCATCTGATTGCGATGAAACTTTGGGAATATGATGTGTGCATACCCGGGATGGTTATATGATAGTGAGCTCCGGCGTTATGAAATTCTCTCCCATACTATTCATACTATTGCGATTAAAATTTCATCCGATTGTTATTTTTTTTTTTGAATTGATGTGAACATCCCGTGAATACTTCTATATATATATATATATATATATGTACTGGTGAGCTCTGGCATTATGAAATTTGCACAAAAAAATTAAATAAGTCACATGGGGGAGGGGGAGTGGGTTTGCGAGAAAGGGGAGAGCGGGAGAGAGGAGGGGTAACGCAGGAAGGTGAGGCAAGAAGAGGAGGAAGAAACAATGTATTTATGTAATTTGCATTCAACACATGCCGGGTATCAGCTAGTTGCTACTAAAATATTATGTCCTTAAAAACAGTTTTCTTTGCTGAATCTTTAGAATGATTTAAAAGTTGTATTGAAAAATTTTCTCAGTACATAAATATGTAGATACATTGACAAACTATCTACAGAAAAATAATTCATCTATAGTTAAAATTGAGCTACCGACTGTGAATCAATTATTTATAACTATATTGACTAAATTATTTTTTAAATTGGTCGAAATACGGACTATCATCGAGTTATAATTTAGTTGTATCCATCGTTCCAAACATTCCATGAAGTGATAATAAAATGTGATAATTTGTCAATTTTCTGGAAAACATGAATAATTTGAATATCAAATATGTGAATGTTTATTATTTTCCAGGTAAGTCGATTATGTTGAATTTAAAAAATACCTGCCTAATTTGAAATAATATTTTGTCACTAACTCATAGTAATTATGTAAACGTGATATTTCATAGCATTTTCAAATAAATTAAAAGCCTTTTGTTCATGTGTTCAATTAATTAATTTTATTATAAACAGGAAATCAAATAATCTCAAAATAGCTGTTTCAAATACAATATTTTCATACTCATGCAATACACTCGTGATATTGTGCAATCGTGAAATTCTATTCAATAATCATCTATCATTTTGAATGATTTAAATTAGAAATCTTGTACATGTAAATGGATAATAATTTTTTAACTTAATGAGGTAAACCTCAAATTATAATATTGTAGTTAATGAAGATAATGTTAGCCAAACTCAATCGAAAAACTGAAACACAAAAAATCTGAAAAAGATACGGATGACTTGAACCCAGGAAAATGAAGATACTGTCGGTAGTTCTCAATCGAAGTATGATACAGTTAAAAATGACCGATTTGGAAAGGGATACATTAGCTCAGTGGTCAGAGCATCAGAGCCGAAAGTCTTGGGTTCGAGTCCCAGATGTATCCGTATCTTTTTCTGATTTTTCCGTTTCAGATTTTTGATTGAGTTTCACTAATATTACCTTTATTAATTAAGGATTTAAAAAATTTTTTTTTTTGATTATTTATTTATCATAAATGCATTTGTACAAAATAAGGGTAGTCCCACAAAGCTGTCATGTGGCAGCTTGTCTGTAGGTTCTACAATTTATCACTCTTAATATTATACATAAGGAAATATTTTTTAATACATATTATATAGTTTTAAGGAAACATTAGGATAGATTACATAATAATATTAGATTATTTGAATTAAATTTATAAGATATTTCAATGTACATGCCTAATAATAAGATATATAGGCAGCTACATTAAGATAATCAATTCAACATATTTAAAGATACATGGAGTTTTCGTTAATTAACCACATTTTTATCATTTTAGGGCATAATCTGTAATTTTTTTCAAATTTTAAGTTTTTATTTATTTTATTTAAAATCACTGGTATTATGTATAATAAATAATTCGTTGAAGTCTGGTGTTTTTGGAGAGGGGCAAAACTATGTATACTTCCTTCGAAAAACATTTTCGGAGCGCTGTAATATCGAAGGCGCTCAGTTACGTTTATCTTCCACAACACTTTGAATACAGCATTAAATGCTTTTCACATCCGCACTGCATTGATATAAATGGTGGTAAGTCTTGTTTGCTTTAATGTTTTATATCGCTTTAAAATATGCGAAATTAGTGGGACTACGGCATTCCTAACAGTGGCATTTCGTAAGGCTGAAAGAAATGGACAAATGAAAGAAGTAGGAAAGATAAAGATTGGGAAGTACTTAACTATTCAGATCAAACATGGCTAAAGTCACCTCTAGCAAAGCACCATTTCAATCCTGAACGGTGGTCTTTCGCCATGGCGTTACTGAAAGAATCAGCTTATTTTGAAATTCTTTGGCCCAAAGATAAATTTCTACCCATATAATATGTACAACGGCTCTCATAAATCTGTGTAAGGAGATATTTTTTTATTAATCTTCAACGCTTTAAGGGGTATTTTCAAATCCTAAATTGTCTGTTGACTCATTGAATGGAGGAATCCCGTCTGTGCCTCCGCCCTCGTCCTGGGTGTCGAGAGCCTTATTTGCCCTGTTAAACAGTATTACTGCCCTTCACAATATTACAAGGTGTGTGCTCCGGAGCCCCAAATGGAGCACTAGGTCTCAAAATCCCTGCCCAGTCCTGGTGCCGGCCAGCTGTAGGTATATTGTTTGAACCCACAGGAACTGCGCATGTACCTCCGCCGCCCACGAGCTTATATTACTCCCGCCCCACGACACATAGCACTGTCGCCCAACTATAGCACTGCCGCCCACGTGGTTGGGTTTCTTTCTTCAATGAGCCGACCTTCAGTTCAAAATGATTGTCTCTGTGAAACGTGTTTTTTTCCCCCATTTGAATAAGGATTCTATGATTCAGTGCATACAGATGAAAACAAGTTTTAGAGGTAGGCGTAGATGTCCAATTAAATGAATATTGTAATAATATTCAATAAAAAGAGAAAGTAAAAAGTAAAATAAATAATAAAAACAACTGGATTTTGATAAGTGGATATTATTTTAAGTGATATTCATAAGATAAGTGGGTAATATTTACTTGATTTATTTATGTATTCATTTATTCACAAAGGCTTTCACTTGTTCATGTACATATAATATTTAACATAATACACCCATTAACAGTGCAGCAGATTAGCAAGTATGCATCGTAAGAAACATAAATATAATGAAATACCAAATGTTGAATAACCCAACCCCCACGTCGACGTAACCAATTTCCACCCTCATGACGTCGGTTTAAATACAATAATCAATGCAAACATTCAAAGCTAAACAAAATTAATTAATTATGATGTTGCTTTGTGGAATATTACATTTGATTACCTTTATAATTATTTATCTTTTAGTCTAGATCCAATGAACTAGACTTGACCCAATATTAAGACAATTATTTTCCCACTGTTTAAACCTTTGAAATTTAACTGAAAAACTGTTTTGTTTTTGCTTTTCCCTTAAAGAATAAAAATTTTAGAGGTCCACTTTTTATACTCAGAAAAGCTCTTTCCAACACTCCGGTAATTCAGTTTACCGATAAAAAATCACTTTACCCTATTATTTATTTGTTAAGGGATTTTAACAAAAATCCGGCTTGCTAATGAAAAAGAACCTTTGTCATGTGTCTATTTTCGATATGCTGCGGAAAACACGTAATGACAATTATTCATCTTTTTTACTTTTGACTTGAAAATATGCTCTTAAAATAGTTGTCATATTCGACACTTGTGTTTTTGCCTTCTCTTGCGATGCGACCTATGAACAGATAATCGTTAGAATTGTGATCTAAACAATATGAAAGAAAACTGACATCGTCTGGTTGTATAACCTCAGCACTCTACTTTGACCTCCACCGTACAAAAAAATAATAAGACGAAGATGAAGAATATGACAATATATTTGGTATATTTTTAATGCAAGATTGACAATTTTACGTTTTTACATGTTATAATATTTCGCAGATAAGAAATTAAAAATTAGGAAAAGCTTTAATTTTAAGACAACGCCGCCCTAGTGCTTGTATGTTCAATAGACCATTTGCAAATTTTACAGGGGACGTTTGTTTTTGTTTTTTACAGGCAAATTCTAAATAGTTCTCGACTTTAGTCATTTCGTTTTATACATGTGTATTGTCTATTGAATACGGTATAAAATGAAATGACTAAAGTCGAGAATTATTTAGAATTTGCCTGTAAAAAAACAAAAACAAACGTCCCCTGTAAAATTTGCAAATGGTCTATTGAACATACAAGTACTAAGGCAGCAAAATATAATTTATCATCAGAAAAAATTAGAAAATCCTCACCATTTTCCCCTTCTAACGACCAGATATTGTAATTCCCTAATTAACTTCACCCATTCCTTCCCCATCCACTGCTTCATTAATTCTTCTGCCGATTTGGGTTTACCTCCAACCCCTCTTGCAATGTTATTTCATATTTTTTACTTTAGCTTACAACTCATTCTGGTGAAGAGAATATTGTTGTCGAAACATGTAGATTTCAGATCTCATACAATGGTGTTAACAAATTAATTTTGTTTTAAAACAATAATTAGTCCTTTCGATTACTAGTCCCTAGGGCGTAGACAGATCTAGAAATTAATCATACAGACACTCCCAATAATATTCTATATTATTTCATAGTGCTTTCACACAAATGAAGTATTGAATTCCGTAAGTCCAATAATTAAACTAATACAAGGATATCGAATAGAAACGACATACAGTGATGTAATGACTTGGGCTGTGTACGTGTAAGAGTGGTAGGCTCAGACGTTGTGTGTTCGATTATCGATAATATAAAAAAAAAATCGAATTTATTTTTCCAAAATCGTATAAGCTGTCAAATAATGATGAGAATAACTCACCCTCGCAATTCCACATGGCAACGTAATCGTTACTCTCCGAAATAAGAACGGTTAAGTACTGAGCCTTTGAGGACTTCATAACGTGAATAAGTGTCTCGTAAAGTAGGGGCTTTGCATCGGTTTACGATGATTATAACGAAGAACTTTAGTTTATTGTGAAAGTTTTAGATTATTTTTATTGTTGGAATTACACAGTTAATAAAAAACGATGTACTATGATACTTATTTCTTGTTTGCTTAATAAAGTGTAAAGACATAATATTTTGATCCATTATTTTGGTTCTTGCGTCAATTTGGGATAGAAAAATTCAAGGAAACTTCTGTTGATGTTTGAATTATAACTTTTTTGTTCTGTTTAGAAATTTGTGAGGTCTTTGCCTGAAGTTTTATTGGGAAATGAATTAGAATGTAAGTGTTTTGAGTTCGTTCACATTTTGGCTAAAATGAAGTTTCTCTTACAATTTTATTATTACGAAAACATAATTTTAGTTCATTGAAAATTTATAGGTTTTATTTGCTATGAACTTGTTCGCGATCTCCTTATTTCACATGTCTATAAACCGTATCAAAATGCAAATATGTGGATAGCATATTTATATCATAATAAGAGTAACAATATTGATTGTTTATCACACCGCTAGCGCTGGGCGCAAAGCCCTATTTGCCACATACATTGAACAGATATGAAATAGAACACACAGTGGCGTGAGAGAAATTCTTCACGTATGTTGTAGAGGCCATTGAACATGCCACTGGAACGACGCGTGACACTACAGTATGGATGCAAATTTATAAATACCCGACGCGTTATATTCGGTATTTTTCGGGCGCTCGATAAATGCCGAAAGGAGCTTCGTAATTACCAGACGTGTCGGACTCTAACACTTGTTCGAACTAGTACACATGCGTGATTTTATACTTCAGGTATTTGAGAAGAATATTGAATTGTTATGTGAGGTTAAGTTAGGAGTTCAAAATAAAATTTGATCTTATTCTCATGAGTGTACAATAAAATCACGTTAAAACATTTTTACTCACTTCAACATCTTCTTTTGACCATAATTGTTAACTACGTATCTATATTTTTTTTATATTTGATGTTTTCTGGTAGGTCAGTTGAATCACGCATTATTTTTATTTATTTTTTTCCGTTAAAAACAATTCACGACCTTTAAACTATAAAATAACATTAATCAGTCTATGTCTTTATTTTATTAAAATTATTCATGCATATTATCATAATTAATAACAGTTACAATAACGCTACTTTTAAACTTATATATTATAACAAGCAACATTGTTTCTAATAGCGCAAGATTTATTTTATGTATTCAATACTCTTTCGATATCATTTGTACTGTTGGTAATTATTCTAAATTATTTCTTTGAAAATGTTTATGTTATCCCTCTATCTGTTGTTGTGTACAATGCCTAAATGCCCCGCAAGAATTGTGACGTCAAATATGTTTATATATATAACGATCAAGATGGTCGCCGGACATGGAACTTGACAAATGATTTGACCACCTAAACTTCTCTGTCACTTAACGTGTGGACACGTACTATGGATCATTTTACAGTGATTTAAAAAATATATATATTTAATTTATTGATTTTAAATAAGTTGTAAAATATTTTAATTTACTTGGATTGCAATCGAAGTGATATAAGAATAGATGGGCTAGGGCCAATAAATTGTCCAGGTTTTACGGCCTAAGAGAACTAGAAGTACATCCATACTGGACCGAAGACATTGTGCTCATTCAACCTTGTGGTTAAATATTGGCACTGCCATTGGCGGTAAGCAGAGCAACCTTTCAGGACCAACGGAATTATAAAACTGCACATTTTCAATACACAATAATTTTATTTCATTGTTTAAAATCGGATAATGGATTAAATAACAATATCCCTGGAACAAGTAAACTGATAAGCACAACGGTATTACGATTATATTCCCTTAAAATAAAACCGCAAACAATATCCACTTCGCCAAATTGCCTCATTATTAATTCTCAGTAAATTCAATGGAGCGTGCTAGAATATTCCACATTTATTATTATTATCAAATTAATGAAATCCATTTTGATCCAATTGTTCTGACGCACGAAAATGTGTGGTGTTCAAAAAAAGCCGGTTTAATAATAAATTTGATAGTTTTAGATGAATTTTAACCGTCAAATTAATGTCGGTCTTTTTAATTTTTCGCTGAATTTATACGAAAACTTTTTAATAACGCGAGTTTTATTTTTATTTTTCGTAGTGGGAGAAGGCGTTCATTCCGATTCATTGAAAAAAGTTGATAAACACAAAAGAAAAAAGGTCCTTGTGGAGAACTGTTGACTGAATCATAATTTGCTTGCTGAAGGCAATATTTTTTGCATCAGCGCGAGGAAACATTTTTTTTTTCTACACCAGACTTAATGTTCGGGTTAAATTTTCCCCACAGGAAAAAATTAAACTTTTCACACACTTTTCCACAAATGATCATCTAGTAAATCCACGCTGTATTATATAAGTATAATTAATACAAAACAATTCAAGAACAACATGTTAACCTACCAGAGTACCAAATGGGAAAATAATTCACCGACTCCAGATATTTTCTTATCAGAGGGATCGGCTCGGTGGAACTCCTAATTTGACCGATAAATCGATCCTATATTGATCCCTCAATATAAATATTGTTTAAAATCTTTCGTAATCCTGTGTTTAAACACGTATTTAAAATGACTGAAGATTTTTTTAAATATTTATATTTCGAGGGATCAGTAGGATTTATCGGTCTAATTAGGAGTTCCACCGAGCCGAACCTTCTGATATGAAAATATCTGAAGTCGGTGAATTATTTTCCCAATAAAATATATAAATTTGTTTTAGATCACTTTAAATTTTAATTACACTCTACTGGTTTCGGAAGAACCCTTCCTTCGTCGGGAGAATATTAAAACTAACCTATGATACAAAATATTGATAGATACTCGTACATACCAAACATTTAGGTGCTGGAGTGGGTATATATAAGTATAATTAATATTATATAAGTATAATTAATACAAAACAATTCAAGAACAACATGTTAACCCATCAGAGTACCAAATGGGAAAATAATTCACCGACTCCAGATATTTTCATATCAGAGGGTTCGGCTCGGTGAAACTCATAATTTGACCGATAAATCGATATTGATCCCTCAATATAAATATTTTAAAAATCTTTCGTAATCCTGTATTTAAACACGTATTTAAAATGACTGAAGATTTTTTAAATATTTATATTGAGGGATCAGTAGGATTTATCAGTCCAATTAGGATTCCACCGAGCCGAACCCTCTGATATGAAAATATCTGAAGTCGGTGAATTATTTTCATAATAAAATATGTACATTTGTTTTAGACCACTTTAAATTTTAATTACACTCTACTGGTTTCGGAAGAATATTGATAGATATATACCAAACATTTAGGTGCTGGAGTGGGTATATATCTATCAATATTTTGTATCATAGGTTAGTTTTAATATTCTCCTGACGAAGGAAGGGTTCTTCCGAAACCGGTAGTGTAATTAAAATTTAAAGTGATCTAAAACAAATTTATATATTTTATTGTAAATTATGGCCAGCCACAAAGTTAATGCTTATTACGAACATGAAATTATTTTCCTATTTGGTACTCTGGTAGGTTAACATTTATTTATTAAAGAATTTTATACATAGTGTACATATTGTGTTATTTCGCCCGCCATGCTAGGGATGTCCCTGTGTTATGGCGGGTGAAGTATGCAGATTATTAATTTAATGTTGTTCTTGTATTGTTTTGTATTAATTATACTAATTTTAAACATATTTCCATTGTAATTTTTTGTCTTTGATGTTCTAAGCACCTCCCCTTTCCACCTCTCCCCCCCTCCTCACTCTTCCCTGTTGATCTTCTAAGCACCTACCTTCACCACCTCCCTCCCCCCACTACTTTCATTTCTACCCACGCATAGCTTTATACTTGATTATTTAGTTTTAGTACATATTATGTCTTGACGAAGAGAACATCGTTCTCGAAACATGTCGATATGTTAAAATAAAGATTATCGTGGTAAAAACAAAGTGTTTTAATTTGTCATTAATAAAATGGTGCCACAAAGTGAATTTGCAAAATTTGAAGAAGTAATATAATACAATTGCATTGCGTGGATTTACTAGATGATCATTTGTAGAAAAGTGTGTAAAAGGGTTTAGTTTTTCCTGCGAGGAAAATTTAACTCGGACATAAAGTCTGGTGACATTAAAAACCATTGAACAATTTTAAATATTGGGTCCGACTAGACGAACTCATTAAGTTCAAAATAAAAAAATTATTATGTAATACCTGATGAATGCAAAAAACATTTACGAGATTCCTTTGATTTTTCTTTTGCTTGTTTTTTTACATGGCTTATTACGAAAGCAGCCAGCTTTCCTCATAATAATATGTGAATAATAAAAGCAGACTAATTAATGGTTCTTGAAGAAATAAGCCGTACATAAAAGGAATTTATAATTGGAAGCAGTTCTGGTTCTCGGCACAATAAGATCTATCCCTTTGTCTATTACCTCACAACTGGAAGGTTCTTCTTTTACCAGCTGCTTTACTAAGAGTATTTGCTAGCAGCGGAAGAGCAATACAAAGTAATATAATATAGAGAAAACGAACAATTTCCAGACTGTTCTGCTCCTTTGCCTCTTTTGTACCTCGCAGAAAGGTTACTTATTTAGTTATGAAGAATAAGCGAAAAGTTACGCTAAGAAGTTAGTTATGGCGAAAGATCGCCTTTCAAAAAGGAAACGTTGCTTGAAGTGGCTTTAATCTTATTTGGTGACCCGGGTTTTTGTTTTTATGTAATTACTGTATTATAAGTTAAAATTTTAAGAAGATGGTAAGTGCATCCCAAGAAAAGGGTCGTAAATTCAATTTTTATATGTACTTTACATATTTAGACCTTATTTTATATGACGGCCGGCGTGGTCGAGTGGCAAGGATTAATAAATTAATATTTGATTAATTTGTGTAATTACACAATTAATTAAACAAAGATGATATATAGTATATTTGCGGCACGTTACATAGCGGAAGATGCTCTCAGTATCGCCCTGGTAAGACCAGAATTCAGAATTGAAACGTTGCTTGAAATGGCTTTAGCCATATTTGGGGACCAGATCTAAATAACCAGGTACTTAACGATCTCCTCTTTTCAATCTTCTTCCCCTCCCTACAGAATTCAGCCTCACAGCGTACCCCAATTGGGGATGCCATAGTCTCACTGGCTCCAGGTGGGAGTAGTTGGTACTGTTGTGCGGTATTCATAAAAAAAAAATCAATCGAACGGTCTGAAATCTTAGGAAGACCTAAAACTCACAGAGCACGCCTAATTACAGTGGCAATTGAAATTTACAAAAATCGCATTAATATTAATGGAGAGTTCTTGATATCCGGTAAATGAAGGCTACACCGTAATACCAGCTCGTAAAGGAGTTAAGCTGGCAACACGGTATCGCATCTGAACACACACTTATTTTTTCACATTATCTTTTTTTTACAATAGCTCCACCCAGGAGGCCCTGAGGAAAAAAATCCCTCGGGGCCTATGTCTCTTTGGGAATACTGTGCGGAGGGTTTTTGAAAGGAAAGGAGGAAGTAGGGGATGTTCTGGGAAGGAATAAAGTATGTGGTGTAGTTAGGAATGTGGGAACCTCGCCCCGATTGGGGTGACCTATGGCAGAGGTATTGGTTATCCAATAAATATCCATATATATTATTATATTGGATATCCAATAAATAACCATATACATTATTATATTATTGAATATCCAATGAATATCCTTATGTATTTTTTTTTATTGTTTTATTGTATCTTTACATGGTAGGTATTATTGTTCACATTTCAATATTAACCTCACTAGAACAAGCCTGTTTTCAGGATAATAAGAGGATACACATTTATAAAGTAGTAAAAATAGAACTAAAAATATTTAGGTACTTATTGATAAAACAACAAAGGACAAAGATGAACCAATTGATGGCAATTTTAACACCGATAATTTAATATTAAAAAAAAAAATATAATAAATAAAATGCACAAGATGTCTTAATATGTGTTCTGGAAGGATATTAAATAAGTGTAAACTGACACAAATAATTTATTCATATATTTCTATACTGGATATCCAATTAATATACATATATAATGATGGACAGTGTAACGCTACCCGAAACGATAGCTAAAGAAGGAGGTAGCGCAACATGGTATAACACCCAAAAACAAATAACAAAAAAAAGTCAAACTGTTTTCACCTTTAAAAAAAAATTGAAAATTCATTAAAAATCTGTCCAATGTTAACTTAATATGTTTGGGCAACAATGTAAACAAATTTTCGCAAAGTTTTCACCGTTGGCATTATAAATAACATCTCAAAAACGGTAATTAACCCAAAGTGTTTTGTTAAAGAATTGTTAGTCCGTTCTGAAAGGTCACAAAGTTAATTCAAAGTTTATATCTTTAGAATCATGAATAACCGTAGCTTTACATCGCACAACCAACCAGTAATTCTTGGAACAACTTCTGTTGCCATAAACTTCGGTTTATTTTATGCCCTGCCGAATACTTCAAAGTCGTCCAAAATACAGCGGCCTCAAACAAACCCGGTCAAAAGCGGTCATTTCGTAAAGCGGTGGTTTGTTTAATAGGACGGGTTCTGTGGAATATTGCCCAACGTTTCATGATTTATTAGCAAAGAAAAAAATACAGTTAAAAAGTAGTTTATTTTAAAGTTCATTATTGTCACCATAAAACCGTTTTAGGCATAATTTTGATTAAATGTTATTTTTTTTTATTATTCTGCTAAACTACATGTAGTTACATGTAGCAGGTACATAGTGAAAACATTATATGCGATATTATAGTACATTTTCAAACGCGATAATGTATGCTGACTCGGCAAACTTCGTACCGCCTCAGAATCAATAAATGTTGTGTTTAATTTATTGAAATAAATTACTTTTTTATTAAGTTCAAACAAATACCTAGGTACTCTAAGTTCAAAAAATTAAATTGAGCTGTTGACTAAGCACGAAATATTCGGCACACTACACCATTGACAGTTCGAATTGATTCAAATTATGTCGACCAACGCACATTATTTGAAAAGCCGTTCAATACAAAATATATGAAAAAAATAATTTTCTTCATAATTATTTTTCACGTGATTTTTTCCCATGTTTTAATAGTTATTCTATTAAATGGGACGGAGACAAATCCAACAAATCAAAGATCATAAAAATCGGTTCAGCCGTTCCTGAGTTATAAATGGTGTAACTAACCCGACTTTGTTTTATATATTAAGAAGATGAAGATGATAATTTAACAATTAGATCAAATAGGTAAATTAACAGAATAGTTTAGATATAAACACTTTAATAGAAGTATGAGCATTATATAGCAAACAAGTACAAATCACATCAATAGTTTCATATATGTATGTAGTTACATACATAAGGTATATCTACTTCTGACTTTTATGTCCGGGTTAAATCTTCCCCACAGGGAAAAACTTAATCCTTCCACACACTTTTCCACAGATGATCATCTAGTCAATCCATGCTATGTAAATGTATTATTTAAATAAAAAACAATACATGAACAACACGTCAACCCACCAGAGAC
The DNA here is from genome assembly GCA_951813805.1 of Limnephilus auricula. NCBI lineage: Eukaryota > Metazoa > Arthropoda > Insecta > Trichoptera > Limnephilidae > Limnephilus > Limnephilus auricula. The sequence continues at coordinate 7,253,607 of OX638402.1, read as the reverse complement.
CAAATGGTAAAATAATTCACAGACTAGATATTTTCATATCGGAGGGTTCGGCTCGGTAGAACTCCTAACTGGACCGATAAATTCTACTGATCCCTCAATATAAGTATTTAAAAAAATTTACATGTAATCCTACATATGTATTTAAAATGACTGATTTTTGCATTTTTATGTAAGAATTCTTTGACAAATCTAATACGCCTAATTTTTTAATGAGAGAGCTAGTTATAATGCCAGTAGCCGAAATAATAAATAGTAATATTTTCAATTTATTTTATATATTATTATGTCATATTTTTAATTTAAATGATCATTATAATTCCATTTAATTAGGAATACAAGGGCCAAGGTATAAATATAATCATATGTATCTAATTTCTGTAGCCATTTTCTTAGATTGTATTTTACTTTGGCAGTATAAATGGTTGATTTAATTTTTGTATTAATTTGAATACACTGTAAGAGTCCAAACTAGGAGTCCTAGTCACTACTAGTCCAGTTAGGAGTTCTACCCACCCTAACCCTCTGTTATGAAAATATCTGGAGTCGGTGAATTATTTTCCTATTTGGTCTCTAGTGAGTTGACGTTTTGTTCTCGTATTGTTTTGTATTTTTATTATAGTTAAATAGTACAATTGCATAGCATGGATTGACCAGATGATCAATTGTAGAAAAGTGTGTGGAAGAGTATATATAGTATTTCCTGAAAGGAAGATTTTACCCGGACATAAAGTCGTAAAACGTAATTAAACAATTTTTAGAGCGCCGTTTTTGTGAGAAATCTTGTCAAGGGCGGTGGACTAAAGGCATTTTAATCAACGCTTTGATTTGTGATATTTCACCGGAATATTACTGAAAGTTATGTAATACAATATCTGCCACTCTCGGATCTTCCGCAAATATAATATTTCTGATTTTATTTTATTACGTCGTAAAATTAAATATCAGCTGACGTGATTCTTGCCCCTGGACTTATGTACATGCAGAAGCTTGTTAATTCTACATATATCTATATTTCAGTTCATTACATTACATGCACCCAATTTGTATGGGACAAGTGGAGCCCGCACAAATATTATAAATTCAATATACAATCGGTACACGAGTATACTTTGATCCCTGAGATGTTCAGGTAGAGTCTACCTTGTAAAGAGAACAAGAGCTTTGTAGAAGCATTAGAAATATATAGTAATAATAGAATATAGTCAATTAAACAACGTATTACTTTTCCCGAGTACTGTCGGATGAGGAATGACTGCTTGTACCAGTAACTTTTCTATTTATTAGGCAGAATTGTACATTGAATTGCCCACGTGTGTTTAATAGGGTTATTTATTTTAGTTGGGGGGATCATCCTTGTCTCCTCATGGAGTTCAACAAATGATATTTTAAATGTCTGAAGGTCGAAAATTTATTAAAATTATTTGCAACGGTCTCACGTTTAAGATATGTAATATGGAATGATAATGTGATATGATAATATTATAGTATCATATATAAAAAAGGTAGACAGATATGATCAGGATTTTATCAAGGAATATTAACGTGACCGTTAAAATGTGAGAACTTGTCATCTCTTTGACTCAAAATACATTTGACTCATCACGCCCGACATACTATTTACATAAAAGAGGCCGTCACATCGAAACTCTTTGGAAATTTTTCACTTATTATATTAAACGGGAACACTAATAATTATTTTTGTTTTTTTACTCATATTAAGTAGTCTGCTACGAGTATATTATGTAAACTTGATACAACTATGTAGGCATTACACGGAGTAGTCAACATAAGAATGAACGTAAATGATTGTACCTCCAAAACTACACATTGAATCAGTCACTTGAAATCACCTCAGCGCCCTTGAAGTGATTTCGTAAATGATTGTACCTCCAAAACTACACATTGAATCAGTCACTTGAAGTCACCTCAGCGCCCTTGAGGTGATTTCTCTAAAAACGGCGCAAAATTAAAAAAAAAAAAACAATTGTCCAATTTTTTTTTTTATTATACGCACCAGACTTTTAGGTCCGGGTTTAGTTTTCCCCATAAGAAAAACTAAACCCTTTCACACACTTTTCCATAAAAATTATCATCTAGTAAGTCCACGCTATGCAAGTATATTATATAAGTAAAATTAATACAAATCAATTCAAGAACAACATGTTAACCTACAAGACTTAAATGGGAAAATAATTCACCGACTCCAGATATTTTCATATCAAAGGGTTCGGCTCGGTGGAATTCCTAATTTGGCCTGATAAATCCTACTGATCTCTTAATGAATTAACAGTTTGTTATTAACATGGATTTAAAATGACTGATTTTTGCATTTTTATCTACAAATTCTTTGACAAATCTAATATGCAAAAATTTTTAATGAGAGAGCTGGATATAATGCCAGTAGCCGAAACAAAAAATGGTAATATTTTTGTGGTCTGAGAATGCCAAATTCATTTAATTTCATTTCCTAAATCTGCATACTTTCTTATTTTTTCAAAAACAGATTTTTAAACATTATTATTTCAATTATTATTATTATTGAATAGGACCATCAAAACGTTAATGTTTCGTGACAGTATAATAATCGCAACCTTTGTCAAAAAATCACCATTTAATTGAAACTTTAATTCCATAAACTCCCCATTCGTAATGTTGAAAGATCTGTCAGGGCTTCCTGAAACGAAGAGCTGAAACGTGATCTCTCGATGGGAGGGGGTGGAACTAGCTGGTAGCCGGGTGAGACTCTGGGGGAAGAGTGGAGGCTGTATGCGAAGGCTGTACCGCACTAATAATGCGAGATCATCACCCCTGGGACGGTGGTTTAATGGACCTGGGTTCAATGAATTATGGGGAACGGCAATCTAAGCGTTTGCCCTGGATATTTTTCAGTTTCACTGGTAGTCTACTATTTGTGGGCTGCGTACGGCCTAAAAAGTGGATCCACGCGTCGATTTTTTTTACTTCTTATTCCTTTGTTATGGCAGCTTTTGGTTACTGTATAACTGTATATAATCTTCATTCTGAAATAATGGAAATGGAACCGAAAAATAAATTTAACCTTTTTCCTGTATAGAAACTCTTTACTGGATTGATATGTTGTTATATTTTATGTTTGTGTCGTATTCAACAAGTATTACAATTTTGGTATTTATTCTTCTTTGTTGATGGTTAGCCATCATCAGAGGCCCTAGCACGCTCGCTCTATAACGATCGATAGGATAACTATCGGTAACTTCTCATCGTTCCCTAGCATGACTACAGATCGCCAACGAATAAGTGACATTTCACAATGACTAAGTGTCCTTAACATACTCGACATCAACTATTGTTTGTACGTTAGCGATGTGCAGTTGTCCTAGGGAACGATGAGAAGTTACCGATAGTTATCCTATCGATCGTTATAGAGCGAGCGTGCTAGGGCCTCAGGTCAGTATTCACTACGCGGGATGCAGCCCTTAACAACTCAATGCACTCGTACCAGTTCCTCGATTGCGTCTTATCTACTACGTCTTCCAACTTGAAATGGTAATACAATCTCAATTTGGCCCCTAATTCGGGTTTGACTAAACGTCAACACGTGCACACTCCACTTAGCTTATTTTAGCAAATTTGTATCTATCGACCTGATAGATATCATTTGTTATTATTCATTTTCACATTATTTTTGTTGTTTTTAAACCAGAAGTTGTACAAAAATAACAATTTATATTTGACACTAAAACATTTTTTTATCCACTCGAGCACTTTTTGCCACAATATGGCACTATTTCCAAAATTGCGGATTGCTTTGTTGCCAAAAGATGGCAATTATTCTATAGATTCTTAAATATGTTTTAAAGTTAACGATTTAATAACATTTTTTTGATAAATCCTACAAATATGTGATAATAGACATAATATAGGTGAATTAATTGGCTATATAGAACTATAATCAGTTTGTATGTCTCCATATGTAATTTCGGAGGTATGATTTTTTTATGTTGACGGAAAAATTTCCTTTACCAATCCGAGAAAAAAGTTTTAAATTGCTCTGTCGCTCCAGTGGATAGAAACCTGCACATGAATATTTCCGATTGCATATTTATTTAAATTAAAACAAATAACTTTGTTTAAACCACATGTTTAAATCATATTTATGTATTAAATTATGTAGGTACACAGTGCACGTAGCTCCCTTTTTTATAAAGCGTATTTAAGAATATAAGTACAATTTAGAAAAAAAAACTGTTAAAGCTTCGGTTGAAGCAAGGCATACTACTTGATATTTTATGGAATTCAACAAAAGCCAGGAAATGAGCAAATAATTTTTAATTCCACCTTACTAACTCAAAAGAACTGCAAATCACTTTTTATTCTCCTTTTCAAAAATACTACAAAACGCTTTCAACTCTACCTGGCAGTAAAGGTACTCGCTTGGTCATCCGCGTTTTAAATCCTCTGAAAAATATTCCTCTTCTATTTAAAATGAGATAAATTACCATTTTTTTCTCGAATAGCACAGTCTAGAATGAGATTTAATAAGTTCAAGGCCAGCACCAGAAAGTTAAATTACATGAGATGTGAAATCTCTCTTCGGTCCCGTAGAAATTATTAAAAATATTCTCATTTAACTTCCTGTACCGAAGATAGCAATGCTATCCATCTTATTATTTCTGTAATATCTCCAGATTTTTGGCTAATATCTTCATTAAAACAAAGAATTTTAAAAAAAAATTTACAGTATAATTTTTTTTGTTTTTTTAGTGCACAAGACTTTCAGGTCCAGGTTTAGTTTTCCCCATAGTAAAAACTAAACCCTTTCACACACTTTTCCACAAAAATGATCATCTAGTAAATCCACCCTATGCAAGTGTATTATATAAGTATAATTAACACAAAACAATACAAGAACAACATGTTAACCTACCAGAGTACCAAATGGGAAAATAATTCACCGTCTCCAGATATTTTTTCATATCAGAGGGTTCGGCTCGGTGGAACTCCTAATTGGACCGATAAATTCTACTGTTCCCTCAATATAAATATTTAAAAAATCTTTCGTTATCCTACATGTATTTAAAATGACTGATTTTTGCATATAAATTCTTTGAAAAATCTAATTCGCCTAAATTTTTAATGAGAGAGCTAGGTATAATACTAGTAGCCGAAATAATAAATATGGTAAAATTTTTATGGTCTGAGAATACCAAATTCTTATATCTCATTTGCTAAATCTGTATATTTTCTTATTAACGTTTTTTTATTAATTTTATAATTTGTCATGAAATTTAACAAAATGATATACATAAATACTGAAAAATAAAAATTAAATTTGTCCCATAGAATGCGTAAATAACTCATTTTTTACAAGGGAGGAAGGTTTAATCAATTTATTTCTCCTACCATACATTTCTATAATAACAGTTTGTAAGAACCAGCTTTAACCTAAAATAACCTAACTTATAACCTAACCAAACCTCACCCAACCTAACCTAACCTAAGAGATGAAACGTCACCACATCACTTATCACTTCACTCACTTCCTGCCCGAATCAAATGTTTGTAATTGTTTGGGCCGATTATAGGTGGCAACCTGGCCAATTATTTTTGTGTTTTGATTTGAATAAAGATACATTCTATGGCAATTAAATATTTCTTATTTCTTTCGTCTCTCTCCACTTCCTTCCCCCGGACAAAATATTTTAATAATCTAGAGTGGAAGGTAGTTGCTGAGTATTCACAAAAGATGTACTTAAAATCATATTGCACGGTTCACTGTAAATTAACTATTATTCTTCGTAAAATTATTTAGTGAACCCGTTAGTGAACTACGTCGCAGAGAGTTCATCTCGCCTCTACCTGCCGTGAGTACCTTCCTTCAAATACAGTTTTTTGGCATATTTAGTAGGAACACATAAATCATTTTGCCGTGTCCGTAAAAACTTCTAGCCGATCAGTAATAAATGCAAGTAGGTAGCGCTACCTACAATATTACAATATGTCAAAAAACGTATTAAAAAAAAAAAATGTTTTTATCTGCAAACTAAAAATCTTTAAAAAATATATTAACTAAGTAATACAAATTCAATATGAAAAAATAAATTCAATTGGGCTGCTTAAAAATAATAAATTATTGAGAAATAATGAAATCAAACACCACTATTGACTTCTATTATTTGATTGGTTTGGTATAACTAATGGAGTTGCAAAAACAAAGCCGCATTGATAAAACAGTATGTTACCTAATAATTGTAGTTTATTTTCCTTGTGATTCTGAAGAATAGATGTAGCAATAAATTAACGCATTGTCCCTGAGAATGATCTGAAACTTCTAGTTACTAAAAATAAAACGTAAAAATAATTAAATGCGAGATTCCTCATAATAGCAAAAAATGAGCCACCTTCCTTTATAGAGTTTTTTGTTAAAGCGCACTTGAGTAAAAGTATTTGACTTTCAACAACGATATCAATTACTTGTGAAAACGAGTTAAAACTCTCTTAAGATTTCGTCAGCGCATCAATCCGCAGAAATTGATATATCTATAACGTAATAGCAGTGAAAAACCCGCTCCGTGGGCGGCTTTTCGTTCCGCATCGCCCAGTTTACGTATTGTTGACTATTTATAAGGCATCACCCTTTTGCAAAACTAACTACTATTAACATTAAACTACAGAATATTCATATTTAATGTGTTGATATATAATAGTAGATATTCTTACATAAAGATTGTAAATAATGAGAGGAACATAAATCTTCTGATTATTGAATGAAAGCGAAAAGTGTTTCTTCTTCTTCATACTTTTTTTCTTTAAAAATAGTATTATAAATGGCGCCACTTCCGATAAGTGTGCATATTATGGCAGCAGCTCCGTGGAAAAAGGTACGTTCACGGACGTGTCAGAACAGTTTCCATACAGTGTGGCGTTGGAGATTTACTCGGAGTCGGGTTCCTTAATTTGAACTGTACGGGCATTACCCTATTAATATACTTCGATGATGATATCAAATTTAATTCCAAAGGAAAAATAATAATATGAAAACTTCAAAAGTATTTTTCCTGATGGCGCCACTTCTGTTTGCAAAACGCGTGTGAGCGAGTGCTAAGTGTGTATATTACTACAGCAGCTCCGTGGAAAAATGCACGTTCACAGACGGCTCAGAACGGTGTCCATACAATGTGGCATTGGAGATTTACTCGGAGTCGGGTTCCTTAATTTGAACCGTACGGGCATTATCGTATTAATATACTTCGATAATTCAATATTCTTTGTTCGTTAGGAGGAGTTGTGGTTTTACAGTGGCGTGGTGTCGGAAAAGTCCAATTTATAATTTACACTTTCCAGCATTAAATAAAATGGAAGCTCAGGCTTTCCGCTTCTCGCTTATGAAAGAAAGCCCGTTATTGATTTCCTCAGCAGGCTTTCAATTGGCGACGAAGAAAGGAATGGGCGGATTTTCTTTCCGAGAAAACTTTAAGTAGATATTTTATTACCCCTATTAAATTTAGTTCATAACTATTCAGCCCGTAAATAAACACTACAATTTATTACATCTGAATTAATGAAATCTGGAGGTTTTACTTGATTAAATAATAAATATTAGAGTGAAATCATTACTTTTTTGCTCAGGGCAAAACTTTATTTTAAAATCTATTTATTTGTCTCTAAAACACTCTAGAGTGGTATGTACGAAGAATGTATATTTTTTATGAAATTTTGAAGTCAATGACTTTGAGGTGTAGGTATATTCCAATATCATTGGTTTGCGTCTTTGCGTTATTCTTATGATATCGTGATTTGATCCTCTAATCTTTCAGTATGATGTTTCTGTTAGTTGTGTTGTGTTTATGGTTTGTGTACATATTATTCTTTATTTTCCAGTTTGTTTTTTTAGGAGATAAAAATACTTAAATTTCAATAAAATGTCAATAAATATAACCACTCAACAGTGTTCAAAAATGAAGAAAAAGGTTATAAATAATTTTTAGGTCAAATACGGTTTCAAAAGTAACCTTCTCTTGGGTTTTGGTTCACCCAAAAATTTCATTAATTTATTAAAAAAAAAAAAATTTGCATTCAAATGTTTTGAGTACACTCAATTTGTTTCTAATGTAATTGAGGCGTGTTACAAAGGCGGCTATCTCCACGTCGTTTCATTTAGAATAAAATTAAATAAATGTTTTTTTTTTGTATTGTAGTGTATCTAAAAACTTCCGGCTTTTAGACATAGATGGCAGTGCTAAGAGCTGTCTTTAGATTCCGCTAGATGGTAGGTAGTTTAGTACCTGTGGGAACCAACAGAGGGTTAAGCAGCTCTGAGTGTGTGTTCATTGGTACCCTCTGTTTAGAATCCATTTAGCCAGCTTCTAGTTAGGTCGACTAACGAGGTCAATATTGTAATACGCGAAGTATATAATAAAAGCAGATAAATATCAAGAATCTATTATTCCAAAGAAGTAATCTTCATCTAATGTGTTATTGGAGAATCTGTTAATGTGTGTTGAATAACAGAACACTAGATGTATTTTCCAAATTCTTGTGTACAGTTAAAACTAATACTATAAAGTACAGTTTTTGTTAATAAATGTATTTTTGTATAGTTAAAGTATGACGAAAATACCAAAAAGAAAAAAATTATTTCAAATTACTCAAAATGAAACGAGGTAGAAACTGCCGCTTTTGTTATAACACGCCCCAATAACTTATCTGACCTCGATCATTAAACTATATTTTTTCATGTGTACCTAAGTTTTTTAACTAAAAATCTGATATACTTTATTTATTTTTAATTTTAACCTCAAATTGTAATATTTAAAAGATTTTTCCGGTTCAGATTTTGGATTGAGTTTCGCTAACAATGTCTTCATAAATTAAAATATTACAATTTGAGATTTAACTCAAAGTTAAAAATAAAAATAAATATCTAGGTAGATAGCATTTAGTTCGAGTTGAATCTTCCAATCATACAATCATCATAAGGATCTCTTCGTCCCAGGGAGCAATACGGCAAAGTATCAAAAGACATATGCGTATCTGGGACCGAAATTATACAATAAAATCCCCCCAGACTTAAATATTAAAAATTGCAAAATGTCCTGCATTGGTTCAATAATAACTAAATGGTTGATTGGCTTGGGTAGGGAGGAGTCTGAAAAACTATTATATAATGTGACTTAAAACGATACATGGTTACCTATGAATGGCACATTTAGTAAAAACTTAGTACATAGGTATTAATTAAAAAAAATAATAATAATTTAAATTGCATTTGGCACTTTACACACTTTAGTTCCTTAGAATAGGCAATCTGCCTAGCTAGGAACTAATATCGACCTAAAACAACGTAATAACACTTGTATTCATTTTAAATATATTCTCTTATTATGTAATATTATTTGTTATTTTGGCTTTAAATGTATCAAATGTAAATAAATAAATAAATAAAATAAATACTACAATCAGACAATAAAAATATGCGTTAAAAAATGAAGATAATGTTTGTAGTTTTCAGTTGAAGTAGTATACAGATAAATATGACCGAATCGAATAGGGACACATCAACCGAAGGTCCTGGGTTCGGTCCCAGATGTGACAGTATCCTTTTCTAATTTTTCTATTTCAGATTTTCGATTGAGGAATTTTAAATTGACTTCTTTGACTATTAGTATTTTGCGGAAAGAAATTTTTATTGATATTATAAAAAAATATTAGTTGTTTCTTGAAACCACTAACGACGGAACGCTACTGCAGTGTTTTAAAAATGAGAAACAAAAACGAACTAAGTAGGTATTTAGTTTATCAATGTTATATTGTTTGGACATTAAAAATAGTTTCAGCTCCACAGACTAGGCAGAAAAAAGATTATTTTGTCAAGATTATTCATATAAAATACTTCTCAAAAGTTCTTAATCAAATCATAAATAATTATAAATCTATTTGAACAACTTTCTAGATAGAAGATAAGGTGGGTGTTGTTTTTTATTATCATTTTAATTGTATTAAAATTTAAAGTATTTATATCGAAATTACATTTACTGATTAGTTTTTGAAAGTTATTTATTTCTTTGCCAATAATAAGAATAATGACTTCGTATGAATTAGAAAAACAATTTTCTAATCTTCTTTTTATCCTGTTCTACCGCAGATTGGCTATCATCCGCTAAACTTTACACCGAAAAAATCTAATGGAACTGCACTCATACTAGTCACATTGAAATGTTAACTACGAAGTGCGGCGTTTTTCTCTACTGCGTATTCCTTAAATCCATCGTAAATTAATCTAACTTCATAGTGCTATAAAAATATTAGTGAACCGTCAAAAAATGTAACTGGCACAACTTAGATCTGAACTAGAGACCTCTTTCCCTTCGACCATACCACAGAAATATCTCTACAACTGACCAACAGCTGGGAATAAAAGTTTAAAAATGTTTGCAACTGTACAGTCAGGTTCCAATGAGAAAGATCGATTATTCCCCTAACAAAATTTTTTAAATAAAAATTCAATATCGATTTATTTCATTCAAAACTTGCTTTAATATATACCTACACACATGTAAGCAATAAAAATGCTCAAAACGCACATGATAAGTGATAAGTTATTAAATGTCGTGTACTTCTTGCAAGCATTTTTTGATCATAAGTATTTATGATTTTTCAATAATGTCTAAACAAAATAAGTGTGTAAAAAATGTTGTTAGTTTGTAATACCTTAAATAAATAGAAAAACTGAGGTATTTTTGTCACAATACACGTTCTCGGATTTATTTTTTAATGATTTTAATTCAACCAAAATTAAAATTCTCAAAACTGTAACGACTAAATTATGTATTAAATTATTTTTTTATATGAATATTTGATTTGAAATATGTGTTGTCTAATAAAATCTGTCGTTTGAAAATTGAACAAATCTGCCAACGACCCACGGTATAACCTTAGTATATTAAAAATACACTTATTTAAAAATTAAAAACTGCGTGTACCAGACAAAATAACAATCTTTCAAAATCAACATATGTTTTTTTTTTAAAGAGTCAATATATCTAGAATTTGATTTAAAAATGACTAATTTCCGGTATTCTCTGTTAATACCGTCTTAAGAGTTTTTGCGGTTCTTGTTAATGAGTTTAATTATGTATTTTTCATATTATGAATTTTTAATAACGTTAATGTTTAAAAATAAATTTAATGACAATTGAAATTCTATGTGGGACATAAAATATAGGTTTCAGTAGCTACACCCAAAAACTATTAAAATATCTCTCAGGGGTTTCGAACATAGAGTTAATTTAGATTAAAACCCTTTTATTAATTTCTTCAAACATTTCATATTCAACCCTTTATTAATGTTCATAATTTTGGTCCTCAACACAAATTTGGTCGTCGGTCAGTAATTTTGAGAAAAGCATAAGAATTAAACACATTTTCATGTCGCGAAATTCAAGTTTCAGCCCACTAAACTTTATTATAGGAGAACTAGCTGATACCCGGCATGCGTTGAATGCTCATTAAATAAATAAATTGTTTCTACCTTTGTGTCATTTCCCATTTGTCCCCGTTACCCTTCCGACTCCTCTTCCTCTTCCCCTTTCTCGCGAACTCCATTCCCCCCTCATGCATTCCACTTCCACCTTCTTCACCTTCCCCTCTCCTTCGTCCCCTCTCCCGATGAGCCCCCCTCCTTAATTCCAATGTATTATAAATCAATTTTGCACCTTCTTGCAGAAGCTTCCGAGGAGTACGCACTCTACAATTTTATTAAATTGTTTGAGTATTTGCTTTCATCAGAATCATTAAAATTATTTCATTGTCAATGAGTTAGAACTCGGCTTCATTGACTGAATTTAAACATGTCGATACAATATTTCTGCTTTTCTCAAAATGACCTTCATTACAACATCCCGAAAGATAACAATCGTATCCTGTTTGGAGTTAAATAAGTAATAATAACAATAAATAAGGTAAATCGATTAGATATTTTAAAAAAAAGTTCCACTTAAAAAAAGTGACCGGACAACTCAGAATCGTGCAACTTCAACATCTCCTTTGAAAAGTCGTAAAAAATGGATAAATAGGTTAAGTTAGATAAGGATTTTTTTTCATAACTTTTAATGACTTTTCAAAGGGTGTTGGAATTCCACGATTCTGAGTTCAAAAAGGTCCACCTACAGCAATACATTCAAAACAATAAAGGGGGCGGTTTTGTGACAACGAAAATAACGAATTTTTATATGAATACCTCACAAGTTTGTCTACCTTGGGTGCAAAATAACATGGGACGGTCGGTCTAAGAGCGAGGTCGACAGCCGTATACACAAGGCTAGGCTTGCATTCAATAAAAGGTCGAAAATAATAGAATCAAATAATATAGACCTAAAACTGAGAATACTCCTCATCAAGACCTGTGTATGGAGTATCTTGATGTACGGCTGCGAAACATGGTGCCTATCCGAAAGAGATAAACGGAGACTAGAGGCTTTTGAGATGTGGTCCTATAGAAGACTATTAGGAATTTCCTGGAGAGACCACATTACAAATGAGGAGGTTCTCCAAATAATCGAAGGAGGAAGGCCTGCTTAGGACCTTGTCCGAAAGGCGTGCAAGATGGATCGGCCATATAATACGACAAGAAGGCCTCTTGCATGCCATAATGGAGGGTATGACCTAAGGGACAAACTCTAGGGGACGCCCACGCCGAGAGTACCTGGAGGACCTCCTGGTGGACATGCGCTGCTCATCATATGCAGTCTTCAAAAGAGCCGCACAAGACAGGGAAGAATGGAAGAGAAAAATAAAGGAAATTGCTGCAAACCAATCCCAGGATTGAAACCAGAGAGAGAGACATCACAAGAGTTCCAATTGCTCCCATCTGGAGGCAGTGAGACTATGGCATCCCTGATTGAGCTATTTTGCGAGGCTAAAGGTAGTGGGGAGGGGAAGGATATGAGGAAGAGGTATGTGGTAAAATACCTGGCTATTCATATCTGGTCACCAAATACAGCTAAAGCCATTTCAAGCATCATTTCATTTCGGAATGTTGTTCTCACACTATGTCAATACTGATAGTATCTTTAACTCTGGAACGCGCCGCAAATAAACTATATATAATTTTTTTAAATAATTAATTTTTTTAAATATCACAAATTAATCGAATAAAATTGATTTATTTGCGCGGGCTCGAACCCGCGACCTTCGGATTGTGAGTCGAGAGCCTTTCCCCACCCCTCGACCACGGACGGCGACGAAGTTAGTTAGCTTAATGGACAATTTTCATTACATTAAGTTGTTTTAGAGACATCCACAAGTACTCAAATAATATTTAGATACCTTATACCGACACTTACTTTGGGGCTTTCGTTTTTATTTAAGGTCAGCTTGTAGACAGTAGACGCTTAAACATTAACCTATCTAACAACAGATTTTGGTTTAAGCAACCCTTTAGTAATCCGGGTTAAGTCGAGTAAATATATCACTAAACTTGTCGTATTATTATTTTTAGCCAAAGTATTCACTGTAGCTGTGGTGTGGGAGAAAGAGAAGAGGGAGGATATACTCTGTCTCCCTTCAACGCATGGAAGCGGAGCCTTTTGTGGACCACTTCCGGGAAGCCTTCGACAGTTGCCTATACCTATCTCTTATAATACACGTGTGTATGTGTCTATGTGTGTATGTGTCTATGTGTGTATGTGTGTATATGTGTATGTGAATATGTGTATATGTGTGTATGTGTGTATGTTTGTATGTGTGTATGTGTGTATGTGTGTATTTGTGTATGTGTGTATGTGTGTATGCGTGTGTGTGTATGTGTGTATGTGTGTATGTTTGTATGTGTGTATGTGTTTATGTGTGTATGTGTGTATGTGTGTATGTGTGTATGTGTGTATGTGTATATATGTGTATGTGTGTATGTGTATATGTGTGTATGTGTGTATGTGTGTGTGTGTGTGTATGTGTGTATGTGTGTATGTGTGTATGTGTGTATGTGTATGTGTGTATGTGTGTATGTGTGTATGTGTGTATGTGTGTATGTGTGTATGTGTGTATGTGTGTATGTGTGTATGTGTGTATGTGTGTATGTGTATATGTGTGTATGTGTATATGTGTGTATGTGTAAGGATGGAAAGCTTAATTAACCCCAGTCAACTTTTGTAACATCCCTCAAAATGGACTAAAATTACATAAGCATTTAATTAAAGTTTTTTTCGGACACTAATAAGAATCAACGGTTTGTGGTGTAGTTACAATATATTTATAATATTTACAAATATAATGACTTTTACTGTCAACAACAACTAGATCAAAAAGTGTTTCTAAAATTTATATACCTATTCCATTAAGCTTACTTTTTAACGGCCTCCGTGGTGACTAGATCTGAATAGCTGACTACTTCCCCAACTTCCTTTTCCTCGTCTTCTTCCATCACCGCTTACCTTCAGCCTTACGACATACCCCGATTGGGGATGCCATAGTCTCACTGTCTTCAGACAGGAGCAGTTGGGACTCTTGTAAGATTAAATAAGTTCCAAATATAATCGTGGTAATTTTTAAAGTTCTGATGGAATTGATGAACGAAATATCTACTCAATCATTTCCCATTAGTTGAAATAGAAATATGAATTTGAATTAAGTACTTACAGTTCACTAGTTGGCTAAAAATATGTTCGTTATTTGGTTAATTAATTAATTACATGCAAATCAACGTTAGATGTGATTTTAAATTTTACACTGTAACGCTGTCCAAAATTTTGAATAAAGAAGGACGTAGCGCAACACGGCATAACACCCCAAAAATAAATAAGAACCAAATTAACATTGTTTTTTTTCTTACCTTACCTCAATCCTGCTTTTCTATTAATAAATTAATACAGCAAACTTTGTCAATTAAGTTTACGCTGACTATACGAAATGATTCCCTCCCGCCACCGCAGAAAGACGGTACGAATAGATGACCTCAAAAACTTGTATTAATTTCTTTTATACAATCAATAATATTATTATTCAATGTATAAAAAATAGTTTACATTTTTATACATTGAATAATAATATTATTGATTGTATAAAAGAAATAAAAATTAAAATGGAGTTCTACAAAATAAACTTAATAACAATAAATAATAAAAAATAAATAAAAAACTTGTATTAACCCTAGATTGAGGTTTTTGGAACGACAAATTTTCGCGCAGAGAGACCAAAAAACGATTTTTTGTTACCATGGCTGTCTGCAACTTGTCCGTTTCGTATTTCGAAGTAAACCTTTTTAAAGCTTTACATTTATAAGAAAAAAATATTCTGTACTCAATTTTTCAGAGAAGGTAAGGTTTTTCGGGAAAGGTAATGGGAGAAATAAATAAAATAGACGTTTGGAAATAGGCGCACTGTTTCAAAATGGCAAACGATTTCGTACAATTCTTGTCCTGGACCATCATAAAAACCAAAAGAAGTTGATTTGTTAATTTTCAAGGGTATAAATAAACGAGTCTAGTTTTTTAACTGTTAATTCATGGTGGAATTCCATTGTATTAGATATGAAATTAAACAATTTTTTTCACTTTGTTCCACTTGTTTATTTACACCAGGACCGGTTTCGTCCTACTACGGACATTTTCAGACTGGTAGTTCTATCAATATTTTGTTTTGAAGAGTTTTAATTTTCAATGTACTATCGTTACTTAAATTTTAATTTTTATGCTACCGGTTTCGACACATCCGTGTCATTCACTAGCAAACTTAAAACTTAAGTAACGATAACGATTAAAATTTAAGTAACGATAGTACATTGAAAATTAAAACTCTTCAAAACAAAATGTCTAGAAATTGTTACATAGTTAATGCCCAAGAAATACAAAAAACTATCAATATTTGTTAATTAAGCCCTAAGCAACAAGGAGGGAATATCCCAACATTACCAAAATAAAATATCAGTGATCACAAACCTTTTCAATTATATAAATTCATATAGATTCATGTCAATTACAAATAACCTTTTACTATGTATCATCATTCATAATTTTAATAATAAACTTTATAATTATCTATATGTATCTTAACTTAACAAAATAACTGATAATACCTTAAATTAACAAAATAGAAACATTCATCATATAGAGACAATGTTGTGCGCCCCTGTCTAAGTTTGTATAAATTCCGTAGCATAAGAATTTCAACTACCAGTCTGAAAATGTCCGTAGTAGGACGAAACCGGTCCTGGTGTAAATAAACAAGTGGAACAAAGTGAAAAAAATTGTTTAATTTCATATCTAATAGTATAAATAAACCGTCATAAATAATTGCTTTTCACAGTTTCACAAGCAAAAGAAAGCACTAAATTTTTTTAAAAATTAAAATGAAGTGTGGAATTTGATTGCACAATAAGTCATAAAATAAGTTAGAAGGCATAAAATAAATTCAAGCTCTTGATGGATTTAATAATAAAAGGTACACAGCAGACAAAGGTAAAATAAATATTGATTAAAAAGATATGATAGTATAACCTTCCTGTACCTACCTGCCATGCAGTCAAATAGATCCGCCACATCTGCGTATCTATTAGTAACTTCATTCGTAAATGCTCAGTCCTTGAATAATTACATTTAAATTAGTATTTTGGAACGAGATGCTCTTATAGGCAAATGGAAATCACAGCTATTTATACTACCGCTAACAATTTTTAACATAAATAGTTTGAAATGGTTAGTTTCTTTGGCCAAGTGATATTATGAACTACTTCTTAGAGACTTTCTTTCCTCCATTGATTCCATTCCATGAAATAACATTCAAATTAGCCAACAAGACTACGACATCTTCAAAAATCTATAAGTGTAGAGATATTGGGTATGCCAAAGTCCTCCTGGTTTCACGCTGCAATAATCTAATATACGACTCAAAATGAATAAAGGTAATCAATTTTGTTTTTCACTTAATTCAACTGTGCTACAGTTACTTCCAACTATTTTTATATTTTCAACTAGGATTCCGAAAACCCCTCACGTACGACTAATTACGGAAGCAATTTTGGAAGGCCCGATTAACATTGCGTCGCCTGTGTGCTTAATTGTCCGATCTCCATTTTAAAATAAAAAAATAAAGTATCAAAAACGATAATTAATCACTTAAATAAGAATTATTTAAACTAACGAGACCTTTGCCTTTACGGGAATAGCTTCATCTTAAGAGGGTATTACCAGAGAATACCGGAAATTAATCATTTTTAATTCAAATTGTAGACGTATTGACTCTTTTTAACAAAAAAACATAAAATGATTTTGAAAGATTGTTATTTTATCTGGTACACACAGTTTTAAAAAATTGAAAAACTAAGTGTATTTTTAATAGATATACTAAGGTTATACCGTTGGTCGTTGGCAGATTTGTTCAATTTTCGAATGATAGATTCTATTAAACAACACAAATTGCAAGAGAGATGGCAAGGCTGATAGTGATATTGAAAGAAGGATGAATGCAGGTAACTCCATTAATGGAGGATTGAACGCCTTTGGAGCCAACAAAAAGTTGTCCACAGAAGCGAAGCTAGCAGTCCACAATGGAGTACTGGTACCTACCCTGATGTATGGCAGTGAAGCATGGAACTGGCAGAGAAAGGATGAAAGTAGACTGAATGCTGTAGAAATGAGATCCCTGAGGCGTATGTGTGGTAAAACCATGCATGATCGTGTGAGAAATGTGGAAATCCTAAAAGAATGCAAGTCTGATGTGAGTGTAATAAGTAAGATTAAGAAAGGGACGCTTAGATGGTTTGGGCATGTTGAGCAAATGAATGAAGAAAGGAGTGTAAAGAGAATTTATTATTATAAATGTGAATGGTAGAAGAAGCCGAGGACGCCCAAGGAAGACGTGGCACGATCAAGTGAATCAGATACTTGAGTCGGGCCATGTCAAGAGTCAGAATAATAGAAGATTATGTATGAGAAGATGTATGAATGTGAATGAGGCAAGGAGTGTGTGCCAAGACCAAGTTGTTTGGCGGTCCGTCCTCTCTGCCTACCCCTGCGGTGAAATGGAGTGATGGTTAGTTAGCTAGTTAGTTAGTGAATTGTTTGAAAGTGAGCCGAAGTCTAAACGTAACATGAAATAGCTTTAACCGTCACTAGATCTGAATAGCCAGGTATTTCTCCACCTGTTTATTCCAAACTACCTTCAGCCTCACGAGAATTTTTTTTTATATAAATACCCCGATTGGAGATAGTCCCATTGGTTTCAGACGGTTTGAAGAAGTTGCGAATTTTAATCTAAAAGCTACTATTTACGAATGAACCGTTTTATATATAACAAGGTAAATTACTTTAAAAGTATCTCTATCGTTTTGGTAAAAAGCTAAGATTTGCAATACATTATTAAGTATGTAGATAAAAGATGTTTGCTAAGGAGTTTTTCAAGTAACCTTTGTACGTTTTGCTAACCTACCTTTAAATTTTCATAAGTCGTTGATAATATTCGGTGACCGTACACTTTTTTTCGGGATCCACTTTATCCGAACAATTCAGTTAGCCGTAGAGCGTTTCTATTCCACCGATATGAAAGTAGCCGCGTCCTATTGGATCAACGAGCTTTCTATGGACGGCGCATAAGGTATTTTTGAAAGGGTTTCGGAATAACTTATGGTGTTAGGTCGAGTATAAACGGTTTATAAAAAAACGAAGTCTTATGGTTAAAAAGGCATTTAAGCTTTTTGCAAGGAAACTGTATTTTTTTGCTAAAAGGTTTTCGAATGGAACAACCTAGTCCTTTATAAGAGACGCGGGAAGTATTTTTTTCAATATTGTTTGGAAAAATATGAAAAAATTAGCATAATTTAAAACGCAAATATTCTGTTTCACTAAAGTGTTTTAAGAGCCATTGATACGAGTGGTATGGTTTTGAAAACGTTTACGTACAGAATACGAGGCAACAGTAATCGTCCACCAAAAGAGTTTTTTTTATTAACAAATTCACTACACCCAGGGTGACATCTCAACTAACCGTGATATTTTTGGAGATGGTGTGTGGTGGGTCTTTTTGAGGAAAGAAATAAGGGGTCTTGGATTAACTCATGTTGTAGGAAGGAGGAAACACAGAGGTCACCAAATAATTTAACAATCGAGGTAATGAACACAATCTTCTTCTTCTTTCATAATGGAAAGTTGTTCAAGGCTCTAAGGAGGGTCGTTTAGGGCTCTAGGGGACATCTAGGTAACGTCTAGGTGACATCTAGGCGACATTTAGTCCCTTAGATCATCTAACACAGGTGATGAACATAATCTTATTCTTCTTTCATAATGGAGGGTCGTTTAGGGCTCTACACGGAGAAAAATGTTATTCGAAAAAAACGATCATTTTAATAGTAAAAACGGGACTGAAGTTCTTACGAACAAATTAACAGTGTTTCAATGTTTATTGGTTGGAAAATATAAGAAAAATTTGTTGGTATACGTACGAAATTACGTATACCATCAAATTATTCTTACATGTTCCCGCCAATAAACATTGAAACCCTTTTAATTTGTTCGTAAGAACTTCAGTCCCGTTTATAACCGTTTTTACTATTAAAATGATCGTTTTTTTCAAATAACATTTTTCTAGGTATAGGGGACATCTAGATAATATCCAGGGGACATCTAGGTAACATCTAAGGACATCTAGATAACATCTAGGTGGCATCTAGGGGACATCTAGGGGACATCTAAGGGAAATTTATGGGATATCTAGGTTCGCGAGTATCAACGGTAACAGGCATCGCCTTGTGGGCCTTTTCAATCCCGCCGATGGACGATTTATGTAACGGGCATTCATTGACCACACATTTGATGGTCTCCACTGCACCGCATTCACACGTCGCCGAATTTGGCCCCAGCCATGCATCATGTGGACATAACGGCTGTGGGAGCACTATCGATTGAGACCCAAAGATCACGAGGCAGTGAGAACCCAAGATATCTCTCTATTACCACCCAAGTTTCCAACAATCTTTTTGAAGTCTACATCCAGAGAAGAAGGGTTTTATGAGACATGCAGAGCGAAAGATGGTATCGTTGTGCAAAATTATTGCGCTATTTTGCAGCGCCTTTTCACCTTCTGTGCTAATACGGATAGATGTGAGGGATAGCCGGGCACAGACAGTAAGCGAAGCACGGGGCGGTGACTTATTGGTTCGTAGGTTTTGTAAACAAAACACTGCGCACCGTTCTAATCGGACGAATCATAATTAAAATAGGTCGCTTGAGGGGTATATTTATCGATCGTTTTAAATGGAGTCGTACTAAACGGATATGTTTTCCTAGTACCTAACTATGAAACCTAACGCGAGTTTACATTGTCGTCGCTAAAACCAGTAAGCCGTTATAAGTGAAGTCGTTATATCCGAATTATAGTGTATTTGCAATGCAACGTGGAATCAGAAGAGAGGAGAAGGTCTTTAAGCCCGCTTACCTTCATCCTCACAACATTCACAGCACATAAAGTATGATAAAACTAATAAAAAAAGATTAAAGATTCTTGGCTTCCTTTGTAAAACCCTAACTGATTTTAAGTCGTTCGATTGCATCAACAAAACACTCAACATTTCATTAGTTAGAAGTCAAGTGGAATATAATTCACCTATTTAGTCCCCTTTCTATAAAGTACACTCTAACAAAATAGAACGGGTTCAACACAAATTTCTTAGGTACTTAAATTTCGAGCTCAAAATTCCAATAGAAAACATTAATTAGTTAAGTTTGATGAATCGACTTAATTTAATTACGCTGTCTGACAGAAGAATCATTTCAGAACTAATTTCAGAGTCATGAACAACCTAATTGACAGCCCTGCCATCGTTGCTACTATTAAACTCCATGTACCGACATGGAATACTAGACAAAATGTAACATTCTTAGATGATCCGAGAAACTAGCGTCATTGATCCCTTTGGTACCGCGCATAATCGGGAAACACGCCAAACCCGTGCCCAACATATATACACGGTTGATATTTGTCACATGAGAACGGATCGCTTCTACGACTCGTTCTTGAGTTCAACATCTCAGCTGTGGAACGATTTGCCGGCCTTTGTGTTTACTACTTCATACATCATGGGTCTCTTCAAGACTCATGCTCACTCCTTCCTATCCCCAAAAAGATCCTCCACGCAACATATTCCAAGATGACATAGGCCCTGAGAAAAATGGTTTTACTAAAAGCCTCCTGCGTGAAGTTAATGTAAAAAAAAGCCAAATCAAAAACGCATCTTTGTGTACAATCCTTACCGTTTTACAAACAATCAACTAATCGTCGCCCGAGTGCTTAATTGTCCAAAAGACCATTGGCAATTTTTACAGGAGGAGGAGGTTTTCTTTTATTATTTCAATTAAGAACGATTAACCAGCGGCTATAAGAAAGATCGATTATTCCCCATAACAAACTATTTAAATTAAAAATTTTATATCGATTTATTCCATTCAAAACTTGCTTTTAATATATACCTACATTCAAGTAAGCAATAAAAATGCTTAAAACGTACGATGATAAATTATTGAATATCGTGTACTTCTTGTAAGTATTTTTTGATCATAAGTATTTATGATTTTCAATAATGTCCAAACAAAATAAGCGTGTATAAAAAAAAAAGAAATATTTTAGTTTGTAAGTCCTTAAATGAATAGAAAAACTGATGTATTTTTGTCACAAACCACGTTCTCGGATTTATTTTTTAATGATTTTAATTTAACTAAACTAACTAAATATAAATTTCTAAAAACTGTTTTGACTAGATTATGTATTGATTTTATATTGTTGTATGATTATATGATTTGAAATTTGTGTTGTTTAATAGAATCTATCGTTTGAAAATTGAACAAATCTGCCAACGACCAACGGTATAACCTTAGTATATTAAAAATACACTTAGTTTTTCATTTTGTTTAAAACTGCGTGTACCAGATAAAAAAAACAATCTTTCAAAATCAATAAATGTTGTTTTGTAAAAAAAGAGTCAATACGTCCAGAACTTTTTTTAAGAAGAAAAAGAAAGACAAACATTCACGGGTTACGAATAATCCAACAACATTTGAAAATCTCCTACTACCATCACACTAAGCGGTAGATGTTGCTTGTGTTGGAGGACTTTATCATTTTTGATACAATTAAAAGGAGATTAAACACAAACTAAAATAGTCGTTTGGACAACTAAGCACGCAGGCAACGTAATGTAATCGTTTCATTGAATATTCTGCTTTAATCAATTTATAAGCTCTTTTTTACAAATAACGTCCAGGATACCGTTCGCGTTTACAGAAGCGTCCATAATTCGTCATCATCATCACTGCGAGACTGTTCGACCGCAGTTTTTGTGTCAGCAAACTGATCACCCAATTAGCGCACAGATGTGGACCCGAAATCCCATTCGAAATATTGATTAAATTATCGCAATTCCAGCCTCAGCGCTTTTTGTAATAATTCAATTAACATTAAATGAGTTATCTAATCAACAATCTAAATCACAATTGTGCTACCAACGTTATGTGTCGTAGCTCACAATTTTGAAATTCAATAAAATACATGATATTTTATTAAGAAAATTCAATTAAGCGCTTTCTTGTTGGCCCTACCGTCATCCACCTCACCACTTTGCTCACGAGGCAACTACCAATCTGTGACACGAGAGTTGATCCTCTAACAGTTGTATTAATTATTGTTTACGCCGATAATGGCTAATTGCTTTGTTCATAGATAATTTATTTACATGGCAATTGTTTGGCAAAAGTTTGACTCCCGACCCCGCTTCCTTGCTTCCTTCCCCCGTCACCGGGCACTCAGAAAGAAAGTTTTTCCGTGAATCGCGGTAATAACCGATCCCTATGTGAGTACCCTTTTTTATTTATTTATTTATTGACGCCCTATTATGCTTTTATCATTACATTTTACATATTTTACAAATTTCATTTAAAACAACTGCATAACATAAATAAAAAAGATTACAAACTACATAAATAAAGCATAAACACAATATAATAAATAAGAATATATGTAATGCTAAATACAGGTATATGACTTTAGAGAACTTGTAGGTACAATTCATATACCTACGGACAAAAAAAAATCAAAACACATTAATTTTTACTTAATTACTCGTTGTTTGCATCTAGATTATGAACAATAAAAAATAAAAAAAACTGGTATATTTTGGAGGTATATGTAAAGATAGCAAATTTATAGCGTCAGGGCAGTCCAACCTTGAATGAACAATTTTATATAATAAAAGGAGATCAAATATTTTTCGTCTTTCTGATAATTTCGATAAATTAAGTTTACTGCGTAAATTGACATAATTGATTTCAATAATAGGAATACCCATTTTGAAATTAATAACTCATGTTCACTCCTTACTATCCCCAAAAATAACTCCACGCAAAATATTCCAAGATGACATAGGTTCTGAGGAAAAATTTATATCGAATTTTTACAAATTATATTTTAATACCTATGAATATAAACATACCCGTAATAAAATATGTTTAACAAATGGTTTGGTTAAATCAATAACTTAGAATTTGGGTGAGTATACCGGTGAAGACCCCAATGACTTTTAATAGAAATTTTTATATTATCTTTCAAATTTTTTTGAGATTCACCAGGGCACCATTTCACTTCATAAAGTATCCTCTTTGTATCTATTATTTATAATTGATAGTCTGGATTTCAACAATGTCCCATGGGTGGGCTTTACCAACCTCCCTCTAATGTTAACAATCCTTCCAACTTCTGATATTTTTTATACATTCTGATGGTAGCATGCTACACTAGCTCCTCCTAGCGGCGTGAGTTGGGTGCCTTGGTTTTCTTTCATACATTACAACACAGAAAGCTACATGGAACTTACACAGCTTTGCTGAATTTACCTCAAGATCTTTATTATTATATTTTTCATATATCTTTAGGTTTAATCCACTTTAAACAAGAACATATGGGATTTATTTGCCAGGATTTACGATCTCATATCGCATTCTGTTAGTATTTATTACATCCGTAAACAGAACCCACTTTGTGTGACACTTTTTGTTTTTTTATCAATTTTGATCAAAATGATTTTTTTTTTTAAAAGAGAAACCTCACAAGAGCCCAACTGCTCCCTTCTGGGGCCAGTGAGACTATGGCATCCCCAATTGTGGAGTATGTTGTGAGGCTGAAGGTAAGTGGGAAAGGGAAGGAGATGGGGAAGAGGAAGGTGGGAAAGTACCTGGTTATTCAGATCTAGTCACTAAACACGGCTAAAGCCATTATTAAGCAACGTTTCAATTCTGAATGGTGGTCTTACACCAGGGCGATTCTGAGAGTATCTTCCACTCTGATAATTAGTAAGCGCAAAATACTGCCATCAAGTACTAAATAAATTCAATATCCCGCCATTGAATGAATATCAATGTCATTATGATACACTAGCGCCCCTAGCGATCAGCTTGTTGATACTGCCAATATGTTACTGGAGTTCGATGTATTATTAATATTATAGGGTATTTGGCTCTACTGACTACATTGGACATCACTGGACCATTGACTCATTCAAACATAAAGTATAAAGCATTGAAAACCAGTTATCCACAAAATTTGGCAATTTTTTTTTCTTAAAACTACTATGTATATTATATATTGTACTTTCAAAATATAACGAAATAAATATTTTCTAGATTCTTTAACGATTTAACAATATTTTTTTTATAATTCCTACGAATATGCAATAATAGACGAAAGATAAGTGTATTCATTGGCTATATAGAACTATAATCAGTTTGTATTTCTCCATATTTAAATTCGGAGGTATGATTTTTTCTATGTGGGCGGAAAAATTTCCTTTAGCAATCCAAGGAAAAAGTTTGTAACTGCTCTGTCGCTTCAGTGGTTAAGTAATTAAATATTGTTTTTAATCGAAATGATATCACAAAGTGAATTTTCCATATTTATTGAATAAATCATATTTATAATTAAAAACAACTATAATTCACCACTGAATGTGTAGAATGTCTAGTGAGGCGGGAAAAATAATATAAATTAAAATTAAATAAACTCCCGGGTTGCCGGCACTGAAACTGAAAAAGAAAAGATTTGTTTGGTATAAGCCTGAATGATTTTGGTATAAGCCTGAATGATTTTGTCGGTCACTAAACAATTGAAGATATTTTATAACTTATTTATTGTTTTTGTGTTTAATACGTAGAACTCAATTTAATCTAAATTAAATTAAATAATGTTATTATTAAGTTCTGCAAGTATTTTAGATTTGTATTTTTGTTACAGCTGTTTCGGCTTACAAAGTCATTCTCAAACTGCAGCTGAAACAACATTTAGACGACTTATATACGATTTTAAATGTCAATTTCGAACGTGCATAAGTTGATTTATTACCGGTCTAAACGTGGTTTCAGCCACAGTTTGAAAATGGCGTTGTAAGTCGAAACAGCTGTATCAAGAATACAAATCTAAAATACTTGCAGAACTTATTAACTCAGGTACGGGACATACATCATTCCTATGTCTACCTACGTTAAATTATCGTGAAAACAAGTTTATGTGTCCAAGCGGTTAATAACATTATTAAATTAAATTTTAAAAAATTATAATATTTTGAATTCTATTTAAATCTTGACTTGACTTGTCACTTCTATTTTCTTCCGTTTATCTTTGTTTTGTCATTGCTTTCATTTAACATCCATTATTTTTATAATGATAATTTTTCCAAATTCGTGTTATTTTATTGTAAATTGGACGTAAGTCCATTAATAAATATTAACATTAACGTGATTTCAGAGCCACATTGCAAATAAACCATATTAAATAAACGTTGTGATTTCGTACACAATAAAATTAAACGGAATGTTCACCTCAGCTGCCAATTTAACCCAAGCGAAAACATTGGAATAGATGTCTGAACTCTACTCGTAGTGTACCCTGAACCCTGTAGGTAGGTACTTTAACATTCAAATGTTAAATTCGTAAAACAAGTCGGCGGTTTTCCGTTTCAACCCATCTTCCCCCGAAATTTCACCAACGTGAGATTCATACGAATTAGAATAGGAATAGTTTGGAAATTTTCTGAAAATTCTTGCGGTTTGAAATCAAAGGATTAAAGCTCCGAACGGAGGGAATTTCACTATTTAAATAAAACAAAAAGCTAACGGAAACTCTTTCAGCTAAAGCAGAAGTGCGCAGCATGCACAACTTTGTGAAAGGATTAACCCGGTTACGAATATATTAATTCAATTAAATGTGGATTTTATTAATTTTACAGTCAAAATATTTTAATAAATAAACTTGCGTATTTGTAGATCTTACTCTCACAAAAACAATCAATAACAAAGAAATAAACTTGTTTAATAAATAAGCATGCACAACTTTGTGAAAGGATTAACCAGGTTACGAATATATTAATTCAATTAAATGTGGATTTTATTAATTTTACAGTCAAAATATTTGAATAAATAAAATTGCGTATTTGTCGATCTTACTCTCACAAAAACAATCAATAACAAAGAAATAAACTTATTTAATAAATAAGCATGCACAACTTTGTGAAAGGATTAACCGGGTTACGAATAAATTAATTCAATTAAATGTGGATTTTATTTATATTACAGTCAAAATATTTGAATAAATAAAATTGCGTATTTGTAGATCTTACTCTCACAAAAACAAACAATAACAAAGTAATAAACTTGTTTAATAAATAAGCATGCACAACTTTGTGAAAGGATTAACCCGGTTACGAATATATTAATTCAATTAAATGTGGATTTTATTAATTTTACAGTCAAAATATTTGAATCTAAAAATTGCGTATTTGTAGATCTTACTCTCACAAAACCAAACAATAACAACGAAATAAACTTGTTTATACAGAAAACATAATTAAAATTATGTGGTAAAGTACAATGTTCGCCTTCCTGTGAAATTGTGCAAAATTTCATTAACCACACGGAGAAAATTTTTATTCTAAAATACGATCGTTTTATTCGTAAAAACGGTTAAAAAGGGGACTGAAGTTCTTACGAACAAATTAACAGTGTTTCAATGTTCATTGGCGGGAAAATGTAAGAATAATTTGTTGGTATACGTACGAAATTACGTATACCAACAAATTATTCTTACACGTTCCCGCCAATAAACATTGAAACCCTGTTAATTTGTTCGTAAGCACTTTAGTCTAAAATGATCGTATTTTAGAATAAAAAATTTCTCCGTGCAGGAACGAAAATGTAGATTTTTGTGAAAATTGTATCCGCGCCGCCCGCCACAGGCATTCCTATATACATATAATATAGATATTTTACAAAAGATGTACCCAGAAAAACAAGTTATGTAATAATGTATTTATCTTTATAGATAATAAGATTTATTAGGTTATTCTACTGGTGAGATAACATTTTTTTTTCTCCCCAGAGATACTTCTGATCAGTGGCCGAGTTGGCATCGTGTTTGGGTCGCACCCAGGCGAATTTGTGTTCAATTCCTTGGCTGGCTAAGTCATCCACCACGAAATTTTCTACTTACTCAGTAGGTGAAGGAGATTTTCAAATATTGTCAGGTTATTCAGAACCCAGAAATGTTTGTCTTTCTTAAAAAAAACATATCTTTTAAAATCTAAAAATAGCATGATGACAGAGAATTCTTTAAAAGGTCTGGAGATAATGGGAACCCACGCCTTTAAAAAATGAACGGGTAAACTTTTACTTTTATTTCAAAAGTTGTGTTTCTCATTTCATCGAGCAATTTAATCTGACTAAACGGATCTAAACAATCTTTATATATTCATTTTTTTATAAGAAAAACTCTCTTTTTAACTTATGAAGGTTATTCCCATCAATGTAATAATATATCTTTGAAGAAGAAGATAACAATAATAATCAAAATAAAAATATGAAATTATGAAAATAAACAAGACACGGAAAAATAATAAAACATAACGGTCGCAACTGGGACTCGAACCCAGATCTCTCGTCTTACCGGTACGGCGCTCTACCAATTCAGTCATTGCGTTCCATTATAAAACCGCCGTAATCGTCAAAGTCAGGTACAGTTCGAGTCCCAGTTACGACCGTTATGTTTTATTATTTTTCTGTGTCTTGTTCATTTTCATATTTTAATTTAGATTATTATTGTTTTCTTCTTCTTCAATAATCTTTATATATATATTAGGAAGTACTAATAAACGTTTTTTAAATTTTACACAACTGATAACTTACTTACCGATTACCGTATTTAATTGGTTTGTATCAGTTGTGTAAAAAATTGCATTAGTAAGGTTTATTAGTAAGGGGATTATGTTTTATATATCTTCAATGTCATATCGCTGCCCTAGTGCTTGTATGTTCAATAGACCATTTTGCAAATTTTACAGGGGACGTTTTTTTTTTTTTTTACATGCAAATTCTAAATAATTCTGACTTTAGTCATTTCGTTTTATACATGTCTAGAATTATTTAGAATTTACCTCTAAAACACAAAAAAAAACGTCCCCTGTAAAATTTGCAAAATGGTCTATTGAACATACAAGCACTAGGGCAGCGATATGTGCTCCTGATATGGCCCATAATGACAATTTATTTTCATCACCGAAATGGAAATTTTATATAGAGATTATCCCGAATTTAGTCAAATGAAAATAAAAAATTTATCAATAATAGCAATAAAGCCAACTCTGTACATAAAGTTCCTAATAATGAATCCATATGTACCTTAGACCGAATCTATATACCTATACAATATAACTAAGCAAGTATCATCTTCTTTTCACTACGTGGGTTGTACCACTACCCTATACTGTTTATAATACCTCCAACTTCTGACATTTCTTATACATTCTCATGGTAGCATGCTACACTAGCGTCTCCTGGTGGCGTGAGTTGTGCGCTAAGAGTATTGATATTAGAGAGACGGCATGTGAAGTGTGCCCGCGCGCTCCAAGTGTGCCTTTTCAAGAAATCTACCCACACGGTTGACATTGGCTGTCACCATGTAAAATGGCTGCTGTCGGAACGTATTAAACGACCAAAAACCAGCAGCCAATGTAAGCCGTTTGGGTAAAATTCTCCAAAAGGCACACTTGGAGCGCGCGGGCACACTTCACATGCCGTCTCTCTAATATCCATACTCTTAGATTGTGCGCCTCACTTTTCTTTCATACGTTACAACTTACATTACAATCATCATTATAATAATCCAATTATCATTTTATATATTATCATAATTTCATCAACTTTTTAGGCATGATTCTGAAAAACGACTTGGAGTGTTTTTGCTGTTTGTAATTATTACACCCGTAAACAGAATTTACTTTGTAGGACATTTTTTTTATCAATATTGATCAAATTACCAATTAGTTAGCGCAAAATACTGCCACCAAGTACGAAATAAATTTAGCAACGTCATTATGCTACACCAGGCCCCCTAGCACACTCGATCGATAACGATTGATAGGATAACTTTCGGTTACTTCTCATCGTTCCCTAGGACAACTGCAGATCGCTAACGTAAAAACAACACTTGATGTCGAATGTATTACGAACAGTCATTGTGAACTGTCACTTATTCGTTGGCGATTTGCAGTCATGCTAGGGAACGAGGAGAAGTTACCAAAAGTTATCGATACAATCCTTATCGATCGAGTGCGCTACCCCTGGCGCACTAGGTTATAGGCTACACCAACTACATTCTACATCACTGAACTATAATCTCTAAACATAAAGCATAGATTAAGAAAAAGACTTGTGTAAGAATAATTTTTTTATTTAACTAAAATGAAACCACAAAGGAATTTACAATTCTCATTGAATAAATAATATTTATTAAGAATAACTATAATTATTCACGTGTCCCCTCACCTATTTTCTTATTTTCTCTAACGTAGTATCATTTTCTTTTCACTACATTGTTACTACATTGTTTCTATGCAATGTTGTAATGTAATATTTAGTGCTTATAATCTAATTTACAATACTTACGCTATGAGTAGAACCAAAGAATCCACCTTAAGAGTCTCAAGGACGGTGCTGTGTTTTTACAAAGGACGTCATAATAACACGTCTAAAACGACATGCGACCACCTCAGTAAATACTCGTTCACAAAACACTACTTTTAACCCATTTTCAAACAGTTACTGATTAATAACATTTTTTGTATCGTTGTACTTATTATATTATATATATACAAATTGTAAATACCTGTATTCTTTATGTACGAGTACATACTATCTTATCTTACTAAGGGGGTTTCTCACCATCCTCCCAATAGCTTATCTTCACTAATAGCGAATATTTTCGATTAACGATTTACGGTTTATTTATTTATTAAGTTGGAGTTTATAATTCGGTACTCGAACCTATGAATAATGGCTATATATTGGATAATTTGGCCGAATTTCTAAGCACTGCGAGTATTTTATTTTTACTTTTAATAATTATTCGTTATTATAAGCTATTGGGAGGATGGTGAGAAACCCCCTAATATTATAAACACGAAAGTTTGTATGGAAAAATGTATGTTTGTTACTCTTTCACGCAAAATTTACTGATTGGATTTTATTAAAACTTTACATTAATATAGCTCATATATCAGAATAACATATAAGCTATAATTCATAAAGCTAGCTATTTATTTTAAATATATTGAAAATAATAATTATTGTTTAATAGAAAATGTCAAAACACTGATAGTTAAATCAAAATTCTATTTTAGAAAATATTTAAATTATTGCATTTATTTGACGTACTCGCCGACTACTTTGAATTGAATCAAGAATTATAGATATTTTAAATAAATAGGGTAAGAATTTTGGTATAAACGTAGATGGGACCTAGAAAAAGAAAATAGATTACTCGAAGTACATACTTATCCTATGCAGACGAAGTCGCGGGCAGAAGCCAGTACTACATAATTCTATAGTAAACTTACTGTAGAATTTTTTTCTAACATTTCGTAATTCCAATAAATATTTGAATCATAAAAAGATGTCGAAACAAACTAAATTAGAACATCAAACGTATAAATGTTTTCATTTACAGAACATCGTCCTCTGAGCACTTCCTACAAGATAACGTTTTTTGGGCCAAATAATATTCCGACAAACAACATTATAGGTAGGTAATAAAAATATCATTTACTTATATTTTGCTGTCATACAAAGCGGCAGGTTTGGATAAAAGTGTATTATTTAGGGTACAATCATTTATCCTGTCTTTAGTTATACAATATAATGTCACACGATGGATGTTTTTCTGTCCGGATATTTCTGTTGTGTGGAATTTCACTAAGCCACGGGCTTTGTTGTTTTATAAAGGAAACTATTTTATTTATTTCCGAAATAAATCCACAATCCTGGACTTACCGAATATAACAACCTTCGGGCGTCAAAGAAAATTCTGCGCCTGTTAAAATAGAATCAGTGCTTTCACATTAATTCAGGAATCCTCACTAACGTCTCGAATCCTTTTCAACCGTTATAAAAGACAAAAGACATTGTTTTTTTAACTGCTCAGAAGAGATAGAAATAATTACTGACTTTTACAATGTTCACACGTTAAGTCAGAAAAAATGTTGCTTTTGATTCTCGGCTTTGAAATAAATTGCTAACCAATTGTGCTATAATTATTGTTTTAATAAAAAATGTATTGTTATTACTAATTTGATTTGGCCTGACTAACTTTCTCAATTTTCCAATAAATCCGTTACAATAATTTTGGCAACATTTTTTTTTATATAAATAAATAGAAAAAAAGATTGATACTTGACAATTATTCAGTTCCAATTTTTTAAATAATAAAATATTTTATTATGGGCGGGTATTTTATCGCTTTTCTGAATTGATCACGTAACTGATTCAGTTTTAAAAATTACCTTTAAATTGACAAATAAATTTGAGTTCATTGAAGAAGATTTCACGGAGAAAAAGCAATTACTCACAAAAAATCGAAAAAAGTATTTGATAAGTAGGTAACTATTGCTTGTGTGAATCATTCAAATTTGGGAGGCGGATTATTTTTTACATAAACAACACAAAGGTCACCAAAGGTGGTTCGCTACGTTTGATGATTTAGCAAGGGTGTCTGGTTTGTAGAGTGAGATTTGTCTGGCCACCAACTTGTTGAGGGAGATCTTTTGACCTCTCCAGCAAGACTCTTTCGGAACATCGCTTTGCATAGCGGTGGGAGGGATAGATTCGTACGTATGTCACTCTTGAACACACTGACCCCAGGATTCCTCCCCAACCCTCACACCTTTTTAATTTTCATAAATTGATAGACTTCCTTTCCTTAAAAGACTCTCCACGCAGGATCCCTAAAAATAATGATGAGAGGAATTATTTTCCTCTTAGCCAGAGCTAATGTAATAAAAAAGTACCAACTTTTGTATTTTTTAATATTCACTAGTTATTTAGAGTATCTAAGCTTTCCTTGTTCTGTAAAATTATTTTTCCTTGATGAAAGCTTGTGTTTTAAATGGTTCTTTGGAAATTCTAAGCCTCCTTGGCGTTCTTTGCAGTTCCAACCTTGTTAGTAGCACGAGCGGGAGCCTTTTGTGAATTTCACATACACGATGTCTGGAAGGAGGAATTAGGTTGCATAGTTTGCGTTCCGCGATGCATTCCCCACTCCTACGGAGGTTTGCTTAATGCACAAATACCATTTTGCTTTGCCACACTTCGAAAACCTCGCAGACTCCCCGAACTTTATGCTTTACACCGATATTACACATCACTTTATTAATTGGCAACATTCGCAACTTCCTCGTATGAAATCTTTAGTGTTAGCAATTCGCTGATAGCTTGTAACTTATTCTCATCAATATTTAGCGTGTTAACAGCTCCACCACAGTGAGTAAGTATGCACA
Source organism: Limnephilus auricula (assembly GCA_951813805.1). Lineage (NCBI taxonomy): Eukaryota > Metazoa > Arthropoda > Insecta > Trichoptera > Limnephilidae > Limnephilus > Limnephilus auricula. The sequence goes on along the minus strand of OX638402.1, from coordinate 7,220,783 downwards.
TTATTATGCAGTATTAACTAAGTTATCATCACAGTACTTTCTCAAAGGGGTAATCAATCTGTCTGGCATGCATTCCTTTATGGATTTACTTTCATTAATCAGCTGATACCGGTTTATGTCAGACGTAAAAACTGAGTTGGAAAACACTTCGTACCAATTTTGTATTACTATATTCAGAAAATAAGTCATTACGTCAAATAACACATTGTTTAAAGCCAAAATTAAGATCCTTATATCAATTAGAGCATGTTTAAACAATTAGTTATGCAACTCGACTGGCTGCTCTGATGGTTTTTATGCAAATAATTTGCATATTTAAATGAAATTAATCGGTTTCTGTATAAATTCGCATTCACACTCTTCATCTAAGTATATTTGCTACAACACAAAACAGATATGCCTCTGATCTGAATTATTTCCATTATCTTAACAAATGTTTTTAGCTCAGAAAGATCTTGCTTGTGCAGTAATTGACGTGGGTTGCTACAGTGGTTCTGTAGACCAATTTCCTTGTTTTAAGATTGATTCCTTGATTCTCCCTATCCTACTTTAGAAGAAAACCTTTTTCGCAATTTTTTTATAATTATTGGGAATTTCATAGTTTTACTGGCTCCGGTCGGAAGCATTTGGAACTCTTATGCGGTACCCACGTTAACAAAATCTAACGTTCGTCTAATCTTTACGCACGGTTGAAGTAAACCTTTTTTTACTGTTGTGGCAGTAGTGTAGCTGCAATGTGTATCATTTCATCTATAGACACGAATGATACACAGCTACACCACCAGCTGTTGAGTTTGGTCACATATAATGAGAAATGCAATAAAAATTATGAATGTAGATTCGCTATTCATTTTTCATCCAACTTTCGGAAAACAATAAAAATAATCTAGCGAAGGCGAGAACCCTTTCAAAATAAAAATAAACACATGGCTGTAATTATACTGATATCAAAACATCTGAAGTACTCGTCATATCGCGCCTAAAGAAGTTTCACTTCAAAAACATACATGTTTAAACCATATAAGGTTTCCTACACTTACCTATTTTCCCCTACTGGAGCGACAGAGTGATTTCAAACATTTTTCTCGGATTGCTAAAGGAAATTTTTCTGCCCGCATTAAAAAAATCATACCTCCAAATTTGAATAAGGAAACATACAAACTGATTATAGTTCTATATAGCCAATGAATTTACCTATCTTTTGTATATAATCACATATTTGAAGGATTTATAAAAAAAATATTATTAAATTGTTAACTTTAAAACATTTTAAAGAATCTAGAGAATATTTTTTTCCTTCTATTTTGAATGTACAATATATTATATAGTCGTTTTAAGAAAGAAAAAAAATTTGCCACATTGTGGCAACAAAGTAATCCGTGGTTTTGGAAATAGTGCCATATTGTGGCAAAAAGCGCTCGAGTGGAATTCAACTTGATAACGGACGTACTTATAGTGAGTAAAGTCGTTTTCTTAGATAATTTAAACGCAATCGACGTGCTGTAATTACCCGCATTGTAATATGTTTACAGATGAACGTCAAACCGTTGACATCAATCTGTAGACAAGTCTGACGCCAGTCTTTGAGGTGAGTAAACGCTTTATCGATGCGCCTGAAGTGGGATGTTTCTGGAGATTGAGGTATTTTCAGAAAATGAAAACCGTTGAACATATGTGGAGGATTTAAAGTACAGTTTTCTGATTCTCATTCTCATTTTCATTCATGATTATTGGTTTAAGAAAAAGTGCTGATTTATAAAATATTTAAACTGGTTAAAACGTCATTATGACATTTGAAACGCTACTAGCTTCTAAAATATCTGTCACCAAGAGCAACCAAAGTTGGCCCACGCAATATAGTAATATATCGTTTGGATTGTTCATCACAAATTACTTACTTAATCATTATTGAAAATGTATTCGTCAACAACAAAATAAAAACAAATGTCATTAATTTCGTAATTATTTTTAGCGTTTTTTTCGACCAAAGACGTGAAAAACCCTTTGCATAGCGTTAAGCTGTAGTTCCAACAGTTTCAGTGATAATATTCAACACCAAGATGATCGGTTTTTGATAGTTTTGCCATTATCGAGAGGTTTTTTCTGTGGAAGGGGCCGATTTTACATAGGGGGCGTAATATTTTCAATGCACTACATGAGGGGGTAAACATCTATATATCACCCAGTCTTTGAAAGCATACCCACGTGATAACGTAGCTACCAGATAATCTATGGGTACTACCCAGTTTTGGATTTATGAGATTAGATTAACTCTCTAAAAGGTATTTTTTTATCACCTTTGCAATGAATATGAGAAACGTGCAATTGATTTTTAAGTATAACGATATTAGTTTTTTACCTTTCATTTTCAAACAACTGAAAGTTTAAAATAATATTTCGTAAAAATCTCTCACTTTAGATTATAACCTGCTTTATTGTGCCATCTAGAACAATTGGTCAATAATTGATGACCAAAGACCATGAGACATAAGAAATATTTTTTATTTAATGATGATTACCTTCAATCACTGCTTGTAGGCCTCCGTGTTTGAATTTTTTTATTTTTATTTATTTATTTATCAAAAAATACATTTTTACAAAATAAGGGTAGTCCCACAAAGCTGTCAAATGGCAGCTTGTCTGTAGGTTCTACAATTTATCACTCTTAATATTATACATAAGGAAATATTTGTTAATACATATTATATAGTTTTAAGGACACATTAGGATAGATCACATAATAATATTAGATTATTTGAATTACATCTATAGGATATTTCAATGTACATGCCTAATAATAAGATATATAGGCAGCTACATTAAGATAATCAATTCAACATATTTAAAGAAACATGGAGTTTTCGTTAATTAACCACATTTTTATCATTTTAGGGCATAATCTGTCATTTTTTTCAAATTTTAAGTTTTTATTTATTTTATTGAAAATCACTGGTATTTGGTATTCAAGAGTACGGCTTCCATATTTATTTAATATTCGAGGAGTTTTTAGGCCCTTTCCTTCTTTAAATCTTGTGGTATGTTTGTGTACCATTGGGTGTTTATAAGAGCTTTCCCCCGCGTTATCCACAATAGTAATGAACCAATCATGGTTACGATCCTTGGCTATTGTGGTGTTTGCAACTCTGCTTCTTACTGTATGATAAATGGGCGGGCTCTACCGCCGAGCAACGTCCCGAATGTTGACGTTGCGACCCGAAGTGGGTCATTTCAAGGGAGCGCTTTAGCGAGCGATGCTCCGTGCATTCATTAATAATCTTACCGCCAGCCAAGCTGGACGTTTACTTTGTAACCATTTGTATTCAATAAACAACGATCTCGTATAACGAATCTCTATTGTATTGATACGTTTTTTCAATTGTATTATTTACATATACTCAGTGTGTAGTATTGAGGATAAGATTGAAAACATTATCCCACTCCAGTTCCTAAACGCTACAGCTATGGACCCGGAGATCGAAGGGTCTTTTAGGGGAATTTTACTAGAAAAGTCTGGTGAAAGACAAACATTCAGAATCGAAACGTTGCTTGAAATATTTGGTAATCAGATCTGAATAGTCAGGCACTTCTCTACCTTTCTCTTCTCTTTGAACTACTTCCCTCCACTACTTTAGCTCTCACAACATACCCCAATGAGGATGCTATAGTCTTACTGGTTCTAGACAGTTATCTTCGGTAAGTACCCACATAAAAAAATATAAAGGCCAGACCGCATTTAATATGATAAATAAGATAATTAAAAAATATACAGGGCTTATCTATATCTTATGGCGCTTGATAGCCAAGCGCCAAAAGATTATATCTTTACAGCAAGGCCAAAAGGAATCAGTGCTATTTTATTCGAAAGTAAAAGTCAAATAGTTCCCCGATTTCAATGCTGATTTAAAAATAATTCCCAGGTCTTCAAATTCAAAAACTTAACACGTTTTCTAAGAATTTCTATCAAGAATCACCTTTTCCACGTCGTGAACTCCAGATAGTTTAACTTTGATTTCAAAGGACAGAAAACGAAAAAGAGTTATTTTCATCTCCGGTATGATGTTGTCAATGAAAATGTCATTTTCAAAGTTAATTTTGGAGCAAATAATACTCAACGTGGTGCTTATAAAACTATTTTTCTATTTGAAGATCTCTTCTATAATTAAGTTAATATTTTTGTGCTGTAGATACTTACTACAATGAAATTAAATTTTAATTATTTTTTTTTACATTAGCTCTACACAGAAGGCCCCGAGGAAAATAATTTCCCTCAGGGCCTATGTCATCTATGGGGATTTTTAAGGAAAGGAAGGAGAGGAAGTTCTGGGAAGGAAAATGGTATGAGGGTTGAGTGGGAATCTGGGGTTCAGTGAGTCTAGATCATCCACCCCCAAATCTAGCCGAACCTCACCCCTTGAATCTGCCAGGGCACCCCTGCTAAGTGACCAAAAGTAGCGAACCACATGGGGTGACCTATTGCAGAGGTGTTGGTTATCCAACAAATGGTTCCCGGGGCGGCGGTACCCATTCCCGCCTCCCAAATTAAATGTATCCGAAAACTTAAAACTGTTTTTGAAAGGTACTAGAATATGCGCTCAAATGTTATTATCCAAAATAAATATATACTTTCTGAAATATTTAAATTTTTCACACAAACATAAAAATGGTCATTTTCAAAACTAAAGCAATGTAAGAAAAAATGTATATTGTCTTTTTTGTCAAATTGTTATCGGACACTTTGGTTTCATTAGGGTGAACATTTGATTTTTTTTTTTAAATTCTAAAATCTATTAAATATAAAGCGTGGAGTTTTCTCTTTCTAACACCGTTTAGATCATATTTCTCACCATGACAGTAAGGGAGATACAACGATTTATTTGAGACCTATGTGAGCTAGGTCTCTTGTGATTAACGAGGGATTTTTCAATATTTTATTGTTTTTTCGCATTTTATGAATTTTCGAAGTCGCCTATGTCCATAACGCCACCCTAAAATAAATATCTGATACAAAAAATACTTAGATAAATTCATCTTTTCTCCTACCCAGTTAAAATGAATTATTAAAAAAAATATTTTTTTTGCTTTATAACTCTTTGTAAAAGAGCTGTTTTACAAAAATCGTCAATCGATCTCTAATTTTTTTTCTTCTGTGATCATATACAATAAGAAAAATTAGATTTTTTTTAATATAATTATAGAAAACATCTCAACCTATACCACCTCATATTTACATTTTTATAATAAAGTTAAATTACGATGTATTATTAATTTTTAAAACTACATGAATCAATCAACTTTGAAATCATTTTAACATATTAAGATAATTTATAATTATTAAACAAAAAATATATTGCAAAACTAAAATGTTTGAACTATGATAGTTTAAAAAAAAAAGTTGAAATTTTTGTGATTTCATTGGAAATATGTGATTTTTCATAATACCAAATACATATAAAAATGAACGCATAAAGTATTCCGATTCATTACGCGGAACCACGCGGAACGGAGCCGCATCGAACGGTCGTCCGCGCCGCTTTCTTCTGTAAGGTGGTATTGAAATACTGTGTCCGTGTTAGTACAACTGGAATATATGTATAATATAACTTGAATTGCAATATACTATTAAAATAGTTCGCTACTTTGTAGGATATAAGTAGAAAGGAATCAGAAAATGGGCATGGTTCAGGACGCGGACGTTGCTTTGATAAAACTTTCCGATGTAACTCCTTCAAATCGGTAGGTGCCTAAAATACAGTAATCACTCGGTTTACGGAATGAATTTTTAATTTCTTACCAAAATTATTTTTTTCAATATATTGTGTACCTACCTTAGAAAATTCGTAAGTTTTTCACTTCAGATTATTATTAATATTTTAATTGAAAATAAATACTGCTTTATTAAGATCTGCTAGATGTACGTATATACAGGGTGTCAGGGGGTAAAGTGAATTAACTTCGGGAGGTGATTCTTCATGATGGTAGGAGTAAAAAAGATAAATAACTTTTTCCGAAATTCCAACTTTTTTTCCCATAAAAAAAGACGTACCTATTAAAATTCCTTAGTGTATATAAACCGCTTCATCTAATGCTGCAGACGGTTTAATCTGATTACTAATATTTTTTGTATTACATACAACCATGACCGGTCAGTGGTGGAGTTGGCATTGCGTTCGTGTCCCATTTAGTCGTGTGTTAAATTCTTTAGCTTTCTTAGTCCTCCAACATTTTCCGCTTACTGTGGTGGTACTAGGAGATTTTTAAATATTGTTTAGTTCTAGTTTGTGTCTCAAATACATATAAAAGGAGTACGAGGATATTAATTAATAGGTAACTTAGTTACTATATTGTTCTAACGAAGCTTAGGTATAAACGAAATCGGTAGGCTACAATGGTATATTAAAATTAGCGGTATAATACAAAGATATATTGTCTTGTTTCATGTATTATGCGAAACGACATTGGGGTTGTTTTCCACTAAAACAAATAAATACTTGTCCACATAATATTATGTAGTTTTTTATGATTAATATGTTTTAAAAATAATAGTCATTTACATTTTAAAAAAACTGCGTACCTACCTATTTCGAATATGCAGATATTAATCGTCTTCGTTTTTCGAGGTAGGTATGTGTTGACCATTCTTGAATTTATTAAAATAAATGTGGGCATAAAAAATGATATATTCTTAATGATATATTTGTCTTTATCCGTAGCGCAGGAAGCCTCGTCAGTATGAGCAAGACGAAGATAACATTCAGTGTTCTAAAAAATCATATTTGTATTTATATTCTTAAAGTATCAAATTTCACTCTTTCGACTAATGTTAGGGCTGTGTAAAAAAATTGTACAATATTATATTTCTTATGACAAAGTTTCGATTTATTTTCATAACTTGTTATTTGTTTTAAACGTCACAATCTTTGAGCACTGATAGACTTTACGAGAGTTGGGAAGACTGATAGAGAAATTGAAAGAAGGGTAAATGCAGGTAACTCCATTAAGGGAGGACTGAATGCCGTTGGCTCTAACAAAAAGCTGTCCAAAGAATTAGGGGACGTCCGAGGAAGACATGGCACGATCAAGTGAATCAGATACTTGAGTCGGGCCATGTCAAGAGTCAGAAAAATGGAAGAGTATGTATGAGACGATGTATGAATGTGAATGAGGCAAAGAGTGTGTGCCAAGACCAAGTTGTTTGGCGGTCCGTCATCTCTGCCTACCCCTTCTGGGAAACGGCGTGATGGTAAGTTACTTAGTTAGTTTATCTTTGATCACTAATTTGAACCCTTGCACAACCCGCACCGCCTGTTGTGTTACTCAATCAGACGCACTTAAGACAAAACTTGTACACTAACATTTCCTTCTTGTAACACCAAACACCTGTGGAGAGGGAAGGAGAAGATAAGAAGGCGAAGGTGGGGAAGTATCTGGCTATTCAGGTCTGGTCACCAAACAGGGCTAAAACCATTTCAAGCAACGTTTCAATTCTGAATGGTGGTCTTACACCAGGGCGATACTGGGATTATTTTTCACTCTGGACCATGCCGAAAATATACTATATATTATTTTAAATTAATTAATTGTTTAATTAATCAAATAATATTTATTTGTGCACACCGGGTTCGAACCCGCGACCTTCGGATTGCGAGTTGAGAGTATTATCCTTCGACAACGGAGGCCTTTAAATATGTTTTGTTTTATTTTTAAAGTGTTTATGTTTTTTGTTTGTTTATGTTTTATTTTTAAAGCGTGTATATTCCCAATAAAATAAATCCGAATTTTGTAATATCGAATTTTATAAGAATCTTAAATAAATTAGATTACACAATGTTTTAATATACCTACTAACTGTCAAAAAGCTGTTTAGGTATTTATTTTAATAAATTTAGTTTCCAAGATTGTTTTTTATCCACAATTGGTGGCAGCCCTATTACATTAGTCCAGTGACCGAGCAAAAACCATGCAAAAAAACTCTTGAGGTGTCAAGTTTCCTGTGTTGTTAGTTAAAGAAAAATATCTCATATTTATTGGAATTTAAATGTTTTAACGTGAATGTTATATTTCCGGGAACATTAGTTATTAAGTGAATGGAATCAAATAAGCGTTTAATATTAATTTCACAAATGAGAAGAAGCTGATTTGTTGTATATTTTTTGTCATCTTTTTATGGATGTGCTTAGTAAAATTTACAAATAAATATATTTCTAGTATTAACATGATCTGAAATTTAACATTTTATCTAAAAAACTGATCTACATAAATGTAGCATTGAATTATTTCGTTTATTCTAGATATGTTCACATTTTTTTTTTAACAAAATAGGGAATATCGGGGGAAAATCCCTAAAATTATGGGGAAAATACACATTCGAGCGATTTGGCGATTCACGAAAAAGATCTTCGATATTTTTAATAAATCATTCTTTATTTGTTCGGCAGTGTTCGTTTGAACTTCGGATTTCCGAGCAGATGAAAGGATCCAAATCATTTTAAGCAACGTTTTTTGGCGAAATTGTCTTTAAAAGTGATGAGGGCGACGCGTACGATAAAAATTATAACTATTTTAGCCAATCTGGATAATGTCGCGTGCCCTGCTTCCCTCTTAATACATATTTAGCAAACGAGTGCAAAACACATCGATAATAATTTAGATATACATGCACATAAAAATGTTCCAGAACAGAACGTGAAATGATGTGCTGTAATTTCACAGTAATAACATAACGATATTGCAGTAATTTAACCTGAAAGCAATCTCCATTAATCTCATCCATCTGAGCTACGATTGTGTATGCTGGGTCTCCCCTCCTGTACGTATTTAGCAAACGAGTGCAAAACACATCAATAATAATTTAGATATACATGCACATAAAAATGTTCCAGAACAGAACGTGAAATGATGTGCTGTAATTTCACCGTAATAACATAACGATATTGCAGTAATTTCACCTGAAAGCAAACTCCATTAATCTCGTCCATCTGAGTTACGATTGTGTATGCTGGGTCTCCTGTCATTAACGGGTTATTACATATTTAGCAAACGAGTGCAAAACACATCAATAATAATTTAGGTATACATGCACATAAAAATGTTCCAGAACAGAACGTGAAATGATGTGCTGTAATTTCACCGTAATAACCTAACGATATTGCAGTAATTTCACCTTAAAGCAATCTCCATTAATCTCGTCCATCTGAGTTACGATTGTGTATGCTGGGTCTCCTGTCGTTAACGGGTTAATACATATTTAGCAAACGAGTGAAAAACACATCAATAATAATTTAGGTATACATGCACATAAAAATGTTCCAGAACAGAACGTGAAATGATGTGCTGTAATTTCACAGTAATAACTTAACGATATTGCAGTAATTTCACCTGAAAGCAATCTCCAGTAATCTCCTCCATCTGAGTTACTATTGTGTTTGCTGGGTCTCCTGTCCTTAACAGATTAATACATATTTAGCAAACGAGTGCAAAACACATCAATAATAATTTAGGTATACATGCACATAAAAATGTTCCAGAACAGAACGTGAAATGTTGTGCTGTAATTTTACCGTAATAACTTAACGATATTGCAGTAATTTCACCTGAAAGCAATCTACATTAATCTCGTCCATCTGAGTTACGATTGTGTATGCTGGGTCTCCTCTCCTGTACATATTTAGCAAACGAGTGCAAAACACATCAATAATAATTTAGGTATACATGCACATAAAAACGTTCCAGAACAGAACGTGAAATGATGTGCTGTAATTTCACCGTAATAACATAACGATATTGCAGTAATTTCACCTGAAAGCAATCTCCATTAATCTTGTCCATCTGAGTTACGATCATGTAAGCTGTTTGGTTTCTTATGGGCGCCTGTTGGAATAAAGACGTCTGTACTGCGCTGCGGTCGGTTTGCATACCGCCCATCCCTCTTGCCAACTAACAAGGAGCAGAGGGCACACTCTGGCTTGGCTATACGGAATACTAACACTGAATAGCTCTCAGTTATTGCTGCTACCCCCGTAAGTTGCTGCTTCATAAATTCTTACATAGCAGTAAACAATAAACCACTGAATATGACGTAAGAGCTAAAGGCAAAATTTTGCCAGCCATTTTTCTTTTTAGAATTTACATAGATTATGGCTACTGAAGAGATTTCCTGGAAGTATATTTATTATTTTTATTTGTTTATCTATGTAAACCATGATTATAAATCAAAATTGTATACTTTAGGCACCTAACGAGACCTTAATGTTTTTTTAATTGTACCAATTTCTTTTAATTGTTCAACTATGGTCACCCTACTTTGTAATCTGTGTAACATTATTGTTCTTTGAAGTATAATTTTTATTTTATCTTTATTATTTTGTGTTTTTTTAAGTATTATTTTTGTTTTTCCTTTTGTGTTATTTTTGTTACTTTAATAACTCAGGTACGGGGCGTACGTCATTCCTATGTCTACCTACGTTAAATTATCGTGAAAACAAGCTTGCGCCCAAGCGGTTAAGTAAATAATTGTTAACCTCAACACAGGCTTGTCCTAGTAAGCTTAAAAATTGTATTGTTTTACCTAAAATGTGAAGAAACAATAAATAAATAAAAAATAAATTGTGCCAAATTGTAGTGAGGATTCATAGAGACAATTTTTTAACAACTAGAAATCTCCAATATCGAAAAAAAGTTGTTTTAGATACACTCTACTCCATAATTACTTCATTTATAAAGGTTTCTAGAAAAAAAATCACAGGATTGATATAAAGGGCAAAGTTATAATTTGATATAAAGGGCAAACAGAATTTGAATAACTCATCAAATTTCAAGTTTCATTTTCTGTGAAAGTTGTATTCCAGTTATGTTTTAATCAGTTCTTAGAAGCAACTGAACCATAATAAAAAGATAACAGAACTTGAATAGAACTTTCATTTTAATTTTGAAACTTGTTCAATTTCTGTGAAACAACCCTAGAATGAATTTTCAAGTTCTATTCAACATCAGTTACTATATTGTTATTGGCCAGTTTTTTCACATCACTAAAATAATAACAGGACTTGAATAGAACATTAACAGAACTTGAAAATTAAACTGCATATTTAATGAATTGCTCAAATTCAGCGAGACAACTGGCCCTTAGAATAGAACTTATTGAACGGTTTTTTAACGCAATTGGTTTTAGGTAAAAATTATTATTACAACATTAATTTTATTTCATACACATTTTGACTTCTTAACCAGGAAACTTTAAGTTTGTTCAAGGAACCTGTTGATGTTGAAGAAAATATATTTATATATTGAAAGTTCTAACTAACTTACGCCTAACTGCCAGAAATCACTTAAAACTTTAAATATGATTAAAAATTTCTTTGGCGCAAGTAGTTTTGGAGTTAATATAAGTAATTTTACAAATCTTTTTTTAATTAGCTTCTCTCGCTGCTGTATAAAATTAATATTATATTTATTGCCAACACACTTTTGTTATATACCTATATCGCACATGCCATAGAAAAGTGTCGTAACTCAAAATTTTCTAATTTACAGTTTATAACTGAAAAGCAAGGGATTGCGATTATCTATGCACCACGAAACCTGTATTTAATTTAGATCACTCCATCTCCGCAAGATGCCGCTAGTATATTTTTTCAAAGGGACCGCTTGATCATCATTCATACATTTGTTTTCTCTCTCCTATAAAATTAACTTTTTTGACTTACGACGATTTTCTATGGATGTGCAATATATTATGTTGCCAAGCGACTGATATATATTACTTTTGTAAATAGCTGTTTTAGAGTAAGGAAATTAAAATTGGTGTCATTACCAGAGAATACCGGAAATTAGTCATTTTAAAATCAAATTCTAGACGTATTGACACTTTTTTTATAAAAAACATAAATTGATTTTGAAAGATTGATGTTTTATCTGGAACACGCAGTTTTAAAAATTTGAAAAATTAATTTTATTTTTAATATACGAAGGTTATACCGTTGGTCATTGGCAGATTTGTTCAATTTTCAAACTATAAATTCTATTAAACAACACAAATTTCAAATCATATAATCATACAACAAAATAAATCAATACCTACATAATCTAGTCAACACAGTTTTAAGAATTTTAATTTTAATTTTTCCAAGCAAAATCATCAGCATAACGGCGAATCTCCTCCCATAGTCCTTTATTTATAGCCATAATATTCCAAGTGGATTGGGAACAGATAAAAAAGTCTTTAAAAAGTGTGCGATAAAATAATAAGTCAGAAAACGAATATTATGTTTTGTAGGTTTGCAATGCTCTTATCATCCCCTTAGCTGTAGCGATGGGCTATGGGCGGATGTCATTTAGGTTTCATGGGGGCGGACCCGATTGGGGCGGAATAATCTATGCCTTTAGCGGAGAGAAGCGGTTTATTACCCGGGGGTTAGGTGACTCACACAGAATGTAGCTTTTTTTATGAATAACTTATTTAAATGCGTGTCTTACAAAGAAAACTTTTGACATAAAAGGACAGGAGTTGTGTTTGTATTTCCGACAATCCGTAAACCACAAAGTCAAATGCTGGAATCGTAAAGGTAATATTGATTGAAGGGTTTTAGTTATGTAGGACTATCTTTCGTACCCGATTTTGCAACTGCTTTGTTTCCAGTTTTATCACAACTTTTGTACTTTACCGTTTACAATGTTGTATGTTGTATTATTTTCCTTTACTTGCCAAATTAATATTTTGAATAAATGTGACATAAAATGGATCGATTGATGAAAAGGTAAACGTTCACATCTAAAATTTTTTATCGTAAGATTGAGCGACTCTCCCCGTAACTATTTTATCTGCATATAAAAGATAAGATTAATTTAGGAAGAAATGCAAATCGCTAGAAGTTATTGTAAAAAAAAATCCTTTAAATACGCCATTTACGATAAATAGCGCTGATGGATCCGAATTCTTCAAATTTATATAAGGGTTACCAACCTTGTAGGTGGCAGCCCTTATATGAATACATTGAGGGTGGGAGGATTATACCTAGAAGGGTTGTCCAAGATTTTAGAATCTTTATTATTTAAAAAATTAGGAAAAAAATTTTTTTTTTTTAAAGTGGATAACATTTTAGATACATATTTCTACAATTTTTCGAACGATCCCCGTGGCAATGATGCACTTGGTGAGCTGTGGCACTATGAGCTGTCCTTGATTCCCTTGTCCTTCTTGATTCCTTCTCCAAAATGTTTTCATATCTTTTTCTGACAAATATCGCTTGAGGTGAAGAAAAATATGGAAATCATGTATTTGATTGCCTTTTGGGATTCATGGTTAGGAGGTAAATCCATATTACAATACAAAAAGCAGCTACTGAGATAGTCTGAGCTATATGTTAGTGCTGCCACCTTTTGAAATATTTAATTCTTGGATAACATGTGCATCATATTAAGATTTTAAGGACTTGTAAATACCATCATATCTCTTTTTTTTTAAATGCCAACAACAATATTCAAAAGCAAAAGTTTTTCGAGTACTGTGAATTACGGTATCTGTGAAGGTAGGTTTTCTATAAATATTGAATACGAATTTATTATTAATAATGGATATGGATAGGTCTAAGAAATTTTAACAACAATTTTTTCCTATTTCTAATGTGAACTGATTATTTTTATGGAATGAATTTAGGTATATCTGTATTATGTTCAACAACCTTCTGCCCGCGACTTCGTCTGCGCGGGATTAGTACTTCTATTAGCCTACTTTCTTTTCCCAGGTCCCATCTATGTTTATACCAAAATTCTTTACCTATTTATTTAAAATATCTATATTTCTTGATTCGATTCACAGTATTAGGCGAGTACATCAAATAAATTCACTAATTTTCTAAAATAGAATTTGGAATTAAATGAAATTTGATTGTTTTGCAAAATGACAAAATCAGATTTTGACGTTTTCTATAAAACAATAATTATTATTTATAATTTATTAAAAATAGCTAGCTTTATTAAGCCTATATGTTATTCTAGCGTATGAGCTATATTATTGTAAAGTTTCATTAAAAGCCATTCGGTAGTTTTTACGTGCGAGAGTAACAATCACACATACATCCATACAAACATTCGCGTTTATAATATTAGTAAGATATATTTGTATTGATGCCTGTGAACATGTGAAAATTTAATATAGGCGAGTACGGCCAAACAAGCAAGAACGTATAAAAAGTAATCAATTAAATACAGAATTATATGAATCAATATCAACTTTTATAAACAGTGCTTTAAAATGAAAGTATTTCTCAACTATTTGAATCCAAATTTTAATAATAAATTATCAGTGACCCCTTCGATTCATAAAGCTAAAATGGCGAGTTAAAAGAAGATTTAGTTAATGCATATAAAAACGAAATAACATTAAACTAAAAATCAAATTGTTACACATTGAACTAGTGAATAACCTCCACTCAATTGAATGGGATCTCTTCGATGACAAAATCAGAAATTATGTTGTTAGAAACAGTGTACGTATTTCAGAATTCGCCACCCACTTAAAAGATAAAGGTCACTCTTTTTTATTATTTTTTTTTTAATTTTAAAAAAATAATTCAATACATAGTATCAACAAACAAGTCCTGCTAAACCAATTCAATTGGCTTGTCAACAGGTGCTTATAATTTACATTCATATACATTTAAAAAAAATAATTTACATCTTATATCTACAGATTCAACATTTTTTCATTAATTTTTTCATACATTTTTTCATACATTTTTTCATATATATTAATATAAATATTTTCGGTATGTTGTATTCAAACGTTCTCTGTCCGTACCTATTATTAAATTTCGGAACTATTAACCCGTCGTTGCGCGTGAATCTAATGCTATATTTATGTTCCAATTTCTCTTTATGCTGTGGGGTAAATCTTCTGCATAGATGTATTATATAGAAATGGGATAGGTCTACGCCGTAATAATCTTGAAGCCTTTGTAATAAAAAAAGTCATTAAAAATAAATAAAACAATTTTACTTAATAAACAATTAGATTTGTCGAATAGCCCCAATTGTTAAATATATCCGTTACCCCCGCCAACTTTCACCCCTCCCTCTTAGCCACCTCTTCCATTGCCCCTACCTAAGTTGATGTTCTATCTCCCTCTTCTAATTTTCTTTTAAACACTGGAGCGACAGAGCAATTCAAATATTTTTTCTCGGATTGCTAAAGGAAATCTTTCCGCCACATTAAAAAAATCGTACCTCCGAATTTGAATATGGAGATATACAAACTGATTATAGTTTGATGTAGCCAATGAATTCCCCTTTATTTTGTCTATTATCACATATTTGTAGGATTTAAAAAAAAATATAATTAAAACTTTAAACTTAAAACATTTAAAAGAATCTATTTATTTTGTTATATTTTGAATGTACAATATATCATATAGCCGTTTTAATAAAGAAAATTGAAAATTTGCCACATTTTGGCAACAAAGCAATCCGAGGTCTTGGAAATAGTGCCATAATGTGGCAAAAAGCCCTCGAATGGTTAAATATCATGTTTATTTGTATTATGTTCAATATATTTTTATTTACCCCTGACGAAGGTTCAGTCGAACCGACACCGGTTGTATAAAGAAATAAAAAAGTGGAATTAAAACAAAGTATTATTGTGATTATTATAATTATGTATTCCTACAAATTGTTGGCTAAATGTGTAAATTTAAAATCATATAAGATTATTCAAAAATCTTTTTTAAGAATTATGATGACTTTCTGAAATAAAGCTAATGCTTTAGGAATTTCAGATTTAATACAACTGATGACCGTTTTCAGCGTTTTCATCTTATTTTATCTCAGTTCGAATGAGTTTTCCCAGACAAATCTGCTCACCAAATACAAAATATTCGAAGGTAAAAAAAGTTCAACATATTATCGTTGTGACAGCGAATTTACACAAGCAAGTAGTTCCGCAGCTAGCGATGTCTAAATCGATACATTTCTTTTTTAACAAATGCTCATAACCAACGCGGTAGACTGAATAAGCCAGAACCGATACCAGTTTCCATCGGGGTGGTTCGAAGTAGTTTTCAGTTCAACGCGAAGAATAAATGGCACACGAGATTATATGGCGAACTGTTCTATTTTTTTTGTTTTTGGTACGTCGTCGAGATAAAAACAAGCTCTCTCGCTTATTATTTATGCATAGACAAACAGATTTTTTGTTATCTCTGTAGCATTATGTTTAAAATGGTCCCCACATATCAATATTCTGAACGACAGACTAAGGAAACTAACATATATATTTAGATGTTTAAGAGATATTTTAAACGAAAAATTACTTAGAACCACATACTTTGCATTCTGTCAGTCAATTATGCAATACGGCATTATAGGATGGGGTGGTATATATAAAAATCAAATACAAACAATTTACATATCACAAAAACTAATAATAAAAACCATTTTAGAAAAACCCTATTCATATTCGTCAAAACTCTTATTCGAAGAATTTAAGGTCAGAAAATTAAGTGAATTATACTTTAAACATGCAACATTACAAATTTACAAAGATAATATTCAAAATAAAACTGCACCCTTTAAAAATAACAAAAATCTTAGACAAACATCAATACTTCCTACTCCAAAATGTAAAAAAACAATAGGACAATTAAATCATAAATATCTCGGAGTAAAATTCTTTAATTCATTACCAGAAAATATTAGAAACATGAATACCAATATAAAAAAATTTAAAACTCACCTTAAAAAGCACACTCAAAACCTGAACTAAATCATAACAAATAAAAACTATATCTTAACACCCCTCCCCCCCTCCCCCCCTCCCCCCCCCCATACACACAAGCCATGCTTTTTTATGGGGGTACATCAAACATATATATTATATAATTAATTAGTGTATAAAGTGTATTTGTAATTTATGTATCTTTTTTGAATTATTAATAAAAAAAAATTTAAAAAAATATCCATGAAGCTTTGCTAAATTATATTTATTTTTGAAATAAACAATACAATTAGTTCTGTGAACATGCGTCCAAAAATTTGATTCTAATTTTCCCATAAAATAAATTAATCAAAACCAAAATATTTATTCTTTTTAAAAACAAAAACAAAAAACAAACATTCCCGTGTTACGCATAACTTGACAACATTTGAAAATCTCCTGCTACCATCACACTAAGCAGAAAATGTTGCTTGTGTTGTGATGGTGGACTTAGCCAGCTGAGGAATCGAACACGGGACGCCTGGGTGATACCCAAACGCGATGCCCACTCAACCACTGACCGGTCTCTGAAATCATAAGTTTGGCAAATAATACTATTTTTGTATTTATTATCCATGTTTACATATTTCATTTATCTTTTTTTAATTTATATATTATAGAAATTGTCCGAAAAAACTTCCTATAAAATAAAAAAAAAATTCAAACTTCTTTCAGACAAGATTAAAGCATTATATTGAAAAAAATCATAACAAAAAAGTCAATAACTTGATTTCACATTTAAAAAAAATAACCTTCACTAAAAATAGAAAAGGTTACCACTTGTAATGCCCGTACGGTTCAAATTTAAGAACCTGACTCCGAGTAAATCTCCGACGCCACACGGAAAAAATGTTATTCTAAAATACGATCATTTTATTCATAATCACGGTTAAAAACTGGACTGAAGTTCTTACGAACAAATTGATAGTATTTCAATGTTTATTCTTACATGTTCCCGCCAATAAACATTGAAACCCTGTCAATTTGTTCGTAAGAACTTCAGTCCCGTTTTTAACCGTTTTTACGAATAAAATGATCGTATTTTAGAATAACATTTTTCTCCGTGCACACTGTATGGAAATCGTTCTGAGCCGTCCGTGTACGTGCATTTTCCCACGGAGCTGCTGCCATAAAATTCACACTTATCACTCGCTCACATGCGATTTGCAAACGGAAGTGGCGCCATCTAGGCAAAATACTATTTAAGTTTTCATATTATTATTTTTCCGTGGAATTAAGTTTGATATCATCATCGAAGTATATTAATATGGTAATGCCCGTACGGTTCAAATTTAAAAACCCGACTCCGAATAAATCTCCGACGCCACACTGTATGTAAACCGTTCTGACCCATCCGTGTACGTGTATTTTTTCACGGAGGTGCTGCCGTAATAATCACACTTATCAAATAATTATATGCCGTAATATTCACAGATATGCAAACGGAAGTGGCGCCATTTATAATACTATATTTAAGTAAAAAGTATGAAGGGTGGATAGGGATCTGGGGGTCAATATGTTCAGAAGTGACGAACGTATGAATCCATCCCTCCCATTGCGCTACAAGGCGATGGGTCAAGAGAGTCCGGTTGGAGAGATAAAATGTGTACCATCAACCAGTCCCTCCCTATCTGGCTCGCCACGCAGTAGGTGGGCAAACTCATGTACCGCCAAGATCTAGACAAACCTCACCCAATGAACCTGGGCACCCCTGCTAAGTCACCTAACGCAGCGAACCATTTGGGGTAATCTATGGCATCTATGGGCGTTAGTTATCCAATAAATGGTATGGGAGAAGAAACATTTTTAGCTTTTATTAAAAAATAATAAGATTAATGTTGGGGTGAAGAGTGTTCCTCTCATTATTCACGGCCTTAATGTAAGAATGTCTACTATTGTATATCTACCTATTAAATATAATTATTCTGTCGTTTTATGTTAATAGTAGTTAGTTTTGCAAAGGGGTGATCACCAACACTTAAACCGGGCGTAGCAGAACGAAAAGCCGCCCGCAGGGCCTAGCAGTAGAAACCCGCGGAGCGGGTTTTTCACTGCTAGTAGATTATCACTATCTTTCGTATAGAACGATCGCGACGACAAAATGACAAAGGATGACATTGCTTGATAACGCGAATCAAATGCTTGACTGGGGTTAGAAAAATTACCACTACAGCAGAATTAAGGAAACAAAAATAACAGAAACCGATTAGATATAGGTTTTCAAACTTCATCACAGTTGATGATCGTCAACTCGACGATTCGGGACATTTTGACTTTTCGACATTTGAATGGTCGCAGTTATACTCATTTCAGCTTTTGATCAATTAGTTATGTTATGATCACAAATTAATTCAAAGTTGAAACGGAATGAGCATCGGTGTTCAAATGTCCAAACATTATTCAAAATGGTGCTGATCGTCAATTTTACGGTCAACAATGTGATGGAGTTTTAGACCACCTCTGTGGTCGAGAGGTAAAGGCTTTTGACTAGCATTCCGGAGATTAAGGTTTTAAATATCGGCTTGCGCAAGTAAATTTTATTTGATTATTTTGTGTTGTATCATAATTTATTCAATAAAAGTGTACAAATATAGGATTTTGGCGGCATATTGATTAGTTGGCGATACTCTCGGTATCGCCCTGGTGTAAGACAACCATTCAGAACTGGGTTTTTGATCAGAACAGTCGAGCTCTTTACCACCTCCCTCTTCCTTATCTCCTTCCCCTTCCACTGCCTACAGCCTGATAACGTTCCCAAATTAATGGGGGTGCTAAATATAGTATCACTGACTCTAGACGATTAAGAGTAGTTGGTAATCTTGTGCGTTATTCATATGAAATTTTTTTTTTAAACACTCAAAACTTAATCTAATTAGGCACTAATTTAGATTGCTATTTTTTTTTTCAACTTTTAGTGAAAATTAATCCGTATTTAAACGCCATAGGAAACATGATTTCACTTGGGAGGACAAAACTCTAGCTAGCTTTAAGTCCCAGTGAATGAGCTACCGTTGTCATTCAAACATGGCGCATTAAAGCAGCCAGAGCCGAGGAAACGGCAGTTCCCTAAAGAGGAGTTATTACGAAAAATTTTCACAGAAAAGAGTTTTTCTGTAGTCGTTTATAAAGAAAACTTATATCACTTTTCAAACGGAGTGAAGTTACGTCCTGGGAGTAAATTTAAAGCTGAAAAGAATTCCAGCTAAATTCTCTTTCCGCAATATTCTGGAAGATTCGCGTGTAAAACCATTAAACTAATTATCGTATATACACATTGGATCTTTCTCGTAAAACATTTATTTATTCGTAGAAAATTTTGAAAGTAAAAATATGTTTGTTACTTCTTATGTGAGTATGTATATTATACTTTGTCAAAAAAATTAATTGAAAATACAAAGAAAACAAACTTTCACAACACAAGAGCTAACTAACCCTAATAACATTATGAAATATTTAAGAAAAAGTCTTTTGGGCAAACGAACTATAAATAAATACCTCTCCACAAAGCTTTATAATTCACTTCCGACAACAATAATGAAAGCGGGTAACACAAATTATTAAAAAAAAATCAAAACATTACTTAATATGAAGCTGTACGCCAAATTACTATTTAGATTTATCTTTACTACAAATTGGTTTACATTATGGATATGAAAAAATATGGTACGGATGCTTTGTAGCTTTTCCTACCTTGTCCATTTATTGGAATTAAAATAAAATTATTAATTACGTTACAAAAAATAAAAGCGTAAAGAACTAAATAATTTGTTGTTTCATTAAATAAATATGAAGTTAAATTAAACAAATAACTATGTATTTAACCACTATTATATAATCACCATTACCAAAAAATAATTTGGCAATTGTGAACTAAATAATTTGTTGTTTCATTAAATAAATATGAAGTTAAATTAAACAAATAACTTTGTATTAAACCACTATTATATAATCACAATTACCAAAAAATAATTTGGTAATTGTGAACTAAATAATTTGTTGTTTCATTAAATAAATATGAAGTTAAATTAAACAAATAACTTTGTATTAAACCACTATTATATAATCACAATCACCAAAAAATAATTTGGTAATTGTGAACTAAATAATTTGTTGTTTCATTAAATAAATATGAAGTTAAATTAAACAAATAACTTTGTATTAAACCACTATTATATAATCACAATTACCAAATTATTTTTTGGTAATTGTGATTATGTAATAGTGGTTTAATACAAAGTTATTTGTTTAATTTAATTCAAAATGACGCCACAAAGTGATTTTGCGAAGTTTGAAGAAATAAATATAAAGTTATTTAAGAAACAAATTTTTAAAAATACACCTTTAAGACTAAGAATATTTTTGACTATTTCCATTTTTTCTACAAATACATAAAAAATAGTAGGTGTTGGGTAGTTGGGGCAGGGTAAGTGGTGGGGTGGTAACTCGGCTGAGTGACCGATAATATCATGTGAAAGAATTTTTATTTGTTTGATTTTGAAGAAAAAAAATTTGAAAAAAAAAAATTGTTGTAAAAAAAGTCACCGGAGACCAAATTTTCTTTTACATTTTTTACTCCAAATAATTTCAGGAATCACTGGTTAAAGTAACTCAAGTACCTACCTTAACACCCTGTATATACCATATATTTCTTCGTCAGGATTATATAAACATGTTCTTCTAATTCTGACGAAAAAATCCTTTGGTTTCTAAACACGTAGATAATTGTGATAATATAAGTGGAGAACGTGAATTTGCGAAGTTTGAAGCAAAAAATATAAAATTAAATAGCGTAAAAACGTAGTTTTAACTCCTTGTTTGTGTTTGAATACAACCAACCGACATGTTTTAGCTTTATTATTTATAATTAAAACAGTGCTGCAAACTAAGTTTGTTTTTATTATTTGGAAGGTTAAAAGAAAAATTCCCTTTTCAGCATTTCGAACAAGTCTTTATATTAATAGGTTAAAGGAACATAGAAAAATAACGTCGTGTATTTTCTACTAAACAAATAAAAACAGATTATAGAGAGCCATTGTTTACTGTGTAAAGAGCTATTTTCAGACATTTAAAATATAATAAAACAAAGAAAACGTTTTAGAATGGTCGAACTACGCCTACATAATTCAACAAATAATATGTAACCATGAAATGTGGTTATCCCCGAAAACATAAAATGAGGACGAAAAAAGGCAATAACGGAAATTTCTTACACAGGCTGACTTTTATATCCTAACGCCATCCGCCGAGTTGATTAGCAGCCTTTTTGATTTGGTGTACGCTTCACGAACGCCTTGATCGAATTGATAACGAATAAAACGAAGCAGACCAATTGTGATTTTTTAAAATTACTACACACTATTAGTACACACCGCACGAGCACCGTGGCCAACAGGACTATTGCATCCCTATTTGGGGTACATTGTGAGGCCGATGGGAGTGGGGAAGGAACATAGATGGGTGGAAGAAGGTAGATTATCTAGCTATTCAGATCTGGTCATAAAAGCCCGTTTCAAGTAAAATTTCGATTGTAAATGGTGATATTTCCAGTGCGATATTGAAAGCACTCCCCACCCGAAACATGTCGCAAATACATATGAAATATATTATTTAAAATGAAATAATTGTGAAATAGCACAAGTCAAATAACTAAATAAAATTTATATATTCATTGAAGATAATATTAGCGTCTCCCAATCGAAAGTTTCACGTTTCAAGCAACGTTTTGTTTCTGAATTGTGGTCTGCCTATATGGTTTGGTGTAAAATACGATTCTCTTAAATATTTAACTTCTTAAATGATTTCTTTCGCACCTAGGCAAGTGAAATCTAATTGAATAACACTGAGGATAAGAATGCCAAAATAGTAGTCACATCACTGTTAATACAGTATCAAGTAACGTGATGAAAAAGAGACATGGGACAATAATTTACAGTCTTTCATAATACTTGTTTCACGCTCTCTTATGCCTTCTCTCTCATACTAGTCGTCAATAGAACGATCATTACGCTCACTATTGATTTTTTTTTCTTTTTTATGTTCAATATTGTGGTCTGCCTATGTTAAGTGTCCAATGACACCGTGTGGACTGTTAAACTAATTATGTATAGCGAATTGCGAATGTCCAAGATTGTGTTTTTAAATCGACAAGGGGAAGGAAAAGACAGGAATGGCCCTTACCTTGATGATGAGGTGACAGCTCCCAGCTCTTCATTCACGATCACTTCCCAATGTTAAAATGATGGCCCGATGGTCTTCACGACAATCATAATATATTTATGATTGTTATTTGCGAGATTTCCGAGATTTGCGAAATGCTTGTACAAGCTCGACAGAATTTTCAAAGATAACAATTGAATGTTTTTATTCAAAACAACGAGGTGCAAATATGTTATTTTTTCAAGCGTTTTTTATTCATCTTCTTTTGCTTCTTGGGTAAGGGCCTTGATGTGAAAGGAGGGGAATCAGAAGGAAGGAATATTTGGTAAGGAACATGGGTAAAATGTATTAATGTCCTAAAGTTATTTCAACACTAAACAGCCTACATGGTTTGGTGTAAAATACGATTCTCCAAGTCAAAATAGCGGCAAATTGAAATAATAAAGACATAAAATTCACCCTGTGTGAGTGAAACCATTTTTATATTGGACAGGTGTTATTGTAGGGAATATAAAACTTTTAGCTTTTTAGAATATTCTCGGAACACCACAATCGCAGCCTCTCAGGAACTCAACTCCTGTTTGTTGGTACTATTGTTGTAGTCTGGTGTGAGGAGAACTTTAGCAATAATTCCATGGGAAGCGAAGCAGCCAGCAGCCGGCGTGTTGCCGCAGGTATTTATATGTCACATCGGGAATTTATGAAACGAAAGCGAATGATTTACCTCGGAGAAAAAACTGTCACAAAAAATCTCGAAAAACATTTACAGCAATACCTATTACATATTTTTGCGCTTTTGGTAAATATTTTACGCGTAGATAAAGCAGGAAATTAGCGACGTGCGCAATTTTTCGTTTATTTTTTATTTTCATCAATTCCGTGCCGTGCAAAATACCACTCGCCGAATAGATTGCTTTCATCACTTATTTTACGCACAAGAGTTCGAATTGCCGGAGTGTATTTGGGAGTGGAAGATAAAAAAGTTCGAAGATGCTAGTGGTATGTGGACTCAGCACTAAACTAAATGCATAAATATATATTTTTTAATATTAAAATAAAATAAATGTAAAACTTTTTTCCACATTCATTTGTTGACCGTAACCGGTTTCAGCTTATTTAAGCCATCTTCAGACTGGTACAAATTACTCTTAACATTCGGTTTATGAACATAAAATATGAGGGAGGGGGGAGAGAGGTGGAGATATGAGATGAAGAGATCTAAAAAAAAACATAAATTTAAATAAAATCCTTCGTAAAGGTATACTTTGTAAATTATTTATTAATTATTTTTACAGATCAACAGATTACAATGTGGTTCATTTATAAATTTGTAATTTACCTAACTTAGAAATAAATTATAGATTTCATCATTATACTCGTTTTATTTTATTACGTATCTAAAAATTTAAATACCATACCTACCTACAAAAACAAAAACAAAAATATTACGTTATTATAACAAGAGGGAGATTGTTATAACAGGAGATGCTACATAATATAAGTCATTACATAATATATCATTACATTTTATGAAGTTTGGTACAGATTTAATACATTTTTATATTTATTTTGGTTATAATTGAAGATATCTACATCAGAGAGAATGTTATTATATGTTGAACATATTTTTATAAGACAAGCATTATTTGAATTTGTTTTACAGTGTTTTTGTTGAAATAGATTACACGAACGTGTGTGTCGCAATAT
This sequence comes from Limnephilus auricula, assembly GCA_951813805.1. Classification (NCBI taxonomy): domain Eukaryota; kingdom Metazoa; phylum Arthropoda; class Insecta; order Trichoptera; family Limnephilidae; genus Limnephilus; species Limnephilus auricula. The sequence continues at coordinate 7,196,176 of OX638402.1, read as the reverse complement.
TGATAATATGTAAATATTTATAATACATTTGTCTAATAAAATAAGTGTTTTTTTTTTCGTTATCAATGATTTAAGTTAGAAAAAACGTAAGGTGAGGCAATTTTAAAACTTAATTTATTAAGGTTTGTATTAAAAAATACATATTTAAAAAATTACTAGCTAATTTAAATAATCATATTTGAACGCGTATTTCATCTCATTTTAAGGGGGGGATATCAAAACTCGGCTTCACTGCAGTTAGGTATTTTTGGTACTTGTACGGCCCCGCTAGCGAACCACAATTTTTGCCGTCTATGGGGCAGACTCGGGTAAGATTGACACCAAATTGGTAAACCATTTAGCATTTTGATAAAGTACGAAATAAAAAATACACTTGCTCTATAAAATTTTAATTTGTTTACTAGATAATGGATATAGCTAGACAGACAAAAAATCATATTAGCAATGGAATGGATAGATAGAAATATCTTTTACGCCCTGAACCTTTTTTGACGTCTCCGTTTTTTACTCAATGAGACTTTGAATCTAATGGTGTTTTGACGTAGATTGTATGGTTTATAAAATGGTAATAACTGTATTTATAATATTACCGGAAAATAATGGGTGTGAATAAAGGGAGATCATAAAATAAAGTTGGGACAAATATTTTTAAGAACGTGCAATAGAAATGACAAAAGGTGGTTTTGTTTTTGAAAGTTTATTTCGACAAATTTTTTCGTACTCAAGAAAGAATATATTTCAAAATATTAGCTCAGATAAACAAAAAGTAGAATGACGCACATAAACGAAAAATCACAAAATTTAATACAAATTGATATAAAATCAACTAAATGTAAACTTGGTATGCAAATATTCAGCATAATATCGTACAAAAATTGCCAAGACTTGTGGATTTTAGAATGATATTAATTTTATCTTTAGTACTTGTGTTAAACAGTGTCAGTCGTACGGAATTTTTAAACCTCTCAACATTAATAGTAGAATCTTTTTTTTATTTTTATATATAACTTCGCACAGGAGGCCCGGAGAAAAATTGTCTTTAAGAGACCCATATTGTATGAAGGAGGAAACACAGAGGCCGGCAAATCGTTTCACAGCTGAGCTGTTGAACTCAAGAACGAGTGGTAGAAGCGACCCGTTCTCATGTGAGAAATTTCGACCGTGTATATATGTTGGGCGCGCATTTGGCGTGTTTCCCGGCTTTGCACCGGTGCTGAAGGGATCAATGACGCTAGTTCCTCTCTGAAGCATCTTCCATGTCTGAAATAACGGTAGAACAAGGATTCCATCGCGGTAGACGACCCTGAATAATTCTTGAAGCACGTGTGCTCCTGAGGCTGTTCCTTCTTATTGGCAGCTCGTGTACAAATTACCCAAAATTTATTTAACTCTCTCGACTCATCGCCTTGCCCCGCTGTGGGAGAGATGGATTCATACGTCCGCCACTCCTTTTTTATATGAATACCTTACAAATGTCCCACCTGCTCCCCTCTGGAGTCAGTGAGACTATGGCATCCCCAATTGGGGTATGTTGTGTGGCTGAAGGTGAATGGGGATGAGAAGGAAATATTGTAATTATTTCTACAAATCTCATGACGTCAGAGCTCACCACTATATGTATATAGAATCCTTCGCGGGCGTGTGCACAACAAATCACCTATTGTTTCAGTGCAATCGAATGAATGGTATAGGAAATTTTTTATAACGCCAGAGCTCAGCACTACATATAGAAACCATTACAGGTATGTGCACAACAAATCACCAAAGTTTCTTTGCAATCGGAGTAATGCTTTAGGTACCGTATAAGGAATTACGAAGGTGTGCATTTAACAACTTACAAAAGTTTCATCGCAATCGGATAAATAGTACAGGAAATAAATTCATAATGCTAGAGCTCACTTGCACTATAATATATATAGAAAATTTCAAAGGCATGTACACGTAGGTACACGAAAAATCCGCCAAAGTTTCATCGCACTCAGATGAATGCTTTAGGTACCGAATAAGGGACAAACAAAGAAACATTAATTTTTTATGTATTTTTTTTACAAATTTCATGACGCCAGAGCTCACTATTATTTATAGAAACATTGGCGAGTGTGCACATAACAACTCACCAGAGTTTCATCACAATCGGATAAATGGTATAGGAAATAATTTCATAACGCTAGATAGTAAATAATTTCATACACGACAAATCGCTATCGGATAACTGCTTTAGGTTCCGCACGAGGAACAAACAAAGAAACATTCATTTTTATACGATAAAATAATTAATTATTTAATTTATACATTGCTTGTATAACACCTATTTCCCCCATTCATTGCTTGACGGAACTGCAATGCGAGCGCGCGACCTCTCCCCTCAAATGTCCACTCATTACTGAATAAATTTCCAAAATGTTACCGTAAAACCTGCGCCTTGAAACAGTTTTTAGCTTTTAAATACGTTCACAAATGTTCCATTTATTTAGATTTTACTGCGAAGCGAAAGTATATTTTCAATTGCTGATGAGTTATAGATATGAGTTATTATTCTTATAAGTTATATCAGTTCCATTTTTTTAAAAAATCACAATGTTTTCCAGACAAAAGAACAAATTTTAACTTAAAACATCGTCGCTAACGATCTAATAGTTATTGAAAACTCAATTTTCCCCCTCGGACAGTTTTATTTGGCTTGTTTTGAAGAACTTGTCACCCGGTTGCCCGGTCTCCGGGTTCTGTAGCTAGAAAGCAGGGACAAGGGACAGCCCAGCGTGGTCGAAGTAATTAAAGTTGTTCGGATTAACAAACTTTGCTAATTGCTTTGTTGTAAGCTCCGACGCCGAACTCCCAGCAAACGAAATTTCAGTAAAGAGACTGGAGGATGAACACAGAACGGTGGACGGAATCAGGGGTGCAAGGGCACATCATGTACTATGTACTGAATAAACTCACGGTCCTTTGCCAAACAGCAAACTCATTAGACTCGGAAGTATTTAAACTAGGTATCCAGGTAATGAGTATTTAACATTTCATCATTTACGACACATCAAAAAACAAATTTGATTCAAGCATTTACGAGTTAAAACCACTCAGTCCCGACACGGAATTTTTTTATTATTCTAAAATACGATCATTTTATTCGTAAAAACGGTTAAAAATGGGACTGAAGTTCTTACGAACAAATTAACAGGGTTTCAATGCTAGGAAATTTGAACAAGCTAGACGTTATTAAACACCTTAACTTGAATATCGTCTGTTCCGCACACTTTTATTTATATACCTTAGATGTATTTGTTTATATTCTAACGTTCTATAGACTAACTTACTAATTAATAATATACTTATAATATAACGATAAAAAAGGAATTACGTGCGAAAGTTTAAATTAATCAATGACCAACAGTGGAGAGGGTTAAAATAAGACCAGTCTCAAAATTTATGGACTACACACTGCTCACTAGCTGAAGTCCATTTCGTATTGTTTTTTGATGTGTGACATTTATTTTGTCACATGAGAACTGTACATTTTTATGTTCAATAGGTCGGCTGTGGAACGATCATCGGGAGTTTGTGTTTCCTTCCTCCCGAAATATGTTTACACTTTTCTCTCAACAAAAAGAACCTCTTCACAACATTCTAAAAATTAACGTAAATCCCACGTAGGGAATGACCTAGATAATTTAATATATAAAAAATATATATTTTTACACAACTTTTTAAAATTTTTTTTTTTTACGCACTAGACTTTTAGGTCCGGGTTTAGTTTTTCCCATAGGAAAAACTAAACTCTTTCACACACTTTTCCATATAAATGATCATCTAGTAAATCCACTCTATGCAAGTGTATTATATAAGTATAATTAATACAAAACTATACAAAACAATACAAGAACAACATGTTAATCTACCAGACCATTAAATGGGAAAATAATTCACCGACTCCAGATATTTTCATATCAGAGGGTTGGGCTCGGTGGAATTCCTAATTCGACTGATAAATCCTACTCATCCCTCAATATAAATATTTAAAAAATCTTTCTTAATTCTACATGTATTTAAAATGACTGATTTTTGCATTTTTATATACAAATTCTTTGACAAATCTAATATGGCTAAATTTTTAATGAGAGAGCTAGGTATAATGCCAGTAGCCGAAATAACAAATGGTAATATTTTTATAGTCTGAGAATGCCAAATTATTTTAATTTCATTTCCTAAATCTGGATACTTTCTTATTTTTATACATTATTAATTTGATAATTATTAGCTTAATTATTAATTACATAAATTATGACTTCATCAATTTCAAAAGAGATAAAGTGTCTTAGAACTCCCGAAAGAAGACACCGAATGTAGAATTTGCGGTTCGTAAATTAACTATTATCTCTGGAGTGTTCTGGATCTGAAGATTGTTCACTAATTTAATAGGCGACCAACTGATAACTTACACGGCCATAAACATCCTAACTTAAACTTGGCGGTGTAGAGTAGGAGCGTTCCCGGTTCCCATGTTTACACTTGCAGGATTAATAATTTATATTCATTCAGCAATACAGCAACGTACATCAAAATTTAATAATTCTTTGTGATTTTTTTAAAAATCTGTATTTTGTACGAAGATAAAAGCATTTATTAAATTACTAAAATTTAATTAATCAATTAAATAATTAACATAATTCACTCTTAACTTATTGCACTATAAACAAATTAAGTAAATTTAAAAATTAACCTATTTATCAAGTTATCATTACATTATTAAAAATTAATAAAATTAATAAACTGCAACTTTAACAATTGACATAATTAACCAATTGCACAATTAACAAATACATAAGTAATTAACAAATTACATTATTACCAAATTATATGATTTACACATTACGTATTTATTTTATTTTCGGGAAATCAACAGTTTATAATGTGGTTATTTTTTACATGTGTTATATATATACCTCACTAAGAAACAAATATACTATAGAATTATTATGCATCTAAAAATTTAAACACTATACTTACAACTAAAAAAAAAATACATCATTAACAAAAGGGCTATGCTATCTTATATTTTCGATCAATATTAATTCAATCTAAGTTTACCTTATTCATACTATATAATTTGGATATATTTGTACCTATCTCTTGCTCATTTCACAATCAAATGCCACAGTTAATTTGTTATTCTTTATCTAAAATGATTGCTAATATTTTATTATTTATTGGTTCTAATTGTGTCATGTAACTACTGTTTATGGTTTATTTTACCGTAGAAATTAAATAAATAAATAAATTTATATATTTATTTGTTTGTGTTTAATTCGTAGAAGTCCATTTAAAAAAAAAAAAAAATATTAAATGTAACAATGTTATTAACAAGTTCTATAAGTATTTTGGTTTTTAATTTTGTTACAGATGTTTCGGCTTACAAGGCCATTTTCAAACTGTGGTCTTAACCACATTTTGATGAATACTAATATTATTTTAAATGTCCATTTTCGAGATGTGTAAATTGATTTCTTACGGATTAAACCTATTTGCCGAGAAAACAATTGATTCTCCCCAAGGAAAAAAAATAAAATAAAAAAAATGTCAAAAACTGTAACTTGTAAAAATTTATTAAATAATAAAAAAAAAAAAAAAAAAAAAAAAAGGAATTTCCAAATCTGTTTTCCCCGCACTAAGTGTGCATGTGTTCTTAATAGTTTCGTAATGACGTTGCTCCTATGAATTATTGTGGTATGTTATATTGTTTAGGTTTTTTTTAATATACTAAGAAGGGATATATTGTATTCCTTACTTTATTAATTAATGTTTAATTAGAGTCATTCGTTCGATCATATTTATATTTTCTAATTGTTCGAGTAAATTAAATCTAAGACCTTTTCTTTTTTAGGTCCCTTGTTGTTGAGTAGGTCCATTGTAAAACAGCGGTAAAAAAATAAAAACCAAAATACTTGCAGAACTTAATAATAGCATTATTAAATTAAATTTAAATTAAATAAAAAAAAAACATACAAATTACATAACGAACAATTTACATAATCATAAAATTTCACAAATATAATTTTAATAATTAACATATTACATTGGCAAATAATTTATTTTTATTATCTATGTGTAATCCTCTGTAATGAGGATATCAAAATTATTTTCTTTTTTTATATATTATGTACCTACCTGCTTACCAAATTCATAAACCAATTTTCACTATACACCCTGAACATGTATCTTCCGTTATAGTTGCAAATTTCTTAGAATGAAGAAACATTATTATTACTTAAAGTTGTTACAAAAAAATTATGATAATGAAAAGTTTATAATTTTTTTTCATTAATTCATTTTTATTCTTTATATTAACTTTTAATATTATTATTTTTAACATTTTTAGCTTTATTTATCTTAAGCCGGGTCTCCAGCGACAATATTATCACAAAAATTAAACTAAATGTTTGAGCAAACAAGAAACATTGAGGCAGTTGCACAACATTTTTGTTTTCCATGACCGTTTGATCAATGTTTTTGTTTTTTTTCGATCATTTGAAAACATTTAGTCACTGGAGATCTGACTTTATGTACGAGTTTTAAGATAAGGTCGGTTATCTCTGGGACGAACATATCTATGCTGGTACTTTGTAATTTACATATATATTTTTAAAAAATCTATTTATTTAAAAAAAAAAATTTTTTTTTTATATATTTACTTTTAGTTGACGTTTCTGGAAAGGATATTTATTTTAAATGTTGGAATTAATAAAAACTATTTTTAAGGGAACATATATTTTCTAGCAATTTATTAAAAAAAATGTTTCTCTATGTTTATAATCCCGTTGACTTAAAATTTTTTTTAGCAAATCAGAATCACGTATTTTTGTCTGAAACTTGCCAAGTTTCTGAATGGTACGGTTTTGTTCAAAACATTGTCATTATACACTAGTATAGTTGAGTAAAACAGGAACAGGGCATTTAATTTTCTGACGTTAAATTCTTTAAAGATAGGCTCAAAAAATATTAAAATGATTTTGTAGATAGATTGTGATTGGGTTTTATAAGCGCCACCCCATCATATATCATGTTGGATTATGGATTAACAGAATTGTTTATATTATTTTAATTCTAATTTAATGATTATGGATGAACAGAATTAAGAGAATGATTATGGATTAACAGAATTTTTTATATTATTTTAATTGTCAGTTATCGCGCAACGTAGATAGATTGTGAGTGTTTTTTATAAGTGCCACCCCATCATATTATACCATATTGAATTACAGATTAACAGAATGGACGCGAAGTAGGTCATTCTTAGCAGTTCTTTATTTAGAATATATCTCAAACAGAAATACAAACTTATATCGAAGGTCTGAAGCTTTTATACTAGGTGTTATATTTATATCCGATCACATACCTATTAATATTATTGTGGAATCACAGGAAATATTTTTATTATATGGCAGTACGAAATTATTGGAGCGGAATGTTACAGACATTTATTATGATTAGTTTTTTATAAAACATAAAAATGGTCCCAACCGTTTGGAACCAGTGAGACTACAGTATCACCAATTGGGTTATGTCGTAAGGCTGAAGGTAGGGGGGAGGGCAAGGAAATGGGGAAGAGGAAAGTGGAGAAATACCTGACTATTCAGATCTTGTCACCAAACACGGCTAAAGCCACTTTAAGCAACCATTTAATTCTGAATGGTGGTCTTTCACCATGGCGTTACTGAGTTATATCTTCCGCAAATATACTGTACATTATTTTGAATGAGTATATTGTGAAATAACACAAATTAATGAAATAAAAAATTACTTGCGGGATTTAAACCTGCCACTTCTGGATTGCTACAGAGCCGGCAGGTTCAAATCGAATGTCGTAAGTCTCAAATTTTGTTTCAAAATTTAAGACTTTTCAACAGTCTTAAATTTTGGATATGATTTTAGATTTTCACTGCCAAAAGTATTTTTGTTTTTATCTCCTTCTGTAGCCAACGTTTCGGACAACCTTACAGTGTTCATCATCAGGGCAGATGTGTGAAACGTTGGCTAAAGAAGGAGATAGCGCAAAACGGTAACACCCCAAAAATAAATAAATAATTAAATAAAATAAAAAGTCTTAAATTTTATTTTAAAAAATTAATACTTTTATTGTTCAGAATTCTGAGAAAATGTGAAATATTTGTGTAATATTTCCAGAACAATCTCTTTTCTGAGCCCATGAAATATCCGGATTTCCGATGGATAAGAAATTAATCAAAATAGCGAATCATCTCATACTAATTCCTAGCTCAAAGCGGGTCCGAGTTAGGTTAGGGAAACGTTTCTCTCAACCCGTTTTCATCCCTTTTGGATCGTTTTTCAAAATAAGGTTACCTGCTCGCCTTTGAGGGTACCGAGCCTCCAAATTGAATTTTCGTCCCTGCCACTGGGGGGTGTGTTTTAACATGATTTATTCCAACACGTTGAAGCAAGAAGTCCAAGATTCGAACCATTTATAACAACACACGAGGGCGGAATATTATCAAAATAGATGAAAAGGATACAAACAATATTAACACTAGTACGTTATAGATTTATCGGCTGTCAAGCTCAGTATTTATGAAATTTATCGCACATTTTTCGGAAGAATGTTAAAAGGGACACGTTTTACCAAATTATTTATGACGCAGGCGTTATTACATTGACGGAAAGTCAAGAAGAACAAAATATTGAACTAATATTGATATCGACTAAAATAATGTACCAGGCATGACTCGGTTATTAAACCTTTTGGGAAGGCGCCATACCATTTCAAGATTTTTAATTTTTTTTTATTATTAATTCAAAAAAGATACATAAATTACAAATACATTTTATACACTAATTAATTATATAATATATATGTTTGATGTACCCCATAAAAAAGCAGGGCTTGTGTGTATGGGGGGATGGGGGGAGGGGTGTTATTATATATTTTTTATTTGTTATGATTTAGTTCAGGTTTTGAGTGTGCTTTTTAAGGTGAGTTTTAAATTCTTTTATATTGGTATTCATGTTTCTAATATATCTTTATACAGAGTGTTAAGCATCGTACTTGACTTACTTTAACCAGTGATACCTGACATTATTTGAAGTAAAAAATGTAAATGAATGTTTGGTCTCCGGCGACATTTTTGAATTTTTTTTTTTTGAAGTTAGGGGTGGAGTTAGGGGTTGGTTGGTTACTTGGATTAGTGACCAATGACGACACGTGGAAGAAATTGTTTATTTGTTTGATTTTGAATTAAAAAAAAATGAAAAAAAAATGAAAAAAAACACACCAAAAGCCATTTCAAGTAACTCTTTAATTCTGAATAATGGTTACTAGGGCGATACTGAGAGTATCTCCCACTATGGAAGGTGCCGCAAATAAGCCACATATTATTTTTAATGAATAAAATTGTGATATACAAGAATTTATCAAAAAAAAATGATTTGAACCTGCGTTCTACGGATTGCTAGTCGAGAGTTGTGCCCCTCGACCATGGTGGCCGTCTTGCCCACCAATTCATAAAAATACTTACCGTTTACTAGGCAATATTTTGCCGTCAGGCTAGACCCTAGGCAATACCGTTTCTACTAGGCGATATCAGTGGACACTGGAAACCACTGTTGGCAATCACTGTCGTGGCGCCAAATAGGATTTTTAAAAACAAATCAACTACAAAACGCATCAAAAAGGCACACATCTCAGTGAGTTACCGCATAATACTAATTTGCCTTGCGTTGCGTTTTTCCACTAGGCGAGTAGCACGAATAGCCTGCACGCAGGTTCACACAAGCGCGCTATTCCCGTGCAAGCCAACATTTCCTTGCATGCAACCTGCACGTGCAACGCAGGCAGAGGTTTCCATTATGCAAGCTATTAATAACTTGCAAAGTGTTGCATAATGTCAAGATCTTCATCTACAAATCTAAAGGAACATGAGCAAAAGAAATCGTCCTTGACACTAAAATTAACGACTCTTGCCTTAATTGAATTCCAGTTCTCTCAGATGACATCTTTCAGGGCAATTATTTTTCCTTAGATCGCGGCGTAAACCTTTTTTTTATTAAATCTGTTGTTAAATGTACCTGAAATACTGTACAGGTAGTAGATATATTTACGTTTCTGAGTGTAAAATTATCTCATGCCCTGGAAAAATATCAGAATTTAGAATCGATGCAATGGCTTTAACAGTATTCGGTGACCAGTTCTGAAAGTCAGCTACTTCCCCACCTACCACTTTCCCGTCTCATTTTCTTCAGCCTCAGAACGTACCCCATTTGAAGATGCCATAACCTACATGTCTCCGGTCAGTTTGAACTCTTTGAAGTTATAGTCCACAAATAACTTTTTTATATTGTATATACAATAATTTTAATATGGGTTTACTTTTTGGAGTGTATTATAAATTAAACTCATTATAACTTTTGCTCGCCATAAAGAGACAAGAAAGTTGTGGGAAGGGGAAGGAGGGGAAGATTATACTGGCTATTCAGACCTGGTCACCAAACGCAACTAAAGTCATTTCTAGCAACATTTCATTTCTGAATGGTGTTCTCACAACGTGCCGTAAATATAATAAACATTATTTTTATTTAATTTATTGTGTAATAACACAAATTAATCGAACTCGCGACCTTAGGATTGGGAGTCGAGAGCCTTGCCACTCGGTCACGAGATCAAATCCCGGCATGCGCAAATAAATATTATTTGATTAGCTTGTGTTATTTCATAATAAATTAATAAAAAAATAATATAGAGTGAAAGATATTCTCAATATTGCCCTGGTGTAATAAAACCATTCAGAATTGAAACTGGCTTTAGTCGTATTTGGTGACCAGATCTGAATAGCTAGGTACTTCCCCACCATCCTCTTTCCCATCTCCTTCCCCTCCCACTAGCTTCAGCCTTACAACATACCCAAATTGGGAATGCTACGGTCTCACTGGTTCCAGACGGGAGCAGTTGGGACTCCTGTGCGGTATACACATAAAATAAAACAACAACATAAATATATTTTCTAAATAAAATAAAATAACACATTTTCTCATTCTACTAAGGAATTGACTGAAACCACGATGTCCTTTTTGCGTCACGAATTCAGCGCATTATAAAACCATGTTAAAATTCCATCCAATTTATGTTTTGTGTTGAGAAAATGTTCCAGAGGCGCGACGGGCGATTAGCCGCGCCCTGTTTGTTCTTGCAAGGAAGCGGAAGTCCCCCGGGCTGCCGCACTGGATCCGCCACTGCTTGGCACGGGAACTGCAGCGGAGATATTTGAGATAAATATTACAACTACTACACCATAAATGTCGGTTATGTAATTTATTTATCATTTAGGAGGCATTAAGTCCGTCGTACAGTACTTATTCATATTTGCTTCAGTTCTGTATTTTTAACAACTTGATTTGGTTTACTTTACGATAAAAAATGACAAGCGTAATACTTTGAACAAAAGCTATAACGAGCCGATTATCGGCGTTGAGGCCCGGCAGTACGCGCTAAAAAGAAGTAGAAGGGGAGACACGTAAATATTAATGATAGACGGAGCGCGCTGATATTAAAAACGATAATATTCAAGCGAATTTTTTTTAATAAAACTCGACTATTTTAAAATTGAGTAAAAATCTCTTGACAAACGCTTAAGTTACATTTAAAGATTCAGGTGAATTTTTTCATAGCTAATTATATGTTGAATAACCGAACGAAGTGTGATTTTTATAATTTTGGAGCATACTTCACGATTTTTTTCTATCGAGTGAATTTCATTAAATTACCGTTTTGGCTCGACAGTCTACAGATCGACCTTTTGGAATAACAAGGTTCCATCTGCCTTGGTAACGTCGTGCGATAATGGGATCTATAGAAAGCTACTTTAGAGTTCATTATCGCATGACGTTACCGTAACAGATGGAATCTTGTTATTCCAAGGGGTCAAGATATTAACTTCAAATAAACAATTTATTTTTTTAGGAACTTAAAAATTAAAAATTTGTTAAGAGACATATGTTAAAAATTGGTAGAAATACGGAATGCCGCGGCTTAAATAAGGAATGTTGACCGGTCAGTGTCTGAGTTGGCATCGTGTTTGGGTTTCCACCTAGACGTCGCGTGTTCGATTCCTCCAACATCTTCCGCTTTATTTATTGTGGTGGTAGTAGGAGATTTTCGTAACCCAAGAATGTTTGTCTTTCTTTAAAAAAAAAGAATTGGGTTGTAGGCAAATAGCTGAAAGATGAAGAAACGATGTAGTTTGAAACTTCCCAAATTTTGTGTGGCGGAATTAAAAATAATAAACATTGTGCTGTGCATTGACTGGACGAAAAAACCAACAAACTAACCATCATGCCCTTCCCCCGTAGGGGTAGGCTGAGTGGACGGACCGCAGAACAACTCGGTCTCGGCACACACTCTTTACCGGGAGTGTGTGTCAAGATACCACATTCATACATCGTCTCATATAATCTCTTCTATTATTCTGAATCTCTATATGGCCCGACTCAAGTATCTGATTCTCTTGATAGTGCCATGTCTTCCTCAGGCATCTCCGACTTCTTCTACCATTAGCATTTCCTTCAGATATTCTCATTACACTTCTTTCTTTGTTCAATTGCTCTACATGCCCAAACCATCTAAGCGTCCCATTCTTAATTTTACTCATTACGCTTAACATCACACGGAGAAAAATGTTATTCGAAAAAACGATAACTTAAATAGTAAAAACGGTTAAAAACGGGATTGAAGTTCTGAAATTAACAGGGTTTCAATGTTTATTGGCGGGAAAATGTAAGAATAATTTGTTGGTAACGTACGAAATTACGTATACCAACAAATTATTCTTACAGGTTCCCGCCAATATACATTGAAATCCTGTTAATTTGTTCGTGAGAACTTCAGTCCCGTTTTTAACCGTTTTTACTATTAAAATTATCGTTTTTTCGAATAACATTTTTCTCCATGCAGCTTTGCATTATTTGCGGATCTCCATACTTCTCACACGTTCATACCTGTAAATATTTCATTAATACATTTAACATTTGTTGCGAAAGTAATATATTAATAAGCGAATAATTAAAAAAATAAGTGATATTTTGGACTTCATGATGTCCTAGATTAGTTACTGACCTAGTTAGGCAATATAGTGCATGTAATCAATGAAATGACAGCTAAAGGTGGTGATTTACAAACAAAAGTATGTGATAATGTCTTGTCTTCATTGTAAAAAACACTATTATTAAATAATATGTAACGATATTTGTAAAATCCTGAAGAAAACCTCAGATGTAAAATTTCTAGGGATCACTATAGAAAGCAACATGAAATTTAAGAAACACGTTGAAAACTGTGTCAAAAGAATTAGAAAACTTACTTACATTTTTATACGATTAAGAAATATCCTAAATCTTTCAAATATTAAAATAGTTTACTTTGCGCTTGTACAGTCAGTTTTGCAGTACGGCATAATCGCCTGGGGAAGCATATATAAGAATAACCTGTATCCGATAGTAACAACACAAAAAATGATCATGAAAGTTATTATTAAAAAACCAAGAATTTTTCCAACCAAGGAACTTTTTGAAAAATTTAAAGTCCTGTCGGTTACAAAACTATTTGAAAAAAATGCAATTTTAACAGTTTTTAAAGAATCTGAAGTGTCCTCAACACGAAGTAAAAGACCTAGAACATCTGGGAACATATATGTACCTAGATGCAACACGACAGCTGCACAACACCATTATGAATATGTAGGCCCAAAGCTATTTAACGATTTACCCGATACAATAAAAAGTGAAAAAAACTATTTTAAATTTAAAAAAAACCTCTCGTTGTATTTTTACAGATAAGCAAAAGATTGACTTATTTTTTATCCATGATTTTCAGATATATTCCGTATTCTGTTTCAACATTTTGTTGATATTCCATTGCTACAATATATGTATTTTTCTTATCGTACAATATTTTGTAATATCTTACAGTATTTTTGAAAGTATTTTACTTCCATTTTGTAACTATACATATTATCTAAAAGCAGTTTTAAATGTATAACATAAGTACATAGACTAGCTCCCCAGCTAGACTCGAGAATATTTCTTTGCTAATTGGGTAACTAAAATTGATGAATGATATGTAATGAAATGATTTTATAATTGTGAATGATATTATATGTTATAAATAAATAATAAATAAAAAAAATAATAATAAAAAAAAAAAAAAATTACAACTGTATTATTCAAATGATTGGCTAGTGTGCTGTCAAACACTCGTTAGTATTTTTTAAATACATCTTCAAAATTCTCAGAACATTCTTGGTGAATAATCACAACCCACATAACAACAGGGGATCTAAACCATTACATGTAGAAAGAAAAGGTCTTTGATTGAATTTCCTCGAACAATTGGAAATTAATAAACGCACGAACGACCCCAATTTAACATTAATTAATAAAGTAAGGAAAATAATATATTCGCCTCTTCTAAGTATTTTCACAAAACCTAAACAATATTCATAGCAGTAACGTCATTATTAAACAATTAAGAACATATTTACAAATTTCAAAATACCCATGGGGGAGAATCTATTACTTTCCCAAGAATTCGGTTTAACCGATAATAAATCAATTTGCTCACTTTCAAATTGATATTTTAAATCGTATAAATATCGTCATCTAATTATGAAACACTTCAGTTTGAAAATGGCCTTTTAAGCAGAAACAGCTCTCACAATAATAAAAACTATACCACTGTCTAGCAGAACTTAATAATAAACATTATTAAATTAAATTAAAAAAATATATATATATATATATTTATATATATTTTGTAACTACCCATTGATAATAGGTTTCAACCGATTATCCTGAATTATTAAAAATAAACGAAAACAACGACACACACCTGCTTCTATTTAAAATCATATTATTTTCTAGACATCATTCTGACAGTCACGAAGTGATCTGCCAATTCCGCTGGAAAATTTCAATCCCCTTGCATTATAAAATAGTATATCCGTCCCCTCTACCCGAAGCAGGCTGAAAGAGACAAAATATAACTCCGCAGATTTTACTAAAGTTTGAATCTGTGTGAGCCAGTGATAGAGGCCATAAAGATCGACTGTACAAAACTAGAACTTAACACGAGACAAGTAAATTTAGAACCAATGCTAAAGAACTAAATTACAATACAAGGGAATGGATTGAATGAGAAATAAAGGTTTTGCCTTTTTTACTCGTGTGTGCTTTACTTTATTGAAATGTGTTCTTGCTTGAAACGGGTTCATCGCTTGAAGCTATCATTCCATCAATGCCCGCTCAAAATGTGCGATATGTTATTGCGATATTTCAATAGATGGCAGGCTTAACCCACATGAAAAAAGCTTTTCTTTCAAAAATATACTTCAGTGTTATTATTCACCTCCATTTTATCTGATATCAAGTGATAGGGTTGATAGTGCGTATACCTGATGGGACGAATTGTAATTAAGTGTTTAGCTTAAATTATAAACTGAGAAAAAATCTGTCAAGACTTAGGCTGCGTTAACACTCATAAGTAAAATTTAGGACTTACATAAGATTTTTATAAGTTAAACACGGGAGGGTTTACATATGCTCACATAGATGTTTAACTTACGTAAGTTCTCACGGCGACTGCTGCACACATATCTAATGTTATTAGTGGTAAGATGGCTTCCTATCGACTGTCAAATTTGGTGCTGTCAAATTTACGCTAATTTTGTCAATAAAAAGTGTTGGGATAGAAGTTAGGAATGAAAACACGGATATCAATGGAGTTTAATTTTAATTTTTTTAAATAAAAGCTAAATGATAGCAACCTACTTCGAATTAAAATACGTCATATTATAAAGAGAAACATTGAGATTATAACGGATTGGATCGGAATTAAATAGAAGAATGCTCATCTTCAGAAACCGCTTTACCGCCTGAAAAATAAACGATATCTCTTCGATTTTTTGAAATAATAAAAGTTTCTTTCCATTTACATTCGTCTTCGTCGGTGGTGCTTATTTGGGTTTTATCTAGTGTTATTTTTATATATTGTTTTCGGGTTATAATAAGGTATGTAATTATCCACCTTAATCAGATTTTAGTAAAAATTATAAAAATATTTGTTTTTATAGGAAAACATCCTACGAAAACAACCGTCTTTTAATTTATGACATCTTGCATCGGCGTATTTTGGTATCATTTCTTACGGTAATCGTCTCAACTTAGCAAATAAATTTGATAACCTGTGAGAAGGCTGGAAGTTCACAAGGACGCGATTAGACCCGACAAAAAACTTACGCAATAACAACTTTATTAACCTTTATTAACTTCAGTCTACAATGCCATGGTACACTCTCACCTGTCCTATCTCTGCTGTATCCGGGGCTTTGCCTCAAAGAAATTGATAGCCGACCTGCAGGTAGTTCAAAACCGAGCTCTCAGAAATGTTCATGGACTTCCATGGGACACTCATGTCAGGGACATCTATTCAGTTTCCGGTATCCTTCCAATCACAATCCTTCCTAAACATGAAATCACAAGCACCATCCTAAAAATTACCCAACAATCAACTCATACTAACACCAAGCCAATTTACAATCAAGACATCCACAACCACAATACTCGAAATAACAATAAAATCCGCATTCCTCAAACACACACTACAAAATATGGGATAAAATCTCTGAACTATATTGCCTATACACTATATAATTCGCTTCCAGATATGTACAAAAACATCCGGCAAAATAAAAAATTGCAAAGCAATGTTTTAAAAGAATATTTTTTAACTACGTTTAAAAATGAAAATATGTAATCGTCTTGTCATTTTTTGTTCTATCTTATATACTCGTATCAGTTTTTCCCTCTCTTTACTTGCTTTCTCTTGTTGTTTGTTCTACTTAACCTGTCTTTATTTTTATTTTTATGCTGTACTGAATGTAAAACTTATATTATGATATCAAAATACCTTTGTAAAATTGTAACTACTACCTCCTACCTATGAATTGTAAGTTCCTCCTGTCCTAAAATGAGTTTTGTAACTCATCGGGATTGCTCTAGCAAGAAATAAAAACAATGAAAGAAAAATGAAAAAACTTCTGAAACTTGCTATAAGCGGTGACTTTCGTTGTCATTTACATTGGTAATTTTGCTATGTCTTATGGGAAAAAAGCTACGTATGTAAAGACAGCCTTAGTTTTAAGAGGATACGAGAAATACATCTAGCAATGAGAATATTAACTCAATTTACGAAATATTTTTATTATACTGAAAATTTTAGCTTTATTAGCTGTCTTTCATTTACAATATAGATCAAAACCGATGGAATGAACTATTAAAATTATTTTGTTCTTACTTACAAATGATCACTATGATTAATTGTCGTTATTCGTATTACACGTAGCAAATCAGGCCCTCAGGAAAATAACTTCCCTCAGGACCACTGTCATTTTTAGGGATGGAGAATGGGGATGAGATGAAAAAGAAGAGATGGGGATGGGGATGGATTTAAGAATAGAAAGGAGTGAGAGAAAGTTCTGCGAAGGAAAGAGATATGAGGGGTGGGTAGAAATCTGGGGGTCAGTAGGTCCAGGAATGACGTATGTATTCCATTCCTTCCACTGCTAAGCAAAGCGATGGGTCGTTAGAGGTATGCTGGAAAATGGTCCCCCTCAATCAGTCTCTCCCAATCCGCCCCGCAGTGAGTGGGTAGACGCATATGACGCCACGACCTCAACAAACTTCATCTTGTAAACCCTGACCCGCGTTTTTTATAAAAGCTTTACCCGGGAGGCCCTGAAGAAAATAATTCCCCTCAGGGCCTATGTCATCTCAGGGGATACTGTGTGGAGTTATTTTTAGTGAAGGAAGGAGAGAATGTTTTGGGAAGGAAAATGGTATGAAGGGTGGGTATGAATCGGGGGTCAGTGTGTCCAGGAGTGACGGACAAATGATTCCATCCCTCCCACTACGGTGCAAGGTGGTTTTAAGAGAGCATTGCTGGAGAAGTCAAAAGGCCTCCCTCAACCAGTGTCTCCCGATATGGCCACGCAATTTTGGTGGGCAGACGCATCCGCCGCCAATACCCGATAAACCTCACCCCGTGAACTCGGGCACCCCTGCTAAGTCACCAAACGTAGTGAACCACTCCGGGTGACCTATGGCAGAGGTGTCGGTTATCCAATAAATGGTTCCCAAAGCGGCGGTACCAGCCTCCCGAAGAGTAATTAATAGTTTTTACCAGTTTGTGACAATGCATGATCGAGTGAATCAGATACTTGAGTTAGGTCATGTCAAGAGAACCGTCGTGACTTGACATCGTGGTTATTTATTACAAAGCACATTTAATAAATAAAAACTATCGATCAGGTTTATAATTAAGTGCACACAAGTTGAGAATGGAGTTCCCAATAGAAATATATTTAACAATCGATTAATTGTCGAATGTTGACTAAGTTTTGATCGGGTAAGTTTGGAATTCAAGATTCTTTGCGACTTAAGCCGTGTGCAAGACTGTTGACAGTACGAAATGAGCTAACTTGCATGAAGCGCGTTCCGTGATCGTGCATTCCTCTCTATCAATGTAACTGGGTTGGAACTTGGAAGTAAAGGGGATAGGGTAATAATGCCAGGTATTTCGCCATACTGGTACCAAAATTTTAAGTAAGAAAACCATTTAAAGAAACGTATACAAAGTGATTTGATGAAATACTGAAGGAGGTTCTAAAAAAATTGTGAATATTTAACTCGGCGGCCATAGTTAATAAATAAAAGAGAAACAGAGGTTTCCCAAAGATGAAATTATGAAATTATGAAATGATGATTTAAGTTATCCAAAGACTGAATAGCTAAAAATCTGGAACAAATTGAGGGAAGCTACTGAATAGATTTTGTGGATCGAAGTTTAAGTCCAACAATGAAAAAGGCTCATGAGGAAGAATATTTGACTGAATAAAATAAACAACTTTTTGCTCATTAATCTATAGTATTAATATGCTAAAGTTTGTTGTATACAATCGCTCGAAGTACGAGATACAAACGGAAGTGCTGCCATCTACAATGTTCAAATATAACTATTTAATTTTTCATATTATAGTTTTCCCAGAGAAGCGGGTTTTTACTTGCTAGTTGTTTATTATTATTAATAGAAAAAAAAATATACTAGTATGCCGTGGACAGACATTTCAATATTATAATAATATGCACCTAATACGCAAGGTTCGTAGAAAATGCAGTTAGTTAGTTTTCGAAAAAAACTCGTCAGGTCGCTTTAGAAATTTCGAACGCGTGACATAGCTTGAAGTAAAACACTGCCACTTGTCGGTATTATTCAAATCTCCTGGTGGAACATGCACTTCAAGCAGTGTGTCAAAATAGAGTAGAAAACATAGGAGGGCGCCACTGTTCTTTAAATGGCAATATTAAAGTTATAACACACGGTGGAAATGTAAAGCTGTGTAAGCTACAATTTTATAAAAAAAATCAAAAACACATAAAAGTGGGCAAAAATATTTTTTCATTGCAATATACATACCCACTGATCTCAAAATTAGAACTGTATATATGTATATTATCCTTTTGCAATTTTATGTTAACACAATGAAGAATAACGATATTGTAGTGAAATAAAAAGCAGTTTAGAATTTGCTCACATTTATTTAATACTAGCTGAAGTACCGACCATTGCCAGGGCTTTAGCTCATCCCCCTAAAAAATGTACCTTATGGCGAATAGCACTGATGTCAAAACTATATATAACTTTCGGAGTGCGACCCTTTTTTATTTTGCCTGGAGTATCGAATTTACTTCAATTTCTTTCACTCTCCTTGCCAATTCGCTTGATGGTACTTTCTGAATTAACTGCAAAAAAATACAACTTTGATAGCTAACAATATTGTATATATAAATAAATAAAATAAAATCATACTTAAAACATGTACCCGTGTATGAAAATATTTATACAAAGCTCATTAAAATTGTTATTATTAAAATAAAACTGAAAATATTTATATTTAAAAAATGTTTTTTAAAATGTTACTTACGGTATTCTACATAAACTGTGTCATTATCATTTTACTGTCATAGTGACAGTAAAATTGATGTTGGGAGCTTACATTTTTTTAGTTCCGGTTTTTATATTTTCTACTCTATTTTGACAGTTATACGTCACGAATTTTTAGCCAATCACCGCTCTACCCACTCGTTGAGCTAACCTTGTTAAACGCATTTTCTGCGAATCTCTTGCCTAAAACGTACTTCACATACTATGTACTTGATTTTCTGTTATTGGCTTTTGATATAAAATCGAATAATAATTAGAAACGTAATGTCAATGAGTTAATATAATAACATGTGTGAGTGGATTGACAAGAGCATACATACTTTTTGCAATATTAGTGTGGAAAGAAATCACTGATTATCGTTTTTTCTATCATTTTTAGTTAGTGGTAATATCAACAAGAATACCTTGGACTCATTTTTGTTTTCTGAATAAGTAGCTACATAGAATTCATATTATTTTGCTCAATTTTTCATAATTTAACTACGAAAAACTCCTTTCTCTTTCAATTTCCTTGGGCCTTACAAAGTATTCCATATTGGGGAAATCAGGAAAACAGACTTACTGGCTTCAAGAATTTGGAACCTTTGTGCGGGTCCAAAAAATATATATTTAGAGTGAGCCATCTAAACTTTTAATCTTTTGTTCCATAAGTTTATTGAAGTTTTGGTTTAAGCCCCACTCTGTTGTTTGCAACAAAAATAAACAAAACGTCATGAATAGGCGAAAACTTTATTAAATATAAATACCTACTTAAGGGCCGGTAGTACCCGCTCAATAAGAAGAAAGGGCAGAGATATGACAAAACGAATGTTGGAGGGAGGGCAGTAATATTAAAAACAATAAAATTTAAGCGGAAATCGGGAAAATGTTTAATAAAACACGACTCGTTTACAATAGAGCAAAAATCTCTCTTCAACACCTCAAGTAGCATTCATACGTAAAATAACAGAAACAAACGTGTAAAAAATAATTTTCGGATCATACTTTGCGTATTTTTTCTATCGAGGTAAGTTTATATAATTACTGTTTCGGCTCTACAAATCCTCAGATATTATCTTCAAAAATAACATATATTTTTTTTTAGAACATAGGAATGTAAAGAGTATTAGGGACGTATGTTATAAATCGGTGGAAATTCGCAATTCCCAGCCATAAGTAATGTTGAAAGAACTTAAAATATCTCAAAAACTTTGTTTATTTCTCAACTCAAATCATAATATTTACCAAGAACATTAAAATTCATGGCGAAATTCACGAAGCGTTAAATTTATCTAAAAATCCTCTGGGGAAAACGAAATCACGTTCTAGGCTTCGTAGTAAAAACAAAGGCATATTTTAGAAAAAAAAAACTTGTATCGGGTGAAAAATTTCATTACCATAATGAAAATGCTTCCCACTATGTTTCCTTTGTTCAATTTGGATAAATAGGTTAGGTCCGCCGTGATAAGGGGTAATAAAAAGATTTTTACGAAATTCACCCCTGGCCTTCTAATGATACGGTAATTGGGTCGGTGTTTCCACCCTTCTGAGAATCGTCCCCGATTAACGAATTTCCTTGACTTTTTTCGACCTTCCGGGGATGTCGCTAATTACAACCCCCGCCCCTTGTCCTAACCAACAACCCCGCCAGTGGCTCTTCAGCGAGTTTCTACCCAACTGACTTCTGCGAACTGCCTCCACAGCCTGCATGCTACAGCCTCCAGCCTGATTGGCGTTTCAGACACCCTTGAGACCGCCAGGGGTTTATTTACTTCATAAATATATTTCACAAAATTTTCTCCGCTGAATCTTTCGCACATCTCAATTTAGAAGCTTATAATAATTTACGATCGATCTCTGAATGGATAATTTAATCATGCTTTGGGTATGTTTGTTTTGCGTTCATTCAGAAGGATTAAATTTCAAACAATGAACAAATTTAGATCACACTTTCTTACTTTCTGTCAAACTGATAAAACCTTTTGAAATAACGATTTTTTCTCGGAAAGTAAATTAACTTCATTGATCTGTCTGTAACTTAGCAGTCGACATGTTTTGTGAAGTAGCGAAGTCCTGCTTTCATTCGACCACTTGGCATTTCATCTATCTGTAAATTTCTTTGTTGCGTTCCGGTCCCGGTTCAGGTTGGTGGATGTATTGAATACTATCTCATAATCCAGTCAGAGTTCTCAGGATCTAGGTTCTACCTACTAGCTGGCAATTCGTAACAATCAAAATTATGCTACCTACCGGCCTGACGAAAGTTATAAAAAAGGTTTGGGATGTTGACTTTTCTTCGAAGATATTGTAAACTTTTTTGTTTAAAATAATAAATGTTACTTAAAATATTTTTAGTTTGAAATTAAGTAGATAGGTATGTGGCTACTTAAAAATCTTTGATTTCAGAGAAAATTTTGATTTTGGTTTATTAAAGTAGAGATATTAAGAAACATAATTTTTTTGCATGCGAGGTCTACAAATTATTCACATAACGACAAGATGTAGGTCACGTTTTTAGGGGTAATCTGGCTGATGAGATTAGAGTCAAATAAATAGTTTGGTTTAGTTGTGTTAAGAAACATATTTTTTTTGCATGCGAGGTCTACAAATTATTCACATAACGACAAGATGTAGGTCACGTTTTTAGGGGTTATCTGGCTGATAAGATTAGAGTCAACTAAATAGTTTGGTTTAGTTGTGTTCGTTTACTACATTATTGAGATTTTCATTAATAAAATCACAAATTTGGGAATTTTCACCGTTGGTGAGAAAAATATAAAAGAAATAATTTTGTTTCTCCAACACGTAAAATGCAGTTTCTGAGTTTTAAGTTTGACAGATAACCCTTCAGAAGTGATGCAGTTCTAAAGTTTTGCTCGTGGTCCTAAGTGTTATTGTTCGGATGAGTAATTATTATAAACTTGGAGAAACCTGCATAAAGGAAGGAAGACGTTAAGTACATGCTTTTGTTAGACGCTTCTAGTTTATGGAAGTATTTGTTGTAATATTACAATGAAATTATTATTTTTATACCGAACGCCTGAATTTTTAAGTTTATTATTATAAATGGTTTATTTACATCATCAAATATACTAATATCTACTGTATGTGCGTCCCTCGTAACTCTGCTTCAATAAACTCAAATTTGTTAGGAATTTAAAACTAAATTTCAAAAATTTTCACTGATTTTTAAAGAATTCAGACGAGCGATAATAATAAAAAATATAACAAACTTTTGTTTTTTGGGGTATATACGAGGCATGTTCAGAAAGGTAGTGTACTAGATTTTTATATTTTTTTAGAAAAATTGTATTTAAACAACAAAAAAATACGGGATACTGTTGATAAACTTGTTGACTATTTTTCCACATAATCGCTATCCCGTTTAATGCTTGTGGTGAGCCGTGGCACAAGCTTATTTGTGTCCTCCTCTAAAAACTCTCCCGCCACCTCCACCCCAACTTCAGAACGTCTTTGTACACCTGCTGGTCGATTGAAAATTTATTTCCACCCATGTGTGCCTTCATGGATGAGAAAAGATGATGATATGAAGACGCCAAGACAGGATAATACGGGGGAATACAAGGGGTGGTTCAAAACATCCCAAACCAATGAGTCCACTAAAGCCTTAGTGGCTAAGGCTGTGTGAGGACGGTCGTACAACAAGCACACTTCTCGGATCAGCTTATTTTTAATGCTCTCTTTGGGTTTTTCTAGGGTCTCACAATACCATTGTGCATTGATGGTCTCCTCCTGAGGCAGAAATGCGACCAAAATAATACCTTTTCGGTCTTAAAACACTAAGGTCATAATTTTTTTGCCCGAAATTTAGGTTTTGATTTTTTTGGCAGGTGGAGGAGTTGGTGTATCGACTGTATTTTTGTACCAGACATATAATGAGCTACCACGTGTCATCTTTAGTCACAATGGAGCTTGGAAAATCCTCACCTTCCAATTCAAGTCGCTCGTGAAACTTATAGGTATCTTTCATGCAACTGGACACTACAACGTGTGTTGACGTACCACCGTGTTCCTGCAATGCTCGCTTTGGTCAAAAAATCCCTCTCTACCACTCAGTGTTGCCAACCCTAAAAATCCAAAAAACCACAGCCGGTTATGGTCACAGTACACATTTTTTCTGAACATGCCCAGTATATTCCATATTTCGAAATAATGCAAAAATGGACAAATTAATACTAGATGCACACTTAAAATTAAAAAAAATAATATAAAATATAACAAATTAATAATACATGCACACATAAAAGAAAATATAACAAATAATATAAAAAAATATGCAATTATCCGTTTATGGGGGATGTTTGAATTTCTCAGAGGTCCTTCAGGGGGGCATGTGAGTGTTAATGGTATTCTTCGACTGGCGCGGTCTATAAAGTGTGTATCGAATATAATGCAATATTTTAGCAGAAAATTAATATCGTCTTAAAAATTGGAACTGATTTTTCCAGAATTCAGACTAGCGCGTGATTTTCATAGATACATATTTTTCACAGAATAGACTAAATTCACATATTTCAATTAGCTAAAACAAAATAATGTCGTCACAATAATCATATCAAAAAGTTTCATTCTACCGATCGAGTTAGTATAAAATCACGCTTTCATTACGCGACTTGTTTTGTTTTATCGTAAATTAAATCTAAGTCCAAAATTTAATTTAAACGTGCCGTGTTAACATGTTAAAAGACGCTAAAATATCGCGTTGTTTTCAGATTTCTAATTTTCAGTGCACACCACTCCGCTTTGCATATAATCTCAACCAAGTACGAAAAAAAGAAAAATAACAAGGGATAGAGCTAAATTTTTTGCCCTCCGATGACTTCCTTCTTCTTGCTTATTTGCCTTTTAGCGGATAAACTCAGGAACAAAGCAAATGAAAAAAAATGCTTATTTTAAAAGAAAAAAATGCTTGTTTTGTAAATAAAACGAGACTTATTTGAAGATAAAAATAAAATTTTTTGATAATATTTTTGACTATATTTTATATTTAGATCTTGAATTGATTTAACTAAAACTAAAAGATTTAACCGACTCATGAGATATTCGAACTCGTGTCTTTGATTCACTTGTAGGCAGAATGTTTTCCCACCACTT
The DNA here is from genome assembly GCA_951813805.1 of Limnephilus auricula. NCBI lineage: Eukaryota > Metazoa > Arthropoda > Insecta > Trichoptera > Limnephilidae > Limnephilus > Limnephilus auricula. The sequence goes on along the minus strand of OX638402.1, from coordinate 7,171,029 downwards.
ATATTTCCAAATCGCTACTTTCTCTACAATTTTCTCACTATCTAAGCATCCCTTTTATCCTAGCATGCTCTGTTTACCTGTATCACTGCCTTGCACTCTTTCCTGATCTCCACGTTCGTATTTGGTCATTCCCGTTTTTACCACATATGCATACGTTTGAGGGATCTCAATTTATATCAATCTAACCTTTCCAATACTTGTCTATTCATACTTCTATCAAATCTCCATGTTTATCAACCTAACCTAATGTAAACCTTTCAAGATCTATTTTAAATTCATACAATGTAGTTATTCGGGATTACTATCAGATCTCCATGTAAATGGGGCGCTTGGACAGGACGCTTTTGGCATTATTCCCATTGTTATATTTAGACTTGAACATATTCAGACAGTCATGGAATATGACTTGGCCGAAGCCACTTACGAATATGCCAAAACGATTTCGGGTCACAGATTCTACCAGCCAAGCAAACACCATTCATTCTGTCTGCCTCGCCGGCTGATGTATGTAAGAATAGCATACGATATATTGGAAGAAGTTTTGTAATGTAACATGTGTTTGGTGGATTTGGACAGAGATTTCCTTATTTATTTATTTATCAATTTGATATTTCAGTGCCGCCTACCGACCACATGCTGGGAAATGCCATTTTCACAATGTTATTTTTGTGTGAAAGGGAAAATTAGGGTTGTTCTTGAAAGTGATAAAATAATATTTTTCAAGGCGTTGGTGCTTTTTAGCAAAATATGAAGTAATTATTTATCATTAAAAGTCTTTATTTTCTTAAATTGCATGATATAGGTAAGTATCAACTAATTCATTTTTATACTAATTTTCATATCTGATTAAATATCATGGCATTCTTTTTTTTATTAAGACTTAATAATTTGCCTGTATGTTGAATTCTAATAATAAATTTGCATTTTTTTGTTTCTCTGAGTCGCTATGGATTTCTATAAATTAATTTAATAAACTCCAGTCGCCTCCCAGTCCTCTATTGTTTGCTATTGGGTTATTATTAATTAGGTTAGGGTTATAAAAAAATATGTTTCGCTCACCAAATGCAAGGTTTTCCGTGGGATGCGAAGCCTTTTAAAAAAAACTTAATTTTTGTTTTGAGGTAAAAATACCCAACCAAACTGAATAATTCATATATTAATCAAAATGTATTACAAATATTTAGAATTGATTTGTGCAATAAAATTTATTTTTGTTTTAGATAAGCAAATAAATAATTTTTTCCGATTTTAGAGGCACCATTTAAATTTTTTTGTGATTTAATTATAATGATTAAAAATGATTAAATATTATGTGGAAGCAACTGACAGGCGATGTACTAGATTGAAGGCGATTGAAAATAGATCGTCTTCTAAAAATGTGTAAAAATGTATTATTTTAATTCATAAATTCGACTATTAAAAGGTTTATCCTTTCAGGTTTTAACTCTTAAAATGAACAATTTTCTATGAATTTGAATATAAGAACACTCGAGTTCTATAGATTCCATTCCCAAGCTTTGGATGCAATTCTCTAACTGTGAATTCCAAAGAATCAATGATTTAGTCCTTTTCTTAAAACCAAATTCAAATCAAAGGTCATTTACATTGCCCTAAGAAAAACTTTCAAATGAAATATATCCGTCGGAAGGCACTAAATCAAAAGCGTGAATGGTTTTTCACCCCTTTGAAAAGATCGACCTTGTTCAGGGGCGTAGGGGGGCAAATCGGAATTCCGGTTATTCATTTCGATGAGCTTTTATTCCCTTTTCCCGCTTTCTGCTGGAGAATTTATGCCTAGCCCCGACTTACTTTCGATGCGGACACTGTCAGCAAGATTTTACGCCAAAATTATTATCTTCCAGCTCATAATTTATGACACGAATTTGGAAGCTTTAGAACTAGCTTACTTTCTGAAGTGCACCCTTAATGCGATGAAATAAGAATTGAATGGAGTTGCTCTCGTGTTATAGCTTGTGTCGTGACTTCGCATTCATAATGGCGAAAATGTTTGTTTACAACATTTGACACGATAAAATAAACGACATTCTACTCTTACATGTAAAATAAATATATCGTGTGAAAAAAAGCAGTTCATAAGATTTTCTTTGTTTGACGACCTTTGTCGTACAGCGGTAAGACTGTGAGCTTTGGACTCCAAGGTGATGATTTAAAATCAGATGGAAGTTATATAAAAAAAAAAACATATTTCATCTTACATTATTAAGAAATGCAACAAAATTACATCAAAATGACAATCCACAACACGGGCATTTGCCTAGCGTGGTTGTCGTAAAATCCTCAAAACTCAAACCTCAAACTAGCAGTTAAATAAATAAAGATAATAAAAATATATGGTTCTATGACACTTCATCCGGCGACACCTCATCCACCGACAGTTCATCCGGCGACATCTCATCCCTCGGACACTTCATCCGGCGACACCTCATCCCCTGGACACTTCATCCGGCGGACACTTCATCCTGCGGACACTTCATCCATCGGACACTTGATACCTCGGACATTTCATCCCCTCAAATATTATTTTAGGGGATTATTTATTCAAATGGGTATGCAAAGAGGATAGTACTCGTATGTCAAAATACTTTTATCTTTAGATCTCTTGAGTAGATATCGGCTATACAATTTTTTTAACTAAAGATAATTCCGCGTTTCGGAGGAGCATGCGGTGGCACTACGGTTGGATAATGAAATACGTATATGAGCAGTCTGTTGAGGGAAAAACGCTATATGAACTTACAATTTAATAGGCGGATGTTCACTTAAAAGACCCAAAGATATAAGTATTTCGACATACTATCCTCTAAAATAATATTTGAGGGGATGAAATGACGTAGTGTCGGCCGGATTAAGTCTCCGCTGGATAAAGTGAACGGGGGTGAGGTGTCGCCGGATGAAGTGTCCGCTGGATAAAGTGAACGGGGGTGAGGTGTCGCCGGATGAAGTGTCCGCTGGATAAAGTGAACGGGGGTGAGGTGTCGCCGGATGAAGTGTCCGCTGGATAAAGTGAACGGGGGTGAGGTGTCGCCGGATGAAGTGTCCGCTGGATAAAGTGAACGGGGGTGAGGTGTCGCCGGATGAAGTGTCCGCTGGATAAAGTGAACGGGGGTGAGGTGTCGCCGGATTAAGTGTCCGCTGGATAAATGTTGTCTCTCCACTAGCTTCAAGAACAAGAACAAACTGCCTCGGATGAAACACTTAAAATTTAATGGTATGTATAAATGTATGTTGTGCCGTGTAGGGACAGTCGGGGGCTTTTAGAATCATTTAATAGTAGCTTCGTTTTAAAAACAAATTAGAGTCTTGATGTGAGAATCGATAGAGGGATCCATCTGGTCCTTAAAACGATTCGGGAAAGTGGTGGGTGCCCTCGACTGTCCGCTGGATAAAGTGAACGGGGGTGAGGTGTCGCCGGATTAAGTGTCCGCTGGATAAAGTGAACGGGGGTGAGGTGTCGCCGGATTAAGTGTCCGCTGGATAAAGTGAACGGGGGTGAGGTGTCGCCGGATGAAGTGTCCGCTGGATAAAGTGAACGGGGGTGAGGTGTCGCCGGATGAAGTGTCCGCTGGATAAAGTGAACGGGGGTGAGGTGTCGCCGGATGAAGTGTCCGCTGGATAAAGTGAACGGGGGTGAGGTGTCGCCGGATTAAGTGTCCGCTGGATAAAGTGAACGGGGGTGAGGTGTCGCCGGATGAAGTGTCCGCTGGATAAAGTGAACGGGGGTGAGGTGTCGCCGGATGAAGTGTCCGCTGGATAAAGTGAACGGGGGTGAGGTGTCGCCGGATGAAGTGTCCGCTGGATAAAGTGAACGGGGGTGAGGTGTCGCCGGATGAAGTGTCCGCTGGATAAAGTGAACGGGGGTGAGGTGTCGCCGGATGAAGTGTCCGCTGGATAAAGTGAACGGGGGTGAGGTGTCGCCGGATGAAGTGTCCGCTGGATAAAGTGAACGGGGGTGAGGTGTCGCCGGATTAAGTGTCCGCTGGATAAAGTGAACGGGGGTGAGGTGTCGCCGGATGAAGTGTCCGCTGGATAAAGTGAACGGGGGTGAGGTGTCGCCGGATGAAGTGTCCGCTGGATAAAGTGAACGGGGGTGAGGTGTCGCCGGATGAAGTGTCCGCTGGATAAAGTGAACGGGGGTGAGGTGTCGCCGGATGAAGTGTCCGCTGGATAAAGTGAACGGGGGTGAGGTGTCGCCGGATTAAGTGTCCGCTGGATAAAGTGAACGGGGGTGAGGTGTCGCCGGATTAAGTGTCCGCTGGATAAAGTGAACGGGGGTGAGGTGTCGCCGGATGAAGTGTCCGCTGGATAAAGTGAACGGGGGTGAGGTGTCGCCGGATGAAGTGTCCGCTGGATAAAGTGAACGGGGGTGAGGTGTCGCCGGATGAAGTGTCCGCTGGATAAAGTGAACGGGGGTGAGGTGTCGCCGGATTAAGTGTCCGCTGGATAAAGTGAACGGGGGTGAGGTGTCGCCGGATGAAGTGTCCGCTGGATAAAGTGAACGGGGGTGAGGTGTCGCCGGATGAAGTGTCCGCTGGATAAAGTGAACGGGGGTGAGGTGTCGCCGGATGAAGTGTCCGCTGGATAAAGTGAACGGGGGTGAGGTGTCGCCGGATGAAGTGTCCGCTGGATAAAGTGAACGGGGGTGAGGTGTCGCCGGATGAAGTGTCCGCTGGATAAAGTGAACGGGGGTGAGGTGTCGCCGGATGAAGTGTCCGCTGGATAAAGTGAACGGGGGTGAGGTGTCGCCGGATGAAGTGTCCGCTGGATAAAGTGAACGGGGGTGAGGTGTCGCCGGATTAAGTGTCCGCTGGATAAAGTGAACGGGGGTGAGGTGTCGCCGGATGAAGTGTCCGCTGGATAAAGTGAACGGGGGTGAGGTGTCGCCGGATGAAGTGTCCGCTGGATAAAGTGAACGGGGGTGAGGTGTCGCCGGATGAAGTGTCCGCTGGATAAAGTGAACGGGGGTGAGGTGTCGCCGGATGAAGTGTCCGCTGGATAAAGTGAACGGGGGTGAGGTGTCGCCGGATTAAGTGTCCGCTGGATAAAGTGAACGGGGGTGAGGTGTCGCCGGATTAAGTGTCCGCTGGATAAAGTGAACGGGGGTGAGGTGTCGCCGGATGAAGTGTCCGCTGGATAAAGTGAACGGGGGTGAGGTGTCGCCGGATGAAGTGTCCGCTGGATAAAGTGAACGGGGGTGAGGTGTCGCCGGATGAAGTGTCCGCTGGATAAAGTGAACGGGGGTGAGGTGTCGCCGGATGAAGTGTCCGCTGGATAAAGTGAACGGGGGTGAGGTGTCGCCGGATGAAGTGTCCGCTGGATAAAGTGAACGGGGGTGAGGTGTCGCCGGATGAAGTGTCCGCTGGATAAAGTGAACGGGGGTGAGGTGTCGCCGGATGAAGTGTCCGCTGGATAAAGTGAACGGGGGTGAGGTGTCGCCGGATGAAGTGTCCGCTGGATAAAGTGAACGGGGGTGAGGTGTCGCCGGATGAAGTGTCCGCTGGATAAAGTGAACGGGGGTGAGGTGTCGCCGGATGAAGTGTCCGCTGGATAAAGTGAACGGGGGTGAGGTGTCGCCGGATGAAGTGTCCGCTGGATAAAGTGAACGGGGGTGAGGTGTCGCCGGATTAAGTGTCCGCTGGATAAAGTGAACGGGGGTGAGGTGTCGCCGGATGAAGTGTCCGCTGGATAAAGTGAACGGGGGTGAGGTGTCGCCGGATGAAGTGTCCGCTGGATAAAGTGAACGGGGGTGAGGTGTCGCCGGATGAAGTGTCCGCTGGATAAAGTGAACGGGGGTGAGGTGTCGCCGGATGAAGTGTCCGCTGGATAAAGTGAACGGGGGTGAGGTGTCGCCGGATTAAGTGTCCGCTGGATAAAGTGAACGGGGGTGAGGTGTCGCCGGATTAAGTGTCCGCTGGATAAAGTGAACGGGGGTGAGGTGTCGCCGGATGAAGTGTCCGCTGGATAAAGTGAACGGGGGTGAGGTGTCGCCGGATGAAGTGTCCGCTGGATAAAGTGAACGGGGGTGAGGTGTCGCCGGATGAAGTGTCCGCTGGATAAAGTGAACGGGGGTGAGGTGTCGCCGGATGAAGTGTCCGCTGGATAAAGTGAACGGGGGTGAGGTGTCGCCGGATGAAGTGTCCGCTGGATAAAGTGAACGGGGGTGAGGTGTCGCCGGATGAAGTGTCCGCTGGATAAAGTGAACGGGGGTGAGGTGTCGCCGGATTAAGTGTCCGCTGGATAAAGTGAACGGGGGTGAGGTGTCGCCGGATTAAGTGTCCGCTGGATAAAGTGAACGGGGGTGAGGTGTCGCCGGATTAAGTGTCCGCTGGATAAAGTGAACGGGGGTGAGGTGTCGCCGGATGAAGTGTCATAGAACCATATTAGTCATATTTACACTAGTAACCAGTCTTAGTTAAAAATAATTTTTAATTACATTTGAAGTAGAGAAAAAAAATTATTGAAATATAAATATTATTTAAGTTAAACAATTGGTGAGAGTTTAATTGTAGGTCAAGTTCATTACTACATATTGAAAGTTATTCTAAAATACATCTACATAAGTGAAACATGAGGATAGAAATTGAATACAAATATTGGACAATCTTCCATTAGGGAGGCGGGAATGGGTACCGCCGCCCCGGGAACCATTTATTGGATATCCAACACCTCTGCCATAGGTCACCCCAAGTGGTTCGCTACGTTTGGTGACTTAGCAGGGGTGCCCGGGTTCATGGGGTAAGGTTTATCTAGGTCTTGGTGGCGGATGATCTAGACACACTGAACCCCAGATTCCTACCCAACCTTCATACCTTTTCCCTTCCCAGAACTTCCTCTCCTTCCTTTCCATAAAAATACCCTCCCACACAGCATCCCCAAAGATGACATAGGCCCTGAGGGAAATTATTTTTCTCAGGGCCTCCTGTGTGGACCTAATGCAAAAAAGAAATCAAAATTATCAAATTAAGTGGAGATCTTCTAGTTAGTTAAGTAATAATTTACGAATTCGGTTGAATTAATTATTATATATTACAAGATATATAGCACACACCAATTACTTATTATTCATCACAAATCCATTCATTTGAATTTTGAATCATTAATCAGAATGTTCTGAAAATTGAATGTGAGTAAAATTATTTGATTTATAAACTCTTTGATCGAAAAAATTGTTACTTAAAGTGAATTACCGGCAAATCGAAAAGCCTTTAGAAATCATATAACTTTAGTACCTACATTCACTTATGGTCCGGCAAATCTAATTTCAACAATCATTACAACCAACTAAAACCTTTACCTTAACAGCAAACATGTAATTTTTCTGTCAGGTTCGTGTGTCGTGAACTACATTTAATCGTAAAGCAGAATAAAAATCATAAAATCGATACACTAAGTAGGTACTACCGTGTGGCACGCGGTTAGTTTGATATTTCTTCGTGCCGGAATGCTATGGATATCTTGCAACCTTCAAACCATAAGTAGATTCTTTGAGTACCTATTTTCTTTTGTCCATAAAATATGTAAGCCATAAAATATAACTAACTAACTAACTATCACGCCGTTTCTCCGCAGAGGTAGGCAGAGATGACGGACCGCCAAACAACTCGGTCTTGGCATACACTCTTCGCCTCATTCACATTCATACATCTTAGCATAAATGCTCTTCTATTATTCTGACTCTTGACATGGACCGAATCAAGTATCTGATTCACTTGATCGTGCCATGTCTTCCTCGGGCGTCCTCGACTTCTTCTACCATTCACATTCGCATCGTATATTCTCTTGACACTCCTTTCTTCATTCATTCGCTCTACATGTCCAAACCATCTAAGCGTCCCTTTTTTATGACGCTCACATCGGCCTTGCATTCTTTTCGGATCTCCACATTCCTCACACGATCAGACATGGTTTTACCACACATACGCCTCAGGGATCTCATTTCTACAGCATTCAGTCTACTTTCACCCTTTCTCTGCCAGTTCCATGCTTCACTGCCATACATCAGGGTAGGTACCAGCACTCCATTGTGAACTGCTAGCTTCGCTTCTTTGGACAGCTTTCTGTTGGCGCCAACAGCACTCAGGCCACCATTAATGGAGTTACCAGCATTTACCCTTCTTTCAATATCCCCATCAGCCTTTTCATCTCTCGTAAACATACTTCCCAAATACCATAAAATACCAAATGCCATAAAATATGTTTGTCTATAAAGTAAAATTAGCAATATTCGAACGCAAAAATTTAAAAAATCTAATTAAAACCCTGAAAATCTTTAAACATCCTCTAGAAAATTGATTAGAGACTCAGGATTATAATCAAGTTTCTGTATAGGGCTGGCAGATTCTTCAATAGTGCTGCTAACCCAGAACAAACCTTAAGTACGTCAAATAAATCAATTTGGGAGCCACCTCTGGGCTGGAGTCTCAAAATACAAGTATTTTGAGTCCGATTGAAAATCTGTCGTTAAGATGAAACCCTGTGGTGGAGAAATTTGAAAAATAGATTTTACTAAATTGTTGCTGTCACTGTTGCTCTTACTCCACCGGATATTGAGCGAAAGGGACATTGCACCTCGGGCTACTAATACCTAACTAAAATCGAGATTTTGTATTCTCCACTTTTCTCCTCCATAAGTGGACTGATTTTCAATTTTTTTTACCAACTACATATAAAAAAAAAAACTGTTCTATGTTTGTACGTTTTGATTTAAAAAAAAAAACATTGTATAGTTTGTATACTGAACGTCTTTTGACGGCGTTCAAACCAGTCAATTTTATCGATTTTGGGAAGGTCATCATTTCTATAAAAAGTAACTTTTCAAAAAAAATAAAAAGTACCGACACGCTAGTAGTTAAAATCCAGAGAGTTACGTGAATAAATGTGTTAAATTGCGTGATTTTTCCATTCGTTTGTATGGAAAAATCACGCAATTTAAGCATGCTGAGTTGATCAAATTGAGGTCCAACATAAATGTAAACTATCCCCGCTCCCTGCATCGTCATTTCGTAATGTACGCTGGTAGGAGCTGTACCAATCTGAACGCGCCGGCAAAATAGAAAACGAAGACGGCCACAGCTAAACATCCTCGTTTTCGATTTCCACAACCACTCGTCCAGTACATCCAGATCAACGAATTGATTTTAGATTTTCCACACATTATATTTTTTCGTATTTTCATTTCTATGTAAAGCTACTCAGTATCTCTTTCTTCTTATGATAAAGGTCGAACCTTTGTCCAATCCATTTTCTTTGATATCAATCAAGTTTATGGATAGACGCCTGTCGAAAATAAACTTTACTTAAAAATATATTAAAAATCTTTATCGAGGTATCTTTCAACTTTGAAGCATCACATTTCATTCCTTCCTTCTACCATATTATATAAAGGAACCACATCATATTAGGGTGAGCCGTAAAGCTTTTTTACGAATATATATGTCAGGGTTCTCGAAAAATTGGTCGTACAAATTTTTTTAATTTTATATAGTTTTTTTTTTAATCTTCTGCCCCACTGTAAACATTTGTTTTTATTTGACTGCCACATGTTCAACAAATTAATGTTAACAGATAAAACAATATTATTAAAAATATCCTCTACAACCAACCCACTTTGGTAGGTTTGATGGCCTCCGTGGTCGAATGGTAAAGCTCTCGACTAGCGATCCAGAGGTCACGGGTTTGAATTCCTGCGGACGTAATTAATTTTATTTCATTGTTTTGTGTAATTTCACAATCTTCAAAAATAATATAAGGTGTATTTGCGGCACGTTCCAGAGTGGAATATAATCTCAGTATCACCCTGGTGTAAGACTACCATTCAGAATTGAAACGTTGCTTGAAATTACTTAAGCCGTGTTTGGTCAACAGTTCTGAAGAGCCAGGTACTTTTCCTTCTTCCTCTTCTCCTTTTCTTTCTTATTCCCGCTACCTTCATTCCCACAACATAGCGCAAATGGAGATGCCTTAGACTGACTTAGACTGCTTAGATTGACTTCAGGCGGTTGGGAGCAGTTGATAAAAATAAAAATTTTCCTTAGACTGCTTATATTCACCTCAGCTTACACACCTCAGCACAGGATCTTATATTGACAAAGGTGTGCACAAAACAATACTATTAAAATCCATTTACATACATTTACTGATTATTAACATTGTTTGTATTCCTGGTACTTATTATATCCATGTATACCGTCAACAATGTGTAAATAATAATAAAAAAAAAGTTTAAATGAAACTATATTATTTAATACTAATATAATTAACATAAGCTTTATTCCAACTTGTTTCATAAATATGACCATAAACATGTAGTCTTATAGATAATATCTACCAAAATTAAGCCTAAGCGTATAAAATTATCTATATAATATAATGTTATATGTATTAATCTTAATGTTTAATACTTCTATCCTTAAATATGTTTTTTCTTTTCTGTTTTCTTATTTTTCATTATTTATTACCATAGTTTTTATTATCTGTTTCTATAAAATAGTATTTTTTTAGTTCTTATATGTATTATGCATGACTACCACAACTCGGGAATTAGCCAAGTATGGTAGTTAAAGAAAACTGTCAAAAAACTGTAGAACATAAAAATTTATTAAATAAAAAAAAATAAAAAATAGCCCTGTCCAACTTTTGCCACCCTTAGGTAATTTCTAAAAATATCCTCCTCACATTGACGGTCCACCCCATCTCACATACTCTAAAATTTCATCCATCCACATCGTGATTTTTGACGTGCTTCATCATCCTGTGATGTCTTAGACATAGAGAAAGCCATATTATGCTTGGAATACTAATACGATAATGCTCGTATACCATATTATTATTAGCATTATTACATTTTCACCAGATTGGGCCGGGGCTTGAAGTGATCATTTGATTAAAAACGTCGCAACAAATACCTAATTCAAATCGATTCAAACTCATACATATTTTCTTTTGATAATGTTCGACCAAACGATTGAAAACGTAGAAAAACATGATTTGCTAAGAAATAATATGCTTTTGAACTTTTTTTTTCTAAAACACTAATAAAAAAAAAAAATATATATAACCTTGTATTATTTTTAAAGAATAAAAAGTGCTTTTAAATTTTTTTAACATTGTGTGTGTGGTCCCATTTTAAATATTGAACTTTATTTTCTACCCGTCATTTTACATTTAAATTTATCTTGATTCGTTTCGGTCTGTGGACTCTTTGGAAGCAAGATTACCTTTGCTTCATTTTGTCTTGCTCTCACCAGAAGCGAAAGTGTCAAGTGATAAAACCCGTTGTCATCAACTCCTTGCAAAAATTCAAGCATTCCATTTCTAAAACCCTTCCAGCCAGCATTTGAAATCATTTCCCCTTAATTGCAAGTTTATCTGAACTATTTGTACGCAGTTAACCAAAAGATCAGTAATTTCAGTGTCTTATTCCGAGTATAACCTCAAAAATTATTGTGCGATCCATCCCTTGTTTTGAAAGACGAAAGATTCAAGTTCTCAAGATCGAAAAAAGAAAAAAATCAAGGGGTAGTATGTACAATATATATCATATGTAAATTATTGCCAAATGATTCTTAAATAAACATTAGTAGTTAGCTGTTATTTGGCGCCCGTTTCAAAATGTTCAAAAGTATCCGTTTAAAGAGAAAAAAAATAGTAGATAGTACGTAATAACGCAGCGCCTACACGGAGAAAAATGTTTTTCTAAAATACGATAACTTTATTCGTAAAAACGGGACTGAAGTACTTACGAACAAATTAACAGGGTTTCAATGTTTATTGGCGGGAACAAGTAAGAATAATAAACATTGAAACACTGTTAATTTGTTCGTAAGAACTTCAGTCCCGTTTTCAACCGTTTTTACTAATAAAATGATCGTATTTTTTAATAACATTTTTCTCCGTGTACAAAACCTTTAAAAATTAATTGGATCGTTGGATGCCTTAAAAAACATTTAATTTATAAAAGCGTTTATTCTCTAACCCTCTCATAATAATTTATTATAAATACGTACAAAATTCTCAAGCAGCAGGACAACCAAGTTATCTGAATAAGTCCTTGTAAAGGAAAGTGGTATTTTCCAGGACGTTAGCCTTCAGTTTGCCCCGTTCTAAGTCTGATAAGGAAGGGTCAGGAGAAACCTTTAAACTTATTTTTCACAAACAAAATAGTACGAAGCCCCTACTTATTGCCACACGCAAGAGTTAACAAATTTGATATCTTGCGATGCCCCGCTATGGAGATTTCTGGAGGACTCAAAACATCGCAGGGTTTATCGTTTATCTTTTCCCCTGAAAAAATAAGGATTTGCTGCTTATCTTCCATGAAATATTTTTTTCCTTTTAGTCAGGATTCTTCACGAAAAACATTAAAAATAAACATCAATTGGAGAATTATATCAGTTGAGAGCAACAAGCCGAGTAAATACAAACATTTTATGATTAGAGACAATTTCCTCGTCCTTCCGAAAGATGTATTACCCTGTTAAAGAACCATCATTCGTATATATTAATAAAATTTGCGTTGCTTGAAATTATTTTAGCTGTATTGAGACCAGAAATAATATCCAACCTTCCATCATTGTTTTTCCATTTATTCTAGGCCCCTAACTTTACCTAAATTTGTTATATAGTCCCACTAATAAAAAATAAAGATGTAGTTATTTCGACCAAGGGTGCTATTTTTTAAAAGTATTTCGAATTTTCAATTATTACAGTTCTATTCGGAGGCCTTAATCTTTTTGCCGAACATTAAAATCCGAGATAAATTCTTTGTCCTACTTTTATCGTCACGAAAGCGAGATTTAGTAATAATTACTATGCTAAACGCAAATTCTACGGATTTAAAAGGTCTCTTTATCTGTTCTAAGCAATGTCCGTGCGAGATGACCCGAGAATATTTCAACCGTTATGAAGCGGAAAAAATATTTTCACATTTAAATGACTCCAAAACGGTCGGGGTCATTAATTTCCGAATAACGAATGACTAAGGTCCCGGACGTGCTTTGCCTCCTGCTCCCTCCTTCCTTTAAGGATATTCCAGTCCTAAAAGCGAACTCTCTCCCGAAAGGATATCTTCCCGTTTTACGCATTATCTACTTAGGTTTTACGTTATACTTTATTCGTTTTTACGTCCGGACGATTGTGAAGATTAAATATTACAAAAGTATTCCGTCAAAGCACTCTTTAAACCGATTTAAAAAAAATTAATACAAATCATATATTACTTAGATACCGTAACTACTCGTATTATGTTAATATTATGTATTAAACTCAAATATTATAGTTTAGAAAAATTCGAACTTATTTTTGTAATTAATACAAATCGGTAAATTTAAATAGTTTTCTGATAAAGAATACTTTTAGCAATCGCAGGATTTAACAAGTGAGATGGAAAAAACCGGCATTAAAGCTCCAATTTAAGTCGTTAAAATGAATAATGGTAGATTCAGACTGGGTCGACGTACGTATGCATCGCTACGCCTAACAAGATCTGGGCTACTTAGCAACCATAGATTTTCAATGAAAATTTATGTTTTAGAATCACATTGGCCACACGCATCGGGACGTGCGATGTCTGTGGCCATTTTCATAGAAAATGTATGGGTTGCTAAGCATTGTTTGGCGTAGCGATGCGAACGTACGTCTTCCAGTCTGAATCTACCTTGAATCTACGCGATATTTCTTGTGATGTCATGTTTTCATGTTGCCGTATGACAGTAGACAATCAATGGAAATACAACAATGACTTAAATTGTTTTTAGGTTCTATGTTGCGTTATTTAAATATTTTTGAGTATTTAGATAAGCAAAATTTTCAAGCAAATGCATCACACTAAGAAGATTAAACGTGGCGATAATTCCAACGAGATTTTTTTTCCGCTTATAAAAGTATTTACTTAATATGAATTATTTAAGAGTATGTTTTTTCTTCTCCCCCGAAGTAAAAAATATTTCTTATACTAATTTAGTTGACTTGATGGGCTGTTTTAATAACTTGGGCGTATTTAGAAGTAAGCAGAGAACGGATATTGCACACGGAGAAAAATGACAAGACTAACATGAATGCAGATTGCCAACGAATAAATTAACAAGAAACAGTTAACAATGACTAAGTGTTCTTAATATATTCAACGTCAACTGTTGTTTGTACGTTAGCGATATGCAGTTTTCCTAAAAAACGATGAGAAGTTATCAACACAATCCTTATCGATCGACTGTGCTACAAGGAGAAAAATGTTATTCGAAAAAACGATCATTTTATTCGTAAAAACGGTTAAAAACGGGCCTGAAGTTTTTACGAACAATTAACAGGGTTTCAATGTTTATTGGCAGGAACATGTAAGAATAAACATTGAAACACTGTTAATTTGTTCGTAAGAGCTTCAGTCCCGTTTTTAATCATTTTTACGAATAAAATTATCGTATTTTAGAATAAAAATTTTCTCCGTGTACCTTTAGTTTTATTATTATTATTTTTCTGTACTTACGATTTAAGGTTTTCGAGACCATTCTGACTCGTGCCGGTGCTAACTAATAAAGTACCAATATAAAAGCGGTTCGTCGGTTCCACAATCCACATAGCCCGATAACGCAATAAATCAAACATCGCCAAAATCGCTCATATTTTACACCCCTTAAATAACGCAATTCTGGTGGCAAACACACTCACCCGTAAAGTTTATTATCTTACCCATTGAAATCCCGTCGTTTCCTGCGTAAACTGTATTTTCTGGCAATGGAAAGTGTAGGGCGATACTTGATGTAAAACCATTTACTTCCAAACCAAACAAACATGCTTTCGGAGAATATGTGTGAATCCATTATTATTTTTTGCCCCGCAGAACCCCAGGCTAGCTATTCTCCAAGCCTCGTCGCTCGCAATCGCCGTCAAAAGTACGTCCGTTAGTCGACTTGGTTATTCTTGAGCTTGGTCGAAGGAACATACTTACAGCCGTTGTGTCCAATCGTAATAATCGACTACTGAGTCGAAATCTCGGCTCAACCCTACTCAAATGCATAAATATATTCTTTCCAAACCACAATCATTGCCATACACTACTCAACGTAAGGAAGCTACCCTGGTGGATTGGGGTTTCCTGAGGATGCCGTACTTATAAAAACTGCCAACAGAGTCTGACATCTGTCATCTCTATGTCATCTCATTTACACCAATTCACACTCCTGCCGGTTTTTTAGAATTGCGTTTTTTAATTTGAATTATGGACATATTGACTACAGTAGATATTGTGGGATGGACGAAAATGCATGTTGATTATATTATAGGGTCACACAAGAGGCAATAATAGGCAGATATTAATTATATTGAAATAAATAATGGGAGGATTTTCCAACCGTTTTAAGATGACATAAAATGTGTTTTTTATATGTTTTGCGCCCAATTTTGTCATGAAATCAATTGCTTGTAGCTTTATGATTCTCTGCAACTGGAAATGTTCACATTAGAAATCGAAACTGTTTCAAAATTTACCCATCCGCGTCCAACAAAATCGTAATAGAACAGCTGTTAAACGTCAGACTATGGTCAAACTGTAAAATAAATAAGAAAGAAAGTCAAGCCAACACTTTATTTTCAACATATTAAATACGTTTGTTTAAAAAATATAAAATGTCAGTTTATGTATTACACTATTTAAAAGAAATAATTTATGTAAATAATAAATACAATTATTAACTTATCGAAGAAAGCAAACACTTTGTGGCTTGACATTATACCAAATAAAACAAATAACTTAGTTTTAAACCACTTTATATTTATTATTATATTTGTCGACCGGTTTCGATTGGACTCAATCTTCATCAGGACAATAAAATAAACTAAATCATAATACAGAGAAACAATATAAGGTAAACAAAATAGAGAGAGAAAGCAATATATGGGAGAGGGAGAGAACATCATAGACTGGTTGGTGGAGGGGTAGGGGACAATTATTAATTAATATTAATTGTTAATATTAATTTAACATGAAAAGTGTTTACTTTGACGTCATTTTATTCTCTATTATAAACAGGAAGGTCCCACACACAAGTAGTCAAAGTTATTACGTTGGACACAGGCAAATAGGAGCGTTTCCTGAGGATCTCTATAGGATCACTTGACTGAGTGGCGCTTCTCGGTATACTCAGATTTATCAATTGAAAACTTGGTCACAACGGCTGTTAGACGCCAAACGTCAAAAGTCATTCCACACAACAACAAGTGGGGCAAACCAGTAGAAACAGAGCAGCGAGTGGTGGGTTATTTGCGCATCTATGCAATGGGCTGTCAAAATCTAAAATCTAGTATAAGCGCCTCCGCCCACTGAGGCAACTGAAAACTCTCAACTGCCAACTGTCTTTGTATGACAATGTGATGGCCCGCACACTTCACAATCACACAAAACACCGTTTTCAATGGTAACGCAAGCGGTGACTCGCGACTTGCACTGCTGATTGCCCTGGCCGGCCGTTGCTAGTTACCGGCTGTCAGCTGATTGTTCTTCGTCTATGGTTAAACAAGCTTTTTGACCAATCAAGACATGGAAATCAGCTGGTTTTAGTTTGTTTTCAGTTGCCTCGCCAGCGGAGCGCCTTACTGTTTTCCCGCGCGAAATTTCGAACCCGCAAAGACGTCGTCTATTTTAATAAAGTCAAATTACAATTATATTACAATTTCACAATGTTATTAATGCATATTATCAATATCAACCGTTTCACTGTTTGACAGTCACACCATAGAAACGTCAAAAACATCAGGAACATAGACAATATTCACAGGGCTGCCAATATAATCATCTCTTCGACCGTTCGATTTCAAGAATACGTAAAATTGAAACATTCGACAAAGTTGGTCGCGACGACGAGTAATTTTTCGCTCGTAAGAGGCCCATAACGGGCAACGATTGATCGTTGCTCGGGAATAGAGGCCCAGGTCGCTACAGGCTGCCTGGAGGTATTTCTGTTTAAGCGTGAAAAAAAACCTACCTTGCGGTGTGTGCGATTTTAGATTTTGTCGACCAGTGTTCAAAAGAAACCTTGGTTGATTCCGGTTAGAATGCCTAACAGGGTTTCTTGGGGGCTTAGCAGAAGAACATCATTACGAGGATGTGGCTTGAATGCGGTCGTGCGTGGAAAGATATATATCATGTGCTTACAATAAAAAAATAGACCTTGTTAAAGAAAATACTTCGAAGCAGACAATACATAAAGCAGTAATATATAAACGAGTGGCTTTTAGTAATTCGAATCAGGGGGATACGAATTTAATTATTGTTATTAAAAAATATATATAGATTGAATTAAAATATAAAAATCGAATTTTAAAAATATGCGTATATTCTTGTATTCTGTATTATTACGAACAGGTCCTCCATTGATATGCTCGGTGTAACTCTAAGTGACCAGCTCAGGTACGGGGGCTCCATCGAGGCCAGAGTTAAGTTGGCCTCTCAGAAACAGGGCCCGCAGATACTTTAATAGTGCACAACTGCTAACCCTGTACGCAAGTACGCCCCACGGTTAAATTTGGCAGCCATCTCTGGTCAGGAGCCCCAATGTACCTACCTGGAAAAAACCATCAACTCTGTGCAGAAACGGGCGGTCCGCTTGATAGATTCTCCAGTATTAACAAATGGATTGCAATCTTTAGAGCACCGGAGTCGGGTGGGAATGCTATCCTTGTTCTACCGGTATTTCAATGAAAGATGCTCCGAGGAACTAGCGTCATTGATCCCCTCGGCACCGGTGCATAGTAGGTAAACACGCCAAACGCGCACCCAACACATGTACACGGTTGACATTTATCACGTGGTAACGGGACGCTTCTACGACTCGTTCTTGTGTTCAACAGCTCGGCTGTGGAACGATTTGCCGGCCTCTGTGTTTCCTCCTTCCTACAATATAGGTATCTTCAAGACCCACGTTCACTCCTTCCTCTCCTCAAAAAGACCCTCCTCACAGCATCTTCAAAGATGACATAGGCCCTGAGGGAAATTATGTTCCTCAGGGCCTCCTATGTGTTGTAAATGTAAAAAAAAAAAGAATCCTGATGGTTTTGGTACTTTGTTTAACCCTATTAATAAATGTTGAATTTAATAAAAATAATGGCTTTGTAGCAAGTCTTAACAAAAATTATAAGCCCTCTGTAAAATATTTTCATCAATACATATAGCGAGGTTTATCTAATCAATACATTTTTAAAATGAGCTGTAATGATTGTTAGAAAATGCAAGGGTAATTTTGAAATAATTATTGCAGTTGTTGGATAATTTTAAAACTCTTAAAAATATCTACAGACATCCAATAATCTCATAGAACTAACTAAACGTACATTATACACATCTCTAGGTAATCTTTGTTGGAAGGGCCCTCCTGACTCCGTTAGTTCATTTGAATAAACATTGTGGTTTAAATCAAGTATTTGCGTGGTGTTCTTCAAATATTATGAAAAGCCACACCGCTTTAAGCATACGTATTTTCTTGTTTGTATAACAACTCTAAGCCAAACATAAACGTTGTTTTTTTTATAAAATAATTTTATGTTGAAGAATGAATAAGTTTTTAATTTTAATAAGAAAAACTCTTATTTAATAACTTTTTGAAGGTTATTCCCATCAATGTAATACATCATTGAAGAAGAAAATAATACTAATAATCTAAATTAAAATATGAAAACGAACAAGACACAGAAAAATAATTAAAGATAACGATCGCAACTGGGACTCGCACCCAAAACGTCTCTTCTTACCGGGACGGCGATTTATCCAATTCAGCCATTGCCACCTATTATAAAACCGTAATATTTGTCAATTCATATTACAAATTTTAGAATTAAGAATATTATTCTCGACTATTTTTTTTCCATATTATTTAGATTATTCGTGTTATCTTCTTATTCAAAGAATTATTACATAAGCAAAACTTTCAATTCCAAATATTCTTGGAAGAATAACAAGATTATTTAATATTATCTAAAGATATATCAAAGAAAAGTATTTATAATCTGTTTTTGACCTTGGACGTTAACGTATTTGAAAAAAAAGGTTTTTTAACAACAAAATTATTACGAACATTGTTGGAATCACTCAATGTACAAAATGGTTTTGAAGTAACTAGACCATTTACCTTACCCGATTGTTCCCATTATTGTATACTTCGGAACTTTAACAAATGACCGTGGATGATGTGATTTATCGAAATATTTGCAACTTATTGTTTACAAACACAGCTTTTGAAAGATCTACCGTCACCTTGAGTATATTCCGGAACAAATTATTTTTATGCTGTAAGTTTTACAACGAAATAAGCATCAACTCTTGTATTGGATCTTATCAAACCAGCGGAACAAACGGACAAAAATACAAATAATATTAGATTTTATTATTACTTACCAACTTATTTTTCTTGTATTACCTGTTTGATTTGTAAGACTCTCTCTCCTTGAGATTGTATATAACTTTACTGGAATTTGATTTATTCCTTATTTAAAATTGTCATTATAACATTAATGTCTTCAATCTTTGCAAAATTACTTTGTGGCATCATTTTAATTAAATGAAACAAATTATTTTGTGTAAACCACTAATCACATGTTATAATATCTACATGTTTCAAAACTGATGGTTTCTTCGTCAGGATAATAACATGAATAATATATTATCCTGGCGAAGAAACCATCGGTTTTGAAACATGTAGATAATATTATAACATGTGATTAGTGGTTTACACAAAGTAATTTGTTTCATTTAATAACATTAATGTTTTGTCAAGGTCCATGTATACCTCTTTTTTGTAAATGGCCTAATTATAACAAAAATAACAGCATTCAATGTAATAAAAATGTCTTTTTGGGTAAAATTTCCAATCTAAACTTTCAATAAGTACCAAAGTTTAATATGGGGGAGTATTTATAAGTTAATTCAATCTTTAATAAATTATGTTTTTGTTAATGTAAAATTTACACTAAATAAAGGTTCCGAAAACATAATTAGAGTAATAGGGTAACTGGGTACTTGGTTCTGAAATAAACTCTGTATTATATTTGTTTCCAATATTTATTATTGAACGAGGAATAAATGTACTTGAATAAGATCGAACAAATGTCGATAATAAATCGAAATCTTTGCAAATGCATTATTTGTTTGCGTGTAGATGATAGCCGTGCTGTGTATTATATTTTGTTAGTTGGGTTTAGGTAAAGGAAAGTACTCGAGACTCGGAGCTTGACTAGAAACATGAGCCAGAAAGCTTTGTGTGTGGTCACAGCTTCGTACAGCGTACATATTCTCCCGAAGGGTTAATTTTATCCGCTTTTTACGCTGTGCTTTTATGGATAAATTATAAACAGGTGTATTAAAACAAAGGACATCAAAGAAGCGAACTATTAAATGGAGCAAAACTTAAGGCTCTGATACCATTTTGTGAAAGAACGCCATGAAAAAAGGGTCTTTTCTGTAATGAAATGTATGGAGACAAGCTATACAGTCCAGTAATAATCGTTGAAGCTGCTTAATAATGTACAGTTTCATTTGCATATTCAAACAAAAATGGTCCCGCCGCGCGCTGTTTCTCCACTACCTAGTATCTACCTCCAGCTTACTTTCCAACCAACATCCTGTGAATACACAACGAACAAAAAAACTTGATCATATCCACTAAAACTGATTCTGCAGTTTATTCTTCGTACGATGACCTCTAGTTGGGTTTTAATATAATAATATAATAATAACACATGATAAACAGAAGGTTGGAGGAATACATTTCCTTTACGATTAAGTAAGAAAACGTAAGTCAGAGCTTTTAGAACTTAGAAATCCTACGAATTACCTACCGACAAAATTATAAGAAATAATCTATTTTTACCTAAGTAAAGAATGTGTCAATATATTGCAGAATTTAGTAAAGATTCATGAGTATTCGGCAAGTTTGAATTTTCTAAATCTAAGATTAATTTAAGAAAAAAATAACTGTGTCCTTGCATCATTTAAATGAAATGGCTCTGGTCATTTTATGGTTAACATACCTACTACATTATTATATTACACTATCGTTTATTTATTTTATTTACTTAATTTACTTTGTTTACCTTCTTTACCGTACCTAAGTACTTTGTTGTAAGCCAGAATTATGGCAGTTCCTTCATTAGGTTTTTTACTGTAGCAACAGTTTTTATAGAGAATTGCAAATTAGGTATATTTTGTAATGTATATGAATATTTAGTGATTACGAGTGTTGTGGGTAGTGTGTATGTATGTGTGTGTATGTGTGAGTATGTGTATATATATGCGAATCTAACAGTGTTTATATCATCGATATGATGCTCCTTGCATAAATGTCGATCTTAGTAGAGTTTAAAGAAGTATTATGTGACGTCATTGACTGAAAACGTATGATAAAAAAATGGGACAGAAGTTCGGTACAGTCGATGTTATTGTTTAAAAATACATTAGCTAATGCTTGCTTTTTTGCAATATATTTTTTTTCAATTTTACGACCACCATGCTAGTGTCATGTGTGTGGAATGTGCGTTTAAAGTTATTGTTGAATTTGAAAGTAAGATATTTAATAAATTTGTTTTATATAAAGTAAAGACGATCGTTATAAGCTACATAATTGTATGCCTTATATCTTTTGGATATATAATATTTTCTTACGAACAAGTGATATTTAACTCGCAGACAAGTAAAATAGTACTCGTGGTTTGAAGTCGGTACCTATTTCTGAAATATAATTTGAACCCTTTTCACAGAATAAGCGTCATTTTAAAAACCTAAGTACAAAGTACCTGCACAACGCTAAATTGGAAATAACGCATCGCATTCATTTGCGTTGCAAAATGCATCTTACGGCGGTGCCACGGCTAAGCTTTTAGCCTTTGTAATACTAAAGTTAGTGTTATTATAATTTCAAGTTAGGATTACATTAAGAAAACATATTAATTAACTGAATATATATTCCTTAGACCAGTGGTTTTCAATCTGTAATACGCGTACCCCTTGGGGAACGCAAAGCAAAAATTGGGGGTGCGCAACATCGTGGCACGAATGAAGGTTTTAAAACTCAGCTCAACTTTAAGAACGTTTCAGCAGCTGTATCTCTAAAAATTTTAATACAATTCACAAACACGTATCATATTGAAACGACATTTTCTTCCTCTGCGTTTATTAAAAATAAATATCGCAATCGCCTGAATGTTGAACCAGATTGAGACTCTTCATATTTTGTGAAGTTGAGCAAAACTTTGTAAAACTTTGCTCTGCAAAGCAAGCTCAAGAGTCACATTAACTGTATGTTAACATTGTATGATAGAGTATACAGGATGTAACAGGAAATCGGTCTTTTATTTTTCGATACACGAAAATCTTTTTTCTACAATTTTTTGAGGTTTAAAAAATTTACCCTCTCAATACACTTTGTGAGTATTTTGAGTTTGCGCGAACAACATTTTTCAACTTAGCTTGTAAAAAATCGCTGGTTAAAAATGACCGAAGTCCTGTTATAATCTGTATAAAATTGTTAGTATATTATAAAGTTACGAATGAAAAATGTATTTCAAAGGAAAGAGAGAGGGTATAGGGTACAATACAATTGTTGAAAGAGCTAAGTGGTACGCAGGCTCAAAAAGATTGACAACCGCTTCCTTGGACCAAAGGAAAGAAGAAAAGCACAAAAAATGCAATGTGGGCATAGTTCATGAGGCCCTATCACAGTCGATCGATAAGGATTGTGTCGCTAACTTTAGGTAACTTCTCATCGTTCCTCACGACAACTTCAACAGTTGAAGTTGAATATATTAAGAACATGGTCATTGTGAACTGTTATTTATTCGTTGGCAATCTGTATTCATGTTAGGGGACGATTAGAAGTTACCGAAAGTAATGGACATAATCCTTATCAATTGACCGTGCTAGGGATTACCGATTCAAAATCAAATGGTATAGCGATGTAAAGACGATTTTAAGGTCAGGCAGTTTAAGAGAGACAGAGTCATCCAGTATTGATTAGAGATCATCATCTAAAAGTCAAAAGAAAAAGTCGATTAATATTTTTATCGTAAATAGCGTAAGAACCTACTTAAGAATTTTGAAGAAAGGAAATGATTTAACTTTAAAAATTACGTAGTGTGGAATATTAGCATATTTTATTTTGTATTAACTATTTTAGGTTCACTACGTTAACCAAAACATGAACTACTGTTAAAATACAATGAAGGTTAAATTTTAAGTGGATAAGCACACATGTTAATAATTGTTATTTTTTATGTATTTTTGAATTTTTCATTTTTTGATTATATGTTTATTTCTCTTCTCCACGTTAATAGTATTTTAATATATTTATTTACATTCATAAGCAACTTGTATTAAGCATCTAAACTTTTTTTTATTTTTATATATAAAGTTCAATATTTAAATAAAAGTCAGTACAATAGACAAAACCATAATTACATTTAATAAATCTGATCATTTTTACTGTCCTAAAAAGGTAAATTTTCTAGTTGGACAGGCAAAGATCATTGTAATATGCAATATATGTAATGTTTTAAAAATAATAAATTCAAATAAAATAAACAAAGGTAGAACGAAAAATACTGGAAGATTCTGTGTAACGGCGAAACTTCGAGGTTCTAAAAGCTAGGTCAGAAAACAAAAATTTTAAAAAATTTACAAAATATTTATAATTAGCAAAATCAGAGAGACTCGAATTTTTTGAACAAAGTCTTAAAATGAAACAAATTACTTTGTGTAAACCACTATATAATCAAATGTTATAGTTTTTCCGTTAGGATAATAAAATTAATTAATTAATTTTACTATAATAATTTTGTTCATTTTGTCTATACTGGTTTGCTTCATTTGTTATTATGTATATATTGTGGTTTACACCAAGTAATTTGTTTCATTTAATTAAAATGATGCCACAAAGTAATTTTGCAAAGATTGAAGAAATAATGTATATTTTTAAATTAATAGATTTTTATATTTCTGAAAATATCCACATGTTGTTTATTTTATACGTAGAAAGGTGATCTTCTGTCTTTTCTAGAAGTTTTTCCAGCGATACTTTGTATTTTTTGTTCCAAGAATAAATAAATAATAGAGAAGCATTGGCTGGTTTTACACGAAGTTTCCAAAAAAGGATTTCTGTTTCTTTTGGGCCTAAGATCGTAGCAACATCTGGCCCCACTTTTTCCCACTACACTTTAATGAAAGAACAAAAACTGCTATTAGTTCCATAAGAAAAATTCTACGTGGCAGAAAAGGCGAGCATTAAAAAGGTTTGTTCGACGAAACTTTAAATTGTGGGTTCGAAGGATCAAGAAAATGAACAAGTTGCGTAATATTTCCCATTAATTTAATTTGATGTATCATCTCGTATTTATTAAAGCATTTCATTACGCGAGAAGAACTTTAGTAATAAGAGTTGAAGAGGAATAAGAAATTTACTTATATGAGGAGCTTTTATTTATTTAAATTTAATAAAGTTTTTTCTTCAACGTTTTCATAGATACACAAACCCGATTCAAGTACATAACTTTCTTAATTGATAGTTCACTTCGAAATTACGAATAATCTTCATGCACTGGCTATGAGAGGAAGAGATAAAGAAAATATGCGCGCGCACTGCTTTCTCGTGCTCCTAGAGTGTAATACAGCTCGTTCTCCTCGCTCGACTACACTTTTCGTAACGTTCTCGTCACGCATTCACAAGCTTACCCCCTATGTCAAGCATGCGTAAAGAAGTTTTACTTCATAAACTTAGTTAATAATAAAATTATTAAATTTTATTTATGTCAAATTTTAAAAAATTACATAATGATCTATATTATTAATACGCTAACAACTGTCGTAAACACTCGCCCCACGTACTAGATACCAACGGAATATTCAAATAGAACTATTGTAGTTATTATACTATAGTTTTCCCGCGGAAACGGGTTTTTACCTGCTATTACAACATGTATTTCACTTTACCAAAAGTATTTCTAATATTTATTTTTCAACAATTAAAGTAAGTATTGTAACTGTCCTGGGTTAAGTATTAAACCAAGACATTATGATATGCGTAAATGAGGTTTTCTCATACCTAACCACACGACGAATACCGTAGGACCACGTAGTACTCCACCGCATGCCGAACACGCCGCACGCCGCACGCCCGTTGTCGGTTGCCTGAACGACTATCGTGACATATGACTCTGATGGCAGCTCATTTGAATGGAACATCTAACCGCTGCAGGTAAGGTGACACGTGTGCCTGCAAGAAATTCAGCGCTGGAGACAACCTGCTGTTAAATTGGCAACCGAACTCCGCCACGTGGCTAAGGAGAAGACTTCATTATGATTAAAATACTAATGTCTCTATTGCATTTTGTAGTTGTTTGAAAACCAAAATGTAAGGAACATAAAAGTAACATAGATTTAACTGCCCGGAGTAAGTGGGACTATGTAATTTACAGAAATGTAACAGACGTTATAGATGTAGAGTACAATCACCGGAGCAATAGGTAACCAAATTTAAGTAGGTAATTTTTATGAATTATACATTTTACGATTTCCTGTTTTTTTTTTTAATTGATTTTTTTTTTTCAATTTTAAATGTACTTAAATTAATGTGATAATATATATTTCAAATTATAAACTAGACATGTTTACCTTTACGAGAGTTAAAAAATCGTATGTAAAGGGAAAAAATGAAAATAATAAATAAATAACTAATAATTATAACTTAACTTTCAGAGTGTATAACTTAACATTCAGTTTTGTACATATAAAAGTGAAAAGAATTTTTTGTGTATAATAATATAAAGTTAAATATTCAAAACAAATTATTTAAAATTAAAATAAATATAAAAAAGGACTAGATAAACTAAAAAGTAGTAGAATAAGAAAATAATAAGATACCAATTGATTCTAATTAGCTAAACTATTTATTATAGAATAGTTCATTTTATTTTAAAATTTATTATGATCAAGTTCTAACCTTAGCTCTGTCGCTAGTTGGTTGAACCAAATCACTCCAGTATATTGACGTCGTAGGTATGACAACAATGATTGCGATGCCTAGCAACGAATAACAAAACGTCAAAGCAAACCCAAACCTCAGACGTCATCCGTTTATTTTTGTTTAAGGTTGTGTAAGGTAAGTTCAACAGGTTTTTGTTATGTTTTTGGATTGTTATTAGATTTAACTAAAGATTTTAATTAAAACTTTTAATTTGTATTATTTTTATTTTTTTTTTCTCTTTGTTTCTTGTGAATTCTGACCATTGAAGTATGGGAGTTAGTAGTGTGACCATAAAAATAATGTCTATAAATAATTATAAACGAAAAATAAACAACCTAATCATGTTACACCACCTAAAAAATGTAAGTTTTTATTTAGTTTTTAGTTTTTAGTCAAAGAATTTTACTTCAACCGCGCATAAAGGTTAGTCGTCCACAATTTTTTTTTACATAAATGCAAAAATATTGTATGAAAATGAAATCCATGTGGATTCATTGTCTTTAAACCGCAGTAAGCACCTGGAGTTCATATATTACGTTTCCGTATTCATATTTGGAAGGATGATTTTTGTAATGAGCACGGCCGAATCGAAAAATGAACATCCGACTTTCCATCTTTTTTAAATTTTTATCATAATATGGGTTACTTTTATACATATATATTTAACAAAATATTATGTATATTTAAAGTCATGTAAACCTTATTAGAAAAGAGGAGCTCTTGCGCATGATAAGGGAACCACGATTCTTACTTAAGTTGTATGTTATAATAATATGTTTTGTATAAAAAGTTTTTTTGAAGATTCGTTTAATCTTATTTATTCGTTTTGATTGTTCGATAATACATTTTTTTAGTAATAAGAAAACGTGCCTACTTAATTACTTTAAATTCGTAAATTTTATTATAAGTTCGCGACAGGGAAGGGCGCTTGTGACACGACGATAAATGTTTAGGTGCTGTTGCCAGATTTAAATATAAAGATATAGCGTCATTTTTACGCCCAGCCAACTAATTCGTATGGC
This sequence comes from Limnephilus auricula, assembly GCA_951813805.1. Classification (NCBI taxonomy): domain Eukaryota; kingdom Metazoa; phylum Arthropoda; class Insecta; order Trichoptera; family Limnephilidae; genus Limnephilus; species Limnephilus auricula. Next base: position 7,143,998 of record OX638402.1, on the reverse strand, counting down.
ACAATATTAAAAATACATTTTTTTTTTAAATAGGGATTATAGTAACCTTTAATTTTTTACAGTTTTTTTATAATAATTAAATACTTAAAAAAAAAAACCTTTACCAACTTACATATATTGTATTGAATTGTACTTATCCCACTCTGTTGTTTCTATATCTTACATGGCAGGGTATCCTGCTTTTATCTCACTCGTATTTGATTTGTTTTAGATAATGTTGTTGATTTTGTTTTTAATTTTGACTTTGATTTTGTTCATGCTTTTGTTTTGGATTTTGTTTTAGATTCTGTTTTATAATTTTATTTTTTGCTTTTGTGTGAATTGTTTGTAATGCTGATTTAGATATACTTTGTTAATAAAAAAAAATAGCATGTAAAAGCCCATCAGGGCGTAAAATACAAAATAAATAAATATCATTTTACTCGTGAGCCTCCTGTGTGGGTTAATGTCAAAAAAACGTCCAACTTCGACAAAAATAGTTTTATAAAACCTTTCGTATCCTCGACAAGCAAAAATGTTTCGAATATATTGGCAAACAAACAATTCACCATAATATTTTAAAATACAACAGGCAAATATTTTGTCCTAAATATTTGAATTATCGCCATCTAAGATCAGACATAATTGTGATTCGATCCCAAGGTCGGCGTCATACTTCGAAAACCGCAGCGGTGACCGGAGATTAACTATTGTAATTATTATTATGTGTTATATTATGAAGTCTGCGATCCGTCACTGTGTTTGCAGTCTGCTGCCGACCTCAGAATCGTATTTTTACGTTTAGTCCTAAATGCATAACCAGAAAACTTTTTTTTTTTACATTAGCTCTACATAGGAAAAAGGAATAGATTTTTTTTCTTCGGGATGCCTTGAGGAAAAAAAATCCCCTAGGGTCTATGTCATCTGTGAGGATGCTGTGTGGAAGGTCTTTTTAGGAAAAGGAAGGAGAGGTCTAAGTAAGTTCCCCCTCAGCCAATTCCTTCTGATCCGGCCTAGACAAGCCTCATCCACAAGAACACAGACACCCTTGCTAAGTCACCAAACTTATCGAATCACTTGGGATGACCTGTTGCAGGGGTGTTGGTTATCCAATAAATGGTTCCCGGGGCGGCGATACTCATATTCGCCTACCAAATTATAAACATGAAGAAAAATAACCGCTGTATAAAATTATTTTTTTAGCGTTACAAGGCAACATTCATTATTCATTTATGAACATGCAATTCTACAGAATTTGAATGAAAAACAGGGTAACTTCAGGGGTAATATTTTAACCTTCAGCGTGTACTCTAGCCTTTAAGAGGTAATATCCAGCAATCCATTATTTCGTTTTTGTTAACAGCGCTGCGCGCGGATGTTTTTACAACCATGAAGCTAAACGGTATTAGTTTTAAATTTACTGCAAAATATTGTCAAAATGAGCAGCGCGAACAGACAACCTTGCACGGCCGCGTCTCGGCGTTTTATGAATCGCGAGAATTTATGCCTCGAACTGCCATTAAAATGATCAAACGGGAGATGGTAAATGAATGAAAATTGTATTCTTCTTAAAGTAAATTTTTGATCAAAATAATTTAAAAATTTTCAATTATGTCTATACAAAATAAGTGTGTAAAAAAATTTGAAATATTTTAGTTTGTAAGACCTTAAATAAATAGAAAACTGAGGTATTTATATCACATCATATTTAACTAAAATTAAAATTTTGAAAACTGTGTTGACTAGATTATATATTGATTTATTTTTTTGCATGATTATATGATTTGAAATTTGTGTTGTTTAATAGAATCTATCGTTTTAAAATTGAACAAATCTGCCAACGACCAACGGTATAACCTCAGTATAATATTAAAAATACACTTAGTTTTTCCAAATTTTAAAACTGCATGTACCAGATAAAATAACAATCTTTCAAAATCAATTTATGTTTTTTTGTAAAAAAGAGTCAATACGTTTAGAATTTGATTTAAAAATGACTAATTTCCGGTATTCTCTGGTAAAACAATCTTAATACCAATATTTGAAGTCTAAATTTCATCATCATCCGTAATCAGAGAGCACAATAAGATCATCGGGTTATGTTAGTCTGAATTACGAACCTCTACTGTGGATTGGAGGCAACCACGATTTACTGAACTTTATCTGTTAGTTAAGTAGTATAATATTGTTCAGGTAGCTACTGCATTGTTCTCGACAGACAGCAATTAGTGTCGGATTACCCTCAAATAGGGAGATTTGTGAACAGAATAGTAAATCTAATATTGGAAGTCATTTTAAAGAATCTAGAGAATATTTGCCATATTTTGGCAACAAAGCAATCCGTGGTTTACATACCGATCATCCGTTTTATATATATATATATATATTTTTTATTTTTTTTTTTATTTATAAAAGAAAATCATAAGTCTTTAATATTACATAATTCTTTGGCTAATTACAATAAAAATAGTTTTTTTTAACAAAATCTACCCAATTCAATAAAGAAAAACATTTCTCGTGTTTGAATTGGGGAGTAGTGCCATTACAAAGGTAAGAGAAAAAATAAAATAGAAGAAAAAATTTGAGGTAACAAAATACATAAACTTATATAGGATGTTAACAAATATACATTGATAGTGGAATTGAGAATCATATCAGTTATTAAGTTGGATATACAGAAATAGATAAGTAAAAGTAAGAATATAGATGTAGTGAAATAAAATAATATTTTTACATTTCAATTTATAGGTAGGTATTATATATAATTAACAAAGGTGTTAGGTACATGGATTTGATTCTAGCAGTTGAGTAGAGGAGCTGATAATGCTGTAAAAGCAGTACATAATATTGAGTTGTGACAATAATCCTTTGGTAGTTCAATGTTGATGGAATATTTTTGGAGGATACGTTAAAAAAGAAAAAAATAAATATTTTTATATATTTATTTTTTTGGTTATTAATGTTGAAATAAAATAATTAATTATATACTAAAATACTTAATATTAAAATAAAATACTTGATCAATTGTAATTAATAGGTTACATGTAATCAGAAGATATATAAAAAAAAATTTATGAAATTTAAAATTTATAGTTATTGTTGGGTTGATCTAGTAGTTGTTTGATTTGTGTTTTAAAGGCATTGTAATTTATTTCTGTTTTTATTTTATATGGGAGGGCGTTAAAAAATTTTATACCTTGATAGGTATAATGGTGTTGATAAGCACTTGTTTTAAATTTAGGGATTTCTAAGTTTCCACGTGATCTTGACCGGTTACTTATTTTTGTGAATGTTATTGAATCATTGAAATGATCTTTGTGGGTTTGTAATAATGAGTTTTTTTTGAAGATTTTATTTAGGCTGAGAACTTTAAAGGAGTTAAATAATTGTGTTGTTGGAAATACAGAGGGTTTTCGTAGGATGACTTTTAGAATCAACCTCTGTGCCCTTTCTACAGGCAAAAGGTTGGTTTTGAAAGTCCCCCCCCACCCGATTATACCATATTGTAGAATAGATTGTGCAAGGGAAAAATAAATAGTTTTAATCATACTAGATGATAGGATGTTTCTCAATCTAATGAACATGTAAATAAGTTTTCTTACTCTGGTTACCGTATTTTGGACTTGTTCGTTCCATTTTAAGTGCCTATCTATTATGATACCCAGGTACTTTATACTATTTTTGCATGTTATTGGTAAACAATTTGCATTGTCGCATTCATTTTTGTTTTCACACTGCGATGAATGGATTTTAATAGTAATATTTTTTTCAACATTTTTTTCTTTCAATGAGAAAGGGATAAAATATGTTTTCTCAGTATTTAGTGAGAGACAATTTAGGTCGAACCATGTTTTGAGAATGTTTATATTGATATTTGCCTGTCTCATGGTTTCCTCCCATGATTTCCCTTTAGTGATAACTACAGTGTCATCTGCATAAGATATGATATCTCCAACAATCGGAAGAGTGAACATTTGATTTACATATATAATGAAAAGGATTGGTCCGATGACAGTTCCTTGTGGTATGCCAAATGATGAGGTTTTGGGTTCACTTAGGGTATTATTTATTTTGACATATTGAAATCTCTCTTTTAGATAACTTTGAAACCATGATAGCACTATTCCGTCTAAACCAATTTGCATTAATTTCTTAGTGAGTTTGGAATGTGATATGCTATCAAATGCCTTGCGGAGATCAATGAAGATTCCAAGACATTTTTTTCCATTATCTAAATTTTGCATAATTGTTGACGTTAATTTAGCAATCGCATCCTGTGTGCTGAGATTGTCCCTAAATCCAAACTGGTTTGGGCTCATTATCTTTTTTTCTTTTATGTAATTGTTGAGTTGTTTTTTAACAATTTTTTCATAGATTTGTTTATTTTTCATGTTTGATGTGAGTGCTATGGGACGATAGTTTGAGATATTTTTTTCATCACCAGATTTAAAAACAGGGGTGACAATAGTCTTCTTATAGTTGTTCGGGAATATACCCTTCTCTAGGCTTTTATTTATTATGTGTGCAATTGGTTTACTGATTTCCTCACGTACAGCTTTTAATGTTTTAACAGTTATATTGTCGTAGCCAGGGCTTGCTGATCCTCGTAAACTTATTATAGCGTTTTCAACTTCTTTATCAGTTACTGAAACAAATGTGTGGAAACCTTCTTCAAAATCTGGGTTTAGCTCTGGTTGATGAGTTTGTTTTTTGTCTATGATAATATTACTAGCAAGATTAGTGCCAACATTAACAAAATAATCATTAAAAATATTACCACAAAGTTTTGGGTTATTTTCTGTCTCAGTATTGATTCGTTGATGAGTAACTTCTTTTGGTAATTTTTGTTTTGTGCCTTTGTTGATTATTGTATTGATGATTTTCCAGAACTCTTTGCTATCTTGACCAGCATTTTTTATTTTATTACGAAAATACTTTTCTTTTGTTAGTCTTATTAAGAGCGCAAGTTTGTTTCGGTATTTTTTGTAGAAAGTAGTGATTTTTTCGTCGTTTGGAAATTTTTTAGACTGGTGATAGTATTTTTCCTTATTTCTGATTGAAATTACTAATCCATGGGTCATCCATGGTTTTATTAATCTGTGCTTAGATTTTGTTTTCGAAACAAGTATTTTTGTAGATAGGTTTATGTGATTAAGGAAAACTGTTTCGAAATTCTCTGCACAAGTATTTGGATTATCCGATTCAAATATTGATGCCCAGGTTTCCATTTTAAGATTTTCTTCTAACGTTTTCATATTTAAATATTTTTTTTCGTATTTTATTTTGACAGAATTGTTGGGGTTGGTACTTCTTTTATCTATGTTGTTGACGAATATACAGGTGTAGTGGTCAGTTATGCTAGTTTTCCATAATATTGACATGTTTTTTTCAGTGTTGTTTGAGTTGCACCATATGTGGTCGATACAGGAAGGGATTTGTCCACTGACATTTCGTGTTGCATTATTTATATATGATTTATAATTTAGCGATGTCATTACATTTATATAATCCTCTTTTGTTCGATTTTGAATCCAATGTCCAATGTTTATGTTGATGTCACCAATAACAATATTACAGGTACCTTTTAGAGTCAGTAATAATTGTTCCATTTCTGTAATGAAATTTGTGGGGTTTGATCCGTGCGTGCGGTAGATTGCGATAATATTGTACATAATTTCGTTCACTTTTACATTCAGTTTTAGACAGTTCGCTAATTGCATTTTAATTTCTGTGACTGTAACATTTTTATATTTATTTAGAATAAACAATGCGATACCACTGGTTTTGTTAATATGGGTAGTGGACGGATAGAATGTGTAATTCGGAATATTGTACAGTGTGCCAGCATTGTTTATGTTTAAGTGTGCTTCCGTTAATACAATGAGGTCCGGTAATGTTTCAAGAAGGTTAAGTGTTAATATAAGTTCATCCAGGTTTTTTTGTAAACTTCTGATGTTTTGGTGAAGAACAGTGAAAGCATTTGGGACTTTTTTTAGTAGTTCATTACATTGTTTTGAATCTTCGCAAATGTACTGTGAAACATCTGTTAATTTGTCAATTTCCTCGGTTAGAAAATCATCCATAACTTATTCATAATCGATTCTCTGTTGTGCTATGATAGACATTCTTTTTCGGTAAGTACATTTTTCGCTATTTGCACTATGTTCAGTATTATTTTTTGTTCCGAATAAATTGTTGTTTTTGTCGCAGTTGTAGCATTTGACCATATTTTTGGTTTTTTCGCATTCACTAAATTTGTGGTTTTTTGCACAGTGTATGCATCTGGGCTTGTTCATTTTGTTCAGGCATTTTAGGGATGTGTGCCCATATGCTAAACAGTGAAAACATTGCATGAGGGGGTTGCAATCTTCGATGTGAGCTCGGACAAATCCTATATTAACTCGTTGTTTTTCTAGTAACGTCTTTCGGATCGGGCCTGTTGTTTCTATTATCACATTACGGAGTTGATCACTTTTTCTGTTTTTTAATATTTTTGTTACTTTTATGGACTCATTTGTTATATCGTTTAGTTCGCTATTTTGTAGAATAAGGTCATTTAAAAAATTTTCTTCGTTATACTCCCCTCCGACACCTTTAATAATCATGCATGGCCTCTTCTTTTTTAATTCTGCTGCAGATATTCCATTTTTATTTTTATTTATTTCTGCTTTCAATTTTTCAGCATCTTCTTTATTGGAGCAGGTCATAATTATTTTATTATTTGTTGCTTTTTTTATTCCATTTATTCCAATTCCGAGGTTAGGCGCCTTTATTGTTTTTGTGATAATACTCTTTATGTCTTCAGATGTTTCTTTGCCTTCAGCGGTTATTAAGACTGCAAATTTGGGTTCTTCGATTTGAACAGTTCTTTCTTTTAAAACCATTGCATAGGATTTTTGTTCATTATTTTTTTCAAGCTTGATGATGACTTTTTGCTGAAGTTCAATAATTTTTTCTTGGAAATGGTTTTTTTCCCGTTTCCATGCTTCTTCTAGTAATTGGATCGTTTGTTCTAGGTTATTTCTAATTTTTGAGTCCTTTACGGTTGTAATGTTTTTCAGATCACTTTTTATGTTTTCTATTAATGTTAGTACATCCATTTTTTATTGAACTAGAGTTACCGTGCGGAGGCACGTCACTCCCGGTCGAACTATGTGACAATACTGAATATACCGATATGTTATATTTATATATTTTACTCAATGGTGAATTAATGTTGTAATTTATTCAATAGTTCAATTTTAAAAGTTAAAACCATTATTAGCATTTTTTGTGTTACTGCACAAAAGTACAAACTTCCCTAAATCAGAAGTACTAATGCAATCTCATTTTGAAAATTATGGAAGATAGAGGAAGCGTAGGAGGGTTAAGCAATTAAAATATAATAAATAAAGTCCTATTAATCAACGATTCGATTGCGAACAGGGATCTTTTAACAGGGTGAACAAAGAGCATATCTCACTCTAGAATTAAGTATTTGCATTGAATCATTTATTTACATCGTTGATATTTTTTTTTTTAAATGCAGCCTTGATTTTCCAACCGACGATCTTTAGTTCAAGAATCATGAATGCCAACTTTTCGGACAGCGTTACATTTGATGATGGATACTGTTGATTAATGTTGCTCGAAATATTGACCAAAGAAAGATAAAGCGCAAGATACCCAATGCATAATACCCATAAATAAATCGCGATAGGGAAGTTCTTGCCTTTTTACTAGGGTTTTTTTAATTTTTTTATAGTGAACACCTCACAAGAGTCCCAACTGCTCCCGTCTGGAGCCAGTGAGAATATGGAATCCCCAATTGGGGTATGTTATGAGGCTGAAGGTAAGTGGGAAAATGAAGGAGACGAGGAATAGAAGGTGGGGAAGTACCTGGCTATTTAGATCTAGTCCCTAAACACGGCTAAAGCCATTTCAAGAAACGTTTCAATTCTGAATGGTGGTCTTACACCAGGGCGATACTAAGAGTATCTATCTTCCACTCTAAAACGTGCCGCAAATATACTATATATTATTTTAAATAATTAATTGTGAAATAACACAAATCAATAAAATAAAATTTATTTGCGCACGCCGGGTTCGAACCCGCGACCTTTGGAATAGGAGTCCAACGCCCTACCGATGGACTACGCCGGCCGTTAAAGGGGTTGTCTTGAACTCGCATCGTAATGATTCCTGCAGATGTTAAATTAAACTCACGTTTTTAAAGTATAATAATATATTTTTTTCTCGAAAATACGCATTTTAAATTACGTAAAAAGCATAGCATTATTTATCGATTCAATTTTCTTACTAATCTTATGGTAGGTAAGCTAGATAGTGATGATTATTATTTTATGATGCTTTCGAAATATCCTTTATATCCGAATTATCCATAATCTCCTAAAGGACGAAATGGATTAAATTCATTTTTTTAGATAAGGGTACAATATTTTCTCTTTTCGAAAGAGTTTCCACAGTATTATAATATTATGTAAGTACGTGTAGAACCGTACACAACCATATTTATATATTTTTTAAAACAATATAAAATTTTGGTGATTGTTCGTTCAGAGATGAGCTGGATCACCAAGTAAATTTATCTTGTGATTGGGTAGTAAATGTTGTATAATTTCCTTGTAGGTAGATTATTAACTGTTATTATTTGCATTAGATTCAAATTGCTATCTCGAAAGGTGTAAAATATAAAATACAGGAGACAAAGCAGACATGCCCATTTATAACTACTTCTCCATAATCGTGCTCATTTCAGTCATGTTATCACTATAATAGTAGACACGCCGTAGCTTAATGGTAGAGCTCCTGTCCGGCAAACAGAGGGGTACGGGTTCGAGTCCCGTCGGCGACATATATCTTTTCTCGGGAGAGTTTTCAATATTGATGAGTGTTTCAGGCTAATAATTATTGCTTATAATAATTGTTACCCTTTGTGCTATGCATAAAAAATCTTGTCTTAAACATTAGTTTATCAATTTAAAAAAAATAATCAATATTTGACGAGTTAAAGTATTTTCACCAAAAAAATGTAGATATAATGTCTCGACGCCACCTAGTGAGAGAGTTAGCACTTACATGCCTTTCTCATATAAAATAAAGTTGGTTGTTTGCAGGTGAAAAAATATAATAAGCGATAATTGTTGAATGAAACACTAGGTATATATTGAATCATTCGGCGGGTAGGAGGTATCCCGCCGTAGCTTAATGGTAGAGCTCCTGTCCGGCAAACAGAGGGGTGCGGGTTCGAGTCCCGTCGGCGACATATATCTTTTCTCGGGAGAGTTTTCAATATTGATGAGTGTTTCAGGCTAATAATTATTGCTTATAATAATTGTTATCACTATAACTTACTCTACAATTCACATGTTCGTCCACATCTGGAATACACAGGTTTAGAATTTGCGCTACATTGTTTATGTTAATAGGTTAGAACGAATTCCAATTCTGAATGGTGGTCTTACACCATGGCCATACTGAAAGTAACTTCCACTCTGGAACGTGCCGCAAATGTAGTATATATTATTTTTAATTAATTAATTGTGAAATAACGCAAATTAATCAAATAAAATTTATTGGCGCACGTGGGTTCGAACCCGCGACCTTCGGAATGGGCGTCCAAAGCCTTGCCTCTGGACTACGCTGATTTGTATATCTGAAATGACATTCCAAGCAGAAGTATAAATTTGTACTTACATAATTAAAAAGAGCCTAGAAAATCCCATTTGTACACTTTTTCACTTCCGTAAAACGGCTTTATAAAAATTATCCGTTTATTATTGTTATCGTCTTGAGTACGATAAGATCTTGGGTATGACCAGAAATATGCATTGTACTTCCATTTCTCAGATTTCACTTCATCATTTTACCAAGAAGTTTAAGCCATCGTTTTAGGCTTAAAACAATTTCGCAGTCTTTGGAAATTTATCAACGAACTTCATTCACCTATTGTGTTCTGGCAAAATGTTAATAATTTATTTTGAATGTCATACGATAATTTCCATTTTTTCATAAGTTTAAAATACTATAAACAAAATTGCATTAAAACGATAGTATAAAGAGCAAATCGGTGAGAAAATCTTGACAATATTAATTTTGCTACCTAAAAAATATTAGAAGGTACCTGTAACCGTCCTTACTGTACATTAAAATGTTTCCAGAGCTTACAATAAATTTACGCATGTATATTCTACATTACAACATATTGTTATAAAATACCAATATTACTAGAACTGCAAAAAATTATTTGATCATTTTTTGTTAAACACACGAAGAAGTTTACTTATTTTCATAGAAGGGATGTTTGTTCCCGTCGCTTGAAATTTTTTATGCATGAAATATTTTCTGCTTTATTGAAAAAATCCGTATTTACACCTATATTAATAAATATACTGTGAGTTCATGTTTTCCGTTACCAAATACATTATGATACCAAATACACGAACAAATCATTTGTTTAAGTCATTTTAAACAATTCATTTGGAACTGCGAGGGCTACTATTTAAACCGAGAATATTTTTTCCACATGTCAAGCATAATAGAATTCCTATTCCATGACAGTTGATCCCCAACTGTTGCCCCCCTCCCGGCATATTTACACACATTATTTTTAATTTTTAAATTTTTTTTAAATTTTTAAAGAAAGACAAACATTCTCGGAATACGAATAACCCAACATTTTAAAATCTCCTACTACCACCACAATAAGCGGAAGGTGTTGCTTGTGTTGTGATGGAGGACTTAGCCAGCTACAAAGTAATTATACATTATGGGGATTAATTGTCAGGTCACCTAGGAGTGTAGTTCTTGTTTACAAAAATCAAAAAATAATATTACCTACTAGCTAATGGCATTCCCCTTCCATTTTCCGCCTTCCCCCCTCCTTTTCACCCTCCCACCAACCCCCCTCCTAATTCCCCTTCACCCCTCTCGGATTCCCCTCTCCCTCCCGCCTCTTTTCCTTGCCGCTAAACTGCATAAAATACACCCATTTTTCAAACAAGTCACTTGTGAGCTATTGAAATTTGTTTGCAAATTTAATAACGCCAGAGCTCACCAATATAGAAATAACGCTACATAGAAACCTTCTCGGTCGTGTTCACAACAACTCAACCAAATTTTCATCGTAATCTAATGAAGAGCATAGGAAATAATTTCATAAAGCCAGAGTTCACTATCCTATAACCATCGTGGGCATGCGCACATCAAATACTTAAAGTTTCATCGCAATCGGAAAATGGTATGGCAGCGCATAAAATACAAAAAAAAAACAAAAACAAAAACAAAAAACAAAAAAGGAAAAACAAAAACCAAAAAACACAAACACAAACAAACAAATAAACCAACAATCACGCAAACAAACTAACTAACAAACAAACAAACAAACAAGCAAGCAAGCAAGCAAACAAACAAATAAACAAACAAACAAACAAACAAACAAACAAACAAACAAACAAACAAACAAACAAACAAACAAACAAACAAACAAACAAACAAACAAACAAACAAACAAACAAACAAACAAACAAACAAACAAACAAACAAACAGAAATTTTAAAAATATAAAGAAACAGCTTCTAAATAAGGAAATAAACATTAAGTTTTATATAAAAGAAGATTAATACAGTTTCACAAGAAAGCCGAAACTCTATGTATATAATGAAGTACCTACGATAGAATTTCGGATCATAATGTATGCCCATTATTTTGCCATTGTCGAAGTTATCACGGATTATACGTGCTATATTTATGTTGGATATTATTAGTGGGTGAGTATGCGGTAAGATAAATATATCCCTTGCGGGCGTATCCAGTATCCGCGCCTAGCCATCAGTAGTGCGGGCACGTCCGGACACTTTGTCAGGGGTTCGGGTGCTTCACATACACACACACACACACCGCAGAATATGAGAAGAAAAAATACGCCACACGTGAGCAGTAGAGATCTTTCTATCGGGGGAAAATTGAAAGTTATTTTGAGAGTATTATGTGGAATAGCTAATAAAATAATAATAATGTTTTATTCCAGGATGTAGGGAGGTAGTGCAATCCCACACGTCCCATATAGTTATAAATACTGTTAAATAATAAATAAAGTAGAACAATTATAAGTAGGTACAAAGTTATAAATAGGTAATCAATTTCTGCGTGGTCTTGAGTGTGCTCGGGCCCAGCGCTCACTCAGGAGTGGCGCTTGGTGTTGGAAGGCTGCGTTCACCACCGTGTTGTTGGAGGCCATTAGACGCATTATGGCTCCAGTGACCCGGTGTCTTATCAGGCCGGCGAAACCATTAAGTCCTAGTTCCGTAAAATTTGTTGAAGCGCTGCAGTATCTCCTGATCCAAATATAATTCTGCAGGCGTTACTATATTGGAACCGGAGTCGATCCATCGAACTGATTCGGTATTGACACCATGTTTCACATGTATATAGGCTGGTACAAAATGCATTGAACAATGTCTTTTTAACATTATTGCTGCACTGGAAAAATCTTCGGGCAATCATATTCGACAGTTTGCTGATACTTCTCCTTTGTCGCTCAATATCACCGTCGTCCGAGAGGTCTTCAGTAATGACGTGCCCCAAATGTTTCACGTTCTTGATGTACTTATGTTTACCTCATTAAGTTGTACGGGGATCAGCTTATCTAGATTTTTATATGTTGTGGATTTCATTTACAGGGTTTTTGGTAATCTTTTTTCACTATATAGCACTTTTTTCTTCAATTGAAAAACACTTTCGCTTCACGGAACTCATTGTTTTAAGCGGTTGTCAAAAAAGATGACTGTGATTTAGGCGTACTAATAAAGATAGGTGTTAGGTTAAGTCGCTCACGTAAGCAAAAACCGATGTGCCTTTTGGCCAGAAGTCGCTTACGTGAGCGACTTTCGGGAAAAAAACTTACGTATGTAAAGGCAGCCTTAGCGCGCGGGGAGTAGCCGGGCGCAGGGAATAAGTATTGGTGCGTAGTTTTTGTAAACAAAACACTGCGCGTCGCTCTAACCGGACAAAGTATAATTAAAATAGGTCGCTTTAAGCAGTTGGTCACTTAAAACGGAGTCGTACTAAACGGATACGTTTTCCTAGTACCTAACTATGGAACCTAACTTAATTTTACATTGTCGTCGTTATAAGTGAAGTCGTTATATACGAATTCTACTGTAATTTGTTATATCATAAACGCAGTCGATTAAACAGAGCTAACATTTTTGAAGTGCAATCTGTTGAGGTTGCATTCTGTAAGACCTCGATTTCCTAGATGAAAGCTAATAATCGATAGGATATAGGTAAGCAGTGGCGGCTCGTGACTTTTGTTGTGCTAGAGTGCTAATATTAACAAAAATGGCATTGTTTGTCGTTGTAGCCGAAAAATATAATTTTTTTTCTAATTTTTTTTGTATGAAGATTTTCAGGAAATCCGTGCGGCGCACAGTAAAACTGAAATTTCCTGAAAATCTTCATACCAAAAAAAAAAAAATATTTTTCGGCTACAACGACATCAATAATGCCATTTTTGTTAATATTAGCACTCTAGCTCACCAAAAGTCATGAGCCGCCACTGATGGTAAGTACTGCAAAGATACTTAAAAGAGGGTTAACGCGCATTGCCTTGAAATGACGTAGTCAAGAAGTAAGGATCTGGACTCCCAATCCGAGGGTCTTGGGTTCGAATCAGGCGTGCGCAAATAAATTATATTTATTTAATTTATGTTATTTCACAAGTAATTAGTTAAAACTAATATATATATAGTATCAATAATTACGGTTATGGCTTTAGCCGTATTTGGTGATCAGCTCTGAATGGTCAGGTACTGCCCCATCTTCCTCTTTCCCATTTCCTTACCCTCCCCTTACCTTCAGCATTACAACATACCCCAATTGGGAAATCCATAGTATCGCAACATACCCCAATTGGGAATTCCATAGTATCACAACATACCCCAATTGGGAATTCCATAGTATCACAACATACCCCAATTGGGAATTCCATAGTATCACAACATACCCCAATTGGGAATTCCATAGTATCGCAACATACACCAATTGGGAATTCCGTAGTATCACAGCATACCCCAATTGGGAATTCCATAGTATCACAACATACCCCAATTGGGAATTCCATAGTATCGCAACACACCCCAATTGGGAATTCCATAGTATCAGAACATACCCCAATTGGGAATTCCATAGTATCACATCATACCCCAATTGGGAATTCCATAGTCTAGATGGGAGCAGTTGGGACTCTTGTGCAGGTGGAGGGATAGATTTATACACCTCACCCTCCTGGACACAATGACCCCCAAATTAATACTAACCTCTCATACCCTTTTCCTTCCCAGAATTTTCTCTTCTTCCCATCCATAAAAGACCCTAAAAAGGGCCCTGTGGGGTATTTTTACCTCAGGGCCTCTTGTGTAGAGCTAATTTAAAAACAAAATGTAATGTAACCATCATTTCACCTAGTGAACATTTTAATTGAATGATGACGAAAATGCTGAAAATCAAATGTGAGAATAACAATAATGAGAGATTTAGTTTTTGAGTTTAGATTTATTATGTTTGTAAGGTCACAAAGATTATACCGCTAACCAAAGATAGCAATATACGACGCTCAAATGTAATATTCAAAATGCCTAACGTCGCGGTGGGGCTCTAACACGTAACCTTCCAATTCAAAGTTTAAGCTATTATGGGAGTAAAATAATATGAACTATTACAGTACAGAGGTCAGACACTAATATAAAAAGATGTCTAGCATAAAATTTCCATGATGCCCAATATCACTTCAAGGTCACCTTTAAAACCTTCAAAATTACATATTCGAATTACCTGCCGTATGGAACGTAGCTATCAAAATATTATATCACTACTTTATACTACACTTTCTACCGGCAGTGCCAATAAGAGGTACTTATAGTATAATAAATTGTGTGTGTACCTGGTTTAACTAGGACGGAAAATATATTCTTTTGTGATTACAGCATGCGCCATTTTTTCACAGCCTTACGTGTTGTGAAGCAATGTCGGATAATTTGTCGTTGATTTACATCCTAAAATTGATATATTTTTAAAATTATTTTTGTGTTAAGCTAGGGCAATTCTGATGAGTTATAAACTCATTTTAGGGTGAGGGGGTCTTAACATTAATACTCGGGAGGTAATAGGTACAAATTATTTGTTATCAAAAATATAAGTATCAAATACTTACAGCACAAAAATAAAAGACAGGTTAAGTAGAACAAACAACAAGAGAAAACAAATAAAGAAAGAAAAACAAGGATATAAAAATGTGTATGATTACAAAATTTGTAATCATCCATATTTTTATATATTTTCCTTTATTTAACAAAAGGAAAAGAAAGGGAAACACGATATAACAAAACAAGACAAGAAAATAAGTTAGTTTCATTTTTTATTTTTTATTAAGCAGGATGTTTTTTTACATACGTGGAAGCGAATTATATAGTGTATAGGCAATATGGTTCAGAAATTTTATCTCATGTTTCGTGAATATAAAATATATAAAATAAAATTTACAATTTAATCGGAGACCGGAAAACCTATATCTTTTGTTTTATTTTATGAACATTAAAAATCAATCCCAAATCCGTAAGTTACATACTCATACGTATTAATATTTGTAAGTTAGTAGGTGGTCATCTTTTATATTTTGCAAATTCACTTTGTGACACCATTTTATTATTGAAATAATTAAAAACACTTTGTTTTTACCACGGTGATCTTTATTTAAAAAATCGACATGTTTCGAGAACGTACTAGAATGTACTAAATGAATGTACTAGAATGTACTAAAAACTAAATTATCAAGTATAGAAAGACATGCGTGGGTAGAAATGGAAGTAGTGGGGGGAGAGAGGTGGAAAGGGGTGGGGCTTAGAAGATCAACAGGGGAGGGGGGGAGAGGTAGTAAGGGTAGGTGCTTAGAAGATCAAAGACAAAAATTACAATGGAAATATGTTTAAGATAGGGTTATTCACAAAATTAGTTTCATTATTAATAATATTAAAATTTCTATTGACATTTTTCCTAATTTCTAATATTTCTAAAAGATCGAAGTGAAAACCACTAACGTTAGTGTGTAAAATTTTAAGGAACATTTGAGATGTCTAAAAAGCAATAATTATTCGGAATTTGCTAACCATCTAATTGAATTTAACCATTCATTTGATATAAATACTAGTTTTAAACAACATGTTTTCAATTATTTAATTTTTTTTTTTTTGTTTTTTTTTTTATTATTTCAAATTTTTTTTTTAAGTTGCAGTGTTTTACATTTTTTAACTACCATACTAGGCTAATGCCCGTTTTGTGGTAGTCATTTATTCATATATATTCATCAAATATTTCTTTTATATTTTACATATTTACATTCGTGTCGTAAAAGTAGAAAACGTTTGACAGGAATAAAAAAAATTGAACCAAAAATATTTTTCGGTCAATTTAACCTGACGGCCGTCCATGGTCGAGTGGTAAGACACTTGACTCCCAATCGGAAGGTCGCGAATAAATTGTATTTGATTAATTTGTGTTATTTCACAATTAATTAATGAAAATAATATATACTATATTTGCGGAACGTTCCAGAGTGGAAGATACTCTCAGTATCGCCCCGGTGTAAGACCACCATTCAGAATTGAAACGTTGCTTAATAATGGCTTTAGCCGTGTTTAGTGACTAGATCTGAATAGCCAGGTACTTCCCCACCTTCCTATTCCAAATCTCCTTCCCTTTCCCACTTACCTTCAGCCTCACAACATATCCCAATTAGGGATGTCAAAGTCTCACTGGCTCCAGACGGGAGCAGTTAAGATCTTGTGAGGTATTATTCTCTTTAAAAAAAAAAATCTATTGGTTATTAATATATGTTCAGCGATGATGTTAGAAGTTTCGATTCATTAGCCGCTAGCATATAAAACTCGGCCGAGCGCGACCCGATTAGAGAGTATCCAGTGCTCAGTGCAGTGCAACACAGTTCAGAGTTAACACAGGGCAATAAAGTTTAACACAGTACAGTACAGCTTTTTCATTATTTCTTTAGTGCCGCGACAATTTATTTATCGCATTGTTTTCATCGCTGTGTTGTGCATTTCTTGTGTTTCTTTATTTAAAAGTTAGTGACGGCTGGCTTCTTCCCGTCGGCAATTTAAACCTCATAACAAACATTACATCTTTGAATAACACCAAACACTATTTAATTCTTCTTTCTTCTACTTCTGCATGTGCCCTATCAGGTCCTACCGACGTTGGCGATCACTCTGATAAATACTACCAGCTCCACAGTTATAATACCTAATTCGTCTTTAAGAAGCTTTAAGGTTAAGCCACGCGAAAAAATACAAAATCTTGTGTTTTTGTTTTGAAAATTTGATCGCATAGAAATACTATGGATAATCCAATTAAATACTTCGAGTAGAACACATCTTGGCCTTTGAAGTAATCGAGTATTTTTTTGAAAAGCCTTTTAATAAGCTTAGAAAAAAATAATGTGTCTGACCTATAAAAAATGTTTAAAGTGAAAAATCTCCTACTTACAAATCCTTTTTCTGGTATGCTTTTATTGAAAAAAGGTATATAATTAAGTTTCTTAGAGAGTGATCGGAAAACATTTTAATATTTGTTGCTGAACTTCACGAAATAAAATAAAACGTGCATTTCGGCGTCGTTTCTTTTCAGTGAATAAAAACAGGCGGTACCCAACGAATTTGTAACTGCGAATTTTATCCTTATGCCATGTATAGAATTTTTTATTTATTTATTTATTTATTGAATCTATATCATAAGATTTACATTTTTTTTTGGCCTTGCCTGTCTCACTAGGAACTCCTGTGTCGAGACAGACTAGTTTACAAATATTTTTTAATTATTATATAAAGTACATTTTTCAATAAAGCAAAAATATTTGACAAAATTTTTAGGTTGGTAGGTAGTGGTAACAATAATGAGATATACGATTATATTTGGGTGACTAATTGAGGTGACTAATTATTGCACGACCTTTTTCGATGATCCATTGTTTGATCAGGATTTTGTATTTTTTAATATTATTCGATTGTCTTGTTTTGTCAGGAAGGTTATTGTATATTTTAGACGCAATGTATTTGAAATTTCTTTGACCAAATGTTGTGTTTGTTTTAGGTATTTGTATGAGTTCTTTGGTTTTGTGTCGCGTGTTTACAATATTTTTATAAAATGTATGTGTTTTATTTTTAAACAGATGAGTTAAGATAGTTTTTGTGTAAATTTGTCGAATATCTAATACATGGAATTTGTTGAATATATCTACAGTACTTGTTATTATGGGAACTTTAAGAATAACTTTCATAATTATTTTTTGTGCCTTCGATAATGAATCTATAGCTGATATTGTTGCACCTCCCCATGCGATTATTCCATATTCAATGATTGATTGACAAAGAGAGTAATAAACAATTTTCATAGATTTGGAATCTAGTATGTTTCTAAGATTTTAGCGCGTCGTTCAGTCGCCGCCCAGAATTGGCGGCGAACGGACATGCCTAGTCTACCCGGCGCGGCGCTTCGATCTTTAAAAATATACTTTCGGTTTAAAAAAACACTGTTGTTGGCTAGAGATTAGGGTTTTTATTGGTAAACGCCCGAAAATCGTTCGCTCCGCCCGATTCCGAATGGGTCAAGGACTAGTGGGTCATCTTAAGACTTTTTGTAAAATAAATTATCCTCCCGGATTGTGCCAGAATGAGAAGGTACTGTAATTGGATGAATAATATATTGTACAGAGAAAAAAAAAACTAAATAAACTTCTGCTTCCCGTGCCATCATCCCCGATATTTATCATCCACTTGCAAATCATGTTTTCTCCTATCACTGCTTGCTTGGTTTTAAGGTAAGAATGGAATTTTTGTTACGTGATAATGTTACCCTGTAAAATAATTTACCTTTAAAATTATATTTTCATTTCGTCTATGTGGGTACCTACACAAATATTCAGCATACCATTCCAATAATTATTATTGTTTTTATGAAAATCCGAGAATTCTTATGTTTTTTTGGTGTAATTATTTATTAGAAATATGCCGAAATTAATATTTACGGTACGCAATTTGGAAATGCTCAGAATAGGTAGGCATTTAAAATGTTTCTAAATAAAAAAGTAAATACGAGTAGGTAGGTGCATGAAATAATGTTAAATGAAGATTTTGATCATCTTAATTTAAATAATTCTCCCTAAGAAAATAATGCACTCGTTTTGTAACATTGTCGTCACATTCGATCAGTTGTAGCTTTTCAAGCAATATTTTTCATGTTCACAATTAACTAATCTCCTATAGGCATTTATAGTATTGATAATGTTAAAGTATTAATAAGAGTGTAGGAATTATAATGATCATTATTTGGTAATTTTAAATACAATACACCATTCTTTATTAAATACAAGCTTCTGCCCGCGACTTCGTCTGACTTAGTACTTCTATTAGCCTATTTTCTTTTCCTAGGTCTCATCTATGTTTATACCAAAACTCGTACACTATTTATTTAAAATATCTATAATTCTTGATTCGATTCAAAGTGTTAGTTGAGTACTTCAAATAAATTCACTAATTTTCTAAAATAGAATTTTAATTTAAATGAAAATTTGATTGTTTTGCCAAATGTCATTCTCAAATTTTGACATTTTCTATTAAACAATAATTATTATTTATAATATATTGAAAAAAGCTAGCTTTATAAAGCCTGTATGTTATTCTGACGTATGAGCTATATTATTGTAAAGTTTCATTAAAATCCATTCAGTATTTTTTGCGTGAAAGAGTAACAAACACACATACATCCATACATACTTTCGCGTTTATAATATTATAGTAAGACAAGATCAAATGAATATGGATGTTACTGAATCTATCGTCTATACTAGCAGAAATCTGGGAAGCGAGGGAAAGAGCTTGGGCAATGCAACTACTTATATACATTTATCTCTTTCTGTCGCACTCTAACACTGTTCTAGTGATATTAGCATTTTACTAATTCCACAAAACAGATATGTCTAACTTGTTACCTAAACCTCAAACAGAGTATGTGGACATGAAGCTAGAGATGGTTACGTCAGATCTAGGCTGTTGTCAAGATTAGTTACGCCTGATTTTGACCAAAAGTCAGATTTCAAACATAATATACACTTTGAAAAGAAACAGTAGATATAATAGCCAACCACTGAATCCTAGGCCCGTCTGTTTCAACGCTAGCTACAGTAAAAGTTAAACTGGCTAGCTTTAAACTTGTAAGTTTAACTTTTACTGTAGCTAGCGTTTAAATAGACGGCCCCTACTATTTTTTTTCTAAATAATCGTTGTAAAATATAACGTTAATAAAACGCAATCCTACTTTTGGTGGTTGGTTGAGCGGGTACGGGTGGAACTCGTGCTTCGTGCAACCACTTCCTGGTGGTAAGTTCGTGGTCGTTCTTATTCTTGCAATGAAACTTACAATTTTTTTTATAAATTCCTGTTTTACAAACACGTTTTAACACAAAATTAATTATTTTACATTATTTTATTACTTATTGAAATTTTACGTTACTTTAATTTATTACTTAATGATTTTTTTGTATGGGGCCTCAGCCCATCATTATTATTGTATTGTAATCTAAATTATTGAACCGAAATAAATAAATAAAATAAACGGAATCTTTTACCATCATGAAACAATAATGTACTTAGTCTAGCCCTTCATAAATTGCACACTGCTAATGGAAACACAGCGAAGCGTGAAGGGATCTACTAGTGCGTGCTTTGTTTTTATACAACCCGCCTGACATCGCGCGTTCGCTAATACAACCACTAGCCAGTAGCCAGGTACTCTGGTGATGAAAGTCAATCATCACTTCAAATTAGCATACATGAAGAGGTATTACAGCAAAGTATTATGGCGACTCGCCGAATGCAAATCATATCCCAGTTTTTCCGAAGCAGTTTGAAAAATTAAAATGCAAAATTATTTTTTTGGGCTTCACATCGGCGTAAATTTTTATTCGTATATATAACATTCTTTCTTTTTTAAAAATACATACATCACATATATTTATATATATTATTATTATTAATATATTCTTATCATCATTTATATAAATGTCACTTTATTACCAAATAAAATTGTTATATATCTTTATAATTTTCCATCATAACAACATGTACTTGCTATAGCACACATACAGGGTGTTAATGTAAGTACTTGAGTTACTTTAACCAGTGATTCCTGACATTATTTGGAGTAAATAATGTTAATGAAATTTTGGTCTCCGGTGACTTTTTTATGATAATTTTTTTTTTCAATTTTTTTTTCTTCAAAATCCTACAAAAAAAATTTCTTCCACATGACTTTATTGGTCACTCAGCTGAGTTACCGTCCCATTACTTACCCCTCCCCCAACTACTCAACATCTACTATTTTTTAGGTTTTTGTAGAAAAAAAAAAACATCAAAAATGTCACCGGAGACCAAAATTTCATTTACATTTTTTACTCCAAATAATGTCAGGAATCACTGGTTAAAGTAAGTCAAGTACGTACCTTAACACCCTGTATATATATGTAAAATAAAATATCTTAGTACTAACTAATACATGCTCCTATATACACTTCTATTACATACACAAGCAAATGCTTCAAATGGAATAGTGGTAATTAATATAAGGTGTAAAATAAAATATATCTATAATGTTGTAATTACTATGTTCACAGATATAAATAAAAAAATTTAAAAATTATATATATATTTAAATGTGGTTACTGTAATAATGCAATATTGAAACATGTCGATCGAAGAAAGGAGTGATCTGCCAGATCACCAAAGGTGGTTCGCTAAGTTCGATGATCTAGCAAGGGTGTCCGGGTTCATGTGGTGAATGGATGCATCTGCCTATGAACTGTGGGGCAGAGATTGGTTAAGGGGAAACTTAGACCTCTCTAGCAGGATTCTCTCGGAACATCACCATGAACTGCAGTGAGAGGGATAGATTGATGAGTCAGTCACTCCTGGATACACTGACCCCCCGATTCCTACCTACCTCTCATACCTTTTTCCTTTTCAGAAATTTCACACTTTTCTTTCCTAAATATACCCCCTACACATCCTCCCCAAAGATGAAATAGGCCTCGAGGGGGGTTATTTTCCCCAGGATGTATGTATAATAATCTAATGTATGGAGCTAAAGTAAAAAAAAAACTCTGAGAGATGGTTCCTTTTAAATGACCTGGATCATCAAGTACAATTATATCTTCTTGATGGATGGTCAATAAATACTATTGTGGATAGAATATAAACTGTATTCTTTTTCTAAATACAAGATGCTATCTCGATAGGTAATAATGTAGAAGACTAGGCAAAACAGACATGCCCTTCGAATGTCACAGTCGTACTTTTAAACACACGTTCCTTACCGAAAGTGAACGGAAGAAGAAGTCGAAGAAGTTCCAGGAAGACAAGGAGCTATCAATTTAATCAAATAACTATCAGAATCACAGAAAATTGAATGCAGCGCGTGTGTGCTAAGACAGAGTTGTATGGCGAATCCGATATATTGTGCCAAAGATTGTCAGTTTCAATAAATAAAGATCCCTACCTATATTCTGTATGATGAGAAATCATTTGATTATGTAAAACTACGTCATTGAGATATTATGTTCAAGTTAAAATAAACATTTTCTGAAAACTGGAAACTCATTTGGGGGTCAATCAATATGGAAGGCGGATATGGGTAGAGCCCCGAGAACCATTTTTTGTACGTAATATTGTATGTAAAAGTAAAGACAGCAATATCCATGTCATTTCAAAAGCAAACATAGCAATCTGGCCGAAGTGGAGATTGCTTCCTTTGCTTTTACACACCTCATTATTTGTTGAATAACCATCACCTCTGCCGTAGGTCACCTTAAGTGGTACGCTACGTTTGGTGACTTACTAAAAGTCCCCGGGTTTAAGGTGTGAAG
This sequence comes from Limnephilus auricula, assembly GCA_951813805.1. Classification (NCBI taxonomy): domain Eukaryota; kingdom Metazoa; phylum Arthropoda; class Insecta; order Trichoptera; family Limnephilidae; genus Limnephilus; species Limnephilus auricula. The sequence continues at coordinate 7,121,035 of OX638402.1, read as the reverse complement.
TTTGTTTAAGTATTAGCAGTGGATGCATCTTCCCACCTTCTGCGTGGGGGCGGGATCGGGAGAGACCGAATGAGGGAGACTTTTAACTTAATCAGCAGGACTATCGCCCTTCGCCTTGCACTGCAGTGGGAGGGATTAATTCAAACGTCAGTCACTTCTGGAATCACTACCACTCAGATATCTAACAACCCTTATTGCCAATTTCTTTCGAAAAGATCATCCATCTAACATTCTGAAATATGGACACAGACCTTGAGAAAAATGTATATAAAATATTTTTTCATTAATTAATAATTAGTCAATTAGTTAATTAGGCCCTACTGTGTTTAGCTGCTGAAAAAAAAAACTCTAATTTAAACTCTGATCTACAATAAAACCATTTTTGAAAACCTCTCTCACGCCAATATTTACCCAATTTATGCGAGTTATTCGTATGCAACCGCCCCCCAACGGGGCCTCTCATCTAAGTAATTACTTCTTTGTAGATTGCCAGCCTGTCTCTCTTTGACGGCCGTTAATTAACGTTTGACATTTTACCCCGGCGGCCACATCCCTCCCTCCACTTCCCTCGCAACCCCCGTCGCCAGCCCCGCAAATGAAGCGACTGTATTAGTAAAAAAACAAAAAAAGGAAAATATGGGGGATGAACAAAATGTTGGAAAATGTAGGCGACAAAGTTAATTGCGTATCTAGGAAGACTGAGAATTAAAATTACCAAGTTTATGTTATGCAGCAAATTGAATAAAATTTTGTATTCTATTATATATATATATTAACCCGTTTAATCACAGGAGACCATATTTGTCCCAGCTCACATAGGTCTCACAGAAATCGTTGTTTTTCCCTTACTATCATAGTCAGAAATGTGATCTAAACGGTATTGCAAATAAAATACAACAAATTATATATTCAAATCTAAAAAAAAACACTATAAAAATTAAATTTACCCCTTTCTGAAACCAAAGTTTCCGATAGCAATTTGAAAAAAAATTATGGAACTTTGTGAATTTTTTAAGAATTTTTTTTACATGAAACGAAAAAAAGTGAGGTGACAGTAAGGTTTATAATTCATTGATCTAATGAAATAAGTATGTGTTTTATGTTTTTTTCATTATCAGTAATTTTAGTTAGAAAAAAAGTTTTCGGAAAAAAAAAATATATTTAAAAAAATACATATCTAGTAATTTATAGAAATTTGAAAGCCTATTTCATTACCTTTCGGAAACAGTTTTTAGTTTTCGAATTCGTTAACAAATGTTCCATTTATTTGGATTTTATTGCAAAGCGGGAATATTTTTAGCCTCTGACAAAATACGCCAATTTTTTTAGGGGTAGTTACAGATAAATCATTTAAAAGGTGATACGCTGTAGATAATGTATTTGAACCCATTGACAAACTACTTAAAAGTAGTTTATTGGGACTTTTTCTCTGTTTTTGTTGGTAGGTTTACCAATTAGTTTGTTTTATTCTGTACGATAATTTTTACTTAATTACTAGGTAAACCAGATATTTCAAATTGTATGCTTCAAGGTTGATACAATTTCATTATGTGAATACGTATTTACATAATTCTAGTTAGCTAAGCCAATATTGATACAGTAGTGATGCATTTAGGTAATCAAGTGAATATGTAAGTGATCTCGTTAGACATATTCTGTGTGAAGGATCTTTTTGTGAAAAGTGAGGGGTGTACACTAGTGTGGAGCACGGATGTATGAAAAAAAATTTTTTTTAAGATTCAGATTTCTAAGAGGGGGGGATTTGTGCCTTATGTTAAAGTAAAAATACGTGGGATTTTTCATTTCATTTGATTAAGATCTTCAGCCTCCGCAGTGTCCCCAAAAATTGAAAATTAGGGTAAAAAAGTTTAATGTTTATAAGGCGATACATTGTGATTAATTTAGTGGTAAGTAGGTGTTAAATGATAAACAATACATAATTAAGATATTTATTAAGGCATCACTGTAAAAAAAATTAAATTCGAAACAAACTTATTCATTTATTATTTAGGTTAAAATCCTTTTTAGTTTTAAATTTAGGCATTTTGTTTCGCGATTCCAGCTTGACATTTATTGCACCTAATCGCGACTTTCTTGTGCACTGAGAAATGGAAGCCTCTGTTGTATTCTTTGCAGCTCTTTCAACAGCTTGAGTATGGCAGAGAAGCCTTATAAACAATAGTTCGCTTTCACCACCAGATTCCACAATATTCTGAATTTCCTGGTCCGATAAGTTTTTAAAAATCGATGGTTCGGTTAAGTTTTCCTGCCAATTTATTAAATCAATATATGTAGAAGCATTAAAATCTATCAATATTTAGTTACAGCTCTCTAACATGTTTTTTATCATCTGTTATCATCGCAAGAAGAATCCCTTCAGGATGCGCAAAGTAGCCGTTTCTTTAGATAACAGGATCAATAATTTTTTTTAGAGTTTCTGGCAGGTATCTGGAGACCTTAATAATATTGAACAGATGACGTGTACCATCTTTGCATGATGGTTGAGAACCAAGACGGTGCGTAAACTTTGACCACAAAAGTAGTCAGAGTTTTCAAATTTTCAGATGGTTCTTCTGTTGATGCATACAAACGTAGTATTCGGTTGGCACGCATGATCCAACGGGCATGTGATAGATAGAAATTTTATACAAGTACTGTTGGTCTGAACTCAGATCTTTGGCCATTTCTGGTAGCATATCACAGGTTTCCAGTGATTTTCCCAGTGGAGCAATATAAGATTTAGGTCCCGAAGTACACCCATTGAGATGAAGAAACAGATGTTTCAAAGGCAGTTCGTTCATATGGAGCAAACAAATTATTTACTGGAGTGGTTTTTGTAGCCTTTTCTCAAGCAGTTTTATAATTCTAGCATACTTTTTAGTATTAACATTCGTACCATCACAACCAATTGCCATAATTCTATTTGGAAAACTACTTTATAACCCTGTTATCGCGGTTTCTCTTACTTTTGCTGTACCAACATCAGATACTACGTATCCCATGTAAATGGATCCCGGCTTTTGAATCAGTGAGATATGTTCCTCCACAACCATAGTCCTGTAGCATTTACCGCCCTTTTTAACAATTTTCAAAGTTTTGTCTTTTTTCCCGTCAAAGTATAAAACCAAGAGTTCTGTAATTGTTGCATTTTCCATTATTTTTTCTCTGGTTTTAGTTCTCTCTCTTCATAACTTGTGCCGATCAATGACCTCAACATCAGACCCAATGTCGAACAAAACAGATGATGCTGTTGCTGCTGCTGCTCTATCAGACACTCCATACCTATCACATGTCTTCGATAATGTAGGAAAATTAAGTGTCGATTTTTTTTATTTTCTTTTCAATAACGCCTTTGAACGTGGAGCATTCTGATTTTTCTGACTCTAATGATGTCGCTGAAGAAATACTAACATTTAAATCAGCTAACGTTGAAGTGTTTAAGGATGTGTTTCGGCGATTCTCTAGTTCATAATTCATTTTTAGAGTTAGGAACCTTTTTATCCTTAGGACATAAATATTGAGCGAATGCTTTGCGCTTGCATGCTGAAATATCAAAAAGTATCTTACTGCTTTGCTGAAAACTATTTAACTTGTCCGGGGAGAGCCTCTTGATAGATTTGAGTAGATTTTATTAGATTAAAACAAGAGCACGATGCGACAAGTGCAAGCAAGCTAAGTATCACCTCGGGCGTTTTCTCTCTTTCCTTATTTAAATTATAGAACACAAATTCGAACTTCTTTTTATTTTGTGTCGAATCTATTTTATACCAAGTAAACTTTCTTGATAAAAATTAGTATGTTTATTCAAAAATATCGTACATAAACATGACTTCCAATTAGAGTATAAAACCGACTATTTTCATAAATTCAACGCCGTTGCGGAGGCAGTTACCCTAAACAAAATTGAATAATATTTTACATGGCTTAAATTAAACCTAAAAGGCACCAAATTTTGACTATTACATTACCGTCAGGTGAAAAAAAAAATTTCACTCCACCCTAGTGTACACTGTATCTGAGCTTTGAAGACAGGAAAGAGAAAATTCAGAAGCCGGAAAATTGTTCTATATCCAAGTTGTTGGACTAAATAAGGAGTTGTAGAAACGACCGGTTCACATGTGACAAGAGTCAACTACGTACAAATGTTCGGTGCGCGTTTGGCTTGTTTCGTAACTGTGCACCGATGACAAAGGAATCAATGACGCCAGTTATTCGGAGTAGCTACCTTTTAGATATCGGTAGAACAAGGACAGAATAGATAATAAACGTTACTAAAATAATCTACGTCACGCATAATTACGAATGTAGCAGACTCTAATAAATAGTCCAGTGTTAAAAGATTATCGTAAGCCGACGACAGAAACAAGAAAATCAAATATTAAATTTGGGTTATGTTAATAATGGTCACATCAGAAGGGTGTGTAAGAAATATGTAAGAATGAAGATTAAGCAAGGAATGACAGGAAACCTTGGCAAATATTTAATAGTTGTTAGGTCTGTAAATCAAATTCCATGTAATTAATATTGCTTATTTATTTTGATCCATTCTGTCCACTCAGCAACATGAAAAATTTCAGTTGGAAAGGGTAATTTTCAATAATAATACGAATGAATGTACAATTGTACAACCGCTGGCTTTTTTTGTTTTAGTGTGTTTGATGTTATCCCAGTTACTAAAACCTACTCATATCGTGCAGGGTTTCTTTAGTCTATATATGTATACATAAAAATAAATCCCCGTTTCCCTTATATCCTCAGAACGACTTTACCTATTTAATTCATCTTTTTTTAAAGTTTTCTAATACTTTGTAGAAGGTTCTTACGGAAAGAAAAATAAAGAAAATTGGATAATTTCAGAAAACTTAACCACTATTTTAACTTCGTACATTGACAGTTCGCGCGTTTGATATATTTAGATATATTTCCTATATTATTCATCCGATTTGGTGAGTTGTTTTGAACATGCCAGAGAAGGTTTCTATATAGTAATATTTCTATATTGGTGAGTTCTGGAGTTAAGAAATATGCAAAAAAAAAATTGCAATAAGGGAAGGCGGAGAAGCTGGAGGGGGAATTCATGAGGAGGGAGGTTAGTGGGAAAAAGGCAGGAGGGACATGGGGAGAGAAATCCGGGAGGGACAGAGGGAAATGAAGGAGGGGTGGTTTTCAGGAGGGAGCGTGAGGGGGAAGGCGGAGAAGGTGGAATGGGAACTCGTGAGGGGGAGGGGACGAAGGTGCGGAAGAGGTGGCAGAAGGGGAACGGGGACGAATGGGAAAGGACACGCAGGGAGAAACAATTTCTTTATTTAAGTGGCATTTCAACGCATGCCGGGTACACGGAGAAAAATGTTATTCTAAAATACGATCAGTTTATTCGTAAAAACGGGACTGAAGTTCTTACGAACAAGTTAACAGTGTTTCAATGTTTATTGGCGGAAAAAGTAAGAATAGTTTTTTGGTATACGTACGAAATTACGAATACCAACAAATTATTCTTACATGTTCCCAATAATAACCATTGAAACCCTGTTAATTTGTTCGTAAGAACTTCAGACCCGTTTTTAACCGTTTTTACGAATAAAATGATCGTATTTTAGAATAACGTTTTACTCTGTGTAATCAGCTAGTTAACAATAAATATTAATGACTAGCAAAAAATAAATACTGTTTAGTGCCATAAATTAAAGATTACAGAAATAAAATAACGATCTGGAACTATGTTTATAGTGAGTTGCATTTATTGATTCTTGTGATAAAACATCAATAAATAATTAAAGCATGAAGCAGGCACCAACTGATGAATGTATTAATATGGAATGTAATTATCGTGATTATCCGACGTTTCACGCTGGAACAAAACATTTTGATTTCTGGTTTAATCAATAATTTAACACTATCCTCACAGCGTAGGAATCATTAAGCCAAAATGATATAACAACATTTGACATGGATTATTGATCCATCACATTTCATATATTAACATATCACTCAAGTTAAATTATTTAAAATAATTAAATCATTATTATATCTTATATCTACCACAACACGGGCATGTGCGGTAAAATATGCGGTAAAATTCTCAAAACATGTAACTAGCAGTTTAATGAATAAAGAAAAATTAAAAAATTTATTGTAGTAGAACCTATATTTTGTAGACAAAATAAAAATCATATTATTATAAGAAAAACTCTCTTTTTAACTTTTGAAGGTTATTCCCATCAATGTAATATATCATTGAAGAAGAAGATAAAAATAATAATCTAATTTTTTAAAATATGAAAATGAAAAAGACACAGAAAAATAATAATAGATTACGGTCGCAACTGGGACTATTACATTATTATTATTACTATTACTACTGAGACACTATCTAGGTAACAAATACATTATTTGAATACTTGTTTCGAATAATAAAGGTAGCTGCAAATAATATGGAAAAAAACATTAGTCGAAGATAATATTGTTAATTCTGAAATTTGAAATATGAAGTTGACAATTACGACAGTCTCATAATAGATCGCAGTAGCCCAATTGGTAGAGGTGTATGTCCCGGTAAGACGTAAGGTTCTGGGTTCCAGTCCCAGTTGCGACTGTTATCTTTTATTATTTTTCTATGTCTTGTTCATTTTCATATTTTAAAAAATTAGATTATTATTGTTATCTTCTTCTTCAATGATAAAATAAAAATCATTTTGTTTTATGTGTTAGAGTCTCATCTGCTCCCGTCTGGAGCCGGTGAGACTATGGCCTTCCGAATTGGGGATGTTGTGAGGCTTAACGTAGCGGGGAGGGGAAGAAGATGGGGAAGAGGAAGCTAGAGAAGTACCTGGCTATTCAGATTAGACCAAACCTAACATAACTTTTTCTTGTAATAAATGCTGCCCAAGAAATTGTCTAAATATTCCATTCATGCTTTTATTGCAGGTAGGAACTGTAGCATTAATATTTTTTGTTAAACTTTTATTAAATGATTTGAAATAATTAAAACATTGATTTTAATAAAAAAATAATTACACTATCAGAACAAAAAATAATGATAGAAATAGAAATAGACATACCGATATATTGACCTGTTTACGATTTCAGCAAGCTTTTATTTTCCGATCGAGACTGGAAAGTATTTTGCAATAAACACATCTTCTTGACTTCAGACGACAACAATCGCTCTGTTAGTTACTTTTATCTATTTAATTAAGTACAAAAACTGAAAGTAGCCACGTTTTGCGGTACACGCGACGGACAGGCGCCGGCGTCGCGTCGGCCGGTCGCGGCGCTTCATTCTATTTTGTGATTATTTGTCAAATTATCAACACTTACCCACTATTAAAATGGTTGCGTTCAGGTTTTGTGGCTCCACTTTAAATTATCCGCTTTTAATTAACTATTTGAAGCGTTGGTAATGGAGGAGTAATACAATGGCTGTGTTGATTCCGTAGATGATAGCTCATATCAGTCCTATGGCGTGCAGATGTGCTGTCAAACTATAATTACAAAATTCGCCTAAGTCATGATAAAATCTAATACAGTCCTGGTCAAAAATAAATTCCTTCAGCATTAATGTGCCCCATAGCTATAGCTATTAAGTTTTGTATGTCAGCCTTAAAAACCAAAACTAAATTTTGTTCGCGTTCAGCCCATCTTCCTCGGAAATAAGCAAGCATCCATACTGATGTTATGGGTTCACATCACTTATCATGCACAGTCCACACACGTCGCTGAAAATCAAGAGACCCGCGTCGCCCCCACCTCTCCAAACGTCAAAACTAGCTTTCATAACCTCACTTACAACTACTGCTGTCATATTTTATTGGCCGTTTTGTTCTTAGCATTGATCTACATCAAACGCATTATTAGAAAATAATATCTGATACGAGTGACGAAGAGACAAAAGACTATTAATTTTGCTAGACAATCATAATTAGTAATAATTCCGTCATGTTTAAAGTTTGAACGACGTGAGTGGAACAACTTCTACTAGGTAGCTCGTATCACCGACGAGTTTACGCAGACACGTGTGTCTGTATACAAACCTGGCAGTAAACACCAAGATACTCGATTAGTTGAGTGTATTTCTGAGGAAGAAGGGCCTTCGTCTAAAGAAAATTTTGGAATGATTTTCTAGTGTTTTCAGATATTTAGGGGTTCCACACAAAAGGCAACTACCAAATAAATACAAGGGTAGGTAAAATTTTAACAGGATGCGTTCTGATGTTTACTTTTATATTAGTGTGTATCACACACAGCACGCCCAAACAATTTTGACATATTATTCATGTACCGTAAAGGCGTAGGCTGTCATGAACATAGTGCCTCCTGAAGTTACCCATTAATAACATTAAAAGCCTGCTAACGTGGAATCTTGGCGAGCCTTACTTATGCACGAACATGTTTACTTTGTTATGTAATGCCTTCTGATGTAGTACTTTTAAACAACGGAACAGGGATGAAATATGAAAAACAAGTGCTTTTTTTGATTTTTTCGTCGCAAACTTTATCGGTTCAATTACGCTATTATTGTCCCTTTCTACCTTTTATTATTCGACGAATATAAGAATAACAAGAAGTGGAGCATGATGTTATTACACCACAGAAAGCTCTTTATCTTTAAAGAAGTATTTGTGGTTTTTTCAGAATACCCTGGAAAAACTTGACAATATATTTTTCTTCCTAGAATTGTTACAGAAGTTTTATTCCTTAAAAAAACCTTTTTTCCCACTCCATCCCTGTTACCTGGTGATACGGCTGAAAATATAGGAAAATGATTTCGCATTCACCAACAGAATAATACCTACTGAGATAATGGTTAATTTAAAAAGCAATTTTGTTTCACTTACACAGTTTAGATATTTTACTTCCACTTTTAATCTATAATATAAAAATTAATGTTTGTTCGTACCTTATGCGCGGCCATACCGTCCATCCGATTGCGATGAAACTTTGAGAATATGATGTGCGCATACCCGGGTTGGTTATAGGATAACGTTCTGGCGTTATGAAAATTTTTCCTATACTATTCAGACGATTGTGACTAAAATTTCATCCGATTGCTATAATTTTTTTTTAATTGTTGTGAACATGCCTGTGAATACTTCTATTAATATATACTGGTGAGCTCTGGCATTATGAAATTTGAATAGAAAAAATTGAATAGGTAACGCGAGTGGTTGGAAAAATGGGTGTATTTTATGGAGTTAAGCGGCAGGGAAAAAATGCTGCGGGGAGGGGCATGCGGGAGGGTCGGTTGGGGAATTAATAAGGGCTTCGCGGGAGCAGGGACGACGGAGAGGGGAAGGCGAAGAAGGGGGAAGCGGAATGCTTGATGGATAGGGGGGGTCGCGATAAAGGGGAGAGCGGGAGAGGGGAGAACGCGGGAGGGAAAGGGGACGCGGGAGGGGAAAGTGAAGCAGGAGGGGAAGAGGAAGAGGAGTCGTAAGGGGAACGGGAATGAATGGGAAATGACACGAAAGGAGAAACAATTTATTTATTTAATTGGCATTGCAACGCATGCTGGGTATCAGATAGTAATCATATAAAAACTCAAAGTTTATAAATTCACATAAATTAACAGTACTTAATATTAAAAGTTCAAATAACAGATTGATTATGTGCAAATAAAGGCGGTTGATTGACAATCCGCATTTGATATCACAACAGCAATGTTACCAAATTTACTTACAACACTTAGCATTTTCAATAAATTATTCGTTTTGCATTATTTTGCGATGTTTAAATGTGAAATCAACAATTCAAATCAAAAACTTTAAAGGGAAACCCGGTCGCCGAGAAATTTTAACAATATGTATTTTACCAAACTATTGCTGTCACTGTCGCTCTTACTCCTCCGAATACTAAGCGAAAGGGACAACTGCACCTCAGGCTGAAAAATATTTTATCAAAATCAAGGTTTCGTTTTCTTCATTTTTCTCCTCCAAAACTGGACCGATTTTAAAGTTTTTTTTACTAACTGTTTCAGAACAAACTATTCTATAACTGTACATTTTGTTTTCTTTTTTAAATATATTTTCTAGGGTGCATACTGAACGTCCATTAATGGCTTTTATACCAGAATGAACAATGAACAGTCACCGAGAGTAACAAAAGTTTTGTCCTGTTTTCAAGAAAACGTTTGATTTTGGAGATCTTTGTCTTATTTTCCTTGTGTGTTTTTGGAGTGTTATGCCGTGTTGTGCTATCTCCTTTTTTTGTCGACGTTTCGGACAGCGTTGCAGTGTCCATCATCAGGGCAGATCCGGCAGATCCGTCGATGTATCCGTCGATCGACGGATCTGCCCTGATGATGGACACTGCAATGCTGTCCGAAACGTCGGCTAAAGAAGGAGGTAGCACAACACGGCATAAAACCCCAAAAACAAACAAGGAAAATGCTTTTGGCCGTCTTATTTTCTATATTTTATAATATTTGTGATTTGAGGTTTATGAAATTTGTTTTACGTTGAATACATAATAAGGATGTTTTTGTTAGAGTCCTAGTTCTGTTTACATTTCCTGGACTGACTACCTTGTTCACAGTAAGCTTTCCAGTTAAACCTTAAAACAACAATCACACAATTGAAACAATCGCCAACCAACCTCTCACCACTCATTTCGACTATTAATGTATAATCTTAACTACTGTTTACTAAAAGAGTAATGAATATTTTTTTTATTTATTTTTAAGTGATAACATTATTCAAAGTTATACAATTATTCATTATTATTCTACTACTGCATAAGTTGAGCACTAGGAGTTCGTGTTTATGGGAGGAGTATTTACATGCAAAAAAGAATGTTCTAATTAATTATGTAAACAATAATCAAAGACTTATGAGATAAATACAAATATTATTTAACATAGGTATATAATTTAGAAAAAAAATGTTATTGTAAGACGAAATCTATATATATATTTTACATTGAATAGTAAAGACTGAGTAAGCGTAAACTAAGTGTAAATTAAGGTTACAATATATATAGGGATGGTCCGATGCTCTGTAGGGAACCCGCTTGCACAGCGCGGGTATAAACTGTGCGACCTAAAGTTTAAGTTTAGACTTACGGAATTCAATACTTCGTTTGTGTGAAAGCACTATGAAACCAATACATGATTTTACTTCAATGGCAAGCCAGAGATATCATTATCCAATTTCAGGGAATTTTTTTTTTTGAATTGTTCATATTTCAAAGTTTCGGTTATACAATTTTTTTTTTTAAATATTAAATCCCATTTACAAATCAAAACAAGGATCAGCGATTAATCAACGCAAACTTCATTTTGGGAGGCGGGTACGGGTACCGCCGCCCCGGGAACCATTTGTTTGATAACCAACACTTATGCCACAGGTCACACCGAGTGGTTCGCTAGGTTTGGTGACTTAGCAGGGGAGCTTATGGGTTGTTGTTTGTCAAGGTTTTGGTGGCGGTGCGTTTGCCCTCCTACTGCATGGCGGGCCAGATCAGGCGAGACTGGTAACCTCTCCAGCCGGACTCTCGAACCAGCGCCTTGCACTGGTTCGATTGAACACATTGGCCCCCAGATTCCTACCCACCCATCGTACCTTTTTCCTTCCCAGAACTTAATATCTTTCCTTTCCCTGAAAACACCATCCACATAGCATCTCCAAAGATTCTTATTATTTTTTATGATGAATATTAACCCTTTTCTCTCTATGATTCTTGTTAATTCTAGCTATTTATGTAAAAAGTGGCAGTAGTGTGACGATAAAAAAAGTTTTGTTTAGAATTCAAATGGCAGAATCGCTGGAAAATTTTACCCCTTCGTCTATAAATAGTTATAAACAAAAAAATAACTTTCTTATCATATTCCGCCGCCTAAAAAATATAAGTTTTTTAATTAAATGAAACAATATATCTTAGTTACAACCACTGATTTATTTAGTTACACGCCGACCGGTTTCAGAACAACCGTTCCTTCTTCAGGGCAAACATACAATGATGACAATTAAAAAATAGTGGATGGGTACAATTTATCAGTAGGTGTTGTGGTAGGGGTGGGGGCGTGGCTAGGAATTGATGAAGAGTAAGTGGGGACAGAATGGACACCGAATGGGAAGAGATTTAATATTCGGCTATAGGTTAATATTTTTTGTTTATTGATAATCGACTCATTATTTTTAAGGGATTTTTTTAACTTCTTAAAAACAGTACTTTCAGCCTCACAACATACCCCAATTGGGGATGCCATAGTCTCACTGGCTCCAGACGGCAGCAGTTGGGACTCTTTTGAGGTATTCACTTTTAAAAAAAATGACGGATAGTAATTCGGGACTATCAATATTATTATTAAGCAGGTTAAACAGAAACAATAGATCCGACAATGTGCGTCTTTTTTGTAGTGTTAATATATTATTTGTAGTTGTGTCTTATTTTAAAAGTAAATGTTTCGAAAATTTATTTTCTATATTTTCTAATAAATCTATGTATATCTTATATTGAGGAATCCATATTGTGGACGCGTACTGCAGTGGACTTCTGACTAATGAAAAAAACAACATTTCTAGTGTCTTAGCACTTTCAAAAGCTTTACATATTCTTAATAAGAAACCTAGCATCTTGTAGGATTTTGTGATAATTTTTTCGATATGCTTATCAAAAATTAATTTGCTTTTAAGGAATATAAGTGACAACAACCAAATAGTACCAGTATTATACAGTAATAGTATAGTAGTAAAAATATATAACCAGTTATATATTTTTAATCCAATGCTGTAAAAGTAAAGTGGGCCTACTGTCATACGAAACAATTATTGGAAACCGTTTTGGCAGGCAGCATTGTCTAAGACGATGTTGAACCGATGTTATTTACATGTATTATTCCCCCACATCTGAGAAGAGATACATTGCCTTCCTCGTGCAGTATCTAGTCTGAATGATTTCTCTTGGGTCCCTCGAGCGAGTCACTTCAAAACACAAACATAAATATATCTTCCTTTAAATAAATAAAAACTTGTCAGAGTTTTTTCGATGTAAAATTCGCGGAGTTTTTAAAACGTGAATTTCTTATAACATCTGCGTATCGCGTCAAAAGCTCTCTGAAATGCTCGGTCCCTTTGTGACTTAGCCGCGGAGAGCATGAAAATTTGCTTGAAAGCATAAATTAATTAAATTTTTTAATCCCCAGAGCTTTTAAAATAGTTTTTATAGAAATAAAACTCCTCAGAAATTTCACATCGTTCTTGGATCTGCCCGACACTGATCGGCCAAAATTTTAATCAAAAGTCACTCCAAACTTTAATTCATCATCATATTTTTCCATGCCAAATCAAAAAAAGTTGGAAAGTTATTCCAATTTAATTATTTCCAATTTGTTATTATATTAACCTAGGTGGTCCTATCGATGTTTGAACATAAAGATGAAACATAACTGGAATGTTTTTTTCACATAGTTCAGTGACGTCTCAAAAAGGTTTAATTTTTTTAAATTTATTTTTTTAAATTAAATTATAGATAATCTTCCCATATTAGGTCCTTAGGTGCTTAAGAGGATACCCGGCGGTGATTTTTCCATACAAACGTATTCCCTATTTATCTCTCTGGATTTTAACCCTAGAGAAAATATTTTTTTTGCATAAAATAGATATCAACTACTAGCGTGTCGGTACTTTTTGTTTTTTTTTGTTAAGTTACTTTTTATAGAAGTTATGACCTTCCAAAAATCAATAGAATTGACTGGTTTAAACGCCGTCAAAAGATGTTCAGTATACAAACCAGACAATGTTTTTTTAAAAAAAGCAAAACTTACAGACATAGAATAGTTTTTTCTTATGTAGTTGGTAAAAAAAAATTGAAAATCAGTCCACTTTTGGAGGAGAAAAGTGGGGAATACAAAACCTCCATTTTAGTTAGGTGTCAGTGCATTGTCCCTTTCGCTCAATATCCGGTGGAGTAAGAGCAACAGTGACAGCAATATTTTAGTAAAATCTATTTCTGCACCACCGGGTATCATCTTAAATAGTTCAGTTTTTTCAGAGTTCACGGACCATTCAATTGATAAAAGTCATACTTTTAACCGCGATACACGAATTAAAGTCCTACATAAAAATGGAATGGGTTTTATATTTAATAATTTGGAAGCTTTTTTAAAAATAAAAAAATCGTTAAGTTCAAAGGTTGAAATCATTAACCAACGACTAAATTTGACCTCAGTCCTATTTTAAGTATGTTCCCCGAAACTTCACTTATCCCCCATTCCCCTCTTTCCTCCCTCAACTGACGCACTGCCCCCCTATTCTTATCCCTTTTTTTTTTAAATGTATATATATGTGCACTTCTGTATTTGTTAACATTATTTTTGTTACAGTCCTGTTGATGGTACAGGGGTACCAAAACCGGTGGACAGTAAATTATAACAATAAACTGACTTAAAACCAAGTATTTTCTTTTAATTTGTTAATTAATTTATTTATTACTGCACCTTTTTGATTTTTCACGTGGATAGCAAAACATAGTGGTGGGCAACACGGCAGTAGCTTGGCAACAAAGTTAATGTACGAACATGGTTTGGATAAGGCAGGGCGTTCGAGTTGAACACGAAGTGAGGTTCTTAAATTTCAATCGTACAGACGCTAGGGTAATAATAATTTGGATACAGTATTTATTCTACATGAGTGCATAAGTTATTTCCCTCCATTTGTATTCTGGGCAAAGAGGAATATACATTTGTAGTAAGTAATAGAATTTCAATTTTGAAATAAATCCCGATTTCTAGTATTAAGTAGTGGAATCAGAAATCTAATCAATGTAAGCGATTCTGGACTGTCGACTAATAATAAATAGAAAATCTATCTGTCTGACAATTCAAGAATATTTATATCCTTTAAAAGAGTATTTTAGTTGAACAAAATTACTGGAACACCCATTTAAAATTTTATAAAACGTAAGAATTTATTTTGTTTTGAACTCTTTCAATAGCATGTACAATTGTTCACGCATATTACAATGTGGTTTCCAGACGGGAGAGATATGTATTCAAGTTGACTTCAAAACCCTAAAAGGCAAAATATAATAGTTTAATACATTTCATATTGTTGAAATTTCAAATTAGCCTTATTAGAGATTTCCATTATGTGGTTAACAAATGAAAGATTTGATTGAAAAGTTTTTATTTTGTGTTGATGTCTCAAGAGGTTTATTATCAATGTTGTAATTATAGATCAATGGATTAGTGAGTTTTAATGATAACACTTTCATTCAATTTTAAATAATTGCATCTGCTTGTTAGAAAAACAAACAAATTAATCAAAAGAACAATACATTAAAGATAATATATGATTCGTTTTTAGATTTTCACGCCAAAAGCATTTTAGTTGTTTGTTTTTGGGGTGTTATGCCGTGTTGCGCTACCGCCTTCTTTAGCCGACGTTTCGTAGAGCGTTGCAGTGTCCATCATCAGGGCAGATCCGGCACATCGTCGGATCTGCCGGATCTGCCCTGCTGATGGACACTGCAACGCTGTCCGAAACATCGGCTAAAGAAGGAGGTAGCGCAACACGGCATAACACCCCAAAAACAAACAACGAAAAAAGATTATATATGTACACAATTTGATTATACATAATATGTTTTACTCCGCAGGAGCACTCCTTTCTGCACAATGTAATGACCGGGGGATTATGATAGGGTCGGCGTTAGCCGGGAGTCAGAATGTGTAGCGCGTGCAGACGACCCAGGAAATGTATGGACTTGTACGACATGCTTCGTATAAGCCTATACATTTCCTGCGTCGTCTGCACGCGCGACACATTCTGACTCTCAGCTTACGCCGACCCTAAACAACGCTGCCCAACCCCCATCCGGTTGGACAGCGTTGTGGGACGGTTATGGAAATTATTGTGGGACTTGGATGATGAGGATTGAATCTGAAGAAGAAAACATAGATACCTACCTTTTTCTCTAAATAAACAATTTCAAAACAGTGCCATTATGACATTATGACATTAATTGTAAAAACCTTTCTAGGATTAAATAAATATTTCTTTGTATTTTTACATAAACACCGCACAAGAGTCCCAACTGCTTCCATTTGGAGCCAATGTGAGACTATGGCATTCACAATTGGGGTATTTTGTGAGGCCGAAGATATAAGGGCGGGGAAGAAAATGGAAAAGAGGAAGGTGGGGGAGTTTCTGGATATTCAGATCTGGTCACCAAACACGGTTAAAGCCATTTCAAGCAACTTTTCAATTCTGAATTGCGATAATACACCAGGGCGAAACTGAGAGTATTTTCTAATCTGGAACGTGCCGCAAATGTACCACAATGTAAATAACACAAATTCATAAAATAAAATTTATTTGCTCACGCATGGTTTGAACCCGTGACCTCCGGATCGCGAGTCGAGAGCTTTACCCCGCGACCACGGAGAACATCAATAAATAATAATCATATATATATATATAACAATAAACATGTTCCTCTTTTTCTTTCAAACCATGCACTCTTAGTATTCCAATGCTGAGAAAGCAAATTCTCGCCGCCAAATTGCTTTTTTGTTGCCACTCTGTCACTTGCGATCAGGCGACATGTAAAAAAAAACCTAACAAGTTTTATTTGATTCTAGAAGTAATTCGAAGCAAAATATCATTGCAAACCTTTTTATTCGAAGCGAAATTCGATTAACTTTGATGGCGTTATTACGAGAGCGGGAGAATAAGGCATATTTTCTCTTCGTACTCACTTATGAGTATTTACGTTTCAGAATTCAAACTGAAACGTGCTCAGATAATGCCAGTACGATAATAAAACACTTGCGAATACGCCTTTGATCAAGTAGAATAATAAATAATGTAAAGAAAATAAATATCTTAAACATATTCCCTTTATTAGTGAATTGTTAAAATGTACGTAACTTAAGCGCAATTTAAAAAAAAAAATTGAGAATTTTTTTTATTGTTTTAGGTGTACGGTTTTGACAATACATAATTTTTTCTCAATTCTTACAAGTTTGTGGGTAGAAAATTCGAGACATTTTTAAAAGGATGCAGTAAACTCATAAAAAAAATTATTTCTATAACCCAATATAGCAGTTAAAGTGCTTTTATTATTATTTAAACGAAGACCCGTAATAATGTGAGGTTGTGGGTATTATTAAAAAAAAGCAGTCTTTCATTTGCATTTTTGCAAAATGTGTGTTTTCCATAATAATTTTTATTTTTTTTATTTTTTTTTATTTAAAGAAATATTTAAAACAAAGAATAATACATACATATCAAATAAAAACATAATACAAAAACAGAGAAAAAGTCCCAATAAACTACTTTTAAGTAGTTTGTCAATGGGTTCTTTTAACTTAATGGATTATTACAAAAATTAAATTAATTATTAAGAAAATAATTGTTCACATTCATAAAAAAAAATATATTGTATACACTCATACCATAAGAAATATAGCCTAAAAAGGTGTAACATGATATAAAAATAATTAAAAAAATTAAAAAATGATATAAAAATAAAAAAGAGGTGTAACATGATATAAAAATAAATTTAAAATACATATAAAGTGTATGAAGTTATAAATTGTTTGTCTTAGAATCTAATACAAACTATGTCTTTTAGCGAGCCAATTTTTTAACAAGATATTTATTTTTGCGTTTGTACATTTTTTGATTGCTGCAGGTAACATATTTAAGCAATTTGGGATCATGTAGTCCAGCGTTCTTTGCCCATATTTGTTTAAATGCTTAGGAACGATTAGTCCTTCATTTAACGTAAAACGAGTATTGTAAGAGTGTTCTAGTCTATTTATGTACAAAGGGCTATTTATATGTTGAAAAATAATTTTATACCATAGAATTGATCTCACTGAGAGAATTTTAAGATTTTGATAAAGGTTTGGAACATTATGTCTTTGTTCGTATAAACTTTTATGAGTTAAAAATTTAACTAATGAATTTTGAACTGATTGAACATGATTTATATTTGTTTTACAGGAAAATCCCCAAGCTGTAATTCCATACCTTATAATAGATTCAGCTAATGATAAATAAATTATCCGAAGTGTGCATATTGGAACATAGAATTTTTATTTATATAATCTACTAATAATAGATCTCAGTCATTCACAGACCTTATTTATTTGTAAATCCCATTTAAAAAAACAATCAATTATAACTCCCAAATAAACATATTCTTTAACCAGTTCAATATTTTCACATGTGCATAATGCAGGGATACCAATATGTAAGCAATCAGAAATGTGTGTTTTAATTTCAGGTGTAATAATATTTAGCTTGGCATTGGGTGATCTTATATGTATCAACTTAGTTTTTTTTGCATTTATGATTAGACCAGAGTCGTGAGACCATTTCAAAAGTTCAATGTAATCTTTTTGTAAGAGTTTAATACATAATTGCAAATCACTGCCAAAAATCACCAATGCAGTATCATCAGCATACACAAAGTGTTTTACATGTTTAAAAATGTGTTTAATAAAAGAGACATAAATTATATATAAAATTGGACCTAATATGGAACCTTGAGGAACGCCTGCTAAGATTTTTCTTTTTTTACTTAAGGTGTTCAATAGCTTTATTTGCATGCACCGGTTGTTCAAATAATTTTCAAAGAGTTTTAGAAGTTTCCCCCTTATTCCTATGGTTTCTAGTATTTTCAATAATTTAGTATGGTTAATAGTATCAAATGCCTTTGAGTAATCTATAAATAAGACTAATACATGATTTTTACTATTTAGTTGATTATTTATTAAGCTCGCAAACTTTTGAAGAAGTATTTCAGTTCCCTTTTTTTTTGGAAACCATACTGATCGGCATCAATAATAGAAAAATCCTCTAAATATTTGATTAATTTCAGCTGAATGTATTTTTCAAGAATTTTTTCAAGTGAAGGTAAAATACTTATCGGTCTATAATTACCCAATACAGTGTGATCACCTCCTTTATAAATGGGTCTGATAATACTGCATTTTAAGTCATCTGGAATTTTTGCTTCAAATAAGATTCTGTTTACCAAGTGCGTTATAATTGGACCTAAAGTTAATATATGTTTTTTAATATCGCTCATTCTGATGTTATCAATTCCAGGAGAAGAGCTTTTAAGTTGCCTCACAATGCTTTCTATATCAGCAATTTTGGCCCTTGGTAGGTACATGCTTTGAGGCATCTCCTCTGGTTCAAACCCAGTTGTCCTGTAATTACATTTATGTAACATATTGCAAACATTGTCAGAGAAATAATTAACAAAATCATTAGTTACGTTTTCTTTGTTTTGATCTTTCATCAAATATTTGGAGGCAACTTGGTCACAATCATTTTTACATTTCTTTCCTAAAATTTGATTACATTCGTTCCATGTTTTTTTTGAGTCTTGAAATAGATTTTTGAATTTATCATTATAGTATGAGGTTTTTAATTTAATTAACAATTTATTTAAAACATTTCGATAACACTTATATTCTTTTTCATAGTTTTTGTTTGTTGGAGTATTTTTCCAACGTTTATATAAAAAATCTCTTTTTTTAATTTTATATAATGCATCAGTAGATATCCAATCATTTATGGCATGAGGTCTACTTTTAGATTTTTTGCTTATTTCAACCGTGCTATTTTTATATAAGTCGAAAAAATAATTTTTAATTTTTAAATAAATAAGAGAACCATCGGTTTCCTTTAGAAGCGATTTCCAATCATAATTACATATATTTTTATCAATCAGTTTTTGTGAAATAATTTTAATTTTTTCAGAATTGTTAAAATTATCTATCGAGTTATAATGTATACTTATAGCTGTTGTGTGATGGTCGGCAATGTTATAGTCACACATGCATGCGGAGATTGTATTGGTTAATCCAGCGGGTAGTTTACCGCTTAATCGCACAAAAAAATGATCAATACATGAACTGTTTATTTCCTGCTTAACTACTACTTCCCTAGTGGCGTCATCTATACACTTTTTTAAATAATTATTAGTAAGGATATTTTCATAATTTATTATGATAGCATCATTTTTATTTAATAAATTTAAATTTATGTCGCCGAAAAATATTACGCTTTCATTCGGTTTAATATTGTTATCAAACACATAGGATATTTCTGACAAAAATGCTAGCTTATTTAGATTTGGAGGTCTGTATATTGCTAAGACACTTAAAGTGCTGTTATTTGGAAGTGTCAATATTCCAAAAACATTCTCAAAAAATTTTTGTTTCCAGAAATATTTGCGAAAAGGAAAGGTTATTCTTTACATACAACAAAATGCCTCCACCGGATTTATGTTTTCTGCAATAGTGATACGAATTGTATCCGGGAATATCATAAAGATTAACGAGTTCCGAACGGATAGCTGTTTCGCAAAGCATGAGTACGTCAATATGATTTAAACAATCTTTAAAATAAACATGAAATAGGTCCCAGTATTTACATATTGATCTAATGTTTAATTCCACAATATTAAGTTTACTCGTTTCATATTTCCTTGTATCTAGCTTTTGAAACCATTCACGCAGGTTATTTACCTTGCAAAAATTAATGTCATTGTCATCATCTATGTAACTAAAAGACATAATGATTGTGAATAAAATACTAAGTAACTAAAATGTTCTAATTGAATTTTTTTCCCTGGCAATGGCATCTCATGTCGATACACGCAATTATTAAAACTAATTGTTAAATTTGAATTTAATGATAAACCAAAATAAGTTAGCAGAATAGTATGACCACAGATAATAATATCAAGCTTGACTTGAATTTGTGTTGGTGACAATATTGAATAGCCTGGCAATGTATTTCTAGTAATAATGTTATAAAGATGATACATAGTATGAAGTATATTCATTTTGCTTTGTGTAAATATTTTACAATCGTTAACACTTTGAGAGTAGGCTAATATTTTAAAGTTTTGTTTTTGTCTTAAAATTTTACAGAAAAATATGATTAAATAATTTTTGGATATTTCTGATGAATCGTAAACACTTTGATGATAGGTTAATAAAATTATAACATTTCTTTTTTGTTTTAACATTTTAGACAAATTTATAGTTAAAATATAGGGAGTTCCAGAAAATAAGCTCGTTTTCAACAGCAAAAAAATGATTTTTAATATAGAATTTTTAATATTTGAGCAAACTATGCGAGCCATCATTGTTAAGAATTTAAAAGTAGGTACATACCTATTCATAATTTATACGCCCTTGGGCAATTATCATAATTTTTTTTAAATACATACAATTTTTGCTGTTTGCTTTGTGATTTATATCGTTTGTATACTTCAATGTGCTGTTTTAGAATTCACAATTTTTACATTTTTCTTCTTTGTTTTTGTTAGGGCAGTCTTTCCAAGAATGATCCATGGCGCAGTGTAGACACGTAGCATTTTTGTCCTTATTAAAACAATTGATAGCCGAATGACCAAACTTCAAGCAATGAAAACATTGCATAATCGGATTTGCATCCTCCACCCGCACTCTGTAGTAACCAATATTTATTTTCTCTTTGGATATGAGATATTTCCTTAGTTTTCCACTTGTTTCAATTATATAGTTGGTGAGATTATTTTGTCCTTTTGGTTTAAGCATTTTCACTAATTTAACTGAATTTTTTGGATTCTCATCCATGATGATTTTAACTCCTTCATTTTGATTTTTTAATGATTCTATTATTTCTTCCTCTGATAAGTCAACAGGTAAGTTTCATATTATTTTTGAAGACCGTATTTATTTCTTCTGTTAGTTTTTTTGCGTGATCTTTGTTAGGGCAAGAGATGATTAATTTATTATTTGATGCATTTTGCACTCCATTTACTGCAATACCCAAAATGTGATGTTTTAATTTTTTTACATATCATATCTCGAATATCATCAGATTTTGTGTTAGCATTTTCACTTGAAATTATTAGTGAATATTTGGCCTCTGGTATCGGTATTGATAAAGTAGACTTATTATATGTTGTATTTATTGGTTCTTTTTTTTCTTTTAAATAATTTTCAATTTTTTCGGAATGTTTTTCTTCATTTAATATCAGTTTATTTTGTAGCTCGATTATTTTCTCTTGCAAATCAAGTTTTTCCTTGTGCCATATTTCCTCTAATTGACATATATCTTGTTCAATATTATTCCTTTGCTTCGCCTCTTTGATGGATGAACATTTTTTAATTTCATTTTTAATTGACTCAATCAATCCTTGGACGCCCCGGTCCATAATGAGTTATTATTTTGTGGGCTGTCTGCAAATAGTGAAGTGAGTTGTATAGCGAACGTATAGTTGAGTAGTTAATATGAAGACCGCTGCCCGCGACTGAACTGGATTCACTTTTGTATTTATTATTATAATAAATAAAAGTAGAAATACAAAAAAAAAAAAAGTTTTGGATTGGGTGGGTTTCGAACTTGGTTGCTCCGAATATGTTATACAGTCAACGCCGTTTGACGAACGTTATCACCACTGGACTACAGGTCGCCTGTGACGTACCGCGAAATAATTATAATATTAATACGTTTGGGCACAGTCACGATTTTACGTATTGTACCTAGTAAGTAGTTGATTATATTGGCGATAACAATCACTGTCAGTTCACAGATATTTAATCACATAAAATCACAATAACAACGCCGTTTAGAATTGATTTAACTGAATAGTTCGCTTCACTGATCGACAGGTAAACACTGACCGAATGATTGATCGATTAATTATGTAAATTTACTGTGAATTTAGATGATTTTTGTAGAGCGATTTTATTGCGTGCGGATTGTTGAAATGTAGGTATGATACAACACAAATTATATTATGCACAAATTGTGAAATTTTTAAATAGGCTCTTTTCAAGTTCGGTTTGAGCCATTGTAGAATAGATTAATAAATAATTATATATTCATAGATTACTCAATTTTAATTAGGTTTATTGTTTAAAAAAACCTTGATGTTTTGTAAGCGAAGCTTACTTCATTATGGTTTACTTAAAACTCTGTATAAACGTAGGTTTTAAGTGAACCCTCATGAAGTATGCGTTGCTTACGAAACACGTTGGATTTTAAAACATTAAACGTAGTTAAAACTAAGTGGTCCATAATTTCGAGTTAAAAATGTACCAGAAAATAAATTTGTTGTGTTTGAAGAATTAATAAATAATTTATTTTTACAATAAAATATATACATTTGTTTTAGACCACTTTAATTTTAATTACACTCCACCGGTTTCGGAAGAACCCTTCCTTCGTCAGGAGAATATTAAAACTAACCTATGATACAAAATATTGATATATATATACTAAACATTTAGGTGCTGGAGTGGGAGGTCAAAGGGGGAGGGAGGTTATTCCAGCAATAATAGAGCGGTTTATTGGAAACATATCTAGAATGGGACTAAACGATAAATTAATTTGGTTATTCAATATATTAGCGTTATATAATCAACACAAGGGGTTGTGCCTCAATGATGTAAAACGGCTGTCGCTTAAAGATAATCCTGTTTATTGTGACATTTTTTGTTAAAAACCTTTAAAACATACATATTTATTTATTTTTATTTTTTTTTATTTTTTTTATTTAAAGAAATATTTAAAACAAAGAATAATACATACATATTGTCGGTATACTGATAAAACCCACTAAGTGCATGAATGACGATTTTGAGAAAAATCAATTTGAAAGTTTGACTGTGTAAAAGT
This sequence comes from Limnephilus auricula, assembly GCA_951813805.1. NCBI lineage: Eukaryota > Metazoa > Arthropoda > Insecta > Trichoptera > Limnephilidae > Limnephilus > Limnephilus auricula. Next base: position 7,097,402 of record OX638402.1, on the reverse strand, counting down.
CATGTTCGCATTCTAAATTTTCAGTTCTGTAAAATGCTGTTATATTTATAGTTTAATTAACTTATAATTTTCATAAATAATTTCAACTTAAGAAATTGTTTAACGCCAAAAAAAATTTCTAAAGATAAAATGGTGGGATTTTAACTGGTTTTATCAGTACACGATATAAGCCAGGACTTTAATTTAATGCTCAAGAAAACGTTAAATAGCTTCAGAGGATTTAATTTGTAGAGGAATTAAACTATTATTAAGATAATTTTATTGTGCATTAAAACAAAATGTTAAAATAAATACAAAATTGCATTTTTAATTATCTAAATCATAAAAAGCGTTCAAAGAAAAAATAAAATAATGAAACTATTTCGATATTTAAAGGTAATATTAATTAAGGCAAGAATGAATTATTCTTGAGTACCATTATCTTCAAGCTCACATTCATCATCAGCGGGCTCCGGAACTCGATCCTTCAGATCGATATTAGTGCGGAGTCCATTGTACCATCCATGTAATTCTTCAGGGATAATTAATTCCCTTTTGACACAGTTTCAGTAGGTCATTTTTCTTGGCCTGACTTATCGCCAGTGGTTCAGGTTCTTTTGGTTAGAGTCGTTTTAAGTCTCGGAGAATAAATAACTTTGGAAACTTTATTTATTTGTGGGCCAGGTGAATTAAGAGAAGATCTTGTAATTGATTTTTTGTCAGGTGCTTTAAAAATTTCTGCAATATTTATGTGATGAAATGTGTCAGACATGTCATAATTGAAGAAGATTTTTTTCCGATTCTCCTTTCACATATCTCAATCTTTTTATTTTTAACCATCTAACTTGGTTGCCTTGGTCATCCTTCGTTCTGTTTATCATAACCTTGTCAGCGAGGTCTTTCAAGTCGATAAATTCATCATGTTTAAACTCTTTAACTTTGTATGGCTTGACGGTAACAATATTTTTTGGTCAATTTTCCGCTTTTTTGTGATCTAACTCGTTCGAAGATATTAACCCAATCATGCTTAGTATACACAGAAGACTTTTTCTTAACATGTTCTATGCTACTATGCATTGAATCTGCTTCCATATGTGTGTGACCAGATTCTAGAAATTTCTGCTCAATTATGTTGATGTGCTCGATGTGTTGAACGGCTCAGAGTAGTATTACTGCTAGTAGTATTTCATTAATATAGTCCGATAAGTAATTTTTGAGGTAGTAGTACAGGATAGAGCCTATTTCGCAACTCCCAAGCTTTCCATTTATTTCGGACCATTAAAAACAGTACGCATTGTTGGGGGCAGGTGCCTCATATAATGTAAGATTATACACACATAATTTTCTTGCATAGAGAAGGCCGACTTTTCCGCTTGGTATTTGTAAAACTGCCTGTAGATCGAATGTTAGCGACATGAAGTTGTTTTCATTGTTAGACCTCTCTTTATCTTTTTCCTTCTCCGTATTGCAAATATCTTTTCTTTCCATGTGTTCTTTGTAGTTTTCTTCTAATTTGCTTTTATCACCAGCCTTTGCATAGTTTGAACAAATTAGGCACTGATCATTATTTGGTACGAAGAAACTTAGATTGTAATTTTTTGAAAATATTCGTCGGTATGTTATTTCTGTAACAGGTTCGGTAATATCCGTTTCTTTGCAATGCTCCACGTATAATAATAATAATAATAATGGTTTATTCCATTTATAGTGCAATCCCACACGTCCCATATAGTTATAAATACAGTTAAATTATAAATAAAGTAGAACAATTAAAATAAGGTAAAAAGTTATAAATAGGTAATCAATTTATGCGTGGTCTTAAGTGAGCTCGGGCCCAGCGCTCACTCAGGAGTGGCGCTTGGTGCTGGAAGGCTACGTTCTCCACCGTGTTGTTGGAGGCCATTAGCCGCATCCTGGCTCCAGTGACCCGGTGGACCTTATGGACAGAGAGCTGTCCAAATAATTACGATTTGACAATTTTCTCACGTAGTGAGACTCTAATAAGACATTAAAGATGTCCACCTTAGTTTTATGTGGAGGCTCTTTTTGACCTCTCTTGTCATCTTGAGTGTAAAATCCCTGTGCATTTTTATTCTTGATTGCAAGTTTTATAACGTCTGGTGATATGCAGATAGTTTTGGTAATAACATTTTGGCAAACTGTTATCTTGTCATTCCCTTTGGGAAAAAAATATTTTCTTTGCATACGATCTTTGTTTTTTGGGTCAATAGTCAATGCTTAACTATCTAAACGTCGCTATAATAGTCTGTTGAAATCACTTATTTGCTTATTTTTTTTAAATTGATAAACTAATGTTTAAGACAAGATTTTTTATGCATAGCACAAAGGGTAACAATTATTATAAGCAATAATTATTAGCCTGAAACACTCATCAATATTGAAACCTCTCCCGAGAAAAGATATATGTCGCCGACGGGACTCGAACCCGCACCCCTCTGTTTGCCGGACAGGAGCTCTACCATTAAGCTACGGCGGGATACCTCCTACCCGCCAAATGATTCAATATATACCTAGTGTTTCATTCAACAATTATCGCTTATTATATATATATATATATATATATATATATATATTTTTTTTTTTTTTTTTTTTTTTTTTTTTTTTTTTTTTTCACCTGCAAACAACCAACTTTATTTTATATGAGAAAGGCATGTAAGTGCTAACTCTCTCACTAGGTGGCGTCGAGACATTATATCTACATTTGTTGGTGAAAATACTTTAACTCGTCAAATATTGATTATTTTTTTTTAAATTGATAAACTAATGTTTAAGACAAGATTTTTTATGCATATCACAAAGGGTAACAATTATTATAAGCAATAATTATTAGCCTGAAACACTCATCAATATTGAAACCTCTCCCGAGAAAAGATATATGTCGCCGACGGGACTCGAACCCGCACCCCTCTGTTTGCCGGACAGGAGCTCTACCATTAAGCTACGGCGGGATACCTCCTACCCGCCAAATGATTCAATATATACCTAGTGTTTCATTCAACAATTATCGCTTATTATATTTTTTCACCTGCAAACAACCAACTTTATTTTATATGAGAAAGGCATGTAAGTGCTAACTCTCTCACTAGGTGGCGTCGAGACATTATATCTACATTTGTTGGTGAAAATACTTTAACTCGTCAAATATTGATTATTTTTTTTAAATTGATAAACTAATGTTTAAGACAAGATTTTTTATGCATAGCACAAAGGGTAACAATTATTATAAGCAATAATCATTAGCCTGAAACACTCAGAAAACACATTAAAAAAATATAATAAGCAATAATTGTTGAATGAAACACTAGGTATATATTGAATCATTTGGCGGGTAGGAGGTATCCCGCCGTAGCTTAATGGTAGAGCTCCTGTCCGGCAAACAGAGGGGTGCGGGTTCGAGTCCCGTCGGCGACATATATCTTTTCTCGGGAGAGGTTTCAATATTGATGAGTGTTTCAGGCTAATAATTATTGCTTATAATAATCACTTATTTGCATTTAACGTATTTTAATTGTCAGCACTCTTCATTTTAACATCTCCAACATGGCCCATTCAAAACACCTATAAGACTTTAACTGGTTTCAACTGTTAACAAAAAATCATTTCGTTCATCCGTGTTAACAAATCTTACCGGTTATAGTAATTTAGGGTTTTTTAATTGAAATAATTTCCTGTGAACGTGCATGTAATGGACAAATAAATAACGCTAAAGCGATTTAAATGGTTTTACGTGATATAATATTATTCGTTCAGCAAAGTAAAACATACCCATAAAAAAAATTAAAGTGTTATAAATTGTTTTAATAGAAAATATTTGAAAAAAGTTTCCACTAAAGGGATTTAGTTGTTTTCAACGGAATACATTTTTAGGTAACAAGAGGGTTAGAGGTTTTTAGAAAATTCTAACTTTAAAACGAACCATCGAAGGATGTTGTGGGTTTTAACAGTCGATAGAGCTCATGAAACTGAACAAAACGGCATTTTTAACTCATTTCGGCAAGTTTTGACATTTAGCTGGTTTTACCAGTATACCGACGATATCAAATAAAAAACATAATACAAAAGCAGATAAAAAGTCCCAATAAACTTCTTTTAAGTAGTTTGTCAATGGGTTCTTTTAACTTAATGGATTATTACAAAAATTAAATTAATTATTAAGAAAATAATTGTTTACATTCATAAAAAAAATATATTGCATACACTCATACCATAAGAAATATAGCCTAAAAAGGTGTAACATGATATAAAAATAATTAAAAAAATTAAAAAAATGATATAAAAATAAAAAAGAGATGTAACATGATATAAAAATAAATTTAAAAAAAAATATATATATATATATATAAAGTGTATGAAGTTAGAAATTGTTTGTCTTAGAATCTAATACAAACTATGTCTTTCAGCGAGCCAATTTTTTAACATGATATTTATTTTTTCGTTTGTACATTTTTTGATTGCTGCAGGTAACATATTTAAGCAATTTGGGATCATGTAGTCCAGCGTTCTTTGCCCATATTTGTTTAAATGCTTAGGAACGATTAGTCCTTCATTTAACGTAAAACGAGTATTGTAAGAGTGTTCTAGTCTATTTATGTACAAAGTGCTATTTATATGTTGAAAAATAATTTTATACCATAGAATTGATCTCACTGAGAGAATTTTAAGATTTTGATAAAGGTATGGAACATTATGTCTTTGTTCGTATAAACTTTTATGAGCTAATAATTTAACTAATGAATTTTGAACTGATTGAACATGATTTATATTTGTTTTACAGGAAAATCCCCAAGCTGTAATTCTATACCTTATAATAGATTCAGCTAATGATAAATAAATTATCCGAAGGGTGCATATTGGAACATAGAATTTGAATTTATATAATCTACTAATAATAGATCTCAGTCGTTCACAGACCTTATTTATTTGTAAATCCCATTTAAAAAAACAATCAATTATAACTCCCACATAAACATATTCTTTAACCAGTTCAATATTTTCACATGTGCATAATGCAGGGATACCAATATGTAAGCAATCAGAAATGTGTGTTTTAATTTCAGGTGTAATAATATTTACCTTGGCATTGGGTGATCTAATATGTATCAACTTAGTTTTTTTTGCATTTATGATTAGACCAGAGTCGTGAGACCATTTCAAAAGTTCAAAGTAATCTTTTTGTAAGAGTTTAATACATAATTGCAAATCACTGCCAAAAATCACCAATGCAGTATCATCAGCATACACAAAGTGTTTTACATGTTTAAAAATGTATTTAATAAAAGAGACATGAATGATATATAAAATTGGACCTAATTTCATGAATTTCATTTCATGAATTTATAACCTGTTTCAAAATTAGTATTTATATTAATGAATTTATAGAATCCTTCTATGCTTGTGAGAAAACAAGCACTTACACAGATTAGAATATACGCTCACGTCCTGCAAACGCTTCTGAACAAGATCTTTGTTCATAGATATATAATGTTTTGTTTTTGGTTTTTGTTTTTGCATGTTCGGTGGCAGCCACCTGGCGTCCGTCCGTCCGTCTGTGAAAACTCTCCTGTAATTCTTCAGTTAACTCAGTTATTCCGTTTCTCAGATCGTTAGCGAATTTTCCTCTCTTTAGAAACTACATAATGACAAAAAATAATAGATCACTTGTTGAAAATATTCCAGTATTTTCTCTTTTATGAGACGTATATACTTCTTTTCTTTTAAAATGTGAAAGTCGATGCGTTTAGAACTTTGAACAAATTACAGTATATATTTTTGTAAAATAATTGTTTTGACACCAAACTAATTTGTTAAATTCGGTTCAACAAAGAAGTGGTGAGTGCTCAGGAATGGGATGGTTTGGTTAACCCATTCATTTTATTGACGACTTCTGCCTTTATTCCCTAACCGGGAACGAAAATGGACGAAGAGTTCAATTTGTCGTCTGTAAGTTCTTTCATTTCACTTTGAAGATTCAAATCCTTACGCCATTCGTTGACGCAGCTACTTACAACGGACTAAATCACCGCTAACTGACATAAGGCGTTTACAAATACTAATAATAGTATGGAAGGTATATATGAGCGGCGATCGCGTCGCTTGAAAGTAGCTCCATGGAAGAACGGCGCTAGTGTGATGATCTAAAAAGAACAATACTTTTTTCAAAAAAACTGCCTCCAATATGAACATTCACGGTATTTTTAAAATAAAAAAGATATAAAAACAGATAGGTAGGTAATTTACAATATTGTGAAAAATGTATATATCGTTTGAAGAGGTAATTTTCCACGGGGAAAGTAAGAACGATCATTATATTGCTCTGAGGAAAAATATGAAAATAAAGAACACCTGGGATTTAAAAATACAAGTAAAAATATTTTGAAAACGGACTAATGAATAATTCATCCTAAATAATATACTAAACAACCTGCGTACAAATTGAAAACGAGATTTTTTAAGGGCTCGTGGGTAATTCGAATGTAATTATATAAGTTTATACAAAAAAAGTTTTGTTATACCTAAAGTTGTAGAACTGGAAAAGTGAAAATCTAATGTAAAAATAAGTGATCCTCAGTATGAACCTGTTGAGACTATCAGTTCGATTCCAGACATTGCTTTAAATTAGTGACTAAGTTTGAATACTAACTAAGATCTTCTAACCTTCCTATTTACCATCTCCTTTCCTGATCCACAAACCTGATAACATTCAACATAATCTCTCTTTCCCAGTATATGTTTAAAAAAAAATTCTTCAACGCCTGAAAAACTGCATGTATAATTTATAAATATAATTTATTAAAATCGTAAACGGATATTTGGATAGCCCTGAACTAGTGAATATGATAAATTATCAAGTATCCAATAATTACAACACTAGACTCCATGCTCCATTGAATATAGTTGCTTCTCGCACTAATTTTATGTTCAACTCTTGTCTTCAGAGATTGCATCGTGTAAGGAATGATACCTGCTCCGTAGACATATATTTTTAATAAAAACCTCGCTTCATTTAAAAAGTGTATCTGTATGCAAATAATATGCTACAATCCTTAATGCTGTTATTATGTTATTGTAATTTCAGGTCTTATTATTTAACTTTCTATACATACATATATATTTTGCTAAATTGTGTTATTATTTCAATATCTTTATTTATTTTTTAATTTTATATTTATTTTTTATGTGTAGATACATTTTTATTTTTATTCTTATTATTTTATTTTCTAAATCTCTTTCTACTAATTATTTCTTACTTATCTTATATAGAACCAACTTTCTAGTATTTAGCTAATTTGCACAAAATTTTGTTACATTCATATGTGTTGCTTTTTTACTAACTAACTAACTAACTAACTAACCATCACGCCGTTTCCCCGCAGGGGTAGGCAGAGAGGACGGACCGCCAAACAACTCGGTCTTGGCACACGCTCCTTGCCTCATTCACATTCATACATCTTCTCATACATACTCTTCTATTATTCTGACTCTTGACATGGCCCGACTCAAGTATCTGATTTACTTGATCGTGCCACGTCTTCCTTGGGCGTCCTCGGCTTCTTATACCGTTCACATTCGCGTCATAAATTCTCTTTACACTCCTTTCTTCATTCATTCGCTCAACATGCCCAAACCATTTTTTACAATTATTACAACTGTATTTTTGTACTTAATTACTGTAATCAATGTATAAAATTTTCATGTAAAGGCCCATTAGAGCGTTAATAAATAAATAAAATTAAAATAAATAAAAAAATAATATGAACTGTTATATTTAGGGTGATGTAACTTGCATAGTGCAAGTTGGAGAAGGAACCATAGCTGGGGTTAAAATAAGATGGGAAGGAAGAAGTACTTGTAGGTAGGTACTTTCACCGCCTCAAAATGATCAACATCGTAATGGTGCCGAGGTTGATGCGTTACGACTTCCGGTGAACCGTTGTTAACGAACCCCGGAAGTTGTCAGCGCTACGCGGAGCTTTTCTGAAGCTTTATGTATTTCGCTTTTATTGTACCAACAATGTCTTACAGCAAACCCACCTTCAACGGTACCCGGCTCAAAATATGTTGACGCAGGTTGTTAACAAATAGCTTTTGAATATAATAATTACCTTACTGACGACATTGGATGGTTTCTATTACAAAGAGGTTAGATAAATGTAGCCGTTTCATATTACAAATATTAGCTAGTAGTTTTCTGATCTCGCATCCAAAAAAGTATTCTATTTTTCTAATTTTTTCTTCTTTAATAAACCAAAGCCAATATTTTATTACAAACCATAAAATATGTAGATAGGTACTTAACCTTTTCGTACCGGAAAGAAAAAAATCACACATGATCCGAAGGGGGTCTCTCGGGGCTCCAATTTGTTTTGCTTATTAATGGGTGTTAATGACAAAATTTTATGTAATTTTTTTTTTTAATAATTAAAGAAAAGTATATACAACACATTCTAGTGATAATTATGTAAATCGTTTGATTAATAAAGTTATCATTAATATTCTAATGAATGTAGACCATAACGCATATTTTGTCACAGAAAAAAGAGAAGGCGGGCCGATAGCGAGCATCACTCCTTATTTCCTATTCTTGACTGACGATTGGCGATTACAGCGTCAGCGAACGTGGCTAGTTTGTTGCGCACACTGGTAAGGCAAAATGGTAAAAGCGATAATAAGGAAGCTAGCGTGACTCACTTATTACGATACAGCCCTTTCTATTAAAATGCAACATTTACCGATCGGATACAAGCGCGGGTTAGTTACTTAAAGTCCGGTATATGGTGGGGATACGAACGGGGAAATTTCATGCGATCCCACAATGTGAGGTGGGGCGGGGGAATTAAATATTTCGCCAGAATTCGATATAATTTATTTAATATCAAAAAGCAGTACTGTTATATACATTTTTTCAAATGCAGATCGATAACTTAATAGGGTTTCTAAGATTACCTAAATTATTGAGTACGTGGTTTAAAAAATCACTCAAATACAGGGTAAAACTCTAGTTAGCGTAGATTTGTAACCCCGGTCCGGTGTGGAAGTGTTAACTACCTACCCAATTAAAAATTAACCATATTCCTATTGATGTAACATTATTTAAATTTGTAATGAAGAGTTATACAATTTGTCCGACGAAACATCATCATCTAAATGACTACTAATTTTTCAAACTTTATTCAGGCATGTAGACATCATAATATCTCAGTCAAAGTGAACCACATACATAGTCAAAGTTAGCCGTTTGGTCGTACGAAAGCTTGCTTGAATGATAAATAGGATGCGTAAGATTTCCGAAACTGGAAACAGAACATACAAAGAAATCTAGAGATAGATAAAACACTAAAAGATCGAGGTAAAGCAGGACTTCGCTATGTTCAGTCAATAATAAAACTTCAGATGGCAAATTGAACATAAGTTGTATGAATTCCTTTTCGAACAAAAGACTCGCATTTTGATTATTTTAACACTGATTTTCATCAAAGGAAAACCTTTATAACTGACATGGGTACATAATGATTATTCGGAGGGAATCTGAATGGAAAAATGCACCATTAGTCATCTAAATGAATCGATTTAATGAAGTAGTCGTAACGGACAAGTGACTCGGTAGCGAACTCGTAAAAAAAATGACTTTCTGATATTCGAGAATAGCACTTAGCAGCAGGGTTCTCTGCCGGAAGTAATATGACCTCTCAGATACACCCCGCGATGAGATCGGTAGTTAGAAATGTCGTGGACATATCTTTCAAAAGCTTTCGAGAAAGGTGCAAATGATGCCATGTCTATTTTAATCTCGGAAAAATCCCATGTTTCTGGCAACGTTTTATTTCTAACTACGGCTAGTTTGACAAGAAATAGAGAGACAACTGAACACAAAGTAACCATCATATAAAATGTTAAAAATCTGAAAAAAAAGTACATCAGAATTTAAAAACAGCAGACGGATCCTCGGGCCATTTTAATTTTTTTTAAATTCAATACTCATCATGAATCCAAATTGTTCTCGACTCTTCGCAGTCACTGGGATTGTTAGTACAGGTAAGATAGGGGTTGAAAAATAATGATAAAATTAGATTTTTTATTAATCTTTGGTCATACATTCATCTTAGCAGTACACACGAAGAACGTCATTTTTTTAGGCAGATCGAATGTATCGCCAAAGTTACATGAATGCGTAAATTTTGTCAATTTTTTAATGCTTTTTGATATTATTTTACCTCTGCCATAAGGGGTCCTTAAATGGAGTATATTGAGAGGCTGAAGTGATAAAGGGTACAGGGAAGAGAAATGCGGTACCTGAATATTCAATAGTAACATAATAAAATGCTCTTCTTCAATAAACACTCAAATAATTATGGAAACTATTAATCATTGTCCAGAATATGTAGACCGGATAAGTCAATACGAGAACTTGTTTTTTTTTTTTAAGTCAACTTTTTTTTGTCCGTTACTAAACAAGTGAAGAAACATATTATCTATTGTTATGAGGTCTTGACTTGAGTTATTACTTCCATTTTTTGCATTTATTTATGAATTTTTTCTTAATGCTTAAGACCCATTAACCAGCGGCCGAGATGTAAAATTTCAACTTGCGATCGTGCCCCTGCAACTGTACTGTACTAAATAGACAAAATTAGGTATTTTCGGATACGTTTTTAGATTTTCACGGCCAAAAGCATTATCGTTGTTTGTTTTTGGGGTGTTATGCCGTGTTGCGCTACCTCCTTCTTTAGCCGACTTTTGACATGACAGCGTTGCAGTGTCCATCATCAGGGCAGATCCGGGAGATGAGGTATTTTCGTCAGAAAACACGTTCTCGGATTTATTTTTTAATGGTTTTAATTGAACTAAAATAATATTTCTGAAAATTGTCTTTACTATTGTATGTATTGATTTATTTTGCTGTATGATTATATGATTTGAAATTTTTGTTGTGTAATACAATATTTCGTTTGAAAATTTAACAAATCTGCCAACGATCAACGGTATAACCCCACTATATTAAAAATAAACATGGTTTTTCAAAATTTTAATTTTAACATATCTTTATTAACACATAAAATAACAATTTGTCAAAATCAATGTACCAAGGTTTTTTGTAAAAAAGAACCAATACATCAAGAATTTGATTTAAAAGGGACAAATTTCCAGTATTCTCTGATTATACCCTCTAATCCATAAATTTTGCAAATCCATAATGAATTGACTTCCCAAAACATTACGTCATTTATTAATTTTGTAAGTCGTTCATTATTTTATTCATCAAATTTAATTATTTTTTAGGTTTTTGAAATTTTCTTTTTAATGCTTTTTTGGCTGACAGTCATATGTGTTCATCTTTCAGTGAAACGGGGAAGTCGGGGCTCTAGAAACAACGTAGATCAAAAAGAAACACTTTGTTTTGAATTGCGTAATTTCTTGGGTGGAGCTACGATGGTGACCATAAAGAAGGTACTTTATTTTTAAAAAAAATGAAAAGATAAGATGTTATTCAATGGTGAGTTTTAACCAACATAAAATTCCTGCTTAGTAAATTATAAGAAAACGATGTTATTTAGTACTTCAGATATGTATCATATTTTAATAGTCTTCCCGAAGAAGTAAAAAAATTAAAAAAATGGTATTTTTTAAATAAAGGTTAATTATTTTTAATTCAATCGAAAAATTGGAAAAATCATGCACAAAAGGCAGTAACTTAAACAGTAACCATATTGATGTTACCCGCATCCTATACTCGAGATATATTATTGTACACTCTATAACATTTCTTTTTACTCCTTCAATGGAGTAGAAATAAATAAAAATATAATATTTTATTAATGACGATAATATTAGAAAAACTCAATCAAAAATCTGAAACAGAAAAATCAGAAAAAGATACGGATACATCTAGGTTCGAGTCTCAGATTTATCCGTACCTTTTTCGGATTTTTCTGTTTCAAATTTTCGATTGAGTTTTGCTAATATTATCTTAATTTTATTTGTCACCGGATTTATGTCCGGGTTAAATCTTCACTTTTCCTCAAATGATCATCTAGTAAATCCATGCTATGTAATTGTACTATTTAAGTATAATAAATACAAAACAATACAAGAAGAACACGTCAACCCACCAGAGACCAAATGGGAAAATAATTCTCCGACTCCAGATATTTTCATAAAAGAGGATTTCCTAACTGGACCGATAAATCCTACTGATCCCTCAAAATAAATAGTTAAAAATGTTTCGTAATCCTACATGCATTTAAATGACTGATTTCTCCATTTGTTTGACAAATCTAATACTAAAATAAAAATATTAAAATATTATAATTTGTTAAAAATAAAAATACATTTTCACTATTTCTTCAAATTAATGTCATTGTATTATGTATTATTGTAACAATATTGTAATTTAAAAACAAATAATAATACATAATATAAAAAGTGAGATATGAATAATTTTTTATACGTTATGGAAAAATTAAAATTAAGGTACCTAGATGCAATCTAAAATTCTAGGATCGCAACGAAACAGTAAAACAGGACTTTTCCTATCATCTCCATGAACCTCATTACTCTGTCTTTAAGTAAAATACGTATAATGAAATGCATGCAGCCGTATGCATTTCATTTTGTTATGAAACTCATCAAAAACCCAGTACAAATGGAAAACTGCTTGAAACTCGTGGTAGGAACCTAAGTTAAATTATCTTGTCTGAATAAAGTTATTTTCTAGGAATTATTAAACGGAATCCATACTTTAATAGGTATTTAGTATTTAATATAGAGACTTTGGATTAAAACTCTTCCATGCTGTGCGCGCAAGCCCGTATGATTTGGGAAGAACCACTGAACGGGGTAATCCCTAGAAATGCGATCGATTTTCAAGATAGATTTTCAATATTTGAAATCTTTGATAATTTTACGCTTGCTTCGGGCATACGGACATGCTCGTAAAATATTTCCATTCAGGCTAATCTCGGTTTTCAGAACAATTCAGGTCTTATAGACATTGTGCCTCCCTTTCTATCACAGTTAGAAATATGATCTAAACGGTGTTAGAAAGGGAAAAAACACGATGTATGTCCAATTCGGAAGTTTACTCCCAAATAATTAAAATGTACACCTTTATGAAACCAAAGATTCAAACCGCGATTTGAAAAAAATTATAAAACTTTGGGAACTTTTGGAAAACACAAAAAAGTGAGTTGACGATAACGTTTATAACACATTTGCCTAATAAAATATGGGCCTTACTAATAAACGTGTTTTAAATTTTACACAAATGATAAACAACTGTTAATTTATGGTAAATGGTTGTTTAAAATTTAAAACACGATTACTACTAGAAGGTTATGTTATAACCTTCTAGTAGTAATCGTGTTTTAAATTTTAAACAACCATTTACCATAAATTAACAGTTGTTTATCATTTGTGTAAAATTTAAAACACGTTTATTAGTAAGGCCCATGTGTGTATTTTCTTTCTTAGTGAGTCATGTGTAAAACTTTTTTATGTTTGCATTAAATTTATTCATATATCAAAAATAATATAAAGTCAGTGGTTGAGTGAGCATCGCGTTTGGGTCTCACCCAGGCGTTCCGTATTCGATTCCTCGGCTGGCTAAGTCCTTCATCATAACATCTTCCGCTTAGGGTAGTGGTAGTAGGAGATTTTCAAATGTTGTTGGGTAATTCGTAACCCGGGAATGTTCTTTGTCTTTCTTAAAAAAAAAAAAATTTGATTTATTTCAAAACTTGAAAGCGCTATTCATCACCTCTAAAAACAGTTTTTAGTTTTCATTCCATCTATTTGGATTTTATTGCTAATGGAAAATATTTGGACCTTCCTTCTTTGAATATAATACATCTTTTTAGTGGTTGTAGACGTATATTCCTACCCTCTCCTTACACCATTTTTCTTCCCAGAACTTCCTCTCCTTTATTTCCTTAAAAAGACCCCCCACACAGCATCGCCAAAGACGACATGGGCCTTGAGGAAAAATATTTTTCTCAGGGCCTCCTATGTGGAGCTAATGTAAAAAAAGGTACAAAAAAATCATAAACTAACAAAAACGACGTAAAACACTTTTTAACAATCGGGCAGCATAAAAAAATTATGTAGTTTATTGATTGATTCCTACCTAGGTCCAGACAGATCATTGAAATTGGTTTCGTGTTGAAAAAAAATTTACGATTTCACAGCACATTTCTATCGGTTAATCTGATCAGTGGACATAACTGACCACTAGTAGTAACAGATGCAGGTGATATCAGCACGGACCAGGGAGAGAGCCGAGAGAGCGTCGAATAGGAGAGATAGCGGGGCATGCAGCGGTAAAGTCTATAGCGAGGACGGTTCCATAGAATAAACTTTTCAACCCGATTCAAAGCAGCGCTGGACCGAGCTGGAAGATGCGCCGCGAGATAAAATGTAAACATAACCTAGTTTTCTCCCAGTTGGACGTGCAAAAGACGAGGAACAACGCGAGCACACGACAATACAACACGACAACACGCCGGAAACTTCACACGAACAGCGATGCCTTTTCGACGTAACGTGCAAAGTTAGCGTTCGTTTATTACGTCGCGTCGGTCGTATGGAAATAATCAGACTATGAAAATATTATATGAGGCCAAAAATATATTTTTTTTTTTTAAAATTCATGTCATAGGCGCTTGTTTTTCGTAATCGTATCGTACATCTCATGTACTCAAAAATTTCATAACATAAAATAATAATACATACAGGTAACACACAAAAGCAGTATAAAACACACATCACTCATAAACACACAACACAATAATATAAATATACCGATTTTAACTTTGTATAATATTATTTATTTTTTAATTTTGAATCTCTTTTTTTAATTTGAATTTATATTAATTAATGTTATGTTTTATTTTTTTCTTTTTCTTCACCAACATTATATATCTATATATCAGTGGCGGTCCGTGAGTATTCAGTGATCTAGAGTGCTAATATTGAAAAAAAAACGTCGTTACTGATGTTGTAGCTGAAAATGATTTTTTTTTTTCAAATTTCAACTTTTTGTATGACGATCTTCAGGATTATTTCAGTTTGGGGATGCGCCGCATCTATAAACTGAAAGATCTTCATACAAAAAGTTAAAATTTTGAAAAAAAAATCTATTTTAACTACAATCACAACAGTATCGTCATTTTTTCAATTTTGGCACTCTAGCTCACTAAAAACTCGCGGACCGCCCCTGCCATATACACATATATTGTAAATATATTATGTATATTTTTTTGGATGTAAAATGGAGGCCTCATCACGGGTAAACCACTTAGTGGGGCCAACATGATTGAATTGCAACATAAAATATAAAAAAATTGCATCAAATTTTAAAAAATATATACATGTGTCTCACTGCGCACCGATCATAATAATTTTGGTGTAGGGGAAAAAAACAGGAGATAAAAACAGGTGTTTACTCCCGCCTACAAGATGGGTCTTTTCAAGATCCAGATTCACTCCTTCCTTTCCACAAAAAGTCCTCCTCACAGAATCCCCAAAGATGATATAGAGTTAATGTAAAACTAAAAACTATTTTTTATTGATTTTGAATACAGTATTGGTAAATTTCACCTAATCCTCTTCATTCGTAATATTATGCACAAATTATTGATATAACACTTCGATTCAACTTAATTACTATAAAAATCATCTATTTAGGTACATCTAAAAAAAAAAACAACAAAAAAAATAACATTTATTATGGAGATGGAAAACATGCATTTTAATTCATTTTTTATAAAGTCCTCAGTGGATTTTGTCTAAAGAAATGTTAGAGCCATTTAAAATCTTGTTAGCATAATGTGACATTTGCCGGGATTGGTATTAAGATATAACAAACATGGCGTGAACTCAGCACTGGAAATATCGCGTAGGTGTATTATATTAAACTATATAGAACTATGCATTTTTTGCTTCTCCCCGGCGTAAGTACTTGATTCTTGTAGTAATTAACTTGTTTTAGGATTGAAGTGGAGTGCTTACGAAAATTTTCCAAACATATTTATTTCATTTACCAAATAAGAGGGTATATTATTAATGTCTAATACACACTGACACTTCATCTGTGTACTGTGGAAGATGTTTAAGAATTAAGAATCAAAGATTAAAATCAGTAAGAGTAGGTACTATAAAATGAGTTGGTGGAATATCATCGTAACGTAATATGTAATAAGTATCTAAAAACTAAATTTGAAAAATTCTCCTGAATGGTGAGTTATTGAGTTATGAAATTTGCGCATATTTTAACAATGTTGGTGAAGAAATACATTTTAAAAATTTTAAACATATTATATACAAAAATAACAAATAGAAAAGAAGTATTCTTAACAACTTAATAAATAACACCTTCCTCCCGTATACATAAGGACAGATGTTTATGGGAATATATCTTTTAAAAAATATAGACACAAAATGTGAAAATTAAATGATTCACATTTTATACGCAATTTTTACTCTGATTTCAGTTATGTTCATATTTTGTGTAAATAAATTTCCCATAAAATATATATTTTTTTAATTATGTTGAGGAGCTGATAAAAATATCCTTGTAGGTTAGATAATATAATTGTAGATTGATTTATCGTCCAGACACTCGGGAAAAACTCAATTTTAAGTATAGCTCAGAATCCAACATAGTCTTTCCTAGAAACAATATAATAAAACCAAGTTTAAATGTCTGTTATTTCGTAACACCATTTTGGGATGTTTTTAAGGAAGTTCTAAAATATTATCTCAATTTTTTTTCTCGGAATATATCGCTTACCATTTCATCGTAAAACCGCGTAAATGTTTTAAAACGTTTACATTAATCTAGTACTTACCTAACACCCACACGTATATAACAGTGGTGTTAATTTCTCATGTTCTTTTCAAGGACTTCTTAGGCTGGAGATGTTAATAGTAGTTGTTAAGAATGTCTCCCTTGTAATTTCCCACCGGAATAGCTAGCCAAGTAGGGACAATCTCCCGAACTAAACTGCATAAGATTATACGATAAATGTGAGTTAAAAATATGGTTCAAGCTAAATTAGTATAAAACAAAAGCACGTTACAAAGAACCTTGGTTGTTTTCAGAAAATTTGACTCTTGATTTTGAAAAAAACCACTTGATAAAAACAATAAAGTTAGTGGTAAAATTCTGGAGTTCCGCTACGATACGCACAAGCTACAGAAATAACACATCATTTCAACATAATTATGCAATCATTATCGTTGGAGGAGAGGCGAAGTAACGCATTAAATTAATTTACGCGTTAAGTCCCGTTTTCAACATGACATTTGTTGTTTTTTTAAGTAAAACTTCTTTAGGCGGATAACGACGAGTAACCCAGATTTTTTAGGACGGAAGTAACATTTTAAATCGGAAATGTTGTTCGATTCATATTTCATGATATTAATGTCGTAGGTATGACAACAATGAGTACGACACCTGTCAACCAATTACAAAACGCGAAAGCAAACTCAAACGTCAGACGTCATCCGTTTATTTTTTTTACTAATGTGTAAGGTAAGTTCAACAGGTTTTTGTTATGTTTTGTTGATTATTATATGATTTAACTAAAGTTTTTGGATGAACATATTGGATTGTCTTTATTTTACAATGAAAAACAAGTGCGAAATCATGATGAATATTGTTCATTAGTATAAGCAAGCGCAATTCAATTATTCCACATCAAGTATTATAATAACAACCCTCAAAATCAAGTTTGAAGAATTGTTAAAAGTCGCATAATGCTCACCCTTAACCCTTCTTTCTCTCTGATTCGTGTGAATTCTAACTATTGAAGTTAAAAGTGGCAGTAATGTGACAATAATTATAGTATTGTTTAAAATTCAAATGGCTGAATTGCAGCAAAGTTTTATAAATGAAAAATAAACGACCTAATCATGTTCCACCGCCGCCTAAAGAATGTAAGTTTTTATTTAGTTTTTAGCCGGTAGAACTATGTTGTTCTACTCTGCAGTTTTGCTATCATATGTAGACCGTTACGAAACTGTTATGCCAACTAAAAAAGTTATCCCGATAAGCGTGATCAATACCGATATGAAAAAATGTTTAAGGAGAACAGATAGGCCTGTAAAAATGTTATGGTATATACACTTTAGAATATCATGACTGCGGCGCCCAGTACGTATGAATGACTACTAAAAATTATAGAACTAGAATCAGGAAACATGAACTCTGTTTACGAAATAATAACTATTCTGAATTCGCCAATCATTTAATAGAGACAGGCCATAGCTTCAACAAGTAAAAAACAAATTTAAAGATATAAACATAAATTCATACTTTAACTCGTGCGCTTCAGAAACTTTAGAAATAAACAAAAAAATTAAATCAAAAATTAATTTGGTTATCAATATAATAGCACCCTACAAATCTCCCTTTTTGACTATGTTCCCATGTGATATTGATCCCTTCCAATGTTCTCCCCCTCCCCCAAAATCACTCCCCCCCACTACCCCTACCTAATAACATCTAATTCATTTCTGTACTTGTTTAAATTTTAAGTTTAGTTTTAAGTTTGCTAGTGATTTTTTATGTAATTAATGAAAATTTATGTAACGAAAGTAAGTTGAAAATTAAAACTCTTCAAAACAAAATATCAAAACAAAACGTTAAAAATAATTTTGATGTTTGAAAATGTTAAACCAATTCCATCAAAAGTTGAAGAAAAATTAGCTTACTTTTCGCACACCGACACGCCCACATGTCGATATTTCTCTTCAATGGTCATGAAGGTAGTAGATACAATAACGCTGAACAATAAATAACTTTATTCGTAAAGCACTTCGCTTTTCAATATTAATTTCTTTGTCATAGAATGTAAACAAAATGTCTTCTTTGTTTTATAAATACCACGAAGTTTAGAAATTTTATCTTTCGTCGAGATTTCTTAGCGTTGATATAATATTAACAAAGTAACGGAACTGGAGGCTTGCTCACTTGATATAAACTTTCAGGAAGTATGAAAGAGCTGCTCGACTGTGTTCACTGGATATGAGTAGACGGAAGAACAGCACAGCTCAGCAGCATACCTCCTTAAACTACTAAACTTTACATACAAACTTGAAAATAACTTTCATAGGAAACAAGTTACGGAATTTTCTTACAAACTAAATTGAACCCTTTGCCGATTATTTTGTAACAAGCGTTACTTCCATGGAAGTTTTAGTTAAAAATGTCACATTTCAATTAGTTTGGGTACGTTTAATAAAATGAATGATTTTTTTAAACGTACCTACACGAATTTTCATTTTTAATCCTGGGAAATATTTTCTTGCAAATTTAGTAGTGGAAGCAAGATGCAAACTTTCGCAACGTGTCATTGATGCAACAAATGTAAATCGCTACACGGAGAAAAATCGATTTTGACCCTTACCATAATTTATCAGGCCATATTTATAAAACATTCGTTTAGAATTTTTTTATTTAGTTGCCCTGATAATACAACATGACGATACAACGAAAAAAATTGTTTTACCAACAATGTATACGTACAAAATGTGTTCTAATAATTAATAATAATAATTTATTCTTACATTTTCACGGCAATAAACATGAAAACCTGTTAATTTGTTGGTAAGAACTTCAGTCCCATTTTTAACCGTTTTACGAATAAAATGATCGAATTTTAGAATAACATTTTTCTCCGTATAGTTTGGATTCTAATCTTGGGGACAAAATGGATTGACTTATCGGGAAATTAGATCGAATTTTGAAGTTTGAGCGCATCAGCAGAATGCTGCCTGCTCTAGTAGTAATAATAATTGATTGAATTGTGACTATTACATTATTTATATTTTTCGAACGGTCAGTGGTTGAGTGGGCATCGCGTTTGGGTCCCACCGTCGATCCGTGTTCAATTTCACGGCTGGCTACGTCCTCCACAACAACACAAGCAACGTTTTCCGCTTAGTGTAGTGGTAGTAGGAGATTTTCAAATGTTGTTGGGTTATTCGTAACCCGGGAATGTTTGTTTTTCTTTTTTAAGAAAAAAAATAAATTTAAAATCAATCGTTTTAATATTATCGGCTAGCTCCCTATTGCAAATGTATTGATAAATAATATACTATATATGTATCAATTTAATGAAAAAATATTTTTAATATATAATAAAATCCAGCGAGTTTTATTTTATGTTGGTGAAATTAGCGATATTATCCGCTCGTTTTAAGCCGTCCTCGCAGTGCATTATACCATCGAAGCATTAGGGGTTATTATGTACCTCATTAGTCAAACTACAAACAATTCAATGGAATCGCTTAATGTTATAAATTCATTACTAAGTTTATACCAGTACGTCCCAATGACGATCGATTCAAAACTAATCCCTTCAAAGGCATCAATATGTTATTGAAGAGCAGTGTACAACAAAGTTATCTACTAGTTTTTATTTTATTTTTAATATCACAATATACCATATTTAATTTATACGAAAGCAGATAATCATTGATTTTATTTCTGTGACTAATATATTATTTTTAAAAATGTATTTTGTACTGCTTTCTAAATGGCATTAGTCATAAATAATATTCCTTCATTCATTAGATATATTCTTCTTTCTTACACTGTCCAAACCCATTGCCTAGGTGGGCTGTTGGGGGCGGCTCTTCTCGTTCTCAGGTTGTAGCTTCATCGGTTCTGGTTGTCGCTTTCATCCAGGCCGTTTCTATGTAGAATTTTGGAGCATTGAGTCATCCAGGAGTTCTTTGGTCTGCCTCTAGATGACTGTCGATGAAACTCTATTGACGTTGCCTGCTTTACTGTGTGGCCTGGTGGTCTCCGTCTCCGTCTTATTTTATTACTTTTATTATTTATTAGATACATTTTACAGAAATAAAATCATAGAATTCAAATTACATCAATAAAAAAGGTTTTTTTCTTATATGCTACTCTCCATAAATTGAAGTCCATTATAGTTTGTAGTTTTTATGGAATGAGTTTTATAGACATATTTTAAATAATGTTTTGTATGTAATATGTTAATATTATTCAATGACTTAATAAATAACTACAATCGTAATTAAATAAAAAAATAAATGTAGAAAATTATTAATACCTAGTAACCAAATAGAGTTTACTTACGTTATGGCAATAAAATTCTAAGAAAATTTATCAATTAATCGAAGGCTCCGGAAAAACTTTCAAGTTAATTATTTAAGTATTTTAGTGTGTCGTAGACATTACATAACAGTGTTTAAAAATTATATGATACCAAAGGACATTTTTCACAGCTCATTTCTTTCTGTAATATGGAGTGTTTTTTCATAAAACCAATCGGAATTCAAATCTTGATTATCATTTTCATAAGTTGATCCAAAGTAATTTATCTTTCGAAATACATTTCCTTGGGGGGATTGCAGACCTCGCCCTCTGAGTGAGCGGTGTTTCTGAGTTTCTCAATTTAAAAGGAATCTCCCAATTCGTGGATAAGGCCAACTAATGATATCGCCAGACAGTAATAGAGTGACAAAGTTAGAACTGGTCTCATCCGTCGCTTCTTGCCTTTCCTTTCACTCGCCTTGGATCTTTGGAGCTTTGCAGTCTCGGAG
Organism: Limnephilus auricula; assembly: GCA_951813805.1. Classification (NCBI taxonomy): domain Eukaryota; kingdom Metazoa; phylum Arthropoda; class Insecta; order Trichoptera; family Limnephilidae; genus Limnephilus; species Limnephilus auricula. Next base: position 7,075,826 of record OX638402.1, on the reverse strand, counting down.
CTCGTAGCTTTGGCATCAACTGATTGAAAGTTGCCCCAGAAAGCTCATTACTGGGATCCCTCAAAGGCGTAATTTATTCAAGGCATTTTTCAAGTTGTAGAAAAGTGTTCATTGTTCATTAGAGTATTAGAGATCGATCGAGAGGTCCATTTCTACCGATTGGTATTAATTTATTTTAAAGTCAACCTATAAAAGGTCAAAGTATTTATATAAACTGAATTTATTTCACAGTATTTATATTAACTATGTTCTTTGGTGGAAAAAAAACTTCACATGAGAGTCTTTAAGGTTTATCCTGGGGCCTAAGTCATCATTGATATGCCGCGTGGATGAAAGGAAGAAGTGAACCTGGGTCTTGAAGAAACTCATTTTATAGGGGGACGGAAACCTAAATGCTGACAAATAATTTCCCAAATACAATAATGATTCAGGGTTAAAAAAAACGCTTTTCATGATTTAGAAAATGCTAACCGTGACCTACCACGCTCTATGTTGGGCAGGCGCAGCAGATTTTCCTGGAAAACATATTAAATGAAGCTACCTAATTCTTTTGCGCACATTTTTTCAATTTCTGGAATATACAATTATTATTACTTTTAATACATTTAGAACAAGAACATCGTTACCATCTGACTTCTTGGTTTTACCAAAAATATTCCCGAAGTCAAAAGTTATCACAATAATTAACGGTCTTTAGACCTGAGTTGCCTGTTTTACACTTTTTAAGAATTAACTCCACAATTGGCATGAAAACTGATAAAAGTGGATACCCGACAAACCAATTGCACAAATAAATAACACATATTTTTCCTTCCTAAATTTGGTTTTCAGTGGAAATATTATTTTTATTTTGTGTATTGCAAGTAAAATTAATCAATATTTATATATTTTTTTATGAAAATCAAGAACTTTGTTAATACCACTTTTTAATCAAAATAATTTACATGTTCCTACACCAAATTTTTCATCGTATGGATAAATGTATAATAAAAATTAATGTTCGGAAATCTTACAACGAATCCAACTACGAGTTCCCAACAAACGAACCAGATCAGACAAAAATTTTAGCCTCCCTCGATGCAACACCAATTCTAAGCAAAACTCCTACATTTATTGTGCATCACACTTTTTCAATACATACTACACACAATTTGACATTTTTAACTCTGCACCACACCTTAAAGTCACACAGGCGATCTTTCGATACTTTACTATAACTTTTTTACATACTTTACATACAAGCTACTCATTATACAAAATAGATCCTCCCTTTTCCCCTCCCTTCCACTATCCCATCCCAATAAGCGAATGTTTAAAATTTTCATTCTTTTTACTAAATAATTAAAATACTTCAGTGTAAACCTATTATTGATAATTTACACATATTGCATCATACATTGTAAAATATTACATAAAATAAAATAAAATAATAAATAGGAATATAAAAATAAATGTATACTGAAAATTATAAAAATAAACAAAGAAATAAGTAACTGTATACAAAACAAACATTATGAGCGGTGATTCTTAGATATTCCGTTATTAGGTTTAATAAAAATATAATAAATTAAATAAATAAAATTACGGTATAACAGGTTTTTACTGCATTTATGTTATAATTTTTTTTTTAATTAATTCAAAATAATCAAAATGTCTAAATAACCAAAAATAAATCGTTGTCAAAATAGATATTATGGTAAAAATACATTTAAGGATTTTTAATAATTTTTAAGAATAATATTTAAGTGGTTAAATATTATTTAAAATATTTTTTCCTTTACGTAGTTTAAAAATAAAAATCGCTTTTCGTTAGAATAACAAACGGATCGAACTTACCGTTCAATTGTTTTTGTTATTTCTTGAACGTTTTCGGGATGATATTCCAGGAAACTGCGCTAATAAAATTACCCATGGATTATTGTTAATCTATCTTCCCGCCAACGCGGAAACCAGAAAGCTGAAGAAACGGATAGAATTCAATTAAAAGAAACGGGTCGATTTTCAATTTCAGGAAACCATTCCCGTCTCCGAGAAATCCTGAAACCCACCTACAAGATTGCTTAATCTTGGTCAGGAAAACAATTTCAATTCAATTTCACCGTTTAAAAATTCTCCTTTTCTATTCGGAAGCTCGATGGCTTTATTTCCTCTAGAAAAAATACAAAACGTTGCTGTATCTTTACGCTGCAAGAAGACCTCGATCCATTATTCAGGGCCACAATGCCCCGGCGAACCAAACAATAAACCCACTCCTCTATTTACAAAAATATCTCTTCGATTCCTGGCATCCTTTACGCTCTGAGTTCCTGTTACTTATATAACCTCCATACTTATCGGAAACAAAACACCAAAAGTTTCAAAATTTATTTATTTTATTTATTTATATTTAAACGCTCATAGGGCTTTTACATATCTACATACAAAATACATGTTTTGATTAATTACAGTAAAGAGTTAGAAGTGAATAAAATACAGGTAAGTAACAGAAAATACGACACATAATATACATATTTTTTATTAGAAAAACTATGAATATTCATTTAGACTTTTATAAAAAGTCAACAGGTGTTCCATAAAAATTAAATCGGATATATTTATCCGAGACACTATCTAGGTAACAAATACATTATTTGAATACTTGTTTCCAATAATAAAGGTAGCTGCCAATAATATGGAAAAAAACATTAGTCGAAGATAATATTATTGTTAATTCTGAAATTTGAAATATGAAGTTGACAATTACGACAGTCTCATATAAGATAGCAGTAGCCCAATTGGCAGAGGTGTATGTCCCGGTAAGACGTAAGGTTCTGGATTCGAGTCCCAGTTGCGACCGTTATCTTTTATTATTTTTCTGTGTCTTGTTTATTTTCATATTTAAAAAAAAAAAAAGATTATTTTTGTTATCTTCTTCTTAAATGATATAACACATAATATAGGTTAGATAAAATATGAGTTGACAAAATGTAGGTAATACAGAATATAAATAAAGTAAAAATAGATAGCCTGCCAATATCCTCCAAATCAATAATAATTGGTATTAATAAAATTGTATAAAATTAGTACTTACATTATTTTATGAATTAAGTAGAAATAGTTCGTCAAATAAATCAATATTGTTTAAATATTGGTTACCAAGACTATGTAATCGTTGTATTGGGGGATGCAATTTATTGTTAGAATGAAATGTGTGTATATAAAATGTTAATATTTGTCTAGTATTTCGTGTAGGTACATGTAGATTTATTAAATGCAAGAGTTCGCAGCAATCAAATTTAGAGTTTAATAATTTTAATAAAAAGGTTAGGTCAGTTATTTTTCGTCTGTTTTCTAAAGTTGGAATATTTAAAATATTCATTATTATAAATAATATATATAATATTAATAGAAAAACTTGGAAACATATTAATTATCATCGAAAAATAAGATAACACTAATAATCTAAACAAAATATGAAAATGAACAAGACATAGAAAAATAAAAGATAAAGGTCGCAACTGGGAGTCGAACCCAGAACCTCTCATCTTCCGGGACGAAAACCTTTACCAATTTGGCCACTGCCACCATTTATTTTAACGTCATATTTGTCAATCTCATATTCCAAATTTCAGAATAAACAATTTTGTCTTCAATTATTTTTTTCCATATTATCGGCAGTTACCTTTTTCAATGGAAACAAACGTGTTTGTTCTGGGTTTAAGTCACAGTTGCGACCGTTATCTTTTTATTTTTCTCTTTCATTTTCATATTTTCGTTTAGATTATTAGTGTTATCTTCTTCTTAAATGATATATTCCGTTGATGGGAATAATCTTCAAAGGTTATAAAAAGAGAGTTGTTCTTATAAAAATTAAATATTAATTTATTTAGTTTGTTTATAATTTAAAAAAAAAAACAATACCTCATAAAATATAATATATCCTTAAAAGCTATGTAGGTATTATTATTCATATAATTTTAGTAATCCACCCAAAATTGATTTAACTTTCAATAAATTTTAATGTAAATGTCTTGGCTGTAAATGACTAACCGACATTTTAAAGTTAAATTTAACAATTAAAAAAGCTTTTTAGTAATTCTGTCGTAAATCATACATAAAAGGTTTGAAGGGTGGGTAGGTGTCTAGTGGATGTATATCTGGGGGTCTATGTGTCCAGGAGTGATGGACACACGAATTCATCCATCGCACTGTGGTACAAGGCGATGGGTCGAAAGAGTCCCGCTGAAGAGTTCAAGAGGTCTCCCTCAACCAGTCTCTACCGATCGGGCCCGTACCTCTAGTAATCCATTAAATGGTTCCAGGGGCGGCAGTATCCATACCTGTTGCTTGAAATGGCTTCAGCCGTGTTTGGTAACCAGATCTGAATATCCAGGTACTTCCCCTTCCCCGTCTCCTTTTCCTCCCCCCTTCCTTCAGCATAACAGCATACCAAAATTGGGGATGCAATAGTCTCTATAGCTTCAGACGAGAGCAGTTGGGACTCTTGAGCGGTAATCATATAAAAAAAATTACCCGCCTCTGAAATAAAAAAAAAGTTTTAAAATCAATAAATAAAAAAAAAAGTATTTTGATATTTAATTATAAAATTTTCACTATAAAAACTTATGCGTAATTTAGTTACTAGTGCAGACCCATGTAAAAGCAGATACTCACCTGATTTTGTTGGTTGAATTTTAAAATAAAACAAGTTTCCATATCTTTGTGAAACATTTATAACAATGTAAGTTGTTAGATTACGGACCTGATATCTTTTTTCCATCCCTCAAAGAATTTTTTTGTAACGGAAAATTTTACTTTCAATTTTAAATCTGTGCACAATTTATAAAGGCTTCATGCTTCACATCTAACTCAACTTCTTAGGCAAATTTGTAAAGTTAAACTCATACATTATGTCGATAGCAAGCAAATTTTCCTTTGATATGCGAAATTAATTGACGCATAACCTTTTGGTACTGACACCACCTTGGGACGGGATAGTTCCATAGTCCTAAGAGTATCCTCGTTATTTTTCAGCATATTTTTTTAAATTGTGCTTTGTTTTTATACTTTAATGTACGCTACAATCCACAATATTAACTTAAAACTCATCTTTTCAGGCGGTCTCATCCATAAAGTCAAAAACCTTTCACCCTGCCCGCGACATTGTAAATAACAAATCTTGTAAAAATATGGACATATTCTTATTTTTTAATAGCATTTTGTAAAGGTCATTTCATAAATAATGTCAAATCCTAACCACACCGAAGCGTTTTTAATTTTCTGCGATTGATATCGGTCAAAAATTGGACCACATTTTCCTACCATTCGTAAAACATTTATTGTAATTCTTTGAAACATTTTCATGGCCATCAATATATTCTTTCAAATAGTTGATAGTATATATTGCTCGATATATACTTTATGTCTGTGGTGAACCGTCTCGACACCCTACCCGCCGCGGATACTAATTTGTGACGATCCACCCTCCTGGGCTACCCGGCACCAGTTGTGGTGATCCGTAGTCGTCTACCCTTGGTTTTTCTATTCTTTCCCTTTAACACTAGCTGTCGGGATCTACTGGCTACGCTACCCTTATCTTTTGGCCTTCGATCAATATACCCTTGTATCTAGCTACACCTAACTTTTCCTTAAACCCCTGCGATTTTCTCACAGTAAATAAGATTTAAGATTTTATTGCACATTATTCCTATTTACCCCGTTGTGTGATTTTTTGATTCGGTAATTACATTTGCATGTGTAAATTAATACACATACACATGTAGAGGAAATAATGTAGTGTGTGGTAACCTCAGATTCTTTTGGAGTAAAGTGTGAAAGAATCTCGTTTGATAAACTGACCCCGTTTTTTAGATTGTTTTATTTTATTTTCAAACCTATACTCGTATTACCCGCCTTTTCTCAACTTGAACGGAGTGTCATTGACGCTAATCCTACAGTGAATTGTCAGCCGGTTTATAAAATTCAAAGTCGTAGTTTTCTTACCCGATTTTTTTCTGTCTATAGGTTTACATTGGGTTATTTTTACATTACGTGGACAGTGTGTATTATGACATACATGTCGGGATCCTTGCGAAGCTCTCAGTGTCGTTGTACTGCACCTAAATGGTCAAGTTATTATTGTTATTAGTATACACTACATGTACTGGGGAAGGGGAAGGTGAGGAGGGGTGATAGGAGGATCTGGGGAATGTTGTTTCCTGAATAAGTCGGCTCCTCCTCTAACCAAATAGATACTGGTGACCAACATTCCGGACAAAGACTCAATCATTACGTTTGCTAGGATGGTCCTTAAGTCCTGATTTTGTTCTCTTGCATGAACTTCATTGCTACGAAAGGGTCCCTTCACGCCAGATGAAAGCGCGCAGAGTCCTCATGTCACTTCCAGTATTATCCCGACTTCCTATCCTCCAGATTTGATTTTAACTCGACTGATTCTAGAAGGGGTATGTCCATTTCTTCCCTTATCATGACTCTACTCGCGTTGAGTGCGTACGGAGCCGTTTGAGATGATCCTTTCGTCTCCTACGAGGATAATCATTGGCTTGCGTTCCTCGCCTCCAAGAGCTGACATAACTTCTACCTTGTAAAAACTATGTTTGCTTTTAGGTCGACACTACTGGTAGTATGCAATAGTGCTACAGACTTATTCTCACGGAATACCACGCCGACGTCCCCTCCACATAACTTCGCAAAACTTGGGATACCTTCGGTCGAAACGCCTCCGTCAGCGAATCATACCCTACCATTCCAAGTGGCATTTTCTTTTTATTCTGTCTTTCATGCCTTTTCACTCTGCATGACCCCGCGAAAGGGATTAACTTCCAGTACCCCGCGTGAATGCTAAGTTTACGTTGACATCCCCTATCGCATGATAGCGTAAGAAAAAAAGCCCTCTTTGTCTCATATCTTGTGGGGATATAATTTCAGTGAACGCTATTGCATTCCCCAATCGTGAAGTCTATATTTCGCAGGTCAAGCGGGATTTTGGAAGGGTCTGATTGAGAAAACATTACCGAAATAATGTTGATTTCATATTTTGTAAGGAAGCCTGAAAGAAATTTGACATGATAATATTGTTGTTAGTAAACAATTATAATGTTTAAATTCAATTCTCCAAATTTCATTTTTGAACTAATATCCAGTATGGCATGGATGTTGCCGTCATTCTCACTTTGGTTCGGCATACCTTAGAACAAAAAAAAACCCCTACTAATTTGGATGACCGTACGATGTTCAACGCGGCTACGATTTATGGCCGGGATCCTTTTTTATACGCATTCGTCTCGTCCTTTCTAGCACGCAAAAAATATAAGTTCGTTGAACCCACATTGATAATAGATTTAATTTGGGACAAATCTCGTAATTACACATTGAGAATAATATTTAAAACACAATTATATCCTGGAACATAACTTCTTTTATCATTGGTTTTGTAGATTGGCAGATCCTCTCAGGTATCGGGACCATGTACGACCTGTAATTTAATTAAAATGTTTCTTTCACTCACCTGAACGAAGCCTGATTACGTACATGTGGGGAAAATATTAAAAGTAAAAAACCTTCCTGTCACTATGATTCGGTAATTTAGTCCCCAGAAGTAGTAACACCCATGACTCTATGTCACACTTTTATTTGAGTTTAAGAAAATACGTAGGTTATTAATTATTATTTGTTAACAATATTATCGAAGATGACATTTATACGTAGGTATTTGTTGATATTATTTTGAATATTTGTATTATCTTGATTATATGATATATTGAAGCAACTACAAGCGCGTAGGTATTGTTTATTATCGTTGAACAATTTCAAATTGGGGGATTCAAAACAAGCAATAGTTTATTTTATATTATTATTATGCTCGCGGAAGATCGAAGGTGACATTTGTATGTAGGTTATTTATTTTGATGTTGTTTTGATATTATTATTTTGTGTGTACAAGATTGAAGATGACATTAGTACGTAATTTTATTGGCTCCGCTAATTTTATATTTCAAATCAAAATTCGCGCGATGCACACCCCTTCTATTTTTAAAACACAAAGTTATGTTATTATTAACTCACTGAAGTTAAGTATTTCATTCACTTTGATTATTATTTTGGTTTTGATAATTCAAATTAATTTTATTACTTAATTAATTCACCCGCGGCGCACTGTCATTCACTGCAGCTAATTTTCAATAGAGTATTTTAACAAGCCGAATAATTAATTTATGTACACGAACTATTGCTTCTCACGAAGTCACAACCTTAAAAATTCTTTAATATTACGATGGATATTTTCTCCCAACATTAACAAACACTTGTCACTGTTTATCACGATTTTTTTTAATTCTTCGGTGGATTATGTCTTATCACTCGTTTTTATAATATTTGATCAATTGTTTTGTTAAATACGAACGATCTTATCACTGCTAGCACTCTATAGCCTCGTCTTCCTTCGATCCTCGACTCTCGACTCTTACTGCCCCATGGTATTATTATTTTAGCCGGTACCCAGCCCTTCAAATATCTTCAAAAAAAAACGCCAGGTGTGGACTCAGGACGTACATCTCGTCTTTCGTTAGGGCGTTTTATAATTGAGAGTTCAGACTATTTCAACTTTCATTGATATGTTATTTTTCATGACTCTCTCTCTCCAAAATTTAATATGTCCGTTTTAATTATTTCTTTGTCTGGCCGCCGATAAGTGTAACTCACCCTTTTGATGCAATTTTGCTTTAAACTTTTTCTAGAATTCTGCAATCGGTCTTTCCTTAATAATCGGTAAATTTCCTCGGCTAATTGTGACTTTACATCTGAAATAATTATCACTCTTGCACTCTCCCATTTATTTTTGTTTAAAATTTGCGGCAGGTAAAATTGAATTCAGTAGTATTTCGGCTTAATTCTCATGGTAACATGAAATTGTTTCTGTCATTTACTTGATTCACCACATTCCTTGCAGATGTTTACAACTATTTTTTATCCTTCGTCCCTTTTCATGATCAGATATAATATTCGTAAAACTTTGTCTGGTAATAACTAATATCACCTTATTAATTCAGAATTCATTTTCTTAATGCGTTCCAAATAGCTCTTTGGTCTAGTACGTACCTGTTTGGCTTCATTTTTTTGTGTACCCAAAAGTAAAAATCTTATTTACTTTTAATCTGAGTGTGTTGTTTACCTTTCAAAAAATCTCGATCTATAGCACTAATTCATAGATTGTGTACGTCGTTAATTTTAATTGGTTTTATCAATACTCCGTCTGTATTCTGTAGTGGTAATTTGGGCTTAATTACCCCATTTATTCCTCAAAACCATGTAAGTTTTTTTTGTTACTAAACAAACTCTCTTCGACACGCTCTAGGATTTTAAATTTATGGTTGGTCTGAAGTGTCGGCTTACATTCAATATTGATAAATTTTAAACGTGGTATCGATTTGAAAACTTCGAGCCCTTCATTATGTCATCACCTTTATTTACCTCAGCCCTTCTCAGATTGTGATTTTCTGTCCTTTTCAATAGCGGTCGCTAGTTTAGTCGATTTGAAATTTCGTTTAGGTGGGAAAAATTTTGTATGAGCTCTTCCGATAAAGAAGATGCTTTTTTTTTTCTTTCGAACGTAGTGTTGAAGCCATCACATGTCTATGGATTTATCGATTGTCTTTTCGAATCCTTCTAGAATGAATTTTGGCAGTTGGAAAGATTTAGTTCTACAATTAATGAACCTCAAAATAATGTTCAAATCAAACTTTTCATTTGATGTACACATATAAAAAAATGGTTTTCTAGTGTATATTTTCTTCTGTTATTATCAAAAATTCAATTTAAATAATTAAAAATATCCACTGGCGGCAATGTCAAATCTTCAAATCACAAAGCACAATTTTCGCGCATTTATAAACATAAACATTTTTTATTAATTTTTCTATCAATTTTAAAAATATAGGATAGTTAATAAAATATAGGTGAATTTATTGGCTGAATAGCACTAAACTTTGTTTATATGTTTACTTACACACATGTGGATGCAATGTCCAGTGTTTTCAATATAATGTCCTCCGCGTGCAAAGTCGTATCTTCTCCAAGCATAAACTTTCTAATTAAACATAGTTTATCGTAAGTGACTTGCCAGGTAAGTAGGTTTCTGTGTCTATTTATAAATAATAAACTTAGATAGAGTCTAAGAATTCAAAATAAATTTTACAGGGCCCTTGAGTAGATATATGACAAAAACGGCGCTCTACATATTATTTATTACTATTATTTTGATAGTTGAAATTATCGGCACGTCTACGAGCAAATAAGTTAAAAGTCAAAATAACCATATCCCCATGTCGTATTATTTGAACGGGCCCAGGGCGAGGGCGTCGTATACAATGAAGTACAAACAACTCCAAGATTGCCAACTTTAAACTAAATCTCGGATCAAGTTCCCAGTTCCCATACAGCGCCGGTTATAGTGTTGCAGATTTCCAGGCCACGTCTCCACGAGTATTGTTGGTAAACCACTCCTGGTTCAAGACTTTTGACAAAGCATTTGATGCCACTGGCAGAGTTTACTTCTTTGTCCTTTCCTCTTCTCGGGCTTCTGTGTTTATCTTCTATCAAAATTCGCATTAACAAACAGTTAAGTTATTATAAAATGACATTAATTAACCACAGTGCTATGGAAGAATATTAATTTTAAATGCAATTCTGATTTTTTTTCCGTAACATGCGAATTATTCAGTTTTTACTTGTAATTCGGTGAAATAATCTGCATTTTTTTATTAAGAAAATGTCTCTTTAAATTTTGAAGGTTATTTCTATCAATGTAATATATAATTGAAGAAGAAGATAACAATAATAATATTTTTTTTGTATATCTTGGGCATTAATTATGTAACAATTTTTAAACATTTTGTTTTGAAGAGTTTTAATTTTCAATGTACTTTCGTTACTTAAATTTTATTTTTTCTGCTAAAGATTTCGACACATCCGTGCCATTCACTGGCAAACTTAAAACTAAACATAAAATTTCACAATTTGACTGGAAAATGGATTTTTCTATGTGAGAGTAGAGGGCGTTTTGCACATATTGTGGTAACGCCGGACGCTTAAACAAACAGAGATTTCTAGCTTTATTCATTTTTACAGGTTTTATTGAAATCGGTACAAAGAAAACATTCCACTACCTTCGAGTAGTCGAGGCGCTCTCGGAGCAGCCAGCTGCTTTTTTAAGCGCTCCGTGTTTATCTTTAAAATATTGGAGAAGTTCTTAATTTTTCTTTTGTAAATATAGCTTAAAATAACCACGTTAAGTTTAAGCTGAGGTGTATAAAAATAAAATAATTTTTAGAGTCACGATTGCGAGAATAATTAAGTTCTACTAGAAGTATTCTAATGTTTTAAAGTTAAATCACAAATATTGTTTCAAAAGGGCACTGAAAACCCATCGCTTCGAAAGCATCGGTCAATGGTCAGAGGCACTAGCCACATGTGTAAAGTGAAAGACTCTCGAACAGTGACAAGTGTTCTGTGACAGTGCAAAGTGATTTATTAGGGGTATTTTGGAGCTATGGTAGTTATAAACAGTATTGTTTATGACCGGACCACGCTTCTCAGTTTCAATAGTGAAAGTGTATTGGACCCTATAATAGCTGCCAAAATACTGCTGTATAACCTCAGACCCAACAAGACGTTTACCATCAGAAGAGAACAATGTGGTACGATACTTGGTGACTTAAGAAGTGACAGTGTATTGGTGAACCCTTTGGTGCCTGCAAAAGTAACATTGTACAATCGTGATACTAATGAGAAATTTAGATATAGGGGGTGCCGCGGGGGGCAGAAAACGAAATACTTCCGTAGGAAGGAACAAAACGTTCCAAAAATTCATCAACATAATAGTAATAGTAATAATAATAACTCTCCGTCAATATACGATTTTCAGGAAGCTTCCTCAACCGACGAACAGAATAATCTAGGGACCAAATCCCTCCGCGATTCTGATAAATTCCACAACTTAAATCAAATTCGATTAGAACGACATGCTAACTATAAGAGTAGACAGCTTGCGATAGGTTCCTGGAATGCGCGATCCCTCAATAACAAATTAGAAGTGGTGGACGATATTTTCAGAGATCAAAAACTCCACATCCTTACCGTCACGGAAACCTGGCACGAGAATAGTGACTCGTACTCAATTAAGAGACTCCAAGCTCTAGGGTATGCGGTGCTAGAGGAGGCCCGACCTAGCGCGGAGGAACCATCAAATAAAATCTCTCACGTGAACCACGGGGGGGTAGCGATTATAGCCCGACAAGGACTGCGGCTAACTAAAGTTGCTCTTGGTACATTTAGCACGTTTGAATATACTGGTTGTAGGGTTTCTTCTTCCGGTACGTCGTTTCTGTTGTGCACTTTGTACAGGCCCGGATCGAAACCAATCTCTGTCGAATTTTATGATGAGTTTTCACGTTTTTTGGAACTCTCAGTCGGACTTTCTGACATACTAATTATAACAGGTGATATTAATATTCGTCTCGAACGCGTGTCATCACCAAACACCGTTAAATTCTTAGATTTATTAGCCAGCTTTGGATGCCGCCAATGGGTCGACGGCCCAACTCACGATGCGGGCGGTACATTAGATGTACTAATTTCAAAGAACAGAGGTTCACCGCTATCAATAGATATTCGCGATATAGGACTATCAGATCATCGGCTTGTTTGCACAGATATTGATTTTAACCCGCCTAAAGTACCATATAGAACAATTATATCGAGGGAATGGCGTAATTTCAGCTTTAGTGATTTTCTGGAAGAACTACAGACCTCACTATTATGTACACCCATTTTTTGGGAAACAAAGACTCCAACAGAACTTGTCGATACTTATAATACAACACTTACATTTCTGTTAAATAAATATGCTCCGACAACATCAAAAACACGTAAAGTTCGAAAGTCTGACGGCTGGTTTGACGATGAATGTCGAAACCAGAAGAGACTAATGCGGAAATTAGAGAGGACCTATAGAAAAAACTGTACAGTAAACTCAAGGGATGAGTGGATGCTTGCTCAAAAACAGTATATGAGCAAAATAAATTCCAAAAGATCGGAATATTGGAATGAAAAGATTGACTCTGAGCGAACCAATCCACAACGTCTCTGGAACTCCATAAAGACTGTTATTTCCGAAGCCACAGTTCCTACTAAAATAGATATTACCCCAGATGCGTTCTCAAAGTTTTTTCGGGAAAAAATTGAATCTATTCGTGCATCCACATCTCACGCCCCTCCGCCAATTTTCACTCTCAATTCCAAAGGAAATTTGTCTTCCTTCAAATCTACAACGCTGGAAGAAGTAAAAAAATTAATAGCAAGTTCGCCAAATAAGCAGTGCAGTCTAGATCCCATACCAACATGGTTATTAAAAAAATGTGCAATTGTCTTAGCTCCGTTCTTAGTTCATGTTTTTAATAAATCTCTCAGCACAGGTCACTTCCCTGAACCTCTAAAGTCAGCCATAGTCACACCCATATTAAAAAAGCCACAACTAGACTCCGATAACTTAGGTAATTATCGACCCGTTTCAAATTTACCTTTCATTTCAAAAATCCTAGAGAAAATTGCTGCAGCACAAATAACCAGTCACTTGAATTCAAATAAATTATTCACAAATCGTCAATCCGCATATAGAAGGTTTCACTCAACAGAAACCGGACTACTTCGTATGCTGTCAGATATAACTCTTGCCATAGAGTCAGGAAAATTAGCACTCATCTCACTCCTAGACATGAGTGCAGCATTTGATACGATTGATCACAACTTCCTCATTAACAGATTAGAGAAAACATTTGGTTTGAATTCCGACATCAAAAATTGGCTGGCATCCTATCTATCTAATCGCTTACAAGCCGTGAAGGTTGGAAATAAACTGTCTAATTTCGCTGCACTTTCTTCAGGGGTACCCCAGGGATCCGTTTTAGGTCCACTTCTCTTCATCCTTTTTACAAATGATGTCGCCAAAATAATCGAGTCATTTGGTCTCTTGTCTCACTGCTACGCTGACGATCAGCAAGTTTATTTTTACTGCACTCCAAACGAAATCAACAGTCTCAAAATCCGTGTAGCTGAATGCCTAGAAGCAATAACTCGTTGGATGTCTTCAAACAAGCTGAAACTGAACCCATCTAAGACCGAGTTTCTCTGGGCGGCCACAAACAAACGGCAACATTTGGTAGACGATTCACCTGTTTCCATTTCTGGCAGCAATATTATTCCAAAGAGAACAGTTAAACTTCTTGGCGTTAATCTAGACTCGGACTTTTCGCTTAAAACTCAAATAAATAGGACAGTAAGCACCGGATTTTTTCACCTAAGACAACTTAAATCAGTTCGAAGAAACCTTCCTATAGAGGCAACAAAATTACTCATCAACTCATACGTAGTCTCACGTCTCGATTACTGTAACGGTATTTATGCTAGCCTTCCGAAATGTCAAATCGACAAACTTCAATCCGTGTTTAATGCAGCGGCACGGCTCATAACCGGGGTCTCTAAATATTCGCACATTTCAGAACACCTTCGCAACCTTCACTGGCTTAAGTGCCCTGAAAGAATCCAGTACAAACTGTGCTGGATGGTGTTTAAATCCATCAATGAAATGGCCCCACATTACATCTCTGAACTATGCGTCCCGGAAAACATTGGTCCAAGGCAGTCAACCCTTAGATCAGCAACATCATCAGCTCTAGGTAGACTGATAGAACCTAAACGAAAGCCAAATACTAAGTTTGGAGATCGTGCATTCGAAGTATCTGGGCCTAAGGCTTGGAACAAACTCCCTCCGGAACTAAGGTGCATAACAAGCCCAACAGAATTTAGGTCAAAACTAAAAACCTACTTATTTAGGCTCTCATACCCTTAAATTTAATAAATCTATTTGTATTATGTATTGCCTATAATTTATCTTAATCTATTTTCTTATTAGATTAACATCATTCGAAGCCTTCACAGCAATCCGTCGCTTAACGAGAGACTGAGACTTCATTTAAGAAAATAAATAAAATTCATGTACTACTCTGTACCGCCCATTAATTAATTTTGTTTTTCCCAAACACGTTCATTAAATAACATAATATATATATCAAATAATTATTTTTCCAACAACATGTGTTCGCTATTATGTCCTCTGCGCGCAAACTGTATATAAATAAACATCTTTTAACTTTAATCTCAAGTGACCTACCAGGTAAGTATGGTCCTGTACATTTTCATTGAAAAAAAAAATATATATAATAAAAAATAAAAAAATAAAAAAAAAATAAAAAAAAAAAAAAATAATAAAAAAAAAATAAATAAATAAATAAATAAAAAAATAAATAAATAAATAAAAAAAAAAATACATGTACATTTACATTTTGGGCTGCACCGCGCTGGTTGTTCAGATGCATCGTACATATAGTTTTGTATCGCTGATCAAAGAACCGGTGGATTTGCATCCATTGTTTTAGCCATAGGTTTTTTTATATTTTCTAGTGTGTAGTTAGAAGTAAGATTGTAGAAATTATTGAAATTTGTACAGCGCCCTTGAGGTGATTTTTCACAAAAACGGCGCTATACTTTTTTTTTCACCAGATTTACAGGAACGGGTTTAGTTTTTCCCTTTAGTTTTTTTTTAGGAAAAACTAAACCCTTTCATACACTTTTCCATATAAATGATCATCTAGTAAATCCACGTTATGCAAGTGTATTATATAAGTATAATTAATACAAAACAATACAAGAACAACACGTAAATCTACCAAACTATTAAATGGGAATATAATTCACCGTCTCCAGATATTTTCATATCAGAGGGTTCGGTTCTGTGGAATTCCTAATTTGACCGATAAATCCTACTGATCCCTCAATATAAATATTTAAAAAATCTTTCGTAATTCTACATGTATTTAAAATGACTGATTTTTGCATTTTTATATACAAATTCTTTGACAAATCTAATATGCCTAAATTTTTAATAAGAGAGCTAGGTATAATGCCAGTAGCCGAAATAACAAAAGGTAATATTTTTATAGTCTGAGAATGCCAAATTCTTTTAATTTCATTTCCTAAATCTGTATACTTTCTTATTTTTTCAGAAACAGATTTTTGAATATTACAGGAATTTGGAATAGCTACATCAATAATATAAGTTATTTTTTTAATTTTGTCATGTAAAACTATATCAGGTCTATTATGACCAATTGGTCTGTCTGTTAGTATAGTTTTATCATAGTAAATTTTAAAGAAATTATTTTCTAAAAATGAATTTGGTTCGTATTCATAATATGGTACTATATTATGACAGTCAATCAAGTTATGTTTAATTACCAAACTTTGGTGAATTATTTTTAAAACCTGATTGTGCCTAAATGTATACTCAGACGGCGCTAATATAGAACATCCTGATATAATGTGTTCTATAGTTTCCGGAATTATTATTATTATATCATCCAATTATTATTATTATTATTATTACAAGTTGTCATAAGTACAAGAGTGACATCAAACTGGTCTGAGAGGTGGTATGACCGTGAGCAGGTCTTTTGTAGGAGTACAAGACGTAGGAATACCTACACATAATAAGGTTAAGTAATTATTTTATGTATGAACCTAACCGTGGGAATAATTTCTGAAAGGAACTCCACTCAAATTCTAATGGTACATTATATTTCATTCTTAAAAGTGCCTAAATATTTTATAATTCTTAAAATTTTGCCACGCTACTTGTCACTCATTCGTATCTACCTTTGTTTGAAAGAAAGTTTCCCTCGCCTCTTGACGGCTGGCGGCTGTCAAGTTGGCATGCCGAAAATAATAAGGAATAAACAGTCGTTTCACATAATTCCGCGGTAATACTTACTTTTATCATGAATTTGTTCTGTTTCCTCGCGAAGCAATATCAATGTTAACTCAGAATGACGCACAATTTGGCACAGAAATTGCCACTTTATGTTCTCGGAGCCGCCTTGAGAGTTGAAATTTAATTTCCTAGAAAACGTAAATAACGTGTTACAAAGTGGTGAAACGGAACGAGCAACAGCATTTTTCTTTTCTTCTCTGACCATTAGCGGGTAATGGAAAAAGTCAAACAGAGCATAATAATAATTAATCTTGCTCGCATAATTCTTTAACATTTACAGCCTTAATGAGTGGAAATGTGCGGTTTTAAGTCGAAAGATAAATACATACTGTCTATGTGCCTATAGGCTCACTAATGACAATGGCAGAATTATTCTATGCCCTTTCCATTAAATTGTATAATTAATCTGTTATTCAGGATTTCATGGCCTTTTTACATCATTTAAAACTGTTTTGGTCTCTGACCCTTATTTTTATTACGCCGTTTTTTGTAACGGCATTACAGCGTAATAAGAATTTGTGGTGTTTTGTTAGCTTTGCAAAAGCACATTAATTGCCACGTCATTAATTTCGTTACGTTAAATGAATATCTTTGCGCATTCCTGGAACATAATGGGCATTAAATGAAATGTAAATAGCCCGAAGGAAGATATCGGATTTAGATTACTGGTAATATTGCTTTCGCTGTAATGTTTATCGGAATCTTCTCTGTAATAATTGTAATCCCTGGAGAGAGTAATAAAATGGGTAATCTGTCAAGGTATTTACAGTTAGAGCTTTTATGTACTTATAAAAATTACATTATTTCCAGTAGTGGGTTCCTAATGAAAAGTGGACAAAAGTTGGGCATTCGATATGTGCGGGACGTCTTAACATTGACAGCGGCGGAGAGACAAAGTGACCCTCGTCACGCGCGTGACAGCAACAGATGCCCGCAGGAAGTCTTCCTTCTCCGCCTCGTTTCATCCCCCTGTCCTCCTTTTCCCATCTCCTTAAACACTTGCTGGTTCGGCCAAGTATTATTTAAAAGCCCCGCAGTCCCTGCCCCGCTAGTAATCTTCTCACCCATCGGCACACGCGTGCGGACACGTGCGTATGTGGTTCAGCACGGATACACGATCACACGAGTTTGCGGGAAATGCGCAACGTGTGTGAATGTGTGTATATCTGAATGTATGTTTGTGTGGCAATGGATTTTACCCAGCTCCTCGTATAACGTAGGCAGTAGTGTTAATCCATCAGTGTTTTGGGAAATCCCGGGAAACGTGCTGTACTTTGTGTTTGATTTATTTTAGTTTTTAAATGATTTGATTACTTTTCAGATGCCAATAACATCTGTCGTAGAATGCTTAGGTACAATATGTAAAATAGCAGAAACAAATGAATAATAACGCTCATAAAACCTCAATGAAAATTTACTTTTGGGAATATCAGTTTTCGCTCCTAGATAGGATAGATGATACCTATATAGCAGATGCTTAGTTTGTTTAAAAAATGTACATAATATTTTGGAATTTGTTCATAATATCACGACATTATCACAGTTTTCTGCATGTAAAGCTGATCCACTCGAGCGATGGGGATATAATTACTTAAAATAGTTTGCAAACATATGAACTGTTTACTGAGGTTTAAATCCAATATTAATTGCAGAAAAATAAAAGCCGTCTAAATTTGGACCCAATTTGCTCCGGTGGATAATTAAAAGACAAAATATCGCTTCTCTTAGTTGTGTATACAAAATACTACTTTTTTATTTGTGCAAAAAGTACACAGCTTTAAGTAATTTTTTTTTTCATTTCAAAAAGCTCGTCGTCCTTCAATTTAGGAATCTCTTAAAGCTATTGGCTGCGCGGCTGGTTTATTTAAAAAAAAAAAAAAATAGATCCTGTCCGAGATATATATTTGACATACCGTTTTTTACAAAAATAATTTTTCAGTTTGGTTGGGTATTTTAGCCTCAAATCCAAAACTACGTTTTGTATGAAACAAAAAAAAGATTAATTTTTCAGACTAACCTAATCGATTTGATTCTTGGAATAAGGATTCCTTGGGATTAATATGTTGTTGATATGCAAAAGTTTACGCTTGGAAGGTATGTAATGAGACAATATGAGAAACAGTAATGTTTTTCTTTTAAGACTAACATTCCCGGGTTACGAATAACCTGACAATCTTTAAAAATGTCCTGCTACCATTACAGTAAGCGGTAAATGTTGCTTGTGTCGTGATGGAGGACTTAGCCAGCCGAGGAATTAAACACGGGACGCCCGGGTGGGACCCAAACGCGATGCCAACTTGGCCACTGACTGGTTTTGATAAAGAATGTAAAATAGAAAAATACTACAAACGTAGTATTTTTTAAATATTGACAATAAAATACTTTGTTTTAATTCCACTATAATATACATTTTAACCAACCAGTTTCGGTTAGGCCTGAACCTTCGTCATTGGTGAATAAAATAATATTATAGTATTTAAATGAATAAGAGAAGAGGGAGTGGGAACATCAACTTTAGCCTTTGGTGGTGGGCGTGGGGAGGCACGTAAGAGGGAGGGAGTGAGAGTAGGCGTGGGGAAGGTAAATATGTTAAAAATGGGGATGTTTGACGAATCTAACGGTTCATTTCGTAAATTGGTTTTATTTACTAAATAAAGTAAGATTTGTCAAGCAGCCCCATTTTTAACATATTTACCTTCCCGAAGCGCAACGCCTACTTTTATCCCCTCCCTCTTAGGTACCTCCCCCCGATCCCCCATGGTTGGTTTTCTATCTCCCTCTTCTAGTTTTCTTTTAAATACTCTTTAACACTGTATTTTATTTAATATACTTTATTCACACCTGATGAAGGTTCAAGTCGAACCGAAACTGGATGGTTCTAGATATATAGATATACTAGCTTCTGCCCGCGACTTCGTCTGCGTAGGATTAGTACTTCGAGTAATCTACTTTATTTTCCTAGGTCCCATCTACGTGTATACCAAAATTCACCTATGTATTTAAAATATGCATAATTCTTGATTCGATTCAAAGTATTAGGCGAGTACTTCAAATAAATTCACTAATTTAAATGTCTTCTAAAATAGAATTTTGATTTAACAACTATTTTTTTGCAAAATATTATTCTCAAATTTTGACATTTTCTATTAAACAATAATAATTATTTACAATATATTGAAAATAAATAGTTTATAAATTATACCCTATATGTTATTCTGATGTATGAGCTATATTATTGCACAGTTTCATTAAAATCCATTCACAAAATTTTGCGTGAAAGAGTAACTAACATACATACATCCATACAAACCTTCGCGTTTATAATATTAGTAAGATGATAAGATTATATATAATAAAGTGGAATTAAAACGAACTTATTTTATTATCATTAATATAATTATTTATACCTACAAATTGTTCGCTTGTCAAAATTTGATATGTTTCTTACACCTACCCCTAAAATTGTACTTAATATATTTTATCTTGAAAGTTCCAGTAATTTAAAGGAGAGGATACAAAGATAGGCCACTTTTTAATATGAATAAAATTATCTCGTGGATTGGATTCTCGCACTGAGTTTGCTTGGCGTGTCTTGGAATAACTTAAGGTGGGTTTATAGGTTTAAGAAAATGAATAAGAATTTATGTTTTTTGTAAAAAATAGTCAATATTTCTAGAATTTGATTTTAAAAGGACTAATTTCTGGTATTTCCTGGTAATACCCTCATAAATTGTTAGAGCTAAATTAAATTAAATCTTACTACTTTGTACTTCAGTTGAGAAAGCGAAATGTTATACTTCTTTTAACTTAATGAATTAATAATGTACATCGATGATGTATTTCGAGCCATTCAATGATAGATTCATAATAAACAAACTGTGTTTGTTTTATTCCGTTTTCCCTTTTTAAAATTTACTAAGCTATGCTAATTCTTAAAATCCACTTTCGTCGGAGGGCTGAAACGAAAAAATAACACTGAAGTTAATACCAGCGGTCGTTCGGAGGCGATACTTTCCTTTGGTAAGCGCTTAAAATGTCAACCGCGCAAAAACATTCTCCGAACAATATTCCAATAAACGAATTCCAGAGGAACCCGCTCAGGGAGACCGGGAGACTGCTAGCTAGTACATACACTTGCCCGCCCAACGTATTGGAAACTGGAACTAGAAGTATCAAAGTATTGTATTATTTAGCGCTATATTATGTGCCAAGGGCTACGATATACTTACCGCGTGGTATATCTACCGCATGCTATTATAGCTACTGCGTACTGTATTATCTCCTGCCTAGTTACAGCATGCTATTTATAGCTACGGCGTAGAATATCAACTTATGTTTGCTGTGTACTGTTCTGTACATTCTGCAATGCGGGGATAGGGCCGAAACAAAAACTTATTTAAAATCAAGCCATGCGAGTTATTGGAAAATCATACAAAATCATTTGATTTTGATGAACACTTAGAAATTTTGTACATGCTTAAATTAAATACGAATAGAAAACATCTGAGCCTTGAAAACGACGGAGTATTTTGTTGATAAGACTTTTTATAAGCCTAAAACAAAATAAAATGTCAGGTCTATAAAAACACTTTTAAGTGCAATATCTACCTCTTTTTGGATATGATTTTATTGTCTAATACGGTTTTATTGTTTGCTTTCTAATAACACTTGTCGTTTATTACAACTTGTCAGTACTTTTTTAGAATAATTTAGTGTTTTTACTACAATTATACAGGTCGTGCGTTGTCGTTATTTATACGTTACTGTGTTGTAAACCAAACGAATTTAACAATTGTTATAAGCAATATTAATTAGCCTGAAACACTCATCCATATTGAAAAAAACCTCACGAGAAAAGATACATGCCGCCGATGGGACTCAAACTCTGATTTTTCGCGGGTTCGAGTGCCGTCGGCGGCATTTATCTTTTCTCGGGAGGTTTTTTTTTTAAAAATATGTATGAGTGTTTCAGGCTAATAATTATTGCTTATAATAATTGTTACCCTTTGTGCTATGCATAAAATCTTGTCTTAAACATTAGTTTATCAATTCAAAAATAATCAAACGAATTTAGCCCAAAAAAATAACGACACACGCTGTTCAAAATTTTAATATTGATACAATTTGGCGCTCACATCAATTTACGCAGCTGAAAATAAAGCTGATTTCAGTATTCATACATTTAGCGGCGGTTTACACAACTTTTTTCTGGTACACAAAAAAATATCAACTGCTGTAAGCGCCAAAAACATTGTACCTCTAAACTTATAAAATATTTAAAGGTTGCCATTTGTTAGATTATATTTTTTCAGCTAAGCATTTTAAAAATGGAATTTCCCTAACTACTGGTTTAAAAGTTACCATTTTTTTTCTAAAATGAAAAAGTTTTTTTGACTCGGGTGAACAATTTGGTTTTTGGCTGTTATAGCATTATTGCATTCTTGCGAAGATTTGTATAGGGAAAACTATTTTTAGCGGTTTTTAACAAGCAAGCAAATTCGAATATATAAATATATATAGTTGATGTTTACGATTTTCCTCGATTCTACTTGCAAACAAGTCACCTTTTTTACATATTCTATTTAAATAAAAAGTTATCTATTATTATAACATTAACATGTATAACTTCATCATCTATAACTTAAGAGTACTTCGTGTTCTTTTTTTTAACATCTTTTAACATCCATTTATTATCTTTTAACATCCATCTTTTAACATCCATTTATTACTTGTAACCTGTGCCTATATACTAGTTTTTATCATACAAATATCATACCTTGTTTTATGTCAGGTCTTATAATATAAATCTAACATGTTATTTTATTATAGAACTACATAATTCTTATCAATATTATTTTATTTATTTATTCAAAATTTGTATTACATAAGAAAAGATATGCTACACATCTCACTAGGGCATTTCTGTATCGAGATGTGCAGATTTACAATTTTGTAAAAGTAAGTAAAAAACATAAGTAAATTAAGTACATAACATTTATAAGTAAATAACACTGAAAATGAATTATATTATTAGTATTATTATATACAGGGTGTTAAGGTACGTACTTGAGTTACTTTAACCAGTGATTCCTTACATTATTTGAAATTTTGGTCTCCGGTGACTTTTTTTAGGACAATTTTTTATTTTTTTTAATTTTTTTTTCTTCAAAATGAAACAAAAAAAAAATTCTTTCACATGACCTTATTGGTCACTTAGCCGAGTTACCGCCCCACCACTTACTTTGCCCCCAACTACCTAACACCTACTAATTTTTATGTTTTGGTAGAAAAAAAAAAAAAAAAAAATCAAAAATGTCGACCAAAATTTCATTAACATTTTTTACTCCAAATAATGTCAGGAATCACTGGTTAAAGTAACTCAAGTACGTTCCTTAACATCCCGTATATTATCTCATTTTGCTTCTAATAACAACTGTATCACATCATATAATATTTCTTAGTACTTATTTCGTTCTTAATATAATACTGTTTCCTTCTTGTGCACCACTGTAAACTAATAATCTCGTGTATGTAAAAACCTTTTTATGGTGTTTAAATATATAAATAAATTAACTTAATAAAAACAAACTTTAATTTTATTTTTAAAAGTGATAGTTGTACGGGTGTATTCTTTTTATATGCTTATTAAAATAAAAACTAGCATTTTAAGATTGTTACTAAAATATACAGTTTTATTCTGAGACATATATAAAATTTTGCGCACTTGACCTTCAAAAGAAGAGGAACGAACATTACTGTCTTCATCTGATTTCGAAAAACTCCTTATGGTCGGGATATCAGCTTGCCCGGTTGTAAAACTATGCCATTTTAATTGGTTACACAGAAGCGTAGATCAATTTAAATTATTAATTATTAAACGTTTTTGAGAATGTCTATTGAATTACGTAGGAAACCATTGTTACGATATTATTAATTTGGCTGTCATACTTGAGAATTGTTTAATATCGCTTAAATTTTAAATATGTAAACGAGATTAATATTTTAGAATAAAAGGAAATATATATAAGACTGTTGTCTTTACGTTTTGAATGACAAATAAAACAATGTGTTGCTCTGGAGTATAAAGAAACGACAGTTAAAGTTTATTTGTCCGGTTGTTTATTTGGTTACACACAACGTTACACATAACATCATGTGTAACCAAAGCAATGACATTTAAAAAAACCATAGAATAAAATAAAATTCAAATATAAAGGAATTCTAGACATTTCTAGGTAGGTGCCTAGATACTAGGTAGGTAGGTAGGTAAATAAATATTAAGAAATCCTAGACATTTCTAGGTAGGTAATCTTATTCCTTTACATATATATTATTTGAAGTTTATGGTGAAAGAAGTAGTATAAGTATATATAACAGATTGCAGATAATAGGGAGGTGAGGTCCTCCTTTTGAGTGTACCAAAATGCGAAGATTCATTACGATAGACGTTCGTGAACTGAACAGCAATTTAGTAAAGAGTCTTTTCCCACGAAAGCTCTGCCTCCAAAGCTCCCTATCCTATGTGCTATACTAAACTTACTCCTATTTGCTCCGTGGTAGAAAAAGCTCTCTACGTTACTAGGGACATCAGCCAATCAGATGGAATAGAGTCTGAAGTTTGCAGAGAAACGAATTTGTTCTTGTTCGCTTTAGTTTTCTTTCTACATGCCCTTTTATATAAAAAAATAACTTGCCGGGTTTTACGCAGACTTTGTCAAAATCAGATTGCAAGCAGTGACCTTTCTCTTATTTTGTAGGTCAAGTGTGCAAAATTTTATCAATCTCTGAAAACATCTGTAGAATTGGTTAAAAATCAAATCCGTGCCACCCTTCTGGTGTCCGCCCGCCCACACACCCACCACAGACATTTATTGGAAGAATAAGTAGCTATATGTTGATGATGTGTTCTTTTGTAAAACTGCGTTTATTTTCTAAAAAGTATGTCACTATCATACTTAGGTACTAAATTATATCAAAACACCAAATTATAAAGAGTTTTCATGCTAATAATAATTTATCACCGGAATTCGTGTACAGCTCTTTTAGTTTATTATAATACTGAAACTAGCTGAAGTCCCTGGTATCGTTCAGGCTTTATGTAGAGTTAGATATAAATCAGTTTAACGGAATTTATGTTGAAATATGTAAAAAATAAATGTTAATAAAAAAAAAAATAAAAAAAAATAAAATACTTTTTTGTTTAAAACCAAAAAAATAAAATAAAAAATAAATTAATAAAATAAAACACTTTTTTGTTTAAAACCACGAGATTGATTAATTTGTGAACCGACCGGTTTCGCTTTACTCAAGCATCTTCAGGGAACAAATGAATACTGTGACCATTGTGAAATTCCCTGAAGATGCTTGAGTAAAGCGAAACCGATCGGTTCATAAATTAATAAATCTCGTGGTTTTGAACAAAAAAGTATTTTATTTTATTAAATATGTCAAACCACAAAGTGATTGCTTTCTACAATAATATTAAAAAAATTGCTACATAATTGTTTTCTAACCACTGCGAGTATTTTATTTTTATTTTTAATTATATTCGTTATTAGGGTAGATAAACTATTGGGAGGAATGGTGAAAAATCCCCTAAAACGATTTATTACTGTTAATGAAAATTTAATATTTTTTTAATTGTTAAAATAACGTAAGTAAATGCTATTGACTTATTAAAATGTGTTATATGGTAAATAATTTCAAAACATTATGTTTTGATATTTATTAAGCAGGTTATAAGTTATATTTAAATTGCTATTTATTTGTGTTTTTACATATTCTTTTAATTTTTATTTAATTTCACAATGCTGTATTTTTTGTTAATATGTCTGCCCACGGGTACAGGACACTTAGTTTTTTTAATTATAATTTTAAGTTATGTGAACCTCTGTTCTTATATTCTATTTGTATTATTAATTAAATGGATGTAAATAATCTGTTGATTTTCCTAAATAAATAAACATCCGAGAAATGGAAAAAAAAGGACGTAGATTACAATCATTTTCCTCTTATTTTGAATTTCCACTATGAAAATTTTCGTAGTTGTTAAGAGACATATTGACTTATTTTTACCAGCTCTGTATTACTTTAACCTTTCTCTATTTGGAGTCAAAAGCGTAGATGGGATTTTGGTTTCCGGTGACTTTTTTTATTATTCTTATTAACTTAACATTGAAAAATTCAGTAGGTATTGGACAGGCAGGGTCGGGTAGGGAGTAGGCGGATACTCGCTTGAGTGACCACTGACGACATGCGAAAGATTTTTTTGTTTCTTTGTATGTGAAAAAAAAAATGAAAAAGACACCTCTTACAAGTCTTACCATCTTACAAGTTTTACTCCCAATACTCTGATTTAAACCTGGTTTATTATATTAAAAAGGGGCAATCAAGAAAACTGATAGATTTTTTGCGCCTTTTAGAATCAGGTTCGGAAAATGTCTTAAACTCTTCATTATAATAATTTTTCGACTTGTAAAAGGTGAGAAATTTCCTTTTCCGTTTCTAGTGAAAATTATGGAGTATTTAATACCGATGACTTTAGTCAGTTTTCAATTCGATTCGTTAGAAAAAGTCGAACATTAGAAAGTTTAGTAAAATAAACAAAGGTTTCGCTCATCTCCGAGTGAAGCTGGAAGCGGATCTTCTTTAGCGTTTGATACCACATCCGTACCAGGCTTAACCCGAGGTAAGGAATTTCCGGCTAAAAGCACGGACCGGATGTGCTTTCAAAAGAAATCACTTAAAAAGAACAAAGCTACCGCAGTAAAGCTCACTTGGAAATTTAATTCTTCTGGTCCCTATTCTTTCACTGACATAAATTCTGGAAATAAATCTAATTTCCTGGATTGATATTTTGAACATAGAAATAATATTGCTTATTATAGACAAAAGTTATTATATATACTTCGATAAATCAAATCTAATGCTTGTTACAAAGAAGAAAGGGGTCAATTTTAATTTTTCTTCATTTCTTGACAATTTCTACAAATTTTGATTTTGAAGAATTTTATATCTATATACAGGGTATTAAGATACGTACTTGAGTTACTTTAACCAGTTATTCCTGACAATATTTGGAGTAAAAAATGTAAATGAAATTTTGGTCTCCGGTGACATTTTTGATGTTTTTTTTTTTTTTTGTTTTCTACAAAAACATAAAAAATAGTAGGTGTTAAGTAGTTGGGGGCGGAGAAAGTGGTGGAGCGGTGGCTTGGCTGAGTGACCAATAAGGTCATGTGAAAGATTTTTTTTTTGATTTTAAAGAAGAAAAAAAATTGAAAAAAAAAAAATTATCATACAAAGTCACCGGAGACCAAAATTTCATTATCATTTTTTACTCCAAATAATGTCAGGAATCAATGGTTAAAGTCACTCAAGTACGTACCTTAACACCCTGTATGTATATTTTTGTATCTGATTCAGTACCTATTTCACTGTAAATCTTAAACCTAACTTAAAAATTATACAAATAGAAAAGATTACATTTTATTTGGTGGGGGTGGTAGGAGGGATGATTTTTAGGGAGGAAGAGAAAGCTGAAAGGAGTCAAGATAAAATGGGAACATTGTCAATAATGGTGATTTAACACAACTGAGATTTTATACCACTGATATCGGGGTTATCTAACAATATGTTTTTACTAGAATTTTAACATTCCTAAGTACCTGAATGCATTTTTCATTAAATGGTGATTACTATGTACACTGTACACGGTAATCGTTCTTACACTGTTCAGGTATTCGAATATAAAACTATACTATTTCCCTACCAGTGTAGAAAAAAAACAACATGTAATGTCAAGACGTTAGAATTTCTCATTTACATTCTTGCAGGTATACATATTATATTATCTGTTATATTAGTAAAAATTATAATATCAAGTAAAAAAAGCTTTTAAATGAATATGTAATTTTGAATATGTAATTTTAAAATCACTGACTTTGAGAAGAAGCCTTAAAAATGTCCAGAAAAAAGATAAGACCGCTTTTCGCACAACCAAAATACCGAAAAGAAAACCGTGATGGAAAAAAAAACGGATGAAAATAGACGGTCCTATTCCATTCCTCCAAAAATTGGACTAATTTTCTTTTACTAACTAAAAGTTTCCTGATTAACAATAAGAAAAGTAGCAGAATAAAAGACGGAGACATGTCAAATAAGGAATGGCCTACTTAGGACAGAGGTAAATGATAACTTTGATTATTTTAATTATGGTTTCTGTCAAAATATCGATTCCTTCGGAAAATTGCGTTCCCCAAGTCTGTTTCATTAATCCTCGTGACCTACAACAGAACCTAATGACCAATGAATGTAATTTCCTGAGGGAAATGGAAAATTTACTCTAGTCCTCTCCCTATGCCTCCCACTCGCACCCAACCTGAACCAATCAGTGAATTATTAACACTGGAATATTGACACTGTCGTTTAATCGAGGGAGATTTTTTTCGTCAGGTTAATGGCTTCAAGAGGTACCCAAAAATAGACTTATGACGTCACGTAGTTACCGGTTATTTCAAAGGTAAGAGCTAATTTTTCATCGGATAATTCGATAAATGTTCAATGGAGTGTTTGATTACGACACGCTCTAGGATCATATATCGAGAATAAGCCATTGATCAATTTTTGTATTAAAAACAAAAAAATTTAAAAAAATTAAAAGCCAATGTTTTGAATGTGGCAGAATAAATGAACATATGAACAAAACTAAAATAATGTAAAAATAAAACATGTCGTTTTTTAGGAAGTTAAAAAATAATTTTTGTAAATTGTATTACTTTTCATATGTTTGTATGTTTTTGTAATTTTATTAAAATAATTGTTACATGTTACATGGTTGCATAAACCAGTGTAGTTAATGCATAACATTCATATTACATACAGAAAAACATAAATGATCGAGAAAACATGAAGAGTTTGTAAAACAAGATAATCTTTCAAAAAGATATAAAAAAACGCAGATTTTAAAGAATATAGGTTAGTAAATTTGAAATTAAATCGTGTACAAATATAAAAATAGTTCATATTTAAATCATATATATTTTAAACAAGATAATGTTGATCATTTAGCATAATTAATTTATTACATACAAAAACCCAATATATCCTTCTCCTAGTTTAATTTTCCATTAGACAATATTATGGTCAATTATTTTGTTTTTAGTTTTGTTTTTTGTTTTTGTTATTTTTATTTACAACAAATTTAAATACAAATTAAAAAATACAATTTAAGAGATTAATTTAAGAATTACAGTTGACTACAATTTAAAAAATACAGTATAATATTTGTAATCAAATCAAAGATTGTTTTTAACATATATAGCACATGTCCTACGAAAAGTGCTAAGGTTTAAGTAATTATATTTTTTAATTAGGTAAGTTTTTTTAATTATGTGGTATAGGACTGGTAAAAAATATTTTAAGGGTTACATGAAAGTCTAACAATACAATATTGCATTGATGATTCAGTCCGATATTGTAATTGTTAGGCTTTCTTAAAAAATTTGGGTTTTTTATATTAACTTTAAGCTGAATATTCCAATTAAAAATAATGACTATGTCCTTTTGATGAAACAACTCAACTTAATTACGCTTTCAGATAAGCGGATAATCTCTGACCTTGAAGTATTAAACAAAATTATTAATAATTGCATTGACAACCCTAAAATTCTCGCCAAAATAAAACTTTACATACCAACAAGAAATACGAAGCAAAGTGCCACCTTTTTTTATGACAATTTCAAAAAAAATGATGAGGCTCATACGCCTATAAATAGACTACATCATTTGAACAATTCATTTGGGAATATTGTAGTCATGTTTAAAGATTCCGTATTAGTTACATAACGTAGTCTTTATAATCAATTTAGTAAAATGTATGATTTCTCGACTCCGTAGTGAATGAACTTTTTATTTTTATTTAATTTTTTTTATATTTCTTTATGCGTATTTCGCTTTCCATACCTAAAAGCGAAATAGTACTTATATTCAGGCCACGTTCCACAGTAGTGCTTTCTGTATCGCTTTGGTGAAAGACCACCATTTAAAATCGAAAAGTTTCTTTAAATGACTTTAGACATGTTTGACGCCCAAATGTAAAGAGCCTGAAAGTTTTCAAAACTTCACCTTCCCCTTCCCAATACCTTTAGCATCATAAAATTCCCCAATCGGGATTGTCATAGTCTCCCTGGCTCCAGATGGTTGGAAGCAATTGGGAATCGCGAAAAAAATATATACTGAAAATACTATTGATTTTAGCTTAAAATCGAAAAATATATTTTATTTCACTTTAATTATTGATGTTAGTGAGGAAAAAAAGTTTTTTTATCGGCCACTGAAAAGTTAGTAAGCTACATTTATAGTATCACAAAGAACGCGGCACAAGAGTAACGCAAATATAAAACATTAAAAAAAAATACGAGTGTGCTTTGGACCACACGACTGAAGTAAATACTTCTTTATTAATCCAATCTAATTTTCTTACTGGCATAGAATAAAACCATACCAATCATCAGTGTTTAAATCTATATTGAAGATTCGTTTGGATTGTTAACAATCATCGTGACAAATCAGTCGTTTCAATGCACTGAGTTCGCACACTCTAAACGAAAATTTGATTCATTTTATTATGGGAATTACGCTTAGAATGGGATTGTTGATTTAATTCTTACAAAGTTTAAAAAAAATGCCAGCACCCATTCCAAGCGTCATTACTATGGATTTGAGCACTGTTGTAACGATTAGATTATGAGGAATGAACCTCAAAATTAATTTTAATTTATTATCGTTCGCCTCCGTAACGTTCGTAACGCCCGATATTACGACTCTCGTAACGCTGTAATTTCCATAACGCATTCGCCAGTTTACCCCTCAAGTCAAGCGTGCGTAAAGAAGTATTTACTTCAAAAAGTCAATTTTCAAGAGACAGTTGTTTCCAAGAAATCTTGATTAGGAATAGAATACATTATTTGAAAATGACTAAATTAGTTCAACACGAGGCTAATTTTGAGTAGGCAGTTAGGTAGTCAACATCAAATCTAATAACAATTTAAATTTAACGTTTAATAAATATTTTGGTGTAATTTTTTGAGTTTACCTTGGTACATAAACTTTAACGATTTTCCATTCCATTGTCTCAGCGTTTTGTGTGAAAATGTTTTGTTTATGTTTATTTAGGACGGTCGATGTGTTTACAGTTACATTGTTATGGCCATATCGATTTTAATATTATGGAAGCATAATATACTCTTTTTACCATTATTGAGAGCCTTGAAAAAAACATACCCATATTATTATTGATGGTGGAACTGTAACGAAAATTTGGACAACCCAAGAAAATAAGAAAAGGTATCTAAAAGATTTGATATTTATTTAAAGCACTTCGATAAACCTGTACATATTTATGTAATTAAGTCAATTAGTTTTATTTTTGGTTTCCTTCCCTTATTAGAACAGATAAAATATTTTAATAAATAGTGTGAGACAAGAAAAATTATATTACAACTTTTAAATTATTGGATAAATTATTTGAAGACCCCTCTTTATGCTATAAGCTTAAAATATGTATAATATATGTGTAATATTTTGACGGCGGGCGTAGTCCAAAGGCAAGGCTTTGGACTCCAATTCCAAAGGTTGCGGGTTCGAACCCGGCGTGCAAATAAATTATATTTGATTAATTTGTGTTATTTCACAATTAATTAATTAAAAATAATATATACTGTATTTGCGGCACGTTCTAGAGTGGAAGATTCTCTCAGTATCGCACTGGTGTAAGGCCACCATTCAGAATTGAAAAGTTGCTTTAGCCGTGTTTAGTGATTATATCTGAATAGCCAGGTACATCCCCACCTTCCTCTTCCCCATCTCCTTCCCTTCCTCACTTACCTTCAGCCTCATAACATACCCCAATTGGGGATGCCATAGTCTCAGTGTCTCCAGACGGGAGCAGTTGGGACTCTTGTGAGGTGTTCACTATAAAAATTTAAAAAACTATGATATGAATTTGTACTATACTGTCGCTTACAAAAATATTGTTGTGATTTGGAGGACAATATAACATAATAATAATTAATGAAAAAGTAACAAAATGTTAAACATTAATAATTATATGAAATATTCCCTCTTGCTTATTCAATTGTAAAAATTTAAACGTAGGTACATAATATGATAAATTTTTAAATGTAATAAGAAAGCTTATTGTTTTTTCTTTCTAAAACATTTTATATCATAAATATCTGACCACAATATAAAATAAGATAAAAGTTTTATGAGGACGTGGCAGATATGGTACAACGTGACTCAAAGCCATTGCTATTTCATGACAAATACGCAACTACGTGCCCTGATTGGTTAAATGTAAATTTTTTTA
The DNA here is from genome assembly GCA_951813805.1 of Limnephilus auricula. Taxonomy (NCBI): domain Eukaryota; kingdom Metazoa; phylum Arthropoda; class Insecta; order Trichoptera; family Limnephilidae; genus Limnephilus; species Limnephilus auricula. The sequence goes on along the minus strand of OX638402.1, from coordinate 7,043,577 downwards.
TTTTTGCATAGCTATAATATTCGTATAGGATAGATACTAAGGGCATTTAGTACTTGTGATTGTCAAAACAAATGTTATTTCAAGCAAACTATCGACGTCAAAAAAATATTCAATTTGCTTTTGTTCCGTAAAAAAAACCATTTAAAATATAAACAGAAGGTAATGAAATACGGAAATATTACGTAAAACGTTTTGATGTTTTTGCTTTCATTAAGTAGAAGGGTTAAGAAGGAGAAATTGATTCGCATGTCTAATTTCGTAAAATTACGTTGAAGCTATTATGAGTTTAACGTTTTAACTCTCAACACGCGAACACACCAAAACATTCTTACCCACCCCCCTATTCTGCTCCTGGTTTTGTACTAATGTAGGTACTCCTAGTTTTCAACACGCAAATTTTAGAAAACTAGCAACTATATCGGTTTTCTGCTTTACTCTGCGGGCAACTTTTGTAAGGCTGAGATTTTTTTGGTCGAATCTGTTTTATCTTACAACACACTTAAGTCCCGGTTAGCTGCAAATCAAATTTTTGATTTTTTTTCTTCACTTTATATATTTATTGGTTACAAAAATACAATACCAGTAGGTGTAAGGAAGCTTTGACTGTCCAATTAGAAAGATTACCCGTTTTAGTACAGTCAAATCGACAGGTTTAGTTCATAGTAGGTAGGTATATATACATATTTTTTTTACATTAGTTCCACACAGGAGGCACTGACAGAAAAATTCCCTCAGGGTCTATGTCATCTTTGAAGATTCTGTGTGGATGATTTTTTAAGGGAAAGGAAGGAGAGGAAGTCCTGGGAAGGAAAAAGGTTTGAGGGGTGGGTAGGAATCGGTGGATAAATATGTCCAGGAGTGATGGACGTGTGAAGCCATCCCTCCCACTGCAATGCAAGGCGATGGGTCGAGAGGGTCCGGCTGGAGAGATCAAAAGGTCTCCCTCAACCAGTCTCTCCCGATCCGGCCTGCCGACCATCTGGTCGGCAGACGCATCCGCCCTCAAGTCCCGGACAAATCTAACCCCATGAACCCGGGCACCCCTACTAAGTCACCAAACGTAGCGAACCACTTGAGGTGACCTGTGGCAGAGGTGTTGATCGATCAAGAAATGGTTCCCGCGGCGTTGGTACCCTCCCAATATGTTGTTATTTAAAAACGTAAGGTGAGTAAACACTACCGTATAAATTCAAAATCATGTGATATTTAAAATTTTTGAAATATTTTAAATGTATTAATTAAATACTGTAAGTGGAACAAATATTTGCCTTTGAAATGAACGAGTATTTTTTTTATTAGTCTAAGTCCAGAAAAAAAATATGTTACACGTCTATAAACACTCCTTTGAAGTTCAAAATTTCTTAATTCTGAATCCTTTTAAGGTTATGGTTTTTATTGTATAATGTTCAAATTTTAAATTATTAGAAACTGATCGTAAAATAATTAAACATTTGTCCATAAGCTTCCCAAAATAAAATAAAACAAGATGTTTTTTTCGTGAACAAACCAGAACAAGCGGCTAGTGCTAAACGAGAATTTAAATCTTACAGCTATCTACCTACATAAGGAGTTTTATTGTTAGCGGCCTGATTTCGAATTTTACACGACGTTCACCTAAAATCTAAACGGATCACGGCACATCGAGTGCCATTTACATACTTATGGGCCGGTATATCAGTCTTTGCTAAGGAGCACATTCCTTGCTCAACTTAAACCGCCGAAATAGGCCGCTTAAGCCATGGTAAGCCGCAGAATAGTTCCTTTGCTAGACGCTGTAGCGCTATTGGCAAAAACACATCTGTCATCTGTCAGATTTCACATTGCTTCGATTTCGATCTGCTACCTACGGACGCAATAAATTACATTGGAGGAATAAGTTTACCTATCAACATGGAATTCGAACTTTCTTTGAGTAATGACGATTTTAGACATCGTTTGACGTTTGGTTGTTTGATAATAACCACGTTGTCCATAGATAATAACATAAATAGATTGGTTCGGCATAGAAATGACGAAAATTATCATAGACCAAACGTTTAAAATTTGTCAACTCTAGGATTACGACTGATATACGGATTGTGTGCTAAGCCGTTCTGAGCTCCACATTCCGTCAAAGCCGAGCTTTAGACCGACTGATATGCCGGTCCTATATGACATACAATCAAGTTCCAGGACCTAAAAAAAATAAAGCATCAGCAGTAGTAATAAAACTATTGAAATTATTAAGTAAAATAAGGAAATGGTAATAAAATAAAGCAATAAAGAGGAAATAAACTCATTGTTCCATGAAACAAAGAAAAACATTCTACGATATATTTCTGTACTCGATTGTTCGGCTGTGTTTTTTTATGAAAATGTATATTAGATTTGGGTAAAGATGAATATTAAATTTCAGGACAACATTTTCGTGATCTATCTTCTGTTTTCTTCAAATCTACAACCTGTCTCTTTTACTACAGGTACAGGTAGTATTTAGTGTTAACTTGATAATCACTAATCTTGTGCATGGCGATTGTGTTCAGTCGATAAGAGCTTTTGTTTTGAGAAACCGACTGACTACTCGTCATTTTGTTGAAAACTTATTGCAATGATTTTGGTGGTTAATCGTTTTTTTCAACTTGTGCCAAAAAAATATAATTACACTAGCTGACCCGCCCACGCGTTGCTGTGGCTAACGAAACATAAATAAATCTACTAGACGTTAACCTAACCTAGATAAAACCAAGTTTAGTGAAAATAAATTAACTCACGCCGCCATCTGTCAGAAAATTATGGAACTTACAAATAATTGTCCCACAAAAACATTTAATTCGCAATAATAAATATTGAGGTCAATAATCGAGATAAAAACTATCCTATCTTTTAAGTTGGTCCAAATTACACATAGTAAGCTAAATTTCATCAAAATCGGTTAAGTAGTTTCGGAGTTTACCTCGGACGAACATTGTGACACGAGATTTTTATATATAAAGATGATTCGATTGTCACCGATGATCTATATATTATTATCTCCTCACTTTGTCAAAGAATAAGGGTAATTTCTTTTATGTTGTTATTATTAGAATATTTTTTGGGTGAAATTTGTAAGGTTAGAGTAAATAACACGAAAGGGAGAATGGTGAAGGTTAGGAAGCACTTGAGTATTCAAAACTCAAAAAGCAAGTTCCTAATAAATTATAGCTGCTAATTTTCAGCTCCCTGAAGTGTAATTCGTGCTATTACGATATTATTACTTCACAAAGTACCTTCATCCCCAAAAATTTCTTAAAATCTCTTTCAAAATTACGACAGGATATTCGAAAACGTTAAATTCTTTTTCGTTTGGTACAACAGGGTGACTATAATTCACCTTCCCACCCGGAGCGCACCTTCCGTATGCAATTTAAATGTCAAAACGCTTTGAATAATGGATACATTATAATATGCGCCCGTTCCTTCTGCGTCTTCATTCCAGATTCTTCTTTCTTTCTCTCTATTAAAAATGTTCTTCTTGCTTCTGTAGCGAGCAGCATTATGTAAGAAATTTGGCAGCTTTTTCACACAAATTTTATCCTTTATGTTCTGTTTTATACCGCGGAAGCTAATGTTATACAAAATTTAAATAATTTATTTTGCCATCTCGAGGAAAAATTTAATTTCCGTTACACAGAATTGGAGAAATAAGTTTTTTTTTTTTAATATTAGGATTATCAATGTGAAAGTAAAAGATTATAAATTGAACGAATGGAAAAATGGGTCGAAATAATATGTTTTTGTTGTTGTTTACCACAGAACTGTACAACCACCTACAGATATCTCGCGTCTTATTTATATCATCGCAAAATATACCAAACTTACCAACTTTTTCGTTTATTACATGTTTTAGATAATTTTATTATATTTTTTCTAACAAAACTTTTAGGATTTAAAAAAAAGCGCAAGTTGCGCCACAATACGAAGTATGACAAAAAAAAATAGTTGTATATCTGTGTGTTAGGATATAATGGCCAACCTTATGATTCCAGAGATAACCTCATTTTTATTGTCAGTGCCATGAAATTTTTTCTTTAAAAAATGATAACTCCTTCATTTGTACACGCAATTGCTTCATACGAAATTTTATAGCATAGTAATAATGATCAGCAAAATCCATTTCTAGCCAAAAATAGAGCCTTGTAAATTCAAGTCTCTATGTCTTTGAAAGGCGATTTTCAGCCCACGACTACGCCAGCCGTCGACAAAATACAAAATTTTGACAATAAATATGGCTGCTTGTCTGCAGGTTCTACCGAAAGTAAAACATATTTATAGTACTTTTCTTATTTTATCTAACAACTAAGAACGCCATTTGTACGATGACCTTGCGACCTTTTGTATCACATTATCATAAAAAAAATTATTATAATACTAAAAATTGAATGATACGGTTTCCATAAAACCTCTCTATCGTAAAGATGACCGAGTAATGAAATTTCGGAATAAATACTTAATTTCGTTACCAGGAAATTTTATTTCCATACAATACTGCTGATGAGAGTTGGCAGAAGTGTGAAACGTTCCTCTGAAAGTTTAACAACACACGTTTCAATTACCTAATGGTTTCGACATGAAAGCGGTTATTAACAATTTCAGGAGTTTTTAAGGTTATTTGAAAATTTTACACCTATGCTGGGGAAATACCGCATGTAGGCGAAAGGAACACGCGTAGCCTATTTCTTGCCTAAGTGTTTATTGAAATAAAAACCTCTTTATTGATATGTATAGAAAACGTTCTTGGTTGTGCATAAAAAGTCCCAATAATATTACTTAGCAGACCTTAACGAGAGTGTTGATATTATTTGAGTTTACAAGAATTTGAATCAAATCAGGGCGAGCGCTTAGGTAAATATTTATCTCTATCGACAAGGAAAACTTAAAAAATATTTTAAAATATACAAAGCACACACAAAATACTTATCTCTATCTAGGTACAACATATTATAACAAACTACCATAATATCTGAAAATTATCGAAAATATTCAGGAATTTCAGCAAAAATTAAAAAAATACTTATAACTACTATAAGAGTCCATATCTCACTATTATTCTTATTTCTTTCAAATCCTTTATTGATTAATCTTGCATTTTCTTAATTATCCCTTGTTTTTGCCATATTGTATTATTTACTTTCACACATGCTATTATATAATTGAACTAAAATTCCCTCACCAAACACAAGAGCCTCGTCTCTTTATGGTGTGGAAAAGCTATTCTTATCTACTATTTTAACACTGTATAAATGTAAAAATTATCTATTTATTCTTAAAAAAAAACCTATAAATATTAAATAATTAAAAAAATAAATAAAAATATCAAAAAATAGCAACACAACATCATACAGTCAACAAACATGAATATGAGGTCCACATACTATCATAAAGATGGGGAAAACATCGATAACCGTCAAAAAAGATGAGAATGAGGTCCACAATCATATGAGATCTACAAATACGAATATGAAATCTGCAAACCTGAAGATGAGCAAATCATTAAAAAAATGATTTTATACCACCAACACATTAAACTACAGTCCGCCTCGGACCAGGTACTATTTAGGAGGATGGTGGATGTACATTGTACATACGTTTACGAATAAAAAACAGAAAAATCTTTAAAAGTTTGAATAATTGCATAATTATAAAACTCCGTTTGCTTATAAATACCTCTTCTTTTAAAATACTTTCCAATGTAAAATATCTCGGTACATAGTAATCGATAAAATTATTGTTAACATAATTTGTAGGCCGAACAATCGGCGCAGGACAGAGGGACGTATGGGGAGCCTTATCGATGCAGTGGGTCACCGGTCCGAATAGGACAAGGGAAAGAAGATGATGATGATGTTGATGATAATTTGTCAAACGATGACTCATTTATTTAAAAATATTAAATAGTAACCAAAAAACACTTTAATATGATTTTATTGTACACATAATTATCTAATCATCAACAACTCAATCAATATATTATGGTAGTACGTTGATCTAGATTCTAGATCTTATCTCAAGAAAATAATTTTTTTCTTACATGCAAACTTTTAACTCGCGAATACTACCAACTAAATTGGTTTATTTTCTTTCATCTTATTTTGCAAACTAACAATAACTTCCTATAACATTTTTTTTAACCAAGAAAAATGTTCGACGTAAATACATTAATAAATAAATAAAATCCTATTTCGGGCTTAAGAATCGAACTCGATTTATTATTAGTACTATTCTAAGTATAAATAAAAATAGAATTTGTTGAAGAAAGTAGAAATATTATCGGCTATATCAAATAATGTGCTGATGCCGGAAATTACTAACCTTTTCCTGTCGGAATTCTTATTATAAGATACTCAAGATGTATACATGTTTTCAAATATATTTCAGTAATATATTAAAAAATGTATTATTCAGAAATTTACAACATTTTACATGTAGTCTTTTTATCAAAATAAGTCGTTCAAGAGTACAAATAAGAATAGGTCTGAAAAGTATTACAGAAGTAAGAATGTAAATGAAAGTAATAGGTTTTACCTCCAGTTACATTATCACGTTCAGTTAAAGATATTAAAACAATATTTTTTTTGTGTTATACAAATAATTTACTGAATAATTTTTTATTTAATTTCTTATTTATCTATTTACTACTTTCCACAATAATTATTCATCACACGAATGGTGAAATAATACAGAAATGTCAAAGAAAGGAAAGCACATAATATTATGCGCGAATGGAGTAATGACACATACACAGAACAAAAATTTATATGAGATAATCTTATCATCCAATCGAATCCTCAACAATGAACTTTTTGAACAAGTTTTCGTTAAAATCCTAAATTAAGTCTAATTAATAAAAATAAATTATATTTTTGCGAAAAGAGGGACAAAATCACATATAGGAAACATTTTGGATATTTATGAATGACACATTCATAATAAATAAATGTATAAAATGAAATGGAGTTCTTCTACGCCCACGGGAAGACGAATATCTCTTATAACTGTATACTATACAAAGGTATGCCGGTATATTTTTACCAAATATGTAATAAAATACATCGCTTTTATTGATAGATCTCCGAATGTCTAAAAGGCACTGCCTCGGGGTAAACTTTTGCGATAATACCTCTGGATGAGTGCGCGAAACCTCCGCAGTTTATATCTGCCCTTAAACCACACCACCGTAATGTATATGTATGTCCCCTTTGCGACGCTAAGAACCTATGGATTTTTCACACAAAGAATTTTATTTTTCAAAACTTCTTCCCTAGTATTACCAATTACTTCGACGAAGAACTTCTTGAATACGATTTAAGATTCTTATGATTAAAATAATTAGGAAAAACATTTCATGTTTGCCGTTGCATTGCTGTCTGCTAAATGAGGAGGAAGCGCCACACAGCTTATTAACCAAAAAAATCAAAGATCATAAATAACCTCATAATACGTTCATACAATTTCTCGGTAATGGGAATGGGAACGAGACAATTCAATGTTCTCATTAACGGACCGAACCCTAGATCAGGGGTCGGCAGGAGCGGCCCGCGATTCATATGTCGAAGAGATTTTTTTACGGCCTTAAAAACAAAGAAGCGATCATGCAAAGAATAAAAGAATTGCCTCTATTTGCGAAAACAGTATAAGACAGAATATCCAAAATGTATTCGAATGTAACAGAGCAGTGAGTAGAAGATATTAAGCTGGCTTCCACAATATCAATTGAAACGCGTGTGATATTAGTAATACAGCGCAAGTAACCCTCTTTGTGCGATATATGTTGGCACAAGGTTTCAAAGAAGAACTTCTTGGAATGCTGCCGCCCAAGGGACAAACACGTGGAGAAGATATTGCGAATGCTATGGGAACATATCTAGATATTTTAACTTCTGAAATACAACTATCTTTATTTTAATGTCTATATTACACCATATTTATTACATATGTTATATTTGGGTCTCTGGTACCTTTATTATCCTGTTTCCGTGACAATATGGCTCTTCCCACATGATAAACTGCCGACCCATGCCCTGGATGAACAAGGCAAGTACTCAATGTGGGCAGAAACTCATTGAGGGAACTGGAAAGACTATTAACGGAAAACTACCACCTCACGAGACTCATACAGCTGTTGGAAGTGGAAAATAGCGATAGATGCAAGAAATTTTAAGAGAATAAAGAAATCCAAATTCACGTATGACACCAATGTCCCACCCTAGTGAGAAAAGACTCATTTACCTGCACTGAGAAAAATGTTTTTCTAAAATACGATCATTTTATTCGTAAAAACGGGACTGAAGTTCTTACGAACAAATTAACAGGGTTTTAATGTTCCCGCCAATAAACATTGAAACACTGTTAATTTGTTCGTAAGAACTTCAGTTCCCACCCTAGTGAGAACAAGACTCATTTACCTGCACTGAGAAAAATGTTTTTCTAAAATACGATCATTTTATTCGTAAAAACGGGACTGAAGTTCTTACGAACAAATTAACAGGGTTTCAATGTTCCCGCTAATAAACATTGATCCACTCTTAATTTGTTCGTAAGAACTTCAGTCCCGTTTTTAACCGTTTTTACGAATAAAATGATCGTATTTTAGAAAAACATTTTTCTCAGTGCAGGTAGATGAGTCTTGTTCTCACTAGGGTGGGAACTGAAGTTCTTACGAACAAATTAACAGTGTTTCAATGTTTATTGGCGGGAACATTGAAACCCTGTTAATTTGTTCGTAAGAACTTCAGTCCCGTTTTTAACCGTTTTTACGAATAAAATGATCGTATTTTAGAAAAACATTTTTCTCAGTGCAGGTAGATGAGTCTTGTTCTCACTAGGGTGGGAACTGAAGTTCTTACGAACAAATTAACAGTGTTTCAATGTTTATTGGCGAGAACATTGAAACCCTGTTAATTTGTTCTTAAGAACTTCAGTCCCGTTTTTAACCGTTTTTACGAATAAAATGATCGTATTTTAGAATAACATTTTTTTCCGTGTAGGAAAAACACAATTGTGGGACCAGGAGGCACATCCATATTTCCAATGACAACCATGGTGAAATTTATCAAAGATTAAGTCACTGTCAAAGGAATAAGGTAAAATAAGGGGTAGCACAACAGGTCCATGGCATGAATGCTCACGAGAACTACGTGACCAGTCTCCTTAAAAAAACGCTTCGTACCTATATATGAATGTTCATTATTTGCTTATTTACCAACCTACAAAAAGGTGTGTGTTTTTCCCCAGATTAAAAAAATGGGCCGAGTCCCCGTGGAAACATAATCCCGCCTGTAAGAAAGCTGGATCATGCACTCTCCCCTCATCCTGTCGTTTATCTTCCCTTTAAGGTGAGTCTAATATTTCAGCATGGCGTCTCACTTCCGCCCGTGTTTACCGGATGTTCTTCCTTGTCATTGCGGAGGAAGCGCGTGAGCTGATTGATTAAAAATGCTTTTCTTTTAAAGGTTTTGCATTATGCGCCTCACTTCTTTACGACAAGAAAAATGTGTGCGGTAAAAGGATATTTTTTCCCTAACAAAATTATTATTTCGTTTTATTTTATGCTGTTTATAATACATATGTGATTCAAATATTTGAGTCGAGGGCAAGAGTCAAAATATCAGAATTGTTTCTGTGTGACTATATTGTATGAAATGCACTAAAGCAAGGGGTGTGTACCACGACAAAGTTGTGTGCCGGTTTATCCTCTCTGCTTACCCGTGTGTAAAATCGACATTATCATTAATTTTATGTTCATTATTTATAGATAGTCACTGTACTTAGTAAATACATACGTAAAATTAGTATACGATTAAAAAAGTATTTTTGTTTGGTTGGCAGAGCTGTATTTATAATTTTTCGCCTCATTTCAAACGTTTACCATTATTTATAGTTGTTTGTAGTACAGATTGACATTAAAAAAAAAAAGAAAAAAAGTGGATAGGTGTATCGTAAATATTCCTGAAATGTAAAAAAAAACTTTAAAAATCTTAACAAAATATATATTGGGATGCGGATATGGGTACCGCCGCTCCGTGATCCGGAATAAGGCTCCGGGAAAACCAACGCCTCTGCCACAAGTCACCCCAAGTGGTTCGCTACGTTTGGTTACTTAGCAGGGGTGCCCGAGACCATGGGGGTAAGTTTATCCGGGTCTTGGCGTTGGACGTGTCTGCCCACCAACTGGGTGGCAGGCCGGATCAGGAGAGACTGCTTTAAAGAACCTTTTGATATCTCCAGCGGGACTCTCTCAAAACATCGCCTGGCCTGGGAGGATTGGATTCATACGTCGGTTATTCTTGAACACATTGACCCACAGATTCCTACCAACCACTCATACCTTTTTCCTTCGGAGAACTTCCTCTCCTTCATTTTCTTAAAACTTCACAGCAACCACTTCACAGCAACCCCAAAGATGATATAGGCCCTGAGGAGAATTACTTTTCTTGCGGCCTCCTATGTGGAGCTAATGCAAATAAAAATATATACATTTTTTTATATTTTCATAGCAGTGTCTCTTTTCAACGACAAAATTTCACAATATTCCAAGTCAAAATACTCAAGTGCTTCTTGTGTCATAAATATTATTAATATTCCTATCTGCATGCGATCCTAACTCACAAGCAACCAACCTACCTTCACTAAATATTATAACGGTATCGCACGTGATTTACGAATTAAGCCAGCACGATTTTCCTAAGCCGGCTATAAACTCCAAATACATTTAATATATTTTTTTCGCATATACAAATTTTAATATTCTCAGGTTACGAATAATCTGACGATAATCGAATCCCTCTGACTTTCGATCTCAAAGTACCTAACAAACTGCTTTAAAATCTGTCACATCACTAATGTCATGTGTTGCACATCATAGTCATTGAATGATGAACATTCATAGTCATAAAATGTCATCTATGGTCACTCTCGAAAGATTTTAGCGTCAAGTCTCAATTAATAAAGTCCGTAATGTAAAATCGTCACTTCAGTTCGTTTTTATCCAACAGACCAAAACGTAAATCGGGAGAAATGGCTCTTTAATGTTTTTTTTACGATAAAAGCACATACATTTTGGAGGACGTAAGACAAATTGAATTTTGAAAACCCATTAAATCATTTATTGTAATTTTTTTTTGAACGATTTCATATAAATAAAGGCTCTTTGAGAACAACTGCATACTTAACTCAAGTTCACGAAAAATGGTCTGTTAGACAAAAACGAACTAGAGCGACGAAATATTAAACAATCCTATTACAAAGCTATTTAACGATTTACCCGATACAATAAAAAGTGAAAAAAACTATTTTAAATTTAAAAAAAAACTCTCGTTGTATTTTTACAGATAAGCAACAGATTGACTTATTTTTTATCGACGATTTTCAGATATATTCCGTATTCTGTTGCTAATATTTTGTTGATATTCCATTACTATAATATATGTATTTTTCTCATTGTACAATATTTTGTAATATCTTACAGTATTTCACTTCCATTTTGTAACTATACATATTATCTATAAGCAGTTCTAAATGTATAACATAAGTACATAGACTAGCTCCCCAGTTAGACTCGAGAATATTTCTTTACTAATTGTGTAACTAAAATTGATGAATGATATGTAATGAAATGATGTTATAATTGTGAATGATATTATATGTTATAAATAAATAATAAAAAATTAAAAAAACCTTCTATATTTTTGTTATTTATTTTTGGGGTGTTATGCCGTATTACGCTATCTCCTTCTTTAGCAACGTTTCGGACAACGTTAGTGTCCATCATCAGGATCCATAATCTTTCTATAAGTCATGTATAACAAAACAAAATCAAGACAACTTTTTTTAATATAGGCCCAGTTGTTTGGGAGAAAATCATCATTGTCATCAAATGCCACTTTTGGCGCCATTTTGTTTTTGTTGACAATTAAAATGTTCTTGTTAAGCGCCTATTTGAGATGTGTTTCTGCTCTCTGTCAAAGCTGACAAGCTTAATAACATGATATTTGTCCTCTTCTGCTGATCATAATTTGTTTAAAATCCGGACTTAGAATTGGCAGTTATTACTGCATACGTAAGAAAGACACTAGAGCGGAATCACTACGAATTATGGAAACGAAGCAACGGAAACAGTGCGAAACGCCGCTTGCGGTTGTTTCGTTCTTTTCCCATAATTAAGGCTCGTTTCGCGCTTTTCTGTCATATGTATACGCAGCCTCACTGGAACCTGTCAACTCGTCGTTACAGTTCGTTTTTATCCAACAGACCAAAACACAAATCGGGAGAAATGGCACTTTAAACTTTTTTTTACGATAGAAGCACATACATTTTGGAGGATGTAATTCTCCAAAATGTATGTGCTTCTAAAAAACACTATTGTGTTTTGAAAATTGTTTATAATTGTTTTTTGAATGAGTATCGTATAAATAAAGGCTTTTTTAGAACATTTGCATACTTAATTCAATTTCACGAAAAATGGTCTGTTAGGCAAAAACGAACTAGAGCGACGAACTGTTAAAAAAACAAAATAGTGCTGAATGGCCATTTTATGAATGTCCCACGTGATTTTTTGGAAAACAACTATGGATGGGTAGTTTAAAAAATGTTGTGTGAAAGTTATATTCTAGTTCTGTGATTATTAGTTTTATGAAGCAACTTACCAATAATTATATAATAACAGAACTTGAATAGATCTTACAAAGAACGTGAAAATTAACTTCAAATATTTGACAAATTGTTAAAAAAAAAATTAAACAAACCGTCCTATATATTTTTCATAAACAACAGTTAATTTATTGGTTAATGATGTTACCTACCTATTACTGTCAAATATAATGTTCCCTAACGCTTATACATAAAGCTTTAAATATGAGTATAAATGAAAATACGTGTTTTTAACACAAACTCTATACTAGTAGGTATGTATTTTGATTCTATCACAAGTAAAGCTTTTTTATAAATGCCATAATAACATAATATTGACGGGTATACCCATGGGAAATAAATCTTTTCTGGTTCAGTCAGGAGGTTATTGCTTTGACGAGCCCCTTACAGGCGACGCTTCGCGATGTAAACCATTATTCAAAAAATAAATGTTACAGATAGAAGTTATAATAATATGATGCGTAGGTATGAACTTGAATCTTAAAAATATAAAAAAAGTAGATAGGTACGTGACAATGTGACCAGGCCCCCTAGCACACTCGATCGATAAGGATCGATAGGATAATTGTTAGTAACTTCTCATCGTTCCCTAGTACAACTGTAGATCGCTAACGTACAAACAACAGTTGATGTCGAATATATTAAGAACACGTAGTCATTGTGAACTGTCACTTATTCGTTTGCGATCTGCAGTCATGCTAGGGAACGATGAGAAGTTACCAACAGTTAGCCTATCAATTCTTATCAATCGAGTCTGCTAGGGGGCCGTATCAATATGCAGAACTTCCCAAACATTTTCTTTCTCTTCTAAATTATGGAAAATACAATCGTCCTATTACGTTCAGAAAGCTGGGACATCTATCAGTCTTTTTTGTAGACAACAGGAGACATTCTTACTCCAAATTAGAATAATAAGACACTACTTCTTATCTAATTTTGAAGAAATTTGTTATTTACATAAATATAAATATGTAAAATTTAATGAAACATTAAGTTTTAGGTATTATATATTATAGTTTTTTTAACTGTTAATTCATGGTGGAATTCCATTGTATTAGATATGAAATTAAACATTTTTTTCACTTTGTTCCACTTGTTTATTTACACCAGGACCGGTTTCGTCCTACTACGGACATTTTCAGACTGGTAGTTGAAATGCTTATGCTACGGAATTTATACAAACTTAGGCAGGGGCGCACAACATTGTCTCTATATGATGAATGTTTCTATTTTGTTAATTTAAGGTATTATCGGTTATTTTGTTCAGTTAAGGTACATATAGATAATTATAAAGTTTATTATTAAAATTATGAATGATGATACATAGTAAAAGGTTATTTTTAATTGACATGAATCTATATGAATTTATATAATTGAAAAGGTTTGTGATCACTGATATTTTATTTTGGTAATGTTGGGATATTCCCTCCTTGTTGCTTAGGGCTTAATTAACAAATATTGATAGCACTATAATTACTATAATTACCATATATTTATAATTATCTATATGTACCTTAACTTAAGAAAATAACTGATAATACCTTAAATTAACAAAATAGAAACATATAGAAATATAGAGACAATGTTGTGCGCCCCTGCCTAAGTTTGTATAAATTCCGTAGCATAAGAATTTCAACTACCAGTCTGAAAATGTCCGTAGTAGGACGAAACCGGTCCTGGTGTAAATAAACAAGTGGAACAAAGTGAAAAAATTGTTTAATTTCATATCTTATATATTATATATATTTTTTTTAATCACCTCAAGGGCGCTGTACAAATGTATAATACGTTTCTACAAACTTACTTCAAACCATTATGACACCGATATAAAACTATAATATGTACAATGTATTCTATCAATGAACGCGATTCTGCGTAAAAATATAAACATAAACAGCCTTACTAAAAAAAAACACTCCGCGGCCGTTAAACGGTGTTTCTGTAACACGTTGTGTAAAGTATGTACATTTCGTTTTTCAAATTCTTACTAAACAAAATATATGGTTTTGATCTGACAACGTCGCCATTTTACCAGCCTTACTAATAAACTTTTTGAAAAATTTGTACAATGGTCAAACAACTATGTATGAAGAATCCTTACTAATTAAGAACTGACAAAAAATTGTTCATAGAAAGATATGTACATTGCTTACACGGCCAAAGAGGGTAGTTTATCTGTTGTATATATTTGTTCCATTTGTAATTTTCAACGAATTTCGAATTTTTTTTTTAATGTCCTATATATTTATTATTTTTTGAGATGTCGTAAAAACAAATACCATTTTAGAACCTAAATTTAATTGCCTTTAAGATTTTCATATCTAAAATATACTTAAATGTTTAAAAATTGTAGTATTTTAAGCTTCAAACATCAAGTTGAAAAAAAAAACTCACTTACCCCAAACACTTTCTATTAAAACGTTGAAATATTTGGAAAAATTCAAAAAACACAGTCCTTTTATTTAATGATTTTGAAATAAAACTGTCACCTCACATTTTACTCCTTCACACAATAAAAAAATATAAAAAAATCTTGAAATTCGCTTTTTATTCCCAAAAATTTACATTAAAAAAACTCACGTTTGAATACATTGCTTGCACATCTTAAGACATTCATTTCTTTGATACGTTTACTAAAATATGTATTAGACATTTTAGTCACCAAAAAACATCACTTTCAAGAATTTATAATAAAATAAAGATCTTAAAATGCAAATTATTTCTGAATATAACCTACAGAACCATTTTCTGACAGCTCAATTTAGAACACACGATTTTTGCGTGACAATTTGACTTAAACTAACGAAAAATAACACAAATAGTAAATATATTGATTACATGAATATAAGTGCGAATTAGTCATAAATATTGAAATCATTAACGAAAACATCATATTAATCACACACACAATCGCGACCGACTTTCTTCTGCATTCGCGGCTATTTTTTTCAGCGGTAAAGCAATGCGCAGGCGCATCAATCACACCACCTAGCGGATTATTATGAAATCTCCAATTTAAACGAGTAAAACACGGCGTTGCCAAATCTAAAGATTCACAAAAACACCGTTTAACGGCCGCGGAGTGTTTTTTTTTAGTAAGGCTGATATTGTTTTATTTATTCTCTGTACGGGCAGAAAATATACAGGAACTGGTGGGTTATCTATTAACTGGAGGTATATTCGAAAGTTAAATTTCTGACGGCCTCTCCAATTTGTCAACAAAAAATTATAATCATATTATGTAGAAAATGTTATTTTTTTAAAGCCAAAGATACTGAGGCAAATATTTTATAAATTTATTCTTCCCGCTTCAGAAATTCTACAATTTAATACCCAGAGTTTTATCATGGGTCTGCGCTAGTTAAAATTAATATGTCATATTTTTAAAGAATTACTAACTTCCTGATAAATTATCTTAATATATTAAACAAAGTCAGGTTAGTTACACCATTTATAACTCAAGAACGGATGGATAGATTTTTATGATCTTTGATTTGTTAGAATTATTTCCATCTCGAATAGCAGAATGACGAGCTCCGGCGTTATGAAATTTGCATAAAGAATTTGAAATAGGTCAAATGCGAGTGGTTTTGAAAAATAAGTGTATTTTATGGAGTTTAGCGGCAGGAAAAAAGGCGGGAGGGGGAGGAGAATCCGAGAGGGTCGGAGGGGAATTAAGGAGGGAGGTTTGGGAGGGGGAAAGACGACGGAGGGCGGAAGGCCGAAAAGTTGGAAGGGGTATGTGTGAAGGGGTGTCGCGAGAAGGGTGACAGCGGGAGAGGGAAGGGGGGAGTGGAAGTGGAACGCGTTGAACGGGAAGGGGTTGCGGGAGGGGAGAGGAGGCGGAGGGGGAACGGGGACGAATGGGATAGGACACGCAGGGAGAAACAGTTTCTTTATTTAAGTTGCATTTCAACGCACGATGAATCAGCTAGTTTTATATATATTTTTTTTATTATTTATATACCAAAAATACATTTTAAGTACATTTTTTTTAGGTGTATGCTACCTCACTAGGCTGAGCCTGTTCCGAGGTGGCAGTAATTTAATATTTTTTATATCATTTTCTTAAAAGAAAGAATAAAATTAATTATTAATTACTAAATAGAATTTGAAAAAATAAACATAAAATGAAAATTAATAAGAGAAAAAAAAAATAATATATAAAAATAGACTTGCTATAACAAACTGCATATCAATCTAACTTACTCAATACCTACCTTTATGATATTATTACGTCTTACAATTTGTAATGTAGCAAAAAAAAGATGACAAATAAAAATATGCTTCCCTTTTGTTCTTCTCCATTTTTATTAAGTGAGGTAGATTTAATCAATATCTTAAAAACTGCCAAATTCTGAAGACAAGCACATGGGCTTTGTACTGGAAAGATTTTATGGGGGGCCAAAGGCGTCCTTCGTAAATGAAAAGATTGATGGCTCATCCCCGAGGCAGACTTCCAAGTTAAGGGCCATTAAGGATTACAAACTGGCTAAGATGCGATATTAAAATACTCCCAGGAAATTAATAAACTCAAAACGTGCTATAAAAAATAATGGAAACTAATTTTTTTATGTTCTAAAACCGAAAAAATCATTAAAAAGTTGGCTTTATGCGGCAATAAAAATTTAGGAATTATTTTTGAATTATTTTTATTATTCTCAAGACTTGGTATCTATCTATATATCTATCATCTTGGTAGTAATTTAAAAAATATTGAATCAGCGAAGCGAAGAACTTGACATCTCGTCTGTCTATAAATTTTGTTTGTGTGTTTCGAGTCCGGCTAATCCTGTCAAGATGGTAGCCATCACGAAGATAAATGTTATTCTAAAATACGATGATTTTATTCGTAAAAACGGTTAAAAACGGGACTGAAGTTCTTACTACAAATTAACAGGGCTTAAATGTTTATTGGCGGGAACATATAATTTGGTACGTATACCAACAATTTTTTCTTACATTTTCCTGCCAATAAACATTGAAACACTGTCAATTTGTTCATAAGAACTTCAGTCCCGTTTTTAACCGTTTTACGAATAAAATTATCATATTTTAGAATAACATTTTTCTCCATGTATATTTGATAATAAATTTGTACTCCTCCAAAGCACAGTCACGAGCTGTCAAATCAGAATA
This sequence comes from Limnephilus auricula, assembly GCA_951813805.1. Taxonomy (NCBI): domain Eukaryota; kingdom Metazoa; phylum Arthropoda; class Insecta; order Trichoptera; family Limnephilidae; genus Limnephilus; species Limnephilus auricula. The sequence continues at coordinate 7,025,775 of OX638402.1, read as the reverse complement.
ATCAACATGTCGATCGTCCTGTTGATTAGTCAGATATCTCCAAATACTAGGTTTTGACATAATGAGGAAAGCAATATTCAAATGCTCGCCATAAATCAAATATTATTTACACATTTCTGCGTTTAACATATTAAAAAAATACAAGCTTTTGATATAACACCCGAGTCATAACGGTTCGGTTCACTAGGATGATATTTGAATTATCCTACAAGTGACCCATAAAACGTCAACATTTTCTTTAATTAGCTAAAAGTTTTTCTGCATCATAATTGGTTTGGTGGTATTTTGCACGAAATAGAGGGTACACTTTTACTTACAACTGAAAACTTTTACTTACAACTTTTACTTACTAACTTTTACTTAAAACTAAAATTAAATTTAGATTTTTCGTGAGATGTGTGACTAATCACCGGGACGATCAATTTATTGTTCACAGAACTACGAGATTTATTTGTTGCTAAATAGTGAGACATGTCCATTCACCATTGAAACAATACTCCAGTCTTCTAGTGAAACTCTGGAAACTTTCAGCCTAACTTAGTCAGCGCTATTTCTTATTTCATAGATTAATGTTTGGTGGAACAAAATCCTTGGCCATTTTCTCTCACATAAATTAATAGTTTAACATTTTATTATTTTTGTGTGAATACCGTACAAGAGCTGTAATACTGGGATATGTTGTGAGGCTGTAAAGTATTGGATGAAGAAGGATATGCGGAAAAGAAAGGTAGGGAAGTAACCGTCTCTTCCAATCAAATCACCAAAAGCGTCGATCTTTCACCAGGGCTATACAAAGATTATCTGCCACTCTGGAACGTGCCACAAATATACTGTAAGTTATATCGTATGATTTAACATAATATAATTTAATAAAATTTACTCTTGTACGCCGGAGTTTGTACCCACGGCCTCCGGATTCAATGTCTAAGACCCTATCTCTTGATCACAGAGATCAAATAATTAGAGAACTAATTAAACGTTCCCATCTAATATTATGATGTAAGTATGTGTGTAATACACACTGTGTATCCATCCACTGATAATGTAAGTTTACAAATTCGCATTATAGTTTAGGGTGTCCGCGTGAAATAAATTGTATTAGATTATTTTTAATTCAGGTGATTAATTGATCAAATCTTTTGAAATATCATAAATCTTAGATAATGAATTTCATTGGTCTGTCTATGATTCGACAGTATATTAATGTCATCAGTTTTCTTGGAAATCGGGTATGATTACGTTTCTAAGGAAATTAGTTCAGTTTGCATGAATCTATAAGCTATCTCCATTGATTGTTAAATTACTCAACCTTAACCACCTACCAAAGATAACACCTACCTAAGATGGTCAAATATATATTTAAACATCGTCGTACACCTATTATTAATCTGTTTTAATATTACTTTACATTTGCTATAACTTTTCCAAGTAAACTAGACTTCGAACAAGATAACAAAAAAATGGTTTATTGAAATAATACTATAACTTTGTTTATAACCACGAAATTCGTTTGCGTAGATAATTTTTAACAAAAGTTATGTTTTTAAAACTGTTAAAAGGAACAACTGCACCTCACGTTTTTTCACCCAAACTTTTAACAAATTTTAAAACCAATTTAAAAAATAAAATAAGAAGAAAATATTATTTGTCTGTACTTTTTATTAAACAAATTTATTTTTTTAACTAGACAATTTTAGGGTTTTTTGGATGGTCCCAACTCCTATAAAAAGAAGTGATCATGCTAGTGGTTAATATCTACATATATTGTATTAAAAAAATATTTGCACTTGCGTCAAAATCCAGAGAGAAATAGGGGAATCTGTTCATATGGCGTAGGTATAACTCAACGTATAAAAAAATAAAAATTCATAGAGTGCTCAAAAGATTTCTGTCACCCTAACCTTCTTTCTATAAAATATAATTTGTAGTTTTGAGATTGGCTAAGTAATTCACAACAACTCCAAAAAATATAACTACTTTATAAAGAACCTTGATGTTAAGAGTTAAAAAGTCGATCAATATAATGAATACTATTACAAAAATGTGCCATATTCAGGGAAATACAATAATAGTAACAAAGAACACTAATAAAAGATATCTGCTAGTCAGAACATCCCTGCTGAGCTTTAAGAACTCGTTATTTCGCTTTCTGTGATCTATTTTGTTATTCGCTTTGTCAGCACGCTTACTGTGAAGCACCTCACCGTAACCAACCTACTGTCTCTTTAGTATTTAATGCATTCAGGCTTTTTGTTTGCGATCTTTCTTATCGGTAAGTCCCTCCCGCTAGCAAAAAGCCAATTTCAAAGTTGAAACTCGGCGCAATGTAATAATAGACCAAAATGTAACTGAATTCACTCGAGCTCTTTAATTAACAATTATCAAGGTTTTTAATTGTTCTTTTGAAGAACTATTAGAGTTTCAGATAAATGAAATGATTCCCTTGGCCTTTTCTTAAAATCACTGTAAAAATTACAAAATTCAAAGCTTTATCAAGAAAATTATTTAACTAAGTTCTAAAAGGAAATTTTATTTAGATAACCAACCCCTTTTTACAACTCTAGTTAAGAATAGTAATTTTACCTCATTTGCGTTTTAGTCGAGTTTGAAAAACTCCGTCATCAACTACTTAAACTGAAAATTGTATTTTGTGGTATTGTAAAATGAAGAGGTTGAAATCTGTTATAGTAATTTTTTAATTTTATTTTACATTATTTTACATAAGCACAGAAGACCTTAGACAAATAATTCCGCTCATGGAAATTAAATTTTCTCTATGTAGTATTCGTTAGTACTACATTATTTTATTATATAAATATTGTGACATTGGTTTCATTCCCATTTCCAAGATACTACGGCTGAATAATTCAGAATGATCTGTCAAACTGGAATAATTATTAATGTAGATTCGTTTGATGAGCATTCCCCAGACAAAATTTCCAAGTAAATGTTGGCGTAGGTATGCTCCAAATTTACTTAGGGAAAGCAAAATTACCTCGAAATTACCTAAATTTGGAATATTTAATGTTATTTCCGGCATTTATTAGGTTCACTCTCAAAAGTTATTATTTTGAATAATAATTAAATAATCAACAGGTTTTTTTTATGTGAATTCCGTCCAATAGTTCCAATATATATGTTAATGTTACATCTGTCGTACACAATCGCTTCACGTACCAGATACAAGCGGAAGTGCTGCCATCTCATTTTTCAAATTGTACAACTACTGTTGAAGTTTTCATAAAATATTATCGTTAGTGCTCGTTTTTATTAATATTATTGGTGATTTGGAGGATATTGGCAGATTTAATATTTTTACTTAACTTATATTCTATGTTACCTATTTTTGGCAACTCTTACATTTTATGTAACCTGTATTTTGTTTCTTATATTTTATATTTTTTCAGATCTTTATTCGTAATTTAAAAAAACATCTAATAGTTCGGAGTCAGTGGGATAATGGCATCCCCAATCATTGGGGTATTTTGTGATGCTGAAGGAAACGGGGATGGATAAAATATGACTGGAATAAAGGTTAGAAAGTAACTGGCTTATTTGGTGACGGATATAGCTATTTCAAGCAACTTTTCGATTTTGAATGATGATCTTTCACCAGGGCGATAATTAGGATGAGTTGTTTCACAGAATTTTAACGATACATCAAATTTCAAAGATGATATTCAAGTTCCGTGAATATTCTATGCCAGTTCTGTTCTTATCCAACTTCTGTGAAACAACTATCCCATTATGAAATGATAATGGAAATTGAATAGAACTCTCAAAGAACATGAATTTTATGTTTGAAATTTGATGAATTGTTCAAATTCTGTGAAAAGGGTATTACAATGATAAAGTTAAAGATAGAATGTTATTAGATACCTAATAATAAAAATATTATTAAATACCCAACAATATTTTTTATGAAAAAAATACTTAAACAACTTCGCCGCAACGATTATTCCCCATGCTCATAATATTTAACACAGATCAAATATTTCACTTTAAAAATTATGTATAACTATTCAACTTATAACCGGTATAACTATACTATAGTTATAAGTTATTCTAATACTTAATACACATTTTTAATATGTGTTTACCGGTAAAGAAAAATTGCTAGCCCTAGCTCGGAAAATAATGTATTACCTCCATACTCGTACTGCGCATTGACACGAATTCCTGCAATTAACACGCCCATTAAATAATATTCATATTTTTAATTTGTAAGTATTCTCCACATGGCATAATATGGTAAGAAATATAATATTCATGTATAATATTAGGTATTTCTATAACATACATCAATTTCGTAATAGAATCTAGATAAGTAATACTTCAATGCAGTCTTTTGAACAAGTATTTTAAACGTGAATGGTATGTTATTTTTTGATAATATCTCAGTGATTGCTTTTATGAAAATACACCTATTGAACGATTTTTCGTGAGAGCTGGGTATTGAAGTTACTTGGGAAATAATGGATTCTTGGGTAAATAGGTTTGAAAAAAAAATCGTTTAGTTCTTAAACCTTTTCGGTGGAATATGTAATTTTGTAGCGGTGTATTCAAGTGGCAAGTATTATTGTATTGTGCACGAATTCTTTCGGAACAATCTAATTTTTTTTATCATTCAATTCAATCTATTTGATTTCTCTTCTAGATACAAGTTATTTTAAGTGAACATTTAGTTTTACAGGCACTTTTTAGCATGTATTATTGTTGATATATGGTTAAGCATTATAATATGTTTTGTTTTGTTTGTTCGAAAAAATAATTAAAATATTTTTATGTTACATAAATGGTTGTTTGACAGTCTTTTTTGATAATAGAAACACTAATATAATGTATTGTAGTCATGGAAATTTTCTCTTGGAAACTGTCGTCATGGAAATTGTTTTTATGAAAAAAACATTCTCTCCATTTTGTGGTTTTTGAGCAAGTCGCATTTTATGATTGTGGATACATTTCCGTCGTGTAATCTTGACTTCGGAACATTTGCGGATCCAAATATTAGCAAGAATTGTGCTGGTGATCTGCACGTGAATTGGAATCATCAGGAGGCCTTCCACTTGCACTTTCCACTTCCGTTCCAGAGAAGGACAATCAAAGATTAGTGTTTCTGTTTTTTTCAATAGAAATTGTACAGACAGCCATTCTTATGTGATAATATTGTTCGCGCAAATAAATTCACTATTATATATTTTTAGGTATAACGCCCGTAATATAACGAGGTCAAAAGGTGTCCCTTAACCTGTCTCTCCCGTGGGCCCATCACGCAGTAGATGGGCAAACGCATCCGCTGCCAAGATCTAGACAAACCTCATCCCATGAACCCTTGCATCTTTGCTAAACTCACTTGGGGTGACCTAAGGCAGGGAGGTTGGTTAAAATGGTTCCCGGGGCGGCGGTACCCATTTAAATTATATAATGTATTAATGATGCCTAAATCTGTAATAGAATGTTAATAATATTATCAATATAAGTACATTTTGCAATAGAATGTAAAAGTCAATAGAAAATCTATCAGCTTTTTTCTAGATCTGTGTGCAACGAAGCTAAAACTCCTTTGAGGTGTTGAAAAGCTCCCAACAATAGGAGATGAAGCTTCTCAGTCAATATTGTAAATTGAAAACAGAACATCGACCGGAACAAGTTACCACAACACACCAGCAGCCTTGATCTCAAAGATATTTTATTATTTTGGGGGGTGATTATTTGAGAAAGCACCCACTGGTATTTTAGTAAAGCCAAACTTATTTTTTTCCACGAACCAAATTATACAATTCATCTAACAGAATAAATACAAAGCTTTAAAATATTTTAAACAATTTATAAAACCAACTAAAAAATAGACGGGCAAATAAAGCGAACATTGAAATATAACCTCCGCAAACACAATTACGTATTAATATCATGGTTTTCACGAAGATAAAAAAGAGCCAGGGTTTTCTGTTAGAATTTGTTGTATTAAAACTATATTGCTCACAACAACACATAAAATTTCAAAATTGGCTCAGGTACTATCAGCTCATTTGAATGATTGCTAGGAGTTTCATTGCTGAATCAATACTTTCATCGAGTGCTTTTTGCGAGACCTACATGTAATGATAATGATGTCACTCGTTTATGTGCTAATAAAAACAATTGAAGCATATAAAAGGCTATTTGTCCAAATGTTGTATTCGTAGTTGCTTGTTTTGTTTTTGACCCTGAGAAGTAGTTTCTCTAATATGCATGTTTGTTATCATTATTTCTCGTGCTTCTTTTTTTTCCTGTGCCCTATCAGGTCCCCTCGACGATGGCGATCATTCTGGTAAATATATCTCTATCTTGCGCAGGCCGGAATAGCTCTCGTATAGAATGACTCTCATACATATCGCAGCCAGTTTCTCTTGTTTAGAATACACAAATGAAATGCAGTATTGATTTATATTAGAGTTGTTCAGATTATTGAAGATCTTACTGGTTCTTACAGAGATTTTCAGTATAATTTTAATGGTGGCTTCATATTACAAACATCCAGAGTGAGTTGTTGTTGTGTAACTTGTCGATGACTCGTAGAGTTTTCGGTCTGAATCTAACGGCGTCTCCGGGGAGGCTTGTCACCGAATGTTCATGAATCTTCGGGAACTGATATATGCGTACCAACAGTATACAGACCTAGACAACACTTTAGCATACCACAGAAGCTTCAGTGTTGGACACACCCCATTCATGCATTATATTTGCGTACAATGAACGATGTTTTTGGCCCTCAGAGCTGTTATTTTAGTCGACACTCAATAAATACTCTACATGAAAATTAGATTTATAACAGAATAAGTGTTTTTTTTTTACATAAGCTCCACACATAAGATCCTGAGGAAAAAAATCCCTCAAGGTCTATTTCATCCTTGTAGATGCTGTGTTGGCCGGTATTTTAGGAGAGAGGAAGAAGACAAAGTTCTGAGAAGGAAAAAAGTATGAGGGGTATGTAGGAATCTTGGAGTATCGGACATATGAATTCATCTCTCCCACTGCGGTGCAAGGCGATGGCTCGAGAGAGTCTGGCTGGAGAGGTCTAAATTAGGTGTCCCTCAACCAGTCTCTCCCGATCCGGCTTGCCATTCGCTGTCAAGACCTAAACAAACATCACCCCAAGGACCCGGGCACCCCTGCCAAACATACACGGAGAAAAATGTTATTTGAAAAAACGATCATTTTAATAGTAAAAACGGTTAACAGCGGGACTGAAGTTCTTACGAACAAATTAATAGGGTTTCAATGTTTATTGGCGGGAACATGTAAGAATAATTTGTTGGTATACGTAATTTCGTACATACACCAACAAATTATTCTTACATTTTCTAGCCAATAAACATTGAAACACTGTTAATTTGTTCGTGAGACCTTCAGTCCCGTTTTTAACCGTTTTTACTATTAAAATGGTCGTTTTTTCGAATAACATTTTTCTCCGTGTAGCTAACCACTTGGGTTGACATATGGTAGGGGTGTTTGTTAACCAATAAATGATTACCGGGGCGGCGGTACTCATGCCCGCCTCCCAATTTAAAATAAAAAAGCTATGCATATTTACAGATATTTATTTAATTTACTTTTTTCTTTATTCGTAATATATATTTTTTTTATACAGTTTTTTTTTACATGCTTTATTACATGACATGACTCCTTCTCAAATGAGCTAGCAGTATCGATACCTTGCGCTACACATCCATTGAGCGAAACATCCACAAATTAGTTCACGAAAAATTTATGAGATGGCTTCATCTTCTAATGAACTACTTCATTTACTTTAATTTCTTGTCTTTCCACCTTCAAATAACAAATTTCTATATACCGCCTCTTCCTTAACCCGCCTCAAAACGTTGCGTAGCCGCGTGGTGGTATGGCCCCCTTGTCCCTAGACCAGAACTCTGGTTTAGTGTTTATTTTGCGGAGTTAGGTAGAAAAATACAAGATTCATGTTTACTTCATTTTTATCTCTCATTGACGGAGCAATGATCCCAGTCTGAGGTATTTCTGGCCCTCTCTTGACGACGGAGACGTAAAATTTGTAGGTAGTAGGTACCATTGGAATACCCGTCATGAAAGAATTTATTTTCTCATCTCATCGTAGATATGCCACAAACGAGACCCTTTTCACAAACGCGGGATCTTTCTGGCCATCCGTGAAACTAAAATTTTTGTTACTACCTACTGATCTTTTCAAGGCATCTGAGAAAATGCGATTTGGTTTTAGAACCACAATTTTCCCGAAATGGCTAAAATATGTTATAATTTTTTTTGATATTCTTCCTAAGGATTTTTTAGCTAGTGTTTCTGTAGATTACTTAATTTCAGACCAAACCGGTAGCTAACGAGTGACATCAAACCTACCTCTGACCTCCTATAAATGATCAAATTATTAAATTTCTTGTCGTTTAATTAAACTTTAGTGAGCACATAATTTTTGATTTTAAAACGTAACTTTTTCTCCACCCATACTCTTTCACTTTTTTATTATTAGTCAATCAATGTTTGATTCTTTTCAATAGTTTCAGCATAATTATGTTTTAAAACCCAGGCGAAATTACTTAATGACATTTTACAGATTTACGTAATAGGTACAAAACCATGTAATTTTTTTAACATACTTTAAAACTTATATTTAATGTACTGTGTATATCTTATAAACAAATAAATAAATAGCACGGTCGATTATTAAGGACTGTATCGATATATTTCGGTAACTTCTCATCCTTTTCTAGGATAACCATAGATCGCTAACGTAACGTAGAAACAACAGTTGACCTCAAATATATTCATAACGCTTAGTCATTGTGAACTGCTATTAATTCATTGGCGATCTACAGTCATGTTAGGTAACGATGAGATATTTTGATTTGTTATAAGTTCATATGGTGACACTGTATTATGCATAGTGACGGCCTTCACGGTCGAGGTCTAAGGCTCTCTGTGACGAATCTGGAGGTCGCGGGTTTAAATCCTGGCGTGCTCAAGTATTTTTTAATCTAATTTGTGTTGTTCCCCAATTGACCAATTAAAAATAATATAAGCAATAAAATAATAAGAGAAAGGTGGGGAAGTACACAGATAGTTCAGATGTGGTCACAACACACAGTTAAAGCCATTTCAAACCACGCGTTATAATTTTTTTTTTTAAAGAACAGTTATAATATATCAACAGACAAGTCCTGCTAAGCCAATTGAATTGGCTTCTCAGCAGGTGCTTATAATTTAGTTACATATACATAATTTACATCTTATATCTAGAGATTCAACATTTTTTCATAAATTTTTCATACCACAATATAATTTTATTTTTTTGATAGCCAATTTTTCACCATATATTTAACCTTATCTATTCATAGAATTACATTGCTTTATAGTGTCTTGCTTTATTCTTAATGGTGGTCTTACACCAGGGAGATACTATGAGTATCTGCCACTCGGAAACTTGCCGCCAACATTCTATATATATATATATATATATATATTTTTTTTTACATTAGATCCACACAGGAGGCCCTGAGGAAAATAATTTCCCTCAGGGCCTATGTCATCTTTGGGGACGCTGTGTGGAGGGTATTTTTAAGGAGAGGAAGTTCTGGGAAGGAAAAAGGCAAGACCCAGATAAACCTTACCCCATGAACCCGGGCACCCCTGCTAAGTCACCAAACGTAGCGAACCACTTGGGGTGACCTATGGCAGAGGTGTTGATTATCCAATAAATGGTTCCCGGGGCGGCGGTACCCATTCCCGCCTCCCAAATTGACTGAAATGTTTACTTCATAAAATGTAAGATAACTATAATATAAACGTGCAAGCCGGAATTATAATCCACTACTTATTGAAAATAATCAAATAAATATAGAAGAAAAGTTATTTTTAATAAATTATAATAACACCACAAAATAAATTTGCGATAAATGCAAAAAAAAATATTTATATAATATTATTTTCTATATTATTGGAAACCTATCGCTTGATTTACGTAATATATGAGAAGGGTAGATAGTTAAGGTAGGTACTTCAAGTATCATCACCTCACATAAGTGTTACGAAGATCCGTCATGAACCCGTCAAACTAAATCACGGAATAAAAACGGGTCCTCCAGGCTTTACATCAATGGTTTTCATCAAAACCCTCAGCGACCGAAAACCTTTTTGAATTGCAACAAAAAATCGAAGACTTAACTGTAGATTTTCCGATTTAATGACATATTGAAAGAGTTTGACCACTGAACAATTAAACTGAGTTTGAACAATTAAAAAAAAAAAATCGGATTGCTAGAGGAAATTTTTCCGCATATATTAAAAAATCATACCTCCGAATTTGAATATGAAGACATACAAACTTATTATAGTTCTATGTAGCCAATGAATTCCCCTATCTTTTGTTTATTATCACATATTTGTAGGATTTATAAAAAAAATATAATTAAATCTTTAACCTTAAAACATTTTAAAGAATCTAAAGAATAATTATTTTGTTATATTTTGAATGTATAATATATTATTTAGTCGTTTTAATAATAAAACAAACATTTAAATTTGCCACATTTTGGCAACAAAGCAATCCGAGGTTTTGTAAATATTGCCATAATGTAGTAAAAAGCGCTCGAGTGGTTAAATATAAATTTAATTCTTTCAATGTAATCACCACTAATTGTCAGTATCAAAAATATACGTATTTTTAACCATTGATAAGGCAGAACTAAACGAAATACAATTTTATTATAGGTACTCAAATTTCACAGAATTGACGATCTCGGATAGGAGGATAAAAATAACTAAACAAATTGTTTATAAATATTAAATTCAAGTAGAAATTAACTATGTAACAATTTCTAGACATTTTGTTTTGAAGAGTTTTATTTCACATGTACATTTGTTACTGAATTCTAAGGTTAGTTTTAAGATTGTTACGTTAACACGGAAGTGTTCAAACCAGTAGCAGATTAATAAAAAATAAGTGACACTTTTACCTGCGAAAAAAAACTCTTCAAACTAAAGTGCTTAAAAAAAGTGTTAAGAGCGATTGACCTGAGATTGAGCTGAGAATAATATTTTTTAAATATGCTTGCAACTGTACGGGGAGGTTCCAATGAGAAAGATCGATTATTTTAAATAAAAAATTTAATATTGATTTATTTTATTCAAAACTTGCTTCAATATGTATCTACATTCAAGTAAGCAATAAAAATGCTCAGAACGCACGACGATAAATTATTAAATATAGTATACTTCTTGTAAGTATTTTTTGATCATAGGTATTTGTGATTTTTTAATAATGTCTAAACAAAATAAGTGTGTAAAAACATTTTGAAATATTTTAGTTTGTAAGACCCTAAATAAAAAGAAAAACTGAGGTATTTTTGCCATAAAACACGTTCTCGGATTTATTTTTTAATGAATTTAATTTAACTAAAATTGAAATTTGGTAAACTGCGTTTACTAGATTATGTATTGATTTATTTTTTTGTATGATTTGAAATTTGTATTGTTTAATAGAATCTATCGTTTGAAAATTGAACAATTCTGCCAACGACCAACGGTATAACCTTAGTATATTAAAAATACACATAGTTTTTCAACATTTTAAAACTGCGTGTACCAGATAAAATACTTTCAAAATTAATTTATGTTTTTTCATGAAAAAGAGTCAATACGCCTAGAATTTTATTTAAAAAGGACTAATTTCCGGTATTCTCTGGTTATACCCTTAACTTTTTATGGTAGATGCAGGGTTAATAATGTTATCCAAGGCCTCCAGTATCCTTTGTCGATTCAAATACGCTCCAAGCTATGACAGATCGGGCGCGCAAGCCAGTAGGAGAAACCTCATCGAAATATTAAAACCAACATGGCCAGCTCACAAAACCATCAAACCGAGAGTCAACGATTTTGATTTAGTTGCGTAAATTAAATTGCGGATTACTCCACAAATGTGCCAACGCAAAGTGCCAGCCTTCATTTTACCTCTTCTACAATCGCGTCACATTTGTACGTTAGACGTTTTCTTATCATTGCCATTTGAACAGCGGGAAGGATTGACACTCCATTTTGCGCCAGATTAAGGAAGATTTGGACCAGATAGCCGATAGGGTTGCTACTATAGTAGAACCATGACCATACATTAACACACACGGACATGAGATAGGCAGGAATCATATCGCGACCTCCTTTGTAAGAAGCGCTTTTGCAAACCTAATGAATTCGTTGCTAGAAACGAGTTGGCTATCAAATGATTTGATGGACGATGATAATAAAAAGGTCCGACAAAGTTGAACACATTAACATGATAAAATTATATGATAAACATTGTGAAGAGCATGTAAATATGAATAATCCCTTTAAAAGTGTTCACAGAATGCATCGATTTTTTTCGTTATGTAGAGATGCTATTTAGACTTAGATATAAAAATAACAAGATATAAACAAAAAATACGAAGAAAATATGAAAAATAAAAAATTAACAATTAAAATAATTATTTACAAAGAAAATAACAAATGGAGTAAATAACAACCAATAATTTATCTCCATTATATGTCATGTTAGTAGATTGCTTATATGCATTCTAAGATTCATTCGTATTGTAGATATTCAGATTCAATATTTATAATATAAAAATTAATGTTTGTTTGTTGGTTCGTACCTTATGCGCCGCAATACCATTCATCCGATTACGATGAAACTTTGGAAATATGATGTACGCATACCCGAATAGTTATAGGATACTGAGCTCTGGCGTTATGAAATAATTTCGTATACTATTCATAAAATTTCATCTGATTGCTATTAATTTTTTTTTATTATTATGAAAGTACGCGTGAATACTTCTATATATATACTGTTGAGCTCTGGCATTATGAAATTTGTATAAAAAAATTAAATAGGTCACGCGAATTTTTGGAAAAATGGGTGTATTTTATGGAGTTAGGCGGCAGGGAGGGTCGGGGAATTAAAGAGGGGGACTTGGTGGGAGGGGGAACGAGGGAGATGGGAAGGCGAAGAAGGTGGAAGCGGAATGCGTGAGGGGAGGGTGAAAACGCGGATAGGGAAGGGTCGCGGGAGAGGAAGAGGATGAGGAGGCGGAAGGGGAAATGACACGAAGGGAGAAACTATTTAATTAGTTAATTGGCATTTCAACGCATCCCGGATATCAGCTAGTTTTTTAATATTTTAAATTTTTTGGTTCCAGAAAACACTCCCATATTCCATTTTGCTTCTGACCAATGAGTTGTAGGAGTTTATATAATGGATTGGGGGTTTTCGAATGGTTTTGATATTCTATGTATGACTCCCATCACTTTCAGGGATTTACTCGTGATATCATTGATGTGTACATCAAACATAAATTTTGAATCAAGAGTGATTCCTAGATCTCTTATAATGGTAATGAACTGTGAACTGAATTTAATCAAACATCATTAAAGGAATATAAGTAATCCTTTCGGCTTCCATCACGAGTGAAGGTAGTTTTTTTTAATATTTAAAAACTTATCGTTTTGAATCCACCAGCTATTTTGTGTATTAAGTTCTTCTTGAAACTTTAAGGTAAATGAAAATTTTAAGGTAAATATCGAGAGATCATCAGCAAATAAGACAAAATTTCTCATTTATTCCTATTTATAAATTCTGGTTGTGTTCTGTTTTCAAGTTAGATTTATTCCATCTAAATAGATCACTGTGAATTATTTGACCAAGCTTTTGTAGTAGTAAAAAGAATAGTTTACTATATGAAGTGCCTTTTGAAAGTCTGTAATTTGCATCAATTTGAGTTATTTCATTAAAAGTTTTACAAAGATTGGAATTAGTGGATCTGTTAGGAACAAATCCATGTTGATTAATACATGGTTGAGGTTTAAAGTGAGTGAACAAAGAGTTTTAAATAATACTTGTAGATTCAAAGGTTTTGCGAATGATAAAATGCTAATTGGTCGATAATTTTTCACAAAAGTAAAAAAATAAATAATAAAGAGTGAAAGGAAAGTACCAAATCACAATCATTACTCTCGTGATAGGACTAATTTTTTAATCGCGTTTATTCATCCACCTGTTTTTTTGTTACTTGAAAAGCACATAGTGTCCTGCAGCCAGTGAGCATTACGTGAAGGATATGTTACTATAAATAAGTAAGAAGTTGCAAAAGGACATCATGTAAGTACTGAGGTTTTCAGGTCTAGTCACTTAAGATAGCAAAATTTTTAACTTAAACCGATTGATTCCAAACTGGTATGTTAACCAAAAACGATGTTGATAGTAGATACCAACATTGTTTTGAAAAGTTGTAAGTAGAACACGTATAATTCAATTTGATAGAATTCGTGCAATTCGTGTGTTCGCCGTGTTTTTAAACACCTACTTCGATATTAAGATTTATTAATATTATCGCGAAGGTCGTCTTTCACAAACTAAAAAAAGCAATACGTACATTTCTGGAAGCGAAAGTTCTAAAAATATTAAAAAAAACATTTTACCAAAATTATCAGAGACAAAAAGTGGTCATTAATATTTTTCATGTCCTTTTATCCTAATAGAAGTGTCCTTTGGCGAGGATCGCAAGGAGCAACGTTTCCACTGCGTTAGTACGGCCGGTACTCGCTACCCTGCGCACCCGACGATTCCGACGTCGCACACATCAATAAGTCGTCGTAGAGGCGCCCTTTCGGGTGTTTCCGCTGGCGCTCGGGCACCTCCGTCGATCCGCTAGAGACGGCACAATTCGGACGCCCAGTTCGTTCGTAGCTACAGCTCGTAGCGTTTCGCGTAGAGCGACTACGACAAAACTAAGCCGCTATTATTTATGAGTGGCCATTAGTTTTATCAGTAAGTAGATGCCTAGAAACATTGACAGTGATGGCTATCCAGTGAATGGTGATTACTTTACATAATTAACTAAGATATTAAATCGCTACTGGAAAGTATAGCTGGAGAAAAATAACATTTTGCTAATAGGTTATGTCGTTAACCACATTTTGCTTATGATTAAAAACAATGGTTTTGATATTGTGTTTGTCTTAAGTTCTTAAAACGATTCAAGCTCTAGACATGCCCAAGTTGTAGGTTTAACAAGTGATGTAAAAATATTTTAATCGTTGTTTATCTAATAATCGCAGTGATCTTCGTAAGATAAAATAAGAGCAAGTACTTTCTAAATTGTATCCATATAAAACTAATCGTATTGTTAAATTTGTTGAAATGGCGATAAATTAAAGTTGAATCAGCGACGAAGTAAAAATAAGTGAGAGATATTAATCGAGTGCCACTTTGTGGATGGATCAAAATGTTTCATAAAATAATAGGACTTTTTGCAGGATACACACAGCACACGAAATAAGGTAACAAATACTTTGAAAAATCATTATTATTATATTTATTAAAGAGATTTTTTTTTAGATTGTACCTTGGCTCACCATTTCATTTGTCACTTTTTTGTGAACCGTTAACTTAGGTTGAAATAGCTGACGCTTTTGAAGGCGATTAAACTTTGACTAATTAACAATTATAACAAGCCGTTAATCACTTTTAAAATTTTGTTCTACTCCTCACAGCGGGACATTTGGTTCCCCTGCAGGCCTTATGTCGTCTTTGGAACTTTTGAGATGCTGGGTGGAGAGCTTAATTGAAATAAACAATTATGGTTGCTTATTTTTAGTTATTATAATGTAATATGTTATAACTACCAACAAATAACATTTAATATTTTTCCCTTGGCTGCTCACAAAATAAACATTTTGTTAATTTTTTTTTCGTCATACATGAAGTTACAAAACTTTAGTGCATAACAAGTGGAAATTATTTAAAATTTGCACATAAAAAAAACATTGTTTCAACTAACAATTTCTTTTTTTTAAATTCAGTCTCTTATTTTTAAACCTACCATTTTCAAGCTAAATAATATTATTTACTGGTATAGCCACTTGGAGCATATCAGCCGCATGTTAAAGCGATGTTTGCTTAGCGTCTACGCAAATTGGATGTCTTTATGCTGACTAATGATAGACCCTTGCTTCATTTTACCATATTTGAATGGTTCCTGAAAATGCGACCGTATTGCGGCGCTACAATCCCGTTCTTACTGCTTTATGCTTTATGAAATATTCTTGGAAAAAGGATGTCGGTTGAGGCATTACTAATATGAATTCTGCCAAACCTTCAAAAAACCTTCTTATTGACAATGGATGCAATCACAAATGTTTCTTTAACCAATAGAAAACAATTGTTTACCAAAAGCAAACGAGAGTAATGCAGACCTTTTCTTTTACTAGATTAATGTTAATAATGTACATGAAAATTTGTTAGGACCGTGACTGACCTTCAGGATCATGAAGAGATCAAATGAGGCGATACGCGTATGTTAAACGAGAAAATACACAGAATTTTTGAGACCTCAAGACATATTACTGGGAGAATGGACAATCGGAGTGCAAACATTGTTTAAATGGCCGCTAAGTTGAAGCAAATAACTGAGGACCTTCGTAAAGCTCACTGAATAGAAAATTTGTAAGGTTTTTTTTAAATATAAATACCGCACAAGAGTTTTAACTGCTCCCAAACGCCTGGAGTCAGTGATACTACGGCATCCCCAATAAAATGGGGTATATTATAAGACTAAAAGTAGTGGGGTGGGGAGAGAAATGGGGAAGCGGATGATTGAGAAGTACTGACCATCGATACCTGATCACGAAATACCTTCGGCTTCTAAATTATTATTTTTTTTATAGAGAAACCTCACAAGAGTCCCAACTGCTCCCTTCTGGAGCCAGTGAGACTATGGCATCCCCAATTCAAGTATGTTGTGAGGCTGAAGGTAAGTGGGGAAGAGAAGGAGATGGGGAAGAGGAAGGTGGGAAAGTACCTGGCTATTCAGATCTAGTCACTAAACACGGCTAAAGCCATTATTAAGCAACGTTTCAATTCTGAATGGTGGTCTTACACCATTAATTGCGAAATAACACAAATTAATCAAATAAAATTTATTTGCGCACGCCGGGTTTGAACCCGCGACCTTCTGAATGGGAGTCAAGTGTCTTACCACTCGACCACGGACGGTCGTCAAGTTTTTAGTATATTAGGAATATAAATTATTTGCGCACGCTGGGATTTAAACCCGTGATCTTCGGATTCGCAGCCAAGCATCCTAACCACTTAACCAAATATAAACGTGTTTGTGTTTTACCGAACCATGAAGAGTAGGGGCATCTTTGAGAAGCCTCAGCTTTAAAGTAGTCACATCGAGAGAGGTCATACTTTATGTCGTCTTTCTATTGTCTTCTGTCTTTTTCGTTTTCATTCAAGACTCGATGAGAAGCAAGAATATGATCGTCGACGACGTCCGCGCGACCTCTCTCAGGGACAACTATGTATAGATGGATGAAGATAAATAAATGCTTTTATATTCAGAGCCTGTAATATATTTAATAAGAAATTTAATGATATGGACATATTCTCGTGTTATTTAAGAAACTTTAAAAAATTTGTCATAGCTAACATTAAATAATTTTAAAAATTCCTTTTGCAAGTTATCATGTTGTTGCTGTGAATCCTTTCCAGTTACTTGTCATCCAATTTATACACATTTTGTTCACTATAGTTGTAGGTATAATATATATTTTGTACATTTATTATTATTTATGTATTGTTATTATTGCTATTGTGTAATGAAGATAAGTGTATAATACATTAGGTTTTGAAATTTAGCTGGTTATTAGTAGATTAGTTACATTTAAATTGTTATTTATTTGTGTTCTTACATCTTCTATTATTTTTTATCTAATATTTACAATATTGTATTTTTTTGTAAATATGTCAGCCCACGGGTACAGGACCCTTAGTTTTTTTTTTTACTTTTATTATTATTATTACTATTTTAAGTTGTGTGAAAATCTGTAATTGGATTTTATTTTTATTATTAAGTTTTTTGTAATAAATGTAAATAATCTGTTGATTTTCCTAAATAAATAAGATACTAATTATGACTGTGCCGTACTAAACCAACAAACAAATATCACAAATAATATCTATGTCGGGCAGACGACAGCAGCTCCCTTAATTCATTGTTATATGGCTGCGATATTCATTTCATTAGGCTCTTAAATATTCGTAGAAACAATTATTCATCTGCTTGCTTAGCAAACATCATAAATTAAAATCTGGAATTTGTTCAGTAAAAAAAAAAAACGTAATTGGCAATTTCTTGAAACACTGGTACTCACACTCCACGAGCCCTCCAGCTCTGTTATACGGGAAGATAATTAAAAAATAAACGCTTTAAGTGTTTTTTAAATCGGGAAAGTTGTTTTATCGCGAACCTTTTTTATTAATGTATTTATTTATTGTAAAATGATCGATGTCTTTTTAAATTAAGGAATTTTGTTTGAACATAACCTTGGAGAGAATCCTGGAAATCGATATTTTTACAGTAAAGCAGTAAACTTACCCCGTGTTGTACGGATTATTGCATGTTCATGGCCTTACTTGTAGATTATTGTAGAACCATGACGATGCGTTCTAAAACTGACCCTTTCATTCTTTATTACGCATTTGTGAAGGTTAGCCAAAAAAAGTACAAAAAATTTAATAAGTGAATTTTTTAGTTTTTAGTAAATTTTGCCTTCCAAATAAGTAATAAGAATAAAAAAAAATTTTTCGTCAAATTATTACGAAAAATATTTTGTAATATTTTCTCTCCTTTCGTCACTAATTATCGTTTTTCTATTGAATTGAGCAAATATCTAAGAATGTACATTACATTTTGTACAAAAGGTTTTTGATTTTGTACAACTTAGTACGAAAAAAATGATACAATAATATGTATATTAGTAAAAGTAGAAAAAAACTTTTTCGTAAATTTTTACCAGTAATACCTTAAACTACTAATCGCCTAAAAAGATAATGGTTTCATGATGGAAAAAATTGTATTATCTGTTAATGTATGCCAACAAATGCTAAGTTAGAGTGTTTTTAATGGTGTTTTAAATGTACGGGAACAATGAGTTAAATATTTAGTGGCGGACAATTAACTCACTTCCCCTCACCACCTCTCTCCCCCCACTACTTCAATTTCTACCCACGCATAGCTTTGTATACTTAATTATTTAGTTTTTAGTAGATTTAATGTCCTGAGGAAGAGAACATCGTTCTCGAAACATGTCGATTTGTTAAAATAAAGATAATCGTGGTAAAAGCAAAGTGCTTTAATTTTTCATTAATAAAATGGTGCCACAAAGTGAATTTGCAAAATTAACTTTTAGTTTTCTTCATCTTTTCAAAATTACTTTGTGGTATCATTTTAATTAATTGAAACAAATTATTTTGCATAAACCACTATAATCACATGTTATCGATGTACAATATAAACGTGTTTCAAAACCGATGATTTCTTCGTCAGGATATTAAAATGAATTTTTAGTTATTATTATTTAATTTAGTTATTATTATTTAATTTAGTTTTTATCCTGACGAAGAAACCATCGGCTTTAAAACGTGTAGATATTATAACATGTGATTATAGTTGTTTACACAAAGTAATTTGTTTCATTTAATTAACTTTTTGCTTATTGTCAGGAAATTTGTAAGCAAAATGGTTTTAATTGTTTTGTGAAATAAAACATTTTTGTTGTGTAATATAAGTAAAATAGTATTTACATTCTACCACGTGTTTTATTGGTACAACCGGTTTATATATATATATAACATATTTTTATTTTATCATTTCTCATTTACTAACACCCCTTTGTGTGCTGAATGTGCAGCTTTCATTATAATAATAATAATAATAGATACATTGGTGTGGAAATGGTTTAAGGACACTATAAATAATAAATACCTTAACTTAAAAAAAAACTTTCCATTTATGTAATTATAGTGACTAGATTCTTGTTAGCACAGATTTATTATGAAATTAGTGGCGAATTAATTTATAAAATAAAATCAATAAACTTTTTTAAATTTTTTGAATTTGTATATCACTTTTTAGCTGTAACAAAAACAATGTATTAAAACTCCCACATTCTGTTGTTGATCGTTTAGAGACAAAAACGATGGAAATATGATCTAATAGTTTTAAACTCTATTCAAAACATACTGGTGCGGTTTTACGTTTTCCCTGGAGACTGTTTATAGGCTAGTTATTCCCTAAATAAAAACAAAGACCCTTACTAATATAAGTGCCAAATCTTTACACAACTGAAAATCGATCATTTATCCTACAATGGCGATTGTTTGAACATTTCAAACATTTATTTGAAAGGTAGAGTCTACCATAATTTAAACGCAGATATCACACGACAAAAAAGAGCTTGTTTCTGGATATCATTGGTAGAAGATGATAAAAATGATTGAATCTGAGCTCAAGTAAGATTACTTCTCTCTTTCGCATCAAATAATTTCATCGCGGCTCCACCTCTAGTAGGGTGTTCGGGGTTAGTTTTGGATTTTTGAAAATATTTCTTTCTCAGAGAAACTAGGTAGGTATACCTACTCCGTTGTCATGTAGATATTCTGGGATCATCGTAATACTTACTGAGCCATATTCCCCGAACGCCTGGAAATGGGAAAAAATTGTGAATGGGATTTTTAATAATTGATTCGCTGTCAAGTTGAATAGGTTTTTACTAGACTATTTTAATTAGTTTCTGTTTAGTAGTTTATTTTCCTGAGGTTTTTAAAATGATTATAAATTGTAATTTTTTTGTGAAAAAATATCGGAAAAAATTATAACAACGTTTTGCGACACCGTAATATTACTCGCTGAAGTCCCCGGCGTTGCCCCAGCTTTATACAAAGTTTTTCGAAAAATTTTCTGTTTCGCACGGAGAAATGCGTTATTCTAAAGTACGATCATTATATTCGTAAAAACGGTTAAAAACGGGACTGAAGTTCTTACGAACAAATTAACAGAGTTTCAATGTTTATTGGCGGGAAAATTTAAGAATAATTATTGTTGGTATACGTACGAAATTACGTATATGGTATACGTACGAAATTACTGTTAATTTGTTGGTAAGAACTTCAGTCCCGTTTTTAACCGTTTTTACGAATAAAATGATCGTATTTTAGAATATCTTTTTTTATTTTCCTGAGGTTTTTAAAATGATTTGTAAATTGTCGTATTTTCGTGAAAAAATATCTGAAAAAAATTATAACAATGTTTCGCGACACTGTAATATTACTAGCTGAAGTCCCCGGCATTGCCCCAGCTTTATACACAGTTTTTCGAAATAGTATGTAGTAGTGACCTTTCTCTAGTTTACAATGTTATTAGATGTGGCCAGTAATAAAATTTCAACAAGAATTATCTAAATTCTACTTTAAAGGGTTGGAAAAAGTGGTGTTTTTTTAAAATCTCATGTAGATAGTGTCCTTCCTCTTATTTTGAAGGTCAAGTATGCAACAAGTATGCTTTATCTGGGGAAAAAAACTATAGATTTGTATATATAAACAAATCCATTTCAACTGCCCTAAACTCATAGTTACATAAATAGATAGATATAGAAAATTGTTCAGGTATGAGATTGTTCTTTCTATAAATCTAGATTTTGATTACTTGGTCTTCACATCCAAAGAACGAATTGTTTATGTTTATGTGAGAATTCGAAAACCTACTCCTATCTATAACAAATAGTAACAAATAAAAGACAAAAAATGTAACAAATAGTAATATTTTAAGCATCATTATACTATACATGCCTTGAAGATCTTAAGTCTCCTTGACAATGCTAGTTCACTTACGACGATCCATTTCCTTTTTTACCCAGCATTTCCTATTTCCAACCTGTGCCAGTCGACCAACACGTTGTCTAAGAACCGTTTGGCATACGTGATCGCATTTCTTGACTGCTCCTGTGATTTCTTACTGATATATAAGTATTTTGTCGCTAGTCTAAGATTGTCCTAAGGACTCCATTTGCATGTCACGAGACCAAGTTGTAAAAAATATTATTAGTGGAAGACTTTATGAGAAGGATTAATGTTATTTATTTTGTCATTTGTAATATCTTCTTTGAGAATAGCGCATAGCTGACGTAAACCAACATTTTTTAGACAGCAAAATCTGCTCAATCTCGATTGCGTTGGCGACAACGATATTTGGTATATATATTTTTTTTTTATTCTTTAAAAAGAAAGACAAACATTCCCGGGTTACGAATAACCCAACAACATTTGAAAATCTCCTACTACCACCACACTATGCCGAAGATTTTGCTTGTGTTGTGATGGAGGACTTAGCCAGCCGAGGAATCGAACACGGAACGCCTGGGTGGGACCCAAACGCGATGCCCACGCAACCACTGACCGGTATTTAAGCTACATATGCTTGCAATTACATCTCTGGCGAAAGTGACAGTGAGAGTCACTGACAACAATAGTTAATGATCGAAATTAATAAAATGTCCAATATCAATAATATTATTAATTTCATTATATTGTCCTTATAATGCTTGTAATGCCAATTAATAACTCAGGTACGGGGCCATACGTCATTCCTATGTCTACCTACGTTAAATTATCGTGAAAACAAGCTTATGTGTCCAAGCGGTTAAATAAATAAATTGTTTCTCCCTTCGTGCCATTTCCCATTCGTTCCCCTTCCCACTCATCTTTATCTTCCCCTTCCGCGTCCACTTCCCCTCCCGCGTTCCCTTTTCACCTTTCCGCGTTTCCTCTCCCCTCTCCCGCTCTCACCTTTCTCGCGAACCCCCCCCCCCCCCCCACCGCTTACGCATTCCGCTTCCACCTTCTTCGCCTTCCCCCTCCCTCGACTCCCCTCCAGAGAAGCCCCCTTTAATTCCCCTACCGACCCTCCCGCATACCCCTCCCTGCCACCTCGCTCCATAAAATACACCCATTTTTCAAACAACTCGCGTGACCTATTTAATTCAAATTTCATAATGCCAGAGCTCACCAGTATTTATATAGAAGTATTCATGGGCATGTTCACAACAATTTAAAAAAAATAATATCAATCGGATGAAATTTTAATCGCATTATAGTATACGAAATAATTTCATAACCCCAGAGCTCACTGTCCTATAACCATCCCGAGTATTCGCACATCATATTACCAAAGTTTCATCGTAATCGGATGAACGTAATGGCTGCGCATAAGGTACGAACAAACAAACAAAAAACACATTTTTTTTTATTAATAACAATAATATTGTCATTAACTTGTACCCCTGTCCTTATCTTATGTAGTTATATTTGATGTCATGTACATTTTTAAACCTAATTGAAGTTCTAAAACTAATTAAGAACGTATATTAAAGCTTCTTCTATTTCGACGTGCCCGACTTAGACCTTATTACATAAACGAGGCTTTTCATCTCGCGTTCGAGTTTAGGCAATAACAATAATAAATAGGTCGCTATTTCGTGTTCAAATATTCGCACAAGCGTGGCACGAATGGCCGGACTTGAATTTATATCTTAATGCCTCGCACCTTATTGCCATGCGTGCCGGGGCGACACTTACTTTTGACCTTTAGGTATAATATGTGTTTGAATCTATTTATTATATCATAATATTATTCCTAACGACGAAACATTATTATTACGTAAATCATTCTAACGAGGACTGCGTTAACACATAAACACCATGGTAAACTTCACTGAAGAAATTGAATGGTATTGTGCGAAATATGGTGTTTGCGTTTTATGAGAATTGTAGGAAATCAACGTAATATACTTGGACGATGTTATATACAGTGACTGGTATTTGATGCGGGATATTTAAATACGTATTTTAGATGACTTTAGGGTGTTTCAAAAACGTATTAATTTGTTTTCTTATTTTCTATGAGGCACCCTTTCAGATGTTTCCAAATGTATAAAAAATTACACAGTATTTTTTTCAGGTGTTTTAGTGGGGTCACTTTGAATTAGCACCAGGGGTGAAAACGTGGGGTTTTGACCATAGAGTTTATGAATTTGGTATTTAATCCGAGTATTTATTTTAAGCAAAATTTTACAAAATGTAATTTAACACATGATTAAAACCAATTTAATTATAATAGGCCATTTTAGGTCACGATTGAAAATTCAGACTAAGAACAAAAAGAACTTTATTACCCAAAGACTCTAATTGCGATTCTAATACACACGCAATATTGTTTACAATACTGCGGAAGTTGGATGAAGTGTGTGTTTAACCTATCCATTATCCATGCTTTATTTAATCCTATATGCAGTGATATGTTTGGTCTGAAGTGTGGCAATCATTTCCTGAAAAGTCGTCGCAAAGCTTTGATTAATGGTAGCTAGCTACCCCTAAAATGTATTTAAAATAAAAAGTACGTTTATACGTTTTTCGCATTAAGTATAAAATACCTTCCTCCCATACACATAAAAATATCTTTAATGGGAATACATCTTTAAATAAAACACGTAGATACAAAATTAGGAAGATGAAATGTTGCATAAATTATACGTGATATTACACATAAATTTCATTGAAGAAAAAATCGCTTCAAGAGAGATACACTATCAATTCGTCTAGCAAACTTGCATTGTTACTGAAATGATTTGAGGGGATTTTCGAACACAATGCTAGGCACATGCCCGTGTTGTGGTGGTCGATGTTGATTGGTTCGTTTTTTTCCAATTCTATATCATTTTCTTCAAGATTTAGATATAACAAAGTGTTTGAGTTTGGCGTAGGTATTTGTTTTAACTAAATACTTATCTCCTGTTTTACATTATTGTAAATTTCATAGCAGATACCAGTCAACCTGTAAACTAAAGTATTTCATCATATATTCCCACACCAACGCATTTAACGTATAACGTTTATTCCATAATAACTAACTACAAAAGGCGTGGGTTTCTGTGCCTTCTGTCCCGTTTCCTCTAGCCTAAGGGCCGTGTTTGTAAGTGATTTCTTGGTTCTATGATTTCTAAAATCTCACACAAATAAATTTGTATGGGGCGTAAGGTTTATTACATCGTAAACATAAACACGACGCCTTTACTAAATCGAATATTCGTTTGTTTTGAAATAATTTTGATGTTTGACATTTTGATAGTGGAAAAAAGACAATAGCTTGGTAGAAAAAAAATGAACGTAATTTAGTAGTTCTGTTAAAATTAGTCTCGTGTCTAAAAAATTATAAAAAATGTATTTCCTTATTAAAACGGTCACCATCTTGAAAAGGTAAACAGTACGTACAAACAGATTCACAGACAAGTGCAAATCGGTTGAGTTAAAACATTACTTGTAAAGCGCGTGAAATCAGTTTATCGTATTAAAAAATGATGAATACATCTTTTTATTTGAAAACTAACGACAAGAAAAGACTAGGTAAAGAAAGGACTTAAAGACACCCAACATAATTTTATATTTATAACTAGCGCAGACGCGTAAAAATCAAAGGATAGTCTGAATTCTCGACAAACAAATCAGTTACAAATTTGAAAACGCTATTTAATTTTTTTTTTCGTGAATATAGTTACCTACTTCGACTGTCTGAATTATTCACACAACTGATTCCAATTTGGAAAATGACTCTTAAATTCGAAACAAATATTAGTTCAGTGATTCAAATTTCACGCAGGACTATTATTTCACGCACAGACAACCGATTTTTATATTTATTAATTTAGGAGAAAACACAGATACAGACAGTATGTTTAGCAAGACAATCTTACTAATATTATAAACGCGAAAGTTTGTATGGATGTTTGTTACTCTTTCACGCAAAAACTACTGAATGGATTTTAATGAAACTTTACAATAATAGCTCATACATCAGAATAACATATAGGCTATAATTTATAAAGTTAGCTATTTTCAATATATTACAAATATTCATTTTTGTATATTATAGGAACAATCAATCAAATTTGGTACCTAACATAGGTATCTATTTATTTAAAATATCTATAATTCTTGATTTGATTCAAAGTATTAGGCGAGTACTTCTAATAAATTCATTAATTTAAATATTTTCTAAATAGTATCTTGATTAAACAATCATTGCTTTGCAAAATGATTTTCTCAAATTTTGACATTAGGCAAGTAGAAGTACTAATCCTGCGCAGACGAAGTTGCGGGCAGAAGCTAGTATAAAATAATAACTATCGAATTCGCCAGCATCCTAACAATTTCTGAAACTAATAAGAGGACGGCGGCGTGGATTCGACTTGTCACCAGTATGGCAGTATTTGGATTATAAATCGGAATTACGTGGTAAATCTGGTAAGGTAATCGGTAAAGCGGATCGATCGATCTTGTAAAATTTTTTGGTAATTTGAAGATTGAGTGAAAATCTTCAACATAAAATTTATTATGGCTGTTTGAGTGTCCGACATTGTCGAGTTTATCTTTGCGATCCGAATACAATAGTGAACGATAATGAGTTATTCTCCGCCTTACGGCCGAAGTTAAATTATATACGCAACGAAATCTTTACTTTAAAATAAAACAATAACTTTGTATACATCACTTTTATTACACAAAGTTATTGTTTAATTTTAAATTATAATGCCACATCACAAAGTAACTACTTCATATGAACAAAGAAATCTTTACTTGTCGAGATAAAGAGTTCAAATACAAACCACGCTAAAACCGTTGCTGTGCATGGTTTCAAACGAGGGGCCTATAACATCAGAGAATCCTTCGTATGACCACCACACGCTTTGGAGAGGTGGTGGAATTTCGGGGCCCTGTCGGCGTCGGCCTACAGACTCCCGCCCGGTTCACTTCAGCACCCCAACGCATCGCTTTCTCAATCAGATCAGTATAGTTCAGAAACATTAACTATGTAATAAATAGGTATGATGCTTAATAAATAGGAGGATTTTTAGCTTTGCCGAACTGTTCGCCTAAATTTCGTATGAACCCAGTGGCGCTCTTTTTAATCCTAAATTAAAAATATATCTTCAGCATACATGTATCCATCACACTAGATCGAAAAAAATGACATAAAAAATTCCAAGTTATAAAGCCACATTTGGACAAAGAAACTACACTTACTTTGCAACAAAACTCCACAACAACCTTTCCCAAGACATTAAACTAATTAAAAACTTTAATTAGTACAAATAAAAGACGAAAAAAGGCTGAAAGAGGTCGATAAAAAAATCCTAATAAAGACACTAAAAACTACATAGAAGACAAATAAACTATAACTAAATAACTTTAGTCCACCTCGGCACAGGACTTCCTAATGAGGAGTACTAAAAATACAATATCTATACTGAAATTCACCTTTAATTTTGTATGTAAAATTATTTTATATGGTCGCTAAACAAAAAACAAAAGCTCCATGTACCACCGTACACGGCTCACTAATTAATGTACGTAATTACCAACCATGACACCATTTTCAACATCATTTGGCCCTCTATATCTCTTCATCAATAAATATTTTTGTTAATAATATATTCATTGGGTCAATACAAAATAATGTCTATTATGCAAGAAGTTATTCAATATTTCCTCTTTATCTATTCAATCTCTGAATTATTTATTACAGAATTTCAACATGCTACTTTATAACGAAGGGAAAGGAATTAATTCAGTTTTCAATTTTACTCACGGAACAAAGCAAGGCAGATTGTAAAAGCATCGAATTACCAAATTAATATAAGGGTTCTTTTTTCCCTAGCCTTCGGTATTTTCAATTTTTCAGAGAAAATTTTCCTTAAAATCCAAAATCCAACCACAGAACACATTCTTTTGTACCTTTAAAAGTAATGAATATTCATCCACACGTATGAACCAGACTTTCTGCATCGAGGTCCATAAAAATTGAAAATAAATTGAATATCTCCAACCGCAATATTTTTCATAGCCAGTGAAATAGGGAAGCAAGCGGTGAAGTGTAACTTTTAACCTTAATCGACGATTGATGTTTTCAGAAATTTTTAATATACATAAGGATGGAATGCTTAATATTTTGCAATATATGCAAAATATTAAGCGTGGGTACGTTAATAAGTGTGTTCATTATCTAACTAATCTAAATGTTCTGATTCATTATCTAACTGATACCAACCCTAATATGAAACGTGGACAGAAATGAAAAAAGTCCAAGTAGAATTGTAATCCCTGATTCGTTAGTTCAAAGAAATAGGTAGAAATAAGTATCGAGTGTAAGGCAAGAGATTGTGAGTGAGATTTATAGTGTAATATTGCATGCTTTTGATACGTAAGGACAAAGATGAGATATGTGTATTAATATTAATGTGACAAGCAAATGGGTACGAAATAAGTCGGGGACGCCCCGGTAATATATACTACTGTCAACCAAATTAAATTTTCGTATTGGGTTATGTGTTACGAGTAAAAACGACAAAATATTAAGTACGAGGAATGAGTGTCAAAAGATAATGGTGCGGCGTTCAATCCTCAATAAGTTATATATATATATATATATATATATATATTCCTGCGGAGATATTCCATGTTTGTAACCTGTTTACAAAATTAACACGAACCTAACTTTTACAGATTTTTTAAAGCGGTAAGTAAGTTTTTAACACTTAACTTCTCGTTCTAAACACGAAACACCAATAAATCACATGGTCGTGTTTCCTTTACGGTATAAAGACGTATCAAATTTTAAAACTTTTGGCAAGTGATTTCCCGGTTGAATAACCTAGAATCAGATCTCTGATAGGCCGCTTAGACGTTAGAAAATCGTTCCAATCCAAAGTTCACGTCTTTCCTGCTGCCGAAGTCGTTATTTTTATTCCGTTGAACAAATAAGCGATTTCCACTTGAAATTCAATTACACTTCTACGCCCGAAGACTGAGGCTTTACATCGCACGGTTAGCTTATAAGGCTTCGATTTAAGACAGGGCGAAACACGCCATGTCGGGATCATCATAATCCCCTCTCTTCTACTGAACCAAGACCTACCCCCGATTGTAGCCTTAGAGTAAGCCAGCTTAATGCGGCAATAGCCCATGTGTGGAAGGCTGAACTAACTACTGAAGAAAATCTGCCTCTCTGTGCTCAGTGCTCACCTTCTGATAATTATTTCAGGTTTGTTTGTTGTGTAAGGCGGAGCACTTTGTAGATTACTCATTGCGTAACAAACCATTGCGAAGCCGAGATGTGAGAGGTTAAGGACGAACCCATAAAGTGGAGAACCTATAAGATGGAGAACCTATAAGACGGAGAACCTAAGAGTCGAGCATCTAATAATTTATTGAAAGCTCAGGATTGTACAAACAGGAATACGTACATCCCGTCCTACAGAAGATTAACGGCTTAACCCACAAAACACTACTAAATAATTTTAAGAAGGCATAAATAAAATTAAAATAACTTTGTCTATGGCTTGTGTTACTGTACATGTACTAACTAGCTTTTACGATTTAAACATCAAACAACAAAATTATTGTCGTTTTTTGATTTAAAAAAATTAATCAAAGTTTGCACGTAATCGTAATAAAACTAATACGCGTCGTATTACGACGTTACAGTGAAAAACTTGGCTTATTATCACTGCGTGTGCATGGTTAAAACGTCTTTAAACCAGGTTTAAGGCCAACATTACAAAACCAAGTACGACTCGGCGGATACCGCTATTATGAGTAAGGGGTATAAGTTTATGAAAGAAATATGTTTTATATCAACATGTAAACTGTGTTTTTTTATATTGTAACAAAAATCATATATAGAGTGGAAGATACTCTCAGTATCGCCCTGATGTAAGACCACCATTCAGAATTGAAACGTTGCTTAATAATGGCTTTAGCCGTGTTTAGTGACTAGATCTGAATAGCCAGGTAATTTCCCTTCCCCACTTACCTTCAGCCTCACAACATACTCCAATTGGGGATGCCATAGTCTCACTGGCTCCAGAAGGGAGCAGTTGGGACGCTTGTGAGGTTTCTCTTTAAAAAAAAATAATGTAACGTAATTTAACTTTTTGTGTAAAATTTTTCTGTGTGGGCGTCTAACATGTTTTCTTAAAAAAAAGAGACTAACGACGTAAGTTTTTTGACTCGCCTAATTAAAGGTTAAAAAAAATATAAATGTAATTACAGTAGCCTCAAAAAATCTTTCTTAATTGTAAATATAATTGCATCAAAATTTACATCAAAAATTTGAAAAATAAATAAACCTTTACATTACAAGATTCAATTTACGAATTCATAAATATTTTAATTTTGTTGCTTGAAGGGTTTTACTAAACCGCAGGCGATATTTATATAAACCATGATTTGATTTGATAATATGAAAAGTCTTACAACACAAGCTATAATCCCCGTATATTTTTTTAATACTTTTACATAATATGGAACTTTTACTAAAATATTATTCATATTAATTTTTGTTCGTATGAAGCAGTTACTTTGTGATATGACATTATACTTTAAAATAAAACAATAACTTTGTATACACCAATTTTTTTTTAAAAAAAATTTTGTATACACCACTTTTATTTTTTTATACTTAATTAATAAAAGTGGTGTATACAAAGTTATTGTTTTATTTTAAATTATATTAATTTTATTTGTTTTATTTTAGTTTACAATGGATTAATTTATGTGTGTAATTCACCTAACTGAGAAATCAATTATAGATTTCCTCATTATACTATTGTATTATTTAACTAAAAATTAAACACTATGCTTACAACAACTAAAAAAAGTACGTTATTATAACAAGAGAGAGATTTATTATAACAGATAATTAATTATTATAATATTATTAAAAAGAATTTTACTTGGAAGGCCTCAAATGCTGTTGAATGTCAGAGTTCAGCAAGACCTTAGTAAGTAAAAACTCACTTTTATTTAATGTATTAATAGAATCTTATCGACAAGAAAACACCATAAATCATTTTGAAAGATCAGAAATCAGAGATATTTTCCCATCTGACAGATTGTTCAAGATAGCATACGTACAAATTGGCTGGCCCATATAAATTGGAAATTACTTTATTTTCCACCGAGACGTCCATATTACATGTCTCCTCGTGTATCGATTCCCACGTGAAGTGTACTGACACGAGTTCACCTCCAGGTGTATTTAACCCGTTCAATCACAGGAGATCAAATTTGTCCCAGCTCAAAAAGGTCTCATATAAATCGTTGTATCTACCTTACTATCATAGTGAAAATTCCACATTGTAGAATTTAACCATAGAAAAAATTTTATGCGCACTTCTATGAAACCAAAGTTTCTGATAGCAATCTGAGAAAAATGTTTATATTTCGTAAATTATTTTTTTTTGAAACGACTAAAATTTGAGGCAACAATAACGTTTATAATAATACTAATCTTATTGCCTGATAAAATATGTGTTTGTGTTTTTTTTTTCTTTATCGTAAGGTCAGGGCATTTTTAAATTTGTATTAAAAAAAAATTGTATGTCAAAAATTGTATTTTTATTTATATTAATAACATCTTGGGAGATCACAATTTGGGAAGCGGGAATGGGTACCGCCGCCCCGGGAACCATTTATTGGATAACCGACACCTCTGCCATAGTGGTTCGCTACGATTGGTGACTTAGCAGTGGTGCCGGGTTCATGGGGTAAGGTATGTCTAGGTCTTGGTGGCGGATGATCTAGACACACTGAACCCTAGATTCCTACCCAACCCTCATACTCTTTTCCTTCCCAGAACTTCCGCTCCTTTCTTTCCTTAAAATACCCTCCACACAGCATCCCCAAAGATGACATAGGCCCTGAGGGAAATTATTATTATTATACGCAGGGCCTCCTGTGTGGACCTAATGTAAATAAAAAAATCTTTAAACGTATTTCATCACCTTTCAAAATAGTTTTTAATTTTTCGGATATTTTCAGAAAGATTCTATTTATTTGTGTTTTATTGCAAAGCGAAAATATTTTTTTATTTTTATTTTTAACTTATTAACTTAAAGAGTTAAACCTCAAATTATAATATTTTAATTAATGAAGAAAATATTAACGAAAGTAAATCGAAAATCCGAAACAGAAAAATCAGAAAAAGATACGGATACATCTGATCGGATAGGGATACGTTGGCGTTGTGGATAGCGCGTTGACCCGGATTGCCAGAGGTCCTGGATTCGAGTCCAGGATGTATCCGTATCTTTTTCTGATTTTTCTATTTCGGATTTTCGATTGACTTTCGTTAATATTATCTTCATTAATAAAAATATTTTTACCTTCTGACAAAATAGGTCGAACCCACCGTTGCCCGGATAAAAAAAACGAATCGTCGTAAACAAGTGAAAGGTCCTGACTGAATTCATCAGCGAAATATTCATGTCTGGGTGAATTTCAAGGCGTAATTTATGGGCGCCACTCAACTTTTCCCGAAATGATATATTTTCCGTATCACGTGCCGTTATGTTTAGCGTATGCGCCACCATACAGGGTGATACAAAAAACCTTTGTACCGCCCTATACCGGGTGGACGTGAAATTCCGCACCCTTCGTGGCCTGGCCGGGGGCGCAATGCGAAACGGTGGATTTATCACTTTTATTTTACCCCGAAATGAACCAATGAAATTGTAAAAGCACCGAGTGATGAAAATTTGTTTTGTGTGAATTTGTATTACATTAGTGGGAACAAATTATATCACATATTTTCTCATAAGGCAGTGTTGTATAATGTATATTATTATTCAAACCCAAGCTAAACGAGAATGTTAGTGGTTTTGAAATAGTTTAACTTCATTACATAGGTATTTTGTGACCTCAGGAAAGAGGTTTCTTTTGGGTAATAATGTTTTTGTGCAAACAGGAATTTATTTAATAACAATAATTTACAACCGTGAAAACTGTAATATTTCTGTGTAAATATTATAAAATAAAGTAAAGTTTTAAAACCACGATATTTATTAATTTACTTTACCGACCGGTTTCGCTTTACTCAAGCATCTTCAGGGTACAAATTAATACTAAACAATAACTACAAAATGTGTGCTTATTTATACATTATAGAGAGAGATAATTATATACATATAGAAAGAGACAACAATATAAAATTATTACAAACAGTGGGGATACATTAATACAAATGAAATGGGAAAAATAACCTACATATAACTATAGACTAATGGGTTATCAAAAGTGACAAAAAGAAATTATTAATAGTTTAATGGAAACATACCTAATATTGGGCTACTAGATACCTCTAATTGATTACTAAGTACAGGACAATTGGTTTTTACAGCTTTTTTAATTTCTAATAATTAGTGATTGCTTTCTACAATAATATGAAATAAAGTAGTTTATTTAAACTATTTATAACACAAAATTTCAGACTTTTTTTAGAACAAAAAAAATTGATAAAGAATTATTTTTACTAAATTAAAAATTAGCGTCGTGTTTAGTCAGTTTATTACTATTTTGTAATATATATTTTTTTTATTGTGTTCCGTATCGCCACTTCGGTTGCGACAGGTCCGGTGTGTGTTTGACCAATCGTAGATTTAAACACCTGTTTAAATTCACGCATGTGTACTGAAACTACGGAGTGCCGGAAATCCAGTCGGGAAGTAGTTCTTGTAACGTAACGATCGTGTTATTTATCGCATTAATTATCTTGACAACTATTCCGACTCGCATCGAAATTATCGCAGTTGTGAATAACCTCAAGTTTAACCTGATAACGAGTGTCTACAGTTCAACGAATAAGACATTCCAGTGCCGGCAGAGGGATATCGAGATTCAACATTCCTTCTCCGGTAAGTCACTTGTGGAGTACCTTACTAATTGGTTGAGCCACTGGTCTTTCGAAATCCATAGGCACTGCTCCCGTAAAACGTGGTCCATCACACGGCCATTTTAACCCTGTTCGCTCAGCAAACAGATTGATTTGGGCATTTTCGTAGAGCTGATTTCTCTTCTGGAGGAGATCCATGGCACGAGTTGGATTTGTTTGTTTGGTATACACGTGCAAAAAGTGAGATTACAAATGAACTTTTGTAGTTTCAATAAAAAATCGTTCATTGTTTGGTCTGTGTCTGTCTGGTCTAGTACATTTTGACAGATTCTGAACGCAAGTCAACAAAAATAAAACTAATAGGTCTGTAATTTATTATTTAGAGGGGCTTATTTTTTAGACCGGATGGAGTGGTAAAGTGAACTGACGATGTTGTATGATGAATATTGTATGATGAATGAGTGTATGCTTTATGCAATTAGTTTGTTTAACATTGAAATTATCTAAGCAGGATTTACTTGTTCCTTGTACTCTGGTGGGCATCGTCGGTGTGAATGCGTGAGAAGAAATAAATGATCATCAACGATATCAATCATGGTTTCATATTCTGAGTGTTTTATGTCGTTAATGGTGAATTGGAGGGAATTCAGAAAAGTGTCTTTATTTTAGAATGAAAGTGACCTTAAATTGCAAAAACACACAAATAACAATTTTAAGGCAGTTTGATTGGGACACTAGGAGTTCGTCCACTTGCTCTTGTTTCTTTTTTCGTTTCGGTGTTTTGTTTTTTTTTTTTCTTTCTGTTTTATTCCATATATTTTTCCGTATTTCGTCTCTAACGTAAATAACAAACCCACAAACATACTAACATCCTCTGGTACACAAACAAACCATACGATTTAAAGAAGGAAAGGGCCTAAAAACTCTTCGAATATTAAATAAATATGGAAGCCGTACTCTTGAATACCTAATACCAGTGATTTTCAATAAATATTAAAATTTAAAAAAATGAGAAACCATGCCCTAAAATGATAAAGCTGTGGTTAATTAACGAAAACTTCATGTATCTTTGAATATCTTAATGTAGCTGCCTACGTGTCTTTTTATTAGCCAGGTATTTTGAGATATTTTATAGATGTAATTTAAATTTTCTAATATAATAATATTACTATGTGATCTAATCTAATGTTTCCTTAAAACTATAAATGTATTTACACATTTTTATTTTTATTTTTAACTTTTTAACTTAAAGAGTTAAACCTCAAATTATAATATTTTAATTAATGAAGATAATATTAGCGAAAGTCAATCGAAAATCCGAAACAGAAAAAGATACGGATACATCTGGGACCAGATGTATCCGTATCTTTTTCTGATTTTTCTGTTTCGGATTTTCGATTGACTTTTGCTAATATTATCTTCATTAATTAAAATATTTTATTTATGTATTAAGCTTTTATATGTTGTCTTTGTTAGAAGTCAACTTGAATACAATTCTCCTGTTTGGAACCCAAAATTGTTACCCAATGTTAATTAAAGTATTTACAAATATTTCCTTATGTATTATATTAAGAATATTTAATTTTATTGAACCTACAGACAAGCTGCCATTCGATATTTTTGTGGGACTACCCTAAATTTGTACAAATGTTTTATCTACTAAATTAAAAAAAAATTAAAAACGAGATTAATTAAGAAAGTTGTTTGATATTCAGTGTAATTGTCTATTGTTTTGGAGTTATAGTAGTTATTGATCCAATCTTTACTATAACATCGAAGTTGTAATAGAAAATAGATCGAGAAAGTCAAGAAAATCATCAATGTTGGAATCTTATGTTCTGGTATAATTTTAGACTATGTGAATTTAAACAAAAGTTATTCGGGTCATTTAAATCTTCAATTACATTTATGTTGCATGTGAGCACGGATATGTCCGGAATTTCAAATGTTACTTCCATCATTTATAATTCCAATGAGCAAACTATCCGCGCGCGCATGCACAATGTCAATATTTGAGAATGCATTCCTGTGTACGTGGAAAAAAAAATTGTCTGCTCTTAAGCGTAAATATTTAATACATTCATAGACCTTTGTACGTACACGCTTGAAGTAACGTGATGTGTAAGAAACATAGTCAATACATTTTTGCAAAAACATAATAATTTTAAATTTCCTTCCTAAAACAATAACAAACTTCAATCACTATAATACACTGCAAAACCAAACTCAAAACGACGGCGTTATTGTATACATTAAAAATCACATCCCACACTCAGTCAAAGAGGTCAGAATTAAAAACGCAAACTGTCTTCAAATTCAACTTGATAACCTCATAACAATCCTCACTATATACAGATCTCCGAATACA
This sequence comes from Limnephilus auricula, assembly GCA_951813805.1. Lineage (NCBI taxonomy): Eukaryota > Metazoa > Arthropoda > Insecta > Trichoptera > Limnephilidae > Limnephilus > Limnephilus auricula. The sequence continues at coordinate 6,989,781 of OX638402.1, read as the reverse complement.
TATAATATAACCCCATTCTTATACTCACTGCAAGGAATATTAACAAACATAGAACAATGCCAAAACACCTACATAATTGGTGACCTTAACATAAATATAATCAACAAAATGCATACTCAAGCCAACGATTACCTAAATATACTAACTCTATTAGGATATTTGCCAGCTGTCACCGCTCCAACAAGAGAATCAGACTTGAACAATAGTAGTTGTATTGATCATGTCTTTGTTAAGAGTAAACTAGAAAATAAATCAATAGTATATCAATCAACTATAACAGACCACTATGCAATCATCACTTCAATTACCAAAAAAATCCACAAACCACCCCAAACTACTCAACCCCAAGAAAAGATTTCTTATGAAATTCTCCTAAATCTTATCTCGAAAGAAAACTGGGAACTTATCTACTCTTGTACCGATGCCACCTCTGCATGCGAATATTTTATAAATACTCTTCATAACCACGTAGCTAATGCAACATCATTTTCAAATAGTAAAAAAAAACGATCGGACACAAAACTCAAACCATGGATCACTGCTGGTATTCTCCACTGTATCAGAAAGCGTGATAAAATTCATAACTTCTGTAGGAAAAACCCCATATGCATCTCTCATATTCTACAAACGTTATAGAAACAACTGCAAAAAAATAATTGAAAATGTTAAAAGAGAATACTACAAAAAAAAATCAGTGAAGCAACCAATGATAAAAAAAAAATTTGGAATATTATAAAAGATATAGCCAACATTAATAAAACTGACTCACCTATTGTTAAGATTAATGTTGAAGACCAAACAATACATATAAATTCTGACCCTGAAAAAATATCCGAACATTTCAATCAATTTTTCTCGAATATCGGACCCAACTTAGCAAAAAATATTTTAGCCAAAAAAAGCGTTTCAGAGCAAGATCTTGCAAATAATATACCTATCGGTATTCTGAGCTATGACCCGTTTCAGTTCACTTCCACCACGGAATCAGAAATTATAGAACTAATAGCATCTCTTAAAAACAGTAACTCCACAGGTATAGATCACATCTCGACTAAAATTATTAAACATATCCAAAAATTTATCGCCTCCCCTCTTAAACACATAATCAACTTAAGCTTCAAAACTGGCACTTTTCCTAACTCCTTAAAACAGGCCAAAATAATCCCAATCTTCAAAGCAGGTGACAAATTATCTGTAAATAACTACCGACCGATTTCCTTACTAAGCACAATATCTAAAATTCTAGAAAAAGCGGTGAAACATAGATTATGTAAGTTCCTTGAAGATAACAAAATATTATCCGATAACCAATATGGCTTTCGCAAAGGTAGGAGTACATCAGATGCAATTGCCGCCCTCACAAAGATCGTTTCCTATAACCTTGACATTGGTCGCAAACCACTTGCTGTCTTTCTCGATCTAGCAAAAGCATTCGATACGGTCTCTCATTCCTTACTGCTAAAAAAACTACGTCAGATTGGAATAACAGGAGTAGCCTATACATGGTTTGGAAACTATCTAATAAACCGAACACAACAAACTCTTATCCACTCTGACAAAATACATATAAGCAAAAAATTACCTGTATCCTATGGTGTACCTCAAGGCAGTATACTAGGACCAATATTATTTCTTATATATATTAACTCACTATGTTCCATGAATATTGGAGGTATGATATTATCATTTGCCGATGACACTGTTCTAATATTCGAAGATGAAACATGGGAATCAGTTATCAACAAAACTAATAATGGTCTATTAAAAGTAAAGCATTGGCTTGATACAAACCTACTCACACTTAATATCGACAAAACACAATATATGACATTTTCCATCCGCAAACATAATTTACCCAACAACTGCCCTAAACCTATCATTCACTCATGTTCACTCAATTTACAAACTCCCAATAATATCCCTAATATAAATTGTACGTGCTCTTTCCTTAAATCATCAAATGTAGTTAAATATTTGGGAATACTCATAGACAACCAACTACGTTGGGAAGCCCATATCAGTGACACAGTAAAAAAACTCCGTAAACTCTGCTATATTTTCTGCTCCCTTAGGTCTATCTTAGATTTACTTACTCTAAGAAGCGTATACTTTGCCCTTTTTCAATCTGTAGCAACATATGGTATAGTGGGATGGGGCGGTTGTACTGAATCCATTATCTATCCGATTATTACTGTACAAAAACTAATTTTGAGAATTATATTTAAATGCCAACCTACCCATCCCTCAAGTGAACTATTTGATAAAATAAGGGTCTTAGATATTCGTCAGCTATTTACTAAAATAAGCTTATGTTTTATACGGAAAAATAACTTACTGGTGGCTCCACAACATCAAGCACACACCCGCTTTTCATCAAACCTGGGATGCATGGTCCCAAAAACTAAAACCACATTCGCTCAACGACAATTCTGGTTCATAGCTCCGAAAATATTTAATGCATTGAGTACCGATATTAAGTCAAATAATTCAGTATCCACCTTTACCGCCCGTCTACAGCATTGGATATTTGAAAAGGGACGAGCTTTCTTTAAAGATTACATGAGTTCTTAACACTTTTAAAAACAAAACAAAAAATTATAAAATTTATCCTGTCACAGCTTTATTCCAACTTGTTTCACATCACTGAAATTGAATGTGACCATAAACATAATCGTCTTGTAGATTATATCTACCACAATTTAACCTGCGTTCAAAACAATATAATATATAATTTTATTTGTTTTATAATCTTAATGTTTATTATTTTTAATTTCTATTTCTTTCTTTAAAATATTTATCTCTCTTTATTTTTCAGCTCACTATTATTTTAATATTTGTATTTACTTTTATTTATCTTTAAATACCTTTTTTTTTCTTTTCTGCATTCTTATTTCTCATTATTTATTACCTAGTTTTTATTATCTGCTTCTGTAAAAAAGTATTTTTAGTTCATATATTCATTATGTATGACTACCACAACACGGGCAGTAGCCTAGTATGGTAGTTAAAAAAAAATGTCAAAAACTGTAACTTGTAAAAATTTATTAAATAATAAAAAAAAAAAAAAAAATTGTAGCAATAATTATAAGAAATAATTATTAGCCTGAAACACTCATTCACATTGAAATAATCTCCCGAGAAAAGATACATGCCGCCGGCAGGACTCGAACCCGTCTCCTTCTGATTTCCGGTCAACTGCTCTTCTCCACTGAGCTACGTCGGCTTATCTCTTACCCGCCAAATAATTCAATATATACTAGTGTTTCATTCAACAATTACTGCTTATTACTATTTTTTCCCTTTAAACTAAACACTTTATTTTATATAAGAAAAACATTGTAGGTGCTAAATCTCCCAATAGATGGCGTCGAGACAATTTATTTCTACATTTTGTTAGTGAAATACTTTAACTCATCAAATATATATATATATATATTTTTTTTTTTAATTGATAAACTAATGTTTAAGACAAGATTTTTATGCATAGCACTAAGGATAACAATTATTACAAGCAATTGTTTTTCTCAGGAAATTTTTTCAATGTGAATGAGTGTTTCAGGCTAATTATATTGCTTATAATAATTGTTACCCTTTGTGCTATGCATAAAAATCTTGTATGAAACATTAGTTTATCAATTAAAAAATAATAAATAATATTTGACGAGTTAAAGTTTTTCACCAAAAAAAATGTAGACATAATATGTCTGGACGCCATCTAGTGGGAGATTTAGCAGCTACAGTGCCTTTCTCATATAAAATAAAGTTAGTTGTTTGCAGGTTAAAAAATGTAATAAACATAATAATTGTAAAAATTATTCTCGAATGGACGTAGAATGTAGTAGAAATGAAATAGCTTGAGCGATTGCAGAGTATTCCGTGTAATTAAGCGAGATGTTATACTATTCAGATATACCATAGAGCAGTCATGCAAAAACTGCTGCCCAGTTGAAGATTTTTTGGGGCGCAAAATAAGTTTTCAGCTTTTCTTTCCTCTTCTAAGAATTTATTTTCGCAATCAATTCCAACCAGCATATTTTTCCGCACAATTCTCGGAAGATCGCATGCAAGTGACCTGATTTTAATAAGTGGACGGTGAGTGTACAGGACACACGCAGGTGCGTGTATAGTCACTTTATTAATTCTAGCATTGATGGTCGTGGTTTCACAATAATAACATTTTGAACACCGAATCACCGGTAAAAATTAGCGGTAATATTTGCCGCTTACCTGTATGGATGGATCTAACTGTAAGCATTTCAGGAAATGCTGATTGCCCTCACAACTTTTCCCCCCTTCCACCGCCCACCCAAATGGCCCACCTAAGCTCAGTCATTTTTTTTGGCCCAACAAATGACTTGGGTTGATCACCCCTTCTCTAGACATAATATTCATGCTTTTAATTTGTATTACGGAAAAAACTTTTAAATTGAGAGTTCTGCTAATCCGTGGCAGTCAGTCAGGGGATTTCAACCATTGATTCAAATTGGTGGAGATGATGAAGTCGGCTGTTAATTAAAAAAAAAATTGTCACTTTTTAGATATATAATACATTTTTTGGGATTTTTTCATCCAACAACGGTCGAGGATACCCAGCACTTTCCCGAACCGTTTTAAGGACCAGATGGATCCCTCTATCGATTCTCACATCAAGACTCCAGTGTGTTTTTAAAACGAAGCTATTATTAAATGATTCTGAAAGCCCCAGACAGTTCCTACACGGCACAACATACATTTATACATACCATCAAATTTAAAACAACAGTTAAAACTGAAAATTTTGGGTGTGTTTATTTTCCCACAATTTCAGAGCATCTACGCAGGTAGAAGGTATATTCGCCGAGAAGGGTTAATTTGTAAAAACTTACTTCTTTGAAAAAGTTTCGAATGTGGACGTGAGCAACGTGTAAATCGGTTTTTAAATTTTTTCCCCGATTTTTCTTACATTTCGTTCTGCAAAAGTTTGAAACTTTCCTCATTCCTGTGCCGAAATGGAAGTCTTTTGATATACGAAAGTTCAAAGAGGTTATCAGTTCTTTTAAAAAATATTATTTTTAAGTTAGCTATCTGTCTTCTAATATATATAAAGCAGAGTACAGATGACTAACTATATATGATAAAATGCCTGAATGTCTGTAGAATTGACGTATTTAATAAGAAATGTCATGCTTACTGTAAAAATATAATATATAAAACATGAAATGTTTACTTTTTCGTATTAATTTATTTACTAATCTATGTTTAATTAACTAAATATACTTCTTCATCGCAAATTCACTTTATGTCGTCATAAAACAAATAACTTTGGGTACACCACTTATATGTACATATATTTTGATATGATTTATAATGATAATGATAGTTATGATTATATAAGTGGTGTACACAAAGTTATTGTTTTTTTAATTATTTAACTCGATAAAATTTAAAAATAAAATATATCATTGTAGAAGAAGATAACAATAATAATATAAATTTAACCCGTTTAATCACAGGAGACCATATTTGTCCCAGCTCACATAGGTCTCACAGAAATCGTTGTTTTTCCCTTACTATCATAGTCAGAAATGTGATCTAAACGGTATTGGAAAGAGAATACAACAAACTATATATTCAAATCTAAAAGAAAACCACAAAAAAATTAAAATTTACCCCTTTCTGAAACCAAAGTTTCCGATAGCAATTTGAAAAAAAATTATGGAACTTTGTGAATTTTTTAAGAATATTTTTTACATGAAACGAAAAAAAGTGAGGTGACAGTAAGGTTTATAATTCATTTGTCTAATGAAATAAGTATGTGTTTTATGTTTTTTCATTATCAGTAATTTTAGTTAGAAAAAAAAGTAAAGTGAGCCATTTTTAAAACTTTTTAAAGTTTTCGCAAAAAAAATTATATTTAAAAAAATACATAGTAATTTTTAATATAGAAATTTGAAAGCCTATTTCATCACCTTTCGAAAACAGTTTTTAGTTTTCAAATACGTTAACAAATGTTCCATTTATTTGGATTTTATTGCAAAGCGGGAATATTTTTAGCCTCTGACAAAATACGCCAATTTTTTAAGGGGTTAAACATGAAAATGAACAAGACACCGAAAAATAATAAAGTATAATGAATAACCTTCAAAAGTTAAAATAAGATATTTTCTTACAAAAAAATTTATAAAAATAAAATACCTTTTGTGGTTTTGTGGACGGCCGGCTGGTGTGCTGGCGAGCTTTGTGGATTTGATTTGTATACAAATCTACAGTTTTATTCCGAGGAATGAAATTTTAAACACTTGAACTTCTAATCAAGAGTAAGGTCACTAAATGTAGGGCGTATAAAAAATCTCGAAGGTTCTGGGTTTCGCTGCAAATAACTTGTTTTATTATAGTAGCTTGTCGCTATATCCCCAAAATAGCCCCAAAAAGACAATAATTGGTAGGTCCACAAAAGTTTGGTTAAAATACAGATTAAAAATCCAAAGAGTTCCTAATTAATGGAGGGCTGGATAGTGGTTTTTGGGGGTGGGGAAGTGGAGTAATGTATGTGAAAAAAATTGTTTTAATCTTGACAAATACAATAAAAATGTATCTGAAGAAGAGTGAATTCCAATCATTAGCAACACTTCGAATTGTTTAAGTGCATTTTAATAGTAGTTAAATATAAATTTTTGTCCATGTACCAATTATTATGTTATTTAGATCCTTTTTTGTACTAAAAACAAGGGAGGAAAAACTCTATTGGAAAACCAATTTACGAAATAATTATTTTATGCTGTATCAGCAGCATGCATGGAAATATTAATTATTAATGTTAGTTATACTAGAATAGATAATAAAGCGAAATTTGCTTTTTATAATAACTAAGTATAATTTCATATTCCTATATACGTAGGTATTTTTTAAATCAATTAAAATGATTACCCACGTGTGTGCTTTTCGAAATGATAATAAATGCTAAAAAGGCAAAGGTTGTTGCCTTCATATCATATGAAATAAAGCATTGACATTTCGGAGAAACTCGTAAAATAGAAATAAAATTATTTTGCACGACATCATCGGAAATGTTATATAAATTCACGCAAGCTTTTCAGAACTTTATATTTCTTCACAATTTTTATTTTCTGGAAATAGCTTAGCTCAGCGTAAATAAATAATAGAAAAAAGATTTTCTCAACTAAATAAATTTATGATCTAACGCGCAATGGAATAAAACTTCACGTGTGTGTTTTTTTATTGAATAAAACTTCAAGTGTGAGATTTATTCCAATAACTCATTAAAACATATTTTAAATGGAATAAGATTTAAAAAAAAAACTATGGACCGTGTACGGAAGGAGTAGGCACGAACAAAAACTGTAAATAATGAACGCCGGTACACATCGACTATCGTCCTTGGTAATTAATAATTTTAATAAATTGCTTTGTAAATGTTACATTTAATCATCACAAAACTATTAAATAATAATAGTGGCAATTGATTTTGACTTGTGTAATACTTAAAACAGCCAGATTTAGAGACTTAAAAATGACGAATGACTTTATACACCTAGGATCGTCTATAAGTGACGAAGGAGGCTGTGAAACAGAAATGAAAAGAAGGATTCGCACGACAAAAGACGCTAAGAGTAAAATAAAAAGATATGGAGTGGCAGAAGCATAACTAAGACCACGAAGATGAGACTTCTCCGGGCGCTGATTTCCCCTTATATTAGAGCATACTTAGAGAGCCAGCGAAAGATAACAGATAGACGCCCTCGAAATGTTGTGCTGGAAAAAGGCATAGGATTATATGGACAGCCAGATGTAAATATGTCCATTCTGGAAGAGCTAGGTATCCACAATAGGCATTCAACTATGTGCCTCCAACGTATATTAAGATACTTTGGACACGTTGCTCGCCAAACTGAGTACTCTAACTTGGGGAAACTCATAATCACTGGCAAAGTGGAAAACAGAAAAAGCAGAGGAAGATCAACGATGTACTGGAGTGACCAAGATTCAGAACAGGTCAGAGCAGGACTGCAAGGAGTGGAGGAGCCTTGCCCACCATGAAAAATAAATTAGGGGTCACGTCATCTTCAGCAATGAGGAACAGACTTGAAAATAATAATTCCGAACGCATCAATGAAGGCGATTGATTTTGCAATAACATAAAGAGAAAATATTGGTAGCAGTCTTGTCGCTCAGACCACTGTTGACTTTAAGACATGGTGCCGTGACACGGTGCGGTGATAGACGTCTGCTGTGGCGCGCCGTGGCGCTACAGGAAAAGCATTGAGAGCTGGTTGAAGCGAAATCAAAGACGCCAAATTGAGTCAGCTGGTGAAGTGGCAGTTTTGTTCAGAGAGAGCAGGAGGTGTTGGCCGGTCTCGTGTTTGTGGTGAAGTGGCCTACTATTTCATTTTTTATTTTATTTTATGGATTCTTTCGTAATCCTCTAACTAGCTAGGGCTTATAATAATACCCTTTTATGTTTCTAACTAACTAGAACTGTGGCTCATTTAGCCTTACTACTATTACCATCTGATGGTTTTATTTTATTGACTGGCTCTGTGTTTTTATAAGGAAAAATTCTTAACTGGATAAATAACACCATGCGTCACCTACGATTACATTTATATGTATAAGTTTATTTTTTTACGTGGATAACTTGAGAATGATTGGTAAGAATATATAATCAAAAATTTTGTTTATTTATACTGGGAAAACGATAAGGAAAAGATATATTGTGAATTACCCGGCTATTGGTCTATTATCGATGTTTAATAGGGCAACGTCTTTCACCAGAGTATCTATATAATAATAATATAATAATAAGCCCTTTATTCTGGACTTCGGTTAGGTACATGAATTTAAACATTTTTTGTTTTTTATAATATGTTTGTTATAATATGTCCCGAAGCTCAGTTTGCCTCTTGGCATAGGCCTCCTCTAACATTTTCCATTGGGACCTGTCACGCGCTACTCTTTTCCATTGATGTCCAGCCGTGAGTTTTAGGTCGTCTTCCCATCTTATGTGTTGACGTCCTCTACTTCTTTTGCCATCTCTGGGATACCAGTCAGTGACATTTTTGCACCATTTCTCTTGTGGATCGCGGATCATGTGACCTGTCCATCTCCACTTTTGTTGGTCTATTCGGGTAACTATATCGGCAACTTTAGTTTTCTCCCTTATTATGTTACATCTCACCCTGTCCTGTTTCCTTATTCCTGTCAAACTTCTCTCCATGGCTCTCTGGCAGCGTTCCAACTTTTCTCTGTGGCGTTTGGTGAGTGCCCAAGTTTCACATCCATAGGTTATGACTGGTAAAAAACTGGTTGAAAACTTTCCTTTTTATTTGCATGCTTAGTTCTTTGGATTTCAAGACTTCTTTCAAAGACCAGTATTTCTTTCATTCATTTGCTACTCTTCGCTCGATTTCTTTAGTGGTTTGATCTTTGTGGGATATTAATTGTCCTAAATAGATGTAATCAGAGACATATTCGAGTGGTTGGTTGTCAATTTTTATAGTTACTGGTTCGGAGTTTGTAAGCAATTTTGTTTTGTCTTTGTTCATGTTCAGGCCGACTTTCACACTTTCCTCGATTAGTGATTCTATCATTCTATTTAGGTTAGTTGGGTTTTCCTCGAATAGGACTATATCGTCTGCAAATCTTAGGTGGTTCAGTTTTGCACCTTGAACGTTGATACTATATTTTTCCCAGTCTAGTTTGCGGAAGATACTTTCCAGAGCAGCCGAGAACAATTTTGGTGATAGAGGGTCTCCCTGTCTTACTCCTCTCTGGATCTTAAACTTTTTTCCCAAGGTTTCTAGTTGGATCCTCGCTTCGCAATTTAAGTATATGTTCTTTATAATATTGATGTAGTTTAAAGGTATCCCTTGCTCTTCAAGGCTATCCCATATAGCTGTGTGTTTTATGCTGTCGAAAGCTTTGGAGTAATCGATGAATGCCACGTATAGTTCCTTATTATACTAATTATATTTTTCTACTATTTGTTTCACTGTGTGTATGTATGTATGATCCAGGGTAGAGTATTTTTGTCTAAAGCAGGCTTGCTCCCGTGGTTGGTTTTCGTCTAACTTTTTACTTATTCTTTCCAGGATAACTTTGGAAAATACTTTGTAGATATTTGACATCAAACTTATAGGTCTGTAGTTCCCTATATCTTCTTTTTGTCCTTTCTTAAATATAAGAATAATGTTTGATGTTTTGCACTGTGTAGGGATTAGACCAGTTGTTAGTATTTCATTGAATATTGAAGTGAGTATTGGTAGTAGTTCTTCCAAGGTGCCTTTAAGAAGTTCGTTTGTTACTTTGTCTGGGCCTGGAGCTTTTTCCATCTTCTGACTGTATATGGCTTTCTCTACATCTCTGGAAAGTATTTTTGGTTCAGTTATAACGTTTTCCTGCTCTTTATTGACGTCTGTCTTCGGATCGTGTTTTTGTTTGTCGTCTGGGCTTGAATAGAGGTCCTGGTAAAATTTTGTGGCTATTTCGTTGATTTTTTTTCTATTTGTAGAAGTAGTCCCCTTTTTGTTTAGTTTTGGTATCCATTCTTTATTTGATTTCGTCAATTCTTTAAGCGCTTTTTTCACTCCTCCTGTTTTCACTATGTGCTTTTCTAATGTTTGCAGCCTCTTGGTCTTCCTATCTTTCCTGATGTTCTCTCTGATTTCCTTACTTAATTTCGTTATAGTTTTTATTTTATCTTTTTTTGGATGTTTTGAAAGTAGATTTTTTCTTTTTTCCATAAGTTGCAGCGTTGTATCACTTAGCTTGTACTTATTTCTTCTGCTATTTTCAGCTTTTACTTTAGTTAGTAGATTTTCTAGCTTTCCATATTTCGTATGAGCATCAATGTTATTCGTAGTTAATTCGTCAGCTGATTTAATTAGAGATTGTGTTATTATCTTTAAGGTTTCATCGCTGTGGTGTTTTATAGTGAGTGAAACAAAATGTTTTCTAGATTTCTTTGAAGGTTCAATTCTTATGTTGCTTCTGACCATACGATGATCTGTATTGAAGTTGAATTTAGTTAGGACCGACGTATCCGTGAAGGCTTTTGGATAGTTTGTTGTTATGTAGTCTATTTCGTGTTTTGTGTTGCCGTCGGGGGAGATCCATGTCCATTTATTCTTTTGGTTTTTCATATTTAAACTGTTCAAGAGGGTTAGGTTGTGTTGTAATAAGAATTCAACCAAAAATTCACCATGTGGACTTCTTCTACCTTGGCTGAACTTTCCCAAGATATATTCTTCCTCGCATTGCTTCGCCCCGACTTGAGCATCTACCACGCTATAAAATAATTGTATATCCTAATACATTTATATAAAATAATTTTCTTTTGCACCGCAGCCTAAACGAACTAACCGCTGTCATGAGTTCATAAAATCAGAAAATTCAACTGCACTGACGACCTTACGCTAAAAGGGTAATAAATTCTTCTGTTCCTGTATCGTTCGTCGTTTAAAAGCACTCATTGTTTAACCAGTAATTACTGCCGTTGTACTTACATTATACGTGGAACTGTAGCTGCAGGTTACAGGCTTTACTCGAGTCGGGCTTCGTAAAAATAGTTATTAATTTTTCACTGTTCTACAGAAAATTTATGGTTAGGAGTTTAAGCCGGGGTAGTAGTGAGTAGGTTAGTATAATATACTGTTTATGAACTGAAAAGGGTTTTCAAGGTGAAATCAATAAATATCCTAAAAATTTACTCAGTATACTGCCGTTTTCTGGTACTTCAATTGCATTTGCAGATGACACTGTTTTGGTGTTTACTGATGATACATGGGATGAAACGTATGCTAAGTGTGAGACAGGATTAAGGGCAGTCAAAAATTAGCTTGATCAAAAGCTGTTAACCTTAAATACGAACAAAACTAAATTATATTTTTTTTTAAAAGAAAGTCAAACATTCCCGGGTTACGAATAACCCAACAACATTTGAAAATCCCCTACTACCACCGCACTTAGCGGAAGATGTTGCTTGTGTTGTGACGGAGGACTTAGCCAGCCGAGGAATCGAACACGGAACGCCTGGGTGGAACCCAAACGCTATGCCCACTCAACCGCATGTCTTCTGTAAATCAACCATATTTGGATCGTTCCTTAAAAACACATACTTAGCTGTGTGCAGGAGTGCAATCTTTGAAAAGAGTAGACAATATCAAATATCTTGTCTTAATTATTGATAAAAATTTAAAATGGAACAATCATTTTACTATACTAAAATGCCTAATAAAAAAGCTAGCCTACATCTTCACGACTCTAAGAAATATATTGGACAAAATTACACTAAAAACTGTTTATTATGCTCTTGTTCAATCAATGCTTTCATATAACATCATTTGTTGGGATTCTAGTCACAATACTACACTAGCGCCTTTAAATGTTGCACAAAAATTATTCTTAAAAATAATGTTTAAGAAAAGTTTTATCTTTTCATCACAGTTATTGTATTTATAGTGAAAGCAAAATTATGACATTAAGGTAGTTGTACATAATACAGGCTGTCTGTAAATTTTTCAACAACATTATTACTTCCAAAAGATCTCAACAAGTGCGCAACACTAGAATGGGTTCTCCTTTAATGTATAAGCCGGTATATACCAGAACATCCTTTGAACAAAGGAGTTTTTCATATAAAGCTCCGTTGCTTTACAATGTTCCAGTGAAAATATAAAAACTATAGGTACATTAAATGAATACATTAATATAATACTTTAATTTACGCACCAGACTTTTAGGTCCGGGTTTAGTTTTCCCCATAGGAAAAACTAAACCCTTTCACACACGTTTCCATAAAATTGATCATCTAGTAAATCCACCCTATGCAAGTGCATTATATAAGTAGGTATAATTATATTTTTTTATAATTTTTTTTTATAAATAAACAGTTTAAAATAATCACTAATTTAAAACATAAATAAAGAAGAAACTTTCTACTACAACACATAAATACTTGTCACACTTAAACATAACCACGTAAACACCTCAGCACAGGTTCTCCTAGTGAGGTGTTCACGAAACATACAACATTACCCAACCACAGTTTCACATTCACTAACCTACCTTACACACAACACAACAAAAAGTTGATAAATTATGTTATTAGCTATTATGTATAAATATTAATAACTTTATGTGAACGCTGTAATATTATATAGAAATAAAAAAAAATAAAAAAATAAAAAAGTTAATACAAAACAATACAAGAACAACATGTTAACCTACCAGACTATTAAATGGGAAAATAATTCACCGATTCCAGATATTTTTATATCAGAGGGTTCGACTCGGTGGAATTCCTAATTTGACCGATAAATCCTACTGATCCCTCAATATAAATATTTAAAAAATCTTTCGTAATCCTACATGTATTTAAAATGACTGTTTTTTGCATTTTTATATACAAATTCTTTGACAAATTTAATATGCCTACATTTTTAATGAGAGAGCTAGGTGTAGTGCCAGTAGCCGAAATAACAAATGGTAATATTTGTATAATCAGAGAATGCCAAATTACTTACTATATATAATCCATAATTGTTTATTATGAGCATTATTTACTCGTAATTGTTATGTACTTACTTTACTTATGTTTTTTACTTACTTTTACAAAATTGTAAATCTGCACATCTCGATACATATCTATTTATGTAATACGATTTTTTAAATAAAAATAAATAAACACCATATGTCTCGTGTACTACTTCAATCCTTCTAACTAAATATATTTTCTAAAAAGAATAAGCTTCGTTGGAATAAGCAGGAGTGGAAAAGTCTTACATAAATTGGAGACAAAAGTATTCTTTCAAAATTTCATAAGTTTTGCAATTATTCAACTAATTAACGTTCCACACTTGAACAATGTAATTCTAGCTGGAATGTCAAACATAACAAATCTCCCGTAAGCTAATCACTAATCATTCATTCGAACTACTTTGTTTACTGCATCACTAACAACCGCTAAACAAATATCCTCTCTTCTATCAAGCGTTATCTAAAATTGTCTCCCCTCCATTCAACATATCATCTCTTACAAGTCTGAACTCGACTCTAATCTTCCATATAAGTTTTGTAATTATTCAACTAATTAACGTTCCACGCTTGAACAATGTAATTCTAGCTGGAATGTCATACATAACAAATCTCTTGTAAGCTAATCACTAATCATTCATTCGAACTACTTTGTTTACTGCATCACTAACAACCGCTAAACAAATATCCTCTCTTCTATCAAGCTTTATCTAAAATTGTCTCCCCTCCATTCAACATATCATCTCTTACAAGTCTGAACTCGACTCTAATCTTCCATATAAGTTTTGTAATTATTCAACTAATTAACGTTCCACGCTTGAACAATGTAATTCTAGCTGGAATGTCATACATAACAAATCTCTTGTAAGCTAATCACTAATCATTCATTCGAACTACTTTGTTTACTGCATCACTAACAACCGCCAAACAAATATCCTCTCTTCTATCAAGCGTTATCTAAAATTGTCTCCCCTCCATTCAACATATCATCTCTTACAAGTCTGAACTCGACTCTAATCTTCCATATAATTTAGAAATTTTCCCATTTTAATAAAATTAATATATAAATTCACCTTTCCCTTCTCCATTACTTTAAATGGTGACCTAGAACATCTTTATAGAGTGAAAGCCAGATTTTAAAAAAAAATATATAACAACATTTACATACACAATCACACATCAAACAAGCAATTTTGTTCCAATATACCAATTTGGGAGGCGGGTGTGGGTACCGCCGCCCGGGGAATCATTTATTGAATAACCAACAACGCCACGAGTTGCGTGGAAGGGCCGGTTTGAGAATAATTTTTGATCTCTTGGATACGCTGACACCTAGATTCTTAACCACCCTTCATACCTTTTACCTTCCCAGTACTTCCTCTTCTTCCTTTCATTAAAAAGAACCTTCACAAATCATCTCCAAAGATGACATAAACACTTAGGAAAATCATATTAGTATGGGATTAATAACTCAGGTGCGGGGCATACGCCATTCCTATGTCTACCTACATACCTTACCTACGTAAATTGTCGTGAAAACAAGCTTATGTGCCCAAGCGGTTAATGTAAATAGAAAACTTATATTTCTTCAATATTTGCAAAATATATAAATTAAACGAAGAGCATTCATCGTCACGTTCTAACAAGGGATGATTTCCTTTTGCTGATTACGCTGGCTGTTTGGATAAGATAAGTAGGGAGTAGGCAGTAGGTGCCTAACCCGTATCTCCCACCCTCAGCCGTAAATGAGATGTTTCAGCGGTGACGGAAATATCATATCCAGGAAGCTACTCTGATGTCCCCCTCTGACCCCCCCACCATACGAAAGAAGAAGACTCTGGAAAAATCATGAATTTTCGCTTAGAGTTTATCTACGAGATACGCCTGGTTGTGATAATATTACACTCTTGATTGCGGAGTAAATATTTATTTTCGGCAGTATATTATAGGCAGTATAATGTATTACATACTGGGGTCCTACATTTGATAATATGCTTTTGTTTTATGCGTTCGTACTCTTCTGTTTAATGCCCACTACAGAACACACGGAGAGAAATGTTATTCAAAAATACGATCATTTTATTCGTATAACGGTTAAAAACGGGACTGAAGTTCTTACGAACAAATTAACAGGGTTTTAATGTTTATTAACGGGAAAATGTAAGAATAATTTGTTGGTATACGTAAATTTCGTACGTAAACCAACAAACTATTCTTACATTTTCCCTCCAATAAACATTGAAACCCTGTTAATTTGTTCGTAAGAACTTCAGTCCCGATTTTAACCGTTTTACGAATAAAATGATCGTATTTTTGAATAACATTTTTCTCCGTGCAGATCTCTTGGCACGAGACTAATTTTGAAGTGTCACGTGATCTAGTCAGTGCTATCAAGCAATAACAATTTGCAAATAGCGGTGATTGTTATATTTCTGATTTGTTATATTTCTGATTTGTTATATTTCTGATATTTTACCGCAAGCGTATAATAAATAGATTGATACGATTTTAAACACTGAAGTTAATTTAGCCACAGCACTGACTTTGTGAGTTTCTCTAGTTGGCCCTATTCGACGCTTTAAATGACCCGAAACGTTTGATTTGTTTGTTTGATTTTTTTTTTATTTTTTTTTTATTTTTTAATGCTTTTCAACTCGGCTCAAACTTTATTGTCTATTGTTTTTTATCTCGTTGTTGTTTTAAATTCTTACTTTTTTATGTTTATACATTTTTTTATGTGTACAAATAATATATAATAACAAAATAAAATAAAAATCTCGCTATACTTACATTTTTATCCTGCATCACAATATATTATGTTTTCCGGTCGAATATAGTTACCCATTTTCACCCAAGTAATCTTATTTCTACTGCATTGCGCCCATTTTGTTTCGGTTATTGTTTTCAATATAATGTAACAACTTGAAAATTCTCAATATCACGAATGGTTGGTCAGTTGGTCAACCAATATTAATGACATTAATGGTTGTTATTGCTTTTTAAATCTTTATAAAATCATGAAAACGTGATGTATACAAATTTATTTGGTTTTAATATTTATATATAGGTGCATCACAATCTAGACTTGTTATTGTTCACAAACTCGAAATTAAATGTGTCAAGTAAGAAACACTCTTATGTTTCCAGTAAATTCTTGTACATGTACGACAAAGATATACATTCAAGGAATGTGTGCGTATGCACGAAATAAACAGTAGGACCGGGCGGTGTATTTACGTTTCCGTGTTCAATACGAGGCAGTACTGCCTCGAACTCAACACGGGTTTGTAACGCCATTTCTCCTTCCAAACCCGTGTTCAATAGGTGGCATACTGCCTCGAACTCGATACGGATTTGTAACGCCATTTCTCCTTCCAAACCCGGGTTCAATAGGTGGCATACGGCCTCGAACTCGACATGGATTTGTAACGCTATTTCTCCTTCCAAACCTGTGTTCAATAGGTGGCATACTGCCTCGAACTCGACACGGATTTGTAACGCCATTTCTCCTTCCAAACCCGTGTTCAATAGGTGGCATACTGCCTCGAACTCGATACGGATTTGTAACGCCATTTCTCCTTCCAAACCCGGGTTCAATAGGTGGCATACGGCCTCGAACTCGACATGGATTTGTAACGCTATTTCTCCTTCCAAACCTGTGTTCAATAGGTGGCATACTGCCTCGAACTCGACACGGATTTGTAACGCCATTTCTCCTTACAAACCCGGGTTCAATAGGTGGCATTCTGTCTCGAACTCGACACGGATTTGTAACGCCATTTCTCCTTCCAAACCCGGGTTCAATAGGTGGCATACGGCCTCGAACTCGACACGGATTTGTAACGCTATTTCTCCTTCCAAACCTGTGTTCAATAGGTGGCATACTGCCTCGAACTCGACACGGATTTGTAACGCCATTTCTCCTTACAAACCCGGGTTCAATAGGTGGCATTCTGTCTCGAACTCGACACGGATTTGTAACGCCATTTCTCCTTACAGACCCGGGTTCAATAGGTGGCATTCTGTCTCGAACTCGACACGGATTTGTAACGCCATTTCTCCTTACAAACCCGTGTTCAATAGAAGGCACGCGTCCTCCAATCGTTTATAATTTTACCTTGCGCTTTGATTGAGCACTACAGACCCGTGTTTATTTAGAGGCATTTTTTGTGTATGATGGATGGGCAATAAAACGCAATGTCTTTAAGTTTTTTATTATTATTTTTATTCAGTATTTATATTCATTAAGCACTACAGATCCATGTATTTTTAAAGACGATTGGAGGAAGCGTGCCTCGTATTGAACATGGGTTTGTAAGGAGAAATGGCGTTACAAATCCGTGTCGAGTTCGAGGCAGTATGCCTCGTATTGAACAAGGGTTTGTTAGTTGAAATGGCGTTACAACCCCATTTGAGTTCGAGGCAGTACTGCCTCGTATTGAACACGGAGACGTAAAGACGCGACCGTGCAGCGTTTTCGTATTCAAAAGTTCCGTCGAATATTGCCTCAAGGCTGACTAGAGGCCTGGGCGATTTTAAGGTATCAAGTAATCAAACTATTACCGGTTTGCAAATTAGTTAATGACGGTGATTATTATTGTACTCATTGTTACTGCTGTTTTGTATTTTTTTCTTACTGCAAGCATATAAACAGAGTGATTAGATTATTTTAAACAGTAACTTAACCTAGTTTACTTAGCGACAGCCCTGACTTCGTAAGTTAGCTGTTGCGCGCCCAGACCCTGTACTCTAGTAGGCTTTGCTTTCTCTAATGATGCATACAATTTTCGGACGGAAAATGATTGCACTATTAATAATACTCGGTTTTTATAGTGTTCCGTTAGTGTGTAGTGCTTCCGAGCAAGGAAAACATTTTTTCATCACACACGGCGGAATTTTGGCACTTTGTTGCAGTTTGCTTAGAGGTAGCACTCGACGCATATCAGTTTACTACGAAAATTACGAAATCGTAAACCCTACAATTGATTTGTTTTTGGCATGCCACTTTGAGCTTTCTACAGCGTGTGTATAATATATTATATTAAATTGTAACTTCGTTGGCTTTAGTGTGTACAATCATGTGACACTATGACAAGAATAATTATAATAATAGAATTCGTTTAATGGCAACAAAACTCACCGTCATAATAAAAGAAAAATCTTCGATTGAAGTAAATTTTCGAATGCCAACAAATAAAAAGTTGGTGTAACGTAGGGTTGGTTACGTGTTAAAAAATAAAATTCGTTCGTATTATTTTAAACCTCAGCCATTCAACACGTACAAAATTTACAAAAAGAAAAGGATAGTCAAAAGGAATATGACAGCACACGCCAACTGTTAGATAATAATAACAACAACCGGTCGAGAAGAAAGGCTCTTAAGATGCAAATCCGGAGGTCGCGTAATTATAGCGAAAATTTCCTCATAACGCCTTGGTGTTACTCTCTCTCTCTTAGATTACTCAGAATTTAAACGTTCCTTAAAATGGCTTAAGCCATGATTGGTGACCAGATCTGAATATCCAGGTGCTTCCCCACCTTCCTCTTCTCGATCCCCTTCCTCTCTCCACTACCTTTAGCTTCACAACAAGCCCCATATGGGGATACCATTGTCTCAATGGCTCCATACGGACGGGAAGCTGGTGGGGATCTTTTACGGTAATCTCGTTAAGAGTGTATTACCAGAACATACCGGAAATTAGTCTTTTTAAATCAATTTTTAGACTAATTGACTCATTTTTACAAAAAAATTAAATTGATTTTGAAAGATTGTTATTTTATCTGGTACAAGCAGTTTTACATTAGATACGAAGGTTATACCGTTGGTCGTTAGCAGGTTTGTTGAATTTTCAAACGATAGATTCTATTAAACAATACAAATTTCATTTCTTCAAACTTCGCAAAATCACTTTGTGGCGTCATTTTTAATTAAATTAAAACAAATAACTTTGTTTAAACCACTAATATAATCACAATTACCTACATGTTTCAAAACCGATGGTTTCTTCGTCAGGGTAGTAATTTAATATCACTTTTTGGTTTGACATATTTAATAAAAATAAAATACTTATTTTGTGTAAAATCACGAGTTTTAATTAATTTATTTTAGTATTACATAATTTGTACCCTGATGATGCTTGATCAAAGCGAAATAATTAAAACTCATTTTTTTGATAATTTATTCCATGGAACGGAACATCCCTAATCCCCGCCCGCCATATTCAAAGTCAAAGAGACAGCCTGTCATCGTTTCCCCTTTCGAAATCATATACGCTTGCACGACTCATTAGGCGGAGATGAGATTGATTACAATGCAAGATCACGCTAAACAGCCTCATCCCATTCATCCCTCCGCATCCCTGGAGATGACAGGTGAGATGGGGCACCTCGCCTACTCTCACCTCTCTAATCTACTCTGCTCTCTCTACCAGGGGTGTTACGAATAGTCGCATCCGCTTCCGAAAATGCGGATTATTCGCATTAATTCATGCGCATCCGCATCAATTAATGCGGAACTTATACGGATGCGGATTCATATCTGCAACAAGTAACGACATGTATTTAAAGTGGGGGGGGGCATAAAAGCTCGCGATTGTTTGCTAGTTTGCTAGTAGCACGAAGTTCATTCGCTAACTGACCAATAGGAAGGCACACGTTGGTAACAAGATCCTACAGATTTTGTTTTAGTTATCGATGTGATTCCCATTGTGAATCAATTACAGTGTTTGTTTACTGTTTTTATCCAAGTTTTTTGCGTGGTTGATGAATATTTCGATTGAAATATTAAGTGAAGGAGTTAATAAAAATGCCGCCACTGATAAACAAGCAGTATCTATATTATGTTTATTTAATATAATTCATCCATTTTTAAATTTAATAAATATTTTTACTTACATAAAATGCTAAAAACGGTTTTAGTTTATTTTTCTCCAAATAGGATTATATAAAAATTGAATCGATTTTCATTTATTTATGTACTTAAAATTGAAATATCTTTAAAAAACTGAAATCCGCATCCGCAACCGCGAATGTGAACCTCTAACAATCCGCATCCTCGGATGTCAAAAATTTTGCTTTAATCATCCGCAACAACCCTGCTCTCTACCTACCCTCTCCTCGGGTCTCTCTACTCTACTTGTCCTTTTAACCTTCTACAAGGGAGTGAAACTCAACGAACGAACACAAATAAGAGAAATCTTTCTACTTACTTATGTATTGAAGCCCTCGATAACAAACCTTCGTCGATTCGGCTAAAAGCGTTCTACAAATAACGTTAAAATATGTTTTTATTATAATTTGGTTAAAAAAAAAATGTCATGTGTTTACTTAAGCCAGTTAATTGTAGAATATATCAGTACCAATAATGACATACCAATAACAAATAAAAAAAGTCACGCGAAACAAACAAAAGCAGAAGATATAACAGTACAGGCTAGCTTGGTGAGGCGTCTTGTAGAAAACCTCAATTTATAACTATACACTTCTAATCTTTAAAAATTGGCTATTGTATATTATATGCTTATAATTTTCCTTCTTGACTTTGTGTACTTATCCAAATTTATAAAACAATTTAAATAAACTATTAAGACTGAACATGATTTTTTTAGTTTTAGGTGCAAATTTCTTTTTTTTAATCACCAGATTTACAGGAACGGCTTTAGTTTTTCCCATAGGAAAAACTAAACCCTTTTCATATAAATGATCATCTAGTAAATCCATTTAAATGATCATCTAGTAAATCCACGTTATGCAAGTGTATTATATAAGTATAATTAATACAAAACAATACAAGAACAACACGTTAATCTACCAAACTATTAAATGGGAATATAATTCACCGTCTCCAGATATTTTCATATCAGAGGGTTCGGCTCTGTGGAATTCCTAATTTGACCGATAAATCCTACTGATCCCTCAATATTAATATTTAAAAAATCTTTCGTAATTCTACATGTATTTAAAATGACTGATTTTTGCATTTTTATATACAAATTCTTTGACAAATCTAATATGCCTAAATTTTTAATAAGAGAGTTAGGTATAATGCCAGTAGCCGAAATAACAAAAGGTAATATTTAATATCAATAACTAATTGTCCTTTACATCCCATATGTTTTCTGCGACAACCTTTTTGTTGTTCAGATAAAATATTTAATATATAAAATATTTAATATTTAGAAGATAATTAATAAAACATATGTAGGTACACAAACATACGAATAGTTTTTGAGAATTTTTGCATTTCATGTTTTGCAACATCTCACCCGAATGGACGAATGTTTGAAATTAAAAAAAAAAAAAAAAAAAAAAATTTATACAGTGAATGCCTCACAAGAGTCCCAACTGCTCCCGTCTGGAGCCAGTGAGACTATGGCATCCCCAATTGAGTATATTGTGAGGCTGAAGGTAGTGAGGAGGGAAAGAAGATGGGAAAGAGGAAGGTGGGGAAGTACCTGGCTATTCATATCTAGTCACTAAACACGGCTAAAGCCATTTAAAGCAACGTTTCAATTCTGAATGGTGGTATTGAGAGTATCTTCCACTCTGAAACGTGCCGCCAATGTAGTATATATTATTTTTAATTGATTAGTTTTGAAATAACACAAATAAAAACAAATTAATCAAATAAAATTTATTCGCGACTTCGCCTTATTTATATTATCTTTATATATACTTTATATTTTACAATATTTCGAAGCTCACCTGAACATACAGTATCCACGGCGCTCTACAAATTATCATTATTATTACTCGTGTAAATAAAATTACATTACACGTGTAAATAAAGTTCTCGTCTCTCGGTGCAGTGATTAGCGCTCCCCCGTGCTACTCCCACGTCTACTGGGACGACCGCCTCTTCTGTTCCTTCCGACAACCGAAGCTCTCCCTCCAACAACAAGTGATCATATTAAAATAGATACAAGAGTACAGACTTGACACATTTTTTTAATTTTGTATTCATCGATATATTTTGATTTATCTATTGAAAATTACAATGTTACCCCATTAAGCCAAACAATGTGTAAGCCTTAGTTTTACTAACTGAAATATTATAAAAATTTTAAGAGTCGGTGTCTTAATGCAAGCGCAGTTTTAGCTCGTTAGCGCGATATGGAATACTACACTTAAGAAAACTGTAAAAAATTGTCTTGTATTGCCGATTTAACACGTCTAACCTTCGCAAAAGAAACAGAATAACCCTTCTGGTTTATTTATAGATATACCAACTTGTTAAGAAAGTTAAGAAGTTTGTATAGCACTACCACGATCAACTACATTACAAATGAAGAGATCCAAATGGAATGCAAGTCCGATGTTGGCGTAGTTAATAAGGAGTCCCAATTGAGGGTTCGCTGCTTGTACAGTTCTGGCACGTATAGCGGATGGATGCTGAAAGAAATGTAAGTAGAATATTTAGTATATGAAATAAGCAGAAAAGGTAGATGTGGCACGATCAGGTCAGTCATCTTCTTAAGACTAGGTATTAGATCAAATAATGCAGGGAAACGTCTGAGAATGTTATTTAGATGATACCCGGTGGTGGAGAAATTTGAAAAATATATTTTACTAAATTGCTGCTGCCACTGTTGCTCTTACTCCACCGGATATTGAGCGAAAGGGACAATGCACCTCAGGCTACTAATAACTAACTAAAATCGAGGTTTTGTATTCCCCACTTTTCTCCTCCAAGAGTGGACCGATTTTCAATTTTTTTTTACCAACTACATAAAAAAAAAACTATTCTTTGTCTGATACGTTTTTTAAATAAGCACACACTTAACACTACAAATTCACATCGACGGATCTGCCGGATCTGCCCTGATGATGGACACTGCAACGCTGTCCGAAACGTCGGCTAAAGAAGGAGGTAGCACAACACGGCATAACACCCCAAAAACAAACAACGAAAATATTCTTTGTCTGTACGTTTTGCTTCTTTAAAAAAAATATTGTCTGGTTTGTATACTGAACGTCTTTTGACGGCGTTTAAACCAGTCAATTTTATTGATTTTTAGAAGATCATAACTTCTACAAAAAGTAACTTATCAAAAAAAAACAAAAATTACCGACACGCTAGTAGTTGATATATCTATATTATGTAAAAACAATATTTTCTCTAAGGTTAAAATCCAGAGAGATAAATAGGGAATACGTTTGTATGGAAAAATCATTGCCGGGTATCCCCTTAAATGAACTGATTCTCTCTGGCGACTACCGCTGTGGAGAAGTATTGTATAAGTTAGTGAAATAGTTAGATATTATCATTGCCCCAACTTAGGTCAATAGAATAATAAATTGACTTATACCTAAATACTTGCACGATAATCTTTTTTATTTGAATACCGTGCATGCGAAGTTAGTAAAAAAGTGCAGAAGAAGTTCCCCAATTGCGATATGTTGTGAGGCTTAAAGGAGTGAGTATGGGAAAAGGAAGGTTAAAAATTTTCCTGGCTTATCAGATCTGGTCACTATAAACTTGCCAAAACTATTTAAAGCAATATACCGATTCAGAATTATGGTCTTACACCAGGGCGATATTGAGAGTATCTACCTTATATTATTCCGTATGTAAGTACGTATTGGTAAAAATATAAACTAGAGCTAAGCTAAGCTAAAGGCAATCAAGTGGAACACGTGAATGGAATTCTCAAAACAATGTTAAATTTAAATAAAATTTGCTAGTTAAGTTAGTTACATATTGCAATGTGATTTTAGGGGCTTTTATAACCTTTGTAGGAAGAGATTTGAAATCGATGAAAAATTTTTATTACCACCACATATGAAAAACGACAGAACTTTTTTTTAAACGCTTTTAAAAAGGACGTAAAAATATACTATTTTTTTTTTTTAAATGCCACTGCCGAGAATCGAACCCTGATTGACGAATCGAAGGCAAAGGCAAATTTAGAATATTTCGTATTTGTTTGGCATTTGAGCGGTCCCCTTTAAATACCGATGCTCAGCCTATTTAAACTCTTGATCAAACTACGATTAGCTGATAGACAGTATAACAACATAATATAATGACTGCTGATTACAAATATATCAAAAACTGAAATGGCATGAGAATCGGCATTCAAATTTTGTAGATTCGAAATGGCGGTGATCATCGATATAATAATTTTCAGACATAATAGAGTTTGAAAAACCCCAACCCCAAGTGATTCTAACGTTATTTTTTCAAAGTCATAACGTACTGCGGTGATTATTTATAATAAATAATAAATATACATAACACAGCATGTATGACGTACGAAGCAATGCAACAATTTCACAATATCTTTACCAAAGTAGCTCTAAATCAGGTACTATTTATTTGTATTCATACTTTCTGTTTATATTCTATATTTATAGTTATTGTTTTTATATTTCAGCATGAGTTGTTCAAGACATGAGCGCGATGTATACTCGTATTGTCGTATAATATATTTTGTACTGAAAACATGTTTTAAATTAGTGAAAATAATCATGCTTATATCTATATGTATTATAAGTTCACACTTCTCAACACATTTCTATATCTTTATATTGTAAATCTTATTGTTATTCCTATATCTTGTTATCAGATACCTTGTTTACACTTTTCAACACTCCCAACTTACATACTTATCCCATACTCTGTAATTCTAAATATATTATTTGTTACCAGGTTAATTCGGTAAATCCGAATAGCTAATATGCTAACAGATTACTTTTTTGCATAGTCACAAAAAAAATATATGTATCTTTTTTATATATTTCTTCGTAACACAACTCAATTTAAAAAAAAAAGAATTTTCTTGTTTTTATCTTTGTTTTTATTTTTGTTTGCAATTATGTACTTAAGGAATAATATGAACTAAACCTGTCAATTTGTCTGTCCTGGAACGGGAAATTTTCCTAGTTGGACAGGCAAAGCTTCCTAATGTGTAACTTGTACTTTCTTTTGTATCTATAAATAAATAAATAAATTTAAAAAAAACTTACGTTTATCGGAAAAATAAATTTATTTATCAATTTTTTTTAATTTTTTTTTTTTATTATTTATATATTACAAACAATACAATACAAGATGATCCTTTGTCTGTCCAACTGGGAAGGATTCCCGTTTCAGGACAGTCAAATTGTGTATTTAGTACATATTCTTACAATGGAAAGGAAATGATTGCGACATCGTGACAAATAAATAAATCAGAATCAATTTCAGGTTTTTTTGTTGTTTATTTATTTATTAACGCTCTTAAGGGTTTTTTTTACGTATGAATAGTAAAAATTATAAAATGTTTATTGTATAAAATTGAACTGCTTCAGAAAAAGCATTTTTTATTTATTTTGTGACAAATTGAAGACGTACACTGAATTGGTATAATTATTTCCCTCCTTTGTGTAAATAGTAATACATTTGGTAGAGAGTCCTAGAATTTCTGCACTGAAATAAATCCGGACATAGTATTGCATAGTGGAATTAGAAAGCTTATCAGTGCAAGCAATTCTGATTGATAGGAACTACATTATTTTATATTTTATACAGAAACACGTCAGTGAACATCCTTCTGTCTGACAATTTACGCATATTCATATTTTTTAAAAGAGTATTGTAGTTCAGCATGATTGCCGGAATACCTATTTAAGAAATAAGAACATATTATAATTTATTTTGTTCTCTTTCAATAGATTGAACATGAATATTATAATGTGGATTCCTGACGGTAGAATTGTATTCAAATTGACTTCTAACAAAAGCAAAATATAACAGTTTAATACATTAATATTGATGAAATTTCTAGTTAGCCTAGTTATACTCCCAACATTTGTAAGCCCAATTTGTTACATGGTTCATAATATTTTTTTAGATGGGATCAGTCATAACAATTACATTACCAAAAATGTTTATTTGAGTAAGTACATTTTCACATGGTAGAAAATTATAAACAATGAAAATTACACGATTATAATCGTTCATAAATATTTAACAAGGGTTATTGACCGTCTTCATCGCGAAAACCTGAAGAAAATGACTACCGCAAAATACTACCCTCGTTCAGGCTATGTTCATTTCCACAAATAATCGTTACTTCGTTGACGTTATTGACATAAAAAAATAAATGTTACGAATACATAAATTATAATGCGAACACGCAACGAGTCAAAGAATAACACAGTTTATTTACCTTAGCTCTGTTCGCTAGAATCGAAAGCCGTTTTGTAGCCGTTTGGTATTGTATGAAGTTTTGAAAAGAATATTGAGGAAAATGTTTTTAAAAATTCCAATAAAACGAAAAAATTTTAACTACACATTATTACATGATATTACAGGTGTTATGATTTTCGCATTCTCGACAGAATCTTTTCAAAATTTGTCGGGTTAGCTGAAGAACAAACGTGTAGATGAAAAAATATTAATAATTTTGTAATTTTTTTATCATTATTAAGTTTATTTTGTAGAACTCAAATTTAGTGCCTTATGAAGGCGAAACAGCTATCACGAGTAATAATACTTAACCAGCTGAACTTGTTTATAAATAAACTGTTTATAAAAGTAGAATAATAAATAAATAAAAAGGAATAAAAGTAGAAAAATAATTTGGATTAAAAAAATATAAAGGTTTTTGTCGGGAATGCCGATAAAGCGAAAATCCGATTTATTTTTTATTTTATATTATTGAAGTAAACGGTACCTACATAAATTACATTGATGAAATAATTTACAGGTATTTTTTTTTAAATACCTAGGCAATTCACCCTAAAGAGAGTGCTTTGTGTCACAGATATTAAATAATGTCTTAATGCTGTAAATTTATTTAGAATGATAATAATAGTGTTTTTGGGCATTCCCTAGTGTACGATGTAAGCTTAAATATTTATTTTTCCTTCTATTTAAAATGTAAAACGCTTTCAAATTCTGAAAAACTTTCTCGAACAAATAGTTAAATTAAGTGGCCTGCCTTAAGCCAAGGATCAATATTTTTCTTTTAAATTTGTACCTATAGATCACTTCCAGGTTTTGTCTACGCATTATGTACCTACAGTGTAAAGTAAAAAAATATCTAAAACAAAAATATGTATATGTATTACTTTGATAACAGGAAGCACGCATAGATAGATTTTTTTTGTTGATATCAAGTATATTCTCTTAAGTAATGATGAACAATTTATTATTTAAATATACCTACTACCTTCCGAAAGAATATCATTCTTAATGTTAAAAGGTTAAAAATATTCCAAATTATTGATTGCCTAATATTAAGTGTTACAAATGAAATGCGGTGTGTAAAGGATTTCGTGAAAATATTATTTATCGAAACGTATGAATAGGTCCACTATTTTAGGATCAGAAGGCACGCACTGCGTCTTAGTACGGCTTAATCCAAATGAAAAAATAACAAAAATAAATAATAATATACCCAACTTATCAGGCCATAATCAAGTGGTAGTAAAATTTTATTACCACCGTATTTTTTTCGTACTGTGGTGGCTTACTCATTGGCCTTGCGTTTTGGTTGATTTAAATATCATGCTTGAAAAAGTTATAATATCCTTATTTCCCCGTTTTAATTATTTACATAATACGACCTTCATACAATCTGGTGACGGCGAGATACCAATCGTGGAATTAATTTTGATTGACGTTCTGTGAAATATAATTTATTTTGCAGATTTTCAAGGATTTTCATTCACGTTTATTTTTGTAAATCTTAATAAAATATTTGTAGACTGTGACATTGTGGAGAAAGAGGTTAAAATAGGTAGTTAACCTACTTTTAAGTTAACAATAATGTTTACTGGTGACAAATAGTGTAGATAAACGGATGTATGCATACGTAATAATATTACGTGCACAATTTATTTATTTATTTATTTACATTTGATACATTTAAAGCCAAAATAACAGAAATAATATTACATAATAAGAAAATATATATAAAATGAATACAAGTGTTATTACGTTGTTTTAGGTCGATATTAGTTCCTAGCTAGGCAGATTGCCTGTTCTATGGAACCAAAGTGTGTAAAGTGCCAAATGCAATTAAAATTAAATTAAAATTATTATATATTTTTTTAATTAATACCTATATACTAAGTTTTTACTAAATGTGCCATTCATAGGTAACCATGTATCGTTTTAAGTCATATTATATAATAGTTTTTCAGAATCCTCCCTACCCAAGCCAATCAACCATTTAGTTATTATTGAACCAATGCAGGACATTTTGCAATTTTTAATATTTAAGTCTGGGGGGATTTTATTGTATAATTTCGGTCCCAGATACGCATACGTATTTTGATACTTTGCCGTATAGCTCCCTGGGACGAAGATATCCTTTCTGTTGTGACTTCTTGTATTGTATTTGTGATCAATTCTATTAAAATTTTCTATATTTTTATGTACATGGATAATAATCTTTTTTATGAAGTTTTGACGAACATCAAGAACGTAAAATTTTTTGTAGAGTTTGTCGCTTGAGAACCTGTAGGGTTTACGCATAATGACTCTAATTATGGATATTAAAGAATACAATTAGTAATGATTTTCAGTCACCAAGTTTTGTTGGGGTACAACGGATTTCATATTATAACCTTTTGGTTAAAAAAATTACTTTGTTTGGCGAGACACGTATACTATTCTCTGTGTGACTAAATATGTACATTTGTTTCATTAGTTCCATGGCATAGAGGAGGCTCTGGGAAAAAAATCCCTCGGGGCTAATGTCATATTGGGGGATTCTTTATGGAGGGTTTTTTTTATGGAATATAGAAAAGAAGAAGTGTAAATTCTGGGAAGGAAAAAAGTTTTTTTTTTTTTTTTAATTTTTCTTTATTCATTAAACTGCTAGTTACATGTTTCGAAAATTTTACGATCACCACGCTAGGGCACATGCCCGTGTTGTGGTGGTCGATTATCTACAGAGTGCATTAACATATGAAATATAAAAAAGGTGAAAGAATATAAAGTAATGAAAATTAACATAATGTGAAAGAATATTAAAGAATACAAAATAATGTAAGTGGCTATAAAGAAAAAAACATATAGTAGATTACAAAAAGTATAAAACATAAAAAGCATATATATGTATATATGAAAGAATATAAAAAGTATGCAATTAAAAAATATATAAAAGTACATAAAAAATATATATATATAAAAATATATATATATTTTAAAAATATATATATATTTTTTTTTTTAAAAATATATATATATATATATATATATATATATATATATATATATATATATATATATATATATATTTTTAAAAAAAAAAATATATATATATATATATATATATATATATATATATATATATATATATATTTTTAAAAAAAAAAAATATATATATATATATATATATATATATTTTTAAAAAAAAAAAATATATATATATATAATAGAGTGAGCAGAAAAGGAAGAATTATTATTACTAGCGTATTAATAATATAGATAATGATATTTTATATGTGCATGTTAAGATACATTGGTAGGTATGTGCATTATTTTATAGCAATATTTGAATGAGTAGTAGTATGAGGGGTGAGTAGGAATCTGGAGGTCAATGTGCCCAGGAGTGATGGACCTATGAATCCATTTCTCCCAATGCGATGCAAAGCGATGGGTCGAGTAAATGAATAAATGGTTTTTGTGGAAGTAATATGTTTTCTTTTTTTTTATAAGAAAAACTCTCTTTTAAACTTTTGAAGGATATTCCTATCAATGTAATATATAATTGAAGAAGAAGATAACAATAATAATCTAATTTTTTAAAATATGAAAATGAACAAGACACAGAAAAATAATAAAAGATAATGGTCGCAACTGGATAAAATAATAAATCATAATGGTCCCAGTTGAGACCATTATCTTTTATTATTTTTCTGTGTCTTGTTCATTTTCATATTTGAAACAATTAAATTATTATTGTTATCTTCTTCTTTAATGTAATATATTTTATTCAAAATATATGTACCTTAGCAGATTCATTGCAGACGTTACGATCTATACGTTTCACCGCTGATTGGTGATTTATTTATTTATTTCCTTTATTTTTTCACATTTTTTTACATTTATTTACTTATTCAAGTTAAATCGAGTAAGTAGGTTATATTTGTAGACGGAAAACCCAGAATCCATTACTCGTAAGAATGAAGGTTTGTTCAGTGTTCTTGCCAAGATTTAAATATGCGTAGAAACGAGAGTAGGAGAAAGCACGTGTACCATAAAATACATATAAATACTATAGCCAGTGATTGTCTTTGTTCCGAAAATGCTTAGTATTTATGTTATTTATGAATATTATTTTATCAAAAAGTTGCATTTATATTAACTTTACGTCTTTGCCTTTTGCATGATGACCTTTTAAATTTAAGGTTGTACTATAATATTTGGATGGCGGAAGGATAATAGACTATAATTAACCAGGAATGTTACGGATATTCGCGTCCGCATCCGCATATATGGATTATTCGCATTAATTCAGACGTCTTCATTCGCATTGGCATCCGCATCCGCATCAATTAATGCGGAGCTTTTACGGATGCGGATTCATATCTGCAACAAGTAACGACATGTAAATAAAGAGGGCGGGGACAGAGTGGCGCGTGCCTTGCGCGTGTTTGCTTGTTGCTATCTTCGTTGAATGAAGATAGCAACTAGCACGAAGTTCGCTAACTCACCAATAGGAAGGCACACATTGGTGAAGAGGTTCCTCCAGGTTTTATTTGTTTTGTTTTAGTTATCGATGTGATTCCCATTGTGAATCAATTATAGTGATTGTTTACTGTGTTTATCCAAGGTTTTGGAGGGTTCATGAATATTTCGATTTAAATATTACTCGAAAAAGTAAATAAAAATGCCGCCAGTAATAAAAAGCAGTAACTGGACTTATTTTTTATGACTATTTATTAAATATTATTCACCAGTTTTTAAATTTAATAATCAAATAATTTTTTTTCTCAACATATGATAAAAATCAAATCGGTTTTCATTTATTCATTTACAGTTGAAATATGTTTAAAAAATCCTGAAATCCGCATCCGCATCCGCGAATGTGAACTTCTAATATTCCATTTACGCATCCATGGATGTCAAAAATTTTACATCGGCCACAATCCTGTAATTAATACAGTGTATTATGACATTTGCGGATAAGCACATACTACAAAAAGCATTACTCTCTGTTAAAATGACGAACGTTTCACATGGTTCATCAAAATTTTGAGTCTATTCTGTATTTTTTTATTAATATGTTTTAGTGTATAACTTTTGCCGTTAGATATTTTTAATGGCCTTTTCGCTGATCCGCTTTTTCCGTTTTTTGAAAAGTGTGCATGGTCTAAGAAAATTTAAAGTTTTCGTTTCTTTTCGTAGAATAAATAAGAAAACTAGAAGTGTCTTCCAAACAAAATTGAATGGAAACAAATATTATTCTATTTAGCTCAATAGCTCAGCTCTTTGTCTCAATCACACACTCTGACATCATAGATCTCCATCCAATTGATTTTCGTAAACACAGTTTTGAATTGAAAATTTAAGCCTCGATTAGGCAAATATTTGGATCACGAAATACGCCAACATGGCACTTGTATTATTCTTTATTCTAGTAGTAGGTAGGTGTATTCACGACCCCGTTCTAAACACAAAATAAAACCTTTTCAAAACCGTTCAAGGCAAAAGGACTTAGCGCTCGGCTCCGTCCTTATTATCAGAAAGTGGTCATCCCGAGATAGGCTCGAGGCGGGACTAAACGGTACCTCCTCCTTCCCAACTCCCCAACCTCCCCTATTTACTTTCCAAGTGAAGGGGAAACCGATTAACCTTGGGACGCTACGGCTACTTCTTTTCTAAATAATGGGTGTTACAGTCCCGAGCCCAGAGGGCTGTAGTATATCAAAATAGCGTGAAGATATTGCGATTATACGAAGATAGATTTACGGCGCTTGGCAAATGATTAAGCTTGACTCACATCGGAATTAAAGGACATTACTCATTCAGATCAAGTGATACGAATACCTATATTTTTTACAGCACGACTATATTTAGAATAATTATAATAAAATGATACACACAATCTGTGTAGGTCCTTAACCATTAATTAAGTACGCGGGGTCTCCGCGACCCCAAGTGATCTTCAATTGGAGATTTGTTTTTTTGTTATTTACGGTAGCAAGCTTTCTGTTAGCTTCCTAGTTAGTTAGCCCCCTTCAGCCTTAAGCGGATACAGTGCTCCACCGATTGTCAGTGTGTACGTTCCGTCCTGATGATACGCATTGACCGACCGTCAGTTCGTATCATTCAGTGCTCTCCTGACCAACAAACTGACCGGAATGGTACAGTCGTACACGAAATGAACGCGTTTACGAATAGTTCGTAAACATCCGTACGGTCAGTCCACCGATCGGTGCAGCACTGAACGCGATCATTTGTTTGCATAGCGCGTCGGCTGACCTACGGCACGCATGATTATCGGTCCTGCACGATTTATGAATTTTCATAAAAATGACAAGCGCGCCTGACATACGCACCGACGCAATGGTCGGTGGAGCACTGTAACCGGCCTCGCGTAACCGGACTCGCGGTCAGACTTTCTGTACGGCAGTGATTGTGGTCGCTGTGACCCCGAGCTACTACTTGTTTGTAGTCAAATTTATGTTAGTATATTCCCTAGTATGGCCTTTTAACATCTAGCAGTGGCATACAAGAAAACGAGGAAGATGCCACATCTGCCCATGAAACAGCGATAGAAAAACGACCATTAAATACCATAAATGTGCCAAATTTATCTATGGTGACCGTACGAAGAAAATTTGTCAAAATATCTTAAAGGCTTTTGCAATTTTCTAAAATTTTAATAGGTAGTAGGTAAATAAAGAATAATTAAAGTTGATTATTGATTTAAATATTTTGTATTTACTGCCCGTCATTTAGGGGAAACTGCCGACCCCGCTCGACTGACTAAGCTTTTTAGCGCGCCTAATCAAAGGTTAATTCGCAATCGTTTTAAATTTTCTATTTCACGTAATCAGTATCTTGACTTTAAATTCCATTTTTTTCTGTCTGGACTCCTACAGGTACCTACATACTATACCCAGTCTGACCTCCAGTGGCGAGAAGGAATCAGCGGCGATGCAATTACGATACTGTTTGTTGGACGGACATGTTCAATTGTCTGGCCATCTCTCACACTAGTGAATGTGTCAGAACGTAAACACGATTCCTTTCTTATCTCATAAAATGAAAACGTCTGATCCATTCTTGAAAGTTGTCATCTTTTGACTTTACTTTAACCTTTGCTGTCATTTTTAACAATTTAATTAATTCGGTCAGGGATGCATCTTTAATAAATAGTAGTGTATTTAATTATTGCTTAAACGCCCATTGAGTTTTTACATTCATAGATATGTTTTTTTTAAAGAATATATGAAATATAGAATCGTTATAATAATCTTATAAATATAAGAAAACAATCTGATATACAGAGAAGGATTACATATGTGCATTTGATTTTTAAAGGAAGCAACATTATTAAAATTATGTATGCCTACGTTATGTTGTGAATGGTATAATAAGAGTATCCTGTATACTTAATTTCGTTTCTTCTTAGATTTTGGTAGGTATATCGTCACCGAAAAAGGTATCGGATGGGGAAAATTCTCCATCCATGGCACAAGCAACATCTTCGCATCTCACTCCTGTCTTATTCCACGCATTGACCTGTCAGTCAATTTTTCTCTTTGTCTTGGGTAGATTCGACCAGCAAGCCCAATCGGTAAGGACCTGAAAAAATCGCGTTGTTTTTGGCAAAATTCACGTTATTTTTTTGGTGAAATTTGCGTTATTTTTGGTAAAAGCATTATAGGAGAATTTCAAATTACTTTTTGTGAAATTACGATGTTATTTTTCAGCAAAAGTTGTAATGTTTCGCAATATAAGTTTGGTTAACTTTTTGGAAGTTAGCAACACAAGTGATATTAGGTAATTTTTTTGGTATCTTGCAGAAAAAAAGTGCTATACCTGAGCTGCGTTTTAAACTTGTCATTAGCTGCTTTCCATTTCATTTTAGCAAAACCACGGATAAATAAATATTCTTATCGAATATAAAATAAAATATTTTGGTAGATGCTCTCTAATTTAAAAATACCAAGAAACATCGTGAAAAACAAGAATATTTTCTAAATCTGCTCGAAAATTGCGAATTACACTTTTTTATTGTAAAAATTGCAAATTGGCGATTTTCGCTTAAGAATAAAAATTCACGTAAAAAAATAACGTTAGCGCAAACGCAATTTTTTCTGGACTGTTTCAATAAATTGATAATGTTTTTCGGTGTCCTCTGTCTTTCTACTCGATCAGCGCATGTTTTTGAGACTAATGACTTCAGATTCCTTTATTTTTTTATGACATTTACATGAATTAATTTTTTATAATTTAATTTCTAGCATTGATTTTTCAAAATGTTTGCAAGTTCTCTCATAAAACAGCAAAAAATTATCGTTCCTACAGGTACTTGTATTGTGTGACAATAAATCAACCAGTGGAAAGGTGCCAACGCGTAAATTTATAAATTCATCATTCGACTTTAACCTTTACAAGGTTAATACCACTTTTAGAAAATAAAGTAATCATTTCTTTGAAACAATCTCGTTAACAGAGGCACTTAAGTTATGTTTCAGGGAAAGCCCGACCGAAATACCTAAATGGGCTATGCTTTAAAACAATGCTTTTAGAATATTTCCGCAAATACGTAGGTCCAAGTGCTCTACGAAAAGAGTGACATTTTAAAAGGTCGTGTTGCGAACGCATATTGACTTTGGCTTTTAGCGAATACGAAAAACCGCTCCAAATATTTTGTTCTCTTCCTATAATTTGAATTACGGAAAGCAGAAATTTTATACTGTGGTAAAGTAGTAAAGTTTAAAACGGTGACCTCCGGCGTCACGAAATTCGGGCAGATTTTATTACCTGTAAACTTTTAATCGTAACTATTCACAATGTAAATTTTTAATCGTATTCTGTTCACAATGTTTAAAATATCAAATTGCATGTGGATCAGTTTATTTAAAAATTTTGTTGAACAATATATAATGTAACACATTTATTTTAACTCATAAAAGTGGAAACTGGCAAAGCCGCCAGTTAGTATTATCCTTTAGTGATGAAATACCATTTTTTCATTTTCAATCTAGAAAGCATCGTTTCACAGAATTCTGTAATAATTATATATTTTGTTATCTTATTATATCATTATTGGATTGTTATTTCACATAACTGAATTGATAACAGAACCTGAATAAAACATTCACAGAACTTGAAACTCAACTTTGAATTTCGATAAATTGTGAAAAATATAAATAGAGTAATTAGAGTAATTGTATAACTAAGATAGAATAAAAAAATGTTTCAATATTGTTATTCAAAGATGTGTGTTACTTACTAAGTTATAGACATTTTTATTAAAGTTGTTTTTTTTTTTTTATACAGGTACCTATATATTTTTCTGTATATTTTTTGTTGTGTTGTGGATTATTCAGAGTTATTATTGGAACTCTTATTTTTTCTAGAAATTCATTGAAGATTTTTTTTCTTAGGTAGGTATTTACTATAATTAACAACATTCAATTAATTTTTATTATTTTCTTTCCTAAAACCTCAAAAAAAAGATTTTAGGTGCCAACTGCACAATATGAATTACTAATTAAAAATAATTAGTAATTAAATATTAATTTTTTTATTTTATTTTTATATTTATTATGTTAATCCTGAAATTTGAAATATGAAGCTGACAATTACGACAGTCTCATAATAGATTGCAGTGGCCCAATTGGTAGAGGTGTATGTCCCGGTAAGACGTAAGGTTCTGGGTTCGAGTCCCAGTTGCCACCATATTCGTTTATTATTTTTCTGTGTCTATTTCATTTTCATACTTAAAAAAATAAGATTATTATTGTCATCTTCTTCTTCAATGATATATTACATTGATGGGAATAACCTTCAAAAGTTAAAGAGAGAGTTTTTCTTATAAAAAAAAAATTAATATTCAATCAGACTTTTGTAAAAAGTCAATAGGTGTTCCGTAAAAATAAATTCGGATTTCTTTATCTGAGACACTATCTAGGTAACAAATACATTCTTTGAATACTTGTTTCCAATAATAAAGGTAGCTGCCAATAATATGGAAAAAAAAACATTAGTCGAAGATAATATTGTTAATTCTGAAATTTTTAATAAGAAGTTGACAATAACGACAGTCTCATAATAGATCGCAGTGGCCCAATTGGTAGAGGTGTATGTCCCGGTAAGACGTAAGGTTCTGGGTTCGAGTCCCAGACGTGATAATTATCTTTTATTATTTTTCTGTGTCTTGTTCATTTTCATACTTAAAAAAATAAGATTATTATTTTTATCTTCTTCTTCAATGACTAATTAAATACTTTGCTATTTCATCGCTGACTTGTGAAATCTTACTATAAATCGTTTTACATTTTAAAATGTGCGATATTTATTTCAAAAACTTGCAAGTTTAAAATAAATAAATGATAAATAGTTTTAGCAATGTAGCAAGCAGTCCGGTATCATTTTCCTGGTTTTAAAAGATGTTATCAGAAGGAAACTAAATTCGAAGGAGAATTATTCGATGTTCTATAAATTGAAAGTATCGCTGTGAGTAGTGAGTTGAAAATACTTGAGATATGATTTATTGCAGCGCTTTCATGCCGAATAAGGGTAAGTATTTCAAAGAAACAACGAATTAACGTTGTCAGAAACTTCAAGTGCTTTTATATTCCCCTGAGAAACTGATACGATTTTAAAGTTGATTGTACAGTGGAGTACCTACGTACTAACAAATCATCTTTTTTATCAATTTTCATGATCAAATTGGAATCAGCAGGTATAATAAATTAATGAGATTTATCAAATAAACGAGGTGGTAACCAATATTAGAAAGATCTCCATTTTAAAAACACTTTTGAACGATATTATAATATCATTTAACCGCTTGGACACATAAGCTTGTTTTCACGATTATTTAACGTAGGCAGACATAGGAATGACGTATGCCCCGTACCTGAGTTATTTTGAGAGGGTATTACCAGAGAATACTGGAAGTTAGTCTTTTTAAAATCAAATTCAAGACGTATTGACCCTTTTTTACAAAAAACACAAATTGTTTTGGAAATATTGTTATTTTATGTGGAACACGCAGTTTTAAAATTTTGAAAAACTAAGTATATTTTTTATATATCTACTAAGGTTATACCGTTGGTCGTTGGCAGATTTGTTCAATTATCAAATGATAGATTTTATTAAACATCACAAATTTCAAATCATGAATTACATGATACAACAAAATAAACCAATACATAATCTAAAAAACACAGTTTTCAGAATTTTAAATTTAGTTAAATTAAAATCATTAAAAACTAAATCCGAGAAAGCGTTTTGTGACAAAAATTCCTCAGTTTTTCTATTTATTTAAGGTCTTTAAAACTAAAATATTTAAAAAAAATTTTACGTACTTCTTTTATTTAAACATTATTGTAAAGTCATGAATACTTATGATCAAATAATACTTACAAGAAGTACACGAAATTTAATTATTTATCATCGTGCGTTTTGAGCATTTTTATTGCTTACTTGAATGTAGGTATATAATAATATTAAAGCAAGTTTTGAATTAAATAAATTAATATTAAATTTTTAATTAAAAAAATTCATACGGGGAATAATCGATTTTTCTCATTGGAACCTCCCTGTACAGTTGCAAACATTTTTAAACTTTTATTCTCAGTCGCTGGTCAATAGCTCTTAAAAAGAAAATAACACTAATAATCTAAATTTAAATATGAAAATAAACAAGACACAGAAAAATAAAAGATGGCGGTGGCAATATTTTTAGTAATTTATGATATTTTAATAAAATGAGCTAAGCTGTTCCTATTTTTTTTTTTTTGTGCGAAACCGTCCAAGAGTCCCAACTTTTACAGACTCTCTGGATGGAAACAGTGAGACTACGGCATCCTTAATTGGGGTATGTTGCGAGGCTCAATGATAGTGGTGCATTGTTTTATCTTTTTTGAATATATTTATTTGATATTCAATGTTAAAACTTGGATGAGAAAATTAACTCACTTCCCGACGTCCGAGCTGAAACTCAGCAAATAGACTCATTGATGATAATGCATTTTGAGGCAATTACGTACGTACAGGCGGAATATACGATGTTTGAAATTGGATGACATTGCATCACTTTATATAGGAAATAAATGTAGAACATAAATACAGCACTAATAGTTCAGAAATTTAATAATAAGTGCGGACAGAGAACGTTTGAATACAACAAACCGAAGATATCCAATTTATTATCTGACACTTTAAAGCAATATAATTCTATGAATAAGATTAAATAAATGGTGAAAAATTAGCTATGGGAAAAAAATATTTATATTGATATGTATGAAAAAATGTTTAATCTAGATATAAGACGTAAATTATAACTCTTAAAATTTATTATGTAACTATCCATTTGGCATTTGGCTCATTTGGCAGCTTGGTTGGCTCCAGTTCTCGTGTAGGAAGGTTCAATCCTCAGTCAAACGTTTTTTTAATGACAGTTAAAAATTGATGGATTATAGCAAAAACACTTGTTTTGACGGGTTGTTTTTTTTTATGTTCTAATTTTTGATGGAAAAAGCATCAAACATGTCAATTATGTTTGTTACATTAATTGTGTCAATCTCGTTTGTTAACATTTATTTGATTTAATAAATTTGTTAGTAAATAATTGCGTGTTTTATCGGGTAGTCATTTCAAAACAAAGTCTCTTCGGTAATTAGCAATTTACTTGCCGACATTGTTGGAATAATATTTATGTACGATGTTGTTGATTATTTTGCTATAAAATTGGATAGTGGATAGCTAAAGGTTATTTTTTACGCACCAGACTTTTAGGTCTTTCACACACTTTTCCTTAAAAATGATCATCTAGTAAATCCCGCTATGCAAGTGTATTATATAAGTATATTTAATACAAAACAATACAAGAACAACATGTTACCCTACCAGACTATTAAATGGGAAAATCATTCACCGACTCCACATATTTTCATATCAGAGGGTTCGGCTCGGAGTAACTCCTAATTTGACCGATAAATCCTACTGATCTCTCAATTTAAATATTTAAAAAATCTTTCGTAATCCTACATGTATTTAAAATGACTGATTTTTGCATTTTTATATACAAATTCAATATAAAATAATAGACAAATTAATCTTGTGGCGAAATATCGTGTTTTTTATTATTATTATTTAATCTATACATATATTATAATTACATGTTATTTTTTTCAATGCCTGTCTCACTAGGGTAAACCTGTGTCGAGACAGACGTAGAGTTACATAAATTGTATACAAACATGGTTATTTGAATATGAAGGTTAATTACATTTTAGGTTCAATACAATAAAAGGCAGTTGATTGGAAGTGTGAATTAATTCTCTAAAGAGTTTGATCTTACAAATCACAGGAAAGGTTATTAAACATATATTACATACATATATTAAAATGATATTACAGTAAAATGAATTGGAAATGGAATAAATTGATAGAAATATACATGATATTACATATATATATTAAAATGATATTATAGTAAAATGAATTGGAAATGGAATAAATGGATAGAAATATATATTAAAATGATAATTATGTTAGTTTATTTGACGGGATTTTATTGTTTTTTATTTTATTTATTTTTTATTAGGTCGTACGTAATTGGGTATTTTTGTCTAAGTGCAATTGGTTTTACATATGTTTGCTATAGTGAAACGTCCTTTACTTGCAAGCCATTTTTTTATTTCGCTTTTGAATTTGGTCATTGTTTCTGTTTGTCTAATCGTAGCTGGTAGTGTATTGTATAGTTTGCAAGCTATGTATTTAAAATGTCTTTGTAATAACGTAATTTTGAGGACAAAACGGACGGCCTATAATTTATATTTATTTCTAAAACTTATCTATTTTACGACCATTAGACAAAGTTACGGGCTGTGGAATGGATCCAACATGCCTACTAAATTCGAAACATTCATTTTCATTTCATCAAAATTTTAATTTATAATTCATTTAGTTACCTTTACGAGCGACAATCCCTAAACACGAAGCAACTATTAACTACTTGCGCAAAAGCTGTAAAACTGATTTCTATGTAGAAATTTACGATAAACAACGTAAAGTCACAAAGTGAAAAACTATACTGGGTTGAACAGTCGTTAACTTTTTATCACTATAAATTACGTTAAAGAATTTGGTTGTTTGAAAATGGTGTCGAGTTTTTTACGAGCAATTATGGGCCAACAAAATTTCAATAATCCCATTAAACGCGGGTACACACACACACACACACACACACACACACACACACACACACACACACAGACACACACACACACACACACACACTTGTCACATGTTGTCACATGAGAACGGGTCGCTTCTACAACTCGTTCTTGAGTTCAACAGCTCGGCTGTGGAACGATTTGCCGGCCTCTGTGTCTTCAAGACCCATGTTCACTCCTTCCTCTCCTCAAATAGACCCTCCACAAAACATCTTCATAGATGACATAGGCCCTGAGGGAAATTATGTGTGGAGTTAATATAAAAAAATATATATATACTTATATATTTCATCTTAGACACGATCAATTATTATTTATGAAGTGGTTAAAAAAATACCTAATACATTGTTAACTAATTAATTCCCATTTGGTGTCAAAAATTACATGCGAAGTACCAATGTATGTAAATTTTAAATGGTCAATTTATTAGTATTTTTAATTTTTCGTAGCGCTTTGATGTTTAGGAATGTAAATCCATAGACAGATCCGCCAGTGTCCCCAGCATATAACAAATTCTTACGTATTCCCTGTTATGCCGATTCGGCTGTCAATAGTGAATCGTCGGAATGTCTATCGATCGGATATTGTAAATTTATCGATAACATTTGTCCATATTCCAAATTTTGGTGAAAAAATCATCGTTCGTCTAAGAGGATAAATTGCATCTGGACTCTCTTGTGCAGACGGTCAAATACCTGCCAGTATCCAACCTATGATCAAACATCTCTTCCAAAGGTCGCGGGTTGGAACCAGGCGTGCACAAATACATTTCATTTGATTAATTTGTGTTATTTCACATAAATTAAATTAAATA
This sequence comes from Limnephilus auricula, assembly GCA_951813805.1. Taxonomy (NCBI): domain Eukaryota; kingdom Metazoa; phylum Arthropoda; class Insecta; order Trichoptera; family Limnephilidae; genus Limnephilus; species Limnephilus auricula. The sequence continues at coordinate 6,948,071 of OX638402.1, read as the reverse complement.
AAAAATATATATATATGCTATATTTGCGGCGCGTTCCAGAGAGGAAGACACTCTAAGTATTGCCCTGGTGAAAGATCACCATTCAGAATTGAAACGTTGCTTGAAATGGCTTTAGCCGTGTTTAGTGACTAGATCTGAATAGCCAGGTACTTCACCACCTTCCTCTTCCCCTTATCCTTCCCTTCCTCACTTACCTTCAGCCTCACAATATACTCCAATTGGGGATTCCATAGTCTCACTGGCTCCAGACGGGAGCAGTTTTGACTTTTGTGAAGTATTCTCTATAAAAAAAATAAAAAATGGTATGGGGCGCCTCCACGTTGTGCAAGGGACCATGATGCAGGATCAGTACAGACAAGTACTGGAAAATCGGATACTACCTCAAGTCGGAGAATGGTTCCTGGTGGCCAGGAGTACGTATTTCTGCATGATTTTGTACCCTGACATAAAGCCAGGACTGTAATTACATTCTTGTTTGAAAAAAACGTGCAGGTTTTATCTTATCCGGGAATTCCTCTGACATGAACCCCATTGAAAACCAGTGGGAGCTCGTGAAGAGGGAGTTGCCATGGGAGTGATCAGAACCAAGCAGCAGCTCATCGAAATCCTCATCCAAGTGTGGCATCACTTTCTGAGCTAAAGCGCAATGCAAATCTGTGCATTGAGAGCATGTTACGACGTGTATAAGCTTTAGTTGCGGCTAAAGGCGATATTGCAAAATATTAACTTTCTGTACGATAGATGATAATGTTTTAAAATATTTTAACAAAAAAATAAATGCAGATTAAGAAAAAATATGGTGTTTCAATTAACCAAACTAAATGATCTACTTAATAAATAGTAATAATTGTACCTAAAATCATAAACACCTTTGTTTTACAAATACAAAAGTGAGAAAAACACAACCCACTGCATGTATGTATATAATCTCTTTGGATCAAAAGAGTTCTACAGTTTTAACATATTTCGTGAACTTAAAATTTAAAACTTTTTTCTATAATTGCTAAAGGAATTTTTTCACCCACATTAAAGGAATCTTACCTCCGAATTTGAATATGGAGAAATTTCGAACTGATTATAGTCCTATATAGCTAATGAATTCACCTGTCTTTCGTCTATTATATATATTATACATATTCGTAGGATTAAAAAAATATATATTAAACTGTTAACTTTAAAAAATTTTAAAGAATAGAGAATATTTATTTTCTTATATTTTGAATGTACAATGTCATGGTCGCTTTAATAATAAACAATAAATAAAAAATGCCATATTTTGGCAACAAAGCAATCCGTGGTTTTGGAAATAGTGCCATATTGTGGCAAAAAGCGCTCGAGTGGCTACATACGAATATCCTCATTATGTATTGATGTAATCATTCAAAGGTTTACAATACTCGATTGAGCCACGTGATATCTATTTAAATTACATCATGCAATTAACTTCAATTATGTTCCGACATTTTTGTTCCCTATTTGGGCAGCTGCGTTCGTCTTATGTTCTTTGTTATATATGGTGAATGGTGAAGGAGTTGGTTGAGGTCAAAGTGGGATTTTGAGGTTATTCACAATATCTAGTCCAGCTGCGATAATACAGAGATTTCTCATGATATATTTTTTTATACACCGATGCCCCTAATTTGAAGATCTCTTTGGAAACACCCTTTCAACCCTATATAAAATCCGGGTCTGTTCCCACTACCTATGTGGGTAACTGCTACCTATATCCAATGATTTAACTACAGTAAAGTTAGCATTGTGGGGCCGGGTTTTAAGTGCTACGAAGGCTGCCTTTAGCTTATAAAGTGGCATTTTTGGCTAACGTTTGGCTATTAACGCATATGAGGGCAGGTCAAGGCTGTGTGGCGTTGGGTTTAACGACTAGGTAATGGAAATGGCGGTGGTTGATGTTTAGTCGGGAGGTAAAGGACATTTTCACATGAGGAAAGTTAGATTATTAATTAAATAGTGGTAATTAATCACATTAATCCTTTAATGCCTAAGCGTACGCAAAGATCGTGAGTAATGATATAAAATGTTTATAAATAAATTATGATATTAACTATTTACAATAAAATATATAAATTTGTTTTAGACCACTTTAAATTTTAATTACACTCTACCGGTTTCGGAAGAACCCTTCCTTCGTCAGGAGAATATTAAAACTAACCTATGATACAAAATAATGATAGATATTTACCAAACATTTAGGTGCTGGAGTGGGAGGTCAAAGGGGGAGGGGGGGGGTAATTGCGGGAATTAGCATTAACAGAACGGTTTATTGGAAACATATATATTCTTTACCGTAATAATAAAAGCAAAAAATTAATAACTTGGAAGCACTTGAAATTAAAAAATCCCTAAATAATAACGCTAATGTTTTGAATCACCAAATTAATTTATCGTTAAGTCCCATTCTAGATATGTTTCCAATAAACCGCTCTGTTATCCCCCCCCCCCCCCCCCCTTTGACCTCCCACTCCAGCACCTAAATGTTTGGTATATATCTATCAATATTTTGTATCATAGGTTAGTTTTAATATTCTCCTGACGAAGGAAGGGTTCTTCCGAAACCGGTAGTGTAATTAAAATTTAAAGTGGTCTAAAACAAATTTATATCTTTTATTGTAAATTATGGCGAGCTACAAAATTAATGCTTATTACGAACATATAATAGTTATTGATTAATAATTAATGATATTAATTCCAGGATGGGCGGAGGATAATTATATAGTTATACACATTGATAGGATAAAAAATGTTAAAATAAAGCAATTCCATTTATAATATGTAAATTTGTTATCTTTAAATATTTATGTTGGTTTCGAATTGGGTTGATCCACAATTCCCTTTTTTTTCATAGTAAAAAACACTGCTCCGTTGTTTTAATATATTATGCTTTTCGTGGATACACCACAAAAAAACAATATTTTGTATGTTTTTCAGTTCTTATTTTATTCCACACAAGCTTTGATAAGAACTTAAAAAATGAACTTGAAAACGCGTTGTGATATTTTTATCTATATGCGTTCTTGTTAAGAGATTTATAAACAGCTCTTGTTTGGCTTGTGAATTAGCCGAAGTCACTGCACGGGAATGGACATTTATCGTGCACGAAATTTTCCATTATATTTGGATGACATTCTACAAAACCAGTGACCTAGAATTCAAATTTTGTCAAACGGACGGTCTCGCAATCGAATATTTTTAGAATGAGATAGATATACCGTATATATCTTACGGTTATACCGCCTTAAGCCAAACAATTAACCGTCATGTTAAATGTCGTCATAAAAATATTTTTAAAAATTCTGTGCTACGAATATCTTGACAACATTTTAATTTCAGCCAACTCCTTTCATGGAAATCCAATGTTGTTGCTTTTACAATAATTCACAATTTACAATAATCGGAACATGGATTTGTTGAGAGTCGTACCCTGAACCCTGAAGTTGTGATCTCAAAACCACCTACCTAAAATGTTGCTTACATACAGTGTAGAAACAATGAACAGTTGCTGTTCGATAAATATTATCGATCATTTATTTAAATCCGTTATTCTCGATTGCGGAAATATATATATAGGAAATATAGGTCAATATATATTAGTCTGAAGAAGCAGACTCTGTTTCTGCTACCGCTTGGTCTATCCGGTTCCACTGTAAAATACATATGCGTGGAGCAAAAAAGGGACTGCCGCAGCGGCTGGTGCATGACGGAACAGTTAGCAATACGATGTTATTTTTGCAAACGTTTTGTTATTTATTTTGGAAACCTTACGGGATGGAACGGATTTATATCCTCAAAATGGCAAAGAGGGGTTTGTGGAAATTCGCTCAAGCTCTCCAGCTATGTCAGTATTTCCTCGATAACAAATATTCAATTATCAAAATTTCATTAAAAAATCTAAACATTTGTTGAAGAAGGAAATTAAAGTTATTTTGACTTCCTTCTATCTAGATTTAATCTAGATTTATCTTGATTTGTTAGTATTAATTATTTTTAGCGAAGCTTGTTGGCGTAGTTTGGTTTTTAAAAATAAGAAGACGGGGCTATTAAATGCTCCACTGCCTGAAGGAACATATTTTTTTTTTTATTTACGGCACACAAACCTTTGAATACACGGAATGAATAACCAAATAATTTTTTTTTAATGAAAAGCCAAATAACTTTGTTAACATCACTTTTATTAATACACAACAAAGTTATTTGGCTTTTCATTAAAATAAATAATGCCATCACAAAGTGAAAACCTTTCCGAAGAAGTTTTCTTCGAAAAATTAAATTAAAGTTATTTGTATGATTAAAATAAACAAAAATTTACAATGAGGATAAAGAAAACAAATTGTAAATTTATGACTTTTTCAATATATACCTATGTACATATTATGTTTAGGTATGTAATATGTATCTATATATTAAATGCATTTTTGTAAGTTTTTCAGTGTTATCTAATATCACCTATTTATATACCTATTCACTACTTCTTATTGATTAATTTCAAACCAGATACTGACAATACCAGCTTTCAGTTACAGTTGCATAGAAAATATAGGCATCTTGTTCAAATTTGAAGGTGATTTTGGATAAAGAGGTGTACACATTAAGGTGGGTCACGAATGTATGGGGATTTTTTTTTTCTTGTTTTGATTTGTCTAATAGTGATAAAAGGGTGTTAAATGAAGATGAAAAATCACGTAATTTTTTTAATAATATTTGGATATCATCTTCTTCCTCCGGATTGACTTTGAAATTTCACAAATTAGAGAAAAACTCACCCTTGTTAAATCTTTAAAAAATGTTAGATAAACAAGTAAACATGAACTATTTTTCAAAAAAATGCAAAATAGAGGGAATGTTTCGAATTATTTATTAAAAACATAAATGAATATAATTCCAATTATCTCAAGGTGGTGTCTTCAAATACCAGCAAAATCCTTCTTACTCTCAAATTTCGGCATTATTTTGCGAGACTCAATCTTCACCTTAATAAGACCTTCTCTTGCAGACTTCGAACATAAAGTAGTGAAGGCTTCAATAACAGTAGTTACACCTCTTTCAACTGCTTGAGTATGACATGGCAGATGCAGAAGAGGCAATTTACCTTCTCCCTCTTGAGCTACAAATAATTGAAGATCTTCATCCGATATATTCTTCAGTATGGGTTCGGTTACATTTTGCTTCCAAATAATATGATGCATCGAGGTTTATGTTTGGAAGATGGAATAGCCCTGTTTTACTTGTTTCTTACTGCGTGCTTTTAGAACACAACGCTCAGCTAATTCTCGGATACGCTTGTGAGGGTCGGTCAACATTGCAAACAATAAATTTTCGAGGTGTGTGAAGTAACGGTTTCTTTCTATAACTGATCAATTATAGTTTTTAGTTCAACTGATAAGTAACTAGGCGCTGAGATTAACTACCACAGGTGACGTGCTCCATCTTTACAAGTGGGATGAGTTTTAATGCTGAACCAAGCCGGAGCATAAACTTTAACAACGTACGTTTCTATAATAATAAGATTCTCTGAAGGAGCTTCCGTTGAAACATAAAGATGAAGAATTCGGTTAGCACGCGTAAGCTATTTGGCATGAGACATTTTTCCAGGAGATTTATGGCATAAATCTTCAGGTAATTCCCCCACCGTAACTGCAGATACTATTTTATACAAATATAACAGATCTGTATCCACGTCTTTATTAAATAATTCATGCAACTCTCCGTCAATTTTCTGAAAAAGAACCACCGACTTTTTTCACAGTTTTCCAAAGCTGGGCCTGAACATGTTTGAGGTCCAGATGTCTTACCGTCAAGATGTGCCAACAAATGCCGAAATGGTAACTCGTTCATGTGAAGCAAGCAGATTATCCATTGCAATGGTTTATAACTTTTTACGTGCCAGAGTTTGGTGCAATAAAACCTAAATATATTGAGTCTAGCTCTTTTATAAATGAAATATGCACTTCAATGCGACATTCTATGTATTGCATCCCCTCCCTTTCCCTGATAATAAATGTTTTACCTTTCCGGCCATCAAAATATATTGGGGTTTTTATAAAACTATGTGTTGTGCCATTAATATTTTCTCTTGTTTTCATTCGTTCTCTGCGAAGTTTACTCTCGTCAATAACTGGAATATTAGACTCGATGTCATACAAAACTGCTGAGGCAATGGCTGCCGCTGCCTTATCCGACACTCCATATCTATCACAAGTTTTAGACAGTGTGGAATGATCAATATTGACCGCAGCCTGCTTCTGAAGCATTTGAGGTACAACATAAGTTTTGAAAACATCTTTACAATTGGATTTATTTGATGCAGATGACGAGGAAATATCGAGAAGAGTGGTAGTTGGCTTACCTATGCTTTCCTCTTTAGACGGGCACAAGGATTTTTGCTTCAAAAGTTTCCCTTTAATCGCAGTTTTTATTTGTTTTGTTGAAGCGATATCCACGCTTCCTATTATCATTTTTCGTGCAGTACGTTTGTCAGTAATGAAACTCTATTCATTTACAGGTATTTTTTATTCTCTAGGACAGACACATTTACTGACATCATTGCATTTGCAAGACGAAATATCAAACAGCACTTTTCTTTTGCGGCGGAATTCTTCCATTTTTTATCCGGTATTAGTGCAATCGGTGCTCCCCCCGCCCTTACCTCACGCCTCCAATAATCAGAAACCAGGACTTTTTGTAAATGATTTCGAAAATATATACTACATTTGCTATGGAAAATTAAAAAAAAATATGGTAAAAAAGATTCATAGTAACTTTTATAAGCACTAGAAATGACCCCTAAAATTTAAAATTTTCAAAATTTTGAAGTGAATCCGGAGGAAGAAGATCGTATCAGAATATTAAAAAATTTTAAAAATGTCGTTTTGAACCCATTTGGCACCCTTTTATCGCTCTTAGAATTTGAAATTAACACTTTTTTTTAAATGACCCACCTTAGTACACATTTTTGTTCGTATTGGCTGCCATTTAAGTAGAAAATTAAACAAATAAAACAAACGTAAACCATGTAGAAAAAACATAAGAATGGACGCCGTTTTAGACAAGTCTACAGCTGTACTGAGTTATAGAAATAAGTTGTCTCAAGAACTTAACTATTTTAGAGGACATAAATAGATATAATCTTGCTGAAAACGATAATCGAAGATATAGATAGTTTGTATCTGGGATAAGAGTTATGAAGGGGAAATCCTATTGATTCTTGAAAAATCTTCAACACTTCCGTCAAATCCCTGCCAAACGATCTTTATTTTGGTTGTAGCTGTCAAATGCATTACACATTCGTCTTATTTATTTTATTGTAAAGCGAAGAAATAAAGAATATTTGATAAAATGGTTGTATGTTTCGTAGGTCAGCATTGGACGGGGGCGGGCTTGGCCCCTGGGGCACGATGGGCCCCGCCGCCGTGCTGCTGTCCGTCTGCTCGGCGCTGCTCTCGCTGGGGCTCGCCTCGAGACTAGGTGAGCAACCAACCAACAATCCTTTTTCACATTGTATCTCTTTACACCACCTGCACACGATAATGTCGTCAATGAAAATACGAAATACGACCGGACCTTGGTAACGACCTTGCGGTATTCCATTAATTTAATTTACGCTCTAATACAGTTGCATTATCTGATAATATCATAACCCCTTGTGCATTTTTATTATCTAATTCTCAAAATAACATTTTTTGTTTCAAAGAACGTCATCATTATTTATTTTCTTCCTCCTACTCCCATCATTGATCATAGGTGGAAAGTTATGCTCGTACAATGATGCAGGTCCTTAATAACTGAATGAAATTAAATACAGCTAAGAGCCAATGAGAGCCAAATGGATGATGTTCGATTAAAGAATCTCTTTAAATAGATATCAAATAACTCTTATTCCTATTCTTAAAAAAACTAATTCATATTCAAAATAAAATAAAGCAACTTTATTTTAAAACACCGACCTTCTTCATGTTTTGTGGTATGGTTTTTGATACTGATCAAATTCAAAGTTACAGGTCTTACAAAAATATAATTATTCAACGAATTGTTCGACTAGGTACAACTCAAGCTGTGAATGTCGTGTTTAATGCTGGTGATAATAATTATTACCTACGTTTAGCAATGTTCGATATTGATAATGAAGATACTAGTTGCATTCATGGCAGCTTGACTATTGTGTGTCTATATTCAGATTAGGTCAATCCTTACTTGTCAATTATCCACATGACATGTCTCTCATAAGTAGATCACAAGTACCAAGTAATTTCATACAGTATAAATGGTTTGTATTTGTATCTACATATTGTAATATACATTAACGAGGACTACTCTATTAAAAGGCCATTATCCCAGACACACCATCAATATACATTGTATGTAAAGATATTAGTTGTATTTTGAACGATATTAGTCAATAAGTTTATTTAAGTAGCTGACAACGAACATTAGGTATTTTTTAAATTATTATTATCATAACCTGGTTAAAATGTTATTGTAAACGTATAATATCGATTAATGTTATGTTGTATTGGTCGATTAAATACGGTGTTTTGATAATGAAATATTACAATTAAACAGCGCCACAAAATAACAGGCAAACTGAAACTCTTTACTATTTCCAAGTGAAATCTGAAATTTATATATGAGGGTTAAGGTAAACAAAGATTGGGGAAAATGTTTTTACCTGTTTAACATTTCTCTTTCTTTCGAAAACTGTCATGTTACGTCGTGGTTTTATGAACGACGAAGATATTTAATGATTTTTGATATATTATATTAAATATGCAACGATATTTATCTATATCTCTGAACTATGCATTTTGGAAAATATTGGTATAAGGCAGTCAACTCTTAGATCATCGACATCATCCGCAATCGGAAGGCTGAAAGAACCTAACCGAAATCCGAACACTAAGTTTGGTGATCGTGCATTCGAAGTTTCCAGCCCTGGAATAAACTTCCTATGGAATTGAGATGTATAATTGCATAACTAACCCAACGGAATTTAGGTCCAAACTAAAAACTCACTTTTTCAGATACTCTTTCCGAATTTAAACTTTGCCACCTCGTATATTTGCCACTCGCGCATCCATTTTGGAAATATGACGCCAAATAGCTGTTTTATGACAATATCTCCTTTCCGACTCATTTTACGATAAAACATGTATGTATAAAATAAACTTGAAAAATTTTGCTACAATTTACGTTTTAACAATATTGTATTTGTTCATGTGAAGCTTAACTTTGCGATGTGAAAGAACCATAAGCATATGAATATTACTAGACGAGAACATACAGCCAGGGGTAAACACCAACTGTAGCGGGACGCGGAGTGGTGAGTTAACTGTGATTCGTCAACAAATCAATCTGACAGTATATACGCATCTCGCATTATAATATCACCATTTAGTTCTTTAAAGTAAAATCTGATTTTGAATTAATAGACCTTTTTACATGGGAGCGCGAATTGCTCGCCACTTTTTCAACGAACTCGCGAAGTCTAAATATGGCAAAATAAAGTTCGTAGCTATTTTCAGAGTCGAATATTTTGTTGCTGTATTTAGTTAAGACACTTTTACAAATGTTTCATAATTTACTTACCCCAGTAAACAACGACGAGCACACTCAAGAAATGACTCGCCATGTATGTCGATGTCATAAAACATGTTATTAAACTGATTATATGATCTGAATAAGCTTAAAATGTTGTAAAATAATGCTTACCTATGGAATGCAATACGACAATTAGGTTTATTCTCTTTTTCACTTGTATTTTCACACGTTTAATTATCACAAGCCACCATTTTTTGCCGTGTTATTGATTTCGTAAAATGTACCAATGAGAGCTCGATGCTAGTTCGCAAAAAAATTATGACTTCCCATTTTCTAGATTCACGTGAAGCCGTACGCGAGTTCAGCCGGCTCCAAATGGAGCCGGTATGGAGAAGGTGAAATAATACGCTTTTATCACATACGCTATAAAAGCATTCAACAGTCTAACACTCGAAAATAGAATTGAGGAAAACAAAAATAAATTCCGACACAAAATTACAAAATGGATTAAAGAACAAAAAAGACAATATTACCAAAATCTCATAGCATAAAATAATAAAACATAAAGTAACACACAAAACCAATATAAAACACAATCACCCACAAACACACATAATATAAATATACCTATTTTAAACCTTATATAATATCTATTATTTATTTTTAATTTTAATTTAATTTCAAATCTCTGTTTTTTAAATTTAATTTATCTTAATCTTATGTTTTTCATATATTTTTAAATGTACTGTGTAAAAATTTAATTGTAGATAAAATGGAGGCCTCAGCACGGGTAAACCACCTAGTGAGGCCAACATTATTGAATTTTACTATTAAATGTAAAAATATTGTATCAATAAATAAAATAAATAAATAAATAGGGTAGGTCTAGTAATCTTATGTCTATGAAAAGAACACATCGAAATCTTAAATTTTTCCAATTTTCAAAACTCTCGGAAAACTTTCCAAGTAACCCATTTTTTTGTACCAAATCATTGGACTATATATAATCTAATAATTGTTGATGTCCACGAATATACATTTTTTTTGCAATTCCCTGCAACTACCCTTGACAAAGTCAAAGTGCTATTGATTTACCTACTAATGCACAATGAAGAGTGACAGAAAAAATATATGGTAGAAGAAGTCTGAGATGCTCGTGGAAGATGTGACCAATCAAGTGAATCAATAATCAAGCCCTGTCAAGAGTTGAAGTATGTATGAGACGTTAGTTAGGTCGATCTTATACATTAGATCTTGATAATGGTTTTTAATCAGAGGGTTGAAATTTGGAATTGACGAATCCATCCACACAACAGGTTTTCAAAATGTTCTATTTTCAGAGAAACGAGACCTGGAGCACGGCGGGCCCGACTGGCGCCAGCTGTGGTACAGCGGGCTGCCCGACGCGCAGCGCTCAGAGCCCCCGCCCTCCAACAACACGCTGCTCAACGTCACGGCGCAGCTGGGCGCCACGGCCTTCCTGCACTGCCCTGTCACAGGGGTCGGAGAGAGAGGGGTGAGTCACTCATCTATTTTGTTCAAATGATCCTGGAATACGGCGGGTCAAAACTGCACCAGCGTGATTGGCCAATGACTGTTGCTTAAAAAGTCACAGCTCAGTCGCTTCCTAAGCTGCCCCATAATGGAAATCAGAGTGAGAGAAGTAAGTTGAAAATGACAATCAATGAAAATTGAGAAAGATAGGCCCGAATAAAGCTAGTGATGATACAGCGGGTTGGTCCAACAAGAAGCTGCTCAACGTCATGACGCAGCTTGGAGATACGCATTGCCAAGTCCTAGGGGTTGAAGAGAGAGGAGTGAGTTACCCGAGTTTGTTGTTCAAGTTATTTTTGCTACAACATAGCGAGTTTGACAGATCCTAGCGGTGGTAGACGGGGCTGCCCGACAAACAGCGCTCCCACACAACAATTGGATGCTCAAAGTCAAAAGCAAAGGTGGGTAAAACAGCCTTAAAAATGTGGTCAGATTAGTTAGACCGACTGGCGCAGCGAATTTAATAAGCACCACAGACTTCTTGAACAAAATTTTCAAAACAAAATATTTAAAACTTCATGCAACATATCATAGGGTAATATTCCTACTACTAATTCATGGTTGGTAGATACTAATATAATGGGAGAGAATACATTATTACAAATTAATTATGAACGAGTAACCGTGTTGCGGCTTGGTGTGAAATTGCATGCACCGTCCCTACCGCAGTACTTCTCCCACAATGGTGTACAGCTTCTACTTCCTCCGAACTAAACCTTACAACTTGTTCAATTTACTGCATTTAGCGCTGTAGTATTTTATATAACGAGTTACTCAGAATTGACATTAACTGCGTTATTAAAAAATCGCTTTTATTATGTTATGGTCATGAGTATTTGAATTAATTTGTTGTTTTATGATACAATATAGTTTTATTTGAAATCACATGCCTTGTTTAGTAATTCTGAATATATGGAAACATATTTTAACACAGTCTTAAAAAAACATCTTCACAACTAGTACAATCAATGGTAAATCGATCCGACGATGTAAATGACACATCGTCGGATCTGCCGGAACTGCCCTGATGATGGACACTGCAACGCTGTCCGAAACGTCGGCTAAAGAAGGAGGTAGCGCAACACGGCATAACACCCCAAAAACAAACAACGAAAAAAAACTAAATAGGTTTCTAATATCATTGTAGACAATGTGTCTGTAAGTGTTGACGTTTCGTATTGAAAAGTTTTGACCTCATCTTTTTTTAAATTGCTTTTTCAAAGTACAATCCCGCAATTAAGCAGTTTTTCAACAGGATATTTATGTTCAATTAGAGTTTAAATATACATACATCATATTATAAGATCCTAACTATAATATAACTATACAGATTGTCATAATTAACATACATGACTTAGTATAAAGCATCTCTATTTAGTAACCATGTTTTCAGCATATATCTCATTATATTTGGTTAGTCGCAATTTTTTTATATTACTAGACGATAGAATTATTAGTGCTAACAAGCTTCTGCCCGCGACTTTGTCTGCGCAGGATTAGTACTTCGAGTAGCCTATTTTCTTTTCCGAGGTCCAACTATGTTTATACCAAAATTCTTAACCTATTTATTTAAAATATCTATAATTCTTGATTCGATTCAAAGTACTCGTCTAAGTATTAGGCTAGTACTTCAAATAAATTCACCAATTTAAATATATTCTAAAATAGAATTTTGATTTAACAATCCTTGTTTTGCCAAATGTCATTTTCAAATATCGACATTTTCTAATAAACAATAATTATTATTCATAATATATATTAAAAATATCTAGCTTTAGAATTATAGCCTATATATTATTCTGATGAATGAGCTATATTATTGTAAAGTTTCATTTAAATCCATTCAGTAGTTTTTGCGTGAAAAAGTAACAAACATACATATATCCATACAAACTTTCGCGTTTATAATATTAGTAAGAAAGATTGTGTGTGTATTTTTTTGTAAGATTGTTTGCTCTCAGTTTATCATATTTTTGTTATTTTATATATTCGTGTTATTTTTAACTTGAAACACGACGGTTGATGATGAACAAAAGATTTCTCCAATAATCTAAAAATTGATTGTAATATTTTTTTGCAGCAAATATCATGGGTCAGGAGACGAGACTGGCATATCCTGTCATCGGGAATGTTTACATACACGAACGATGAACGGTTTCAGGTAAGAAAATACAATTTTAATATCTATATTTTTATAATAAAAATCTCGTGTCACAATGTTCGTCCGAGGTAAACTCCGAAACCTCTTAACCGATTTTGATGAAATTTGGCTTACTGGGTGTAGTTTGGTCCAACTTAAAAGATATGATCGTTTTTATGTCGATTATTGACCTCAATATTAATAATTGCGAATTAAATATTTTTTGGGACAATTATTTAAAAATAATTGTAAGTTCCATAAGTTTCAAAACAGATGGCGGTGTGAGTTAATTTATTGACACAACACACAATACTTAGTTATCTAGGTTAGGTAACCATCCAGTGTTTAGTTAGCCATCGCAACGCGTAAGCGGTTCAGCTAGTATAATTATATATTTTCAATGGCAAATTTTTTTTTCTGGGAATTGAAAACAGTCAGGTTAAATCGTCATAATTCTATGATAATGGAGGCATTTTGTGCATACTTTTAAGCAATGCTTACGATGTCATTGATTACAGCACGAGAAAAACTAATAACTGTACTCTTATTTCTCAGTAACTTCGGTTTATAATATGTTCTCTGAAGTTGATATTGTTCTGTTCGATATGATTTATTTCCACACGTTTCAGTGGGAATTATTTAGAGTGCATTGGTTTTCTCATAACCTATCAAGTTGATTAAATTATTCTGTCGTGGAATTATTGCAAAATTAGTTTTGAACATCAGAAAATATTGTGGAAAACAAAAAATAAATTGCATTTTGATAGTACTGGAAATAGTGGAAATTGGGATTTTTTCCACGTCACCAAAATATTTGCTACCTACTACGTGAAAAAATGGGATCATTGAAATTTTTTGATAACTTGATGCTACTACCCGCTCAATACCAGAGAGATCATGGCGCGTTCAGTATTTTAAAGGTCTGTCTGCGTTTTATAATTCTGAAGTAAAACTTAGAATAAATATCGTTTGACAAAAGTAAAACAAAGACTTCTCAAACTCGTAATTGAATAATTTACCACTTGAATTAATGTCAGAAAAACTTATTGTAGGGATCACATTTTCAAGAGTTTTATTTTTGTCTTCATTCATCTACCTTTATCTTTTGATGTGAATTTGAATTCGTAAAACTTTAAATGAAGAAAAGTTACAAAATAAATCGTTAAATTCAATTTGCTTTGCAGGAAACATGAAATTTTATGAGAACCTAAATTTCTCCGGTATCGTTTAATTATCATTTCCGGGGCAGGTTTCTCGTGCATAGTTAACACTTTCCCGGAAATACCGGACCTATTTACACTGGCAACACAAATTTTACTTTTCTACAAAGAAGACCGGAAGCCTGAGGTCGTTTTATAGCTTCTGTATTTTCACATCGATTTATGGTAACCATTAAAATACAAACTTTTAACGGAACAGTGCTAAGCGCTGACTTACACTTCTTTTTCTGGCTATTATAATAAGAGTTGGGTAGCTTGTAGCCAATAGGATATGATTGTATTGAAAATGTATGGAATATTTGAAGATGATTTTTCTGATTTTAATCATCTTAATAAATTTTTTTTTGGTTGATTTTAAAAACGATCAAAAACCGACAAAACCAAAATGGCCCGTGTCCCGTGCCCCAACCAACAACAAATTACTACTCTCAGAAATGTGTCAGAAGCCGGCTGATGCTCATGAGGTCACATGATAGCCCCGCCCCAAAATATCGTTTTGGCGGTACTTAAAAAATGGGAAACTTAGAGTCGCTGTAGAAAATTTATTCTTCAACATTAAAAAATAAAATAAAAATGCCATAATCATGGTAATTTTTGCTTATTTTTTTTAAGCAATAAAAAAAACAAGTGGAAATTCCTTTTTGGCAAATATGATTAAAAAGAAAAGTTTATTTTATATCTGAAGTATTTAACGCCATTTTTGTACGAATTTGAGAAACTGATTGTTGTCAAATATTAGCAAACTAGTTTTAATTATAAAAAGTAAATTGTGGACGGACTGGTTAAACAGTTAATAAAAGGACGTGTAGTTAGTTAGTTAGCTAGTTAGTTTAAACAAATACAAGTAGGTGCCTAATTCATGTTCTCTAGGGGACTCAGTTGTTATGACGTGACTGATTTATTTTAAATACTAAGTGCGAGTAAATAGTATGTGTTACCCTCGAAATATCAGTAAACATTAAGCATCTCAAATTCTCGAATGGGGATCGTGTCTGATCATGTGATCATTCTACCGCCAATAAGTAAGTAAGCAAGGCTCTCGACTCCCAATCAAAAAAACGCGGCTTCAAACCCGTCGTACGCAAATAAATTTTATTTGATTAATTTGTGTTATTTCACAATAAATAAAATCAAAAAATGATTAATAGTATATTTGCGGCACTTTCCATAGTGAAAGATACTCTCAGTATCGTCCTGGAGTAAAACAACCATTCAGAATTGAAATATTGCTTGAAATGGCTTTAGTTGTGTTTGGTGACAAGATCTGAATAGCCAGGTACTTCCTTACCTTCCTCTTTCACATCTTCTTCCCCTCTTTACTACCTTCAGCCTCACAATATACTCAATTGGGGATGCCATAGTCTCGCTGGCTCCAGACGGGAGCAGTTAAGAGTCTTGTACTTATTTAATTAGTTAATGTCTTAAATTCTTAATTTCGTAATTAAAACCAAAGATGTTCGTACGAGTTTAATTTATTTATTTATTTATTTTGTATTTCACGCCCTGATGAGCTTTAACGTGTTATTTTTTTTTATTAACATAGTACATCTAAATCAGCATTACAAACAATTCACAGAAAAGCAAAAAATAAAATTAAAAAGCAAAGTACATCTAAATAAGCATTACAAACAAAATCAAAAAATAAAATTTTAAAATAGAATCTAAAACAATATCATGAACAAAATCAAAGTCAAAATCAAAAACAAAATCAACAACATAATCTAAAACAAAATCAAATACGAGTTAGATAAAAGGAGAATTTACCTGAGTTATTGTGTAGATTGATATCACTCTGAAACTAAGTTCTGTCATGCATCTACAAGCACGTAGATCCATGCAAACACCATATTCAAATTGAGATTTAAGACGTAGAGTTTAAACATTTGTTTGAAATACAATAGGGTCATAATATGAGCCTTAGGGCCTTGCCTTGATATGGAAACTGTTGTTATTTTAGCGTGGCAGGAATAATAAACCGACACTTAAGGGGTTAATGAAGAAGTTTTCCGAGTTGAACTTTCTAATGGATATCAAGTCAACCTCACTCGAGTCTGTACTGTCAGGTACAGAGCTGTACTGGATCGCGAAACCTTTGTCACCCTCGGGACACTAATGATGTATTATATTTCATTCACCAAAAGTAGTAAAACTTATTTCTAGCCAAAAAAATGAATTGGTTTCTCAGTTTGAAAAATCGGGCTTTCGTTGGGAATGCTAGGAATAAATTACAGCGATATATTTGGATTTTATCTTTAGGCGTAAATAAGTTCAAAGCCGGGCTTAACAAGAGGATACCAAAGCCACTAAAAGCTTTTGGTTTTAAAAGATTTCAATAGATTTTCTGAATACTCTACTCGGAGAAACTGAAAAAGGTCTTGGGGTTGGTACCTATATTGTGGAACCCTTATATAATTTTATTAAAGTACAAAATAACCTTGTTCTATAATTTAATTTTTTTCGTGTATTATCCTTTGAATAGTAAATATTTTATAGAAGCTTTCATAACTTACAAATTGTTATCTTTCACATAAATTGGTATTTCTTTAGAGGCAGGATGCGGGTCTCCTATGATGAGGAGAAAAATGGGCCTCCGGTTGGTGAGCTGTGATATCTCCGCGTGCTGTAGGTCGGAATAATAAACACTGTATGATGATTGATGATGTATTTACATAATGCACTATTTACAAATGTGAGAGTATTTACATATGCACCGTATTTACAAATTCCGACGCGGGACTGCTGATGTGCTTCGCGGCGGCTCGTTGCCGACCGAATGATGTGTTGACTTTGAGACTGGTTAAGAACGACTGCCTGATTTGGCTTGCTCGAGCCTTTATATAGGCCGAGCCTGGCCGGTACGAGAACGGCAGGTGAAATGTGCCCACGCTGGAACATTCCCGAAATTTCGGCGCAGCGCTGTGTGTCGCGTATTGAAGATTCCACACCTTTCTAGCATATGGCGAATAAGGTAGGTGCAGCGGCGCCGGGCAGGCGACGTAGATACCTATATGTAGGTCCTGCTGTGCAAGTTAGGTAGGCCGCCACATTTCTATAATAAAAATATTTTTTTTTACATGATGCACATAAAGGTCGAAATGGTTAAACCGAAAAAATCTTCTTCTTGCATGAACATCTCCGCGGAAATACGCTTATAACAGTCCCGTAAATTTCTAAGCCATGAAGTGTGTCTTCCATCAATCTTCTCTAGGATTTTAATTTAGGTTAACTTGAATTTTTTGATCGTCCTATACGATCAAGATTTTGGAGTTTTATTAGGTTATAAGTTTGTATAATTTCACAATTATTTGTAGTCATTTGATGAAGAACTTCTAAACTGGTCACTTTTTTTTTTTTTTTTTTTTTTATAGAGAAACCTCACAAGAGTCCCAACTGCTCCCTTCTGGAGCCAGTGAGACTATGGCATCCCCAATTGTGGAGTATGCTGTGAAGCTGAAGGTAAGTGGGGAAGGGAAGGAGATGGGGAAGAGGAAGGTGGGAAAGTACCTGGCTATTCAGATCTAGTCACTAAACACGGCTAAAGCCATTATTAAGCAACGTTTCAATTCTGAATGGTGGTCTTACACCAGAGCGATACTGAGAGTATCTTCCACTCTGGAACGTGCCGCAAATATAACATATATTATTTTTATTAATTAATTGTGAAATAACACAAATTAATCAAATAAAATTTATATGCGCACGCCGGGTTCGAACCCGCGACCTTCCGAATGGGAGTCAAGTGTCTTACCACTCGACCACGTCACTGTATCTATCCAAGGTTATGATGAAGAATATGGCAAAATAATTACAAAGACTACTTTAGTAACACTAAAAATCTATTGATGGTTTCGGTCGGGGTAATTTCAAACTTCAATAACTCGATATTTCTATTTTTGAAACTGATAATTCGTGGTGGAATTCCATTATAATAGTATAATAAAACAAATTTAAAACTTTTTCCACTTTTAATTTATTGACCGTAACTGGTTTCAGCTTGTCAAAGCCATCTGAAAAATTGACTGGTGAAAAATATTCTTAACCTAGGGATTTTATGCAAAACATATTAGGGAGGGGGGGAAGGAGGGGGGGGGGGTGCTCTACACGGATTTTATTCAATTATGGATTTTATTACATTTGTTGTTAAGTGGTGTTGAGTGTTCAACTATCTAAGTGGAAAAAGTTTTAAATTTGTTTTATTATACTATTCAATAACTCGGCTAAAAATATACATTCCGCTGTGCGCGCCGCCTTCCTAATTTCGTTAGAAGAAATAATACTTTTTTGCTAGTAATGAATCGACATTCCTACGCATAGTGAAGCCACGATTTTCTACTCTACGTATTTGACACGTGTTCATAAATGGGATCATAAAGAGACTTATTTTATTAACATGAACGAACCTTCTGACAATAAGAACTTTTTACGAATATAACATACGCCTTTTAATCTACAAAATACAAAATGGACTTATACACACAAACACAAAATTTATAAAAACGTCACAAACACAAGAACATTAGACTAGACAATATAATAAACTGTACTCAAAAACTGTCAAGACTGAAAGTGGCAAGAAAAGCATTGGCCACGAGGATGTATATATATTCTCCTTCCGGACAGCCTAAAACCTACTCTGAGAAAGTGACAAGAGAAGCATTGGCCACGAGGGTGTATAAATATATTTTTTCTCCTTCCGGACAGTCTCAAACGGAACAGTTTAAATAGCTTTAAAAAAACAATAATCTTAGGTTGTTGGAGCAAAATAAAAAGTCTTACTTCTTTGTGCTTAAGTTTAATATCACCGAAGACTAAAATGTCAATTATTTTTAATATAAATAAAGAATAATTTATTGAATAAAGTCTGTCGGATACACTTGCATACCTATAAATAAAATAACAAATTCTATCCTTTAGTTTAAGAGCGGTATCTGAGAAGAGACAATTCCACCCTGCTCCATCAACATGAAGCACCCTGGGTAATATTACATCCCCCTGAAGATCGGAAGTACCTATATCACAAGTTAAGTTGGTTGGTCGGTCCTTAGGGAGGACGCTCATCTAACAGCGGACTGAGTAGGTACTGAGTAGTAGTACGTGGGCTCGTTAGCGGGTAATGGATCATAACACACTACTCTCAGGGTAGGAATACACGGTGTTATCAGCTCACCTTCGGGAGATGAGTGACAGATTGTTACACGAGTCAGTGATGCAACATCGCCTTAAAAATTTTGCAAAATAATTCATTTAACAAAACAAATCCAATATTTTAGAAATTAAGTATTTTCGTTAAATTAATGTCGTGACAAAACGACAATAAAATTTCTTTTTAAATTGAAAAATAACGTACTAAATAATAAAAAAACACACACTTTGTAATACACCGCTTTTTGTTTTGAGTTAACAAATGTGAGCCAACCAGGTTTCGCGTATCTTAAGCTTCGTTAGGTCTTAATATAAACTGTTATTATACTAAAATTTAATATAATAAGCCTTGACGAAGCTTAAAATAACCACTCGAGCGCTTTTTGCCAGATTATGGCACTATTTCCAGAATCTCGGATTGCTTTGTTGCCAAAATGTGGAAAGTTTTCAAAAGTTTTTTTTTTTTTTTTAAACGACTATAATATATTGTACATTCAAAATATGACAAAATAAATATTCTCTAGATTCTTTAAAATGTTTTAAGGTTAAAGTTTTAATTATGTTTATTTTATAAATCCTACAAATATGTGATAATAGACGAAAGATAGGGATATCCATTGGCTACATAGAACTATAATCAGTTTGTATGTCTCCATATTCAAATTCGGAGGAATGTTTTTTTTTTTATGTGGGCAGAAAAATTTCCTTTAGCAATCCGAGAAAAAATATTTTAATTGCTCTGTCGGTCCAGTGGAAGCGAAACCTGGTTGGTTGACATTTTTTCAAACAAAAAGTGTTTTTTTTATTTAATATATTATAATGTCACACCCAAAGTATTTGTTTCCTTTGAAAATAGTAAAAATAACTATTAAAACTTTTTTCTTCCTCACCTCTTGCCACAATCAAGATGTATATCAATCAATGTCTACCAAGAAACCCGGAAACATTCTATATTTCTTTCCAAAGAACCCTTCTACCAAATTCTTTTGAAAATTTGTCAACTATGTAACGTTTATGGTGGCAAGATACCGGACGTATTTAGCGATAGCCCCCAGAACAAAATTTTCACTTGACAAAAACATTTTGCCTTTGGTTTTTTTATTGTTGTTTTACATATATGTTTGATTTACTTATTCCTATATACATTGATGTGCATCGTTGGATGGTTGTTGGTATTTATTTATTTTTAAATATACATAATATTACATCATTATTAAAAATACAGATATTTCAATGCTAATTACAAATATTTTCATCTCATACTGCCTTACTCAATTGATAAATTGGTGATTAGGAATGGAAAAAAAAAACTTTAAATTCCTAAAAAAAAACTAAAAAGATAACAATAGTAAATCTAAATAGTAATTTAGATAGCTTAAAACGATTAATTAGAACTACTTTAACAAAGTTTAATTGCCATTATCCAAAATCAACTATAGAACGAATAAATTTACCCAGAAATTTAGGAGGTAGAGGTATAGTCAAAATAACTTCTTTGAAACACAATTATATTAAGAAATTTTTTCCATAAGAAATCTAATAGCTCAGAAATGCACAAAAAAATTTGCAAATCAGATAGAAAAATTACACCTTTAAATTTATACGACGAGAGTGCCAACATTTTTATAAATACCAATCAGGAATTATTAGATTCCTGTCAAATAAAATTATTCACGCAAAGCACTTCAATTACCTCAACCAAACGTATGTTGACAAACTTTCGTCAAAATACTTTTCATATTTTAGTAATGATTACATATATAATATTTGAAACATTTCTTCTTCATAAGTTTGTATCTATTTTTTTGATTAAAAGATGTTCTCCCATAAAAACCTATGCGTGTGTGTATGGGAGTAAGGCGCTATGTATTCGAAATATTTTTTTAATATTTTCAGGCAATTTATTACAGAAATCTGTTAGGTTTTCCTATTTCTATAGACGTAAAGTTTTTGTACCTATTTCGGTATCGCTAACTTGTATTTTTAACTGATATTTGCTGTTTCTAAATGGTACGACTTTGTTTAAAACATCTTATTTACGCACTTGTATAGTTAATTGAAACAGGAACAGGGTATTTATATTTATGAACTTAAAATCTTTAAATATAAGTTCAGAAGGAAATAAATGTCATTTATTAAAAATAAATATTTTTTGAAGTTTGAAGAAATATTAAAAATAAGTTTAATTATTAGCTTTAACGCAACGTAGAGAGACTGAAGGTGGGTTTTATAAGCGCCACCCCATATTATTATACCATATTAGTTTATCAATTGCCAGAAACATAAAATTATTATTATTATTCCTAAGTAATGCGTTTTTTTATTTAATAACAATATAAACCCATTAAATTAATCATAAATCGGATTCAACCAGTTTACCGCACAAAATACGATTCGTGGGCTGACAGTTCCTTTTGACGTTTGGACAACTATGAAAGTACCATCAAACGAAATGTAGGATCTATATTTATCTACCATTAAAATAAAATTCTTTGAACCTAAATATAAACCTTTTGAATAAGCCTGCAAAAATATGTTTTTATGTCCCTTTTTATGGATAAAAAGAACTCGGTCCGCTCCATATGTCCACTGACACGGAAAGACGAGCTTTGGAAAAAGTTCGGACCAAATAAACCATCTACCTTTGAATGCTTTCGATCGTTAGAATTAAATTTGTGCGCAAAGCTGAATACAGTTTGAAACACGATCGGGGAATCAAATATTCCCATACTAATGTACTAACGTACCTAATGTATTGGGCGGGGGGGGGGAATCTTTCACTTAGGTTGTGAGGGAGAGAGGGAAGGAGGGAGTGGAGGCACTTGACCACCGGAAATGATAGCTCAAACAGCCGGCGACGGTGGACGGAAAACGACGAATTGAGTGCTAAATGATTCATTTACTATGTTTTGTCAACAGCTCTTGATTTCTCGCCGACATTGACATTGCATTGAATTACCAAAGTTATCAATTTACTGATATAATTGAAGAAGAAGGTAACAATAATAATATTTTTTTTTTAAATATGAAAATGAACAAGACACAGAAAAATAATAAAATATAATGGATGCAACAGGGAAATTAAATTTATTAAATGGTTATTTCGTATGTCCCGGTTAGACGTGACGTTCTGGGTTCTTGTCCCAGTTGCAGGCATTATATTTTATTATTTTTTTCTGTGTCTTGTTCATTTTCATATTTAAATAAAAATAGATTATTATTGTTATCTTCTTCTTAAATGATATATAACATTGATGGAAATAATCTTCAAAAGTTAAAAAGAGAGTTTTTCTTATAAAAAAAATGTCAATTTACTGGGTCATCGATAAAGGTGTTTATGATTTAAAAATGAAACAATGAAGTGTGTAAATTTGTTTATAAATCAAAACACGCAGAAAATCGTATTAGTTATTATTATTACTCATGTAAACAATTTCTGTATGAGTTCCTGTAAGCGATGGTCAACCAAAATTTCATATCAATTGCCGCACGGATTCTCTTTCTTAAGTTACAAATCCCAGATTTTTCTGCGTAAACAAACCTCACAAGAAAAAAATATAGGAGTTAGATCAAGGCTTCTAGCCCTGAAAGGTGGCTAGGTGTTAAAAAAAGATGGTGCGGTTTGTTGTATAAATAAATAGCATACTTTTAATACAAACTTAATTATTCCATTTTAAAATCTCGGACACTCGGTCAAGGAAGCCCAACTTGGTATTTAAATGTTTTAAATTTTTTTTATTTTTATAATTAATACCTCACAAGAGTCCCAACTGCTCCCGTCTGGAGCCAATGAGACTATGGCATTCTTAATTGGGGTAGATATATTATGAGGCTGAAGGTAAGTGGGAAAGGGAAGGAAACAAGGAAGAGGAAGGTGGGGAAGCACCTGGCTATTCAGATCTAGTCACTAAACACGGCTAAAGCCATTTCAAGCAACATTTCAATTCTGAATGGTGGTCTTACACCAGGGCGATACTAAGAGTATCTTCCACTCCTTTTGAGTTAAATCAATATTAAGTAATTAACAGAATAATGTGAAACAATAACAAGCTACTTGCCCCGCTGATAAGATACTTGCAGTAGCTTAGCAATTCCATTGTTAATTTCACAAAATCAGAAATAAACACGGAAAAATACGAAAATTGCGGAATAGCTGAAAATACTTGTTTTAATACTTTTTACATAATCGTCCTTAAGACCTAAGTTAAGTCAAGGTTCTGACTGATAACTAACAGTAACGGCTATTGAATTACACAGAAAAGCATACGAACACACGTAAATTTTACTAAATATTGTTAGAAATTCGCAAGAACCATCCAAAAACTTACCACAAAAGGCTACCAAATATTTCAT
Organism: Limnephilus auricula; assembly: GCA_951813805.1. Classification (NCBI taxonomy): domain Eukaryota; kingdom Metazoa; phylum Arthropoda; class Insecta; order Trichoptera; family Limnephilidae; genus Limnephilus; species Limnephilus auricula. The sequence goes on along the minus strand of OX638402.1, from coordinate 6,924,113 downwards.
TGGATTTAAAAGAACATAAAATATGGATGGACATCACGGTGCATCAATAAATTAATTTGTTTTGTTGGTCATAATTAGTAGGCGGCTAGGCGGTGGCAAAACGAAGAATTCCATGTTGAAAATTCGCAAAAACATCATTCGGAGATATTGAGGTTTGAAGTTTAGAATTGATTCGTTATTACAAAAACATATCATTTCAAAAATTCAAATTTCAATATCTCCGAATGATGTTTTTGCGAATTATCAACTTGGAATTCTTCGTTTTGCCACCGCTTAGCCGCCTCCTAGTCATAATATTCACGGGTCAGGGCTGAGGATCTATGCATTCTTCATGGAACGGGGCCTGCAATTTGGCGCAAACGCGAAATATGGCCGCAGGGGAAATAATAGAATTATTTGCTGCGGCCGTCTCTCACTGGAACGCTTCGGGGAAATTTCACAATTTTCCCACGCGAGTGTGGGCGCCAAACGATTCCGGAAAATGCTGCAAAGGCAGCGTTTTCGATTTTCACGTGGTTGGCCAGATATACCTACTATTATATTGATAAGGTTACGAACGCTATTTCAAGTGGAAAATTTAAGCATAATATGAAGGTTCATCATCTTTAGCGCTACACACTATTGTCAATTCAAGTCCACTCTCGTACATTTTCGGCTCTTTCCTTCCATTTCCCTCATTCTAGGAGGCTAGAATTAGAAAAAGGCAATTACTTGGCAGGCAATACAGGCTTAATTAACAAGACTACCAGACAATATGATGAAATTAAAATTGTCTTGATTCTCGAGTTTTGCAAGCCATTTAAACAGCCACGTTAATTATAATATTTTGTAATCACGCTTGAAGAATGTATTGTTTCTCAATTTTTGCAAGCGAATTAAATTACCAAACAAATATATCTATTATTAAACATAAGCATTCGATACTAAATTTGTATTTTAAGATATTATTTGTTCTCAATTTTTTTCTCAAGTACAAAATTGTATATACAACTAAAGCTTCTATGAGTAATTCAATCTTAATACTTTTTTCCTTCTATAAATAATTTGTTATTTAATTAAATATTTTAATATGAAATTATGTTATGAACTAAATTTGTCATTTGACTGGCCTAAAACAGGATCTATTTCTAGTTGGTTAGTCAAAGTTTCAACATATATTTTATTGTATAATTTTATGTGAAATAAATTATTGTTATTATTATTATTATTAAACCTCCTCCTCAAAACCTTCCTTCTTTAGAACACCGTCAGATTTAAAAAAAAAACTTATTTGTTTCTTCAAAATTATCATTTATTTTGTAGGTATTATTGATTCACCTACGTACTACAACTCATCCCTTTCAACATACCTTCCCGTAGACTATGAACTGCTGATAGAAATATGAACTGCTCTTCGTCAATCAGTACTCGACTAATTATGGATATTATTAACCGCTGTCCAGAATGTGTAGACTGGTCAATTGAGACAAGACCTTAATTTTTTTGGTATAAGTCAAAATGATTTTTGCCGGTCACGTGAAGTGATATTATAAATATTTTGACTTCTAGCTAAACTTTGGCTTGACTTCTATTTTCTTATGTTTATATTTGCTTTTGTCTTCCCTTCTATATAATATCCCCCACTCATATAAGTATCTCCATTTATTTAATTTGGTGTCATTGGTTCGTAAATTGGACGTAAGTCCGTTAATAAATGATTACATTCCTTCTGCCAAAGACTGCAGAATTTATCTCCACACCACCCAGCCACCAGAATTAAAACCTCTCAATTAAGCTTTCTCCCGTTTCACAATTGAAAAAAATACGAGTGTGCTTTAGACCACACGACTGAAGTAAATACTTCTTTAGATATCTAATCTAATTTTCTTCCTGGCATCGAATAAAAGCATTCCAATCATCAGTGTTTAACAATCTATATTGAAGATTTGTTTGGAATATTACCAATCATCGTGATTTAATTCTTACAAAGTTTAAAATAAAATAAAATTTGATGCGGATTCTAGTTAGAGAGCGACGTTTATTTACATTTGCAGCAGCAAATTCAAAAAATTCCAATCGAAAAAGTGCTAGTTATTAGTTAGATTTTAATAGTTAGAATTTGAGAAACAGCAACACAATTATTGTCAGCATAAATGACAGTATCCATTCCAAACGTCTTTACCATGGATTTGAGCACTGTTGTTACGATTAGATTGTGAGGAATGAACCCCAAAATTAATTTTAATTTATTATCGTTCGCCTCCGTAACGTTCGTAATGCCCGTAACGTTCAGATATAACGCCTCTCGTAACGCTCTCGCCAGTTTACCCCCAAGTCAAGCGTGCGTAAAGAAGTATTTACTTAACTAAACTAACTAACTAACCATCACGCCGTTTCCCCGCAGGGGTAGGCAGAAAGGACGGACCGCTAAACACCTCGGTCTTGCCACACACTCTTTGCCTCATTCACATTCATACATCGTCTCATACATACTCTTCTATTTTTCTGACTCTTCACATGGCCCGACTCAAGTATCTGATTCACTTGATCGTGCCATGTCTTTCTCGGACGTCCCCTACTTCTTAAATATATTTACTTCAAAAACCTTTTTACATTAAACAGATAACTAACAACTATGGAACATTTTCGTCGTTTGTTTTTGGGGTGTTAAGCCGAGTTGCGCTACCTCCTTCTTTAGCCGACATTTCGGACAGCGTTGCAGTGTCCAAGATCAGGGCAGATCCGGCAGATCGGACGATGTGTGATCCGGCAGATCCCACATCTGCCCAGATGATGGACACTGCAACGCTGTCCGAAACGTTGGCTAAAGAAGGAGGTAGCGCAACACGGCATAACACCCCAAAAACAAACACGAAAATGCTTTTGGCCGTGAAAATCTAAAAACGTATCTAACTATGGAACATGCTTGAAAATAAAAATACACTATTTCCACCGGTCGGAAATTATAGGGATAAGTTTAATGTAATGGATATATTTTGTTTCCAGTTAGAAGAATAATATTAATGATTTGGTAATATTATCCTTCTGGGAATGAGTTTATTTGTACATTGAGCCGTACAATATTTTGAAAACTAAATTTTGTATGATAATAAGAAACCCACCTTAATTATAGTTTCTATTTGGTAAATAGGTACCATATAAATTATAAATGCCGCTATAAAAATAAAAACGATGTTATCATGAATATAATTATCCAGATTTTAAGTGGGTTTGTGAAGTCGACTGAAACTGACCGAAACTAATCAAGTTTTTGATGATGTAATATTGTGGGTACCTACCTACACAATTATTTAATAAGTGGTTAAATAATATTAGGTATATTATATAACAAGTCGATTGTTTCGAAGTATATTAATACGGTAATGCCCGTACGCACAGTGGTCCCAAATCCCAATCTAGCTAGACAAAAATATTTTTCCATAGTACCTATATGATGCAAAAGGGTCACAATATAATTTAAAAAATACTTTAGAAAATTTACATTTATTTTAACCGTTGTTACAAAATTTTCAAATAAAATAAAATATTAATAAAAAGTTTATGGTACAATGGTTCAAAAAAGTTACGACAATGTGCTTTTTTTAAGCAATAACTTAAAAAACATTTTATAACCTGCATAAGACTACTTTTTTATGAACTACTCGAGTCACTATCATCAGTATCGTCACTGTCGTCATTACTATTAAATGATAATTCACCTATAGTGGCACTGTTGACAGACGTCTGAAGTTCCTTCGCTGGCACTGTATATATATAGATATCGATAATAATTTTAATACATCACTCGGTAAGACATCGGGATGTTTCTTTGGTATTGTAGATATTCTAGATATTATACGATCTTAACTTATAATTAGCGTATGAAACAAATATTCATTCGTGTGAACTTGCGATGATTTTCGAGTATGAAACTCCCTGATTTTTTAAGTCTTTATTTCGTCATTCTTGAGCTTCTTCTGACATTTGTCCAATCGGAAGAATACAGGAACTAGTATGGTCTCCCCCGTGAACCAAAATTTTATGGACACTTGCTGACACTACTTAAAATATTGCTGCTTGGTGAATTTATTGTTAATTATGAAAGCTAAATCTTCCTGGGGTGAATACGGGATTGGTTTTAAATTGTTATTCTTCATAATTCATACAATGTAACTATACTATATTGGTCACCATGATACAGGCAGCCGCCTAGTATGGTGATTTAATATATCAACTTTATGTAAATGTCACAATTATGTAACATGTATTAAATAAATAAATAAATAAATGTGTTTAATCTTTGTAGCTCATTTGGGTGAAAAGTTTGTTGCCTGATGAATAATTTTGGCAGCATCCCGCTTTCCATGTAACCTCAAGCTGATTTGAGCAGCATGAGAGAGCTCTTGTGGACTTCGAGAATTCGGAAGACATTTAATTTTTCTGGTTTTACTTTTCGAAGAACATAAATTAAATTATTTTTCTGGTCTACCGCGTGGCCCCTCGTCACACATCAACACAGGAAGAACAAAAGCTGCCTTAAGCCATTTTGCGTTTTTTGAATTGAATTTTAGCGTACTTCTTCCGACATCAATCCATTTTTTGCGAAATATTAACGGAAATGAAGCGATTTTTTTCTTTAATATTTTATCTTCGAAACGAGTGAAAATTTTTTTAATTAGTAAAATTTTTATATCTTCATAAATACACTCCCTTGTTGCAACACAATTCATCTTTGAAGTGCTTAGCTCTTCAGGTCCAAAACAGGTCCAAAATATCTAAACGATAGATCGTTGGAACAGGCTCTGTAAAAGACAAAAGTGCAAGTATGTGCAGACAAATTATATAAGAAAATATAGATAAAGAATGGTTTTATATGAAAATAATTTCGTTCGGAGGCACAATTTGGTACAATTAATTGAAAGTTTAATCAAAGTTAGGCAAATAATTGTAAATATTATCACTAGTTTCATTATTTTTCAATTAATAATAAAAGTAATGTTTAATAAGCCAATTATTAAATGCTTAAATACATTTGAAAGAACATACTATTTACTTCGATTTTTATCTGTAGATAATTTCTCTCCGATTTCAAATAACACCACTAGGGACCGAGCAACGTGAGCACCCGAAAGAGACTGGCCGCTGGGCGGCCGACTGGCACAGCCAAAGTGTCGTGTTGAGGACGTTGCCACGTATAGTGGGTATTGTTTTATTTTTTTTATAAATGAGAACATAATACTATGGACTGTTTTCAATGCTGTGAGTATAAATTTGAATCTAAATAAAAACATCGTTAAAATCTTTTTGTCTAGCTAGTTTCCTTTAAGGGAACTACCGTGGTACGGTTCAAATTAAGTCTCCAACGCTACACTGTATGGACACCGTTTTGAGCCGTCCCGTCCGTGAACGTGCACTTTTCCACGGAGCTGCCGCCGTAATATACACACTTAGCACTCGCTCACACGCGTTTTACAAACGGTAGTGGCGCCATCATGTAAAATACTTTTAAAGTTTTCGTATTATTATTTTTCCCTTGGAATTAAATTTGATATTATCATCGAAGTATATTAATACGGTAATGCCAGAACGGTTCAAAATTAAGGAACCTGACTCCGAGTAAATCTCCAACGCCGCACTGTATGGAAACCGTTCTGAGCCGTCCGCGAACGTGCCTTTTTCCACGAAGCTGCTGCCTAAATATGCACACTTATCATTCGCTCACATGCGATTTGCAAAAGGAAATGGCGCCATCTATAATACTATACTTAAGGCAAAAAGTATGAAGAAGAAGAAACATTTTTCGCTTTCATTCAATAATTAGAAGATTTATATTGGGGTGAAGAGTGTTCCTCTCATTATTCGCGGTCTTAATGTAAGAATGTCTACTATTATATATCTACCTATTAAATGTATTCTGTAGTTTAATGTTAATAGTAGTTAGTTTTGCAAAAGGGTGATGCCCTATTGATGGAGCGGGTTTTTCACAGCTAGTAATTGTATATTATCGTGTTCAATGCCTACATTATCCTAAATAAGGTAGTAATTTGTTAGAACTATGGTTTATGAAATTTATTTTTATTGTTTTTATGTTAATATTGAAAGAGTTGAATCGGAGTAAAGCATGAAATAAATGATAAATTAGACCATATTAGATATAAATAATTCAACACCAATTATTTGGTTCGTCATTTTGATATATCTACCGATTATTAGAATAATGATATTTTTCCCTACTCTACAATCAATTTTCGGTGTAATGATAAATAAATAAAATATTTGTGGTTTTACCAGAAATACGACTTATTATTTATTTTTTTAGTCGTTAAAAGTTTTTTTCGACATTGATTCAGGCATTTTTAATCTTTTATCATCAATAATCAGCGATATTATATAAAATTTCAATCCAATTACTTTTTCTAAATATGCCTTTGTTGATGGTTATCTACTGAAAAACATTTTCAAATTCAATAAAAAAAAACATTTATAAAATAAAAGTGGTGTTTACAAAGTTAATGTTTTATTATAAATTATAATGTCACATCACAAAGTAACTTATTCATACGAACAAATAAAAACACCTTTATTGCGAAACAAACATACAAAACAAAGGGTATATATAGCTTATAAGTCAATCTTTTATTAGAGCATATCGCGTATTTACGCGAGTATATGTGTTCAATGTTTTAGTGTGTACTTGTGTGGAGATGACCGTATAATCAACCGGTTATTGTGATATTATTATATGTTTATTTATTTTGGTTTTAAATTATAAAATATACAACTTAAACAATTATTTGCGAGTAAATGTAAACAATAAAAAAAAATTAAGGTATTTGTTAAAAAAATGCAATGAATTATAAAATTAAAAATACACATTTTAAATATACAGTTTTGAAGGGTGTTAAATTACAAATGACCTATTTACATTGGAAAGAAAACTTGTCGTTTACATATAAAAATTACTACCCAAAGAAACGCATTTTAACCTTTTTTTAATTTTATTTTTCTTTATATTAAAACCATGGATTAGGCGGACTTTTTTTAAATATAATTATAAATAACTCACAAAAAAAAAAAAAAAATTGCTTCCAAAATGAACCAAAACTGATAATTCCGCGCAGCCAATAGTCGGTAGATTATACGGTCGTCTCCACACAAGTTCACACAACATTCAACACATATATTCGCGTATTTATTTATATACGCGATATGCTGTAATTTAAAACATTGACTTATAAGCTAAACGCTCTGTTCTTTCTGTTTTTTTCGCAAAAATGTTTTTTTAATTGAATTTGAACATCAACAAAGGCATGGTTTAACATGTAAAAATACAATGAATATGACTTCAAAAGTCCTCAGCGAATCCAAAAACCTATTCAGTTAACTTTTTTGTTTTAAGTTTTTATTTAAAAAAGGTAATTGGATTGACGTAATATATAATATCACTGAATATTGATGATAAAAGATTCAAAATGCCCGAATCATTGATGAAAAAAACTTCCACTCGAGCGATCACGCGAAATAAATAAATTTTCTTTGAGCGCTCGCCACGTTTGAGCTACTTAATTTATTTTTGCTTTAAATTATAAAATATAGGGTATTAAAGATTTTAATGTTTTAGGGGCAACTTGGACAATAAATTGCATGTAAATTTAAACATTTAAAAAAAATAATTTTACCGTATTTTAAAAAAATATATAAAATTTAAAATATTTTTTTTTCGACACAGTTTTGATGGGTGATAAAAAAATAATATTTAATTGATGTTCATGATTTGATATGTGTGCCTAGTTCAAAACTAAAGCTACCGATTTTTGTTGCTATTTTTGATACATTTTCTTTCCAATTTATATTTGCATCTAGTGGTTTTCCCGGCAGTGAACAAGTTTGGGAAGATGTTATATTTATTAAAGTTTACATTTATGTTTATATGCGTAGTGTGTAGGTACTGGTCAAAATTTCAGTACTTGTGTATTGATTGTTGAGTTATAGATTTTGTGATAACAGCCAGCGCGCTACCTTCGGTGAATATTGAACATTCTCTGCCATCAATTTTTTTTTATAATAACATTTTTTTAATAACTTCCAATTCGGGTACCTACCTGTACATATTTACTGGAGAACCAACACCTCTGCTTTAGGTCGCACTAAATGTTTTGCTACGTTTGGTTACTTAGCAAGGTGCTTGGGTTGTTGGGATTTTCGTTTTGTCCGGGTCTTGGCAGCGGATGCTTCTACCCAACAGCGGGACAGACCGGATAGGGAAAAATTGATTGAGAGTTTTAGCACTCTCCAGCAGCGCTCTCTCGGAACATGGCCTTGTACTGCGGTGGGAGAGATGGATTATTTCATCCGTCACTCCTAAACTCACTGACCCCCAATTCCTAGCTCCAACCCTCATACCTTTTTTCTTCCCAGATCTTCCTCTACTTCCTTTCCTAAAAAGATCTCCATTCAGCATCCCCAAAGATTACATAGGCCTTTAGGAGATTTATGTTCTTGAAGGCCTTAGTTTATGTAGACAAGGAAGAGAAGAGGCCCAATGATACTTTTTTGTGGCACACCCATGTTCAGAGTTCTCCATTTGGATTCTACTATGTACTGTCATTGTTGTATGTCTACTATGTAATGTTGGTCTATGGTAGGGGTCTAGGGGTCTCCAAACTTTTCAGCTGGAGGGCAACATTGACTACTTCAGTGAGTTCGGAGGGTCAAAACCGTTTTAATTTCTGGACGACACCCATATTGTCGTTCACCCTGGGGGGGGGGGGGGGGGGGCTAGAGAATAGGATTATCAGGGATCAAAATTTCTCTATAAATCCGTAAAAATAGACTATTTTCGCCTAAAATAATATGTACCATGTAACTTTATTCGAATCCGCGAGAAAATTCGTCATCCTGTAAATTCCTAAACACGGACCTGGTTCAGAAGGGGCGATTTCGCCGCGAATCGATTCGCGCGTATATTAGGAGGAGCGTGAAACGCGCGAGTATTTGGAAACTCATTAACAATCCATAGTCAAAATTTTGCCGCTCCATTTTCCTTTATACTAATTTCACTCTGCAGTTCGCGTAAAACTGGTCATAAGTCTGGCGAACTACACACGATTTGCGCCCGTATTTTTCGCGCGATACTCATGGACGCAATGTATTGGTGCCAGTACCTCGCCAACGAGCATATATATTCGCACGAAAAAAACCGAATTCGCCCCTTCTGAGTATGGTTACCATTACCTGTCGCGGGTCTGGTCTGATTGATGACACTGGTCATAAGATGTCGTGGGCCGGATAGATGACACTGGCGGGCCGGATACGGCCCGCATACCGTAGTTTGGAGACCCCTGGACTATGGCATCAAAGAATCTTTCAAATGAATATACCTAATATTATGTAGACAACATAAATATATTTTGTAGTTAGAAGATAAGATTTGAAAAGCAAAGTTCTCCGACCTTATGCCTTGTTTACTTCTTTCATATTTTATTATTTTCACCACGCTTCCAATATTGTGGGTACTATAATCTCATTGGCTTTGGCACGTGTTACGTGTAGTTCGCACGTTTGAGATAAATATTTATAAATATACGAAAAAATCTGCAAAAATAAAGCTCACCGGTAAACAAAAGCTGTACGTGATGATGTTTCTATTCACCCCTTGATCTCCATATGTGTGCAGTGAACAATGCAGCCAAAAATATTCCCACTCTGCTGCAACGGAGTTAACATATTTGAAATCACAATGAAAACAATATAAATATGCTTTACATGTCGGCACTGAATTGAAATGGGATTGAAAGATTTTATATTTCAAAAAACAACGTAACGTTTTACGAGATAAATCTCGGATTTAACATTTCTGATTTTTTCGTATTGCATCGACCTTTGTAAAACAACAGCATTTTTGTTAGTAAGAGTAAATATGGCAATTTCAATAATTAAAATAAAATTATTTACACTGCAATTATTGTGACACGTCCAGGGTATTAGATTCAGTATCGCCCTGGTGAATTAAAACCTTTCATAATTAAATATTTGCTTCAAACGACTTAAGACAAGTTTCGTAAAAATGTCTTAATAACCAGACAATCTCCCAATTTCTCCTCTTTCCTATCCCACTTCTTCCAGCCTCACAACGTACCCCAGATGAGGATGCGATAGTCCCATTGGATTCAGTTTATTTTAACACGATACACGGAGAAAAATGTTATTCTAAAATACGATCATTTTATTAGTAAAAATGGTTAAAAACGGGACTGAAGTTCTTAGTTCTTAGTTAAAATGTAAGAAATCCATTGAAACCCTGTTAAGTTCGTAAGAACCTCAGTCCCGTTTTCACAAATAAAATGACCTATTTTAAAATAACATTTTTCTTCGTGTACCCACATACACCTGATTCTTGCCAATCCAAAGATATACACGTTTAAGGTTCACCTAAACAGTTCATTTAAAACTATTTACTAACCTTTTTAAATTTATAATAAATTTAGCGTAGACCCGTGAAAATGTACGAGATATTATAATTAAAGGATTTGTGAAGCTGAACGTATTTACAAAATATTTGCCGCATGATCATTGATCATTGCCTTTCAAAAGCAAGTATTTTCAACTGTACAACAGAAATGATTAGATTTTATTAGGTAAGTTATTTTGGGGGAGAGGGAGAACGGTGGGAGGAGTCAATATAACAGGGGAACATTGTCAATAATGGTGATTTATAAGAGTGCTATTATTTTGAAAAATCTATTCTTTTCTGTACTTGTATAAATTATAAGTTTACTTTAAGATTGCTAGTGAATGAGACGAATGTGTTGAAAACCAATAACAGATTTAAAAAAATTGTAACAATTTTACATGCGAAATAAAGCTCTACAAAACAAAGTTTCTAGAACTTGTTACATAGTTTATGCCCAAGAAATACAAAAAATCTAAATTACCTAGTTCTTTTGTTAAAGTAATAATGTTAACAATTTACTTCAATAGAAACACAATTCAATTTATCGCTAAATAAATTGCATCCACTGTTTCTTTTGTGTAAACGGTAGTGAGCCAGCTGTATACGTGTGTTGTTTTATTTACTAATTAAAGTAATTATCCTCCAAGTTGGACTAAGAGTGTAAACATAAATTACTTCGGAAAAGGCAAACAACTGTAGGGAATGCTGCAAACTGTTTCAACTGAAAAAAAAGAATAAGCGGCGATGGAAAATGAGAGCAGGATCTGGGTACATGCAGTATGCACTATGCAGCAGTCACTATTATTTGCAGCGGGCAACGATTACATCTCTATACACTATACATATTGCAGATTGATTATTCATCGTACAATTTTTAGGAACATATTATCACTTCGAGTGCATAAATGCACACGAAGGCGTAAAAATATGTGCTTTATGAAGTAATGCTTTTAAATTTTTTTAATATATTATTTACTAGCTGACCCGGCACACTTCGTACCGCCTCAGAATCAATAAATGTTGTGTTTTTTGCTATTTTTTTGTTATTTGCTGAAATAAATTAAGTTTTTATTACGTTAAAATAAATAGGTACCTACCCTAAGTTCAAAAACTGAAATTGAGCTGTTAACTAAGCACGAAATGTTCGGCACACTACACCATTGACAGTTCGAATTGATTCAAATTATGTCGACCAACGCACATTATTTGAAAGGCCGTTCCATACAAAATATATGAAACAATTAATTTTCCTCATAATTATTTTTCCCGTGATGTTTTCTGTTGTTTTAATAGTTATTCTGTTAAGCGGGACGGAGCCAAATCGAACAAATCAAAGATCATAAAAATCGGTTCAGCCGTTCTTGAGTTATAAATGGTGTAACTAACCCGACTTTGTTTTATATATTAAGATTCTTAATATCGTCGCAAGAAAGCAATACTGCTGTAACGCTTCAATTCTGAATGGTGGTCTTACATCCACTCTGGAACGTGCCGCAAATATACTATACATTATTTTAAATAATTAATTATGAAATAACACAAATCAATAAAAAAATATATATTTGCGCACGCCGGGTTCGAACCCGCGGCCTTCGTAATGGGAGTCTAACGCTCTACCGCTGGACTAAGCCGACCCTCTAAACGTTGCTTGAAATGGCTTTAGCCGTGTTTAGTGACTAGATCTGAATAGCCAGGTACTTCCCCACCTTCCTCTTCCTCGTCTCCTTCCCTTCCCCACTTACCTTCAGCCTCATAACATACCCCAATTGGGGATGCCATAGTCTCACTGGCTCCAGACGGGAGCAGTTGGGACTCTTGTGAGGTATTCACTATAAAAAAAACAGCCAAAAACCAAACGTTTTTTGGCTCTGGTGAACAACCAGAGCCAAAAAACTTTTCAGATTTTAGAAAAAAATTCGTAACTTTTGAACTTGTTTTTACGGAAATGCCATTTTAAAAATGCTTAGCTAATAAAATATGATATTTCCAGTGGTAATATTTAAATCTTTTATATGTGAAGAAGGACAATGTTTTTGGCGCTTACAGTAGTTGACATTTTTTCGTGAGCGCCTAAAATGTTGTAGACACTACTGCTAAATGTATGGAATACTGAAAATCGACTTTATTTTCAGCTGCATAAATTGCTGTAAGCGCCAAAGTATATCAATGTTAAATTTTTGATTAGCTGTAAATGTGTGTCGTAATTTTTTTGGGCTAAATTCGTTTGTTTTACAATACCGTAAAGAACAAATAACGATAATTGTAGTAAACACACTAACTTATTCTAAAAAAGTACTGACAAGTTGTAATAAACGACAAGTGTTATTAGAAAGCAAACAAATAAAATGTAGTAACCGCCACGATCACCTAAATGCAATCTTTTAAAATGTTGTAAGCACCAACCTAACGTGTAATGTTTTTGATTTTGTCGTTTCTTTTAAAATTGAATATTGTCGTAACCGTCAAACGTAAAAAAATCAAAGGATTTTGAGGTGTGTACATCAGTTAAAAAACGTATCATTTACAAAGCGGGTAATTTTTCCAACGTCGCACAGTTCTTATTTATCGTTGTAGATTCACGGAACCCAGATAGATCGACGCAGAAAAAAAAACTCTTTCAAGGGTAGTGGCGATTACATCAGTTTTGCTTTCCTGCGACGATATATTTAAATTGCAAAGGTATAGTCTATTGTCCTCCACGCTAAGAGTTCACATGTCTTGTAGATGACATTTTTCAATTGTTAATGTAATGTTAATAACTTGATAACAATAAATATAAAAGTTGAAATATAAAATATAATATAATCGATCTACATACATAGTTTTAAGAAAATAGTTTTGTCTTATGGTAGTTATGAGAAAGGTAACCAAATTATACATTAAAAGTTATAAGGATAGTAGCCAGTTTCATATGAAAAAAAGCCAGATTATATGTTTTATATTGTGTTGGAAGTGAATTATATAGTTTTATAGCCAAGTATCTGTAGTTTATTTGTCCAAAGGATGTGTTTGTTTTTGAAAATAGCTTTATTTTGCTCATTCTATTAAGTTAGATTTATTAAGGTTTTTTTGTGAGATGTCGTTTATTAAAATATGTGTAACAAGTTTTTAGTTCATAGGTTGCACCTTGATGGTGGATGAGCTTTACATTATTTTATTTTTTTGTATTTTGGAAAAAGTAATAAAATTTCTCATTTCAAAAAACGACTCCACGCACGCATTTCAATCGGAGAAAAATATAGATTGGAAGTTGATTTGTGTCACAATTTTTTTGATTTCTTTTAGATTATCTTTTATTCTAAATAATAGTTGTTTGCTAGAGAAACAGATTGATTAAGTTTTTCACAAATATAACTAACAAAATATACAATTTTTTTTAAATTTTATGCAAAATTTTATTTTATAGACTATATTTTATTTAACCTAGTCTAAACCCATCTATTTAGCAATCAATAATCATGGCTTTTAGGTTTTATCTACCTACATGGGCCGTAACAGTAAAATACTAGCACTGTCAATTTTCTAACGGAAAAACATACTTATTAGAGTTACAGTTTCTTGTTAGGAAAATTCCGAAATATGAATCAAATCGGTGAAATATACAATCACAATATTTACACAAAATATGCCTAATTTTATGTCACAAGAAAGCTTCTGGATTATAACAGTTATAATAAAACAATTTATTATAATTTTTTGTATACTGTAAACATTTTGTCTTAAAATTATATGCTTTAAAAAATTCAGTACGTATTTGCATAATTTTATAATCGAACATACAATCAGCCTTTTGCCCGCGAGTGCACACAAATTGATTTGAATCATTTATTAAAAACTTGACGATTCACCTATTTCGGTAGTGGAACATGTCATTATAAAAAGTGTTCATAAATATTATTGAATATTGCGAAAATAGTAGTAAAATTGAATACTAGGTATGTTTTTACTTTTCCTTTTCTAAGAAGAAAATAATTTGTAAATTTGCAAAAGAACAAATAGAGTTTATTGTGAGCAACTTAAAAAGGTATTCTAAGAAGTTGAAATGGTACTTGGAAATCGGGTAGTTCATCTTTGACGCAAATAAGTATGAAAATTCTAATCAGCCTGAAACACTCATCCACATTGAAACAGTCTTCCGAGAAAAGACGGGACTCGAACCCGTGTCCTTCTGATGTCCGGTCAGGTGCTCTTAATCTACTGAGCTACGGCGGGTTACCTCTTACCCGCCAAATGATTCAATATATATTAGTGTTTCTTTCAACAACTACCGCTTATTACCTTTTTACCCTATTTTTGTTACCCTTTGTGCTATGCATAAAATCTTGTCTTAACCGTTTAGGCACATAAGCCTGTTTTCACGACAATTTAACGTAGGTAGACATAGGAATCACGTATGCCCCGCACCTGAGTTATAAAACATTTATTTTTTATTTCATTTTTTATATTATGCACATATATCAACAATGTTTACGTTTTTTTTTTTGGCCTTGCCTGTCTCACTAGGAAATCCTGTGTCGAGACAGACTAGTTTACAAATATTTTTTAAGTTTTAAATAAAGTACATTTTTTAATAAAGCAAAAATATTTGACAAAATTTTCAGCTTGGTAGATAGTGGTAACAATAATGAGATATACGATTATATTTGGATGAGGTGACTATATATTGCACGACCTTTTTCGATAATCCATTGTTTGATCAGGATTTTGTATTTTTTAATATTATTCGACTGTCTTGTTATGTCAGGTAGGTTATTGTATATTTTAGACGCAATGTATATGAAATTTCTTTGACCAATTAAAATAACAAATAAGTATGATTGTTATCCGTGCATGAGTATTTTAACCAGTCTGAAGTTGCCAGTAGAAATATTCTTCAAACAATAGAAAATACTAAAATTTTTAAGAATGCCTCATTGGTATATTTGCGTATTTGAAAAAAGCAGTTGCTTGTTGTGCCACTTACAGACGTCTTTATTTCCATCGAACGGTATGTATAAATTCAACTTAACAATAATCCACTGATTGAAATCTTTATCGCAGTTCTCCGCCATTGCTTTGTGTGTCCCGCGACAAATTGCCTTAGCTAACTAAATTGCTACCCGCGACAGACGACAGACCCTGTCTAGTTCCTTGAATACAGCTGCAAGCATTATTGTGTCTGTGAATACTACTGCTGCAGTAAGAATGAATTTCTTGACTTCCAATTCCAACTGTTTCCTAAGCGACATTCCTTCAGCTCAGTACCACTTAAGGGGATTGTTCGATTAGCCTAGAAAGTCGAGTACTCTCCCTGCTATTCCCTTTGTTGTTCACTGGAGCAAATGGTTGAAAACATAAACAAACTTCTAGGTTGAAAAAATGCTCTAAACGTTGGGAAAACCCTATTCCATTAGACATTTTTTTAAAAGAAAGGAACACCCGGTTCAAATAAATTATAGGCTTACCTTTTTGAAGATAACTCTAATAAGCAAAATAAAAATATGAAAATGAACAAGACACAGAAAAATAAAAGACAACTGTAATCCGTCCCGGTAAGACGAAAGATTCTGGGTTAGTGTTACATTTTCGACCGTTATCTTTTATTTTTCTGTGTCTTGTTCATTTTCATATGGGAATAACCTTCAAAAGTTATAAAAAGAGAGTTGTTCTTATAAAAAATAAACTTTTAAATGTTTTATATCACGTCACCAGTTGTATAAAATACATATTATGTATGTTAATGTTTTCAATTTAACGTGAAAATATGTTGGTAAATTAAATATGCTGGTTATAGTAGATGCGTTGGGAAAAAGTATATCTAAATTGGACAGTTTCCAATAATTTGCTTGCCAACTTGCAGACATTCTATGAATGAAAAATTGATAGGTTTCATATTATTCTCAATACCAATACGTCATAACATTTCTGCCTAGGAATTCTTGTTCAAAATCTTATTGTTTGACACCTTAACAATATAGATGTACTTACTTCAAATAATATTTTGTTTGTTTTATTGCAGATCCTTCACGGTGAGAGTTCAGAGGATTGGACCTTGCAGATAAAGTACGTCCAGAAGAGGGACAACGGGACCTACGAATGCCAGGTAAGCAGTGGCAGAAATAGGAGAAGGATAACAAGTCTCCATTACCGTGTTATTAGTACAGTTAGTTACTTCCAAGAGCATTCCCCAAACAAATCGCTGTGTTGTTGTTTGCTCGCTAACCCTTGTTATCTGCAGGGGATAAATCATTCCTCATCGGCCAAAGGTGGTGTCGGAAGATATCAAGGTATGGTGCTGATAAATAATATCTCCAGGTCTCTTGACATTTTCAACATTAGTCTTGAAAGTTTAATTTTAAATAAGAACTTTTAAATGTTTATTATTGTAAAATTGTCGTTTATTTATGTAAAGTTGTGTATATGTCATGTGTATTGTAATAGGATTTGTCAATCTGTTACACACATAAAAAAATAAATAAAAATAAAAAAAACCATAAACAGGCGAGAATGCTCAGATTTAACCATGTGATTTGAATATTTTAATTAATGAAGAAATATTAGCGAAATTTAATATAAAATCTGAAACAGAAAAAGATACGATCACATCTGGGAGGGGTTCGTGTCCCAGATGTCACCGTATCTTTTTCTGTTTCAAATTTTCGATTGAGTTTTGCTAATAGTGTCGTCATTAATTAAAATATGGCAATTTTAGGTTTAACTCATTAAGTTAAAAATAAAAATAAATATTCATCCTAGACTTGCAGAAAAGTCAATATGTTGCATATCAAATAAAAAAAAAAATTCATCCAAAATACTATCTAGATAGCATTTAGTTAGAGTTGAATCTTGCAATTATACATAAAGATAGCAGCCAATAAAACTATGTGTTAAGAAAATGAAGATAATGTTGGTAGTTCTCAGTCGAAGGATACAGTTAAATATGACCGAATGGGATAGGGAGACATTAGCTCAGTTGGTAGAGTTGCAGCCCGGAACGCCGAAGGTCCTGAGTTCATGTCCCACATGTTATTTGATGTTTATTCTAAAAATAAACGTTGGGTTATAGGCCTTGTAAGACATTGACAATCCGCTACATGAAGCGGTCTACACACCATGCTGTGAACAGCCCGACATATCGGGCTGTTAGCAGCCGGCTATTGTCTCCTGCCTCTATTTCCTCGTGCGAACCCGTAACATTCTGTTTCACGTTGTCTTCTGTCTCTTTTAATAACACAACAAATTCAATATCACCATCTCATTTCTGGCGACAGACGGTTTCTTCCAATTTGCAGTCAACGTGAAACAGAGTGTTACGGGTTCGCATGAGGAAAAAAGAGACAGGAGACAACCTCCAACCTTCGATTTTTAGCCAGCTGCTAACAGCTGCTGTTCACAGCATGGTGTGTAGACCGCTTGATATCCAAAATACTTAATGCTGTTCATTGCGCAAGAGTTTCAACTGCACGGAATCAACCAATTTTGTAGATTTGGAAAATGATGTGACGCTGAATGAGATGTGAAGAGGGGAAAGTGAAAGATGTAAGTTAGAAAGCACACAGCTCTTTTGGTTCGGGCACAAAAAATAGCCAAAGCTGTTTTAAGCAACGCAGCATTATTATTTATGAATAATAGTCTCTCACGGCGACCATTGGGTGCCACTGAGACGTTATTTGTAAGTATGGCGTGCTTTAAGGGGATCAACATTGATCAGTCGTGCAGGTGATGGTTATTTTTTAAATCTCGTTTTAGTTATTAGTGTAACGTAAATTTCTGTGTTTTAATCCACGTCGCGTTCATGTAAACCTTTGTTGTGAACAAATCGAGGTTAAGATCGATAAACATTTACATATCTACCACAAAGAAAAATGAGGCATACTTTCATAACAATGACTGTGTGATTCACGTGATTTAATTAATTGCAAAATTATTAATTAGCGTTTTTCATCAAAGCAAAAACTACATTAATTTCATACTAATTTCCGCTGTACGTCGAATCGTTATGAATTATAGCGACGGCGACGCTAGCGAAATGTTTTCTTTTATGCTTAGGTAATTGCGGAGGGTGCATTTTTGTGCTGGTAATTAACCAACTTCAAGTTAATTATCCCCGGTGGCGTCACGCAAGGGTCGCGGAGTCACGAAATAAAAATCGCATAAAAAAGTGGCTCAGCTTTCCAGAAACACGTCCTCCTAATGGGCTCCGCTGCAACCACTCTGTTGCTACCAGCGCGCAGCGCCAGGGCCGCTCTTTTTAATTTGTGCATATTAACTTCGCACGAAAAACGCTGATGTTTCTCACTAGTCTTGTCGAGTTTCTTTGAGAAATAATGATGAACCGATAATTGATCCTACGGTAATTGGCTGCCGACTGTTGACCCATTGAAAGTTGATCCCCCGGACAGTTGATCCGCCGGACAGTCGAGGACACCCTCCACTTTCCCGAAATGTTTTTAGGACCAGATTGATCCCTCTATCACGTCACGACTCTAATTTGTTTTTAAAACGAAGCTACTATTAAATGATTCTAAAAGTCCCCGACTGTCCCTATATAGTACAACATACTTATAAATACCATCAAATTTTTAGTGATTCATCCAAGGCAGTTTGTTATTGTTCTTGAAGGTAGTGGAGTCATTTATATAGAGGAATATACAAGTTCTTACAAAATATGAGAAAGGAAAAGCAAATTTAAACACGTTCCTATGGCAGCATACAACACAGATCCACCAGGCAATTTACCCGCCGGAGAGTTGACCCCTTTTCCAATTGATCCCTCGGACAGTTGATCTCCTAAAATAATATTTCTTTAAGTAAGTACGCAAAGAGGATTTACGGCGTCATGAGTGTAAAAATTTTTTTATTAACAATAATTACCCGAAGGAGCATATGGTAAGACTATACGGCCGAATAACAAAGCATGTCGACTTTGATTGTACGGCCTTATACCCTTTTTGCATACTAACTTGAAGAAATTATCTTGTAGGGGATAATTGTCCGTGGAGTCAATAGTCCGTTGGATCAATTGTCCGGGGATCAATTTTCGGCGGGCCAACTGTCGGTGGGACAATTTTCGGCGGATCAATTTCATGGAACCACCAAAAACACATTTCTTTTTGCTGTGTCTAATATCACCACGAAAATAGGTAATTGTCATTGAAACAAAAACGGTATCTGGAAATGGTAAATTTAAGAGCAAAACTGGTTTTCATTTATTTTGGAAATAATTTAATAAGAAAGAAAAATGTTAATCAAGAGAAACAATCACTAATAATCTTATTTCGGAAATTTAATATTTTTCAAAATGTTTCTTATATGCGTTCATAATTTTCTAATTAAAAAAATACATTTTTTAGTAGTCTGCGTTTATATTTTTTTAATAAAGTAGTTATCATTTTAATGTAACTCTTTTCAAGTGAAACGATAGACAAAACTTTAATAAATCCTTAGCGTATTTTTGTTATTATAAAATTAGTCCAAAATAGTGTTTTTTTCTAATGGTATCGCCTTAGGGAAGAAGGTTTTGTACCTGGGTTTTGTTGCAGGAGCGAATACACTTTAATTACTGAGTCTTTGCCTCACTGCTGAGGATCATTACCTCAACTCCAACTGCTTTTATGAAATAGGCTCCTCCATTTATTCTACAGTCTTGCTGAGGGAATATACTCAGAAACTGTAAATCAGTCGATAACCGAGTTGTTGAGTATTTCAATAACGAAACGTAAAAACGATCTCGTTCGAACGTATGATACAAATATTGGACACTCGTTTGACGTGTCAGCTGAATGGATCCATTATTACACACATACACACACACACGCGCACGTAAAATCCGAATGGATTTCAGATCATTCAGAACAATAAAAAATAATTTTCATCTGAATCTTTTTTTTTTAATTTTAATTTTTTTTCGGCAGCAAAGGGATTTAAAAAAGGTAGCTGGTAGCTGGGTCTACGCTTTGACGAATTAAATAGACATTACATACAAAATTATTGACATTAACCTCTCCGGCAACCGATCTTTTCAAATTTGAATGAAAAAAAAAATGTAACAACTAAATAGCTACAGTAGTTTCCCGTTTGTAGTACTAGTTTCCGTACACAGTGCATTATAACCACATTCAATTTCCTACTCCTGCTCTTTACGACCTCACATGAAGTTTCCTCACTTACAAAACGTGTGTATAGTGTGTCCATACGACACAGATACGCCGGCACAACAAGTTGGTAGTACATACATATTATCCAGTACGTATTACGTGTTATATCTAGGGACCAGGGTTGTTGCGGATGCAAACATTTTGACGTTCGCGGATGCGGATTTTAGGATTTTTTAAAGATATTTCAATTTTAAGTAAGTGCCTACCTAAATAAATGAAAATCGATTTAATTGTAATGGTTCACGGCGAGTTCATCGAAAACGTGTTCATCGAAAACGAGTTCAACCTAACCTAACCTAACCTAACCTAAACTAACCTAAACTAACCTATCCTAACCCGTTGTCGATAAATTTGCTTTCGATTAATTGATTTTCGATGAACTCGTCGGTTACCAATTTTAATATATTTTATTTAATCATATTTTGAGAACAAAACTAAAATAATGTTTAGTCTTACTTATTAGCATTACAAGTCTAAAGCTTTACGATTAAAAAAATATTTTAAAAAAAATGGCGATTTATATTTAATTAATACTTGTAGTAATACAGAACAAGTCCAGATATTGCTTTTTATTAGTGAATCCATTTTATCAACCTCGCCAAAAACTTGGATAAATACAGTGAACAAACGAAGTAATTGATTCACAAAGGGATTCACATCGATAACTAAAACTAAACAAACAAAACCTGTAGGATCTTGTCACCAATGTGTGCCTTTCTATTGGTCAGTTAGCGAACAAACTTCGTGCTAGTTGCTATCTTTGTGCCCCGCCCACTTTCTTTACATGTCGTTACTTGTCGCAGATATGAGTCCGCATCCGTAAAACTGCGCATTTATTGATGCGGATTCGAATGAAGATGTCTGAATTAATGCGAATATTCCGCATTTGCGGATGCGGATGCTAATATCGTAACACCCCTGGTAGGGACAATATGAGCAATATGAGCATGGTCCTATTGTGCTGAGCCCGTCAGTGCGAGACGTGAAAAGTGTAATGCAACGAGTAAGCCGGATCTCCAACTTCAACATTACCTTCTACTTCGCCTTCAGTATTTCTAGAACATTTTTTGGTTTATTCACATTGTCGCGTGGCGCGGCTAAAAACATGGTGCATCTATGCATTGAACTTCAAGAGGAGATTCAAAAGGAAGAAAACACAGATTTCAAGTTACATTAAATTAACATACTTCAAAGACTTTATTTAAATTACTTTGAAAATATTAAGATGAGTTCGTGATAGGAACAGTCATCCATGACTTCATTTATTAAACTCATAATTATGCTCATTGCACATACCCTCAAAAAACTTGTGCGATTTATTCACCATGAAAAGACTGCATAGATAAGACTGGCTGTTTTCAAAAAATTACATTTCCCTTCCCCTACCTTCCTCGCTTCACCCGGAAGGACAATGTTTTTCATCGGCCACGGAAAGCACGAACGTCGCGTCTGTGTGTAAAGCCACGCCTCCGTTGACGAAGTTTAAATTTTTAACCAAAGGTGGAACCAAAAATGTTATGCGTGGATGTGAGACATGGACTTTGAAAGTAAATATCATGAAAATTTTATAGGTTTTTGTAAATGTGGCTTCACCGCAGAATGCTCGAAGTCCCATGGACCGACATGATCACCAACACAGAAATTCTCAGGCGGGCTAGAGCAGATAGAGAACTGCTCACATTAGCAAAAGTCAGGAAAATTTCATATCTGGGCAACTATTATTTAAAGGCAAAATAGAGGGTCACCAAGGGCCTGGTAGGAGACAAATGTCTTGGCTGCGAAATGTACGAGAGTGGACTGGTATTAAAAGTGTGGAGCTTTTCCGTGCAGTGCAAGATAGAAACATACTTACGAGAGTGATCGCCAACGTCGGGGTGACCCGATATTACACCAAGAATAAGGAAGCAAAAGTTGTCGCAGGAGATGACAATGTCGAAGCAAGAGACCCGGCTGTACTGTTTACCATAAACAAAAGCCCACGATACTAGCGCCACGAGCGACTCAAGCTGAAACCATCACGAACACTATTCAGCAGTTGCAAATGAGGAATAATTTTCATAATCACCCACATAAATGGCCATGAATTCATGAAGGTTGTTGAACCAATCAACACTACGAAGTACTGTTAATGTTTATGCCTGCGTAATTATTTTGTAATTAAGGGCCATTTAATAACCGACCTTGAGGAACAATATCATATTATATCGTGAACTAACATATAATTAGGTTTAGATGTGGTGTATACAGGGAAAAGTTAACGTATCATTTTCATATTACTATGAAAATGCCAACGTTGGTAGGTCACACCTGAAAACAATTTGACTAATTAAGGCTTACCAGCGTATAAAATAATTCACGAGAAAAAAAATTTTAACTTATAAAAATTGGAAGAGTTTTTCCTTGTTTTATTATTTTTGTATTCATTGAAAAAATCCACTTTCAAAAAAAGTTGAATAGTAGTTTTTTTTAAATAAATCACACACCAATAATTTTTTTTTACACATAATATAACGCAAAAGATGTTTTGACTATCTATTGACCAGGCTACACAGCTACAAGGCTACACAGCTGTCACACATCTGTATAAAGGTATCTACCTGAGATAACATAAATAGAGAGATCGAATAAAAACGTACCATTTTATTACATTTTTCCATAAATACCTGATATCGGTAAATTTATATTTTTGTTATTTTGGCGATTTTCCCGAATAAAACGAATTCGGTTGGAATTTTATAGCCGGGAGGATCGTTGTTCAAATTTCATCGTTTTGTAACGAAAAATAAAACAAATATTATAACAATTCCAATAGATATCAAATAAATATTTTTTGAAGGACTGGATAACAGATATTTCAGCAAATTTATCAAAAAGAATTTTTAATAAAATAAATTTGATCATATTTTTTTCAACTTATTAATTACAGAGGCGTTAATAATTTGTTTAACTGAAATCTAAGGGAAAAATAATATTTATTGAAAGGAGCATCTCTTCAGTATTAGAATTAGAAACACTATACGAATTGTGAGCAAACCATAATATAATACAATCAATTTATTGTTTTTCAATGGTGAAACACGTCCGATTTTTTTTAACAATATTTTAATTATTTCGGAGGCTTATTGTTTGTATTAAGCATCGGCCCCACAACAACACTTTTAAGTCGATGTTTACAATTTTTACATTAGTTTCTTTTGTGCGATCGGAATTACCTTTTGAAGCATACTCATGTTTCTTTTGTTTACGACCTACCTTTCTCCATCCAACCTACTTTCTATACATATCCTAAGTGACAATATGTGAAAGTAGGTTGAATGGAGGACGGTAGATATATATAATTGCGTCAGCAGGACTTATGTCTCTTTAATGAAGGTCAGAAGAGAAGGTGGATAGGAATTTGGGCGTATCCAGGAGTGACCAGCAGATAGTCCAGCTGGAGAGGCCAAAAGGCCTTCTTCAACCAGTATTTCTCGATCCTGCCCGCCACGCAGAGACGCATCTGCCGCGAAGACCTAGACAAACTTCATCCCATGAGTGCGGTCACACACGCTAAATCACCAAACCTCGAGAACCACTTGGGGTGACCTATGGAAGAGGTGTTAATTATCCGATAAATATCCCCCTCCCAAATAAAAACTTTTTTTTTTTACAATAGCTTTACACAGTAAGCCCTGAAGAAAATAATTCCTCTCAGGGCCTATGTTATCTGTGTGGAGGGTTATTTTTAGGAAAGGAAGGAGAGGATGTTCTGGGAAGGATAATGGTATGAGGGGTGGGTAGGAATATGGGGGTCAGTGTGTCCAAGAGTGACGGACGAATGATTCTATCCCTCCCACTGCTGTGAGAGGTGATTTTCCAAGAGAGTCCTGCCGGAGAAATCAAAAGGTCTCCCTCAACCAGTCCGCCACCAAGAACCATACAAACCTCACCCCATGAACCCAGTCACCCCTTCAAAGTCACCAAACGTACCGAACCACTTGCTCACTGTGGACACCATCCTTGGCAGATGTGTTGGTTATCCAATAAATATCCACCTCCCAAATTGAAAGTCCTATAAATATTTTGAATAGTTTATTCCACTATCAATTGTTTCTCGTGTATTATGTATGTATTTGTTTTTATATACCTCCAATATCAATTAGTATTACAAAATTACCTCATATAATTCCGTTGTGATGACAATACAGGTGTTGTACTAAGTCCAATAACAGTCACAAAGCAATTATTATTTTAATGATTAATGTCCGTAATGAGTGACGCGTTTCATCAAATTTTAATTATTCAGTGTAATTTTGTTTTGAAACTATGCTTGACCTATTTATTTTCTGTGAACTCGCACGACGAACGTCGCGTGAAAATACTATTTTCTCCGTATTAAATTTTGTAACCATCCATTTTGAAACGTCCACATGTTAAACCTATTTTAATTATATTCAACTCATTTTATTTTTTCCACTATTAAGGTTGATTACCAAAGTTGTAAGAATTGCCTTCCTTAATAACAAAATAACATTCAAAATACATATAGCAGTTAAAAAATACTTCGGCGACGCGTAAAAACTAAGCCATATTTGATAACTGTAATGTTGTAGTAAGCACCTACCAGGGTTGTTGGGGAGGCAAACATTTTGAAATCCACGGATGCGGATGTGGATTATGACAGGTTCACATCCGCGGATTCGGATTCGGATGTGGATTACAGGATTTACATCCAGGGATGCGGATTCGGATGCGGA
This sequence comes from Limnephilus auricula, assembly GCA_951813805.1. Classification (NCBI taxonomy): domain Eukaryota; kingdom Metazoa; phylum Arthropoda; class Insecta; order Trichoptera; family Limnephilidae; genus Limnephilus; species Limnephilus auricula. The sequence continues at coordinate 6,898,809 of OX638402.1, read as the reverse complement.
TTTCAGGATTCACTCTGGCCACGCCCACTTTAAAGACATGTCGTTACTTGATGCAGATATGAATCCGCATCCGTAAAAGTTCCGCATTAATTGATCCGGATGCGGATGAAGATGTCTGAATCAATACGAATAATCCGCATTTGCGGATGCGGATTCGAATATCCGTAACACCCCTGGTACCTACCTACAGATCCATTCACTGTACGAGTATTGCATTTTTTCCTTTACGTATTTTTAAATTTCAAATATTTGACCAAGAGATCAGAAATTTTTAAATTTTTAGCTTAAACTAGCCCATCCTCCAGGCAATCTCTTCATTATATTATGTGAATTCTAAGTTAGAAAATAAAAAACTATTTATTTTTTTATTTTTTTTATTTGTAGAAACAAACAGTAAATTAGTTACAGTGATAAAAAAGTTATAGATATTAAGTAGTATTCCATGGCGGGTCCTTATGTTATGTTTCTTTGTAATATAATTAGTAATTACCGGGTGATGTGCGTAATGTGTGTAAGTGTGTGAGTGTATGTGTGAGTATGTTTGTGAGTGTGAGAAGTGGTGACCTATGGAGAGATATGTATGCGCATTGAGCACTTTATATCATTGATATTTTTTCTGATTATGCTGATGGACATTTTTCCTTATTGAGAGCATTTTAAAACTTTTTCTCGGATTGCTCAAGATTTTTTGGTCGCCATTTCGAAATTAAAAATGATCATACCTCCGAATTCGAATAGTGAGACATACAAACTGATTAAAGTTTTATATAGCCAATGAATAATGACCGTCCGTGGTTGAGTGGTAACAACACTTGACTCCCAATCGGAAGGTTGCGGGTTCGAACCCGGCGTGCGCAAATAAATTTTATTTGATTAATTTGTGTTATTTCACAATTAATTAATAAAAATAATATATACTACATTTGCGGCACGTTCCAGAGTGGAAGATACTGTCAGTATCGCCCTGGTGTAAGACCACCATTCAGAATTGAGACGTTGCTTAATAATGGCTTTAGCCGTGTTTAGTGACTAGATCTGAATAGCCAGGTACTTTCCTACCCTCCTCTTCCCCATCTCCTTCCCTTCCCCACTTTCCTTCAGCCTCACAACATACCCCAATTGGGGATGCCATAGTCTCACTGGCTCCAGACGGGAGCAGTTGGGACTCTTGTGAGGTATTCTCTATAAAAAAAAAAAAAAAAAAAAAAATGAATTCATCTATCTTTTGTCTATTATCACACATTCGTAAGATTTATAAAAAATATTTTAAAATCGTAAACTTAATTTTTTTTTAAAGAATCTAGGGAATATTTTCCATATTTGACAGCAAAGCATTCTGTGGTTTTGGAAATAGTGCCATATTGTGGCAAAAATTGTTCGAGTTTTTTGCATAGGATGTTTACTTTTAGAGGTATAGAACTTTAAAATGTAATAATTAAACACATTCAAATCGTGGTTTGGTTGGCAAATTATTTTAAGCAATAATTATTAGCCGGAAACACTGACATACATTAAAAAATCTCCCGAGAATCTTCGAGTCGGCATGTGTCTTTTCTCGGGAGATTTTTTCAATGTGGATAAGTGTTTTAGGCTAAAAATTATTGCTTATAATAATTTAAAAAAATTATTTTGGTATTTTCATAATAAAAGTATAAAATAAAAATTGTTGAAAGAAAACATTTTAATGGGTGAAAATTTAAATTACAAATGACACAATTACAGAGGAACACAAATTTGTCGAATATAAATTAAAATTTCTACCAAAAAACGCATTTTTGCGATGTTTTATTTTTTTAATTTTATTTTTCATTATATATTTCATACAAGATATTTTTTTTAATAATTACAATCAACTCAACAAATAATTTTAATGTTTCCTCCAAAATAAAGCAGAATTGAATTAATTAATTACCTATAAATAAACAGCACATATCCGTATTAGATATTTAATATAACTTTTGATTAAAAATAAAATTATTTAGTATGGTTGGGTATTTTGGCCTCAAATCCAAAAATAAGTTATATTTGAAAAAGGCCGCCCAGCCGTTCCTCTTAAAGTTTTTGGCTTTCTATAAGAAGTTTTAATCTAATTGGTTTTGTTTAACCTTTTTACAGGTCTCCACCGGGACCGGACTCTTGTCGCACTATGTGAACCTGAACATCGTCATCCCCGAGGCCTTCATCCTGGGTTCTGGGGAGCACCACGTGGACACCGGCAGCGTCATCAGCCTCGTCTGCATAATTGAAAAGGTTCACTCTCACGTCTTGCATTCTTGTCGTAATAGAAATATGATCTTTAGTCAAAATACAAAAAACCTAAAAATTCTTAAACTTGTATTGTGTGTTTAACCCGGCTAATTTGCTCGCTTTCCGGAATAACTCATGTAGGTCTCATATAAATCGTTGTATCTTCCTTATCATGGTATGAAATACGATATAAACGGTGTTAGAAAGAAAATACACAAAGCTTTATATTCAAATATAAAAGTTTATCACAAAAGAAGTACAATGTTCACCTTTATTATATAAAAGTTTCAAATCGCAATTTGAAAAAAAAATTGTGTAATTTTTGGAATTTTTTGTAAATTATTTTTAAGTGGAAAAAAGTGAAGTAACAGTAACGTTAATTATGCATTCGTCTAATAAAATATGTACGTGTTTTTATTTTTTTATTATCAGTTACTTTTATTTAGAAAAAATCGTAAGGTGAGCCATTTTTTAAACTTTATTTGTTTATTTTGATATATAAAATTTGAAAGCTTATTTTCTGTACCTTAAAGGATAAACCACGGGAGTCCACTTTAAACTTTTGTTCATGAAAACGATTTTTGTGTTTGTGAACTAAATGTTTGAAGGTCTATAACTTTTTTAATTACTTCAAATTAAGATCTCACAACTTAAGTTAAGACAAGTATGTCAATTTATGAATGTATTTTGATTTATGCTCGAAAGTAAATTTGTAATTAGTTAAATCAGTTAATATACTGTTTATGGATTTCAGTATTTCATCCAATAATGTAATAAAATACAGAATTTTTTTCTGCATACTCAACTCAAAAAAATTGAATTATTTTGGTACAGTTTTATCACTTTCTAAAACAGTTTTTAGATTTCGGATACGTTCAGAAATATTTACATTTATTTGGATTTTTTTGCAAAGCGGAAATATTTTTATCTTCCGACAAAATATGGTCGAGGACTGAGTGGTTAATACTTTCTCCAACCATTAGGACAGAGATAAACCAAAATATACTTTAATAAATTTCGACTTTAATAAGAAACAAATCCGGCCTGCCTCCTTACTCTCCAGCGATTCTTAAAAAGGAAGTCCGCTCTGTTTTATTATCCTAAGAATTTAAAACCAATTGCGAAGAGTCAAAACGAAAAGCGTTGCCTTGTTAGGCTTAGCAAACAGAAAATAAATCCGGTAAATCTATAAATCCTCGTATAAACTTTGTTTGAAACGAGGCCTCGGAGCTCTTAAGTTAAAAGTTGGGTCAAAATATGGGGCCGAATATTTCCAGCACTAAGGATAAAGTGTCCTGGATGTTATAAAAGATACGAAGGTAGTAAAATGAACCATTTAACAAATGTACAGGCGCTTTAATGGCGCCCAAAATTGTTGGATTCGGGATTTATTACCACTGAGAGCTTTTAGAATTCATCCGCCGAACAAAGAAGCAGCCTACGTGTTTTAATATCTTCCTCAGCGGCTTCGCCTTAACTCCTCTGCGGGGTTCCATCAATAGCGGGTTTTAAAAATTATGAAGACATAAAAATCAGGTTGGCATCGGGTGGATGTCATTCTGCGGTCTCCTTTGAACTGCGAGTAATACAGTCATTCATCTGCCCAGTTCGGCCCGGCGAGACGTGATGTGGTTCCCGAGTGTTGCCGCCCCACCGCCTCCCAGCCGCCCTTCGATACCGCCCAGGGTCGAGGTTGGGCGGCACTTCTTTGCATACAAAACACTGCGGGCGGAGTAACTATCCATCAATCGACCTTTAGGGTTACGTCTCTAGAGATACAAAATAACGGCAAGTGGAAGGATTAATTTGTTGGATTGTTTTGCTTGATTAATTAGTTTCTTATTAACCGCGTCGTAATGTTAGTAAATTCATCATTCTATCCCTGACATTTTCAACATACAATCAATCAAAAACGGTTTTACCTATATTCAATCATATCGTTCTATCTAGAGACCCACTGGAAATTGTTGCTTTGCAAAATAAACAAGGTAGCAGAATCATGACAGGTTTATTAAAATAATGCTTATACAAGGTGGCGCAAAAGTCATCACTCTATCGAAAAACGCTACATTTTTTGTAAATGGTGGCAAATGTCAGTTCTGCTTTACATTTGTGAAGTAAACAGTTACAAAATACGCGTCAATAAGACATTAGTCGCTATAATCCTCAAGAACGCGGAAAAAAATACGTTTTTCCGGGTCGCATAATCTCTCACTTTCTGACCGGCAAGATCGCCCGATTTAACCAGACTTCTTTTTGTGAGGTTTCTTGAAGTCACGAGGCTATTTCAACAAGTCTCAAGATCTTGTAGCCCTCCGTGAAAATATCCGTCAACAATGTGAGAATTGGAAAAAGTAATGAAAAAGGCCATAAATCGGACCCCTATGTTCATCAATTCTGGCGGTGGCCACTTGGCCGATTTCATTTTCTCGACTTTGGAACACAAATTAAGACAATAAATAAACACAATCCAAAAGGAAATCCAACATTTTTTATTCATGAAAAAAATTACAGCCAAAGAACATGTGGTGACAACTTCCTGCACTTCCGTAATACTTAGGTATGTTATTAATAATCAATTAGTCTCATAATAGATCGCAGTGGCCCAATTGGTAGAGGTGTATGTCCCGGTAAGACGTAAGGTTCTGGGTTCGTGTCCCAGTTGCGACTGTTATCTTATATTATTTTTCTGTGTCTTGTTCATTTTCATATTTTAAAAAATTAGATTATTATTGTTATCTTCTTCTTCAACAATACTTATGTTATTAATTATTGTAATAAAACTGTTATGTCTGCCTTATCTACAGTCAGATATTATTACTTGTGTTGGTGCTCTTTATGAATAAATAGGTCCTTGTACAATCTGCTTATTTATTATTTATTTTACGTGCTCACAATATATTATCCTTCTGGGTCACACAACCGATTGTACTGTCTAGGAATTGAACCTGAGCTCGGGTGTACCTACTCTTACTACTCGACATCTGTTTGAACTTGACATAAGCTTCAGACTAACAGCATCTATAAAAATCGACTGAAACTACGGGTCATTCAAGGACACTACAAAAACTAAGTTGTTGATTTTTGTGCTTTGTTCTCAGAGTCCAACGCCTCCACAGTACGTGTTCTGGTACCACAACGAGAGGATGATCAACTATGACACGGCGCGCGGTGGCATCACTGTTGAGACGGAGCCAGGGCCCAAGAGTCAATCACGCCTGACCATCCGGGGGGCGCGGGACACGGACTCTGGCAACTACACCTGCAGCGCTAGCAACACCGAGCCGGCCAGCATCTACGTCTTCGTTACTGAAGGTAGCAAGCAAGCAAACAAACACTTACCCTCATTCTAGCTAGTACTTGCTACAGTAGAGCTACGGTCGTTCCTGACCGGGGGGCGCGGGACACGGACTCTGGCAACTACACCTGCAGCGCTAGCAACACCGAGCCGGCCAGCATCTACGTTTTCGTTACTAGGAGCTAGTCGCTAGAGCTGACATGGGTCACTCAATACAATCTACGAATCTAGGTACCTACAAGTTGATGAAGATAGGAACACGTTTCTTCAATCTTTGCAAATTATCATATTATCAGTAAACGTACTTCATTACCCATATAATCTGCATACTTCACCCGCCATAACACAGGGACATCCCTAGCATGGCGGGCGAAATAACACAATATGTACACTATGTATAAAATTCTTTAATAAATAAATAAAATAAAATAAATTTTATTTTTATTTCATTTAATAGGATCATGTGCCTGGATTGAGATGTGTGATATTCCATCGTCTCTGACAATCCCTTGCTCGTTTCTATAATACATAATTAACCACAGTACAACGTAATTATTTAATTATTATAAGCAATAATTATTAGCTTGAAACACTCATCAATATTGAAAGAATCTTCCGAGAAAAGATACATATCTCCAACGGTACTCGAAGATTCTTTCAATATTGATGAGTGTTTCAGGCTAATAATTATTGCTTATAATAATTGTTACCCTTTGTGCTATGCATAAAAAATCTTGTCTTAAAAACATTAGTTTATCAATTAAAAAATAATAATTAATATTTGACGAGTTAAATTATTTCACCAACAAAATGAGGCATAATATGTCTCGACGCCATCTAGTGGAAAAGTTAGCACTTACATGCCTTTCCCATATAAAAATAAAGTTGGTTGTTTGCAGGTAAAAAAATGTAATAAGCAGTAATTGTTGAATGAAACATTAGGTATATATTGAATCATTTGGCCGGTAGGAGGTAACCCGCCGTAGCTTAACGGTAGAGCACTTGACCGGCAATCAAAAGGGTGCAGAATTCTTTCAATATTGATGAGTGTTTAAGGCTAATAATTATTGCTTATAATAATTGTTACCCTTTGTGCCATGCATAAAAAATCTTGTCTTAAAAACATTAGTTTATCAATTAAAAAATAACGTAATTATTTGTTCACAGGTGACAAGATGGCTGCCATACTGAGAAGGAAGAACTCTTCCAGCAAGTGTGGCGTACTTTCGGGCTTGGCGAGCCTCGTTGTGATTATTGTGATGTTTGTGTTGCGGTAAAACTATGAAGTGATTTAAGACATTTAAATAAAATATAATAAAAAAACATCCGTTAGTAATAATAAACCATCAAATGTTAACTATACGAAGCAAATCTCTCAGAGAAATCTAAGATAGTTTAAGAAAAAAAATTCTATCATCCCAAATTAAATTTGTTTTAAGATGGTTAAAATTTTTAAATACTTGTGACATTCGTGAAAGCGATTTTTCCAATAATTAATATTTTATTTTATTGGAATAACTTTTGAAGTTTATACCGGTAAATGTAATATATCGTTGAAGAAGTAATCGTACTATTAATCTAAATGAAATATAAAGCAGAACAAGACACAGGAAAATAAAAATAGGTAACTGTCGCAACACCCTTTTTTATGAATACCGCACAAGAGTCCCAACTGCTCCCGGCTGAAGCCGGTGAGACTATGGCATCACCAATAAGGGTATGTTGTGAGGCTGAAGGTAGTGGGGAGGAAAAGGAGATGGGGAAAAGAAAGATGGGGAAATACCTACCTGGCTGTTCAGATCTGGTCTCAATACACGGTTAAAGTAATTTCCAACAACGTTTCAATTCTGGATGGTGGGTGATCTTACACCGGGGCTGATACTGAGAATATTTTCCACCCTGGAACGTGCCGAATATATACTATATATTATTTTCCATTAATTATTTGTGAAATAACACAAATTATTTTTTTTTTAATTATTTGCGCATGCCGGGTTCGCAGGTTCTGGTTCGAACCTGCGTCCTTCAGAATGGGAGTCGAGAACCTCGCCGGCCGTCAATAACACCATCTAAGTTACAAATAAATTCATTAGAACTTTGTCATTTTATAAAAATGTTGAAAAGTATTTGAAGATAATATTGTTAATTTTGAATTTGAAATATTAGATCTACAAAAATGACGTAAAACAAATAGGTTCCAATGGCCGAGTTGGATATAGCATTGTGTTACAGCAGTTTTAGTATTTTTCTGTGTCTTTTTCGTTTCGTGTTTCATTTAGATTCATTAGTTATCTTTTTATTCACAGAAAAATTAATATTGTATTCAAATGGTATTTTTTTCTTTATTTTAGTGTAAATATATGTATAAACTCTTCATAAGGTAATAATCTAAATTAGTTATTTATTTGCTATTGCAAAGGTTCAATGTTTATCAAAGAAGATTTAATGTAAGATACGAAGCTTGAAAATACGCTTTAATTTTTATTTTATTTTATAGATTGAAACGAAACCAAATTGGAATAAATTATGCAGCAAAGTTTACTTTGAACAACGGAAATTGAAAAAAAAAACCGCAGACCTTACTTTCTATTACAATATTTGTTAATCGATTAATTTAAAAGTATAACCAACGGAAAAACATATTTCCTTCATTGAAAAGAAAATTATATTGAACCGAGATAAACCAATTATTATTAAGTATTTGTTTGTACATAACTTTACAAAGCACTCTGTAATATTGAATTTTGTCGCAAATAAATAAATAAATAAATAAAATTTATCAATCAAGCATTTTGTATTCATCCCATTCTTATTATATACCCGGCTGAATGACCAGTGATGAGATGTTGTACATTTTTTTGTTTGGTTTAAAGAAAAAAAAAACCCAAAAAAGTCACCGGAGTCCAAAATTCCATTTTATGCACACCAAATAATGACAGGAATCACTGGTAAATCAAGTACTTCCCTGAACACCCTTCATACTCACTTTATTTGTCTTTTCATCCTAATCCTATGATCCTCAACCCCACCCTCCCCAACTTCCCAACAAGATACCATTAACTCACTTGTATTATCACACTTCTATCAATTACTTTCAGCAGTGGTAAGTTTATATTTGGCACTGTTAACAACTTTTATTAGTTTATAAAGCGGTATGTTAACTTTAAGTTTTCCAAGATCAACTTTCCCAATATTTTTTCCCCAATAACTTTGATAACAGAAAGCCCTTGATGTGGTTTTTCGGTATTTTAGAAATCATTAAACTTTTTAATGTTTTTATATTAGCTCCACACAGAGGTCCCTATCTCATCTTGGGATCCCCTACACAGCATCTATGGGCTTTTTTAGAGAAAGAAAAGAAGCGAAGTTCTGGGAAAGAAAAAGGATGAGGGGTGGGTAGGAATATGGTGGACAACCTGTCCAGGAATTACAGACGTGAAATCATGTTTTCAGCAATAAAATAACAATTTCTATAATTTTTGACCCCAACTATAATTAAATGTATCGATTTGCTATGAATATTCATATTTTTCCGTTTTGTGTAGTCATTACACAGCACCAGAAAGCGCGATTTTTTTATCACAGTTAGGGAAAGGTTTTAATATCTCATTGTCGTATATAATTAATAATTGGATAATTTGATCCAGAAATATTTTGTGTAGGTTTTAAATAGAACCTTTCGATAAAAATTATAAGAATTATTTTTAATTGTGTTTTCCATATGATTTCTAAGTGTAAGCCACAATGTAATGTACTGATATTCCGGGTAGTACTGATCACGATTTAATCCTTGTTTACTCCTAGATAAGGCGGCTAATATCTCCCTTATGTCTTGAATACTTTGGGTACTTTCAATAAGAGTCTTGTTGGTGCTCCATACACTTTAACACACATTTATTGGTAGATAATAATAATAATAATAATAATAATAAGTTTTTAGGAATAAAAGATCCGGTATATGTAAAAAAAATAATAGCACCCTGTAAATCACCATTATTGACTTATTAACAATGTTTATTTGTGAAAAAAAGAAGAGTATGTATGAGACGATGTATGAATGTGAATGAGGCAAAGAGTGTGTGCCAAGACCGAGGTGTTTGGCGGTCCGTCCTCTCTGCCTACCCCTGCGGGGAAACGGCGTGATGGTTAGTTAGTTAGTTAGTTATGTTGACTCTTCCCACCGTCTAATAAAATCTAATCATGAATGAATAATTTTTGAATCCGGAAATCGAGATGTTCATTCGATTCATCATAATGTGTTATTTTTACATGTGTGTAATTCATTAAAAAAACTTGAAATGAATATTACAGCAATCCACGTGTTGATTACGGTCTAATAATACGTGAAGAATTTGCCTCTCATTTTTTGCGTTAGTTCCAAAGAATCCTGCTATGTGGCGCTGGAGTCACGTGGTAGAATGTAGGGTATGTATGAAATATGAACAGAACATTTACATAAATATACAGCTTATTGTGCGCAAAACCGGATGCTGGTTTCGTTCATGACATATTCCAAGTCTCGCCTCCTGTGTTTATAAACAGAGAAGCTTTGACGTATGAACAAAAGACAGTTTAAATTTATGAGTTTCAAAATTAATTCCGGCAGACTAATAATGGCACGTCAGATGGTGTTGTTGTTTCCCCGTTTTCATTTTATTCGCACTGTGTTTCTACTGCTTAAAGTATATTTCACACATAAAAACAAGACCTCCTGTGGAATACGTTAACACTGATAATTTTATTTATAATGCTTTCAATGTGTTATTATTATATTAATAAGTTAAATACACCTGTTCTGAAATAACTTTATTTATATGCTCGAGCGTAATACATCCTGTTGAAAGCATCTTCATAACAAATATTACCCACCTAGTCTTAGAAAAACTCGTTACATGTTTAACAGATGTACACGGAGAAAAATGTTTTTCTAAAATACGATCATTTTATTTGTAAAAACGGTTAAAAACGGGACTGAAGTTCTTACGAACAAATTAACCGCTTGGGCACATAAGCTTGTTTTCACGACAATTTAACGCAGGTAGACATAGGAATGACGTATGCCCCGCACCTCAGTTATTTAACAGTGTTTCAATGTTTATTGGCGGGAAAATGAAAGAATAATTTGTTGGTATACGTACGAAATTACGTATACCAACATATTATTCTGACATGTTCCCGCCAATAAACATTAAAACCCACTTAATTTGTTCGTAAGAACTTCAGTGCTGTTTTTAACCGTTTTTGCGAATCGTATTTTACAATAACATTTTTCTCCATTTAGTGTGCGGAAAAACAGACAGTGCAGTTTTGAAGGGCTATTAAAAAAAACGGCGGAACTTACAGAAATGGGGAACATTTTAATTTATTCGGTACATCATGCCGTTTTATGTATCAAGTCCTGAAGATGACATCAGAAAGATGATGGCCCCTAGCAGCGATACATTGATGAAGACGATTTCTGAAGATTTCGGTTGCACATTGGCACATCTTGATGAGCATAGCGGCGATTTCCTCTCGAATTCGATCTTTTTATGTTGATCAATAATATCAAGAATTGTGCTGATATTCTGTACCTCAATTTTGGAATAAAAAGGGAAGGCTCCTAAACTAGCTGAGAACGACAATCAAAGATTAGTGTTTCTGTTTTTTCAATAGAAATTGTACAGGCATCCATTCTTCTGTGACATATTGTTGGCGCAAATAAAATTCACAATCATATATTTTTGAGTATTACGCCCAGAGAGATCTGGGACTATTTACACGTCCCAGACTCACATATTATAATCCATAATGATGGTTATAATATGTGATAATATTGTTTATAGAGTTCTTCCAAGGTGTGAGGCCAATGTTTAAAAACTTCTTATTTCAGATGGCCTCACAGGAAGAAGTCGAAAATGCTTAAATCAGGTGATTGCGCGGGCCATTCCACGTCACCGCTCAGAGAGACGGGGCGCGTAGGGAACATCTTGGTAGCGATTCACACGATTTTCATAGTCAGGAGGCTTCAATTCTTGGACAATCATAATCTAGTAGGAGTGGAATGATAAATGTTGATGAAAAATCCTCCTTAGTGAGCGGTCAGCAATGTCCAATGCAATTGAGTGCTTCCGGGCAGAGAGCTCAGGCGACAGTTCAATAGCTTCCCTCACTCTCGTTAATTTTGTTGGTGTTCTTACCGTTTTGGGTCTTCCTAAACCCCTAGATCTTAGTTCAGATCCAGTTCCTTCTAATGTAGGAATCCAACTCGCGATGAAATTACTGTGAGGGACGATATCGCGACGCGCAAGATGAAGTGCAGCCGGAAGGCCCGTTGAGTGGCGATAACAGAACGGCCATTTTCAAGAAACGTGCGGACGGCAAAGTCCCGGTGTTGTCCGGACCAAACCATGGTAACGACTGAAAACTGCACGACCCTCCCGACACAATGAAATCACTACCAGGTTCCTACCCCCACCACACGGGATGTACCGCCCTCTCAAAACTGCACTGTCTGTTTTGTCGCACCTTGTATTATTATCCTTTGAATCGCATCATTAACAGGTTAATTCGCTTTTTAAATAATTAGGTGTTTTTATACTTTCAAACAAATGTTTTAAAGAATTTGATAGAACAAATATATAATTCAAACAAATGTTTTAAAGAATTTGATAGAACGAATATATTTTTCAAACAAATGTTTTAAAGAATTTGATAGAACGAATGTATTATATAGTTTCCGATTTAATGGTTTTAAATAGATTTTTTTCAGAACCGGGTTTTTTATAAACTTATTATTACTCCAATTAAAACAATACAATGTCAGGGCATTTCTCTTCTCTGCACCTGTCATAGGAAATACAAGATGCTACGCTGTCATTAACCCGGCGTCATGAGGGATGGTCAAAATGACCCGCCATGTTTTAAATTGCCCGTTGTTTTATAACTATACGCACGACGTCGCCGCCCATCTGAGTAGCCTTTAAACGGTTTTAATGAGAAATCAGTCGGATGGCGATCGACACGGGAGTTAAAACCGCCCTACCTTCGAGTTATTTCCGCAAAATCCTCATACCTGATAAGATTTTGTCAATATATATGCATTTACAATAGGTTTATTAAAATAAAAGTTTTTCAAACATAAACAACAAAAAAAAACAAAAAAAGCGCGTATGTGATTGCGTACGTGGTACGGGATACAATCAACATGAACGTATCACGTACGTTCGTAGGCCTTGGGCGGTTAAACGTGTCGAAAGCTGAAAAAGGTGAAAATGACGCTTCCCCGTCGACCCGTTTTTGCGCTGACTGCATTCATAATGATGATTCCAATTAATTTTTGTTATTTTTTTCCAAAGATTTGTTTATTAAGTTCCTAAAAGTGCAATTTAAATTAAAGGAATGATAAACAATAAGTTTTCAGTAGGATTAAGCTAGTGGAAGCAAATTTTGTTAAATTTTTAATTAAATGGTATGTTTAGTGGTCAAAGAAAAAATCATGTTTTAATTCCTTAATAAAGTGCAATATAGATATAAGCAAAAAAACATAAATATAATTAAGTACCTGGTGTTGAATAAGTGGGTCATGATGACCCAACCCCCACGTACTTGTATCATATTGCCACCCCCATGACGCAAAGGTAAGAAGTGCTGGACATATGGCACAATATATAATAAATAAAAACACTTGATTTTTATTCTATTTTATGTAAGAAGAAAATTAAGGTTTCGGGGACTACTCACAAATCTGTAGTTATCAGCTTTATTAAAAAATGTTAACGTAAATCTAGATTTATTTTTCTGAAATAATGCAAACTACAAATCGTGAATTAAATACGAGAAACGGTAGAAAATGAGTTTGTAGCAAAGTTTCGCTTGAGGGAGTAGAGATTATTTTTAATTTTCCTGGATCCCGGAACGTAAAGGGGTGAAAAGTGGGAGGGTGTGGTGAAATTGTGCAACAAACAAAAAGAACATCGCATATTCAGTCTGTTACCGAAGTAAATCCTGCAATTTCCTTCAAGCATTTTTTATTTTATTTTTATCGTTCATTAGGAACGGAAAAATAAACCTTAACGTACATGTGCAATGTTAATTGTTTGACCAAAAAATAGCCTGTTATTGAATCACTACTTTGTAAATATAGCCAGGTTTTCAGATGATCAATATTGTAAGTAGCATCCCTATTATTGTTTTTTTTTTATGTGAATAAGCGCAGGAATCCTAACTGCCCCTAACCGTATAGAGCCATTGAGACCATGGCATCCCTAATCGGAATACTTTGTGATGCTGAATGCAGTGGGGAGTGAGAGGAGATGGGAAAGAGGAAAGTACAGAAGTATCTGGGTATTCAGATCTGGATACAAAACACACGGCAAAAGCCATTTCAAGCGACATTTAAATTCTGAAAGGATACTGGTATCTTCCACTCGCAACATGCCACAAAATTTACAATATATTATTTTTTTAATGAAATTGTGAAATAACACAAATTAATCACATACATTTTTAGGAGGCACTGTGCGGGTCTCCTATGTTGAGGAGAGAAATGGGCCTCCCAATTGATTGAGGAGATATCGGTGGGTCGTGATATCTCTGATATCTCTATTTACAAATGAAGAGAGTATTTACATATCGCGTAATATTATTCCCGACACGCGAACTGCAGATTGCGAGGTTGTGCTAGGCCGCCGGCTTGTCGCAGCGAAGACTGAGTGAGAACGACTGCTGGATTTGGCTTACTCGAGCCCTTATATAGGGCCGAGCCTGGTACGAGAACGGCAGGCGAAATCGTGCACACGCTGGAAGATTCTCGATATGGCTATGCAGCGCTGTGTGTAATGTGTGGCTGGTTCGAGCTCTTTCCAGAAGGTGGTCAGTAGGCGCGCAGTACTAAACGTTGCGAGTGGCTACCTAAGTAGGTAGCGTATGCATCGCTACAAATTTAACCCGCGACATTCGGATTGCTATTCGAGTCAATTACATGGACCGGATGATACATTGTAAGGCTGAAAGGAGTGGGAGTATAAGATAAGAAGATGGGAAGGAAGAATATAGAGAGGTATCTGGCTATTCAGATCTGATCTGAATGATCTCTAAAAAATAAAGACAAACGCACATTTTAATTATGGTTTTATTTTGTTTGCCTACTTAATATTATTTTCATAAACAGATCGCTTTGTATTTATATTTATGGTATGTACATGGTTTATGCGACAAATTAATTTTTTATTTATGTATTAAGCTTTTATATGTTGTCTTTGTTAGAAGTCAACTTGAATACAATTCTCCTGTTTGGAACCCACATTATAATATTCATGTACAATCAATCAAAAGAGGACAAAATAAATTATTACGTTTTATAAAATTTAAAATGGAAATTCCAGCAATTATGTTAAACTTCAACACTCTTTTAAATGATATATGATGAATATGTTTAAATTGTCCGACAGAAGGATTTTTACAAATTTGTTATTTTTATATAAAATAATAAATAATTTAATTAATACTCCAGAATTGCTTGCATTGATTGGCTTTCGGATTCCACTTCGTAATACGTAATAATAGTCAGGATTTATTTCAGTGTAGCAATTCTGGGACTAACTATTATATGTATTCCTCCTTGCCCAGAATTCTAATGGAGGGAAATAATTATACCAATTAAGCAGACATCTTCAATTCGTCACTAAACAAATACAAAATGTTTTTTCTAAAGCAGTTCAGTTATGTAAAATAGATACTGTATATTTCCGCTTATTACCGTCAATGACATCATATACCTACATACAAGAAATTTCATTTTAATACTACTTAATCGAACAAAAAATGTAGCACCGGTTCTGAAATGGATATTGTTCCTTTTCTGTCAATTCTTCAAGAGCTAATGCAGCTGGACCAGCTCTCGTATTTGTAAACTCTTCCCCTAGTTCTCCAACAAACAAACAAAAAAAATTTTGGCGTAACAAATTTTTTTTTCATAGTATTTTTATAAATTATGTGACAATGACTGATCAACGTACAGATCAAGTGCGAATCATATACGGTACCGAAAGAAAGAATCAGACATTATTACGATAATACGCAAGGTGGAATGAGTATATTGTAAACTTGGATGAAGAAGGTCGTAAGCAAACTCAGCACAATGGCCCAAACCGTCACATTGAAGCAGCGGTCTTTGTATATAGGTATGAGTCAATATATTTCAAAATATAAATAAGTCACGTACCTGCTTTTTTCTCAAAATAATTGTTATGTCATGGAATGTTAAAATAAAATCAAATCAATACAATAAATTTTAAGCAAAATATCATCACATTACATCGAGCAGCCGTCAAAATGACGTCTCCGGTCTTTCTAGTGTTAAAAATATATTTATATTAATAATGATAATCATATAGATTTTCATCAAACAAATGGTTGAGTATTGGAGAGTTGAGCGCAGAAATATAAGGGTTTATGCTTGCTATTTAAGATGGAGTAATTAATACCAAAAATTATAGGAAGCATTTAATCAAACATACAAATCAAATCGATGATATATGTAGAAAACGTATGGCTTTTCCGGAAACTATAGAACATATTATATCGGGATGTTCTATATTAGCGCCGTCTGAGTATACATTTAGGCACAATCAGGTTTTAAAAATTATTCACCAAAGTTTGGTAATTAAACATAACTTGATTGACTGTCATAATATAGTACCATATTATGAATACGAACCAAATTCATTTTTAGAAAATAATTTCTTTAAAATATACTATGATAAAACTATACTAACAGACAGACTAACTAGTCATAATAGACCCGATATAGTTTTTCATAACAAAAATTTTAAAAAATAACTTATAGCATTGATGTAGCTATTCCAAATTCCTGTAATATTGAAAAATCTGTTTCTGAAAAAATAAGAAAGTATACAGATTTAGGAAATGAAATTAAAAGAATTTGGCATTCTCACACTATAAAAATATTACCATTTGTTATTTCGGCTACTGGCATTATACCTAGCTCTCTCATTAAAAAATTAGGCATATTAGATTTGTCAAAGAATTTGTATATAAAAATGCAAAAATCAGTCATTTTGATTACATGTAGGATTACGAAAGATTTTTTAAATATTTATATTGAGGGATCAGTAGGATTTGTTGGTCAAATTAGGAATTCTACCGAGCCAAACCCTCTGATATGAAAATATCTAGAGTCGGTGAATTATTTTCCCATTTAATAGTCTGGTAGGTTAACATGTTGTTCTTGTATTGTTTTGTATTAATTATACTTATATAATACACTTGCATAGCGTGGATCTACTAGATGATCATTTATATGGAAAAGTGTGTGAAAGGGTAAATAGGAAAAACTAAACCCGGACTTAAAAGTCTGGTGCGTAAAATAAAAAAATATGCATTCATTCATAAATATGTGAAATCCAAATAAAAACGCGTGTTGGTACAAAAATTTCAATAAATTGTACTTGTACAATCGAAAATATATGTTTGAAGAAACAATTATAAATATATAGAATCATAAAGTTGTACAGAAATGAAATTTTATTAGTTACATTTTACAAAAAATAATAAACAAAAAAAAAAATCGTTAAATAACATTTCCACAAAAAGAAAACAACACATATTGATGTATACAGTTTTAAGTGTATTTCCAATATTCTATATTAGGTGTTCACTTTTCCATTTCATTACGTTGTCATTCAAAATTGAATTCGAAGTGTTACAAATCTAGGATTAGGTCCTCCCGAAATTATACAAATTTTATAACTTTATGGCGATAGTATCATTATTATTTTTACAATAAAATTATTAACGAATAAGACGTTATCATTCCGTGCAAATTTTATCACAATTGTGTGCATTTCGTGAAATAATTTTCTCGTGCTGTCAAAACCATAATAGTTAAGCAATTCGAAACAAAAACGCTTTTGCGCAATGTCTGTGGTATATGATTAAAGAAAATCGAAATTCCAGTATCTTCTCTCTTTTTCGTTTTCGTGCAAGTCGAGTGAAAGGGAAGATTTTTATGTACGATCTTTCCCTGGGACTAGTATAATTCTTCCAATGTTACACTCTAATATTAGTGCTTAACTATACAAACCTGATTAACGTGCTATAAATTTAATGTTCGTAAAACGGTTTAATTTACGCCTGTAAACTTGTAAGACAATAATTAATTATTTACAAACAATACAAAACAATTCTCCACCGCAATAATTCCTTTACTCTATAACTTTGGCCATTAATATAAGCGATTTACATTCCTCTGGGAACTTGACGTTCAGTTTTTCCTCGAGCACTGAATATTCAAGTTCCATTAGCG
Source organism: Limnephilus auricula (assembly GCA_951813805.1). Lineage (NCBI taxonomy): Eukaryota > Metazoa > Arthropoda > Insecta > Trichoptera > Limnephilidae > Limnephilus > Limnephilus auricula. The sequence goes on along the minus strand of OX638402.1, from coordinate 6,880,957 downwards.
GCTCGAAGCCACTTTTCAGGGCTAATATCTGTGAGGCCTTTGACGTGAAAATAGTTTCTGTGACCTTGATGTTCAGCGCCTTACAAAGTGGGGTTCTGAAAGAAATTAATTACAAGGTCTATGTTATATTTGATCACAGTGGTTTTGGGAATTCAAAATCTTCGCTAAGTACATGGGCAGATTTATTCACAGCAGTGAATCGATTCAATCTAATTCTTTTAGCCTTGTGAATTAATTCATTTTATTCATTCCTTTAATTAGGTCAGTTACCAAAAAAACATTTTTTTTTCGAAATTATTTTCCTCAAGGCCTGTGTCATATTTGAGGAAGTTGTGTGGATGGTATTTTTAGGGGAAGGAAGTATGAAAGTTCTAAGAAGGAAAAAGGTGGGTCTGAGGGTCGTATGTATAAGCGACATATGTATACATCAGTACCAATTCGATGCAAGTCGTTGGGGTCGAGAGAGGCCTGCTGAAGAGGTCAAAGGGACTCTCTCATCCAACCTCTCCCGAGCCACGCAACTGACAGATGCTTAAGAGACGCATACAGAACAGGTGTTGGTTATCCAACGATTGGATTCATTCCTGATACCTATTCTCGCGTCTAATTCCGAATCGCTCTAGAAGAAGTTGGGAACGTCCGAAAAGACGACGATGTACGAATTTAAATGAAGCGAGGAGCGTGTATCAACACCGGTGACTGTACATCATCTCTGCAAACCCCTTCAATGGTTAGTTAGTGATAGTATTTATTACCTAGCCTTTAGCATCTCAGCTGCAATGCCAAGTCCTCTATAAGCAATGCCTACAGCTAGCCCAGCGGCTCCCAAATATTCGTTTACTCCAAAATGCTCATGGACGTTGAATCGGTTCGTTACATCGTCTAATATTCGAAGAAGTGATACGGGTTCCTTAGCGTGATCCTAAAAGAAAAAAAGAGTTTAATATAGATAATAATAAAAATAGTCTATTGCAAAAGGTTTGTGGGGGTAGTACACTGCTATATATTCCATGTATTAATGTAATAAGATTGACAAAATAACTATATATTAATGTAATAGGATTGACAAAATAACTATACCTACATAGCATGAAAACAGAAATGCAGCAATTTTTTTTAATATAGGATTGTAAAAAATAGTATCTATTCAATGGTGAATTCTTTCAAAAAGAATAACAGCCTTACTAAAAAAAAATCACTCCGCGGCCGTTAAACGGTGTTTCTGTTGCACGTTGTGTAAAGTCTGTACATATTTTAAAACAAAACGTTACTAATAACAAATCGAAAATAATCGAACAAAATCGAACAGATATATGAATTTTTCGGTTGGTCACCCTGAAAATTAGTCCATTTGCGCATGTGCAGCCCGCCATATTCTTTTCTAACGCGTGCGGCAAATTACAGTTTGACATATGAGGTTTCACGTGCAATTTGTACAATCTTTTTACGGATAATTTCTAACCCAATAACCAATTCTCTATAATAATAGTATTATTCAACATAATTACTATTATTTGTGTTATTTTTGGTCCGTTAATAACGTCATGTTCGTAATTTAATTCTGTGAACATAAAATATATAAGTTATTAATTATAAAATTTTGTTTTTCCGATTGAGTTTAATAAAACTTCCATAAAAGTAATGTTATTTAATAACAAAAATGTATGGTGCGTGTGTAAATAAAAATAAATTATAGGAATCAAGGTCTAAGTTTTACAAAAATAACTTCAAAATGTCAGATATTTTCCGTTATTCTTGGGGAATTATTAATTTATTTTTTTATAATTTTTAATTGTATGAACGAGATAAAAAGTGAAGTGATAGTTTTGTTGCAAATTCATTAAATAAGAGGACTGTGTTTTTTTAATTTCAAATATTCAAAAAAATTTCTACGTTTTAGTAGAAAATGTTTGGTGTAATTTTTTTTTCAATTTTTTTCACGTTTGAAGTTTAAAATACTGCAATTTGTAAACACTAAAGTATATTTTAAAATACAAAAATCTAAAAGGTAATTTTATCTAGTTTCTAAAATGGTATTTGGTTTTACGACATTTTGAAAAATAAGAAATATATAGGACATTTAAAATACGTTAGAAAAAATTTGAAAAATTCAAATAAAACAGATATGTACAACAGTTAAACTACCCTCTTTGGCCGTGTAAGCGATGTACATATCTTTCCATGAACAATTTTTTGTCAGTTTTTAATTAGTAAGGTTTTTTCATGCACGGTCGTTTAACAATTGTTAAATTTTTTTAGAAAGTTTTTTAGTAAGGCTGTCAGTGTTTCCATGATAGATCAATCCGGTTGAGTAGTCAGAAATCTTCGAAATGTCGATGTTTTAGATGAGTATTGAGTTTGAAATTATATGTAAAAGTGCACCTTCTATCTGGTACAATACTAAGATTACTCATAAACCCCAACAAATTAATTATAATGAAAAAAACTAAATTAAACAAAAGGTTGATGTTTTCTGGGTCACTAGTAGGATATTTCAAAGTGTCATCCTAATGTACTGGAGCATTAAGCCCCACGATGTTATTTTATAGTATTTAAAATGTAAAACACGGACACGTTTAAATAATATTTTATTTATGGTGAGCATTCCAATATTGTTTTCCTCATTATCTCAAAACTTAGTTTTTGGATATGTCTGAATAATCAACTGGAAGATCGAATAAGTTACCATACCTACCATTGCAACATGTTTTAAACACTTTTTAACTTATAATACATTTATTTTTTACAATCAATCAATGATATTTTTATGGACGGTTCTTCATACTAGCGACCAATATGTAGTAAAAAAAAAAGTTTTTATTAGAAAGTTATATATATTATAAGAATTAATTTTAGCCTGAAACACTCATCCATATTGAAAAAATCTCCCGAGAAAAGATACATGTCGCCGACGGGACTCGAACCCGCACCCCTCTGATTGCCGGTCAGGAGCTCTACCATTAAAAGGATACCCGGCGGTGATTTTTCCATACAAACGTATTCCCTATTTACCTCTCTGGATTTTAACTCTAGAGAAAATATTGTTTTTACATAAAATAGATATCAACTACTAGCATGTCGTTACTTTTTTTTTTGATAAGTTACTTTTTATAGAAGTTATAACCTTCCAATCAATAAAATTGACTGGTTTAAATGCCGTCAAAAGACATTCAGTATACAAACAAGACAATGTTTTTTTTTAAAAAAGCAAAACGTACAAACATAGAATAGTTTTTTTTATGTAGTTGGAAAAAAAAATTAAAATCAGTCCACTTTTGGAGGAGAAAAGTGGGGAATACAAAACCTCGATTTTAGTTAGGTATTGGTGGCCCAGTGAATATTGGAATATAATATTGGAACAGTGGCGCATCCGGCACAACAAAGAACTATACGATATATATCAGGCTCCCAACATCTCAGCCCATATGAGACTCCTCAGGTTGGGATGGGCTGGGCATGTTCAGAGAATGCCGGACACACGCGTCCCAAAAAGAATTATGACTGGACACCCAGGTGGAAAGAGAAAAGTGGGTAGACCCAGACTGAGGTGGGAAGACGAGGTAAGAGGGGATGCGGCACAGCTTCTCCAGGTAACAAACTGGAAGTCAACTGCTGAGGACATGAGGAGTTGGAGGCGAATGTTGCGGGAGGCCAAAGCTCGATATGGGCGGTAGCTCCATCGAAGAAGAATTGGTGGCCCTAGGTGCATTGTCCCTTTCGCTCAATATCCAGTGGAGTAAGAGCAACAGTGACAGCAACAATTTAGTAAAAATCTATTTTTCAAATTTCTCCATTACCGGGTTTCATCTTAAGTTACGGCGGGTCACCTCCTGCCCGCCAAATGATTTAATATATACCTAGTGTTTCATCAACAATTACCGCTTATTACATTTTTTCAGGCTAATAATTATTGCTTATAATATTTGTTACCCTTTGTGCTATGCATAAAAAATCTTGTCTTAAACATTAGTTTATCAATTAAAAAATAAGAAATTTATATCTTACTGGAACTGAATCACTGCCTTTAACGAATCGTAGTAAAACATTAAAGGAAACTATTTTAGGTTGTTGGTTTCCCTCCACTTCATCTTCCGTGCAAATCATGCAAGTGTTGAGAGTGAGCGCCCACTTCCAAAAACGTTTCGTTATTTCAAATCCATCCGGTTCATCGCAAACACCTAAAAAAACACAATATCAAGTAAAACAATTTAAGAAATTTATTTATTAACTAATTTTTAACCGTTAAGTATGGGCGTATTTTTTTTTTATTAACACAACCCTGGTCATGTAGCCTAACAGGTATTTATATGCAACATTTTTTCTCGAAAATTGGTTCTGTTGACGAAAAGGTGCTCACTGCTCAGCTGCAATTCAGGATCTCTCCTGGAATGCAGCTGGTTTTCAGCAGTGCCTCCAATATAATGATTCCGAATCGCTTCAATACTATATCCATATCATATTATAGGTTTTTAGCAATCAAAAAAGTTCGAGAAAAAAAACAAGTAACAAAACAGTAAACTTTATTATTCATATTATAGAAATATTAATAAATGAACAAACCGCTTTTTGGGTTATATTGAATTTCACTATATTTCTAGCAATAAATAAAGGAATCTAAAACTAAATATAGAATAAGATATTTTTTACATTAACTCTATATGTCATCTTTAAATATGTTGTGTTAAGTGTATTTTTGAGAAGAGGAAGGAATGAACATGGTCTTGAAGAGACCCATGTTGTAGGAGGGATGAAACACAGAGGCCGGCAAATCGTTCCACAGCCGATCTGTGGAACTCAAGAACGGGTCGTAAAAGCGACCCGTTCAAATGTTACAAATGTCCACCGTATACATATCCTGGTTTGGCGTGTTTCCCGACTATACACCGGTGCCGAGGGGATCAATGGTACTTATTCAGAGCATCTTCCATTGAAATACCGGTAGAATAAGGACAGCATTCCCACCCGATGCCTTTGCTCTAATGGGGCCAACAGACCTAGCTATACAAGCTCAAGCGTTATTTGGCTTGCCCTACTTCAGCAAACCGCTCGTCATACATTCCCATTGGGAATTTACGGCAACCGATATGCCGAAATACGCCAAACCAAATAACGCTTGAGCTTTTATAGCTAGGTCTGTTGGCCCCATAAAGCTAAATATAGCAATCCCTTTGTTAAGATAGAGAAATCTATCAAACGGACTACCCGTTTCTGCACGAGTCGAGGGTTTTTTTTTTGGTATTTAGGGCTCCAGACGAGGTAATTTATTAGAAATAAAAAAGTCATAACAGCTAATTATGGTAAAAAAAAAAAAAAATCTGACTATAGAATAATAACATGTAAATAATTGACAGTCATTACACAAAAGACGAGAACATTGCAGGCACACAGGCTTGCTGCATCCAATACAAAACACTTTGTTTTCGGGAAGAATTCTGATTGTCCTTCTATTTTCTCTAGTCAATTTCGCGATGCTGTAACAGTTCCAAGTCACATAAACACTCAAAATATTTTATGTGGCAACAGTGGACGTGTAGTCTGACAAACTACGACCAATTTTTAGATGAGTATCGCCCACTTGTCATGTATCTGAAAAACTGAAAACAAAAATATTGCGGGGTCTGTGAGGCAACATGTCCAAATAAGATTTCAAAAATATATTTTTAAAATGCACCCTAGGTTCATCGCATAATAAACCTGAAATGCGGAAACAGTACACCTGAACATACCGATAACGTACACCACACATGTACAAAGACACTTTCAATATTACGCAACCAAAGTTTTAATTGTATGCCCATAACTCTGAAGCAACTAATAACTGCAAATACGACTACAAACATTCACAAAAAACTTATCTCAGCCTGGATCAAAAATCAAGATTTTAACTTCATTCAAAACATAATAACTCCAAACCAAACCTAAACAAACTATAAAAAAATGTAAAATAAGTTAACACATTTTTCGAGAATATACAACTATACACACACTTAAAGTATATATAGGTATACATATTTTTTTATTATTTATTTTTATAAATAATCAGTTTAAAATAATCACTAATTTAAAAAATAAATAAAGAAGAAACTTTCGACGACAACATATAAATGCTTGTCACACTTAAACATAACAACGTAAATACCTCAGCACAGGTTTTCCTAGTGAGGTGTTCACGAAACATAGAACATTACCCAACCACAGTTTCACATTCACCTACCTTACGCACAACATAACAAAAAGTTCATAAATTATGTTATTAGTTATTATGTATAAATATTAATAACTTTGTGTAAACACTGTAATATTATATAGAAGAAAAAAAAGTATAAAAAATAAAAATAAATGCTTTTAACATACATAATCTTTTGTGGATTATAAAATGTTAATTTATCAAATTGTTCCTTGTTCTTATCAATATTACATATTTCTAATCAGATGTATTATTAAAACAAACTCTAAGATTGAAATTAGTTTCACTTATTGCTATGCAGAGATATTTGATGTCAATAATTTGTTTGAGAAGGAATTCTGGTTTAGTGCAATAATAATGAGTGTAGTATTTCAGGATTAGTGTAATAAATTCCAAAGATTTCTTTAAAAATAACAAATAACGGTTAAAATTATTACAAAAAAAAATATTAAAAATATGAATTAATAGAGCAAACATTTAAAAACTCAAAACTTATTTTGATTCCAAAAAAATGTGCCACAGCCACAAATATCACGGTAATGGTAATGATCCTTTAACAATATGCGAAACCGGTTATTATAAAAAAACGTCTAATAAAAATTAACGTTCTTCATTTGCTCCGTCCTTTTCGTTTACTTTTTTGAAAGTCAATTTGTAATTTAATAAACAAAGCTATTGTTTTATTAAATTAATTGTAGATTGGGAACTAACTTCTAACAATATAGACACTTTTGCATAATTGGTTCACGAAGAATTTAAAAAAAAATATTCTACGCAAAAAAAAAAAAGTAATAATTATTTGTGCACAATGATATTTTGCTCTGCAAATATCATATTTATGGAATGGCTGAGTACATCGCTGATATAATATTATATGTTTGTTTAATAATATTTGCTCACCTGAGGCAACGGAGAACGGTTCCTCGTACATGTAGTTGTCAATCATAAACTGATAAATATGTTCGTTCCATCCTTCTGGCACTTCGTGTATTTTGAATTTTTTCACCGATCCATCTTTCATTATTCGTTCGAACCTCGTCCATACTTTCACCATTGCGGATTAATCGAATTATTTGCACGTTGTTTTGAATAAATTACTACTTAATTGACAGACTTGCGATATATTTAGCGACTTAATACATTTAATAGTAGCCTTATCTGAGAAAAACTTCGTCATACTTTTATCTGGTATTTTGCCTTGACCTGAAAAGATTCCTGTTTTACCGACTTGGACCAGTAAGTTATTTGAATAACAGTTTCAGTTCAGTTTCAGTGGCGGCAACCCGGGCGTTTATTATAATTTTATTTAATTACAGTTTTCTTTTACCTACTACACTAGACAAAGTCTGTTTCGAGGCGTGTAAATAACACACGAGTATTATATACTCGTAGTTTTCCTGTTAACACTTAACTGGCGGAATAATATGATTAGTTTATTTTTTTATTTTACTTTTATTTACATTTGATACATTTAAAGCCAAAATAACAGAAATAATATTACATAATAAGAGAATATATTTCAAATGAATACAAGTGTTATTACGTTGTTTTAGGTCGATATTAGGTCCTAGCTAGGCAGATTGCCTGTTCAAAGGAACCAAAGTTTTGTAAAGTGCCAAATGCAATTTAAATTATTATTATTTTTTATTAGTTTGATCGTCGTATCTGAATAATAACAGTGGCATTATAAATGGGACCATTTTTTTTAAATTTTTTGAGAGTTTACCAAACAAATTGGGAGGCGGAAATAGGTACCGCCGCCCGGGAACCATTAATTGGATAACCAACACCTCTGCCATAGGTCACCTTAAGTGGTTCGCTACGCTTGGTGACTTAGCAGGAGTGCCGGGTTCATTGGGTGAGGTTTGTTAATGTCTTGGTGGCGGATGATGGCACATACTGAACCCCAGATTCCTAACCAACTATCATATATGTTTAATTCCCAGAACTCTCTCTTAAAAACAGCCTCCACACAGCATCCCTAAAGATGACAATGGCCCTGAGGGAAATTGTTTTCCTCAGGGCCTTCTTAAATTTTACATTATAATAATAACTTTTACAACGATAATACCATACTTGGAAGTAAAATTACCAACGAATACCAATCTCATCATGTTAGAATTTTATTAAGGTGTGGGGAGGCTTTTAGGATGAACGTCGATGACATGCATACATCTCTCCATGGAACTGGTAAAGTCGATCACTGATATGTAATAGACAAATAGCTCATGAAAATTACAAGCGATCCAGATTGTCTAGTGATTGTAATGAATTTAAATTGTCAAAAAAATGGAGTGTTGTAAAATCTGTAAGTTGTGCTATAAAAATAACATTAATAAAATTGTAAGTGTATTCTTGTAAATTTATAACAATTTTGGAATTACATTAATTATAAAAAAAAAAATAACATGTGTATTTCAACTTCTATTTTAATGGAAATAGTGGGTGTCATTTTCGTTGTTTGTTTTTGGGGTGTTATGCCGTGTTGCGCTTCTTCTTTAGCCGACGTTTCGGACAACGTTGCAGTGTCTATCATCAGGGCAGATCCGGCAGATCCGACGAAACGTCGGCTAAAGAAGGAGGTATCGCAACACGGCATAACACATCTAAGGCCCATTTTGTTTATAATATATTTAATTATTATTCTTTAGGGATTGATATCACAAAGATATTTTTTGTTGTCCTCCACCCTAGTGAATTCCTAGTATGGAGGGCAACATACTGTGTTGTGGAAAAGAATCGTTATTTTTTTTTTATCATATAGTGCATCCTTTAGTCCTAAAATATCCGGTTTATTAAATATTGTTTATTGGATTCTCGAAGGTTCCTTTATGGTGCTAATGTATCTGTGAAATAACGATACTTTGTAGAGCCTTTTTTATATTCATTTTACCCATTAAGCAGATGTTTTTTTAATATTTTTATTTCGTTTAGATAAGCTGTCTAGAGATTTCGGAATGAAAAATAAGTTTTTTATAGAAGGTGACTAATACATAGCTTATAAAGCACTTGAAGGAGTTTTTTTTTATTGTTTTTGTAAGGTTTCCGAGTTTAAATAATGCTTATAAACACTTGTTAAACATGACATGATTTTAGATTTTTACGGCCAAAAGTATTTTTGTTATTTGTATTTGGGGTATCATGCCGTGTTGCGCTACCTCCTTTTTTAACCAAAACCGAAACCGTATTTGTCAAAAACGTTGGCTACACGGCATAATACCCCAAAAACAAATACCAAAAAAACAAATAATTGTTAAATATGTGTTCTTGTTTGCAGTCCCACAACTACAAAAAAATCGATTGAAACAACAACATACAACAAACAATATAAATTAATATTCATTAATGATATTGTTGATGTATTTACTATCATAAACGTGTTACTTTTGGCTGATGATAAGAAACTTTATAAAGCGATTAATAACATTAATGATTGCATTAAATTCAAACTAACTTTAGTTTGAATTTTAAATGATGGTTCTTTATCTGGCATTGAACATTAAGAAATATCGGCCCATTCATTTATACAGAAAAATAAAATACAATATTTTTTCAATAAACAATAAATGATAAAAAATGTAATTTTGTTAGTGAAATTATTAACTTAGCTATTATATATGATAGCAAACTAACATTAATAGTAACTAAACTAGTAAACATATGACTCTAGGTTTTGTTTTGAGACAAAGACTTAAGACGATAGACTTCACTTTTCGGCCCATACAAAAAGGACGCCCGGGAAAAAACACTTTTCTACATCGAAAATTGCACGAAATGAATATTTTTTTTTATACTGCCTTCTAGAAGATAAAATCTATGTCGGTAGCTTTTTGAATTTTTGATGCGTTTCGTATTAACGTAAACATTCACTGTCAAACATGTATAATTTATCGGGAAATATAACTTAAGGTGAAGACATGCGGAAAAACGCAAAATCGTATAAAATCTTGTGTATTAGTTTTGAAAATTTGATCGCTTAGAAATAATATAGATGCTTCAATTAAATACTGTGAGTAGAACACATATTGGCCTTTGAAGTGATCGAGTATTTTTTTGATAAGCTTTTTAATACGCTTAGAAAAAAATTATGCGTCTGACCTATAAAAAATGGTTAAAAGTGAAAAATCTCCTATTACAAATCCTTTTTCTGGTGTTGTTTTATTGAATAATGTAGATAATTTAGTTTCTTATAGAGTGATCGGAAAACATTTTAATATTTGTATCTGAACTTCACAAAATAAAATAAAACGTGCATTTTGGCGACGTTTCTTTTCAGTGAATAAAAATAGGCGGTACCCAACGAATTTGTAAGTGCGAATTTCATCCTTATGCCATGTACGGAAGGATTTTAGCCCGTCGCTCATTCTACGCCCAGGGCCCGGGGCAAACGGACATGCCTTAGTCTACGCGGCGCTTCGATCTTTAAAAATATACTTGCGGAATAACAAAACACTGTTGTTTGCTAAAGATTAGGGTTTTTATTGGTAAACGCCCAAAAATCGTTCGCTCCGCCCAATTCCGAATTAGTCAAGGACTAGTGGATCATCTTAAGGAAAAGGTTCTGCTAACTTAATTCTCATAAAGAATTACAAAATTATCAAAACATACCGACATAGCTTATTCTTTCGAAAACATATTTTTTTTTTTATATTACAATTTCGTTTTCTCCCGAAACTCTTTTTCGTAAATATGAGCGTTATCTCATTCGCACATTTTGCATTCGCATGTATTGTAAGTGAGCGTGAGATTATTGTGAGCGGGACAGAATGACAGACGCGGGTGTTCCGCGTGTGGTTCAAAGTCTAGCCTCTTAAATAATTTGGGCAGATTTATCATTTTATATTAAACCCTTGTCGGATGCTAACTAAAATATAACTCTACCTTATGGTCTCCCTTTTTAACGTTCATCCCGACAGCACTGAAATAATTCGACTTAATTTCCTGAGGTATATAAATTATCAATTGCATATTCCATTACAAAAATTGATTATATTTACGTCCTGGATAAAATTTCCCCAATGAAACTTTTAGAAAGAAGAAGAAGCACAAATTCAATACTATTTAATAAAATACTGCATTTTATCCTCCCTCTTGCAATAAAAACAATAAAAAATAACTGACTTCAAAAGAAGCATTAAGAAGTGGATTATGGACAAGGAAAGGAAAAATATCTAGATATAATTTTGCAACCCAACAAAGACTAAAGCTTGTATTGGTTTTTTAATTTTTGTTATTCTAGATATTTTTTTGAATTTTCTTCGTAGTATTTTAACATAATATGTATTTACTTCATTTCAAACACAACCATGTAAAATGTGACCTCAGAACGGGGTACTTCAGTAAGGACACATTAACTTTAAAAAAAAAGTTAAATTTAAAGAAAAATAAATAAAATTCAATGTCAAAAATCACAGTTGCTTTTGTTGTTACATTTGTTCATTACAAATTGCTTTATTGTTTTAATTTTTAAGTATTAACAATAACAGTGATACAAACAACTTATGGAATAGAATGTAAAAACCCATTAGGGCGTGTAATAAATGAAGCATTAATTCATCTAAGGTAGCAGAATAGTATGTGTGCCTCACTAAACAAACCTGAATAACGTGATAATTAATAAATGTACCTACGTAAAACGGCTTATTTTACTATCTGTTTTAAATTTTTGAGAAAATAACTTTATTTACAAACCATACAAAACTATTCTGCACTGCAATAATTCATTTACTCTATTACTTTGGCCATTAATATAAGCGATTTACATTCCTCTGGGAACTTGACGTTCAGTTTTTCCTCGAGCACTGAATATTCAAGTTCCATTAGCGGCTCGAAGCCACTTTTCCGGGCTAATATCTGCGTGGCCTTTGACGTGAAAATAGTTTCTGTGACCTTGATGTTCAGCGCCTTACAAAGGGGGGTTCTGAAAGAAATTAATTTATCATTTATCACAACAATTAGTTTTGAAATATCAAAATCTTCACTTGGGATAGTGGGTTAAATTAATCATTTTCACAATTTTTCGCATGAATTTTATGGTTTTTAATGTTAGCGCACTCGTTCCAACATTTGTTTTGTCGTATTTTTTTTTATTATTATTATTTATTAACTAAAAATACATTTTAAGTACATTTTTTTTAGGTATATGCCACCTCACTAGGCTGAGCCTGTTCCGAGGTGGCAGTAATTTAATATTTTTTTATATCATTTTCTTAAAAGAAAGAATAAAATCAATTATTAATTAATAAAGAGAATTTGGAAAAATAAACATAAAATGAAAATTAATAAGAGAAATAGAAAAGAAAAAATGGAGAAAAGATGATATAAAGAAATTAAATTATTTGAAAAGAAGAGAAATAAAATTTAATACAGGTAGCTATTATATTGTAGAAGTTATAATATGTCCGCAGTATACAATGCCCTTGTTTACAATCCATGTATAAATTTTGTGTTTTAGATTTACGCTTTTTATCAGGTGAATGTCTTTAATGTCTTTTTCAATTAAATTTGAAAGTTTTGGAGCCAGATTACGTTAATGTCTTTGTCCATAGGTGGTATTTATCTTCGGAGTCATGTATCTCTCCAACTTCTTTTTTTTTGAGCGGGTTAGCGTGGCCTTAAGAAAAGGAAGAAGAGGAAGTTCTGAAAAGAAAAGGGGAAGAAGATATTGGTAGGAATCTAAGGGTCTATTCAGTGCATGCTATGAATGTCAGAGTGACGTATGAGACGAAAACATCGAGTGAATCAAATACATGAATCGGTTTATGTCAGAATAACAGGTGAACATATAATACGATATACGAATGTAAATGAAGCAAGGAGCAATGGAACAAGTAAACTGTCTGAATTGACTATGTGCTGAGAGTAGTTTGATGGTCCATTCTCTTTGCATACCGATCCAGTGGATAATTAGTGATAGTATTTATTACCTTGCCTTTAGCATCTCAGCTGCAATACCATGTCCTCTATAAGCAATGCCTACAGCTAGCCCTGCATCTCCCAAATATTCGTTTATTCCGAAATGCTCATAGACGTTGAATCGATTCGTTACATCGTCTAATATTCGAAGAAGTGACACGGGTTCCTTAGCGTAATCCTAAAAAAAAAAATACATCGATAATAATAATAGTTTATTTTTCAAGGTTTGCAGATTTAGAGCAACACATTTCTCATTTCAATGTACTCGTAATAAAATGGACAAATAACTATCACCATAGAATGAAAACCGAAATGCAGGTTTTTTTTTTAAATATTGTATGTTACGCAAATTAGTATTTAATCTTGAATTCTTAAAAAAAAAATCATATCTTTGGAACTTGTTATAACATGTAAACTTATAATAAATTTTCTAACAAACAATCCATCAATGCTTTTTTATGAACGGTTCTTCATCCTAGCGACCTTGAATAGAAAAATCTTATCAAAAAGTTATATTTACCGGAACTTCATCATTGCCTTTAACGAATCGTTGTAAAACATTAAAGGAAACTATTTTAGGTTGTTGGTTTTCATCTACTTCATCTTCCGTGCAAATCATGCAAGTGTTGAAGGTGAGCGCCCATTTCCAAAAACGTTTCGTTATATCAAATCCATCCGGTTCATCGCAAACACCTTAAACAACGGGACATCACAATTAACTTTATTTAAGAAATTTATTGACAGGTGTAAATTGTATATTATCACAATTCTGGACGTGTAGCGTCGCAGGTTCCTATGTTCACATGCAACTTTTTTCTATAAAATGATTCCGAATCGCTTCGAAACTATAACCATATCAAATTATAGGTTTTTAGTATTTCAAAAAAATGTGTAGTTATATTTAATCAACTTTATTATTAATAGTATAGAAATATGAATAAACCAACAGCTACGGTATTTTTAGGCTGTATTGTCTTTGGTAAGGCTCTCGACTCCCAATCCGAAGGTCGTAGGTTCGAATCCGGCAAATAAATTTTAATTGATTTGTTTTTTTTATTTATTTAGTAGATAATTTTTTTTTTGTAGAAATTTAGGGTAGTCTCACAAAGCTTTCATACGGCAGCTTGTCTGTAGCTTCTACCAATTGAACATTCTTAATATGATACATAAGGAAATATTAGTAAATACATGATGTATTGTTTTTAGGAAACATTAGAAAAGATCACATAGAAATATTAGATAATTTAAATTATATCTATAAAATAAATATTTCAATATACCTGCCTAGTAACAAGATGAGTAGGCAGCTACATTAAGATATTCAAAGATACGTTAAATTTTCATTAATTAACCACAGCTTTATCATTTTAGGGCCTGGTCTCTCATTTGTTTCAAATTTTATGTTTTTATTGATTTTATTGAAAATCACTGGTATTAGGTATTCACGAGTACGGCTTTCATATTTATTTAATATTCAAAGAATTTCTAGGCCCTTTCCTTCTTTAACTCTTGTGGTATGTCCTTGTACCAGTGGGTGATTATATGAGCTTTCCCCATATCTGTTATCTATAATGGTAGTGAACCAAAGGAGATCTTTAATTGTATTTAGAAGTATTAAGTTATTTATCTCTGTTTGTAAATATTTGATGTGACAATTTTTTTAATTACGGCAGTTTATTTGTGTTATTTCACAATTAATTAATTAAATATAATATACAGTATATTTGTGGCACGTTCCAGAGAGAAAGATACCTTAAGTATCGCCCAGGCGTAAAATCACCATTCAGAATAAAAGCGTTGCTTGAAATGGCTTGTTTGGTGATCAGATATGATTTGCCAAGTACTTCCCCATTGTCCACTTCTCCATCTCCTTCCCCTCCCGCTAGCTTCAGCCTCATAACAGTTGGAACTCTTGTGCGGTATTCATATAAAAAAAACTAAAACAATTTATAAAACAAGATCGTTTTCATTTCGTATACATTAGGAACAAAAATATGTAATGGCCACTTCTGGTAAAATAAACAACAGTTCTGACTATAGATTTATAACTTGAAAATTATTGGCAATCATTACATTATTATTTATTTGGCAACATTGCAGGCACACGGGCTTGCTGCATCCAATTTAAAATGCTTTGTTTTCGGGAAGAATGCTCTTTTATCTAGTCATTTTCACGATGCTGTAATAGTACCGACTCCAACCAAACCAAACCAAACCAAAATTGTTGTCTGTGAGTATCCACGTCCAAACTTAAAGATTTTAAATATATATTTAAAAATACACCAATTTCATCGATTAATACCTATTATATTTTCAGTTATTTGAAATCAGCACAAAAATTAAAAACTTTAACACGTTTAATCACAGGAGACCTCATAGAAATCGCTGTGTCTCCCTTACTATCATAGTGAGAAGTTTGATTTAAACGGTATAGGAAAGAGAAAAAAAACACGCCATGTATAAAAATCTAAAAGTAAGCCACAAAAAAATTTGAATGTGCACCTTTTTGAAACCAAAATTTCCGATCGCAATTTGAAAAAAAAAAAAAAAAATTTGTTAATTTTTTTCACATTGTTTATAATTTATTGGTCTAATGAAATTTTTTTTTTTTTTTTTTCATTATTAGTAATTTTAGTGAGCCATTTTTAAAACTTTCAAAGTTTTCATACAAAGTTTTTATATTAAAAAAATTACGTGGTTATTTGTTATAAAAACATTTGAAAGCCTTTTTCATGACCATTCGAAAACTGTTTTTAGTTTTCGGATACGTTAACAAATATTCCGTCTTTGGATTTTATTGCAAAGCGGGAATATTTTTAGCCTCCGACAAAAAACGCCAAATTTTCATACATAATCATAATCTTATTTAGATTATAAAATGTTATTTTGTCGCATTGTTCCACGTTCTTATCAGAATTAGTTATTTCTAATCAGTTGTACCTAATATTAAAATAAAACTCGGAGAAGTAGAATTAAGTTTGACGTGTTGCTATGCAGAGATACTTTTTAATGCCAATAATTTGTTTCAAAGGTAAATCTGGATCAGTGCAATTATAATGTGTAGTATTTCAGGATTAGTGCAATACGTTCCACATATCACAGCGAATGAAAGATTTTAAAAGATAATGGAAAATAATTTTACAAAAAAATTGAGATAAAAAATATGAGTGAATACAGCGAATATTTAAAAACTGAATTCTTATTTTGTTTCCAAAAATGTGCCACAACCACAAATACCACGGTAATAATGGTTTAACGATAATCAAAAATGATTATTATAAAAAACGTCTAATAAAAATAAACGTTCTTAGATCCGTTCTTTTCGTTTGCCACTTTGAATGCCAAAATAATTATTGAAGAAGAAGATAACAATAATAATCTTTTTTTTTTTTAAATACGAAACTAAACAAGACACAGAAAAATAATAAAAGATAACGGTCGCAACTGGGACTCGAACCCAGAACCTTACGTCTTACCGGGACATACACCTCTACCAATTGGGCTACTGCGATCTTATATGAGACTGTCGTAATTGTCAACTTCATATTTAAAATTTCAGAATTAACAAATATTATCTTCGACTAATGTTTAAATATGAAAATAAACAAGACACAGAAAAATAATAAAAGATAACGGTCGCAAATGGGACTCGAACCGAAAGACGTAAAGTTTTGGGTTCGAGTCCCAGTTGCGACCGTTATCTTTTATTATTTTTCTGTGTCTTGTTTATTTTCATATTTTAAAAAATTAGATTATTATTGTTATCTTCTTCTTCAATGATATATTACATTGATGGGAATAACCTTCAAAAGTTAAAAAGAGAGTTTTTCTAATAAAATTACCAAAATAATTATTTGTTATTTTTAGATAGAAAGCACTGATTTAATAATTTGACATATCAAATAAAACATTTACTCTGTAAATAACCACGAAATTTATTAAATCTATTATGACTAACCAGTTATGCTTAGCACAAGCATCATCATGTAATCATCTAAGTGTATAATGCTTATGTTAAACGATACCAGTGGTCTGAAATAAATTTAAAAAAGTTTCGTTATTAGGTATATTGGCAAAACTTCTAATAAAATTTAAAATACAAAGTAGTTTATCGCTGATATAATATTATATGTTGGTTTAGTAATATGTGCTCACCTGAGGCAACGGAGAACGGTTCCTCGTACATGTAGTTGTCAATCATAAACTGATAAATATGTTCGTTCCAACCTTCTGGAACTTCATGTATTTTGAATTTTTTCACCGATCCATCTTTCATTGTTCGTTCGAACCTCATCCATACTTTCACCATCGCGGATTAATCGAATTATTTGCACGTTATTTTGAATAAATGACTATTTATTTGACAGACATGCGATATATTTCGCGACTTAATACATTTAATCGTAATCTTATCACCAAAAGAATTCGTCATACTTTTGTCTAGTATTTTGACTTGACCTGAAAAGATTCCTGTTTTACCGACTCGGACGAGTGAATTATTACTTGAATAACAGTCATTGTGTTATCAAATTTTACTTGGGTTAGTATGATTTTATAAGTTATTATCATTTCTTCGAAGATGGTCTTACAGACCTCTTTATTAGCAAGTTAAAACTTCACCCACTCGTGAATTCCGTGAATTCATATCACAATTTTCTTAGAATATGAAATTAATTTTGATTGCCTACCACTAAACTAATGATTTAAATTATATAAAATATGTTTTCTCTGCCTAAATTCCAATTTTACTAATGAAAAATAAGACCTTTCCAAATGAAAAAAAAAGATTTTTTAGAATTCCCCGCAAGATCTGTTGAATTCCATTCCCAGAAGCGGCGAATAGTCACTTTTCTGAAAATCAGTTGTGAACCTACTTAGAGGAATTTGATGCTAACCTTGATTCCCCTTTCAATTTTCTAAGGTTATCTGAAAGATGAAAACCGGTACCTACAAACTAAATCAGTACTACGCTAGAAAAATAACTAAAAAGCAAGTTAAGAAATATAATGTTTCAAATAAAACAATTTACATATCACAAAAACTAATAATAAAAACAATTTTAAAGAAACCCTATTCATATTCGTTAAAACTCTTATTCAAAGAATTAGGGTCAGAAAATTAAGTGTATTATACTTCTACCGTGCAACATTACAAATTTATAAAGATAATATTCAAAATAAAACTGCACCCTTTAAAAACAACAAAAATCTTAGACAAACATCAATACTTCCTACTCCAAAATGTAAAAAAAAACAATAGGATAATTAAATCATAAATATCTAGGAGTAAAATTCTTTAATTCATTACCAGAGAAAAATAGAAACATGAATACCAATATAAAAGAATTTAAAAATCACCTTAAAAATCATACTCAAAACCTGAATTAAATCATATCAAAAGAAAACTATATAATAACCCCCCCCCCCCATACACACAAGCCCTGCTTATTTATGGGGGTACATCAAACATATATATTATATAATTAATTAGTGTATGAAATGTATTTGTAATTTATGTATCTTTTTTGAATTATTAATAAAAATAAAAATAAATTAAAAAAAATTAAAAAATCAACACTCGGAAAAAATCAACAACGATATTCTAAAATAATAAAAGTATCTTTCCACTGAGAAACTGCTTCGATCTTCCGGATTCGCTCGCGACAGCAGCAGCTAAATTTCAATGATATCTAGTTTGGAATTTTTCGGAGGATCATTGGCACAGCAAATTTTTGTTATGAGTGCTCACTTTCTAACTTAAACACTAGTTTTTTTAAATGTAATTTAATGGTTAACTTAGTTTTCAAAGTCTGCAACTTTAACAGAAAGGTTAATTGCACTCGGGCGGTATGAAATCAACAATCCTCAATTTGAAAAATAGCAAGATTTCCAACAAATCGAGAATCCTCAAATTTAATGTTTCAAAGACCCAATCATGTCTGATCACGTCTAAAAGGGATCGAAATGGTAATCTAGTCTCACAGTACAGTCTATGATAGCTTTTTGTTTGACAAGCCCCCAAAGGGTGCACAAATTCCAATGGCTCGGAGGGCTTTGAAGCAAAGAATGGACGCTTACCTCGAGAGTGTTTTCTCTTGGGATAAGAATAATCTCGTCGAATTCAATGTTTCAAAGACCCAATCATGTCTGATTACGTCTAAAAGGGATCGAAATGACAATCTAGTCTCCTTCAACGGTAGCATTCTTCCGAACAGGTCCTCCATTGATATGCTTGGTGTAACTCTAAGTGACCAGCTCAAGTACGGGGGCTCCATCGAAGCCAGAGTACCTAAAGTTAGCCTCTCAGAAACTAGGCGTACTGTACAGGGCCCGCAGATATTAATAGTGCACAACTGCTAACCCTGTACAAATCGCAAGTGCATCCCAAGGTTGAATTCAGCAGCTACCTCTGGTCTGGATCCCCAAAGAACCTGAAAAAACCCTCTACTCTGTGGAGAAACGGGCGGTCCATTTAACGATTCTCCGATCTTAAAAAACGGATTGCAATTTTCTACCTATATTTCACTGGAAGATGCTCCGAGGAACTAGCGTCATTGATCCCCTCGGCACTGGTGCATAGTCGGGAAACACGCCAAACGTGAGCTTAACGTATGTACATGGTTGATATTTGTCACATGAGTATGGGTCGCTTCTATGACTCGTTCTTGAGTTCGGCTCGGTACGATTTGCCGGCCTCTGTGTTTCCACCATCTTATAACATGGGTATCTTCAAGACCCATGTCCACTCCTTCTTCTCCTCAAAAATACCCTCCACATAGCATCTTTGAAGATGACATAGGCCCTGAGGGAAATTGTTTTCCTCAAGGCCTCCTGTGCGGAGTTAAAGTTAACGCATATAACGCAGTGGTTGCCAGCGCAAGTTTGCACAAAATTGTCCGCATTCAAATGCACGCGGCTGACCGACCCATGTTAAAATACCTACATATTTCTCAAATATGTTCTATTTCATAAAAACGAAAACTGCCTTAGCAATAAAATAATTGCGTCGTCGACTTGAAAAACGCGCTCTGGTATTTTTCACTTTAAATATAAAAAGAATACCTTTTATGCTAAATATCAACCTTTTTACATACATTATTCTTTTGATATTTAACAAAAAATATTAATAATTTATTTATTTTAAATTTACTTCAAGCACTTTTTGTAAATGCATTAGAACCAGCACAAATTTTCAAATTGGATTTCTCAAGTCGACGTCAAAAATAATGTACTTGAGGCACCTCTCTGCAAATCTAGCTAGGCTTGCGAAAATACAAGATTTTTCTTTGCTCCAAAAATTATTTTTACAAGACTTTGAGAAATATAGTGTAAAACATATTTACATGCAGCACATATAAAAAGTGTAAGAAAAACTTGGATAACCAAGTTTAACAACAACAATGTACAATGATTACCACTTGAGGGATCGCTTTGATAATAATAAAGAGATAATAAAAAAACGCTTTTCATCCCGTTTTGTTTTATCGAAGCACTATACGAGTACTATGGTCTTCGGCTTAGAATTACCTAATTGACCCTGACTTATGTCGTCGTCAGCGGTAGGTAAACACACTACTTTTACGAAAAACGATACATTTTTATCATTGAAGAAGAAGATAACAATGATATTTTTAATTTAAAATATGAAAATGAAAAAGACAGAAAAATATTAAAAGATAATGGTCGCAACTGGGACTCAAACCCAGATCTCTCATCTTATCGAAACGTGTGCTCTGCCAATCCAGCCATTTCCACCTATTATTATTTATTACCTTCAAAAGTTAAAAAGAGAGTTTTACTGGTAACAAATTGGATACTTTTTTTACTTTTACGAACAAACAACAACTTTAAAAAAAATTATCTGGTCCCACGTTATTGAAACCAATTTTAAACTTTATTCCACTTTTTTATTTTATTTCAGTTTTTTAATTTTTCAGTCTCTTTTAGAGTAGTACTTTTTTTAAACCCTTAATTTCATAAAAAAATATTTAAAAGCAACTACTCCATTAATTTGTGGAAATCCATTTTATTTTAAAGTTTTTTTTTTCTTTTTTATTATTATAGCCATCTCTGCTGTGTCTGCAGTTCCGTCCTCCGAAGGCATTATCATATTAAATATGTATATATATTTTAATTAAATAAATAAAAAAAACTATGTGCCTCATTTCAACACCTGTTTTTCAGCCTTTTTTAACGGCAATCAGGTTATTTTTTTCTATTTTTTTTATGTGAATACTGCACAAGAATTCCAACGGCCTCCAATTGCCTGGAGCCAGTGGGGCTATGGCATCCTATTTGGGTATGTCGTGAAGGTGGAGGGACAGGGGAAAGAGTTTTATTAGTCAATATTGCACAACCTTCACGAAGATTGGTACGACGTTACCTTATCGATGGATAAAATATTTTTAATATAAAAAAAAACCATCTGCTGATAATTATTAATAGCGGATTCATATAATTTGGCGGGTAAGCGCCTCCGCCCACTCAGGTAACTGAAAACTCTCAACTGCCAACTGTCTTTGTATGACAATGTGATGGCCCGCGCACTTCACAATCACACAAAACCCCGTTGTCAATGGTAACGCAAGCGGTGACTTGCGACCATCTTGCGACTGTCACGGCTGATTTCCCTGGGCGGCCGTTGCTAGTTGCGAGCTGTCAGCTGATTGTTCTTCATCTATGGTTAAACAAGCTTTTTGAGCAATCAAGACAGAGAAAACAGCCGGTTTTAGTTGGTTTTCAGTGGCCTCAGTGGGCGGAGCGCCTAAGAGGTAACCCGCCGTAGCTCAATGGACCAGAGCACCTGACCGGACATCAGAAGGACACGGGTTTGAGTCCCGTAGGCGGCATGTATCTTTTCTCGGAAGATTTTTCAATGAGTGTTTCAGGCTGATAATTATTGCTTATAATAATTGTTACCCTTTGTGCTATGCATCAAAATCTTGTCTTGCACATTAGTTTATCAATTAAAAATAATTAAATTTATGTATTTAATTTGTATATCGAAAAAAAATCTCTTTACTTATTCAAAACCATGAATTTAAAATGTTTTAGGGAGAAAATTAGAAATGGTCTTTTTTTAATCTTACTAATATTATTAATGCGAAAGTTTGTATGGAGTTACCAGGCTAATTCGGTAAATCCGAATAGAATATATGCTACCATATTACTTTTTCTACATTGTCACAATGTAGAAAAAGTAATATGTATGTATATAGTTATATATTTCTTCATTACACAACATAGTTTCAGAGAAATATAATTATTATTTTTTTGTTTTTTATAGTTTTCAGTTTTTTGTTATGTAATTATGTACATTTCTTAAGGAATAATATGAACTAAACCTGTCAATTTGTCTTTCCTGGAACGGGAAACTTTCCTAGTTGGACAGGCAAAGCTTTCTTATATGTAAATTGTTCTTTTTTTTGTATCCATCTATCTTACTAATATTATAAACGCGAAAGTTTGTATGAATGTATGTATGTTTGTTACTCTTTCACGCAAAATTTACTGAATGGATTTTAATAAAACTCTACAATAAATTATCTCATACATCAGAATAAAATATAGGACATAATTCATAAAGCTAGCTATTTATTTTCAATATATTGAAAATAATAATTATTGTTTAATAGAAAATATCAAAATTTGAGAATGACATTTTGTACAACAGTGATCGTTAAATCAAAATTCTATTTTATAAAATATTTAAATTAGTGCATTTATTTGAAGTACTCGCCTAATACTTTGTATTGAATCAAGAATTACAGATATTTTAAATAAATAGGTTAAGAATTTTGGTATAAATGTAGATCGGACCTAGGAAAAGAAAATAGATTACTCGAAGTACTAATCCTATGCAGACGAAGTTGCGGGCAGAAGCTAGTAATAAATAAATAAATGTATGTTTGTTACTCTTTCACACAAAAACCTCCGAATGTACTTCAATGAAACTTTACAATAATGTAGCTCACACGTCAGAATAACATATAGGCTATAATTTATACCCAAAGCTTGCTATTTTCCATGTATTACAAATAATAATAATTATTGTTTAATAGAAAATATCAAAATTAGAAAGACATTTTTAAAAACAATGACTGTTAAACCAAAATTCTATTTTGGAAAAATTTTTAATAATTGAATTTATTTGAAGTACCCACCCTTGAATATAATCAAGAATTATATATATTAAAAAAAAACAGGTTAAGAATTTTGGTATAAACATAGTTGGGACCTAGGAAAGGACAATAGGCTAATCGAAGTACTAATCATGCGCAGACGAAGTCGCGGGCAGAAGCTAGTTTATTATAAATCTGAGAAAAAAAGAAGAATATTTTTTCATAGTTAATTGTAATTATATATATACGATATCCATGAAAAGTGTTCATCCAATCTTCTATGTTATATATATAAGATAGTTAGGCATTTCTTTTGAATTAAGAATGTACATAGGTATTCTATTTCACT
This sequence comes from Limnephilus auricula, assembly GCA_951813805.1. Classification (NCBI taxonomy): domain Eukaryota; kingdom Metazoa; phylum Arthropoda; class Insecta; order Trichoptera; family Limnephilidae; genus Limnephilus; species Limnephilus auricula. The sequence continues at coordinate 6,857,386 of OX638402.1, read as the reverse complement.
TTTAAAAAAAACTTAACTCTGGTTAAATGAACTCGAATACTTTGACACTCAAATGTCTTTTCAAAATTTGAACTGATTTTCTAAACAATTCAGATAAGCGATAAATTAGGTACCTACCTGTAAAAAAATTAACCCGATTTTTACATTTTAGAATCTGAAAATGATTTGTTGAAAATTCAGACTAACCGGGATTTCTTATTGGTCTGTGCTAGTATAAAATAATATTTAGCATTTATTATCTACTGAACACAGAATCGTAGTCCTTAATTATAATGAAATTATGAATTTAACACGTGCACTGCATTTTACCGCTGAAATTAGTTATTTATCTGTTGTACCAATAATAGTTATTGTACAGTTACTACAGAAAGGTAAACGAATTCTGAGAACCGCAAGCCGACCATCCGAGGTTGGTTCAACCGTTTAATTTAACGCGAATCATTTTCATATACTCGTGAATTACCAGGAATCGTTTATCGCGAAAAATATTTTTAATCAATTTAATGAAACAACCTTTAATTTAAATTATCACAACGTTCACAAAGTAGGTACTAATTTTTTTTTTTCATTTTCTAGATTAATATTTTCCATTATTAAGAGTGATTGACCAGCGGCTGAGAATAAAAGTTTAAATATGCTTGCAACTGTACAGGGAGGTTCCAATAAGAAAGATCAATTATTCCCCGTATTAAATTTTTTAAATAAAATTTTTTATATATGTATTTTTTTTTTACAGAGAAACCTCACAAGAGCCCCAACTGCTCCCTTCTGGAGCCAGTGAGACTATGACATCCCCAATTGGAGTATGTAGTGAGGCTGAAGGTAAGTGGGGAAGGGAAGGAGATGGGAAAGAGGAAGGTGAGAAAGTACCTGACTATTCAGATCTAGTCACTAAACACGGCTAAAGCCCGCGTTCAGGCACGCCGGGTTCGAACCCGGCGTGCGCAAATAAATTTTATTTGATTAATTTGTGTTATTTCACAATTAATTAATAAAAATAATATATGTTATATTTGCGGCACGTTCCCGAGTGGAAGATACTCTTAGTATGGAAGATACTCGACCGTCCGTGGTCGAGGGGTAAGACACTATTCGTATCGATTTATTTCATTCAAAACTTGCTTTAATAATATATACCTGCATTCAAGTAAGCAATAAAAATGCTCAAAACGCACGATAATAAATTAATTAAATATCGTGTACTTCTTGTAAGTATTTTTTGATCATAAGTATTTATGAGTTTTCAATAACGTCTAAACAAAATAAGTGTGTAAAAAAATTTTTAATATTTTTAGTTTGTAAGACCTTAAATAAATAGAAAAACTGAGATATTTTTGTCACAAAACACGTTCTCGGATCTATTTTTTAATGATATTAGTTTAACTAAAATTAAAAAAATTAAAACTGTGTTAACCAGACTATTTATTGATTTATTTTGTTGTATGATTATATGATTTGAAATTTGTATTGTTTATTAGATTCTTTCGTTTGAAAATTGAACAAATCTGCCAACGACCAAAGGTATAACCTTTGTATCTTAAAAATACACTTAGTTTTTCAAAATTTTAAAACTGCGTGTACCAGATAAAATAACAATCTTTTAAAATCAATTTATGTTTTTTTGTAAAAAACAGTCAATACGTCTAGAATTGGTTTTAAAAGGGACTAATTTCCGGTATTCTCTGGTAATACCCTCTTAAGTGGGAAGCATTAAAATTACTGAATTTAGATATATTCTAACCTTCCTACTAGAGATACCGCTTTTTGGCAAGTGACTCTAATATTTATATTATACTAACATTTATACGCCAAAAGAAGTCTTTTTCATAAAATTGCTAGATGAAATCATAATTATGTATTGTACACGAAGGGATATCTTCATTACAAAGGAAATAATAATTAACAAAAAAGTGATACAATTGATATTACAAGTACATTGAGAATAAAATAAAAACTTAGTAAACTTAACACTGTATTTAAGTAATCCTAATATATTTATTTATTTATTTATTTATTCACGCCCATAGAGCTTTTACAACAATCATAATACAAAAATAACAGAAAAATAAACAATAATATACAAATTATGTTACATCATTGTTTAGTAAGTGGGAAACAGAATTTTTGAAATTTCAGAAATAAATTTTGATAAGGAATAAACGAAAATATCAACTGAACTAAATTTATTTCCAAGCCTATGTAGTCTTTGGATTGGGGAGTTATTGAAATAATTAGTTTTCGAAGGATAAACAAAGAACAGCTCTTGAAGCCTCGTGTTACAATTTGGTACTCTGAATGTTATTAGTTTAGTTAAATCAGGTGCGTCAATTGTGCCATTTACTAATTTAAATAAAAGTACCATATCGCTCTTGGTTCTTCTAGAAGATAAGTCAGTTAAATTAAGTCGTTTCAATAATATATCATAATTAATTTGTTCAATGGGTATGGAGAGTTTGAAATTAATGAATCTTAAAAATTTATGTTGAACTCTCTCAATTTTTACTTGATGTGCTTTATAGTATGGGGACCAAATAGTAGAATTATATTCTAAATTACTTCTAACTAAGGCAGTGAAGAGTATTTTAAATGAATAAAGTGACGTAAAATCTTTGACTGTTCTTAAAATAAATCCCAAACATTTCATAGCCTTATTAGTAACTTCATTAATGTGTGGAACAAACGTTAATTTTTCATCAAATACGATACCCAGATCCTTGATATGAGACATCTTTTTAAGAGAAATATTATTGATACTATAATGAAACATAATAGGATTTTTGTTTCTACAGAAAGATATGAATTGACACTTATCAATATTTAAAAACAGTTCATTATGATTACACCAATTTTGTAAACGATCGAGATTGGATTGAAGGATATTACAATCATTAATACAGGTAATCATTTTGTAAATTTTTAAATCATCGGCAAACAGGAGTATGTTTACTCCATTAAAAACTTTTACAATATCATTGATAAATATTAAAAATAACACAGGACCCAAATGAGAACCTTGTGGAACTCCGCTGGAAGCCACAAATTGCTTAGAAGTGCAATCTAAAATTTTTACACAAATTTTTCTAGATGACAAGTAACTTTTGAACCAGTTTAACATGCTACCAGAAACACCAAGAACTTTTAGTTTATGAATTAAAATTTTGTGAGATACCTTATCGAATGCCTTGCTAAAGTCTGTGTACACTGAATCAGTTTGAGATCGTTTATTCAATGTTTCAATTATATGATGTTGATAAATCATAAGGTTTGTTAGAGTTGATCTTCCCGAAATGAATCCATGTTGAAATGGTGTAATAACTTTAATTAATTCCTTATTAAGTTTTGTTAATAAAATAGATTCAAATAATTTAGGAATTGCAGATTGTATACATATAGGTCTATAATTTGAGACGTCAGTTTTATCACCTTTTTTAAATATAGGCGTTAAAAAGCTATTCTTCCATTGATCAGGAAAAATTCCAGATTTTAGAGAGAGGTTAAAAATTTTCATTAGTGGAATTGTTAATATAGATATACATTTTAATAAAAATATTGGTGGAACATTATCAGGGCCTGCGGATTTATTTTGTTTTAAAGAGACAATTTTCTTTTTAATATCAGTTTCATTAAATATACAATTGTTTAAATCAATCGAATCGTCAAAATTGATATCATGTAATGGAGAATCAGTTTTAGTGTCGTAGACTTCACCAAAGCAATCAGCAAATAAGTTTACTATATCTTGAGAGTTATCTGCTATTCTGTGTTTATAATACATTGTCGAAGGAAAACCAGATTCTTTACAATTAAGAGTATCAGAGAATTTGAAAACAGTTTGCGGATTCACAATGGCCAACTGTTCTAATTTATCAATATAGTTCAAATAGCACATTTTTGACATTTTTTTAGATTTTGACCGCAGGAGACGGAATTTAATGAAATCATCTCTATTCCTAGTTGTTTTATAAATTTTGTGACAAATTTTCTTTTGAGAAATAACTTCAATAAGATCTTTACTAAACCATTTGGGATAGCTATTAACATAATTTTTTGTCATGGGTACATGTAAATCAATTGCATTATATAAAATATCATAAAATTTTTCAACTACCAAATTAACGTTATCATTTAAGCTCAAAAATGACAAATCTGTCGAGGAAAGCAACTCATTAATTTTTGTAAAATCAGCTTTAAAAAAGTTTAATTTGTAACAAGTTTTACTAGTATTTTTTTGGATAGTACTTTTACAGTAAATTTCCAGAGGTGGATGATGCACATCGATTGGTAGGACACATTCTTTTGCACGTAAAACATTGACATTATCAGAGTTAGTGAATACTAGATCTAGAAGACGAGAATTAACATTATGTACAAAATTAATCTGACGAAGGTTTAAAAAATTTGACATTTCAATTATTTCATGGGAACCGTGATTAATATTGTCAGGGCAAAAAGTTTTAAAATATTCAGAATCCCATACTACATTAGGGATATTATAATCTCCTATCAGAATTATATTAGCTCTTGGAAATTTTTTTCGCATTGATTCTACTTCGGTGTAATGGTCTTTATAAACTTGGGCATCAGACGATGGGGGAATGTAAATGCATCCAATTATAAATATATTCACAGAACAATATTTTTAATCAATGCTTTGGAGTCTTCGTATGGACGAGTTAGAGGCAAAGTTTGTACGAAAATAGTTCTTCGCTTACGTTCTGCCGAATACATATTTTTAGTTAACGAAAATTTTAAAGAAAGTCATAGTTTTTTGAAGTTTTTGGGCCTTAACCCTGTAACATATTCTAGATCTATATTTTTTTTTGAAGATATGTACTTCCAGGGTGGAAGATTCTCTCAGTATCGCCCTGGTGAATGACTACCATTCAGAATTGAAACGTTGCTTGATATGGCTTTAACCGTGTTCAGTGACTAAATCTGAATAGCCAGGTAATTCCCCATCTTCCTCTTCCTCTTTCCTATCTCCTTCCCTTCTCTGCTTATCTTCAACCTCACAACATGCCCCAATTTGGGGATGCCATAGTCTCACTGGCTTCAGACGGGAGCAGTTGGGGCTCTTGTGAGGTGTTCACTATAAAAGCTACTACCCTACTAGCACCCTGTAAGTCACCTATATTAACAATGTTTCCATGTTATGTTATGCTCCCCCCCTACCTGACGTCACCTTTCCCACTAACCCACCTAATAAAATCTAATCATTTGTATACTAATGTGTAATTTTTATAATTTAGTTATAAGATTGCTCATGAATGACACGGGTGTGTGTCGAAACCGGTAGCAGTTAAATAAAAATTAAGTATGAAATATATATCTGTAACACAACTCTTCAAGACAAAAGAGTCATAGTTAATCAGTTCTGGGTAGGTATGCTTAATTTATTTTTGGTATTATTATTTTTTTAATTGATAAAAATGTTTAAGACAAGATTTTTTTATGCATAGCACAAAGGGTAACAATTATTATAAGCAATAATTATTAGCCTGAAACACTCATTCAAACGAAAAGATACATGTCACCGACGGGACTCGAACCCGCACCCCTCTGATTGTCGGTCAGGAGCTCTATCATTTAGCTACGGCGGGTTATCTCCTACCCGCCAAATGATTCAATATATACCTAGCGTTTCATTCAACAATTATCGCTTATTACATTTTTTCATCTGCAAACAACTTTATTTTTATATAAGAAAGGCATGTAAGTAAAAACTCTCTCACTAGGTGGGGTCGAGACAAATTATATCTACTTTTTTTTTGTAAAAATGTAAATAGCGATAATTGTTGAATGAAACGCTAGGTGTATATCATTTGGCGGGCAGGAGATAAGCCGCCGTAGCTTAATGGTATAGCTCCTGACCGGCAATCGGAGGGGTGCGGGTTCGAGTCCCGTCGGCGACATGTATCTTTTCTCGGGAGATTTTTTCAATATGAATGAGCGGTATTTAATAATTAACACGGTAGCTAATAATTATTGCTTATAATAATTGTTATTTTTTGTAGTTCTATCTCAAATTTAACTATATGGATATACGCAGCAGATTGTTTCAATGTTTAAGGTTCCACTTGTTAGTTTGCCCTTCTCTCGCGGTATGGTCATAATAACGGTTTAAATATTTTATTTATTTCAAGCGTGTTCTATGCATTTTGGGTATTTCCAGGACTTCAGGAACAAATTCAATGTAAAGTATGGGCTGTTTTCAGGGTTTTCCGATTTGTCTGGGTGGCCGAGTTTACAAGCTCGAACGTTAGCTAAAGAAGGAGGTTGCGAACACGGCGTAATGCCCCAAAAATAAATCAAAAATTTTGGCGGTAAAAATCTCAAATTATATCCAAATATGAACACGTTCCCAAAGCCCATAGTTGATCTCATGTTGACACAGTAACTAATAAAGGAAATGGAATTGGTTTTATTATCAAACAAACTCCTTACTGTTGTCTGGGGAGTGCGTTAGTTAGTTAGTTAGTTAGTTAGTGAAATGAACCCAAATTTGCTGTGTATTGAGATTCATTTTCAAAATTGGATCTGATTATGTCAGAAATTCAGAGAATCTATGAAAAAGGTAGCTTATTTATTGTTTTTGTGTTTAATTTGTAGAACTCCATTTAATTTTTTTTTAAATTAATTTAAAATAAATTTAATAATGTTTATTATTAAGTTCTGCAAGTGTTATAGTTTTTATTATTGTGACAGCTATTTCGGCTTACAAGGCTAAGTTTGAAAATGGCCTTGTAAGCCAAACAGCTGTCACAATAATAAAAACTATAACACTTGCAGAACTTAATAATGATCATTTTATTATACTATTACGTATACTACAACGTTTTATTATACTATTATAATGGAATTCCACCACAAATTATCAGTTTCAAAAATAGAAAGATCATTATTAAATTTAATTTAAATTAAATTTTAAAAAATAAAGTATGTACCTATTTTATAATATGTTTACAGAAAAATTATTACTATTTTCAAAATTGTACTTTGGGGAATTTTACTCTCCCGTGATTTTTTGCGAGTCTGCGCTAGTTTCAACTTACTAAGTTGTAAATAAAACTCAATATTATATCATTTATCACCCAGCTGATTGAATTTTGGTAATTTGGTAAGCATTTGACCTATTTTGGTTTAAATATTTTACCTGCAATCCCAATATTAGAATAATTATTTTTAAAAAATATGTGTCTACGTTGGCAAATGCGTCGGGTTCAAGCAAATGTTGTTAGTTTGTGAGTAACGTAAAATAGTTATCGATTTAAAATCTAAACAAATAAAGGTCGATATTTCACCTGAAGAGCTGAATCTCAATTTTAAAACGGTATCGATACATTTTCACAGAAAACAGCTGCGAAAAGAAATCTCTATTTCAAAATCAAATTTCCGGGAAAGCATAAAAAAACTTCTCAATTACTCCGTGGCTCTAATAATAAAAACACGAATAACAAACATCAAATATGGCGTGATAAATTAGGAATTTCGCCGGTTTCAGCGCGGGAACGTCGCCATTGTTACTTCTCGTGTTCCCGGAACACCTGACATCCTGACAGATGTGTTCCGTCCAATTAGGGGAAAGGGATATGACGTCACGGGGGACAGGGTGGGACTGATGGGGTAGTTGGAAACCTTCCCCCCCGGGGGGGAGAGGGGATGGGGGGTAATGACACTAACCAGTTACCAATGACCGATGCAGCGGATGGTGGGTACTGGGTATATTCCAGTTTTTAACAGTGGCGGAATTATATATATATTTTTTTTTTTTATTAAATAGATAATTCCACACAAATAATTTCACTCATATCGTATGTCATATTTGGGTTGATGTTTCGTAGGTATTTTTAAGGAAATATGGGTAAGGTTGTTTTGTTAAAATAAACTATTTAAATATAAGTTATTTATGAAAATAAATTTAAGATATGGCAATTTTTTTTAAATACTTGGTTTTTAATAACAGTTTTAATTTTTTTAATTAATAATTGTTAATCTGTAAACACAGGTAGTTGTATCATTTAATAAATAAATTATTTACTCAAGAATTTTGGGAGGTTAGTGCAATCCTACATATTCCAAAAAGCATAATATACAATATACATACACGTGCATAAATAACGGTTTTTTTCTTTAAAAACACAATAACGGTAGTTAATAAATAAACCTAGAATATAAAATTTAGATATATGATGAATAGAATAACATGGTAAATGATTGACGTCAGATTCCGTAGGTTGGTTTAAAAATAAATTTAACGCAACGTTTACTGTTACGAATATACTGACAATATTTAAAAGTTCCTATTACTATTAATGAGAGAAAGACGTTGCTTGTTCAATGATGGAGGAATAGCTAGTAGATGAATTGAACCCACGACCCTTGGATATTAGTCAGACGCTTTTATCAACTCGGCAACTAACCGGTCGCAGCCAAAACCTTTTTTGTATATTTTGAAAAGATGCACGTATTTTTCATTTTAAAGTAATATACATTTATAAACATAATTTGTAACGTCCATACAACCTATTAATCAACATCATCCCTCCTGTTATGTATTGATATGTTGGTATTCTATTATCAATAATATTGTTATGTTGGTAGCCCACAAGCGGCACTTGCAGAATAACCTGGAATGTATCGGAGTGTCAATAAACATCATATTAAGTCAACCGTCTTCTTACTGATTGCAAATCCCAGACATTATACCTCTATATAATAATTTGTTGGTATACGTAATTCAAATTATTCTTACATTTTCCCACCAATAAACATTGAAACATTGTTGTTCGTAAGAACTTCAGTCCCGTTTTTAACCGTTTTTACGAATAAAATGATCGTATTTTAGAATAACACTTTTCTCCGTGTAGTCGCTAGATGGACTTAATTTCAGAATGTTTTCTATTTATATTAATAATTGCATTTCTAATTTGGCTTGATTCGGAGTCATGGCAACATGAACATAATTGGTTTGAAAAGCATTTTGCAAAAAATCAACTTAATGCACTTTATCGTAGAAAAAAAACCTGTAAAAGTACAAATTTATTTGGAATTTTTATTATAAATTTTAATATCCAAAACTTACTTATACATTTTTTTTTATCTTTTAAGTTTATCTACATCTACATTTCTTACAATTTATTAAATCAGTATCTAAAATTATAATTTCAAAATCTATTGTTTATCAAACTCGAACTATTAATATGATAGATATTTCGTGGAAAAACCACATTCTGCTCTTCTACAGAGATGTTGTAGAGATCTTGACGTAAGAATGAGATCAATATGTAATGTGCACGTGTCAGGTTTTTGTTATTTCATAAAATTATAAATGTTTCGCGGTATCCCAGTTCCGCCCACCAGCAGTCCATTCCGCCCACGCTAAACCACCCACTCCTATCCTCCCCAGCTCTCCACACCCCTACCACCAGTCACCCCCCACCCATCCTCCCCGCCCATCGGTTCCACCGTGTTACGGAGATCCAGCTCATAAAGAGCATCCGCCTTTTTGCAGCAGCGCAGCGGTCCGCACTAATGAGGCGGATGGAGACGGCTGTAGCAACTAGCGACATGAAGCTTAAAACATTAAATAAAAACACCAAATACTTACAAGTAAACCAGCGCAGCGCTAACCGTATTATTTCACAAAACACATCAGGGCTTATACTTTTATGGAAGGGTGAAAACATACGTCATGCACTCTAAGCGGTTTCTTTTTTGCACAGTTCCATATCCACAGCACAAATGTTTTGGGATGGATACGTTACGGCAAGTATGTAAACTGAACAAAAAAAATACTAAACTAACCAATAATGAGAAGTAAGATCGCAATACAATTCTGTCTCATACATAATCTTCTGTCATTCTGACTTTTTCATGATCCTACTCAATGACTAAGCTAAGATATTATGCTCTGTCAATCAATTTCAAATTCGTCAAAACTCTTATTCAAAGAATTTAAGGTCAGAAAATTAAGTGAATTATACTTTTACGTTCAATTTTATGTTGAAAATAAAACTGCACCCTTTAAAAATAACAAACATCAATAATTCCTACTCCAAAATGTAGGACCACAATAAAAAACAATAGGACAGTTAAATCATAAATATCTCGGAGTAAAATTCTTTAATTCATTACCAGAAAATATTAGAAACATGAATACCAATATAAAAAAATTTAAAACTCACCTTAAAAAGCATACTCAAAACCTGAACTAAATCATAACAAATAAAAACTATATAATAACACCTTCCCCCCCCCCATACACACAAGCCCTGCTTTTTATGGGGGTACATAAAAAAAATTTAAAAAATGATAAATAAAAATGTGTTTCCACAAAATTAAACATCCAGTAATATATACTTATTCATCGTGCTATGTTATCATATGTAGTAGAAATACTTGACCCAAGCTTTCACTTTGACCAGGAACTCTGCTTTGCATCTCACATATCTTCTATCTCTAAAATAAATTGTTAAATTGTTTCCAAATGGATTTCCAACCATTTTAAAAATTATCACACATTTAACATTCTGTTCTCATCTCTCGTTAAAATTATTCTACAATATTACTCTTCAATTTGATCATCTGTCTTTGATAATCACATTAATATCACTGCAAATGACCAATGCAAAATTTTCATGTGTATTCATTTTGGACTAGGAATTACTTTAGAATGAGTATATTATGATTTTTTTTAATTGCGTTAATTGAAATTGTAGAATTATCTTTAATTGATAAACTAATGTTTAAGACCTGATTTTTATGCATAGCACAAAGTGTAACAATTATTTTAAGTAATAAGCGGTAGTTGTTGAATGAAACACTAGTATATATTGAATCATTTGACGAGTAAGAGGGTGGTTTAGAGCATCTGACCGGACATCAGAAGGATACGGATTCGAGTCCCGTCGGCGGCTTGTATCTTTACTCTGAAGATTTTTTCAATCTGGATGAGTGTTTCAGGTTGATAATTATTGCTTGTAATAGAAATTGTAGAGGTTTATTGGCAGTGTTATAATTAAAGTGATCTGTTGTTATATTTTTATTTGAATTTATTAACTATCAGTTGTATGGCCCTTATATATTAATGTTGACCTACTTTCATATTCCTACCATTAGATCCTTAGGTTCCATTTGTATTGTTGGGACAATTAGGTAAACTACGGTTTCATGCTATAACTCTGTTATAAACAGATTACACACCAATGGTAACTGTTACGCTTGTGTTACTGGGGTTTTTTCAATATGCATCTACTGAAGTACAATACTGTAATAATTCAACAATGTTGCAGTCATCGACCAAGTGATATAGTTGGTCGTAGGTTGCAGTACATATTTTAACGTGGTCACTTCGTAACAGTTTTTAGTTTTTGTTTCTTCTTCACTGTTTTCATTAACTTTGTAGTGATGCATATTCTTCGCTGTTTTTGTTTTATTTATTTGCAAAATCTTGTATTTTTTTAATTTCTTCTTTCTATATTGGGCCACGACAGTAAATTGCCCTTTTGCCGTTAATTCTAAATGAGTAAATTAAACGAAGCCGAAGTATACCTCATTCATTAGCCAACGTTTCGGACAGCGTTGCAGTATCCATCATCAGGGCAGATCCGGCAGATCCGACGATGTGTGATCGTCGGATCTGCCGGATCTGCCGGATCTGCTGGATCTGCCGGATCTGCCGGATCTGCCGGATCTGCCGGATCTGCCCTGATGATGGAAACTGCAACGCTGTCCGAAACGTTGGCTAAAGAAGGAGGTAGCGCAACATGGCATAACACCCCAAAAACAAACAACGAAAAAGAAGCCGAAGTAATTATTTACAGAACAAAGGTTAATTTGACATAGATGATGTTTTCAGTGGGATAATTATGATTAAAAACATTGAATGTGGTAATTTATAAAAAAGTCAGCTGTAGACTTATATTTTTTATTATACTTTGCTATAAAAAAATAACAACATTGCGTTTAAATTGGAAACTGTTAAAGTTTTCGTCTGGAAGTTAGGGAAGGTCAGACTCTGAGCTCAAATGATCCGAGTACTCAGTACGTGCTTACAACAAAGTAACTTTTCGTGTTGTGGCCTAATTTGCTAATATATTGATATAACTAAAAGCTTTTTCAACGTTATGGCAAAATCAAATTGAATTTTTAAATCTCAGATTTTATGCTCAAAATAACAGTTTGCACAAATCTTACTTTGAATCTGACATACATTATGTACGTAAGTTCGTGGTCCATAATTTTTGTGTAATTTAGATCCAAGTAAATGGAAATGGAGTATGTTGAGATTTCGTCAAAAAGGGTCAATAAAACCATTTATCGAGCGGCTAAAGTAATACACAAAAAAGTGTTCTAGTCTTTGGTATTATTTATTTAAATCATCACCGTTACTAACTGTCAATGGAGTGGTTACATTGTCTCGGTAAATGAGTAGGTACCTACATCTTCCATTTATCTACCCGACGTTACGGGATTATTCTTCTCATTATTGAAATTTTCAGATTCAAGACCCATGCTCACTCCTTTCTCTCCTCAAACTACCCTATAAAGCACATCCAGAGGAGGCACTGGGGAAAGTTAATGATAAAAAGGACAGTATTATTGTAAACGAATTATCATAATTGTTATAAAATAAGTTTATAGTAATACACTCCTGAAGATGGTTAGGTATAACCGAAACTAGTTGACACAATGAATAAGTGGTTGAAAACAGAATAACTTTCAGATAAATATAATATCAAGCTATAAAGTGATTGTTGTTTTCGATAATATAATCTTGTTTTTTACTATCTTAAGAGTTGTAGAAAATCTCTGTGAATGAAGTAGCAAAACCTCGAGCAACGGAACACCTACGAGCTGTTAAAAATGAGATGATTTGCCATCATTATTGTTACCACTTTTCATGTGATTGAGTAGAATGTAAGTCGACAGGTAGTAAGATTTTTTCACATTAGCTCCACACAGGAGGCCCTGAGTAAAATAATTTCCCTCAGGGCCTATGACATTTTTGGGGATGCTGTGTGGAGGGTGTTTTTAAGGAAAGGAAGGAGAGGAAGTTCTGGGAAGGAAAAATGTATAAGGGTTGGGTAGGAATCAGTGTGTCCAGATCATCCGCCGCCAAGACCTAGACAAACCTCACCCCATAAACCCGGGCACTCCTGCTAAGTCACCAAACGTAGCGAACCACTTGGGGTGACCTATGGCAGAGGTGTTAATTATCAAATAAATTCTTCCCGGGGCGGCGGTACCCATTCCCGCCTCCAAAATTGAAAAGATTAGGCAATATATAAGTGAAAATAATGGTGATAGCTTCTTTCCCAAGTATCGCATGTTGTCATTTCGATTATTTTTGTGTTTGTTGTGGATGAAATATTTCGCAAAAACTATGAAGCTCTGACTTAAAATTTCGTCTTGATACAAAATGTGGTACTGGCCTAAAAAGATTTTGTTGTACCATTTTCGAGATTTTCAAAATGGTTCAAATAGTTACGGCATCCTCTGGAATGTTAGTTGGAATGTAAGGCTTTTAAAATGTGATGCAGATGGTGTACGAATGAAACCAGGATTGTAAAAACTGTATAAAACCAGCAGTACAATGTGCATTTTTGTGGAATGTGTCTTTCCATGGCTGCATTCTTTCGAGATGTTTATGTAGTGTGACATAATGCATTATAACAATAAAATGTTACGTAGGAGTGTTTTATGAAATCACTGCACCGAGTGACCCGACCAGTTAAAATTCAAGCAAGGAAACATGATATTTGGCCTCGTGACCTTGTTGAGAAGAATGTAGCAAGCCAGGTGTTTTTAGAAAAAAACTGCGCGAAATTAGCTTCCCGGATTTTGCTCAAATATCGTATAAAAACAAAGGAATTGGTTTTTTTGTGATTGTTTTCTGTTTGCCAGATAATTTACCTTATTATTCATATATATTTCATGATAATATTAAATAATAATAATAATATTACAAGTTTTCCTAGAATAGCTATTTTTAACAAAAAAATGTATGAAAATATTTCCCATTCGACAAAAAAATGTAAATAAAATATATTCATACGAAAATGATCAATTTTTTTTTATTTCTCTACAAACCTGAATAGACACTATACGTGAAGAAACCAATTCAAAGGTGTTTTCGAAGAAGTAATGACATAAATACTTCTTTGAAAATGAAATGACAGTTGAAAACCGTTTGTAAAAGTGACGCCAAGTTGACTATAGATATTTATTATAAATTATTCAGATGGGGTTGGCGCTATGCTATATTTTGCTATGTCAAGACCGAGAACGGCGCAAGCGATTCTGACCTTGTTCTTCATACAATTTCTTTATACAAAAGCGACAAAATCGCTTAAGACGATAGACTTCGCTTTTCGGCCCATACAAAAAGGACGCCCGGGAAAAAACACTTTTCTACATCGAAAATTGCACAAAATGAATATATTTTTTTTATACTGCCTTCTAGAGGGTGAAAACTATGTCGGTATGTTTTCGAATTTTCGATGCGTTTCGTATTAACGTAAACATTCACTGTCAAACATGTACGATTTATCAAAAAATATTATTTATGGAAAAAGTGCTGCTAACTCAACTCTTATAAAGAATTATAAAATTATAAAAAGCTACCGACGTAGCTTCTTCTTTCTAAAAAATTTATATTTTTTAAAATTTCAATTTCGTGAAAGTTTCGGTGTAGAAAAGTGTATTCTCCATAAACCCCTTTTCGAGCGATTTCTGTAGGTAAATTTGAGCGTTGTCTCATTCACACATTTCGCATTCGCATGTATTGTAAGTGTTCGTGAGCTAATTGTGAGCGGGACAGAATGACAGTCGCGGGTGTTCCGCGTGTCGTTCAAAGTCTAGCCTCTTAAAATTTTTATTTTTAATTTCGACCTGCGACCACCGGTGGGCGAACGGCCATCGAGAGGTTAAGAAATTATCGAACTGATATAGTTTTTTTAAATTTTATTTAAATTAAATTTAATAATTTTATTATTTAGTTCTGCAAGTGTTTTAGATTTTTATTATTATAACAGATGTTTCAGTTTACAAACTATGGTTATACAACTTTGAGACGACTTATTTATATGAATCTAAATTTAATTTTTGAAGGTGACTAAATTGAATTATTACCGGATAAACCGAGTTATTGAGAAAATTGTTAAAATAATACAAATAAAATGTAATAAGATGTACAGAAGATGGAATCCATTTACAAAATATTTTCTTTAGATAAAATATTATATTATTGATTAAAAAATGATGCGCATTGAGTAACATGAAATTTGTTTAAAAGGTAATAAAAAAATAATGTGTACCTACAAAAATTTAATTCTTTGCAGTTTCCTAAATATAACTTATATTACGTAAAAAAAGCACTTTAGGTGAATTCAGCAATTTCATTTTAAATGTGGTGTAACATTCTAAAATTAAAAAATACACATTTCTAACACGTATTTTCAGAACCTACATAATATTAAAAGAATTTATGCCACCATTCTTGCAGTAGTTGACGGCGAAATTGGTCATCAAAGTTGCATCCCAATCAGATGATCGTGGTTCGATTCTCGGCTGTGGAAATTAAAGAAATATATATTTTTAAAAAAATTAAATACCTACTACAAAAATAGCGCTATTTTTACGGGTCTGCGCTACCGAATTATGAACATAAAACTTGCTAAAAACTTGTAAAAATGTAACTAGCAATCATCTCGAATTGGACTCTTTGTTGAGTTTAAAAATAACCATTTTTGCTGAATGATGGATGTAATTACGTAATGCACTCTAAGCATCAACCAAATTTGACCTACATACTTCATTATCGTCAGTGTTGGTTCCTGAAAACACCGCCTTATTTAATCAATTTTCCTTAGAAATCAGTGTAAAAGCTTAAAAGTACTTCCACAGCAAGTTGTAAGAGCACATAAGAGTATGTTACAGTAAGTATGTAAGTGTACAGGTAGTGTATAAGTTGTGTGTATATTCGCGTTCTTTGTTCTCGCTACCTGGTGCTTCGAAAAGGTGTTTACTGGAAACTGTATATTCCTGTTTTGTTTCGTGTTTATCTCGATGTGTCCTCACGAAAAGTACACAGAGCACGTAGAACAACCCCCTGCTGCTCCCACCCCACTTCCCCGCCCCAAGCCCCAGTTCTGCCTGTTCTGTTGTTAGCAACAATCACGCATTGTTCCCCGCTTGAACCGGCGCCGGAGATTTTATCAGAATTGGAAATGAAACTTTTTCGCTGACGAAAAATTTGTGAAATAGAAAATACTAAAAGCGAATTTTGTTGTTGTTTTAGTGATTAGTTTGTGAAGCATCAAACTTACTACAGGTCTGTACAGCAAGTAGGTACCTTTAAATAAAAGAATAATATTAAATTAAAATAAACCACTCTGTACACCTAGAACAGGTAATCTGCCTAGGAACCTATAGGAACTAATATCGACCTAACAAAACGTAATAACACTTTTTTACAAATTTTTTTATTTAGTAAAAGATTATACATTATTTATTAAATGTATGTAAACTGTCTAACTAGGAAATATCCCGTTTTAGGGAAGTCAAATAAGGATGATGTAAGGAACATGTTTGTACAAACAAAAATAAATGGAGGAATAAAAAGACGAGAAAGAACAATTTTTTCTGTTAAAAAGATATACAATAAGAATAAGAAAAAATAAGAGTTTAAAACATAATAACTGTTGTTTGTTTAACACAGTGATTACAATATTATAAAAATATCAATCTCCCACTACCACCACAATAAGCGGAAGACGTTGCTTGCGTTGTGATGGAGGACTTAGCCAGCCGAGGAATCGAACATGGAACGCCTGGGTGAGACCCAAACGCGATTCCTACTCAACCACTGCCCGGTCAGTGGTTGAGTGCGCATCATGTTATTGCGTGGTTTTTTTTAAATACCGGTATTTAAAACGCTGAAGAAAAAAATATCTCAATTTGGGAGGCAGGTATGGGTACGGCCGCCCCGGGAATTATTTACGGAACAACCTAGACCCCTGACATAGGTCATCGCTATGTTTGGTAGCTTAGGAGGGGTGCCCGGGTTTATGGAGTGAGGTGTGTCGAGGTCTTAGCAGCATAAGCCGGCTTTGACGGCCGTCCGTGGTCGAGTGGTAAGACACTTGACTTCCAATCGGAAGGCCGCGTGTTCGAACTCGGCGTGTGCAAATAAATTTTATTTCATTAATTTGTGTTATTTCGCAATTAATTATTAAAAATAATATATATACTTTATTTGCGGCACGTTCCAGATGGAAGATACTCTCAGTATCGCCCTGGTGTAAGACAACCATTCAGAATTGAAAAGTTGCTTAATAATGGCTTTAGCCGTGTTTAGTGACTAGATCTGAATAGCCACCACTACTACTTACTTCCCCACCATCCTCTTCCCCAACTCCTTCCCTTCCCCGCTTACCTTCAGCCTCACAACTTACCCCAATTGGGGATGCCATAGTCTCACTGGCTCCAGACGGGAGCAGTTGGAACTCTTGTGAGGAATTCTCTATAAAAAAAAATAAGCGCTTGCTCACCTACTGCGTTGCGGCCTGGATCCGGAGAGACTGGTTGATGGAGACCTTTTAACCTTTCCAGACGGACTCTCTCGACCCAGTGGCACAAGGGAGGGATGGATTCATTCGTCTCTCACACCTGTACACATTGACTCCCAAATTTCTACCCATCCCTCATACCCTTTTCCTTCCTAGAACATCCTTCCCCTAAAAAGAACCCCCATACAGCGTCCGCAAAGATGACACATAGCCTAATGGCCTCTCCTGTGGATCTAATATAATAAAAATCTCATGGACTCTTCAAATGCTTTGAAGTATTTAAATTATTATTTTTTTGAAAGGATACTTTTGTGACGTTGATAAACTTTTAGAATCGTTGGACATTTTCAAACAAGAAAATGAAATGGCTGAACTGTCAAGGTCAAAACGGAATAAATTTTTGAACTTAACAAAAAAATGAACTAATACAGTATTTCATATCCTCTGAAGTGAATTTTTTATTATTTTTGTAGAGAAATCCTCACAAGAGTCCCAACTGCTCCCATCTGGATCCAGTGAGACTATGGCATACCCAATTAGGGTATGTTGTGAGGCTGAAGGTAAGGGAGGAGGGGAATGAGATGGTGAAGAGGAAGGTGGGGAAATACCTGGCTATTCAGATCTAGTCACTAAACACGGCTAGAGCCATTATTAAGCAACGTTTTAATTCTGAATGGTGGTCTTACACCAGGGCGATACTGAGAGTATCTTTCACTCTGGAACGTGCCGCAAATATAGTATGTATATTATTTGTATTAATTTATTGTGAAATAACACTAATTAATCAAGTAAAATTTATTTGCGCACGCCGGGTTCGAACCCGCGACCTTCCGATGGGGAATGAAGAGTCTTACCACTCGACCACGGACGGCCGTCGGAATAGTTGTATTGTAAAGTAATTAAATTGATTCGACGGGTAACTTCACAAACAAATTCATATTTATCTCGAAGGCCAGGTGTATTTGAAAAAAATCGCGCGAAATTATCTTCCCGGCTTTTGCTCAAATATTGTATAAAAACAAAGGAATTGTTTTTTTGTGATTGTTTTCTATTTGCCAGATAATGTACCTTATTATTCATATATATTTCATGATAATATCGTTACAAGTTTTCCCAGAATAGCTATTTTTAACAAAAAAATGTGAAAATATTTCCCATTCGACAAAAAAATGTAAATAAAATATATTCATACGAAAATGATATTTTTTTTTATTTCTCCACAAACCTGAATAGACACCCTACATGAAAAAAACCAATTCAAAGATGTTTTCGAAGAAATAATGACATAAATACTTGTTTGAAAATGAAATGATAGTTGAAAACCGTTTGTAAAAGTGACGCCAAGTTGACCATAGATATTTATTATAAATTATTCAGATGGGTTGGCGCTATGCGGATTTTTGCTATGTCAAGACCGAGAACGGCGCAAGCGATTCTGACCTTGTTCTTCATACAACTTATTTATACATAAGGAACAAAATCGCTTCAGAAAAAAAAAATAATTTCGACCCGCGGCCACCGGTGGGTGAACGGCAGTCGAGAGGTTTTAAGCATGTGCAGCTAGCTCTCCTAAAATATTATAAAATACTCGTGCATAATAAAAACAATATTGGATTAAAAAAAAAATATTCCGAAAAATTGGAAATATGAGTCGTTGTGAATGCAATTAATCCTAATTATTTATGATTTGATGCAAAACAGAGTACACGGAATAGGTGCTATTAATATTCAGTAAGGGTCTATTTGGGTCGTTTCCTACCGTCCGTCTGGTGAAGACGCTCTACTGGACTAGTGAGTTATGCGAATAGTTCGTGCTATGATTGTCACAGTGGAGCAGATGTTAGATTGAAGAGGCGTGATGGTCTGAGAGAACCGACGCAAGAAATAAGGGTAAGTGGTAATGTAATATTGTTGAATACTTTTTTGAAGTAAAACTTCTTTAGGCGGATTACGACGAGTAACCCAGATTTTTTTTGGACGGAAGTAACATTTTAAAGCGGAAATGATGTTAGATTTATATTTCATCACATGAACGTCGTAGGTATAGCAAAAATAAGTGCGACACCTGTCAGCGAATTACAAAACGTCAAAGCAAACTCAAACGTCAGACGTCATCTGTTTATTTTGTTTACTAATGTATAAGGTAGGTTCAACAGATTTTTTTCAATGTTTTTATTATTATTATACGATTGTTTTACGTAAAGATTTTAGATTGACATATTGGTTTATCTAATTTATCTCTTTGATTCTTGTGAATTCTACATATTGAAGTAAAAAGTGGCTATTGTGTGACTCGCTAACATCAATAAAATAACCCTTATTTGGGTACCGGGACATAAAGGTATTGAGGGCAACGAGCGGGCTGACGAAAGCTAGCAAGGAAAGGGGTGAAAGCACCACTCGTAGGATCCGAGCTGGCCGTAGGAGTAGCAGCTTGACACACAAAACTACATATCGATAGGTGGGTCAAATCCCAGCACTGCAAAGAACGGGAGAGGGCACCCGGAATGAGACAATCCAAAGTTCTCATAAAAGTACCGGACCCTAGACGACCCAGGAAACTACTAGATATGGACAGAAACTCGCTGAGGGAACTGGTAGGACTATTAACGGGACACTGCTATTACAGGAGACACATGCAGATATTGTGAGTGGAAAACACCAATACATGCAGAAAATGTGAAGAGGATGAAGAGACTCCAATTCACCAAGAGTGCCAATGTCCTGCCCTGGTGGGAACTAGGCTCAGATACCTGGGGAGACATACAGTAGAACCAGAAGACATAGCCACATATCCAATGACAACCCTGGTGAACTTTATTAAAGGGACTGGGTTGTTATTAAAGGATTAAGGTAAAATGAGAGATAGCACAATGGACCTATAGCCTAAGTGCTCACGAGAACTGCTTGTAAACCGTCTCCGTCTTAAAAAAAAAAAAACTATGTACATGATTACCTAATTTATAAAACAAAGTACCTATGCTCAACATATTGAAGATTTTGTATTTTTAGCTATGGTTGCAATTTTTTTCGCAATAAAAAAACGTTAATATTATTATTCCTTACATTGAAAAAACTATATCCTATTTGCGCGAGTATTAAAGATGTTAAAAATCCAAATAAAGGCATAATTCACTCGGAAAAGTAATTTGACTCCGACATGGCAAGGTAGGCATTTTTAATAAATCTCTCAGCACAGGTCACTTCCCTGAACCTCTAAAGTCAGCCATAGTCACACCCATATTAAAAAAGCCACAACTAGACTCCGATAACTTAGGTAATTATCGACCCGTTTCAAATTTACCTTTCATTTCAAAAATCCTAGAGAAAATTGCTGCAGCACAAATAACCAGTCACTTGAATTCAAATAAATTATTCACAAATCGTCAATCCGCATATAGAAGGTTTCACTCAACAGAAACCGGACTACTTCGTATGCTGTCAGATATAACTCTTGCCATAGAGTCAGGAAAATTAGCACTCATCTCACTCCTAGACATGAGTGCAGCATTTGATACGATTGATCACAACTTCCTCATTAACAGATTAGAGAAAACATTTGGTTTGAATTCCGACATCAAAAATTGGCTGGCATCCTATCTATCTAATCGCTTACAAGCCGTGAAGGTTGGAAATAAACTGTCTAATTTCGCTGCACTTTCTTCAGGGGTACCCCAGGGATCCGTTTTAGGTCCACTTCTCTTCATCCTTTTTACAAATGATGTCGCCAAAATAATCGAGTCATTTGGTCTCTTGTCTCACTGCTACGCAGACGATCAGCAAGTTTATTTTTACAGCACTCCAAACGAAATCAACAGTCTCAAAATCCGTGTAGCTGAATGCCTAGAAGCAATAACTCGTTGGATGTCTTCAAACAAGCTGAAACTGAACCCATCGAAGACCGAGTTTCTCTGGGCGGCCACAAACAAACGGCAACATTTGGTAGACGATTCACCTGTTTCCATTTCTGGCAGCAATATTATTCCAAAGAGAACAGTTAAACTTCTTGGCGTTAATCTAGACTCGGACTTTTCGCTTAAAAGTCAAATAAATAGGACAGTAAGCACCGGATTTTTTCACCTAAGACAACTTAAATCAGTTCGAAGAAACCTTCCTACAGAGGCAACAAAATTACTCATCAACTCATACGTAGTCTCACGTCTCGATTACTGTAACGGTATTTATGCTAGCCTTCCGAAATGTCAAATCGACAAACTTCAATCCGTGTTTAATGCAGCGGCACGGCTCATAACCGGGGTCTCTAAATATTCACACATTTCAGAACACCTTCGCAACCTTCACTGGCTTAAGTGCCCTGAAAGAATCCAGTACAAACTGTGCTGGATGGTGTTTAAATCCATCAATGAAATGGCCCCACATTACATCTCTGAACTATGCGTCCCGGAAAACATTGGTCCAAGGCAGTCAACCCTTAGATCAGCAACATCATCAGCTCTAGGTAGACTGATAGAACCTAAACGAAAGCCAAATACTAAGTTTGGAGATCGTGCATTCGAAGTATCTGGGCCTAAGGCTTGGAACAAACTCCCTCCGGAACTAAGGTGCATAACAAGCCCAACAGAATTTAGGTCAAAACTAAAAACCTACTTATTTAGGCTCTCATACCCTTAAATTTAATAAATCTATTTGTATTATGTATTGCCTATAATTTATCTTAATCTATTTTCTTATTAGATTAACATCATTCGAAGCCTTCACAGCAATCCATCGCTTAACGAGAGACTGAGACTTCATTTAAGAAAATAAATAAAATTCATGTACTACTCTCATTAAATAACATAATATATATCAAATAATTACTTTTCCAACAACATGTGTTCGCTATTATGTCCTCTGCGCGCAAACTGTATATAAATAAACATCTTTTAACTTTAATCTCAAGTGACCTACCAGGTAAGTATGGTCCTGTACATTTTCATAGAAAAAAAAAAAAAAAAATAAAAATAAAAATAAATAAATAAAATAAAATAAAATAAAAATACATGTACATTTACATTTTTGGGGTGCACCGCGCTGGTTGTTCAGTTGCATTGTACATATAGTTTTGTATCGCTGATCAAAGAACCGGTGGATTTGCATCCATTGTTTTAGCCATAGGTTTTTTATATTTTCTAGTGTGTAGTTAGAAGTAAGATTGTAGAAATTATTGAAATTTGTACAGCGCCCTTGAGGTGATTTTTCACAAAAACGGCGCTATACAAGTCATCCAATTTATTATTATTATTATTATAGGTACGTATTAACACGATTCACCCATCTCGCAAAGAATTAACTTTCAATACCTACTAACCATCTCTTTCATCCGATCATCTTTATCGGGAAGTGATTACAAAAATAAAATACTTCTTTGAAAAAATTTCTGCAATATTTTTTCCAGATAATTATATCTATTGACGCACAAGACTGTGGAACGCCGCGAAAGGTATTAAATGGGTCGGAAATTCGATCTTTAATTTGACGAAAATCAGACCTTCCAAGAACCGTCTGCTTGTGTTCAAGGTGAACTAGGCTAGAAATTAGTTTCAAAACTGATAAATATATAATTAATATTATAAAATAATATAATAAAATATATAAAAATCTATATTAAATAATTAATAAATATATATAAAATCTTAACTTCACCTAAAAGAGTTTTGAAAATCCCCTAGGAAATTAATAATGACTTAGTTTTAATATTTTTATTTTTTATTTTTAACTTTTTAACATAAAGAGTTAAACCTCAAATTATAATATTTTAATTAATGAAGACAATATTAGCGAAAGTCAATCGAGAATCCGAAATAAAAAAAATCAGAAAAAGATACGGATACATCTGGGACTCGAGTCCTAGACTTGCAGATAAAGTCAATAGATGTCGCATATTAATAAAAGTAATAAAATTTATCGTGACACTATCTAGAGGGCATTCAGTTCGAGTTGAATCTTGCAATCACACATAAAGATAGCAGCCAATAAAAATATGCGTTAAGAAAAATGAAAAATAATGTTGGTGGTTCTCAGTCGAAGTAAAATACAGTTAAAAATTACCGAATCGGATAGGGATACGTTGGAGCAGTAGATAGCAGTAGTAGCGCGTTGGCCCGGATTGCCAGAGGTACTGGGTTCGAGTCCCAGATGTATCCGTATTTTTTTCTGATTTTTCTGTTTCGAACTTAGTTTTAACTTCATCATTAACAAGAAACTGTTAATTACGTCGGGGGAGATGGTAGAGGATGCGTAAAAGTTTTTTTTTTATCAAAGTTCAAAATTTCCGGGAACATGATTAGATCGTCCGATTGATTAGTCAGGCATCTCCAAATACTAAGTTTTGAGATAATGAGGAAAGCAATAATCGAATGCTCGCCATTAAATATTATTTAAATGTGCCTGTGGTTTACATATTAAATATGCTATAAAATAACACCAAGAGGCAAAATGTACCGGCACATAAGTACGACATTTTGAAATATCCTACTAATAACTCATAAAAAATCAACATTTTGTTTAATTCACTACATGTTTATCTGTATTACACCTAATTGATTTGGTGGTGTTTATGAATAATCTAAGTTTGTACCAAGTATCTATGTGGTACACATTTTTTTTTTTTTTTTAATTGATAAATTAATATTTAAGACAAGATTTTTTTTGCATAGCACAAAGGGTAACAATATTTATAAGCAATAATTATTAGCCTTAAACACTCATCTACATTGAAAAAACCACCCGAGGAAAGATACATGCCGCCGACGGGACTCGAACCCGTGTCCTTATGATTGCCGGTCAGGTGCTCTAATCCACTGAGCTACGGCGGCTTATATCTTGTCCGCCAAATGATTCAATATATACTACACTACATACTACGTCAGCTCAAAGACAATTTTTCTTCTCAGGTCCTAAAATCTTTAACCTTATCCCTGAAAACTTAAAAACCGTGAGCCAACCCCATTCCTTTAAAAAACAAATAACGAGATGGATCCTTACACATGGAATACATTACAATTAAAATACCCATTCATTTTACACTCCATCAATTTAATCACCTTTCAGAAAAAACATAATATAGATATCTTTATTTTGTATCTTAGCAGTATAGTATGTACAAGAATAATTAGTGTGATCTATACACTAATGATCCTCAATTTTTTTTTATTTTCTAATAATTCTCTAACTTCTTAATCTTCTTCTTGGAACCCAATCTAACTATAATTTTTTTTTAAATGTTATTATTAAAGAAGAATTGGATGCACAGTATTAAAAGCAGGCAAAACATAATTTATCTTTATTCTTTATCTTTATTTTTTACCTTGATTGCTGTGATTTATATACTAATAATTCCTTAAATTTCTCTTTTCCAATAAGTCTTTGACTTCTTTATCTTATTCTTGTAATCCTATCTAACTACATATAACTTTTTTTTATTCACCAGATTTACAGAAACGGGTTTAGTTTTTCCCATAGGAAAAACTAAACCCTTTCATACACTTTTCCATATAAATGATCATCTAGTAAATCCACGTTATGCAAGTGTATTATATAAGTATAATTAATACAAAACAATACAAGAACAACACGTTAATCTACCAAACTATTAAATGGGAATATAATTCACCGTCTCCAGATATTTTCATATCAGAGGGTTCGGCTCTGTGGAATTCCTAATTTGACCGATAAATCCTACTGATCCCTCAATATAAATATTTAAAAAATCTTTCGTAATTCTACGTGTATTTAAAATTACTGATTTTTGCATTTTTATATACAAATTCTTTGACAAATCTAATATGCCTAAATTTTTAATAAGAGAGCTAGGTATAATGCCAGTAGCCGAAATAACAAAAGGTAATATTTTTATAGTCTGAGAATGCCAAATTCTTTTAATTTCATTTACTAAATCTGTATACTTTCTTATTTTTTCAGAAACAGTTTTTTGAATATTACAGGAATTTGGAATAGCTACATCAATAATATAAGTTATTTTTTAAATTTTGTCATGTAAAACTATATCAGGTCTATTATGACCAATTGGTCTGTCTGTTAGTATAGTTTTATCATAGTAAATTTTAAAGAAATTATTTTCTAAAAATGAATTTGGTTCGTATTCATAATATGGTACTATATTATGACAGTCAATCAAGTTATGTTTAATTACCAAACTTTGGTGAATTATTTTTAAAACCTGATTGTGCCTAAATGTATACTCAGACGGCGCTAATATAGAACATCCTGATATAATGTGTTCTATAGTTTCCGTTTTTTTTTTGTTTTTTTGTTTTTTTTTTCTATTTTTTTTTTTATTGTAGAATAATTGTGTGCACAGTTTTAATTAATGAAAATTATCAACCAATACTAATGAATGTATATGCCCAAACTATAAAATTCGCCCGCCATAACACCGGGTCATCCCTA
The DNA here is from genome assembly GCA_951813805.1 of Limnephilus auricula. Lineage (NCBI taxonomy): Eukaryota > Metazoa > Arthropoda > Insecta > Trichoptera > Limnephilidae > Limnephilus > Limnephilus auricula. Next base: position 6,831,404 of record OX638402.1, on the reverse strand, counting down.
GCATGGAGGGTGAAATATCACAATAAACTATATGTACTTTCGATAAATAATGTATTTTAATAAAAAAAATATATATACTAGTGTTTCATTCAACAAATATCGCTTATTACATTTTTTCGCCAAAAATAAAGTTGGTTGTTTGCAGGTGAAAAAATGTAATAAGCGGTAGTTGTTGAAAGAAACACTAGTAACCTATATATTGAATCATTTGGTGGATAAGAGATAAGCCGCCGCAACTCATTGGATTAGAGCACCTGACCGGCAATCGGAATTATTGGTACACTTTTGCATATAACTGCGTGTTCAGCTCAAATTGCGATTTGGGAGATGACTGACTAATCAACAGGATAATCTATATATTTGGCCACCATATTAGATTTTATTCGCAGTATGATGAAAAGATGTTTCCATGCGGCGGAATTCTAGACTATAACCAATGTCTCAAACAATGCAGGTTAAACAATGCTAATCAATGCAAATTAATCATTTACAAATTTCATAATAAAAATCCGTATTTACTCTCAAATTTTTTTTTCGTACCACTGAAATTCATTTTGATAAATATATTAGTGCAATCTTAAAAAACAAGACCAACTTTTTTATACCAATTTACAAATAATGCTCGAATAATGATGTGTCCGTGACTACAATTTCAGAGCTCACGGGTTCGATTCCGGCGCGTACAAGTAAATTTTTGCATTATAATAAATACTCTATGCGTCCCCCTGGGCAAAAAATGACAAGCGGAATCAAAACCATTATGGTTTTAGCAGTGTTTGGTGACCGGATCTGAAAGCCAGGTACTTTCCAACTTTCCTCTATCCCACCTCTTTTTCTTCCCCACTCAGTTAAACCTCACAATAAACGCCATTTGGGGATGCGTCTCGAAGCATCTTGGGACTGCTGTGCGGTATTCACAAAAAAATTTCTTTTAATATTCTCCGTATTTTACAGATTTATAGCGAGGCACTTCAACCAATCTACTGACTTGTCCTTCCACTCGACAAATTCATATAGTTTACAACCTTCTACGAAATTGAGGATACCTACCCTAAGCCCTAGGATCCTGATTTAGAAAGGTTGGGGCTCTTGCAGGATATCTCATTAATTTTATGAGAATAAACTTTATCATCCGATAACGATTTTCTGGATTATCAATACCTTTAGTTCGTATATATAATCGATGAGAATACTTTATTTAGCACTAAGATTATTTCCAACCTTGCCCGAGTTTCAAAACTCTTTTATCTTATTGAAGAAAACCTTAAAATTAATTCTAATTTTGTAACCTTTAACGTTTTTGGAAGTTTAATTTATAACGACGATTTCAGATAAAAATAATCACGGTTTTTAATTTTAAAAATTTTTAAATCAAAACAAATTAATGACATTTTGGATAAGGAGCCCAGGAAGGAAATAACTTCAAATAACTTCGAATTAACCAACTGAGAATGTTTTCGTTAGGCGCTCCGCCGACTGAAATCAAACTAAAAGCGGCTGTTTTATATGTCTTGATTGGTCAAAAAGCTTGTTTAACCATAGACGAAGAACAGACAGCTGACAACTAGCAACGGCCGACCACGGCAATCAGCAGTGCGAGTCGCGAGTCACCGCTTGCGTTACCATTGGCAACGGGTTATTGAGTGATTGTATAGTGTGCGGGCCATCACATTGTCATACAAAGACAGTTGTCAGTTGACAGTTTTCAGTTGCCATAGTGGGCGGATCGCATTAATCTACAGATATAAGATACAATAACCTTGCGTTTTCGTATATGTTTGCTCATCATTAGAAGAATTAGCTTATATAAAAAAAATGTTAAAATAAGATTATAGGAATTCAAACTATTTCCGATATCATTTAAAGCAGCCATTTAAGTCAGTTAATTAATTGACTTCTAAGAAAATTTATTTTAAAATCATCTTCCTCCAATAAAAAGAGATTTTTTTATTGGAAGCGATTATTTGAAGATGTTATGTTTGCGTTTATTCATAATCAAACACAGTTGATAGTTTCTTCAATTAATACTTGGTTCGTTACAAACTGTTTATTTACAAATAATAACTCTGAGCTATGCGACTATACTAGGTGACTGGTAGGTATAAATATACCATGAATATTTCGTATTTTTGAATTCGGTTACAAATTTGAAACGAAGTTACATCCCCTTGATCCATAATAATAATATTATTTAATGATATATAATCCAGTACGGTATTTGAAATCTACCAGACTTTTGGATCACGAAACACGCCCACATCTCATTTATTGTGTTCTTCTTTATTCTAAGATTGAAAGAATAAAACATTTTCACACAACCTTCTTCGAACAAGAACCGCGAAGCCACCGCCAATAAAAATCCCAAAGCTGTTATATAAAATGAAAAATATAACCGGAATAGAAAGTTCCATTTCGATTTCTGTTTTTAAATAATGTATTACTCCCAGTTGTTCCACTTATTTTGAATGCAGAAGTTCGTATTGAAACTCCATTAAAGCGGGTCTCGTGTTAAGGGCCGGAGCAAAGCAAAAATTGTCTTTGAAAATTTCAGGAAATTCGATGTTATTATTAATTTTTGCACAATAAAACATTTTTTCAAACAAAACTATTAACGCGAGATGCAGGCCAATCATTTTAAAGGGAGCACGTTAGATAAATTTATTTTTGCACAACGATAAGAGTTCAAAATTGTTGAAAATATTATTAGTATCGAACACCAGTATTTCTACGATGCAGTACAACACTACATTAATTAGCAAGAACCTTTATAAAGTGATTCAATTTTTGTATATGCGAACGCAAACATTGAAAACACGTTATGTTGTCGGAAGACTTTGTAAGCAAGAAAACTTATTGCGTTGCCATTATCTTGTTGTGTTTCAATTAATCAATGTAAACTCTACAAGTATTCTCAAGCAGAGCTTTTTATGGGGTACAACATTATGTTTTTAAAAGATACACGAAGATTATGAATGAATCTTATAAAAAAAAAAAAAATTTAAATTTTTATTTATTTATTTATTGTGTTCATGACTCAATGCATTGTAAACCGATAATTATCTTCAGAAAAATAAATGTATCCATGGATCCAAATCATCTTGCAAATGTTTAAAACGTGCTGCGATAATGAATTTCTTTTTCGATTCAGAACAAAAAACGACAAAATAATACTAATAAATGTTCTTCTGGTGCCTTCTCCGCCTCTCCTATCACACGTTGGCTATCATCAGGTCAATATTCATCTTGTAAGACACAGTCTGGAAAAACTCAGATGAACTGCACCTTCGTATCAGTCACTCAAGTGCTATGTGCAACGTCTTCCTCTAGTACGTCTTCCAATGAAATATTCTCGCTACACCTAATACAGCTTCCCTGTCTACCAACGCAGGACGCCGTAGCATAATCGTATTAGCAATTAATAAATCTGCTAATAAGTGGGAGGCTCCCCGCTACCTACCGAAGGATGTACCACAACCGACCCTATATAAGCTATCGCACGGCCTTGAAAGAGAAGAGATCCAGATCAAGCCCTAGGCTCAATACCTGAAACTAATACTAAGAAGAGTTTTTGGTATGAGTAAGGTTAGAGTTCCTAGAAGTCCTCTAAATACAGTGCTGTTATATTTGTTAATATATAACATTTCAATTTGGGAGGCGGGTTAGGTTTGTCCGGGACTTGGGTGCGAATGTGTCTGCCGACCAAATGGGAGGGACTGGTTGAGGGAGACCTTTTGATCTCTCCAGATGGACCCTCTCGACCCATCGCCTTGCACCACAGTGGGAGGGATGGCTTCACACGTCCCAGCGCCGGTTCTACGAAATCTGGCGCCCTGTGCAGGAAGTACCGATGGCGCCCCCCCCCCAACAATTTTTTTTTTAAATTAGATAAAAAATTTATATACATATATAGATATACATATCTATAAAAAAAAAATTATAATTTTATGCAATACGTTCAAAATAAATTAATATCCCGCCAACAAGAATCAAGAGTAAATTTTCCAAGTGACCAGGCAATATCTATGACACTAGACAAAATAAGAACATCATAACAAAATATAATATAAAACAGGAGGCAGTTTAAGTTCAGAAATAATAATATTCCGATCAGTTTGTTTAATTGGATTCCTTTTTATCTTTAAATGCATGAATATAAATCGAATTATAACCTAAAATTCTTACCTTGACTTGACAGAGCTGTATAGAAGGCATAAATTGTAACGAAGGGTATCCTTCGCGAGCAGCGATCAATGAACCAATCACAATGTTTGTTGACTTTCGAACGATACAATGGTCGTAAGAGACAAGAAGTTACGTTCGTATGAAATATATCGTATTTGGAAAAAAAATCCTTGACGTAAGTCAAATCCGTATTTCGTTAAATTTTAACCATCGATGCGCGCGCATTAGGTTCACGCATATGAAAAATCAGTGTTGCTAGCGCATATTAATAATTCCGTATTACGAGTAATTTTTAAACGATTCGGGGAATATTATAATAAAATTTTAAAACAATATTTATTTTATTTTTTTTTTTTTTTTGTATTTCTTGGGCATTAACTATGTAACAATTTCTAGACATTTTGTTTTGAAGAGTTTTAATTTTCAATGTACTATCGTTACTTAAATTTTAATTTTTATGCTACCGGTTTCGACACATCCGTGTCATTCACTAGCAAACTTAAAACTAAACTTAAAATTTAAAAACAAGTACAGAAATGAATTAGATGTTATTAGGTGGGGGTGGTGGGAGGGGTGATTTTGGGGGAAGGGGAGAACAGTGTGCGGGGTCAATATCACACGGGAACAAAGTCAAAAGGGGAGATTTGCAGGGTGCTATTATTTTGTTAACTAAATTAATTTTTGATTTAATTTTTTTGTTTATTTCTAAAGTTTCTAAAGCGCACAAGTTAAAGTATGAATTTATATATATATGTTTTAATTTGGTTTTTTCTTTGTTGAAGCTATGGCCTGTCTCTATTAAATGATTGGCGAATTCAGAATAGTTATTATTTCGTAAACAGAGTTCATGTTCCCTGATTCTAGTTCTAAAATTTCTAGTAGTCATTCCTATGTACTGGGCGTCGCAATCATTACATTCCAAAGTGTATATCCCGTTTTTTTCGAATTTATTAGAAACATCCTTGTTATTAATTAAATTTTTTATTTTAGAATTAGTATAGAAGGCTGGAGAAATGTGATCTGGTAATATGCGGGATATTTTTAAAGATAAGTCGCCTGTAAAAAGAAGTTTTTTATATATTAAGTTTTTACCAGGTTCGTTGTTATTATTGCCACTATAAATGTACTTTTTTGTTAAAAATTTAGTTTGTTTCTTATTAACTAAGCGATTAATTATTTCAGGTTTATAACCATTGTTTAGGCCTATTTGTTTTATAATGTTAATTTCATTATTATAATTATCATTGCTTAAAGGGACATTAATAGCACGATGAATCATTGAGTTGAAGGAAGCAAGTTTGTGAGATATGGGATGAAGTGAAGTTGATGGTATAACACAGTCAGTGTGTGTAGGTTTTCTATAAATATTAAATACACACTTATTATTTTCTAAATTAATATTTAAGTCTAAGAAGTTCAAACTGTTGTTATCATTATGTTCCAGTGTAAATTTTATATTTTGATGTAGGCTATTAATGAAAGTGAGAAAATTTTCTAATTGTCTGTTGCTACCCGACCAAATTACAAAGATATCATCAACAAATCGATACCACACAAATACATTAGATAAAAGGGAAAGTCCACAATCGAATAGTTTGTTTTCAAAAGAATTCATAAATATTTCAGCAAACAAAGGAGAAGTGGGATTACCCATCGCCAGACCATTATGTTGTTTGTATAATTTATCATTAAAGGTGAAGTAGTTTTGATTAATGCAAATTTCTAGTAATGTGGACATTTCCTTCACAATAGTAGGATCTAAATGGGAATTATTTAAAATGTTTATAATTAGGTTTTTACATTCGATAGTTGGAATGCTAGGAAAAAGATTAACAACGTCAAAAGACACTAATTTACTGTTGCTAGGTATGTCTAAATCTTTGATTTTATTGATTAATTCCAAACTGTTTTTAATTGAGTGATCAGATCTGAATAAATTATTGGATTTAAACAAGGATACAAATTTAGAACATATATTATAATTGGGGCTAGAATATGCCGGAACAACTGGTCTGATGGGGATGCATTGTTTGTGAAGCTTCGCTAAACCATATAGCTTAGGTGGCTGAGGATTGGTTGATACAAGATTATTATATTTTGGTGTACCGCATATTAAAGGGCAGCTCTTGATTGTCTTCTTGACGTCTTCTTGAAACTTCTTTGTAGGGTCTTTTGAAAGCGTTGTAAAGTTATCACTATTTAAAAAATCTTCTACTTTATGAATATAGTCCGTTTTATTTAAAATCACTATGGTGTTACCTTTATCTGCTTTAGTTAAAGTGAGATTATTTTCTTTAATGGTTTTTTTAATATTATTTAAGGTTTGTTTTTCAGAATTTTTTTGGTTATTATTGTGATTATTTTTATTTTTAAGGTTTTTTTGAATGATTTCAGAAGATTTATGTTTAATGGATTCTGGACATTTAAAGAGGGCTTGATCCGTGTCAGCAGCAAGTATTTCGACGTTATGAATTTTGTTATCTTGAATATTATAATTTAGTCCTTTTGATAATAAACACGTTTCTTTGGTAGTTAATTCATGATCCGACAGATTTATTATTCTTTCATTAAATTTATGATTAGAAAAGGTAACATTATTAGGTGGGGAGTTTTTCAATAGTTTTTTGGGGTTGAGAATAAGATTTTTAAGTTTTTTCTGTAACGTAATTTTCTTTTTGAATGCAACTTCACTGGCACAATTTCTCGCTTTGTCATCGAACAAATCCCATTCTACAGGATGTAAACTGTTCACAAGTTCAGTATGTAGAACTTTTAACAAAACTTGAATGTTATCTCTGATGTGGAACCACGATTTTATTTCTTCCTTTAACCACATATTCTTAGCAAAAAGAATTGATTTGGTAGCTGATGAACTGTTATTTTTAGTTTTTATATTTATGTATTTTGGGAACACTTTATTTTTCAAACACATTTGATTAAAATATATATTTAGAGACACAATTCTGTACTTGCAAATAAGTTTAAAATAATATTTGCCCTGGTATGCTGTACTAGCGTTCACAATTTTTTGTATTTCTTGGGCATTAACTATGTAACAATTTCTAGACATTTTGTTTTGAAGAGTTTTAATTTTCAATGTACTATCGTTACTTAAATTTTAATTTTTATGCTACCGGTTTCGACACATCCGTGTCATTCACTAGCAAACTTAAAACTAAACTTAAAATTTAAAAACAAGTACAGAAATGAATTAGATGTTATTAGGTGGGGGTGGTGGGAGGGGTGATTTTGGGGGAAGGGGAGAACAGTGTGCGGGGTCAATATCACACGGGAACAAAGTCAAAAGGGGAGATTTGCAGGGTGCTATTATTTTGTTAACTAAATTAATTTTTGATTTAATTTTTTTGTTTATTTCTAAAGTTTCTAAAGCGCACAAGTTAAAGTATGAATTTATATTTATATGTTTTAATTTGGTTTTTTCTTTGTTGAAGCTATGGCCTGTCTCTATTAAATGATTGGCGAATTCAGAATAGTTATTATTTCGTAAACAGAGTTCATGTTCCCTGATTCTAGTTCTAAAATTTCTAGTAGTCATTCCTATGTACTGGGCGTCGCAATCATTACATTCCAAAGTGTATATTTTAAAGTGTATTTTTTTAAATTTTAAGTTTAGTTTTAAGTTTGCTAGTGAATGACACGGATGTGTCGAAACCGGTAGCATAAAAATTAAAATTTAAGTAACGATAGTACATTGAAAATTAAAACTCTTCAAAACAAAATATTTATTTTATCACGGCGCCCCTTCGGAGTTGGCGCCAGGTTTTTTGCACGTTTTTGAACGTATGGCAGATCCGGCGCTGACACGTCCATCCTGGACATATTTATCCCCAGATTCCTACCCACCCCTCAATCCTTTTGCCTTCCCAGGACTTCCTCTCCTTCTTTTCCCTTAAAAGACCCTCCACACAGCATCTTCAGGGATGTGTGGAATTGATGTAAAAAAATGTTAGTATACCTACAATACAAGTATTAGTTTCAAACTCATTCTACGTTATTTTCTTTACATTAGGTCCACACAGGAGGCGCTGGGGAAAATAATTTCCCTCAGGGCCTATGTCATCTTTTGGGATGCTGTGTGGAGGGTATCTGTAAGGAAAGGGAGGAGAGGAAGTTCTGGGAAGAAAAAAGGTATGAGGGTTGGATAGGAATCTGGGGTTCAGTGTGTCTATATCGTCCGCCGCCAAGACATAGATAAACCTCACCCCATGAACCCGGGCACCCCTGCTAAGTCACCAAACGTAGCGAACCACTTGGGGTGACCTATGGCAGAGGTGTTGATTATCCAATAAATGGTACCCATTCCCGCCTCCCAAATTGTTTAATAATAATAATAACTGATGTTATAATGTGGATATTTCATCTGGGCGCTGCGCCGGCCCATGAGAGTGAATGGTTTGGGGTTTGGGCGCGACTAAAAGCCTGCGCATGCGCCCTCCGTTCGGCTTATTTCACTTGTGGGAAGCAAAAAATAAACTTTTTGTTCCGCAACTCGGCATTTTGTTGTTTGTAGAAATTTTAATTAATACCGCAAAGTTTCCCGCAGACGTGCGGCGTAGGTATTGGAAATCCAGTAACGAATTAAATTAATTAATGCCTCGTTATGAAGAGCAATCAAACATCCGCTTAAAACGAGCACTTTGGTAATACAAAAACTTTTTGATAAATTGTATTACGTTTGCGGTATGTAAGTAAATGTATTCGGAATTGAAAGGTTAATGCGAGTATTATGTTTGTTCGAAATATGTTAAATAGGAGGGAAATCACACTTCACTGTGTACAATATAGACTTTTGTTTGTGATCACATTATTGGATTGACGGCCTTCGTAAGGTTCTCGAGTATGAATCTGACGTAACGGGTTCAAATCTGGAAGTAAATTTTGCGTTATTTTTCGATTTATTTATTTCATATAATATACATAGTGTCCGGAAACTCGTAGTACAAGCTGGTGGATCTACATCACATTTAAAGTCGATTTTGTGGTACAACTTTTTTTGATTTGAGCCTTAGTTTTCGAATAAATCGAGACCAAAGTTGGAATTTTTTAGGTCAAATCTGAATGTCGAATGGTCAAAATGGTTGTTACGGGGTTAATATCAGATGTTTAATATATTTTAAAGCGTGTAGAAACATCGACCCTGCTTAAAAGTTTTTTTAACCCTCTAGTTGCCGAAATTTTTTAATTTTTTTAATTTTCCAAAATTCTTAGATCGAAAAAATAAAGTATTTTTTGAGTTCACTATGTGATATAGACTCACCAGTTTCTTGCTTGTACTACGAGGTTTCTTGCTTGTACTAGATAGTAGGTACATTTGCAGCACTTTTCAGAGTGAAGACGCTGTCAGTACCGTACTAGTGAAAGACCGCCAATCAGGATTGAAACGTTACTTGAAATGGCTTTAACCGTATTTGGTGACCAGATCTTAATATCCAGGTACTTCCCAATCGTCTTCCTCCCTATCTCATTTGAAATTCAACTTCTCAATGTACCCCAAATATTGAGATTCTAGTCTCATTGGCACGAGAATTGGGGAGCCGGATATGGAAACCGCCGCCCTGGAAATCATTTATTGGATAACCATCACCTCTGTCATATTTCACCTCGAGTGGTTCGCTACATTTGGTGACTTAGCATGGGTATTCGGGTTCTTCGGTTGAGGATTGTTTAGCTGCGTGCCGACCGAATCGGGAAAGTCCTTGGGTTTAGGGGGATTCTTTGACCTCTCCAGATGGTTTCTGTCGACCCATCGTATTGCTCAAGAGCAGGGTGGATGGATGAAAACGTCCATCACTCTGAACACACTGACCCCAGATTACCCACCTCATTTTTCCTTCCCAGAACTTCCTCTCCTAACTTTCCTTAAAAATATCCACTACACAGCTTCCCCAAAGAAGAAATAGTGTGGGGTTAATGTAAATGACGGTTGGGAACAGTTGGGACCTTTGACTTGTGCGCTACTCGGTTTTATATGACTGAAGTATAATAATCCCGACAAATTACGATATTTTTTGCACTTGTTTTAGATAGATAGGTGCTTACATTGACGTTCCAGAGTAGATTAAGTTAGCTTAAACCATCAAATTACCTACTAAATTCCATAATTGCTTGATTTTTTAAAGTGAATATATCAATTTAAGTATACACTCGATGTCACACTCTTCGATACAAAACAGTATGATATTCCCTCAAAGTTTTTTTCTATGCTGTTTTGAAACAAAACTAGGCCCTAGAAAAGCCAACAAATTTGTTAATTTTGTTTTGAACAAATAATAATTTGTTTAATAATTCTCTAAAAAATAAATTTAGATAAATGGAAAACTGTGACCATCTTCACCAGAACTAAGGAAAAGTTGGTATTACTTGAGGCATACGAACAATTAACATATACCATCATTAACATATAATGTACATCGCCCTTGAGGTGATTTCTCACAAAAACGGCGCTCTACAAATTATCCAATTATTATTATTATTATTATACAAATCCATCGATTTTCTCTTCAGCGGCCCTTGATCACTTTGTGCCCCATGTGTAGTCCCAGGTTTCACATTTGGTTCGCATCTCCTTTCTGTCAGCAACAGTTTGCACCATGTACCTACTATCTCGCGGCTTGTTTGATGTCATCAGATGACTTGGCCTTTAGTTCAGGTTACTGCTGCCAATTCTCCACTATGTTTACCTGAACTATCCTGGAGTTGAATAATGTACCTCGACCTATTCAGTTCAGAACCACTTAGTAATTGTTGGTTCGGCGTTTATATTTTTCAACCAGCTGAAGTACCCGACGCTGTTCTGACTTTACGTGACTTTGAGTTATTTTTTTAAACAGATCTATGCTGTAATTTTCCTTTTATTTTAATGTCAAATATGCAAAATTTTAACAAGATGTAACAACATTCTACGTAAGGGGCGGTAAAGGGGGATGGGATGATTTTTCAAAATCTTATGTAAACAGTGATCTTCCTTTTGTTTTGAAGGTCAAGATTGAGAAATTTTATCAATCTCAAAATAAAACTGTAGATTTGTATAAAACGAAAGTCTTCCACAGAAACTCCTCATGTGTATGGAGGTGTAGGGAGGTACATAGATTAGGTAGATGTACTTTAACAATGTTTTTATTTTTTTGAAATGATAGCATTTTACAAAAGTTGTTAATAACAGATATCCCAGGATAAATTGAACGTTATCAGTCGTAAGCCTGCGTGACTGGCTTTTCCAGACTACTTGACATATTATTTGTTGTTACGTTTCATTGGTTGTAGATGAACAGTCATAAGCTATATATAGAAGCATAGCTTTTCCAGAATAATAATATTGGAATACCTCGCTGATTGTATTATATTATTATCCTGTATATTTTATTATCCTTTTATGGTAATTACCTCTTCCTGACGAATGGAATGGAATACCGTAGTTTAATAGTCATAAACCAGCTTGTAACGTAAATGTGTGTTACTTATAAAATGCTACTAATTATTGTAAGGAAGTGTGTGAAGGATACATGTTTAGCTGAATAAAAACCCAGAGCATGAGACAATCAACTTTTATAATGAAACTCAATATTATCTTAGCACAATTTATTTAGTGAAATTTAACAATAAAGATATTATGTCTTTATTTATTTATTATTCATTTTCAACTCCCTGATAGGCTTTTACATAATAAGTGTATAATACATTGATATATATGTAATACAATATTTAAATAAGAAAGATAAACACATAGCAATGAACATTATAAAAATGGCAGGTATAAAGGTAAGTGATAATATTTTATTATGAGAAAAGAGAAAAATAAAAATAACTTAAAATGAAACCAGTTTTTAAATTGTAGATGGCATAAAAATAATAATATAGTGTAGGTTAATATGAGAAATTTACAGGTGAGTAATATAGGTACATGAAAAAGTTCACAAACTAGATAAACAAAAGAGAGTAACAAGATAGATAAATAGAAAGAATACAAAAATATATGCAACAGCTCCTACATTATAAAAATATGCTACATAAAAATATCATCAAGGTATCTCTTAAATAACAGTAACTCACATTAAACATGACGATATTTGAGGTTAATTTATGTATTTCCAAGGGTGTGAAAGCGAAATAGGTGGATATGGTAGTTTGACCCGGAATGTCTTACTAAGGAAATAAAATAATCTACAGGAGTGCATATTTGCTCGAAGAGACAAATGATAATATAAATATGATTAATAATGTCACAAGTTAAATTTACTCTTCTGAATTTTTAAGGAGGTCTAGATTTATTACTTTTAATCCCGAGCGCCATCTAATTTACCATTTACAGCCTTACTAAAAAACTTTCTAAAAAAATTTAACAATTGTTAAACGACCGTGCATGAAAAAACCTTACTAATTAAAAACTGACAAAAAAATGTTCATGGACAGATATGTACATCGCTTACACGGCCAAAGAGGGTAGTTTAACTGTTGTACATATCTGTTTTATTTGTATTTTTCAAATTTTTTCTAAGTTATTTTAAATGTCCTATATATTTCTTATTTTTCAAAATGTCGTAAAACCAAATACCATTTTAGAAACTAGATAAAATTATCTTTTAGATTTTTGTATTTTAAAATACACTTTAGTGTTTACAAATTGCAGTATTTTAAACTTCAAACGTGAGAAAAATGGAAAAAAAAAATTACACCAAACATTTTCTATTAAAACGTCGAAAATTTTTTGAATATTTGAAATTAAAAAAACACAGTCCTGTTATGTAATGAATTTGCAACAAAACTATCACTTCACTTTTTATCTCGTTCATACAATTAAAAATTATAAAAAAAATAAATTAATAATTCCCCAAGAATAACTGAAAATACCTGACATTTCGAAGTTATTTTTGTAAAACTTAGACCTTGATTCCTATAATTTGTTTTTATTTACACACGCACCATACATTTTTGTTATTAAATAACATTACTTTTACGGAAGTTTTATTAAACTCAATCGGAAAAACAAAATTTTATAATTAATAACCTATATTTTTTATGTTCACAGAATTAAATTACGAACATGACGTTATTAACGGACCAAAACTGACAAAAATAACACAAATAATAGTAATTGTGTTGAATAATACTATTATTATAGTGAATTGGTGATTGGATTAGAAATTATCCATAAAAAGATTGTACAAATTGCACGTGAAATCTCATATGTCAAACTGTAATTTGCCGCCTGCGTTAGAAAAAAATATGGCGGATTGCACATGCGCAAATGGACTAATTTTCAGGGTGACCAACCGAAAAATTCATATATTTGTTCGATTTTGTTCGATTATTTTCGATTTGTTATTAGTAACGTTTTGTTTTAAAATATGTACAGACATTTATGGTACAGACTTTACACAACGTGCAACAGAAACACCGTTTAACGGCCGCGGAGTGTTTTTTTTTTAGTAAGGCTGTTAGTGTTTTATAATGGTTTGATAAACCATTATAAAACACTAAATTCGAAATTAACGTTACGTGAAGTTCTGTAGTGCCGGCTCTCCAAACCGCTTCGATCGCAGTTCTGTTGATCAAGTTCTCCAAATTTAAACTCATTCGGTCTCTGTGCCTCGCGGCTCTCTCAAGGTCCCATACTGGTCACATGGTTACACGTCTAGTGATGTGCATAACGCGTAGCGATAGGGATGTGATTCCAAACCGCTACAAGCTGTGAAAGCTTTGCTTTTTCGAGAATAGATTGATTGTTACACCTCAACCTCTTTATGATTACACTATCTCCTCCAGAATGGATTGATTTGCAAACCACGATGGTTGTAAACAAACGGTTTTATGTTATCTATGGAAGCATTTCAGAACTGATAGATTGGTACGTCTCGATGATTGTAAACTAGCAGATGTAAATCTGTTATTATAATAATTGACAACTTCACCCGTAATTATCTTACTAATATTATAAATGCGAAATTTTGTATGGATGTATGTATGTTTGTTACTCTTTCACGCAAAAACCACTGAATGGATTTACATGAAACTTTACAAAAATATAGCACATACATCAGAATAACATATAGGACATAGTTTATAATGCTAGATATTTATTTTCAATACATTCAAAATAATAATTATTGTTTAATAGAAAATGTCAAAATTTGAGAATGACATTTTACAAAACAATGATCGTTAAATCAAAATTCTATTTTAGAAAATATTTAAGTTAATCAATTTATTTGAAGTAGGTACTCGCCTAATGCTTTGAATCGAATCAAAAATTATACATATTTTAAATAAATAGGTTAAGAATTTTGGTATAAACCTAGATGGGAAAAGAAACTAGATTACGCGAAGTACTAATCCTACGCAGAAGAAGTCGCGGGCAGAAGCTAGTATCTACATATTATAACTCAGGTACGGGCCATACGTCATTCCTATGTCTACCTACGTTAAATTATCGTGAAAACACGCTTATGTGTCCAAGCGGTTAAAAAAAAACTGCAATACTCCCGGAGCTCAATGTGGGATAGACTCATAATAAATTGATAGATTGATGTTCCTTAGTTGGTTGTAGCACATTAAACCCATTTCATGGATAACGTGCTCTTCCAGTATAGATAGATGTAAGTATGCCTCGTTTGTTCAACATTCACCGTTAATGAAAACAGCACATTTTCCAGTGTCCAGTTAGGATAACAAACGGCATTGTTGGTAAACCTGATACTCCTAATATCTGAATATCCCGTGCCGGCGTTCATTATCACCGGCTAGGAGCGCTCGGCAAACAACTGAACATGTGGAATATTGCATTATACCACGTCACCAATAACCCTCACAGTGTGGCCACCGGGCAAAGTCTGCGGTGTTTTATGATACAGCGGAATGGCCGCAAACAGCCAAATAACAGTACCCCACCCCAACACCACGTAACGGCACATGCCCCCCTGTCACATATTACCCCACGTGCAGAGTGAGGGGTTAAACAACATATATGAGAATTTTTCAGTTAAACCAAAGTAACAAAATAACTATATCACTCTTTTACCAACTTTTTTTTTTGATAAAAAAAAAGATAAACATTCCCGTGTTGCAAATTTCGAATCAATAATATTCAAATACATTCTACTATCAAATTTCTATGCGGAAAATGGCTTTCGTGAAATGATGCAGTATTTAGCGAGAAATGATTTATTTTTAACCTACAACGAATGTATGGAATCTTTTTTAAAACCAAAACAGCTGTCACAATAAAATTATATTTAAACCTTAATGAAAAAATATAAGGATTTATGCTTGCTTTTAAGACAGAGTCAATAATACCAAAAATTATAGGAAGCATATAATCAAAGATCCAAATCAAATTGATGATTTATGTAGAAAATGTATGGCTTTTCCGGAAACTATAGAACACATTATATCAGGATGTTCTATATTAGCGCCGTCTGAGTATACATTTAGGCAGAATCAGGTTTTAAAAATAATTCGCCAAAGTTTGTTAATTAAACATAACTTGATTGACTGTCATAATATAGTACCATATTATGAATACGAACCAAATTCATTTTTAGAAAATAATTTCTTTAAAATTTACTATGATAAAACTATACTAACAGACAGACCAATTGGTCATAATAGACCTGATATAGTTTTACATGACAAAATTTAAAAAAATAACTTATATTATTGATGTAGCTATTCCAAATTCCTGTAATATTCAAAAAATCTGTTTCTGAAAAAATAAGAAAGTATACAGATTTAGGAAATGAAATTAAAAGAATTTGGCATTCTCAGACTATAAAAATATAACCTTTTGTTATTTCGGCTACTGGCATTATACATAGCTCTCTTATTAAAAATTTAGGCATATTAGATTTGTCAAAGAATTTGTATATGAAAATGCAAAAATCAGTCATTTTAAATACATGTAGAATTACGAAAGATTTTTTAAATATTTATATTGAGGGATCAGTAGGATTTATCGGTCAAATTAGGAATTCCACAGATCCGAACCCTTTGATATGAAAATATCTGGAGACGGTGAATTATATTCCCATTTAATAGTTTGGTAGATTAACGTGTTGTTCTTGTATTGTTTAGTATTAATTATACTTATATAATACACTTGCATAACGTGGATTTACTAGATGATCATTTATATGGAAAAGTGTATGAAAGGGTTTAGTTTTTCCTATGGGAAAAACTAAACCCGTTCCTGTAAATCTGGTGAAAAAAAAAATACATCAAATTTCTTTGATTTCGTGAAACAATAATTATTATGAAATATTGTATTCGTAATATAAACTAGGTACAATATCTTGATGAAGATGAAGTACGTTACCGGTGCGAGAGCAGTTCCGAAGAGTTATGCCGGGGTACAGCATAAAGGGTGAAGATGACACTTTTGATATCCAAACTTCGATATTAGAGGCCAATCAGAAGATCAATTATAATTCTAATTTTGATTCGTTATAAAAGCTGTTTGTGATGAGGATCTGCAGCCTTCAAAACAAGAGGTAACTTCACATATTTCCTAATCTTATTGCCACCAAGTCCTGCAAGGTTTTAGTCTGAATTGATGGGGTTAATCATGTCATTTTTATTTGATACAAATATAATCAATGCCTAAAGTTATAATAGAGATGGTTTTTATTATTGGAAATCTATGTCTTTCATTATATCATCCCTGAATCTCCTAAAGAAGACGTAAATGAATCGTGCCCACACCTCGACATAGTTTCATGCTCAGGAGGTAGGTTTCTTTATGATTCTAGCCTAACTTACCTACAGGTTTTGGCGCGTGGACCCTCCACAAAGCTGGAATAATGTAGGAATTTTCTCCTTCCTAATTTCAACTTAATATAATAAAACATAACACCTGGGTTTAACCATGGCATTGCATTACGCAATATATTGACCGGATGTAAGTATGTAAAAAATGAATTGATTAGCATATCACGAGTTAATGATAAACATTTAAAAACATAAAATTTGCCTTTCCCTTTTTGTAGATAAATATAATTTTTGGCTAGAATTTTTAATTTATATACGACAAGTTTGTATTCCAACGTAAATTGGTCGTGCGTAATTTAAGATTAGATATGCCCATCAATATGCTTTACAAGATAGTTTTATTTTTTATTTAATATTTGTGGGATTTTTTAACAATAAATACACAATTTTTACATGTACATTGTTAAAATGGTAGATAAGAATAGCTTTTCCTCGCCATAAAAAAGACGAGTCTCTTGTGTTGGGTGAGGGAATTTTCGCTCAATTATATAAAAATTTCAGCAGTGCTTACGTTACAGGTTTATTCTTTTTTATGATTTCATTTACTGTGTACCAATGTATATTCTGTTTTTTTTTGTTGTTTTCTTTACATTGCTTTCTTTCTTTCTATACCTATTTTAATTTGTTTAAGTTTTATGATTATCCTGCACCTAAATGGCACTTGTTCTTTTAATTCTAATTTAATATACCTTTTGTATAAACCTTATTTATATTATCTGAAATTAAAAAAAAAAAAACTTTTTCGAAACTCTAATATATCGTTGCCGTATTTTTTACATGGCATTGTTGAAAAGTACTAAAGTAAAGTGAATGTACAACAACACAATAACCTGTGGCAGTTATAATAGCTGTCGCGTCCGTGCAAAAAACGTTTATTGTTTGGACGAAGCTGAATCGTGCAAAGGAGTTTGGGCAACGCGCTTAGACCACACTTAAAATTTTAGTAAAATAGGTTGATTGCGAAATTATGCAGATTCTTGTGGCACTGGGTACCGGGCACTGGGGTCGCGGTTATTAAAGAATATGCCGGGGAGAGAATGCACAATATTTATGAAAGTTTGAACCAGTGAACGTGGGGTTGCCTTATTTCTGCCGGATAGAAGCGAAAATAGGAATCCTTATTAAAATCTTCGACCTACTTCTTTCTTAACTTCAATCTAACTTTCTTGGACGTTTTTCTTATATATTTAAAAAAATATATAAATACTTCACGATGAACGAGAGCAGTTCAAACTGCCCGGAGCCATTTGGAATATGGCATACTATTTTCATGCATTTAAAAAAAAATAATTACATATTTTCTTTGCACAAGAAAATGTTTCAAACAGAAGAGTATCATTATAAATTCCGGAATGTGCGCTGTATTTCGAATTAAATTATTTTTCAGGCTGCGTTTAGACATATTTAGGCATCAATTCATACATTGCCATTGTAGTATTTACGTATATTGTTTAAAAGCATCTTATTTTGTACTCTTTACTAAAAAAAAAACATATAAGTCTGAAGTAAGTGGTGAAGGAAAGGATATGAAAAAGAGTATTGTTAGAATGTACCAAGCTCTTCAGATATGGGAATTATGGTCACTATAGCACAGAAAAAATATCAAGTGAGGCCCGCATTATCATATCATTTTAAAAAATACATATTATTATTGTATGAATTAAAAACTATATGATAGTACGGCAAAATAAATTAGGTACATATAATGTTTTCTATTTAATGTATCCGCTCTGGAACGAGGTGTTACCATAATACTATTTATTAATAATTTTATCATTTTATTTAACGTTATGTAATTTAATTGTATTAATTAAATTTAATTTAACGTAGCATCACATTCATTGTTCAAACGCATTGCACGTATAGTTTTGGAAAAGTGATATTATAAACTACGTAGTGAAATTGTTTTTTGATAACCTTATTTTGAAATACCTGTAATTCACTAATGTATGTTTCATACGCATTTCAATTAAGTAATTTAGATGTGAGTGTACGGGACTATAATATAAACCTTTTTTAAAAATTTAATTGGTAATAGATATGATAACCGGCTAAAAACGCTAATTAAGGGTGTGATTTTATCTTTAACATCTTGTACGTGTTGTTTAAAAGTTATTATGTATTTAAGTAGTGCGCTTGAGATGATTTTTAAACAATACGGCGCTATGTATATCATACAAATATTATTAAAACAGTCTCCGCGGTTGAATGCTTACGGTCCTTGGTTACGAATTCACATGTCGCCGGAGGAATCGATATAAATAATAGTATCTTAAGTAGTGATGATCAGATCTGAATAGTTAGATACTTGCCCAACTTCCTCTTCCCATCTCCGTCCCCTCCCTACTATTAACCTTCAGCCTCCCAACATACCCTAATTGCAAATGCCATAGTCATATTGGCTCCAGGTTGGTACTACAAATCCAAAGGTCGCCTAGTGTTGTGTAATAATGACTAGTGTTTGTTGATCAGATCTGAATAGGCAGGCACTTCCCCACCTTCATCTTATCTATTTCCTTCGTCCTTCCCCTACTGCTTTCAGCCTCCCAACATACCCCAATTGGAGATGCCATAATCCCATTGGATCCAGATTGGGAATCTTGTGCAGTACGCCGTTCTTCCATGCAGCTACTTTCAAGCGACGCGATTGCCGCTCGTCTGTATTTTCCATACTATTATCAGTGTTTGTAAACGCCGCTACGCGCTACACTAGCAAAATTGTATGACAGGTAGCGGTAGCGGTGATTTAGTCGCTTGTAAGTAGCTGCTTGGACGAAAGGCGGTAGGTTCTTAAAAAAAAACATTTTCATTTTGTTGAAGTAGGTGGGCTGACTGGGCGGAGAGGGACGGGGAGAGGGCGGGGACGGGTTGGTTAATGATTGACTGCTAAGCGGCCAATACAAATCACAGCAATCAATACCCCAGCCGGCTCACTGCTCGGTGCTCCGGTGCTTACGTAAGTTTTAGTTCTAATCACACGAGCCGCTGATTTATTTGAATAATACGTATTTGCGAGTGCTCTCACTAAATAAATACACTCATTTACGCAATCGCGTTGAAGTATAGAATGTGGTATAAATGTTTTGACAGTGGCTAAAATGATGAACATTATTTACTAGTGATTGCGAATGTTCTTGCACATGTAACCGGTGAATGTACACATCTACTCTAGGTACATTAATTTATTGATTAAATTAATACATTTTGTAGACACGTTCGTTAATCAGTTAACATACTGTAATCATAACCCATGTAAAATATATATTGGTTTAACGTTCAGTCAAAATTCACGCAACTTACAATTAACGTTCGGTCAACGTTCAGTCAAGGTTCAGTCAATGTTCAGTTAAAGTTAAGGTAACATTCAGTTAAAGTTCAATCAACGTCCAGTTAAAGTTAAAACATTCAAATTAAAACACTTTGTTTTTACCACGATAATATTTATTTTAACACATCGACATGTTTCGAGAACGATGTTCTCTTCCTCAGGACATAATATGTACTGGACATATATATGGACATGGACAATATGGACATAATATATATGGACATAATATGTTCAGTACATATTATGTCCTGAGGAAGAGAACATGTCGATGTATTAAAATAAAGATTATCGCGGTAAAAACAAAGTGTTTTAATTTGTCATTAATAAAATGGTGCCACAAAGTGAATTTACAAAATTTGAAGAAGTTAAAACATTCAGTTAAAGTTCAGACAACGTTCAGTTAAAGTATTGGTAACATTCAGTTAACATTCAGCAAACGTTAAGATAAAGTTTAAGTAACATTCATTTAACCTTTGGTCAACTTTCAGTTAATGTGTAGGTAACATTTAGTTAAATTTTAGTCAACGTTCAATTAAAGCTAAGATAACGTTCAGTTAAAGTGCAGTCAATTTTCAGTAAAAGTTTAAGTGACATTCAGTCAACGTTCAGTTAAAGTTCAGTTATCATTTAATAAACGTTCAGTTAATATTCCATTAGCATTTAGTTAAACAGAACTAAATGGAGTAACTTATTTTTTTATACCGATATATTTATTTAACGCCCAAGGGGCTTTTACATGTTAGTATAGTACACTTGTTACATTTTGTTGTTAGTAAAATTCTTTCGGCACATTTTGTTGGTAGTAAAAAAAAGTCATAAAAATACAAGAATAAAAACTGAAAAATACAGCGATTAGATAAGTTTACAAAAATACAAAATCTGTTGAGGAATAGTGTTTGATAAATTATTTACGTGATCCACAAAAATTGCCAAGTTGATATTAAATAATATATGTCAACATCACCTAAATATTGATTTCTCAAAGTGTGAAATCATTGTATCGGAGAGTGGGCAATGTAGTTACGCTTATGATTGATGCAGTATAATAGTGTATTTTGTCGTGTTGTTACTGTGGGTAATAGTAAGTTTATGAGTTGCAGAAGTTTGCAACAGTCGAATTTAAAGATTTTGGATAAAAAGGTTTAGTCATTTACTTTATGTCTGTCTTTAAATGTAT
Organism: Limnephilus auricula; assembly: GCA_951813805.1. NCBI lineage: Eukaryota > Metazoa > Arthropoda > Insecta > Trichoptera > Limnephilidae > Limnephilus > Limnephilus auricula. The sequence continues at coordinate 6,809,937 of OX638402.1, read as the reverse complement.
CTATGTATTTTCAGAATATTGAATAAGAAATTATATTTTAAGTGTTCTAGTGGGTTATTAAGTTTAAAATTTATAAAATTTGGTTTATTGTGGTTTGACTCATATGCTTCACCAGGGCATTCAAATTATAATAACTATTATACTCCTACATGAAATGTCTAGTTTACGTTATATCCCGATGAAGTATAAGTATTGAGTATCCAATGTACACGTACAAGGCACAGCAAAGTATATCACTGAGAGTTTACTCACTATAAAAATAATATTTTTGGCACAATAAACTCATTCAGTAGACACGGTAGCGACTTATCGAAAACATGGGTCCCTTCGCCCTATTATTTAAGAGAAGAAGGTAGTGGCAGAAAGGAAGAAATATTCATCCGCAGCATCTCGCGAATCTCTCTCGAAATCATAAAAGCCGCCTCCAGAGCGTTAATACAAAACCTTGTCGGGAAGAGTTATGCCCAGAGATATCCGCCATTTATCATCTGTTGTCAGCCGGGTACGAAATAGCCCGGAAAGTCGGTAAAAAAGCCACTCCACCTAAGATATCGCGGCGTTATCACAGTACAACAACTATTGTATCTTGCGACCTCGTTCTTCCCGGTCCCGGGATGAAAGTAATGTCGTAGGCTCGTGGCTCGTAGCTCGTAGCCTGAGGCTGGGAGAATTCAAACCATCGCGCATGACGTCAAATTCCTCTCACGAATTGAAAGCTGGCTTCTAAAGTCACTAAAAATGTTGCAATCTTAATAATGTCACTAAATATGTTGCGATCTTCGGTGAAGTCACAGAATAATTTTGTGATCTCCGGCAAAGTCATAGAACGATGTTGAGATGTTGTGTGAAGTCAATGAACGATGCAATATGAATGATACGAAGTCAATGAATGATGCATACATTAGAAGACAGGCGTAAAAAAAATACAAAACTCGAAATTCGACTGTTGCAAACTCCTGCAACTCATAAACTTGCGAATACCCACAGTAACAACACGACAACATACACTATTCTACTACAGCATTCATACGAGTAATTATATTGCCCACTTTCCGATACAACGATTTCACACTATGGGAAATCAATACTTAGGTGATGTTGACATTTTTAATATCAACTTGGCGAGTTTTGTAAATCATGTTAAATATATATTCCAACACTATTCCTAAACTGATAATGTATTTTGTAACGTATCTAATCGCCATATTTTACAGTTATTGATCTTGTATCTTTATGACTTTTGTTTTTGTATTTTTTACTACCAACAAAATGTACCAAACATTTCTTACTAAATGAACGTTGCGTTATTTGGGGAAGTGACAAAATAATAATTAATATGAAAATATAAGATCAAGATATTAATAATGGCTGAATTAATTTCGTGAATTGAGTCAAGGTTTTTCAAATTTTTTTGACTTTCTTTTAAAGGGTTAGGTATGTTTAAGTATGCTATGAACGTACATTTTTTAATTTAAGTAAAAAAAACTGCCACCATAAATGAATAGATCTCTATCATTGAAGAAGAAGATAACAATAATATAATCTATTTTTTTTAAATATGAAAATGAACAAGACACAGAAAAATAATAAAAGATAACGGTCGCAACTGGGACTCGAACCCAGAACCTTATGTCTTACCGGGACATACACCTCTACCAATTGCGCTACTGCGATCTATTATGAGACTGTCGTAATTGTCAACTTCATATTTCAAATTTTAGAATTAATAATATTATCTTCGACTAATGTTTTTTTCCATATTATTGGCAGCTACCTTTATTATTGGAAACAAGTATTCAAAGAATGTATTTGTATTTTATATTATTATTTTTCTGTGTCTTGTTCATTTTCATATTAAAAAATATATGTATGTATTATTGTTAACTTCTTCTTCTTCAATTAATAGATCTCTGTTTAAGACTGAACTACCTTCTTGTGATAGTTCTCATTATGTTATAAGTTTGTATTTAAATATTCTTTAAAGAGAGAAAATCAAGTTTTTTCTAAGCATTTAAAAGATTACCATTGATGCATTTAAAATTTTGTAATCGAATGTCGAGCGGGAACATTTCTAAATAAATTTCTAGTCTGACGGATTTTGCATTAATCATGATATTATAAATACTCTTTGGGTGTCCAGCTTTCCACGAAGCTAAACTTAATCATAAATCTTTCCAAAAATTAATTACGTCATTTCCGTGGAAAAGATGACCATCACACCACGTGAATGTCACCGCGGTGAGATGGCGAGCATCGGAAGAGCCTGGAGACACGTCTTAGTTACGTTGAAGAGGGTAAATGACTACCGACTATTAATCTTGCTTATTAAAGCGCCGTTTGAGGGCGGAGAGAGTGGAAGCTTTTTACTTCGCGCCCTGTGAACTGGAAATTGGTCCCTCTAGGGCGATCCGGCGACACTTTGTTTGTTCATATGTTCTTGGCGTTTTTGTTGTTTATTTTTGGGATATTATGCCGTGTTACGCTAACTCCTTCTTTAGCCGACGTTTCGGACAACATTACAGTGTCCATCATCAGGGCAGATGTGTAGGTAACACGGCATAATATCCCAAAAATAAAATGACGACCGTCCGTGTGGTCGAGTGGTAAGACCTAAGAGTATGGATATTAGAGAGACGGCAGGTGAAGTGTGCCCGCGCGCTCCAAGTGTGCCTTTTCGAGAATTTTACCCATACGGCAGACATTGACTGTCACCATGGAAAATGGCTGCTGTCGTAAAAATGTCGGAACGTATTAAACGGCCAAAAACCTTCAGCCGTGTGGGTAAATTCTCGAAAAGGCACACTTGGAGCGCGCGGGCACACTACACATGCCGTCTCTCTAATATCCATACTCTTAGGGTAAGACACTTGCCTCCCATATCGGAAGGTCGCGGGTTCGAACCCGGCGTGAGCAAATAAATTTTATTTGATTAATTTGTGTTATTTCACAATTAATTAATAAAAATAATATATGTTATATTTGCGGCACGTTCCAGATTGGAAGATACTCTCAGTATCGCCCTGGTGTAAGACCACCATTCAGAATTGAAACGTTGCTTAATAATGGCTTTAGCCGTGTTTAGTGACTAGATCTGAATAGCCAGGTACTTTTCCACCTTCCTCTTTCCCATCTCCTTCCGTTCCCCACTTACCTTCAGCCTCACAACATACTCCAATTGGGGATGCCATAGTCTCACTGGCTCCAGAAGGAAGCAGTTGAGACTCTTGTGAGGTATCTAAAAGACAAAAAAAAACAACAAAAATACTTTTGGCCGTGAAAATCTTAAATCATATTTGTTCTTGGGGTGTTTTTAATCCACCTCCGCTGACGCACAAATCTGTCACCGTGATGAATTAAAGATGATAACATTAAGTGCTCACTTATAGATCATATTATTTTTGATAAGTAACACTACCATGCAGTAGCGTGCATTGCTCCTGGTAGGCTACAGTTCTTTTAAGCGGTCTACACACCATGCTGCGAACAGCAGCTGTTAGCAGCTGGCTAAAAATCGAAGGTTAAAGTTTGTCTCCTGTCTCTTTTTTCCTCATGCGAACCCGTAACACTCTGTTTCACGTTGACTGCAAATTGGAAGAAACCGTCTGCCGCTAGTACCAACCGATGCGCCGCAATGAAATGAGATGGTGATATTGAATTTGTTGTATTAATAAAAGAGACAGAATATAACGTGAAACAGAATGTTACGGGTTCGCACGGGGAAAAAGAGACAGGAGACAATAGCCAGCTGCTAACAGCCCGATATGTCGGACTGTTCGCAGCATGGTGTGTAGACCGTTTTAGGTGTTGGTCATCACGTAATATTGTTCATCAGCCATAATGTATGAAGGATAAGATGCCCACGCCAGATTACAACCGAACATTAAATAAATTCACTTTATTCAGATATCCAGGCATGAAGAAACGTAGGCACAGCTCTTTAGCCTTCATGAACTACATGTTACTGCTAACTTTTTAAATTATGCTATTTAAGGTCAATAGGTGTTCCATATAAATAAATCGGATATATTTATCCGAGACACTATCTAGGTAACAAACACGTTCATAGAACACTTGTTTCCAATGAAAAAGGAAGCTGCCGATAACATGGAAAAAAATTAGTCTAAGATAATATTGTTAATTCTGAAATTTGAAATATGATATTGAAAAATACGTCGTTTAAAAAATTGGTGGCAATAACCGAATTCGTACAGGCGCCCGTCCCGGTAAGACGAAAGGTACTGGGTTCGAATCCCAGTTGCGATAGTGATCTTTTATTTTTCTGTTCATGTTCATATTTTCATTTTCATTATTAGTGTTATCTTCTTTTTCAACAATAAATTACATTACCGGGAATAACCCTCAAAAGTTGTGAAAAGAGAGTTGTTTTTATAAAAATTGAATATTAGTGTTTACTTTTATCCTTTTATTTTAATTAAAGCGAAGATTTTTTAAAATACCGTCACAGGGCGACCTTGCTTATTTATCTGCATATTAAACTAAACATTTTTAATTATCATTCCTCTATCTACGATGCGAGTTTGTTGCTCGCAATTCTGGTTACAATATATTCATCATCCCTCTCACTATTTTTATCTCTGCTCTCTTCACGTTCACGCTCTCTCTGACCCACTTTTATAAGAGTAATTAAGGATGTTTACTTTGCGATCCTCGATAATTTCTTGCACCTGGTCGTGACAGCTTTATGTGGAAAGATAAAGAAACAAGCGGTGATGTAGGAAATAAAAAAAATGTCATTCTGGCAACAAACCAACAATCACGTAAATTTATTACAATTAAGTCTTTTTTTACTATATTTTACCTTTATTCTTACTATGTTTATCATATTATTGTTATCTAATAAAAATAATAATCATGCTTTTTCCAGGATGCGGAGAGGATAGTGCAATCCCACACGTTACATAGAGTAAAAAATATGAATATGGTTATTTGGGAATACAGTCAATTTTTAGAAAATAAAAAAATTTTATAGAAAAAATGGAAAGTACAAGCATACATAAAAAATACAATAATAAATAATCAATTATGTAGGGTGTAGAGGGTGTAGTGCGCTTGGTGCTGTAAGGCTGCGTTCACCCCGAGTTGTCGGATGCCGTTAGCCGCATCTTGGTTCCAGTGACCCGATGTCTCATCAGGCAGACGAATCCATTTACTCCTAGTTCCATAAACATTGTTGATGCGCTGCTGCACCTTCTGTATGTAAACATAATTCTGCAAGTTATTATATATAATCCTGAGTCGTTCCATCGAGTTGATTAGCGGCACCATGTTTCACATGTGTAGCACAAAATGTATTGAACAATGTTTTTGTTAACATTAATAATATGACAATTTGTTCAGACCAGACCACTCGTGATTTATATTATGTAACTGAATCAATTACACTTTGATTTAAAACGAATGTAACGAATGTATGTTATTTTGCCTATTTTTTTCAGATAATATTATAATTTGTTGTTTGTATTTTTATTATAAACTGATTATAATAAAAATTTATGTTATGTAATGCGTTTGTATTAATAAGCATGCATTTCCGATGATACGATGCTGATTGTCTTTTATTTTAAACGTAACAGTATTGTGTTGTTATTTGTATTTGTAAAAAACTGCTTAGGGGGTTTCTCACCATCCTCCCAATAGCTTATCTACCCTAATAACAAATATTTTCGATTTACGATTTACGGTTTATTTATTTATTAAGTTGGAGTTTATAATTTGGTACTCGAAGCTATTAATAGTGGCTATATATTGGATAAGTTGGCCGAGTTTTCTAACCACTGCGAGTATTTTATTTTTATTTTTAAAAATATTCGTTATTAGGGTAGATAAGCTATTGGGAGGATGGTGAGAAACCCCCTTAGTCTGTTAACCGCACCTGCTTACAACACAGGAGTTTCTAGTAAGTCATACTTGCATACGTAATAGAAATAATGAATAATGAGTAACTCTGGAAATCTTAATTTTGCCACCATATCCCCGTGTCCTAGTGATGACATAAAATAAAATTATGATATATGAGTGATAGCACACGAAACCATTGTGTAACATCATAGTATTTTGCATTCTAAATGTATTTTTTATTCAGACTTCTAATATGAACAACTGGACTTGTTAATGAGACTGACTTAAAAAGGGAATCCTTCCCAGTTGAACAGTTAAAGTTCTGTCACAGATGTGAATAAATAGTTTAATGAAGAATTATAATTTTCCAATAACAATAATGCTTTTTCGTGATAAATTATGATAAATGTTGTGCGAGCAGATAATCTGAAAAGATAACAAAAGGAATGAATGCATCACGATGGTTATAATTCAGAAAATATTGATTGCCCGCTCACCTCGCCTAATTTCATCTCGTCTCGCCTCGCATCGCCTTGCATCGCCTCGCCTCGTCTCATCTTGTCTCGCTTCGCCTCTTCTCATGTCATCTCATCATTTTTTCTAATTTTCTCCAATTGGTGATGATTTTTGTTGCATGCCAATGGACCCAAGGCAATAACCAAGATTATGTATACGATTATGAAACAAACTAGTAATTCGTAGCCGAGTGGAAAAATACGTCGGGATCCCGCACAGGAGTGGTGCGGATTCATTCCTCCGCGAGCCAAGTCTTACATCACATGGAATAAGCAATATTCCTTCTAGCATTTGGGAACAGAGAAGACTGAAATTATCCATACATTAATTATACATCGTCAAATTGCCCAATTTGTTCGAGCATTTTAAAATTAAACATGATAAAAACTCTTGTTATGAGAGAATAATTATAGTTAACTTCATATAAATGTCCAGTATCTCCGTTATAATATTAAAAAAATTCGATTACTCCTAATAATTTATGCCGTACATTTATTTTTTTAAATTTACTACAGAGTTCTACCACTCATGTGTTTGATAATGCCATAATAAAAACGTATTGATTAGTTTTATCAGCAAATTTACAAAATAGACGATCCCCTTTTTTATCTTGCAATGAATTGACGATGACTTTTAAAATATTATCATTTGACTTCTGTTTGAAGGAGACCTTTTTAACTCTATAGCGGGAACCTTTCGACCCATCGCCTTCCACCACAGTGGGAGGAATGGATTCAAACATCATCACTCCTTTCAATATGGGAGACGGGTATGGGTAACTCCGCCCCAAGGAACCATTTAATGGATAACCCATACCTCAGCCATAGGCATATGCCCGGGTTCATGGGGTGAGGTTTGTCCGGGTCTTGGTTGTGGATGCATTTTCCCACCAGCTGCGTGGCAGCTAGGAGTGGAAGAGACTGGAGAGGGATGGATCCATACGTCCATCACTCATGGAGGTACTATCAAACATTTTCCTTACCAGAACTTCATCTCCTTCCTTTCCTTAAAATACCCTTCCCACAGCATTCAGATGGCAAAGGCCCCGAGGGAAATTATTTTCCTCAGGGTCCTGCGCGGAAATAAAAAAAAACTTCTGAATGCACTTACCCCCGGATGTCTACTGACCCTGAGTACCTTTTTGCCTCCCAGAACTCCCGATCTTTCACAAAAATGACCCTCCTCACAGCATCCCAAAAGTTGACATAGGCCCTGAAGGAAGTTATTTTCCGTGGGGTCTCGTGAGTCGATTTCAAATTTTAAAATTCGTTGATGCGATAATTGCATAACAATGATTGATGGTGATCAGACTTTATCAACTGCATCAACATTTATCAACTATCAATTTAAAGATTTGTCGATGGGAATAATATTTTTGCCTCTTTTACAATAAACACATTTTTGTTATCTGAAAGACCTTCTTCTGTTCGTGTTTCCGTGCACTTTTTCACGTAAACAGGATTATTTAATCAACATTATCTTGTTGCATTGAAATATTGAAAATATTATGATAAATAATAATAAGCTATCGACTCGAGTAGCTCTGCCAATGAGTAAGGAGCCCGATGTTTAGGTACTAAAGCAGGTGCGTATCAATAAATATTTATTTCATATTTTATTTTATTTATTAGCGTTATAAACAGTCTTTATAAATTAATATATGACAGTGATATTATTTTTGAAGTATATTTATATCATTGACTAATAATTGAAAAATACAAATACCTAATATAAATCTGATAAAGTTCATCTAAAATTTTGCTTTATTTATTTATATTTCGTGGAAACCAACAAAAACAAACAACAATGATGAGGAAATCATGATCAACACCATACGACAACCTGCAGTCCACATCGGAACAGGAATACCTAGTGAGGAGGACTGAGGATAAAATATTTCACTTTGTATTCTTAATTTATTTAATATTGTATTTTAATTTTAATTTGTATTGTCATTAAATAAATAAATTTACAAAAAGTGTTTTATGTTATATTTCCAAGGTTTATATTTAAATATTAATGCACGGATAAAAATGTTATTCTAAAATACGATCATTTTATTCGTAAAAACGGTTGAAAACGGGACTGAAGTTCCTACGAACAAATTAACAGGGTTTCAATGTTTACTGGCGGGAAAATGCAAGAATAATTTGTTGTTATACGTACGAAATTACGTATACCAACAAATTATTCTTACATGTTCCCACCAATAAACGTTGAAACCCTGTTAATTTGTTCGTAAGAACTTCAGTCCCGTTTTTAACCGGTCTTAAGAATAAAATGATCGTATTTTAGAATAACATTTTTCTCCGTGTACACAGTCTCTTTCCCCCCTCAATTTTCTATCAACTAATATAGTTTCGCAATAAAAGTGCCTTACTTCATTGGCTTCGAATTGTTAAACTCCCATGTTGTTTATCCTAATATCGTAAAATTTATTCGTATTTAAAAACTCGTATTTAAACATTGTTTGTAAGAACTTCAGTAACATTTTTAACCGTTTTTACGAATAAAATTATCGTATTTTACAAAATCATTTTTCTCCGTGTGGATATCAATTTTATCTTTCAGGAAGTGATTTTATTCAAATTTGAACTGCTAAAAGTAAAAGAGGAAATCCGATGAACTAATAAAAAAAATCAAAGAAATATTGAGTTTTTGGTACCTATGCCATTTGATCGAGTGTTATTCGTGAGTTTTCTCCAACCGACTATTCGAAGAGAAGTATGGCTGTCAAGCAAGAAAGTATCGAATTGATTATAATATTTTTCTTATCGTCGTTTTGTATCGTTTTTCTCACCTGCAGGAATAAATCAGCATTGTTATTATAAATCTCGTAGAAAAATTACAAAGCTACGAAGTTCAGTAACTTAATCTGCGTCTTTTTCCACTAATCTCCCCTAAATTATTTATTTAGCTCAAATCGGTCAGTGGTTGATTGGGCATCGCGTTTGGGTCTCACCCAGGCGTTCCGTGTTCGATTCCTCGGCTGGCTAAGTCCTCCATCACAACACAAGCAACATCTTCCGCTTAGTGTGGTGGTAGTAGGAGATTTTCAAATATTGTTGGGTTATTCGGTAACCCGGGAATGTTTATCTTTCTTTAAATAAAAAAAATAAAAAAATATATTATATTCGTAAACTTCAAAGAAGTTAGGTACATAATACAGGATTTTAACGATCGTCCTTGATTTACTTTAACCAGTAATTCCTGACATTATTTGGAGTAAAAAATGAAAATGAAATTTTGGTCTCCGGTAACTATTTAGATGTGTTTTTTTTCAAAAAACTTTTTTTTAAAAACAAAAAAAAGTTCAACATTTTACAAGTCACTAAGCCGAGTAATCAACCAACCCCTCACCCCGCCCCTAACTTCCCAATACCTACAGATTTTAAAAAATGTTTTTGTAGAAAAAATAAATAAAAACTTCTTAGGAATCAATGGTAGTAAGTCAAGAACAATTCTTAACACCTTGTTTAAAAAAAATAAAAATCTCTTAATTACGTAAAATGCCATCGACAATAATTTTTTAACCAAAATAATATTACAATATATACATTTTTTTGTATATACCACCTCAATAGGCTGAGCGTATTCCGTGGTGGCAGGAATTAAAAATAATTTATATTATTATCAAGAAAGAAGGAAGAAATACAAATTGAATACTTCGTGAAAAGATGTATGAAAAGAAATACAAATCCTAATGAAGTGAAAAATAAAATTAATAAATTTAAAAATTAATTAAATTAAAACAATTTATATATAACACACCACTAACTTATGTAATTATATATTATACCTACTTAATTATTCATATAAATTAATGAGACCATATCTCATTATGAACTTACGTAAAGTTACTGAAATAGAATTAATCAATAATATAATGTGTTTCTCCAAATGATATTAAATACTGAGCTGTGTTATCTTAGGATTCAAAACAATAATAAGGTATTGGTACATATTTTTAACAATATAATACCTCCTTTTTATCGGTATAAAAATTATCCTGACTGTATTTATCAATCAAAAAAGAACAGGGATATGTCATTATACACTCTACTTGTAAAATATTATTAACGCAATGGAAAACAGTATTAAATTTGCTACTTTTAATATTTCTTTATACTTATATATATATATATAACTTATAAGAATAGTAATTAATTGAAAATAATTATGTAAGAGAGTATTAATATAGCCCAAAATAGTACATAGTTGGACATAACTTGCCTCACTAGGCCAGCCTGTAACGAGGCCCATTTTTTAGTGAATTATTGATTGCATTTTGTCTACGGTTTATAAATACAGCGTATATTTTCCTACATAACAACAAACTGTATTAATAGTTTTTTTTTTTTTTTAAATTAATAAACTAATGTTTAAGACGAGATTTTTTATGCATAGCACAAAGGGTAACAATTATTATAAACAAAAATAATTATTTGCCTGAAACACTCATCTACATTGAAAAAATCTCCCGAGAAAAGATACATGACCGCCGTAGCTTAATGGTAGAGCTCCTGACCGGCAACTAAAGGGGTGCGGGTTCGAGTCCCGTCGGCGACATGTATCTTTTCTCGGAAAATTTTTTCAATGTGGATGAGTGTTTCAGGCTCATAATTATTGCTTATAAATAGTTTTCGTTTACCGATATTAGTCATTATTCTTAGTTCCTGGTTTCTGCCTCTATTTTATCTTAATATGGTATAGAAATAGCCTAAGCGTGGGTTGAAGTGGGGCGTTAGCCTCCTTGTCACCGTTTTCCAGAATTTGACTCTAGTAATTACGGCCCAAGGAGTGAGAAAGCCAAGGAGATGGTATGGTTGTGATAGTGGCCGTTTAATGTGTGTGGATTAACAAAGACGGGACGCTTTCTCGGCGCCATCTTCTTTACCGGGAGAATTCCATCGCAACAAGAATTACCCCTTCCGGCTGTGCAGTCCGGAACCACCTACCAACAAGGAAGTAGAGACATGTGTGGTGATGGGAGATTCTAATTATAATTGATACGCAGAGATTGTCAACTCTAAAATCATAATAAGTATTAGGGTTATAATAAAATTCTATTTATATGAGAAAAGCTCGCAAATATCGCGAATAAGTAAGCTGGCGAATGCGTGACGAGAGCGATACGAAAAGTGTAATCGGGCGAGGCGAACGGAAGTTCAGAGGGAGATATAAGTTGGTGAAAATAGAAAGAGAGAGAGTAACGTTTCATATATTACTGTTAAGACACAGTGCAGGCCTGGTGGAAGATACTCTCAGTATCGCCCTGATGTAAGACCACCATTTAGAATTGAAAGGTTGCTTAATAATGGCTTTCGCCGTGTTTAGTGACTAGATCTGAATATCCAGGTACTTCCCCACCTTCTTCTTTCCCATCTCATTCCCTTCCCCACTTACCTTAAGCCTCAGAACATACCCCAATTGGGGATGCCATAATCTCACTGGCTCCAGACGGGAGTAGTTGAGACTCTTGTGAGACTCTTTTTCTCTATAAAAAAGGCCTATTGTCTCTATCACACTGTAGGAGCAAGAGAGAGTTTTTCAAGTTTTACTTTAGTCGTGGGGTCTAAAGCACACTCGTTAATTTTTATAACTTTTGAAGGTTATTCTCATCAGTGTAATTTATCATTGAAGAAGAAGGTGACACTAGTAATCTAAATTTAAATATGAAAATGAACAAGATATTAAAATAATAAAAGATAACGGTCACCACTGGGACTCGAACCCAGAACCTCTCATTTTACCGGGACGGCACTTTAACCAATTCCCATATTATTTTTTTCATTACTGTTGTTGTTTTTATGTTGTGGTTTAAATTTTGTGGTATATTGACGGCCGGCGTAGTCCAGCGGTAGAGGGCATTGGACTGCCATTCCGAAGGTCGCGGGTTCGAACCCGGCGTGCGCAAATAAATTTTATTTAATTAAATTAAAACAAATAACTTTGTTTAAACCACAAATTTAATTCAAAATGACGCCACAAAGTGATTTTGCGAAGTTTGAAGAAATTTTATTTAATTGATTTGTGTTATTTCACAATTAATTATTTAAAATAATATATAATACATTTGCACGTTTCAGAGTGGAAGAAACTCTTAGTATCGCCCTGGTGTAAGATCACCATTCAGAATTGAAACGTTGCTTGAAATGGCTTTAGCCATGTTTAGCGACTAGATCTGAATAACCAGATACTTCCCCACCTTCCTCTTGCTCGTCTTCTTCTCTTTCCCACTTACCTTCAGCCTCATAACATATCCCAGTTGGGGATGCCATAGTCTCACTGGAGCAGTTGGGAGTCTTGTGAGGTATTCACTATAAACAAAAAAATATTTAAAAAAAATATTTTTCAAACAACCATTTCAACATGCGACACTTCATACAGACTAGGCTGTATGAAAACTAGGTAACAGATTTAATTTTTGTTTTTGGTTCTACGGTCTAATAATAAATTCGGTGGTGTGTCTGTGTGTAGCTCGGGTTTAATGAACTCTAAAATATGAATTGATGATTGGAACGATTCTTAGTTACTAAAAACTTCGGCTTCAAAATCCTATAACGATTTTAAATACGGCGATTGTTCATGATATAGGACGATGAAATTGGTATACAAAAAATGCAAAAGCATGTTTATAAGAGCGAGGAAATGAATTGATATATTTTTTTATATGAAGCATTCTATTTAATTTTTTTATAATTTTTTTTTTAATTTTAATTTTAATTTTAATTTTTAATTCATTTTATTTCTCCATTATGAGTGTGAGTGAAAATGTCCATTCTTTCAAAGTGAGGAAAATTCTTCTTTTTTTACGTTAGCTCCACACAGGAGGCCCTGAGGAAAACAATTTCCATCAGTGCCATTGTCATCTTTGGGGGTGCTGTGTGGAGTGCCTTTTTAGGGAAAGGGAGGAGAAGAAGTTCTGAGAAGGAGTGACGGACGTTTGAATTCATTCCTCCCACTACGGTACGATCAACCAGTCTCTCCCGATCCGGCCTGTCACGCAGCAGGTGGGCAAACTCATCACAGATCATTTTATTCGTAAAAATGGAACAAATTAACAGGGTTTCAATGTTTATTGGCGGGATCTTGTGTAAGAATAATTTATTGGTGTACGTAATTTCGTACTTATATCAACAAATTATGCTTACATTTTCCCGCCGGTAAACATTGAAACACTGTTAATTTGTCCGTAAGAACTTCAGTCCCGTTTTTACGAATAAAATGATCGTATTTCATAAGAACATTTTTCTCCGTGTAGACAAATTTCACCCCATGAATCCGGGCACCCCTGCTAAGTCACCAAACCTTGCGAACCAGTTGGGGTGACCTATGGCAGTGGTGTTGGTTATCCAAGAAATGGTTCCCGGGGTGGCGGTACCCATACCCGCCACCCAATTTGAGAAATCATGGCCCTAATCACAAATTAATAATGTTACGATATAATGAAGTAAAAGTTCTCCAATCAAATCACTGCGAGGATAAGGAAACACTAATGAACTTATTAGCGCAGGAGGCAATTATCTCAAGGGAATCTTAATTGAAAGCTTATCCATTATTATGGAGTGGGATAGCCAAACCAACCATTATTATCCCCTAAACAAATAGTTATTTTTATTTGGTGCACGTATTTCGTCGATATAAATCGTAAATAGATACATTGGTATTAAATACAACGGTAAACAGAATGAGAAAAAGAACCAATTTTTTTTTTCATATGAAAATAGTGTTGCGAAAAAGTGCTTTCGCGAACACGGTCTGTTATGAGAAAACAATTAGCATCTATCAAATTGGGTTTCCTGAAATTAGGGTTTCAGGTTCTGAAAAATATTCTGAATCGCCGAATTAGTGTTATTTTAGTGATTCTAGATTTACTAACATTTATTTTTTTAATTTCATAGGGTTTTTATAATTTATTTATAAATTTTAAGTTTATTAAAGCACTAATAACTAAATTTTAAATTTCAAAATTTAATCACTGAAATCTGTACATTTGTAAGTATTATATATTTTATTGAAGAGGAAGACAACAATAATAATCTATTACATTGATGGAAATAATCTTCAATGGTTAAAAAGAGAGTTTTTCTTATAAAAAAAAATAATTATATATTTTTTTTATTACCGACGCGGCTTCGCACACTGACTGAGAAAGAGTTGCCGTACAACATCCGTCCCCCCTCTACTCCTTTCCTCTACCGAGTCTCGTTACTTTTGGGTACCCTCTCGTACAATACTTATGAACCCACTTGTAAACCATCACGCAGAAGCTCCAACATAGGGCTCTTTTTTCCAAACCCATAACACTAAACGTTGGGCCTACTCCTGGACCCAGCGTCCTATTTTCTAACCCACAGCACTTGCGCGAAGGGTGGAGCCTATTCCTGAACCCGGCGTTCTTTTTTTCAACCCACAACATTGGCGCTAAACGTGGGGACTGTTTATAAACCCAGCGTTCTTTTTCCAACCCACAGCACTGGCGCTAAACGTGGGGCCTTTCCCGAACCCAGCGTTCTTTTTTAGCGTTCTTTTTTCCAACCCACAGTACTGGCGCTAAACGTGGGGCCTTTCCCGAACCCAGCGTTCTTTTTTAGCGTTCTTTTTTCCAACCCACAGCACTGGCGCTAAACGTGGGGCCTTTTCCGAACCCAGCGTTCTTTTTTAGCGTTCTTTTTTCCAACCCACAGCACTGGCGATAAACGTGGGGCCTTTCCCGAACCCAGCGTTCTTTTTTCCAACCCACAGCACTGGCGCTAAACGTGGGGCCTTTTCCGAACCCAGCGTTCTTTTTTAGCGTTCTTTTTTCCAACCCACAGCACTGGCGCTAAACGTGGGGCCTTTTCCGAACCCAGCGTTCTTTTTTAGCGTTCTTTTTTCCAACCCACAGCACTGGCGATAAACGTGGGGCCTTTCCCGAACCCAGCGTTCTTTTTTAGCGTTCTTTTTTCCAACCCACAGCACTGGCGCTAAACGTGGGGCCTTTCCCGAACCCAGCGTTCTTTTTTAGCGTTCTTTTTTCCAACCCACAGCACTGGCGCTAAACGTGGGGCCTTTTCCGAACCCAGCGTTCTTTTTTAGCGTTCTTTTTTCCAACCCACAGCACTGGCGCTAAACGTGGGGCCTTTCCCGAACCCAGCGTTCTTTTTTCCAACCCACAGCACTGGCGCTAAACGTGGGGCCTTTTCCGAACCCAGCGTTCTTTTTTAGCGTTCTTTTTTCCAACCCACAGCACTGGCGCTAAACGTGGAGCCGTTTCCGAACCCAGCGTTCTTTTTTAGCGTTCTTTTTTCCAACCCACAGCACTGGCGATAAACGTGGGGCCTTTCCCGAACTCAGCGTTCTTTTTTAGCGTTCTTTTTTCCAACCCACAGTACTGGCGCTAAACGTGGGGCCTTTTCCGAACCCAGCGTTCTTTTTTAGCGTTCTTTTTTCCAACCCACAGCACTGGCGCTAAACGTGGGGCCTTTTCCGAACCCAGCGTTCTTTTTAGCGTTCTTTTTTCCAACCCACAGCACTGGCGATAAACGTGGGGCCTTTCCCGAACCCAGCGTTCTTTTTTCCAACCCACAGCACTGGCGCTAAACGTGGGGCCTTTCCCGAACCCAGCGTTCTTTTTTAGCGTTCTTTTTTCCAACCCACGGCAATACATACTATTTTATAAACGCAGTGTCATAACGTATTTTTTGCTTTATCATCATGATTGATAATCATGCACTTAACATTAACAATTCTTAAAAATCATTCCGTTATCGTTATCTTCATAACTTGTACTTATTCTCATTATTAGGGCAGTGAACATTTTAAAAACAATGATATACCCCCGGTGAACATGACCTACGTGTTATCATTCATTTTTATTTAGATAACATTTAACGATTTAACAGTTCATTTAAACACGTCACAATACGCTCTATCTCATCAATTCACCGTGAACTTCAGGAGGTGAAGTACGTACACATAAATTGCATTCGATATAACAACATCAAGTAATCAATATTTCACAATGAGTTCTCCAAGGGTGTGGTTAAGATTTGAAAGATCTCTTAGCGACGGAACGGTAAAAAAGTTTAAAATTCAAGAAGTGTTACCAACCTTATATGAAAAAGTTGTTGAATTTATGAGCATTAATTTTCTACCTGAAGAACCATTCTGTCTTGCTGCAAGTAAGAATTTAATTTTTTTGAAATATGAATTTCGGTTGTGCCTCTGTCTGTAACTCCGATAAAATGATCCCTTGAACTTATTGTTTGAATTTAGGCTTCATATTCAAAAATGGAAGTTTTTATTTTGAGTACCCAAACAATGTGTGTGTGACAAAAAGTATATATTTAGACGGCCTCCGTGTTCGAAGGGTAAGTCTCTCGCCAGCAATCCGGAGTTCACGGGTTCAAATATCAGCGTGCGCAAGGAAATTTTACTTGTGTTACATCACAATGTAATCATTTAAAAATAATAGAAGGCATATTTAATAACAGATATAACAATAACATATTTAATATAGAATAACAATAACAGAAGATAATGTCAATATCGCTCTGGTGTAAGACCACCAATCAGCCACTAAACGTTGTTTGATATGGGCTATATACTCATTTAAGTCCTACTCTCTTTTCCTGTCTTTTTCATTACTCCACTCTCTTTAGCCATCGACCTATCACAATTATTGGGGATGCCATATTAACATGGGCTTTGATCAGTTGAGAGCCATTAAGACTATTGTGGGAAATTCAAATAGTGAAAAAAAAAGTAAAATAAAAGTCTGTCTTATAAATAATATTGAGTACTTACCTAAATTATATATTTTAATACGCGATTTCCGCAATCTAGTGACACTGGCGATAAACTGGTGAATTCACTGAATCTAATCACATCTGGACTAGATTTTGTGGTTTTATTATTAAGTTCTGCAACTGTTTTAGTTTTTTTATTATTGTGACAGCTGTATCGACTTACAAGGCCATTTTCAAACTGTGGTGTTCCACAATTAGACGAAGATATTTACACGTAACACCACAGTTTGAAAATGACCATGTAAGCCGAAACAGCTGTCACAATAATAAAAAAACTAAAACACTTGCAGAACTTAATAATAAAATTGTTAAATTCAATTTAAATTACGTTTTTAAAAAATTAAATGGAGTTCTACGAATTAAACATAAAAACAATAAAAAAAAATTGTGGAATTACTTTTTCTTATTTGAACTTTGATTTTCGAATAAATCGAGCCTGATGTTTGAATTTTCAAGTCTATCAAAGAAAAAATCTATAATATATAAGTAACTATAATAAGGACTGTATTATATGAACATGCGTCAAAGCATAAACCCGGCAACAAAAGTTTTCTAAGTAAGACGTATTTACGCACGCTTGACTTGGGGGGGGAGGGGGTAAGCTGGCGAATGCGTTACGAAAAGTGTAATGCGTTACGGGCGAGGCGAACGGGCTGTATTACACTGTAGAAGCAAGAGAGAGAGCAGTGCGCGCATACATTTTCTTTCTCTCTTCCTCTCATAGCCAGTGCATGAAGATTATTCGTAATTTTATTTCGTTCTGGAAATAATTTTATAAATACTGTAGGAGCAAGAGAGAACAGTGCGCGCGCACACTTTCTTTGTCTCTAGAAGTTTTACTTCAGTCGTGTGGTCTAAAGCACACTCGTTTTTTTTAACCAATTCGATCGTTCAGTTGATTAGTCAGACTCTCCGATAAATCGAAATTTGAGTATAAAGTTACTTGTAAAAGTGTAAGTACCTTCTATCCGGTAAAATGCTTAGATTACTAATAAACATCAGAAGAAGACACTTGACTCCCAATCGGAAGGTTGCGGGTTCGAACCCGGCGTGCGCAAATAAATTTTATTTGATTAATTTGTGTTATTTCACAATTAATTAATAAAAATAATATATACTACATTTGCGGCACGTTCCAGAGTGGAAGATACTGTCAGTATCGCCCTGGTGTAAGACCACCATTCAGAATTGAGACGTTGCTTAATAATGGCTTTAGCCGTGTTTAGTGACTAGATCTGAATAGCCAGGTACTTTCCTACCTTCCTCTTCCCCATTTCCTTCCCTTCCCCACTTTCCTTCAGCCTCACAACATACCCCAATTGGGGATGCCATAGTCTCACTGGCTCCAGACGGGAGCAGTTGGGACTCTTGTGAGGTATTCTCTCTATAAAAAAAAAAAAAAAAAAAAAAAAAAAATCAATTTCAATGCAGAAACGCTTTTAGGGAATTAAATACGATATGGGTTACTAGTAAGATATTTCACAATTAACTAAGGGACTGTTATGCCTCTCGGTGTTATTTTATACCTTATTTGATATGTAAAACACAAACACGTGTAAATAATAGTTTATTAATGGTGAGCATTTGAATAAAAATTTCCTCATTATCTCAAGTATTTGGAGTTGTCTCGTATCTATGTTATGAAAAAAAAAACGAAACCCTCATTAAATAAAATTTATATAAAATACAGAAATAAGATTTTAAAAATATAAAATACTTATATAATAATGAATTAAGAAATAGTAAATTCAGATTAAGATCTAATGCCTTGTTCTGACTAGAAGAGTATTTTAGTCGAGTGTTACACGTGTCCGAACATCCCAATTTTAGTAGAGTTGGCTAGTCAGCTCTTTAGTAGATTGAATCCATTTGGTTCTATTTTTTCGGCGAGTAGAGCCCCCCTCCACGCGTCCCTGCCTGACATCCCTGCGTCCCTGTGCGTCCCTGCCTGTCCATCCACTGACATGCGCAGTTCATTTGTAGACGCAGACACGAGCAATATGTCGTCCCGTTGCAACGGGTTCCAATGCGTCGGAGCGAAAATGGGACTCTAAAATTCTTTATTTCTGCAGCTATTTATCTATTTTCGTGGCCACAGTTTATTTATTTTCATCTCACTTATTTATTCTTCCACCTCTTCTAAAATAATTATTACAATCAATTTAATTAGAGTATTTACTTTATTGCATTGCAGCCCGTCATGTCGCGACGCGTCGCTTACTAATGAACTCTACTTGACAGCATTGTGAATACTTTTTGGTGAGTCAAGTAGCGAGTTTCTCGCCACTCGGCTTACTACTTGTCAGGTCAGAACAAGGCATAAGGGTCAGTTGTTTTATAGAATTTGAACAATTCAAGCTCTGTGAAAGTTAATTATTTCAGTGCCGTAAAGCAATTGGCCAATAACGATATAGTAAAGAAATTTATTGAAATTTTCACAGAACTTTAATCAAATTGTTTCTCTGAAAAAATCGTCCTAAGTATTTCTAGAAAAAAATAACCTGGATGGAATTACTGTTTTCAGACTTGCTGAGCGATCCCAATAACTTCGACCGCATTAAAAGGTACTGGTTTCAGAATATCCTACGGCAGAACTTTAGTGTGGTGTGCTTGGAGGATGACGATACCAAAGATGAAGATAAGGATATAGTTGGAGTTAACTTTCTCTTTTCAACGAGCAAAACGGATACTCAAAGCGATAAAATGGTTGGTAAAAAAGAATTTTAATTCGAACACAAGAAATGCTTTTTTGTTAATTTTTATTAATATTTTTTTGTATATTTTGCTAAGATTGGTAAAAATGCTATGGAAAGTAACAACGGGGAATGGTTACGTTTTGTTCGTCTACCTTCTAGTCTAAGGAAATAATGCTAATAATCATTCTACCTTCTACCTGGTGACCAGAATGATCAGTGGAAACATTTTTTGGTGTATGAATATATGAATATTGAGTACAAACTTTTCATCGTATGTTAATTCCTCAAATGATAATTCATCATGTCTCGAAGCGTCGAAAACTGATAATTGGAGATTTTAACCTTAGGTTAGGTTAGGTAAGGTAAGGTAAGGTAAGGTTAGGTTAGGTTAATGTGAGTTATGATGTGATGAATTATCGTGTGAGGAAGTATCGTGTCTGGATAAATTTACTACGGAAATTCAGACGCTGAGATCTCATAGTCCGATTAGACATGGAACCCTTCTATCTACTATGAACGTGTGTGAAAAGTCTGCGCTTCACACTAGGCCGGAGTGAATCAGCCTACAACGTATTATTAAACCATTTGCACATGTTGCTCGCACAAACTAACGACTCCAACTTGGAGAAACTCATGCTCACTAACAAAGTGGAAAGCGGAAGAAGTAGAGGAAAGTGGAAAGCGGAAGAAGCAGAGAAAAGTGGAAAGCGGAAGAAGCAGAGGAAAGTAAAAGCGGAAGAAGCAGAGGAAAGTGGAAAGTGGAAGAAGCAGAGGAAAGTGGAAAGCGGAAGAAGCAGAGGAAAGTGGAGAGCGGAAGAAGCAGAGGAAAGTGGAAAGCGGAAGAAGCAGAGGAAAGTGGAAAGCGGAAGAAGCAGAGGAAAGTGGAAAGCGGAAGAAGCAGAGGACAGTTACCAACAGTGGAAGAGCCTTGTCCACCATGGAAATTTGAGTAGGGGTCACGATCCTCTGCAATGATGAACCGATTTAAGAAGAGTTTTACACCATTTACAACGTTTTTAGATTGATTTTTAGTTGCCAATAACAAAACGAGCACGGCTAACACGTTATATTTAGACACTCTCGTGCGCAGGTCACCTTTACAGATAGAATAAGTTTGCCTGAGCGTCTGGAGCCGGCTTTTTTTTATCATGCCTCATCTGATTTTTCGAAGTTTACGCACGCTTGACTTGAGGGGTAAACTGACGAATGCGAAGGCGAACGATAATAAATTAAAAATAATTTTGAGGTTCTGTTATGGAAGGGTACTTGTTTTGTATGTTATATTAAATGTGTTAGGTTATAACAAATGTCGGTCCGGCATCGGCTTTACCATGAGGTGCGCCATTTTCCTGTTAGAGGAAAGTGCCAATCCGCCCAACTACTTATCGGAAAGAGCATGACACCCTGATCAAGGTGTAGGCAAGTGTGTGGATCATTCTTCTGGATTGGATATGGACTAGACAAATAGAAATGAAAGAAAGTGTACTGGTTCTGGTGGACGAACCACATTTAAAAATATATTTCAAACCACTTATTATAACAAATAAGAACATAAAGTAAAGTGACTTACCCAAGAGACCAAAGGAACAAAAACAAACTACTCTAACAACGATACGCGGGACGCCGTGAGTAGAGGTAGATTGTAGAGTGGCGGAATTCCTTGGTAGTCATCCGCGTGGTAGCAGCCCAAGGCCACACGCTTGGTTTCGAATAGAAGAGGGTCGGGTGATGAAGCATCGGTCTGGACAGCAGTCCTAGGCTCGTCCAGCCTTGTGGTTATTAAAGATATGGCCCAGTGGAGTCATCGGCATGCAGCGTTTCACGGCTACAACATCGGGAGGACGGTATGGAAGCGGTCCAGTGGAGTCGTCGGCATGCAGCGTTTCACGGCTACAACATCGGGAGGACGGTATGGAAGCGGTCCAGTGGAGTCATCGGCATGCAGCGTTTCACGGCTACAACATCGGGAGGATGGTATGGAAGCGGTCCAGTGGAGTCATCGGCATGCAGCGTTTCACGGCTACAACATCGGGAGGACGGTATGGAAGCGGTCCAGTGGAGTCGCAATAAGAAGGGTTGCGTCCAATCAAAGCACTTGATGGGGAGGATATCGACTGATTACATTTACATGCCGCGTGTGTGACGACACTACTGCCATCGATAGAGCAAACCCCACGCGGACTCAATCCATTCCCGGATTGGTGATGATTACGAAAAACATATTTCACATATTACAAGACCCTTGTGTCTAAATAAAATACAAGCACTTTTAAAATCTATTACACAAGAACCCCATCTTGGTATTTGACTTCGCCGGAAAAAAACAGCCGCCCAGTCTGAATCTCCAACGGAAGTGAATTCAAATTTAAAAACATGTGTTGCCAGGTGTGCAAATCACCATAGACAATTAATTGTTTAATTATTTAATTTATTACGGTTCTTACTACAAAATTAATTATCCTCCTTATTTTGTATCATAACAGTTCATTCCTCACAATCTAATCATAACAGCAGTGCTCAAATCCATAGTAATGACGTTTGGAATGCGTGCTGGTATTTATACTGACAATAGTTGTGTTGTTGTTTCTCACATTCTAAACGTTAAAATCTAACTAATAACTAGCACTTTTTCGATTAAAATTTTTTGAATTTCCTGCTGCAAATGTGAATAAACTACGCTCTTTAATATTTTAATTATTTTAAACTTTGTAAGGATTAAATCAACAATCCCATTCTTAGCGTAGTTCCCATAATAAAATTAATCAAATTTTCATTTAGAGTGTGCGAACTCAGTGCATTAAAACGACTGATTTGTCACGATGATTGGTAACAATCCAAACGAATCTTCAATATAGATTCTTATACACTGATGATTTTAATGGTTTTATTCGATGCCAGAAAGAAAATTAGATTAGTCGTGTGGTCTAAAGCACAATCGTATTTTTTTTTGTTGTAATTTTAACACGGAGGACAAGGATTCATCCGTTGAAAGATCAGAGAATACAGAATATTACAAATCCGCTTCTTTCGTTGAATGCTTACAAATTCATTCGAAAACTATTTTAACTTTTATAAAGAAGCACGACATCTGTTTTAAACAATCCTAGTTTGTAAATAAATCTTTTTTGTTGCAGAAAGTCTGCCAGTTATTAATCTTAAAATCCAACTCTTTGAACAAAGTTTTACATCGAGTTCTTACTTTGCAAGATAATCCTTCTATAAAAAGTCAAATGTTTTCTTCGAGTGATACAGTCAAAGTTGGTGGCTTTGGATATCTAAAAAAAATTAAGCGGGTTGCGGGAGTCATTTATGTATTCCAAAGAAAAATTAAGAGATTACTTAGTCGTTACACAGGTTGAAAAATATTATTTTCTAGTTTTTTGTAGTTTTCATAGTTTGATGCGTGTTAACCGGTTTTATGTTTTTGGTTATGGAGATTTTAAATAAGATATTGATGTTTTTTTACAGGAATGCCTCCCCGTAGAGCTTCCGAGTATTCTCGGAATTTTAAACGAAGTGGCTTCGCGATTTGATGTGTTTGAAGCCTTTGGCGTTGACAGATTTTTATCTGCTTGCGGTCTTTCGGTCAATAAGAAGTACAGAGGATTGAGCATTGGGACAGAATTATTACTAGCAAGGTAAAAATATTTATTAATATATTAACGTTGTTTCCCTTTATACTGTTCTTTTTATACTGTTCAATGTATTGAGCACCGATATAAAGTCAAATAATACGATATCCCTTATGCTAAAAAAATATTATTTTTTACATTAACTCAACACAGGACGCCCTAAGGAAAATAATTTCCCTCTTGGCGTATGTCATGTGGTGAGATGCTGTGTGGAGGGTCTTTTTGAGGAGAGGAAGGAGTGAACAATGTTGTAGGAAGGAGGACACACAGAGGCCGGCAAATCGTTCCAAACTCATGAACGAGTCGAAGAAACGACCCGTTCTCATGTGACCGTGTACATATGTTGGGCGCGCGTTTGACTTGTTTCCCGACTATGCACCGGTGCCGAGGGGATCAATGATGCTTGTCCTTCGGAGCATCTTCCATTAGAATACCGGTAGAACAACATTGATTATTTGAAAGGGGGAGAGCTTTGTGATTACACGAATTAAAAATGATTACACCTTGATTCTGGAGGTATTTCGTAGAAGATTTTCATGGCTCTATACAATAATGAGTTCTGTGATTTTGACTTCTTTCGAAAGGGAAGTCTAATAATAGATAAAATTAAAATTTTAAATGTATTTTAACCATCCCTTTTCCATATTATTGAAAAAAAAATATATAGGTAGGTATATATACAGATTGTTAAAGTACGTAATTGACTTACTTTAACCAGTAATTTTCTGACATTATTTGGAGTAAAAAATATAAATAAAATTTTGGTCTCCGGTGACATTTTTGATGATTTTTTTTTGTACAAAAACATAAAAAGTGATAGGTGTTGGACAGTTAGGCGCAGGGTAAGAGGTTAGCCGGTTACTCGGTGTTTGATTTTGGAGGGAAAAATTTTGAAAAAAAAAAGTCTTCGAAAAAGTCACCGTAGACAAATATTTTATTCATATTTTTTACTCTTAATAATGTCAGGAATCACTGGTTAAAGTTAGTCAAGTATATACCTTAACACCCTGTATAGTGTTTTTAGCACATCCTGTATACCTATGTATTATTTTTAGAATACCTGCTTTAATAATTATTCAGTTTAATTTTAATTTTAATGTTTATTATGTTGTCATTACGCTAAATGTTATGTAGCTGCTACATAACATTATGTAGTACTGTTGTTTAATACCGGTACAATAATAAAATAGACTGCGAGATTATCAATATTACATTTAAGGTACTTCTCCGGTGGTGGTCTAAAGGTAAAGAGAACTTCTAACACGCAAACTCGCCCTTTACATCCTCCATTTGCTTCGTACATTCAAATAAAATATACGTTATAACATTGAAGAAAAAGATAACACTAATAATCTAAATGAAAACATGAAAATGAACAAGACACAGAAAAATAAAAGATAACGGTCGCAACTAGGACTCGAACCCAGAACCTCTCGTCTTACCGGGACGGGCGCATGGATTACCTCTACCAATTATCCCGTTTAATCACAGGAGACCATATTTGTCCCAGCTCACATAGGTATCATAGAAATCGTTGTATCTCCCTTGAAATAAACGATATTGGAAAGATAATATAACATGCTATGTATACAAATCTAAAAGATAACCACAAAAAATTAAAATATTCACCTTTATGGAACCAAAGTTTTCAATCGCAATGTAAAAAAAAAATTGAGACTTTTTAAAGATTTTTTTTACATGAAGTATATATGTGTTTATTTTTATTTTTTTATCAGTGATTTTAGTTAGAAAAAAAATAATTATCCAAAATTTGAAAGCGTATTTCATGACCTTTCGAAAACAGTGTTAAGTTTTCGGATACGTCCGGATACCGGTCAGTGGTTCAGTGGGCATCGCGTTTGGGTCCCACCCAGGCGTTCCGTGTTCGATTCCTCGACTGGCTCCTCCACCACAACACAAGCAACATCTTCCGCTTAGTGTGGTGGTAGTAGGAGATTTTCAAACGTTGTTGGGTTATTCGTAACCCGGGAATGTTTGTCTTTCTTTTTAAAAAAAAATTTTATTATCTTTTATTTTTCTGTGTCTTGTTAATTTCATATTTTCGTTTAGATTATTAGTGTTATCTTCTTCCATGATGATATTACATTGATGGGAATGACCTCCAAAAGTTATAAAAAGAGAGTTGTTCTTAAAAAAATTAAATATACGTTACTTTGTTATTCCAAAGAACTCCAATCATATGAACATGAATCATTTAATATGAGTACCTATATTATTTTATTTTATGTTTAAATTTTAAAAAAATGTGTTTGTTTCTACATTTATTATTATTATTATCACATTATAATATAATTTATGTCCAACACCGGGATACGGCCTTGAGCCTATTAAGGTAGTCGAGAAAATATAAATAAAGTATATTATAAAATTTGTAATAAATAGATAATTAAATAATGATAATAAATACGAATGCGGTGTCAAATTGCAGGACACCAATTTGCAAGGAACACGGTATCACACTAACGGAGACGATCTTCACAGCTGTGGCATCCCAGAAGGTTGCTGCCAAGGCCGGCTTCACCACCGCCCTAGAAATAGACTTCCAAGATATCGCCGACAAGATGAACGTCACATTCCCAGAAGGCTTCAAAACCCTCAAAGTTATGACCAAACTAATCGAATAAATTACTTTACAGATTGTTGTTGTGATAAAAATACAATGTTTTCTAAGTAAACCAGTTCCTTCTGGCCGCGTTAATACTAGTTCAAGTTTTTCAATGCCCCCTTGCGGAGAATTATTAAGGACTAGCAGTAAAATAACCGCTCCGCGGGTTTTTGGTGCTAGGCCCTGCGGGCGGCTTTTCGTTTTGCTTCGCCCAGTTTAAGTGTCAGTGACTATTTATAAGGCATCACCCTTTTGAAAAACTAACTACTATTTACATTAAAACACGTAATACTTATATTTAATAGGTAGATATATAGTAGTAGACATACTTAATAATGAGAGGAACACTCTTCACCCCAACATAAATCTTCTTATTATTGAATGAAAGGGAAAAATGTTTCTTCTCCTTCATACTTTTTTCTTTAAACATAGTATTATAGATGACGCCACATCCGTTTGCAAATCGCATGTGAGCGAGTGATAAGTGTGCATATTACAGCAGCAGCTCTTTCACGGACGGATCAGAACGATTTCCATGTAGGGTGGCGTTGGAGATTTACTCGGAGTCGGGTTCCTTAATTTGAACCGTACGGGCATTACCGTATTAATATACTTCGATTCGATGATGATATCAAATTTAATTCCAAGGGAAAAATAATAATATGAAAACTTCAAAAATATTTTACCTGATAGCGCCACTTCCGTTTGCAAAAAGCGTGTGAGCGACTGCTAAGTGTATATATTACGGAAGCAGCTCCGTGGAAAAATGCATGTTCACGGATAGCTCAGAAAGGTTTCCATTCAGTGTGGAGTTGGAGATTTACTCGGAGTAGGGTTCCTTAATTCGAACCGTACGGGCATTACCGTATTAATATATACTTGAAAATATTAATTTCATAGATTTCATCAAAATGCACCTATATCCGTTTATCTCCTATTTATGGCCTTAAATATTGTTTAATGTAGCTTTTAAATATGAAATTATTATCAAGATTCTTTTATTATATTTGTAATCACGACTTCCAAAAAAAAATGATTTGTAATTTCCAACATAAATAAGAAAAAAACCGAAAGTGCCCGACTATTCAATTATGGTCACTAAATTCTGTGAAAGCCATTTCTAGCAATGCAACATTTATATTCTGGATGGTGGTCACTCACGTGGGCGACACTGGGTCTCTACCATTTACTTTTAAAAAAACTATATTTATTTTCCAGAAATTATTGTTTTATTAATAATCGTTGGGAGGTTTTTTGATGTGTTATCTTATGTTTATAATTAATTACTTACAGGTAAATCGTTAAAAAGATCCTTGCTTGTGTGTGTACTGGAGTGATCACAAAAAACATATGTTAGTTATATCTTTGTTCAATAATAATCGAACATAAAACTGAATTGATAAAAGTTTATACGCACCTTAGTATCTTTGGGTATTTGCGGGGTAAGAGGGAAACTGTGGGCGGGTTTCAAACTAGTTGGAAAAACTATTGAATCTTTCGATAATATTGGTATGCATAAACATATTTATATTTGCCTTCTTTAAAATGATGTGCCTGTACTTTCATTGCTTTCTTTGTATTTTTTTAGTGTAAGAGATGTTTCCGAGGTGATACAATAGAATGTACGATTTATCTTATCGTCATAATTTCCCTTAAGAGGGTATTACCAGAGAATACCGGAAACTAGTCCTTTTTAAAGCAAATTCCAGACGTATTGACCCTTTTTTACAAAAAAAACATAAATTGATTTTGAAAGATTGTAATATTATCGTTATTATATTGTTGTTATAGTATTTTTAATATACTAAGGTTATACCGTTGGTCGTTTTAAATCATATAATCATATAACAAAATAAATCAATACATAATCTAGTAAACACAGTTTTACAAAAATAAATTTTAGTTAAATTCAAATAATTAAAAAATAATTCCGAGAACGTGTTTTGTGACAAAGATACTTACTTGAATGTAGTTATATATTAAAGCAAGTTTTGAATGAAATAAATCGATTTTAATTTTTTTATTTAAAAAATTGATGGGAATAATCAACCGTTCTCATTGTAACCTCCCCGTACAGTTGCAAGCATTTTTAAACTTTTATTCTCAGCTGCTGGTCAATCGCTCTTAAGCGTTTTGATATAATATTACAAAATTTCCACAACAATCAGTTTTTTTATTAATAGCTTACATATTATCATTTTATGTACTTTATGTTACAATAGAAGAAGTGATGCTTCCATTATATTATTTTTCTTTTTACAAAAGACAAAAAATGATTTGGGAATCACTAAGCATATTATAAGTAAGTAAGAAAACATGTTATCGTAGTTAGTTCAGACTATACAATCACTTACTAAGATGTTAATACGGATGAACCCGTTTTATATTGTTATCGAGAAGTGTTTCTTAATTTACAATAATAAGATAACTTGAGATGTGTTAGATGCGTATCTTCCAAATTAGTTATAAGCGCTCTACACAGCATGCTGCAAACAGCCCAGCATGCCGAATGGCTGCAAATCGCAAATGATTCGGCAGGCGGTTGTACCTACTAATGATGCAATTTGTCAAACAGCCCGGCATGCTGCAGGAAGCCCGCCCAATCTCACTAAAGTCTTTGGCAATCATCGTAACCATTCATACCTAAGACACGAACGGCGATAGATGGTACTCTCCTGATATCCAACTCAACTGCCATCTGTTGGGATGTAGCAGAACTTTGAATTATAAACGAAGCTATCTACATCTATTGAAAGAAGCTGAAACTACACGAATAATCAATACACTACAGGTATTGAACGCCTCAGGAAAGAATTTAAATGATTGAAAATTATTTAACAATTTCAGTCGAAGTAATGAAAAATGTTCTGCTACTAAATGGGCACACAAACACGCTCACAACACCCTTTTCTGGAATCATATTTTCAGTGATACAACAATAAAAAATAATACACATATCTTTCTTATTTCAACAACGACAACAAGTGTCATAACTGCACCAAACCGTCTAGAGCCAGTGAGACTATGGCATCTCCAATCGCGGTAAGTTGTGATGGTAAAGTTAGTGGAAAGGGGGTTGGAGATGGTGTAGAAGAAAAAAACGAGTGTGCCTCAGATCACACGACTAAAGTAAAACTTCTTTCTATATGTAAAATATATACAAATATTAATTCTCTGCAAATATTTATTTAAATTTATTATCGTTCGCATCGCCCGATCAAGCCATATGCATCGACGTCCGCTCTCCCCCGCGTTTGGCGCGTCACTGGTATTTCAAAATACTGTCTGGGATATTTCATGCACCGGCTATGAGAGGAAGAGAGAAAGAAAATGTGCGCGCGAACTGCTCTCTCTTGCTTCTATAGTGTGATACAGCCCGTTCGCCTCGCCCGTAACGCATTACACTTTTTGTAACGCATTCGCCAGCTTACCCCCTATTCACCTATTCAGATCTGGTCACCGAACACCGTACTACAGTCATATCAAGCCTTTACGAATGTTTTACTTTACGAATGGTGGTTCTTATTAATACTGACGGAGTGACACAATTTTTTTTAATTTTTGTACCAGACCCATCTGTTTTCCTCCAAGTCAATTAACTTCACGTAGCCAGCCTACCTCCCGCCAACAAAATACTTGCTTCAGGAATCGTGTTAGCAAGTTATTTTCCAGCCGTTGAATTCTGATCTGATATGGTTTATGGAAGTGATTTTCCAATACAATTCTTTCATTCTGAAGTTGCGATCACAGTTCGCAGAGGGCGCTGATGTTTCTCTCGCTCTGCCCTCTAGCGGCGGAGATTAGCGAAGAATCAATCCACCGATCCGGGAGTTGGGAGGCACTTGAGTGCTTTATTGTGAACTTTTATGGGTATACCTCCGGCATTGAGTTAAATACACAAAGCTTTTAGAGAAGTGACGCAGCAATAGAGATGCACATTTATTTTAAAGTAAAACATTTTACCGAAATTTTGTACCCATTGGTTTTTCTTTTGCTAAAGTTTCACAGGATAATATTAATATACATATGTTTTTTTTTACATTAACTCCACACAGAAGGCTTTGAGGAAAATTATTTATTTTAGAACCTATCTCATCTTTGGGGAAGCTAAATGGAGGGTCTTTTAAGTAAGAACGGGAAGAAAGATTTTAATGAAATCTTTTCCTCAAATATATTATTGATATCCTTTAAAATTTAAGTGTAAACCTTAGAAATATCTATATCATAAAACACTTTGTAAATTGAAGATGCATCAGAATTGTTTGTTTTAGGTATATTGTTGCATATTTTTTTTTATTATGGTCATATATTTAAATGTCGTTATTTTATTGGTCAATGACATAAACATATTATTCACTGTCATATATAAATGTATAGACTGTTTATAACGCAAATAAATAAAATAAAATAAAATAAAAAGCTGATAAAGGTGTGAATGGTGGGTAGGAAACTGAGGTTCGGTGTATCCAGGAGTGACGTATGACTCAATTGCTCCCACCGCGGTGCAGGGCATTGGTTCAAGAGAATCCGGCTGGAAAAATCAAAGGTTTTCACTCAACCGGCCACTCCCGATCCGACCTGCCACGCAGATGGTGGGCAGACGTACCTGCCATCAAGACCTGGACAAAACTTACCTCATGAGCCTGGACCCCACTGCTAAGAACTAAACGTAGCGAACAAATTGGGCTGTCCTACGGCAGAGGTGTTGGTTATCCAATAAATGGTTCTCGGGCGAGTAGCGGTACCAATACCCGCTTCCCTAATTGAGATCCCAACAAATATTTGAAAATATTTCCTACTTTCAACACATTAAACGGAAATTCTTGCTTGTGTCTTGATGGAGGACTTGGCCAGCAGAGGAATTGAACTCACTCGCGACGCCTGCACGGAGAAAAATTTTATTTTAAAAAACGATCATTTTATTCGTAAAAATGGTTAAAAACGGGGCTAAAGTTTTTACGAACAAATTAACAAGGTTTCAATGTTTATTGGCCGGAATAATTGGTATACGTACGAAATTATGTATACCAACAAATTATTCTTACATTTTCCCGCCAATATACATTGAAACACTGTTAATTTGTTCGTAAGAACTTCAGTCCCGTTTATAACCGTTTTTACGAATAAAATTATCGTATTTTAGAATAACATTTTTCTCCGTGTGGGAGGGTTTCTTAGCCAGCTACTACTACAACTCAGCCACTGACCTGTCATTTAAATTAGCATCTAACACAATAATAACAGAATTCTAATTAATTGTGTTATATCCTATAAAAAAAATAATTTACTCACCTCAACACACAAAGTTTCGTATTACGTTGTTACCAAATTGCCAAAACAAATTCTTATTAAACAAGACAAGAAGCAAGCAAAAACAATAATGTACAGTTTTACGATTATTTTTTTAAGCATAAATTTGAAAATACGGTGTATAGACGGTAAAGATGTTTGCTCCGGGAAGTTTAGTAGGGTGAAGCTTTCAGCGCAGTAAGCTTTCAAACTTCGTTATCTTTTATGTAATAAAATACCCAAAGCTCTAATTTCTGGGCAGCTGAGCGTGACGAGATACGAAAGGAGAACCTCACCTTATACAGGCGCACCACTCATAGCTCTGTTGCGACCTCTCTTTTTTTCTCATAAACGTTACATATAACAGTAAGAGAGTGTTCGACGGAGCTATTCTCAGGCATCTCTCGGCGTCCGACTTAAGGAATACTGGTAGGTAAAAATTTCCGGACCCGGCAATCCGCTTGATAATATTATTTTTTAGCCAGAAATATCCATAAAAAAGAACAAAAAATCTTTAGGATTTCTTTGTATAAATATATTAAATTGTAATCACGTCTTAAAGAAAAGTTTTGTGCCTTTAATAATATGGTATAATACGATAAGCAAAATGGGATAATCAAAGGAGGCAGCGCCAAGATTGTGATGAATATATTATACAGGATGTTAAATATCGTATTGACATATTTTAACCAGTGATTCCTGACATTATTTGGAGTAAAAAATGTTGAAGAAATTTTGGTCTCCGACGACATTTTTGAAGTTTTTAAAATTTTTTCTACAAAAACATTAAAAAACAGTAGGTATTGTGCAGTTAGGGTCGGGTTAGGGGTTGGTTAGTTACTTGGATAAGAGGCTAAGAAACCAGTGAAGACATGTTGAACTTTTTTTTTTACTCTAAATAATGTTAGGAATCACTGGTTAAAGTCTGTCAAGTACGATCCTTCACACCATGTATAGTAAATTATAAGATCTGGCGCATTCATGGTAATGAATAGATTATTGAGTACATTGCGAGATGTAGCAATGAGGGTAATGAATATATATTAAGGTGAATTGGATAATGCATAACAAATCACCAAAGTTTCATTGCAATCGGATGAATGGTATCGAAACGCATATTTACACATAAAAAATTCTTTTTATGTGTAAATTTTGTGTCTTAAGATTAACTTTTAATTCAGTAAATTTATCTGTAAAAAATCTCTGATGATAGACACTGTAATGAGGTCCGAAGCGTTCGCTAAAGCGCCATAATTACCCAAAAATAAGCCACAATGATGGCCGTGAAATTGGATAGTACCTAGGCTGTTAATACAAAACTGTTTTACCACTATAAACAGTCATTAGTCATTCGTCAAGTTTGTAGTTTAGGGTCTATGTTTAAATTAAAAAAATATCTCCCTCATTAAATATAAATATAAAATCTCCCTAATAAAAAACACGTCTTTAGTCTCGCGGAAACATTTTATGCGGGAATTTCACCTATGATAACGTGTCGTTAAACTGCCTCGCCCAGTACGATGAAAACATACCATCCCATACTGCGGTCATGTCCCTATGCAAATAATTTTTAACAAAATTCAAGATAAACCACTTTTTTAACAACCGTTTATTTTAAACTCGCGATGTAACATGTATTTTTTGTTTTAGAACGACCGCGGCTGAGCACTTTATATTTAGGTGTGAGATGGTACAATATATTATTTTCCAAAATCAAAATAAATGAAACCGAAAGTTTGAAATATGAACAATTCATAAAACAAATTTAGTCCCTGAAATTGGATAATTAGATATTATACCCTTAATTTACGCTTACTTAATCAGTACTTTTTAACAATTAAAAATATATATTATTGTTATTGTCTTTCAATAACTATTTTTTCAATCTTACATATTTCATTGGAACATTAATATCTTTGCATGTAAATACTCCTCCCATCAACACTAGCTACCAGAGCTCAACTTATGGAATGGTAGAATAATAATGCATAAATTATAATTTTACATATTGTAATCATTTGTAATGTTTAAAAAAATATACTGTTATAATAAAATAAAATAAAATATCAAAAGCCAAAATTTACAACTTTTTGATTTTTAATGATGGTACGAGAATTAACTTTCTTGCGGGTTTCAGTGTGATTCTCAAGCTTGATTAAGTTTGTTACAAACAAAACACAAAACGACACGGGCAAAAACTCTATTGAAATTATATAATAACATCTAACGCTATCACTGTATGAAACGTTCACCTCCCAATACAGAATAGCTATTGGAAGGCTGTTATTTCAAGACACGACAAGGAACAAATTTCTCGTTTCAGACCATAAATCTTCGATCGTCATTTGGGCGACACGGAACTGCCGAGGCCCAATTCCGATAAATTATTTTCAATGACAATTTTGAGAGCGGAGCCCTTACATCGGACTTGTCTTGTTTCTCGACTTCTTACGCAGGACAGTTCGATTTATGTGCGGTGTTTCTCTAAAGTAGGGTTAAGTGCTCTCAGTTAATGTTTTGAAGAGTGGGTTGCATTCCAAACCTTCAATTTGCCAAAAGCCTCTTAATGGCTCAAAGGGTTAATGACTTCAAGTCAGAAATAGACTTGTTTCTTTGGTAAATGTGTATATATTGCCATTTTATCGGTGTAGCACTGTAGAGTGTCGGTACTGTTCTTACTGTTCGTTTGGAAAGACACCAATGAAAAAAAGGAAGAGAAAACCGTTGGCGAGTGTTACAAAAAGTCTATTGTAAATTTGTGACTTCAAAATAGTACTCGTCTTTAAAATAACAGCATTAGCAAAAGTTTTGGATAACAGTAAAGCTTTCTTCACGTTTAAGTATTTAAAGCAAACAGGATTATATATGATATTTATATCAATGTTCACGTATTCTATGGTTAGTACTTATATGATGTGATGCATTATACGAGTATTTAGCTACTACATAATTAAATCATCACGAAAAGAGCTGTGTAATATATCGCTCATCACGTAGAAAAGTTTCGTAAGTCAAAAATATTAATTTTACAAGAGAGCGAAAACAAACGAATGAATGGTGAACAAGCAGTCCCGTTAAAAAAAGATACTAGCGACGTCTTGCGGAGATGGAGTGACCTAACTTAAGTATGGTTATCGTGGGGTTAATATGATCACAATCACTTTACTTTTCAGAGATAAAACATAAAATACAAAATATTGACTTACGACACTTTTCTATGAAATGTGCGTGTATCAGTTTAATACTTTAATATGGTTTTCGTGGGGCATAGATAATAACAATCGCTTTACTTTTCAGAGATAAAACATAAAATACAAAATATTGACTTACGACACTTTTCTATGAAACGTGCGAAAGGTGAGTTTAATACTTTAATATGCTTTTCGCAGGGCATAGATAATCAAAATCGCTTTACTTTTCAGAGATAAAAAATGAAATAAAAAATATTGACTTACGACACTTTTCTATGGAATGTGCGATGTGCGTCACATTGAGATAAGGTTGTACATTACAGAATTGTGAATCAAGAAATGAAATGAGTAAATTTTCAAAATTCAGTACCACTTGCAACATAACGTTGTTATAATATAGTTGTAAGTTTCTTGGGCTAAAACAGATTTAGTAGCGGTCCGCATCAATCACATGCTAAAACAGTCTGACTCGGTTCTCAGACAGCGGAGCAGTGACAATATAAATTCGTAGTTGGGGAGGCAAATCCCTCCACAACTAAATTGCGCACTGGGAAGGGTTTTGGGTATATTAGGTTGAATTTCGTTGGTTGTACTTCATTTAAAATTGTTACGAAAGAAAGAGTTAGTCGTGGTTAATAATACTACTATACACGTTTTCCATGATTTTTTTTGTAACATAATAATTAATTCGTACAAAAAAATAGGATGCTCTTCCAAAAAGTGCCTAATATTTATAAGAGTAGGTAAAGTGATTGGTATATCGACCAAGGCAAACGACAGTGTTATCAGCAGTATTGAAGAGCATATTGTGGATTGCCTACGTTAGCAATATTACAACCAACAACGTTAAGAGGCTAGACTTTGCACTACACGCGAAACACACGCGTCTGTCATTCTGTTCCGCTCACACACACTTACAATATATGCGAATGGGATAACGCTCATATTTACCTACAGAAATCGCGATTTCGGGAGAAAACACTTTTCTACACCCAAACATTCACGATATTGTAATTTAAAAACCAAAATATTTTTTCAAAAGAAGAAGCTATGTCGGTATGTTTTTATAATTTTGTAATTCTTTATGAGAATTAAGTTGGCACCACTTTTTCCTTAAGTCAAATTTTTTGATAAATTATACATGTTTGACAGTGAATTATTTACGTTACTACAAAACGTAACAAAAATTTAAAAACATACCAACATAGCGTTTACCTTCTAAAAGGCAATTTAAAAAAAATATATTCATTTCGTGCAATTTTCGATGTAGAAAAGTGTTTTTTCCCGGGCGTCCTTTTTGTATGGGCCGAAAAGCAAAGTCTATCGTCTTAATTCATTATACATCTCGTGAAAATCGAAGTTCAGGCTAAAAGTAAATAAAATGTTTTTATTTGATAAAAAAAAAAAACAGTTTATTTATGAACAAGTTTTGCTATGTAATTATTATAACGCGTAACAGATATTTCACCTTCCGATGGCATTATCATACTGTGGTTAGAACACTGACAAGCGACACATTTATATTATTTATATATGAGTACATTCATTTTTACCACCTATGCCCATTGCCCATATTGATTTCCAAGTGTAATGTTGAAAATTAATAATTGTTATTACCCTTTCAAAGTTTCCCCTATTATTGCAACGTTTAAATTTGACTGAAGGTCGTTAGTCATCATGTGAGTTATTCTCAAATGATGACTCAGGAGTTTCTTTTTCCAGCATGATTAAGGATTTTATCGTCTCATATTTGAACTTGGCTTAAACATAATATCTTAGAATGGCGAGCGATTTATATTTTTGTCAATTATCAAACTAACTTTTTGATTATTAGAATTTTTGTTAATTTCCAACACTGCTCTTAAGAGGGTATTACCAGAGAATACCGGAAATTTGTCCTTTTTAAATCAAATTCTAGACGTATTGATTCTTTTTTACAAAAAAAACATAAATTGATTTTGAAAGATTGTTATTTTATCTGGTACACGCAGTTTTAAAATTTTGAAAAACTAAATGTATTTTTAATATAGTGAGGTCATACCGTTGGTCAATTTTCAAACGATAGATTTTATTAAACAACACGAATTTCTGATCATTGAATCATACAACAAAATAAATCAATACATAATCTAGTCTAGACAGTTTTCAAACTTTTAATTTTAGTTAAATTAAAATACCTCAGTTTCACAATTTATTTAAGGTCATACAAACTAATTTGTTTTAGATTTTTTTTACACATTTATTTTGTTTAGACATTATTAAAAAATCATAAGTACTTATGATAAAAAAATACTTACAAAAAGTACACGATATTTAATAATGTATCATCGTGTGTTTTGAGCATTTACTTGAATGTAGGTATATATTAAAGCAAGCTTTTAATGAAATAAATCGGCTTGGACACAAACTGTTTTTTTCCGATAATTTAACCTAGGTAGACATAGGAATGACGTATGCCCTGTACCTGATTTATTAAAGGACTGGCAAGTTTGTAAATTAAATAATAATATTATTGAAAGTAAAAAAAAATGATTGCAGTTCTACAAACTAAACTTGATAAAATCGAAAGGTTTTTTGAATTTCTATCAGCTATAAGCTACCAGTTCACAATAGTCGAGTCTCCCAAACATCCCCTCGCCCTAGACGTTCTTCAAAAAATATCTAACTTTCTTTACATTCTAAACACATGCCAGTCATGTCAGCCTTAACAGAACTAACACATGCGCATCCCTAGTATAATAAGATCGTGATAATGCAAACCAATTTCCTTACCTAATCCCGCTCTATTCTCTAGTCTCGGGGCGGGGCTTGGTTCGTAAAAATAAGTCACCAATAATAGTCGGGAGGAAATACGAACACCCTGGGCCAATCTAACAGCGGCTCGGGATATAAGGAAGCCGAAAGGCGTTTGCCGGAGATTTTAAATAAAGATCGAGTTCGGAAATGTAGCTCGCTGTAATCTTCGCCAGAAAAACAACACGAAAATTGATAACACCCGGAAAAGTGAA
Source organism: Limnephilus auricula (assembly GCA_951813805.1). Lineage (NCBI taxonomy): Eukaryota > Metazoa > Arthropoda > Insecta > Trichoptera > Limnephilidae > Limnephilus > Limnephilus auricula. The sequence continues at coordinate 6,772,327 of OX638402.1, read as the reverse complement.
AATAACACGTGAACTCACGGAGGGTATCGACTTTTCTCAGTTTTTTTCAGAATATTGCTCAGAGAAAAGATCTGTATTTACAAAATAAAGACTGCTTTTTTTTACTTTTGAAGGTTATAATATATCTTCTTCTTCCCCTTGTCATATTCGGGTCGGGGACCCACTGCATCGACAAAGCTCCTCCATACGTCCCTGTCTTGCGCCGATTATTCGGCCTCCGTCCATGGCAGACCAATACAATAAATAATATAACAACAAAAAAAAACATGTTTATGTTGGGGTTGCATCCTGAACAAATAATATTCGATGCCGCTTTAAAAAGACGTTAATTTGTAAATAAATAAGATAATTTTTCACAACAGCATAAAAATATGCCAAGGATCTGATACGTTTTCACTGTGATAAGACCCACTGACCAGCGGTTGAGAATTAAAGTTCAAAAATGCTTGCAACTGTACAGGGAGGTTCCTATGAGAATGATCGATTAAAATTTAATATCGATGAATTTCATTCAAAACTTACTTTAATATATACCTTCATTCAAGTAAGCAATAAAAATACTCAAAACGCATGATGATAAATTATTAAATATCGTGTACTTCTAGTAAGTATTTTTTTATCATAAGGATTTATGATTTTTCAATAATGTCTAAACTATCCTAACTAAACATATCCTCTCCTCGCAAAGTTTTTGGAGTTGCCTCGCTTAACTGTGTCTGGGGCGGACTACCGGACGTCTACCCTCTGGAATGACACTCAGTATTTTCTTCGGAATTCGGTCATCAGACATTCTTAGTACATGCCCAAGCCACCTCAGTTGCGATATATACCCATCTAAATTAGTTGACGATAATATTGATAATTCTGGTGTAGGAAGTACTGACAGAAATAGTAAGTACTGACAGAAATAGGGCACGCGAATTTTAATCACGGGCAACCCAAAGCGGATTGCAACCCTGGATTCGTGCACCAGCGTCGCGTACCTTTTCGACAAGTTTATTTATTATTTAAATTGATTGTGTGTTTTATATTTAAAGTTTTCAAATAAAATCTAAAGTTATTAATTATTGCGTTACATCGGAGTTCTTAATTACAAACCGCATCAACCCATATAAAATAGTGATCGTTGAAGTAAGTACACCGGTCGCTATTCCCTATACTGAATTTGAAATTTGATATGGACAAAAACGTCATAAAATGAATAGGTCTTTATTATGATCTGGTTGGTTAAAGTTCTATATCCCTGCAAGACAAGAGATCCTGGGTTCGATTCCCAGTAAGTTGTGACCCATCCCTATTTTTCTGTCTTGTAGATATTCAATTATGTTACCGCGACCAGAATTTTTTCTGTGAGTTTAATTTTGTGGCAGCAGGTGTCAACCTTTTTATTTAACCCTAAGAGACTGCTAATTTAGTTTATTCGTTTGGGGTTAGACATTACGTCCTACAACTCGTAGTTGTGAGTTGCTACCAACTATCTTGTTCTTTGTTAAAAAGTAAGAACCAGAAGTTTGCTTCTTTGACTTAGAAGTTTCTTCTGTATAGTTTCATGGAGGCGTCAGAGTACTCCTTTCAATTTAGTGGATGGATTTAAAGTTCAACTTATTTTTTACAACTTCTCAAATCAAATATGTTACCCAGTTTTGGGAGTCAAAAGTTGAGAATAGATAAATAATTATATCGGGTCCGCCAAATAACTTTTTTTTTTTGAAAATGCTATAAAAAAAAAACTACTGAATATTTTCTCAAATTTCTTTTTTTATTTATAAGTACAATCCTTCCGGTTAATAATGGAAAATAATTTCATTCAAATGGCTGCCTCGGCTGGCCATGCAGTAGCCTACACGATCGGTCCAATTTTTAAGCACATTATCGATTGTGTGCAGCTGTATTTCACCAATGGCTTCACGAATATTGTCCTTTAAAGCGTCAATTGTCTCTGGCTTGTCGGCGTAACATTTATCTTTGAGGGCACCCCACAAATAATAGTCCAACGGTGTCAAATCGCAGCTCCGAGGTGGCCAAACGACATCAGCTCTGCGGCTGATAATGCGATCTTCAAAAACAGGGCGCAAAACATCGAGTGTAGCTTCGGCTGTGTGGCACGTAGCGCCGTCCTGTTGAAACCAAATGTTGCCAATATCCTCCTCTTCAATTTTTGTGAACAAAAATTCGTTCAACATGGCCCGATAACGATCGCCATTGACTGTAACGGCCACTCCTTGCTCATTTTCAAAGAAAAATGGCCCAATTATGCCTCTGGACCAAAATCCGCACAATCCAAACAATTGAACATTTCGGAGACATCATTGAGACGAATTTTGCATAAAGACCTTGGTATGACGCCATACAAAGTCCAATTGGTTCAGGAGTTGAAGCCAACTGACCATCCAATGCGATAATGTGCTTAAAAATTGGACCGATCGTGTAGGCTACTGCATGGCCAGCCGAGGCAGCCATTTGAATGAAATTATTTTCCATTATTAACCGGAAGGATTGTACTTATAAATAAAAAAAGAAATTTGAGAAAATATTCAGTAGTTTTTTTTTTATAGCATTTTCAAAAAAAAAAAGTTATTTGGCGGACCCTTTAATTATTGTAAGGTAAGTAACTAGCAATTTCCATCGTTGAATCGAGGGTTTCATATCAGAATAGTTTTTCCTCATTCCGAATCAGTTTTAGTTCAGAATCAACGTCAATTTCATTTTTATTTAAAAAATCAAAACACTGCCAGTGGGTGGGAAAAGGAGATGGAGCGGTTTTTTTAAATCACGTATAAACATTGATCTTTCTCTAATTTTCAAGGACAATGTCTAAATTTTCATCAATTTCGGAATAATATTAGAGATTTTTATAAAAACCTAAGCCACATCGCAACGCTGCTTTATATACATCGAATTTATTAATATGATGTTCTCAGCGTTGCCTGGACTTTAAACAGAGTTTCAATCACTAATTTTCCTTTTATTTTGATCGTCAAGTGTGCAAAATTTCATCAAAAATATCAAAATTCTGTTTCAGGGATGATGAAAAGGGACGGGTGAAGATTATTCGAAATCTCATGTAGTCAGTGACCTTCCTCTTATTATTTTAATGGTTAAGTGTAGATATGTTCATCAACTTCAAAACAAAACTGTAGATTTGAGTACAAATCAAATCTACGCTCTCCACCACAAAGCCACAAACAGACAATCAACTTTAAATATTAGAAAGAAATATATAATGTCTTTGCCAAAGTTTATTTCAAGCTGCCACGCATCTGAACGATTGCTTCGTAGCGTAACATACCTGCGAGATACTTTACCGATTAAAACAAACCTATTAATGTAATTTATAAACACCGCAGAAGTTTAAAGAAGTCAAGAGAGGTTGTCGTAGGTACTTGTAGTTCCACCCGAGTATAATATCCCGGGAAGAACAACACGTAGGCGATGTACTGATGTTGTGATTTGTTTTGGATGTCAAAAGTTTTAAAGTGGGATCTGTTTATTTCGAGCCTAATGTTAATACTTATTATCTAGTAAGATGGAGATTTCGTCTGTTTGCGGTCTCTTTTGAGTTTACGGCCCCAACTTTGTGAAACTACAGTAGCTGCTTTCCGTTGGAAATTTGACGAAGAGTTTCCAACGGCGCAAGCGGATTGACAGGTTAAAAGATTTCATCCTATAAACCGACTTAAAGTTTTACTTTACTTGTATTATTTTCTCTCATTTAACTACATAATTAATCCAAAGTGTGAGACTTTAAGATGGTATTACCAGAGAATACCAGAAATTAGTCATTTTTAAATCAAATTCTACACGTGTTGACTCTTTTTTACACAACAACGTAATTTGATTTTGAAAGATTGTTATTTTATCTGGTAAACGCATTTTTTAAAATTTTGAAATCTAAGTGGATTTTTAATAGGTATACTAAGGTTTTACCGTTGGTCGTCGGCAGATTTGTTCAATTTTCAAACGACATGTTGTATTATACAACACAAATTTCAAATTACATAATTATACAACCAAAAAAAATCAATACATAATCTAGTAAACACATTTTTCAGAATTTTAATTTTAGTTAAATTAAAAGCATTAAAATATAAATCCTAGAATGTCTTTTGTGACGAAAATACCTCCGTTTTTCTATTTATTTAAGGTCTTATAAACTAAAATATTTCTGATTTTTTTACACACTTATTTTGTTATAGTCTTATGTTGATGTTTTTCTTTAAAAGTATCTAATAATATTAGATACATCAAAGGCACTTATACTTACACCTGTCTGTTTTAATGGACAAACATAAATATAATTCATAAATTTGACAGCTTATTACGTTTGCTTCGTAATGCTCCGAGTTCTTAAGAATTATTTCACTTTTAAAGACAGGGAGTAATGCAGTAAAATAAATCACTTGGTTAAAGACGTAAGCAATTTTTTCTAAGAGAAATAAACAAAAGGGGAAAATTCCATCCATGAAATAAATTAAGGTTTGATCGCTAACTCCATCGCTTTATAAATGGTTAAATCTATTTACTTAGGTAAATGCGTGGGTAAATGAATCATTTAACGATTTATCGTTACAGCTATTCAAAGATTAAATCGTTTATAGTAATTAGGGACCTATTTGCTCGTAATCGAATTGCCTTACAGCGCTTCGCTAGTTTTCAGTTTTACTTTCTATTATTGAAAAGGTAATGTATTTATTTTTAACTTAATGAATTAAATCTCAAATTGTAATATTTTAATTAATGAAGACTGTTCAATTAAGAAAAACTGAAACAAAAAAATCAGAAAAAAGGTCCCGAAGGTCCTGGGTTCGAGTCCCAGATGTGAAAGTATATTTGTCTGATTTTTCAGTTTCAGATTTTCGATTGAGTTTCGGGAATTTATTTGACTGGCTGGAAATGTGTTTATTTTGTGTAAGTAAGTAGTGATTCATTATAAAATATATAAATTTGACCGTGTGTCTTAACATGAACACGGATTTGCTTTGATTTTAAGTTTTATTCGCAATATTGGAAGTGATTGTGTAAAGAATTCAGACAAAATATATAATATATACTATACAAGAGCGATTGACCAGCAGCTGAGAATAAAATTTAAAAAATGCTTGCAACTGTACAGGGAGGTTCCGATGAGAAAGATCGATTATTCCCCGTATCAAATTTTTAAAATTTAAAATTTAACACGATTTATTTCATTCAAAAAATTAAACTTGCTTTAATATATACCAACATTCAAGTGAGCAATAAAATGCTTAAAACGCACAATGATAAATTATTAAATATCGTGTACTTTTTGTCAGTATTTTTTGATCATGATTTTTCAATAATGTCTAAACAAAATAAGTGTGTAAAAAAAAAATGAAGTATTTTAGTTTGTAAGATCTTAAATAAATAGAAAAACTGAGGTATTTTTGTCAGAAAACTCGTTCTCGGATTTTATTGATTTGAATTTAACTAAAATTAAAATTCTGAAAACTGTGTTGACTAGATAATGTATTGATTTATTTTGTTGTAGATGATTTGAAATTTGTATTGTTTAATAGAATCTATCATTTGAAAATTGAACAAATCTGCCAACGACCAACGGCATAATCTTATTATATTAAAAATATACTTGCTGCGTATACCAGATAAAATAACAATCTTTCAAAATCAATTAATGTTTTTTTTGTAAAAAAAGAGACAAAACATCTGTAATTTGATTTCAAAGGGACTAATTTCCGCTATTCTCTGGTAATACCCTCTTAATCACGATAATACTTTGGCCGTGAAAATTTCAAATCAAAATTTAAGAGTTTTTGTAATTATTCTGTCATCCGTTATAAAGTCCTTACGAATAAAACTTTTAAAAATCTACACAACTGATAAACATCCGTTAGCTCACAAAAATGGTTGTTTATCGGTTGTGTAAAATTAAAACACGTTTATTGGTAAGGGGGTAAATATTTAAGTTTCAGCCAGCCAGTAGAACGAAGGGTAAAAGCAACGGGATGAGGGCGTCGAGAAATTCCGGGTTGGTTTGTTGATAAACTGAAAGTTTATAGCACGGACAAGCGCATGTGGCCAGAGGAGATAAATTAATTCCCAGGCTAACAAACTGCTTAACGATCTTCTAATTTGTTCACACTCTACTCTTGGTTGCCGTATTTTATAGAAGGATGTGATAAATTTATGTAGGAGTGAATTAATCACATAATAAGTTTTGTTTTGAAGAGTTTTAACTTTCAATGTACTATCGTTACTTAAATTAAAATCTTTCTGCTACCGGTTTCGACACATCCGTGCCATTCACTAGCAAACTTAAAACTAAACTTAAAATTAAAAACAACTACAGAAATGAATTAGATGTTATTAGGTGGGGATAGTGGGAGGGGTGATTTTTGGGGAGGGGGAGAACAGTGGGTGGGGTCAATGTCACATGGGAACATAGTCAAAAGGGGAGATTTGCAGGGTGCTATTATTTTGTTAACTAAATTAATTTTTGATTTAATTTTTTTGTTTATTTCCGAAGTTTCTAAAGCGCACAAGTTAAAGTATGAATTTATATTGATTAAAATTGTTACAGAAAATCATTTTTTGTAATTTCTTGATTCGAAAAGTTACCAATAAATTGTTTTATTCGGTATTCAAATCTGAAAATGAACTCCTTTACCGCACTCCACACGATGTTTTGATTTTGTATATTTCCTTTTGTAAAGCGAAACTTCGATTTTCATAATTAAAGCGCTAATCGCTGTTCCTAAATACTAACTCATTGATAACTTCCAAGTAAACACACATTACGAAAGTTAGCTGCTGTGTACTTATCGACTACTTGTATCACCCAAAGTATGAAGTATTGATAACTTAGTCATTAAAATGTAAAGCAGGAGTATGTAATAATGTAATATAGTAGGTAGCATATAATCCTCATAAAATACAGAGGTGTTAGGTGACTTCAGACTTGCTAGCATATTATATATTTATATTAACTCGAAACAGGACACCCTGAGGAAATTGATTTCCTACGGGGCCTTTGTCGTCTTTAAGGATGCAATGGAGAATTTACGGAAGCTTGCGAAAAATAAGTTGTGAGGGGTAGAAATCTAGGGGTCAGTGTGTCCAGGAGTGACAGAGGTATAAATCCACCCATTAAGAGGGTATTACCAGACAATACCGTAAATTTGTCCTTTTTAAATCAAATTCTAGACGAATTGACTCTCTTTTACAAAAAAAAAAAATGATTTTCAAAGATTGTTATTTTATCTGGTCAACGCATTTTTAAAATTTTGAAAAACTTAGTTTATTTTAAATATACTTAGATTATACCGTTGGTCGTTGGCAGATTTGTTCAATTTTCCAACGACATATTGTATTATACAACACAAATTTCAAATTATATAATCATACAACAAAATAAATCAATACATAATCTAGTAAACACATTTTCTAGGATTTTAATTTTAGTTAAATTAAAAGCATTACAAAATAAACCCGAGAACGTGTTTTGTGAAGATAATACCTCAGTTTTTCTATTTATTTAAGGTCTTACAAACTAAAATATTTCAGATTTTTTTGCACTCTTATTTTGTTTAGACATCATTGAAAAATCATAAATACTTATGATCAAAAAATACTTACAAGAAGTACACGATATTTAATAATTTATCTTCGTGCGTTTTGAGCATTTTTATTGCTTACTTGAATGTGGGTATATATTAAAGCAAGTTTTGAATTAAATAAATCGATGTTAATTTTTTTTATTTAAAAAATTTGATACGGGAAATAATCGATCTTTCTCATCGGAACGTCCCTGTACAGTTGCAAGTATTTTAAAACTTTTATTCACAGCCTTAAATGTCAATGGCTCTTAAACTGCTTTGCAAGGAGATGGGTGGAGAAAAAGCGACTGTAGAGGTCAAAGCGTCTCCCTCATCCAGCCTTTTCCTTTATATCCGCCGCTAACACCCAGATAAACCTAACCCCATGAATCTGGGCACACCTTCGTAGTCACCAACGTAACAAACAGCTTGGCGTGACAAATGGCACTAGAGTTGGTTATCCAATAAATAATAAATGGTTCCCGGGGTAGCGGTACCAATAACCTTCTCCCAAATTCGTTTGAATTGTCGTGTTTTCTTCCTTCTGAAATGGGTCTCTTCAAAAATAATGTTGGGGTGTTTTTATCACATACCACATTTTATGATCATCAAAACTACGATTTGAGCAATTTGAACGTTCCCCGTTAATTATTTAATGTCGGTCTGTTTCTGCACATGACTAAATTGTAATAAGCTGACATAGGAACTGAGACCATTCAAATTTTATGACGCGATTTTGAAACACCACAACCCTAATTTTCGTTATTTGTTTTTGGGCTGTTATGCCGTGTTGCGCTACCTCCTTCTTTAGCCGACGTTTCGGACAGCGTTGCAGTGTCCATCATCAGGGCAGATCTGGCAGATCCGACGACAAAAACACCCCAAAAACAAATAACGAAAATGCTTTTGGCCGTGAAAATCTAAAAACGTATCTCACCACAACCCTAAGTTCATTGCGTAATAATCTTTTTTTTTAAATATCATCCTTTATGAACAAGGACCCTGACATAAAACCCATATATTTTTTTGACTCTTAAGAATTCATGAGTAGTTATCGTTAACTTCGTGCCGAAAGAATAACCACAAATAATCAGATTTATGCTTTACAAAATATGGAGAAAAAGAATCTTAAGTAAAACTTAACATCAAGTTCATAAGTTACGCCACTACAATGGTGGGAGGTATGTCATACCCCCCCCCCCCTCCCACCTCCTCCCTCACCCCGCTTACCATCCTCAAACACCCCCTTCCTGTTGCAAAACATTATTCTAGAATTTAATATTGAACAAACACGGCGGCGGATGGGTGACATATTAAAGAGAATATTGACAGGACCTTTGTTGGTACGAACTTAGAAATCATTTCCTCAAAATAATATTAATATTCCAAATTCAAGACATTACGTAGTTTACCAAGACCTTGAACCAAAATTCTACAAATCCAAGGCGTGACAATTTGTATGCGTTAAATAATGGCTGCCTTCTCGACAGGATTGACCGGACACGGAATACACAAACAAATTAATAGTAAAAATGCAATGTGGTCAACTCACAAAAACCCACTGATTTACCTTAATTTTTATTTTTATTTGCATTTAAAATCGTACTTTTTTTATATAAATACCGCACAAGGGTCCTAATTGCTCCCGTCTGGAGCTATTGAGACTATGGCATCCCCATTTGGGGTACTTTGTGAGGCTGAAGGTAGTGGGGAAGGAGAGGAGAAGGTGAAGAGGAAGATGGGGAAGTACTTGGCTATTGATATCTAGTCACCAAACACGGCTAAAGCCATTTTAATCAAATAATTGAGGTTGTATTTATTGCATTACGTGAGTATGGAATGTATCGGGAGCATCTCCTATCCTTATCCTATATTTCTCTTCGTCTCCCCTTTGCCTACTAATTAGTTTTAAAATACAATACAACTCCTACCTCTACGCAAATTTAGAATAAGAAACATTTTTGATAATATATCTTCAATATATTATGTAAAAGTATTATATCTCAGTATTTGATGAGCAGTTTGTTCCTTACAAATAAACACAAATAAATAAATAAAATTCCGCTTTTGTGTCAAAGAAAAAATTGAAATATATGATTTTCCTAAATGAAATAAAAGCGAAATGTGTATTTTATTTTTGCTTACCTTTTCTTATAGGTACCTACTATAAATTAGTCTCTACATACCTAAATCACATCCTTTTCAGGAACTGAAAGGGAATACGGGATATAAACAATGTGATGAAAGCGCTGAAGACTTCCTGGATCTATAATTTACATTGCTTAGTCCCTCTGGCTATTTTTTTCGATTTTGGGAACAGTTCACGTAGGTCTCATAGAAACCATTATGTCGCCGTTTATATCATGATGAGAAATATGATCTAAACGACATTAGAAAGAAAAAACGCCATGCTTTATATTTCAATCCTAAAATCCACCACAAAATAATTAAAACATTAACATATTTGAAACCAAAGTTGCTGACTAAAATTTGAAAAAGAACGTACGAAAATATGTAACGGTGTCAGAAAGAGAAAGAACCATGTTTTATATTCAAATCTAAAAATTATCAACAATATAATTAAAATGTTCTCCTTGACAAATTCAAAGTTTCAGACCGCAATTTGAAAAAAAATTAATCTTTGAGAATTTTTTATTAATTATTTTTACAGGAAATGAAACAAAAAAGTGAGGTGACGATAACGTTTATAAAGCATTTGTCTAATAAAGTATGTATGTGTTTTTTTTAATTTTATTATCAGTAATTTTAGTTCGACAAAAAGTAAGGTGAGCCAATTTTAAAACTTTTTTATGTTTGCATGCAAAATTTTCATATTTCAAATACTATATGTTTATTTTGAATTATAAAATTTGATAGCGTATTTCATCACCTTTCCAAAACAGTTTTTAGTATTCGGATATATTCGAAAGTATTCCATTTACTTCGATTTCATTGACAATAGCATTTTTTTGACCTGGTGAGGGGATATTTATTTTTAAATTGAACGATAATTTTAGTTATAGAAAACGTAAGGTGAACCATTTTTAAAACTTTTTATATTGTATTTTTTTACGTATATGTTTATTTATAATTATACAAATCGAAAGCATATTCCATCACCTTTCCAAAACACTTTTTAGTTTTCTAATACGTTCAGAAATATTCCATTTATTTGGATTTTATTGCAACGCGGAAATATTTTTACCGTCTACCAGAATATACATGGGGTCTAAAAACACTAAGGGTTGTTATAAGCACTAAATGTAGATACTGCAAATAACATGCGCGCATTACCTGCATAAGTCTACATTAAAGGATAAAAAGCAAACGTGCAAATTATTAAATACATAAAGTAAGCTTACGGGTTGTATTAAGACTAAACAAATTGTAGGTTATGGGGAACCTCCTGGGGAGACCATGACACGGTCGTCTTTAGGAATCTTCCGGGATAAAAGTTTTTCAATCAGTCTGGGTAATGGCCAATGAAAGTAAAGCAAGGCGACTGGCAACTGAAGGAGGCAGCTGGTGATAACGATTCGTGTACACAGGAAAAACTACTGCAAACTTTCCATACGTGACACAAAGATGCTGGAAATTCCGTTACCTGCGAAGGCTGGGAGGTGTGTGAGGCGTTCTGGCAATTCAACGAACTTTTAAAATTTTAAATCATTGAAAATAATATATATATATATATATATATATATATATATATATATATATATATATATATACTATATATATAAAGGAATCCCTGTATCCCTTGTTCACGCCATAACTTCAGAATGACTTTACCTAGTTCATTAATTTTTTTAAGTGTTCTTATACTTTGTAGATGGTTTTTATGGAAAGATAAATTAATAAAATTGCGCAGAAAAATGGATAATTTCAGAAAACTTAACCACTATTTTGACTTCGTAAGTTTGACAGTTCGCGCTTTTGACATATTTAGAGATATTTCCTGTAGCTAATTTTCGTCCGATTACAATAAAAATTTGGTGAGTTGTTGTGGACATTGCTATGAAGGTTTCTATGTGGCAATATTTCTATATTGGTGAGTTCTGGAGTTATGAAATTCGCAATAAAAATTGCAATAAGGCACACGCGAGTTGTTTGAATAATGAGTCTCTTTTATGGAGTTTAGCGGTAGGAAAAAGGCGGGATGGGGAGGGGAATCTGGGAGGGGTGGAGGGGAATAAATAGGGAAATAGGGGTGGTTCGTGCAAGGAGGACGAGCGGGGGGGGGGGGAAGGCGGAAAAGGTGGAAGGGAAATTTGTGAGGGTGGAGGTTCGCGAGAAAGGCGACCGCGGGAGAGGGGAGGGGGGAGGCGGGGAAGGTGAAAAGGGAATGCGGGAGGAGAGAGGACGAATAGGAAAGGACAGGCAGGGAGAAACAATTTCTATATCAAGTGGCATTGCAATGCATGCCAGGTATCAGCTAGTTTTTATATAATACTTTTAAAAAAAGAAAGAAACATTCCCGGGCTGCGATTAACTTGACAATATTTGAAAATCTCCTGCTACCACAACAGAAAGCGGAAAATGTTGCGGTGTGTTGTGATGGAGGACGCAGCCAGCCGAGGAATTGAACGCACGGCGCCTTGGTGGGACCTACTTATCATGAAAACAGGTGCAATCGAGTGAGTTTATTATACACAGAACAACACAGAGACAGTTTTTTTTTATCATGGTCAACGTTCTCAATATCCTGCACTTCGAATGTATTTTTAACGAATAATGATATTCCTTATCGTGGTTTATTTTTGGTGTATTACATGGTACCTTCTTCTTCGTTTCCAAGTTTCGGATAGCGTTACAGTGTCCATCATCAGGGCAGATGTGTTATCAAAGGTGGTAAAGTGTGTGCTTATGTATGTACACTAAAAACTATACCCAGGAAACCGTTTAAAATTATACCCGCTTGTGGAGGATTGAATCTGGCAACACGGTATCTCGTCTAAAAACATGAGCACACTACTGTCGGTTACACATCTGCCCTGATGAATAACATAATGCTGGCGAAACGTTGGTTAAAGAAAGAGGTAGCGCAACTAGACAAAATACCCCAAAAATAAATGACAATAATTCTGTTGGTCGTGAAAATCTAAAACCGTACTCGAATTATATTTCTGTTCATACTTGGTGGAATTTCATCGTGAATTTATAATCAATATTATCTAAAACATTATAACACTTTTTTTATTCTTTCTCGTTTTATTTCAATCTCTTCAGACTGGTAAAATTTTGATTAATTAAATAAATAAATTGTTTCTCCCTTCGTGTTATTTTCCATTCGTCCCCATTCCCCTTCTGACTCCTCTCCCGCTCTCCCCTTTCTCGCGACCCCCTCCCCCCCTTTTACCTTCTTCGCCTTCCCCTCTCCCTCGTCCCTCCTCCTGCGAAGCCCACTCCTTTATTCCCCAACCGATCCTCCCGCATACCCCTCCGTGATCTATTTAATTTTTTTATGCAAATTTCATAATGCCAGAGATCACCAGTATAGATATAGAAGTATTCACGGGCATGTTCACAACAATTCAAAAAAAAAATAATAGGGATCGGATGAAATTTTAATTGCAATCGTATGAATAGTATAGGAAATGAATGCGCACATCATATTCCCAAAGTTTCATCGCAATCGAATGAACGTACGAAAAAACAAAAATTAATTGTATATTATGTACCACCTAATAGCTATCTTCACTAAAGACCAAAAGCTTTTATAATAGATAAGAAGTTCTTTTTTTCCAAATAATAATAGTAAGTTGTTTACTTGTGAGTACGCGTGTTAAATCGGCTTTTTCTCACTCCAAAGTTTTCCACTTCCGGATGTTGGAGAAGCCGGAACGGTTTTGCCGTGATGACTTTAAAATGGAAAAGCATTATTTTTTATGAATCTTGGGCGACGGAACTCTCAGCGGGAGGGGTGGCCACCTTCCCGATCAAACTATAACCAATCGAGCGCTTTTTGCCACATTATGGCACTATTTCCAATACCACAGATTGCTTTGTTGCCAAAATGTGACAAATTTTGAAAAATTTTGTTGCCAAAATGTGACAAACTTTGTTGCCAAAATGTTTTTTTATTAAAACGACTATATAATATATTGTACATTCAAAATATAACAAAATAAATATTCTCTAGATTCTTTTAAATGATTTAATTATATTTTTTTTAAATGTACCTAACTATAAATGTGCTCAAAACAAATAGGACTGACTTATTTTTTCATGCTTTCATACCTTTTCTCGCGATATTTTGTATTATCAAATGTTATACATCTGTGATGTATATAGGACGTGGTTGAGAATCATGCCAATCATCATCACCAACATGCAATTTTTTTTTAATGGATATATAAGTGAATCCTACTTAACAAAATTTTCGGAAACTTGGTTTTCAGTGATTGTGTTCCAACGACATTGTGAATAGTGCAAATCTTTAAAATCATTACGAAAACAGTAAACATTGTTTAAAGAAAAAAAGAAAAAAATTATAGCCGTTTAAATATTAAGGTTTCATCGATTCATTAGCAGCTGTTACAGAATTGAGAGACTTTCGGGAGCAATTCTTTACATTGTCACAGCTGTTTTAAAATGGGTCTGCCAGACCCTGTCAGGCATGCGAAGGTTTGAAATTACCTCAACGTTGGAGGCCTTGTGGAAAATAATTTCCCTCAGAGCCTATGTCATCGTTGGGGATACTGTGTGAAGTATCTTTTTAAATAAAGGAAGAAGAGGAAGATTACGGAAGGAAAAATACACGAGAGGTGGATAAGAATCTGAGGGTCGATTGACAGGAGTGACGCGTGAATTCATTCCTCCCACAGCGTCCGCCGCCAAGATCTAGACTTTATTCATCCCATGAATCCGGGCACCCCTGCTAAGACACCAAAAATATAAAACCACTTGGGGAGACCTATTGCAGTGCTGTTGGTAATCCAATGAATGGTTCTTGCGGCGACGATGCCCATACCTGCAACCCATTAATATTGCATAATGGATGGATAGCGTCATATTTGATTACTGGGTTATTCAATTATAAGCGAAACCCTGTTTTTGAACAGATTATTAGTAAGATGAACATCATTTTATACGAATTATAGTCTGTATTAAAAAATATATATCAAACAAATTTGCACGGAACAAAATGCTTTTGAGCAATGAAATATTCACTTATCTGGGGAAATTAAGTCAAGGACGCTCCATTTAGAACAATGATAATGTAAGGTGAATGGGATAATGTACCTTTGCAGAATTTTATTTATTTTAATACAACACAAAGGCCATATTTGATTCCACAATAGGGTACCAACTGCTCCCGTCTGAAGCCAGTCAGACAATGGCATACCCAATTGGGGTGTGTTGTGAGGCTGGGAAAAGATATAGGGAGTGGGAATGTTGACGGTAAATTCAAATCTGGCCTCTAAACAAAGCTACAGCCATTTCAATCAAATTTTCAATTCTGATGGACGGTCTTTCACCAAGGTGATATAAAAGTATTTACCACTTTGATGCGTTTCTGCTCTTTTTTCTTGCAAAACATTATTAATTTTTCTTCGCCAAATTTGTATTTTAATTTTAAAGGAAAATGAAACACGACATGTACTTAATTACGCATAAAATTAATATTTAGCGTAAGAGGATGGTAACGTTAATTCGGCGTCAAAAAGGGCAATTTTTTAGAATGATTTTAAAAGCTACAGGTATAACATAGTATAGTTTATTTAGTTGATCGTAACATTATAGTACAACATACAAACAAAATTTCCTTATTTTTTTTTTATAAATACCTATATAAACAATTAAGCCGACGGCAGCCAATCTTCAAAGACGCCTCGAAAAAAAGTTGTCCGCCGGTGAACAGTATAACTCACGACTGGATCATCGGAAATCAAAAAATAAAAATGATGATATGATATTTGATAACTACTGTTCTAAGGTAAAGCTGGAAGATTTTTTTATAAATTTTTGGTGACACTTAAGAAGTGAAAAAACCGATTTTCGTCTAAAAAATTGGCCTATTTATTATTCTAAAATTTATAAATATGAAACATAAAAAAATCTCACAGCGTTACCTGGTCATTCATATAAGGAAGTAGTATAAAAAATTTCAAAAGAATCAGTCTAGTAGATTTTGATTTAAACTGTTCACCGGCTTCAAAAATGACAAGTGTCAGAAAATCGCTTTGAAGTTTTGGATACCAGAAAATCCAATACTAAACATGAACATTTTGTTCGTACAAGTTCTATATCATAGCTCCGATTTTTTTCAAATTTTGACACAAAATTTTAAGATGTTGTACAATTATAATATGAAACAATAAAAAAAATTAAATACCTTACCATCCCCTTACAACGTTATTCAAATTTGTAATTTCAAATAATAACCATTTACATAAATATATATATTCACATAGTGAAATATTATTATCCCAGTTATACTTATCTATCTACTCAAAAATGTTGATAATAATAAACACTATAAGTTCCGACTAAAGTTATATGGCTAAAGTACACATGAATTTTTTTTAAACTAATTTTATTTTCACTTCTGTAGGAAAATAACAATTTGTTCCGTTTAGCGCAAAATATTTCATAATAATTATTCGCTTTGTAGTTATCTCAAGTAATTTCCTTTACCCTTGGATTTTCTCATAAGCGGAATATATGGGTTATTTCCTAAATACGAGGCCTAAGAAACACAATCGACCCTAAGTATGGTAATAAAAACACGACTTCAAAGGTTTTTTTTCGTTTGCTCCCAAAAAGAAAATATTTAGGAACAACATACTCTCAAAGTTATGAAAAATGTTTCCATACCAGAAAACAGCGCTGTATTTGAAACTGGGATCTGTGTTTTGCCCAAATCTAGTCCCGCACTTTTTATAGTATTTATTTTGAGCTATTTTGAACTATGTATTTTGCCGGTCAGTGGCTGTGTTGGCATCGCATCTGGGTCCAATCCAAACGTTGTGAGTTCAATTCCTCGGCTGACTAATTCCTCCATCACGACTCAAGCAACATTGTTTTGTTTAATGTGATGATAGGAGATATTAAAATTATTTTCAGGTTAATGTCAACTGGGAATGTTCGCCTTTCTTTTTAGGAAATAATTAATTTACAAACTACGGTTATACGAACAAATTCATGGCAACTACAGTGAATGACTTCACTTATAAGTGGAAGTGGACAACCTAAGCTTGTTAGTGGATAAGCTAAGGGTATTAGTAGATAACCTAACCTTATTGGTAAATAATCTAATATTACTAGTGGTAACATAACATTATTAGTAGATAACCTAACCTTATTAGCCGATAACCTAACCTAATTAGTAGATAACCTAACCTTATTGGTAAATAATCTAATCTTACTAGTGGTAACATAACATTATTAGTAGATAACCTAACCTTATTAGCCGATAACCTAACCTAATTAGTAGATAACCTAACCTTATTAGCCGATTTTGAAACGCAAACCTAACCTAGCCTTATTAGTGAATAACCTGACCTTATTAGTAGATAACCTAACCTTATTAGTAGATAACCTAATCTTATTAGTGGATAACCCAACCTTATTAGTGGATAAACTAACCCTATTAGTGGATAACCTAACCTTATTAGTAGACAACCTAATCATGTAAGAGGAAAACCTAACCTTATTAGTAGATAACCTAACCTTAGTGCTGGATAACCTGACCGTATTAGTAGATAACCTAACCTGATTAGTGGAAAACCAAACCCATTTATTCCAGATATATTTTTTTTGCATTTTAAAGAGCCTTAGATTTTCTTCTTAACGGATGGTAATATTATATTACAACATTTAAAAAAAAAACTGTATTTAAAAATTACATTTGCGTTTCAAAATCAAGATTTTTCCATTTATGACATATACTCGTAATAATATCTTGAATATATCGTAAGTATTACTTGCGGTAGGCACCAAATTTAAAGACATTAGGCGAATATTTGGTTCAAATGTCCGGTCCGGCTCTGGTGAGCATTCCGGATAACTCAGCGCTAATGAAATTTTTTCATTGATAAGAGTCCTCAAACAAAGGTTTGGCCAAATTTCGCAGTACACAAAGGCTCGTAAATTTTGTGATTTACTTTAATCATGCGGCCTTCTGAATTTCAGGGATAAAAGAGCTCATTTCCCCTCTCCCTGTTTACGTGACGAAATGTTTGCTGGCGGCGCTCTTTGTGGAATTAATCAGGATGAAGCCTTAATACGGTTTACGATATTTTTAAACGCGATAACCTTGTTGACAACCACTGGAAATTTTAAAGCTACCCTATTCTGGAATGTTTTATAAGCCTACATATAAAAAAGCTGCTTGATGATAGTTAGTGAAAAAACTTGTGCAGCTGTTTTTAAATTTTAAAGTACCGTTTCTATTACACATGGTTGTATAAAAAATCGAAATTAGTTTCTGCACGTACCTAACACCAACATATCTTTGCCTTACTTTTCACAAACGGGATCGTGTAGTCTTGATGTAAAATGAGGAACATTTTTAATGTTTAGGTTTTAATAAATTAATTAAATGAAAACAAATTACTTTGTGTACACCTCTTATATAATCACAAAAGAGTGGAAGATACTCACAGTATCGTCCTGGTGTAATACCACCATTCAGAATTGAAACGTTGCTTAATAATGGCTTTAGCCATGTTTAGTGACTAGATCTGAATAGCCGAGTACTTTCCCACCTTCCTCTTCCCCATCTCCTTCCCTTCCCAACTTTCATTCAGCCTCACAACATACCCCAATATGCCTAGTCTCACTGGCTCCAGACGGGAGCAGTTGGGACTCGTGTGAGGTATTCTCTTTAAAAAATAAAATATTGTAAATTAACTAAGTTTACTAATTACTTGTCGATAATTATGATTATACTCATAAGTGGTGTAGACAACGTTGTTTGTTTTCATTTAATTAAAAATGACGCCACAAAGTGAATTTTGCGACGATTGAAGAAGTTTTTAATAAATTTTTAATTTTTTTAGCGAGAATCAAGAGAAAATTAAGGTATTATTGACCAATCTACAAATTTTGGATAATAAGTACGTAAATAATATTCATAATTAGTTGAGTGTTGATTGAGAAGGAAGAGTTGGTTATTTCTGAGTCTACGGGATGGGATATTGAAAGGAATGGGTTATAGTTAATAAAGTAAGTAAATCAATAATGCAAATAAAAATTTATACAAGAATGTAAGTATTTTTAATTTGTCACATTTTAATCATTATTTTTTGTACTATCATGTTAATTACCATTGCTTGCTATTAACATTAGATTATTGGACTTCTTACTTATATTTTTAATGATTGTGCTGAAATTACATCATTTCAGTCCAAGTGCAGTTTGGACTGAAATGATGTAAAGTCAGTGTAACCTGAAAAATATTAGTAAGAAGTTCTAATGTTCTAAAAGTAAAGGGCAATTAACATTACAGTACGCGTAAAGTATTAGTACAAGAACGTAACAAAAAATCAGGAAGACCTATTAAAGTATTCGTAAACGAACGATCAGTATTTTAAATAGGAAATATCAGGAATTCATTGCAGAGAATTCGCGTGAGAACGAATAAAAGATACGTAATTACTATGTATAATAAAATGTCAGTAAGACCTAGAAAAGTATTTGTATATGAACGATTGAATGGTTAGTATTTACTTCTTAGTTAGTACTTACTTTGGCGGCGTCAAAATTGCGAACTATCATATTCGTAATTTAAGAACAGATTGTCAGGAAATCTTGTTAGTCACCATCCGAATATTTATTACGTCACCGCTTCTTGTTAATTTATTCGTTAGAACTTCAGTCCGAATAAATAGGCAAATCATTTTTCTCCGTGTAGTGACGAAACTAATTATTTTGAGGGATTTATTTACAATAACATTTTTGTTCCCGAAAAGAAAACTTGCTATTTAGAAAGCCACAAATAGTAACATTTACTAAGCAAATATTATTTAGTATGTATTCGAAAGTATTCCGTCTCAATTAATTAATTTTATACCAATCATTGAATGAGTCAATATCTAATAGGAAAAGAAGGCAGTCATGGGTAATTAGTGTTTATTTTAGGATCTTATTTTCGTCCGCAAAAAGCCATGAGCGCGCGAGAGAAAAATACTTGTCGTGTATAAACAAGTTAAATAGGACCAGATGTGTTCCTTGAGGTATGCTTGAATAATAATTTTGTGGACACAAAGTTATTTATATTAGCTCTTAGTATTTTACGGCTTAAATAAGAAATAAAAGGAAGCAAAGGATTTTGTATACCGATAGCATGTAGTTTAGCCAAAAGATTGGCAATATATTCCTTAAAAAACATGTATGTTAACAGTTGAAGTTTAAATCCGACCTGGTTTTCCTCTATCTTTAGGTGATCTTACGAATTTTTTAAAAAATAATCTGTCACACGGTGGAGAGTGAAATTGGTGGGTAATTATTGAACACGGATGAATCAACTTATTTAGATTTAATTATGGGAATAATTACCGTCTTCGTCATTTCATTCGGAATGTGCCTGTAACGAACAATTTTTGAAAATAATTTTATATTTAGAAAATATTTTTATTTTTCTATCCATTGATTCAAATCTCTCTGAAAATCTAAAAACTCTGTAACAGTACACACGTTTTTTTTTATCTACATCTCGATCGTTTGTAATAACAAGGTTACATCTGTCGCTGTAACGCCATGCGATCATGGGCTCTAAAGTAGCTTACAATAGATCCTATTATTGCACGATTCCATCAATTACTATATTCAAAGCTGTGTTCTACGTAATTCTTTCACATGTTTATAACAAATAGGCGACAACAATATACAAACACATATATGCTACTTTATACGGATCATATAATATTAAAGTGTACTTCAATTGCCTCGTTTCTAATAATGATGATTTTGGGTTGCTGGAAAGCCGCTTTTACTACGAATATTAATAATAATTATACTAGCTTCATTATATTAATAGTAATTAAAAGACAAAGCAGTCGGTCCTACCAGGAGATCAGGAATAGTTAAGATATGAGATACCCACTCGCTGCAAGGTTAAAACAATAGAAATGTTCTCATGACCTATAATATATGACACATCATTTTCCCCCTAAGAGCCATTGAGGTTTGTAAGAGTTTGCCGAGCGGCCCATACAATTCTCTTCCCGAAAGTAAGCCTTTTACTGGGAGTAAGTGCGAGACACTTTGGCCAATTATTAAAATGTAATTGCGTGACCCTTTTAGTAGATATTTATTACATTTTTTACGGTATTATGTATGGTTCCAGCGTCAAATTGGATGATTTTTTTTTTTGAAAATTGTATAAATTTTAAGTATAAAAAACTTTAATCCCCAATAGGAGAAATTTATAATCCGGAAATAGGGAATTAAAAGAATTTGCAGAAGTGCCTCACTATTGTGATTTCTTTTAATTTGCTCCACAAAGGAGGCCCCAGGAGGAAGAAAAAAATTCCCTCAGGGCTTATATCATCTTTGGGGATGCTGTGTGGAGGGTATTTTTGGGGCGAGGAAGGAGATGAAGTTCTGTGAAGGAAAAGGTATGAGGGGTGTGTAGGAATCTGAGGGTCACTGTGTCTAGAAGTGACGGACGTGTGCAAAGAGATTTGTCGAGAGAGTCCAGCTGAAGAGGTCTACGTTAGATTTCCCTCAACCAATCTCTCAATGTGGTCCAGAAAGCAGTTGGTTTTTTTGGCCGCCAAGACCTAGACAAACCTCACCAGTGAGCTCGGGCACCTAAGTTATCAAACGTAGCGAGCCACTTGGGGTGACCTATGGCAGGGTTGTTGGTTAACCAATAAATAGTTGCCGAGGCGGTGGTACCCATACCCGTCTCTCAAATTAAATACCTTTGTGATACAGTAGAGAAACATGGCAGTATTGTCTTTCATTTAAAGAAAAATAAAAACGCTCATCTGTAATGTATTTAACTTAAAAACTCTTGATCCAACTTAAAGTATGTTACCACTTTTAACTAACTAACTAACTATCACGCCGTTTCCCCGCAGGGGTAGGCAGAGAGGACGGACCGCAAAACAACTCGGTCTTGGCACACGCTCCTTGCCTCATTCACATTCATACATCTTCTCATACATACTCTTCTATGTATGAGAAGATGTATGAATGAGAATGAGTATCATAATTATCATAATTATTATATAATCAGTAAATGTACTTCATTACCCATATAATCTGCATACTTCACCCGCCATAACACAGGGACATCCCTAGCATGGCGGGCGAAATAACACAATATGTACACTATGTATAAAATTCTTTAATAAATAAATAAATAAATAAATAAATTCTGACTCTTGACATGGCCCGACTCAAGTATCTGATTTACTTAATCGTGCCACGTCTTCCTTGGGCGTCCTCGGCTTCTTATACCGTTCACATTCGCGTCATAAATTCTCTTTACACTCCTTTCTTCATTCATTCACTCAACATGCCCAAACCATCTAAGCGTCCCTTTCTTAATCTTACTTACCACTTTTATAATAATAATAATAATATTTGGATGACTTGTATAGCGTCGTTTTTGTGAAAAATCATGTCAAGGGCACTGAACAAATTTCAATACATTTTTTACAATCGTACTTCTAACTACAGACCTGACAATAGTATAAAAACTTATGTACAATGCATCTGACCAATTAACGCGATGCTGCCCAAAATTGTGCATGTATTTAATTTTGTTTATTTTTTTATTTAATTTTAATTTTATTATCCCTTTTTTGTTTATCATTTTTTTTATAATGGAGATGTACCAACAACTCATGAAAGTACATCTCCACTTAAAAGTTTTATTTATGAAGGCCTTACTGCCTCAAAGTAACCCTGCCGCTCGCTCGGGGCTTTATGCTTGAGCTGATAAATATAAATGACACCCTATTTATCTGTTCCACTGTGTTGACTTTGAATGTGCAATAATAAACATACATTTTTTTGTAAATTTACAAGAGTGCTGATAAAATCACCACGTCTCGGAAAATTGGGTACTTTTGATGACAAAGTGCTTCGAGAAATATATTTTTTATATATGTATTTTGTATTAGGAATCATTAGATGAAAAAAGTTTTTTTTTCATATTTTTTATTTTATTTACAGCGCCTCGGTGATAGAATAATCTGTAATTAGCAAAGTCTCAAACCAATAGTATTTTCAACAAAATACAGATTTCTTTCTAATAAATCGCCCTCTTCAATTTAATTTACCAATGGATCTCCCTTACCAGGTTAAAAAGCGTCAACGTACAATGTGAAGAAAACAATACCATATGTTAAGAGAGTATTACCAGAGAAAACCGGAAATTAGACCTTTTTAAATCAAATTCTAGACGTATTGACTCTTTTTTTTTTAATTTTTAAGAATTGTTATTTTATTTGGTATATCTGGTCAATTTTATACACCCAGTTTTTAAATTTTGAAAAACTAAGTTTATTTTGAATATGCTAAGGTTATACCGTTGGTCGTTGGCAGATTTGTTCAATTTTAAAATGATAGATTCTATTATACAACACTAATTTCAAATCATGTAATCAAACAACAAAATAAATCACTACATAATCTAGTAAACACAGTTTTCAGAATATTAATTTTAGTAAAATTAAAATCATTAAAAAATAAGACCGAAAAAATGTTTTGTGACAACAATAACTCAGTTTTTCTATTTATTTAAGGTCTTACAAACCAAAATATTTCAAATTTTATATACACACTTATTTTATTTAGACATTATCAAAAAATCATAAATACTTTAATCAAAAAATACTTACAAGAAGTACCTACACAATACGTTTTTAGATTTTCACGGCCAAAAGCATTTTCGTTGTGAGTTTTTGGGGTGTTATGCCGTGTTGCGCTATTTCCTTCTTTAGCCGACGTTTCGGACAGCGATGCAGTGTCCATCATCAGGGCAGATCTGGCAGATCCGACGATGTGTAGTTGTTAGTGTTAAGTGTGTGCTTATTTACTTGGAAGCGATACCATGTCGCCAGTTTCAATCCACTACGAGCTGGTAGGCATTACAGTGAAATCTGCCGGATCAGCCCTGATGATGGACACTGCAATGCTGTCCGAAACGTCGGCCAAAGAAGGAGGTAGCGCAACATGGCTTAACACCCCAAAAACAAACAACGAAAATACCTACATGATATTTAATACTTGAATGTTGGTATTTATTAAAGCAAGTTTTTAATGAAATAAATCGATATTAAATTTTTTATTTAAAAAATTTGACACGGGGAATAATCGATCTTTCTCAATGGAAACTCCCTGTACAGTTGCAAGCATTTTTAAACTTTTATTCTCAGCCGCTGGTCAAGCGTTCTTAATACAAAAGTGTTTTGCATTGCATACATGCGGGTAACCTATAAACCGCCACATAGCTGTCGAAACGCAAAGTCCAAAAAACATAGTTAGGTATGTGGTATAATTTTAGGTTATTGTAGAAAATGAGTAACGATCCAAGGGAAAATATGCCAAAAGCATTTTCGTTGTTTGTTTTTGGGGTGTTAAGCCGTGTTGCGCTACTTCCTTCCTTAGCCGCTGCTTCGGACAGCGTTGCAGTGTCCATCATCACGTCGGTAGCGCAACATGGCATACCACCCCAAAAACAAACAACGAAATAGTTTATACACATTTCCGGCAGATCCGACGATGATGGACACTGCAACGCTGTCCGAAACGTCGGCTAAAGAAGGAGGTAGCGCAACACGGCATTACACCCCAAAACAAACAACGAAAATGCTTTTGGCCGTGAAAATCTAAAAAACGTACCAAGTTAATATACTGTTTATGGATTTCACTGTTTCATTCACGGAGAAAAATGTTCATTCGTACGATCATTTTATTCGTAAAACAGTTAAAAACGGGACTGAAGTTCTTTCGAACAAATTAAGAGGGTTTCAATGTTCATTAAATGAATACATTTATGAAATTGTAAAAATAATTTGTTGGTATACGTACGAAATTTACGTATACCAACAAATTATTCTTACATGTTCCCGCCAATAAACATTGAAACCCAGTTAATTTGTTCGTAAGAACTTCAGTCCCGTTTTTAACCGTTTTACGAATAAAATTATCGTATTTTCGAATAACATTTTTCTCCGTGTTCAATACTGTAATGAAATACAGAAAAATGTTCTGCGTATCCAAAGCAAAACCGCCAAAAAGGGGACTTCTGTGGTTTATCCTTTAAGGTACAGAAATAAGAATTTGAAGAGAAAAGCCACTTGCCAAGCATTTTGAGTAGAAACTACGAAATATTTAATTAGATCTAGTGGTTTGGCCATTCTGCGGAAACAATCTCTCGTTTTTCCTTTCCGGGGATTGGTGTTGGAATCCAAAGATTTCGCCAGAACACATAACGTGAACACTGCCTTCTTCCTTATAGCATGGTTAGTGGTTCGCCGCCGAAACTTGTATATTAGCGATGTTATATTGCGGGCTTAAAAGAAAAGCTAGCTACGCAGTTCGGGTAACTACCAAATGTTAACTCGGCTTTATAACGTACTTCCACACCAGTCGTTCTCGCATCTCGCATTATTCCTCATTCCATATCTCTTTATGTTCCGCATTTTTGTTACACATAATGCAGATGATGTTTTTTCATGGGAAAAGTAAACTTCAGCTGAGGAAGGTTTATGTGTCCGTGAACGCAGGTAAAATGTGAATAAATGTAAGCTTTTAAAAGAATGGGTTAACCATTTTTATGTCTAAAATATTCATACACAATACGACCTAATGATATAATCTCTTTTTTTAATGTCGATTTTAAAAATTACAAAGTATAATTAATTAGGTTCTAATTATACAGATGCACGACGAACTACGTTTTGTGACGTGCAGTATAAAAATGCATTTAAAAATTATTTTGTTGGTGCTTATCGTGTATCCAAAATATACAGGCTGTCCCGGGGTAAAGTGCAATAACTTTGGGAGGTGATTCTACATGATAATATAAGTAAAAAAGATAAATGACTTTTTTCTAAATTCCAACTTTTTTTTTCCCATACAAAAAGACCTGTTAAAAATCCTTAGTGTAAGGTACAAACTTACTGATAAATTTGCTGTGCGTCCGCCCGCGACGTTGGATTGTTGTGAGTCATCCGTATCGTAACAGCGTAAAATAGTACCTAGTGCTGGCCGCATACGATGGACTGATTTTATCGTTTTACCTAAAAAGTACCCCTTAAAATTGGATTTTAGAAAAAAGTCATTTATCTTTTTTACTTATATTATCATGTAGAATCACCTCCCGTAGTTACTGCACTTTACCCCCGGACACCCTGTATATTTTGTACACGATATAAACTACGTGTGGTTGAGTTTTTTCAAGATTCCCAACTGACTATTGTAGTAAGTCTATGGAATCCCCAAAATGAGGCTGAAGAGAGAAAGATGGGGAGGACACTGGGCAGGAGAAGGTTAAAAAGTTCATAGATATTCATATCTGGTCACAAAACATGGCTTTTGCCATTTCAAGAAACGTTGAGATTATTTACCAAGTTTTATTTTATTAATAAAAAAACAAAGTTCTATCATTATTTTATAATCTTAATGTTAATGTATCATATAAGTTTTATATTGCATCATTTTTCAAATGTCTTTTAATTTTTTTTTGTTAAACTTTCCTACCCTGTATCAGAAATCATCCGCGATACCAACTCCATTCACAAACTTCTTTTGGAAATTAAAAAAAAAAAAAAAGAGTTTTTTCCTTCCTACCGAGTGATCAGAATAAACCACGCTAATACCAACCGTGCCAAATCACGAGTTGGTAATGCCGACATGTTTTTCGCATAATAAGTGCTATAATTTCTTCGAATTTCAGAAAAATGCGTGTGTATTCACCTGTGTGTGTGATTGCCACCAAAAGAATGTATAATAATATCTGACAAGTTTCCGCTCGATCGGATGTTGAGAAGTCGGTTCGTGTCCACTTCCAAGATTCCACGTCATTCATGCATTCAATCAATGAAGAAAACAAAAATTCAAATAGACGTTTATAAAAATTATTAAAATTGGTTTAAGTAGCTGGAATAAATTAATGTTTTCAGTAAAAGCTTGTGTGCAACGCCCTTGAGTTGGTTTTTCACAAGAAAGACGCTATCCATATATGATTCAATTGTTATTATTATTATGTAGAGTATAATAACTTAAGATAGCTGTACTGATGCTGAACTCTTGCGTACCTTTGCATGTTTATGGAGAAAATACCTTCAATGTATTTTATCAACGAATTAAACACAAAAACCATAAATAAATAAAAATATAAAAAAATAAAAAAAATAAAAATATAAAAAATAAAAATAAAAAAACCTTCAAGGTAAGTAAATATATAACACGTACAAACGTGTTACGGCTCGTACTCTTATTATGCACAAGTTGGGAAGAATAATAATTCCCAGTATATGGAACGCTGAACGTAGAATACTGAACGTTGAAAGCGAATGCTGAAGGCTGAATGCCGAACGCTGAACACCGGGAAAGTGGCTGAATCTCGGATCTCGGCTAACTGTAAAACTACGCGCGAACAAAACTTTGCTGCGCTTTGAGTGGAAATTTGAATTTGAAATATTCGCTTGTAATTTGTCACCTCAAGCTCGTGTTGGTAATATATACTTTTAAATAAATAACTCGAACAACAAATTAGTTTTTAGGCAAGGGCGTCGCCAAGGGGGGGGCAGGGAGGAGCAGCTGCCCCCCCCCTAGAATTTCAAAAAAAGTTCTGGCCATGGTGAGTGTACACAGAAAACTTATTCATGGAAACTTAGAAGATTTTCATAATAAAGTGGTCGAGAAGTTTACAAAACAACCCCGAAAATTATGTTTTAATTAACCTAATCTTTGTCCACCCCTATATTAAAATCTGGTAATTACAAAAAAAATCCATTGTACACTTATTCAAAATCAAACTCCCAAATTATTTATTTTATTTACTTGTATTCATTTTAAATATATTCTCTTATTATGTTAGTGTGGTAGTCATTTACCGGTATTTCTAACGCGTCTCGACGCTAGTGAATAAATCCTCTTAATGGGACCGACAGACACAGCTATAAAAGCTCAAGTGTTATTTGGTTTGGCGTATTTCTGCATATCGGTTACCGTACATTCCCTGTGGGAATGTATGACGAGCGATATGCTGAAGTAGGCCAAGCAAAATAACGATTGCGCTTAGCTATAGCTGTGTATAGTCACAACCCTGAAAGAGTTTGAAATCTACGATTCGATTAAATTATATAGTTACGAATTGACATACCTACACGGAGAAAAATGTTATTCTAACATACGATCATTTTATTCGTAAAAACTTACGAACAAATTAACAGTGTTTCAATGTTTATTGGCGAGAAAATGTATGAATAATTTGTTGGTATACGTACGAAATTACGTATACCAACAAATTATTCTTACATGTTCCCGCCAATTAACACTGAAACACTGTTAATTTGTTCGTAAGAACTTCAGTCCCATTTTTAGCCGTTTTTAAGAATAAAATTATCGTATTTTAGAATAACATTTTCCTCCGTGTATATTGAAAATGAAGCTGAATAACCCATAACGTAAATGTATTGAACAATCGAATTATGAATGTTTCATAACAATAATAATCTAAATTAAAATATGAAAATCAACAAGAAACAGAAAAAATAGTAAAACATAATGGTCGAACTGAGACTCGAACCCAGATCTCACGTCTTACCATGATGGCGCTCTACCGATTCAGCCATTGCGTCCGATAATAAAACCGCCATAATTGTCAAAGTCATGTTTCAAATTTCATAATTAACAACTTAAACTTCAACTAATGTTTTTTTTTTATAATCGAACGCAATGGCCGAATCGCTAAACTGCCGTCCCAGCATGACGTGATATTTAGGTTCGGGTCCCAGTTGTGACCATTATGTTTCATTATTTTTCTGTGTCTTGTTCATTTTCATATTTTAATATATTTAATTATTTTTATCTTCTTCTTTAATGATATGTATATTACATTGATAACCTTTAATAGTTAAAAAAGAGAGTTTTTCTTATAAAAAAATGAATATGTATGTTTATTTATTTTTCTCAATAAATGTCATTTAAATACTTATTTACATATAAGATGTTCATTTTAAGGTACACGTATTTAGCTAACGTAAACATATATACAATTTGGGATACTGGTGCGCGTACCGTTGCCCATTTATTGGATAACAAATACCTCTGCCATAGATCACCCCAAGTTGCCCGCTACGTTTGTTGACTTAGCAGGGGTGCCCGGCTTCATGGGATGAGACATGTCCGGGTCTTGACGGCGGATGTGTCTGCCAACCAACTGCGTGCAGGCCGGATCGAGAGAGACTGGTTTAGGGAGACCTTTCAATCTCTTCAGCAGGGTTTTCTCGCAACATCGCCTTGCAACGCAGAGAGAGGGGTGGATTCATACGTCCGTCATTACAGGACTGACTGACCCCAAGATTCCTACCCACCCTCATACCTCTATCCTTCCCAGAATTACTAGGAGGATAAAAAGTCTAAAAAAACATTCTAATTTATCCGGGGAAAAACTGTGTTCCCGCGTCTCTTTCCCCTCCCGCGTTCCTTTTCCTTTCCCTACCCTCTCCCGCTGTCACCTTTCTCGCGACCGCCCTCATTTCCCCTTCCACCTTTTCCGCCTTCCCCCTTCCTCGTCCGCCCTCCTTGACTCACCTCCGCCTCCCGCCTTTTTTTCCTGCCGCTTAACTCCATAAAATACACACATTTTAAAATCAATCGCGTTATACCTATTTAATTTTTTTATTGCAAAATTTCATAACGCCAGATCTCGTTATTCTGCTATTCGGGATGGAGACAAATCCAACCAATCAAAGATCAGCAAAATCGGTCCAGCTATTTCTGAGTTATAATGGTGTAACTAACCCGACTTTGTTTTATATATCAAGATAATTCCATGTGATTTTTTTTTCAATGCCTGTCTCACTAGGTATACCTGTGTCGGACAGACGTAGGAATACTATATTGAAATTGATAAGTCAAATGTATTTTGTGTCATTGAGATAACTAGTTCTCACATTTTTACGATGTCAATCATATTCCTTATCTCAATTGTGTACTGTGTTGTGTATGATCATTGGTTTGATAGTGTCATATGATAACATCATGTCATATCACGCTAGTAATCCTTATCAAGCCACCTCTAACATGAGATCAATGCAATTAATTTCGATGAGTTTTCGGCGTTATCGGGCATTTAAAAATAATTAATTTTATTCAAGTGGGGAGATAAGGATAATAATCCGCATTAATATAAATTACCCCATGTTGACTGGTAAAAGCAGTCAGAAACTGGGCGTAAATAAGCCTGCAAATACTCTTATAGTACAAATTGCAAATACACCCCTCGGTTGACCTTGGCAGCCTCTGTTCTGGAGCCCCAAAGTACCTGAAGAACCATCGACTCCGCTGCAATTCTTCCATCTAAACAAACGGATTGTAATCTTTAGAGCAAAGGCGTCGGGTGGGAATGCTATCTATCCCTGTTTACCGGTATTTCAATGGAAATGCTCCAAAAATCTAGCGCCATTGATCACCTCGGCACCGGTGCGTAGTCGGGAAACATGCCAAACGCGCTCACAACATATTTGTGTAACATAACTGTGTTTCTTCCTTCCTACAACATGGGTCTCTTTAAGACCCATATTCACTCCTTCCTCTCCTCAAAAAGACATTTTACACAGCATCTTCAAAGATGACATAGGCCCTGAGAGAAATTATTTTCCTCAGGACTTCCCGTGTGAAGTTAATGTAAAAGAAAAAAATAATACTTTTATTTTTTATATTTGTATTTAGTTTTATGTATCCTTAAGTATGTTTTTGTCTTTTCTTCTTTCTTATGTTTTAAATTTTTTTTTTTGTAAAATAATGCTTTTTAGTTTTTTTATGAAATATTTTATGCATGACTACACCAAATACGTGTCTTATTTGCAAATTGATTATACCTACAAAATAAAGACTAATTGTGTTTATCATTAAAATTGTGCATTTTATTTTATTTTTCCGTTATTTATTCCCGTCGCAGGCCGCAGTCCCCCCGGCGGGTCCGGATTTTTGAAGCGATTTCGTCCCTTATGTATAAAGAAATTGTATAAAAAACAAGGTCAAAATCGCTTGGACCATTCTCGTTATTTACGTAACGAAATACTGCATAGCGTCTAGCCTCTCCAAATAATTCAAATTAATTCTCGATGACGAGGCCGGCATTAAAGATAGCCGACAAAATGGCCGCCGCGTAATAATAAGAATGAGGTCGTAGTCGGAGTCTATATTTTTTCATGGTTTTTTTTTTATATAGATCCATTGTGGAAAGCATAGATTTGAGTGATTATTAGGAAGATCGTTTTATTTTCATGTACTTTTTGTAATATATCACAAAATAAATGTTATAAAAATTGAGTTCGTAAGAAAGGTGAGAAATGTCAAATTTTTTATAATAAATATCTATAAAAATATTTTTTTCCTATGCTGGCTTTCAAAAGGTTAAAAAAATTTTTCGACTCAAAAGTTTCTTAGATATCAAATGAACATCGAAACCCGTTTGATTGATGAACATGTGCTGATAGTGTTATTAGCGAAGGGACAGAATGTAGAATTGATGAGAAAAATTCCCCGGTAGAGTTTGATATTAATGATATTAAAGCATAAAGTTTTTTGTAAAATACACACTTTCCCTAAACTGGGGACATGCTATAAAGCGTCTGGTTGTGAATACTCCATCGGATAACAAACATATCCCGCAAAAAAGTTTTTTTTCCCTCGTAAACCGAATTATTGCTCCATATTGGAACATTTGGGAAACATCACCAGTGACGTCATTCTATTAGAGCGAAGGTCGACTGGGCTGATTTAGGTTTTTATTTTATTTTCGTTTTTGATTCATGGTAGTTTTTATTTTATTTTTACGGGAGAGTCTTAACAGCCTGGAGCCAGTGGATCTATATAGAAAGTATTGGGGAAATAAATAATGATGGTGAAAGGAGATCTGGAAAGGAAGGTTGGAAAGTAACTGGCTATTTAGATTTTTTTATATTAGTTCCACACAAGAGGCCCCTGAGAAAAATAATTTCCCTCATATTATCTTGAAGGATGCTGTGTGGAGGGTCTTTTTTGAAGAAAGGATGTGTTGGTATTTGGGGGTCAGTGTTTCCAGGAGTGACGGACATGTTTATCCATCCCTCCCAATGCGCTGTAATGCGATGTTCTGAGAGACTCTTACTGGAGAGTTCAGTCGCCCAACCGGTCTCTCCCGATCTGGCCTGCCACGCAACTGGTAGGTAGATGCTGCGTCTACCGCCAAGACCCGAAAAAATCTCACCCCATGTACCCGGGCACCCCTGCTTAGTCACCAACGCAGCGAAAAACTTAGGGTGACCTACCAGAGGTGATGGTTGTCTAATAAATGATCTGGTAAATAAACTTGCTATCTTGCTAATTAAAGCAATGATTCAATTCTGAATCCATCAACCTGAAAAAATTTATTGATGTTTAAAACCTGAAAATTTAAAAAGTTACTGATGTTACGACGTTACGACGAAAATGAATATTATTTTTTACATAATTTTCAATTTGCGTGTTCTAAAAATATATGTTAAATTATTGTTAACATACGTTTCTCCGCCTTTTTTACACGAGCATTGCTCTAAAAAAGGGTGAATCACGATATATCTAAATGTATTTAAAAAAATATTTATTGTAATGTATAACAACTGTACTTGTAGAATTTTTTTAGAGCTATCTTCGAGAAGGAAAAAGAAGCCAAAAAAGCTTTCTTTAATTAAAACTAGTCTACTTATCATAATGCTCGCCTAATTTCTATGAATTCACGGGCTCTTTTTAGACTTGGTAACAAAAGAGAACCGTTTTAATTCCTTTTTTAAAGTTAAATCCTTATGTCATTAATGGAGCTATTTCACTTTAATGCACTCCACTTTTCTTCCTTTCTCTTCTAACAATCAACTCCTGAGACCACGAACCGGGATAAAGAGATAGAAATAGAGACATAGCGATAGCGATAAAAGAGAAGATAGACAACCGAATAGAGAGAGAGAAAGTAAGAGAGATAAGAATATAAGAAACTCAAACAAATTGTTCGGGTGGTATTTTCTCGCGGAGATATATCTTGTTTATTCAAAGGGGAAATTAATTCCGTCCATTTAACACCTACCAATCTAATTGAAAATTGCACGCAAACATTTTGCCAGTGGGCGGTCCCAGACCAAAGAATTATTCCTTATGGAAATAATCAAGACAAAAATTATAGTATAGTAGATATCTTAGTATTACAATTTGGGAGGTGGGTATGAGTACCGCCATCCCAGGAAATATTTATTAGATAACCTATACCTCTCCCATAGGTCACCTTAAATAGTTCGCTACATTTGGTAACTTAGCAGGGCGCCCGGGTTCATGGAGTGGGATTTGTTCAGGCCTTTTTTCCGTTCCGTTCAAGCAACTGCGTGGCAGGTTGAGGGAGACCTTTTGACCTATCCAGCAGGACTCTCTTGGAACATCGCCTTGCACTGCAGTGGGAGGGATGGATTTATTCGTCCGTCACTCCTGGAGACCAGATTCCTTCCCACCATCATACCTTTTTCCTTCCGAGAACTTCATCTCCTTCCTTTCCTCAAAAGACCCTCCAGACAGCACACCGAAAGATGACACAGCCCTGACATAAAGGAATTAATTTCCTCAGAGCCTCCTATGTGGAACTAATGTGTATGTACTTGTATCTCTTGCTCTTATCTCAGTTGTCATTTCACAATCAAATGCCACAATCAATTGTTATTCCTAATATTTTCTTTTGGTTTTTAATGTGATATTTAAATATTGTTAATGATATATTTATACCGTGGAAATTAAATTAATAAATAATGTAAAAAATAAAATTTTAATTAAGAAAGCTGGAAGATATTATTAGATTGTAAGCTAATCTGCTGCGTGTTGATATGTATAGCATATATTTAAGGCAAATGTTACGTTAATATTATGTACATTAAAACTATGATAATATTACTATCAACATGTACATGTTATATTACTGTATACAAACAAGGTGTTCATGCAATTTCCCAGAAGCGTTGCCCGGGAGATGAAATCCTAATTGGTGATATGCGATATTCTCCCAGTGCTGCGGAATCTCCTTTCAAATTGTATACATTTATAACGAATCGTTTCTTTAGCAACGTTAATGGTGTAGTGGGTGGAATTCGTAACATAATAAAGGGGTGGGTGGGCTTATATTATTATTTTCGTTGAGAAATGACTGGTAAAATCCGTAAAGAAACCCAGACTGAAAAATGAAGAGGCAATTTTTATGATTTGGTCAAAGTACCTGCTATTCCTTTTAAATATAGAGTCTTATGTTTCTCTAAGAGCCCGTGTATTATCAGAGGATGACATTAACCTAGATCTAAGACTTTGTTTTTATTTTTTTTATTGAAACAATGACATTTGAAAAAAAAAAATATTATTTAATGTTTGCCTCACTGGATGCTTTGTGCTTCCTGCTTACCCTGCTTGCTAACTGCTTTTAAATATGTGTTTTGTGGGTATCTCCAAAAATTGTTTTCTTTTAACTCTACAATTAGATTAACTCAAGTGATTTTTACATATTGTTTCAATTTTTCAATTAGGCAACTTGACTTAGCACTAACATTTGTAGCACTAACATTTGTGAAATTGTTTATGTTGCTTTCGTTGCATTTTTGTATGTAACAACTAGGGTAATAAATACAAAGGAAAGATGATTAACCAATTGCTTATTTTCAAAATATAAGTATTACGGTTCCCAACACATCACTCTATGATTTCACCAAACTATTAGTGTAAATATGCAATAGTGCATAAATATGTCTTAATTATTTTGTTTTGAAGAGTTTTAATTTTCAATGTACTATCGTTACTTAAATTTTAATTTTTATGCTACCGGTTTCGACACATCCGTGTCATTCACTAGCAAACTTAAAACTGAATGACACGGATGTGTCGAAACCGGTAGCATAAAAATTAAAATTTAAGTAACGATAGTACATTGAAAATTAAAACTCTTCAAAACAAAATGTCTAGAAATTGTTACATAGTTAATGCCCAAGAAATACAAAAAATGTCTTAATTACCCCACGATATATTACATACTTGTCGTAAAACAAAGCTCAACAATGCAATTCCACTGGAAATTAGACAGAACCCAGATTAGATCAAGACAATTGGGGATCATACGTAATTCAGGTTTCACCTATGACTGAATTAATTGCTTGTTAATTACCAATCGACGGTCCCGAAGAACAATGCCAGATGTGCGATTTTGTAGTTTTGCAGTAGAGCTTTTTAATGTTTCTTTTCAGCATTTTTTACTGTTTTTGAGATCAATAAAAATAACATATTAGAAAAAAATATATATTTCATTTCAATTAATCCAAAATTCCAATAATTCAGATTTTTAAATCAATAAAAAGAAATTAAAATACGCCAACAAAACGATTTTCATTTTTTTTTTCGAAACATTGTTTTTCGGAACCGTCGCAAAAAAATACTATTTTAATTAATGAAGCAATATTAGTGAAAGTCAATCGAAAATCTGAAACAGAAAAATCAGAAAAAGTTACGGTCACATCTGGGCCACGATGGGACCGTTTGTCTCCATTGATTAAAATATTTCAATTTGTGGTTTTGCTTATTAAGGCCATTGGGTGCGCGGCAAGTTTCATAAAAAACGTAGTTTTGGATTTTAGGCCAAAATACCCAACCAAACTGAAAAATTATTTTTGTAATCAAAAGGGATGTCAAATTTCGATCTCGCATAGGAGCTACATTATTTATTTTTGCTTTAATTTTTAAAACATAGGCTATTAAAGATTTAAATATTTTATGATTTTAGAGGCAACTTGGACAATTATTTGGACGCGATCACCGCTCGTCTGTATTTTCTATACTATTATTAGTGTTCGAAATCGCCGCTAGGCGCTGCACTAGCAAAATTGTATGACAGGTAGCGGTAGCGTCGCTTGTAAATAGCTACGTGAACGATGGGCGTTAATGAAACATTAAAAAAAATAATTCTTTATTCTTAATTTTTTTTTAATACCTATGATGAAATAAAAAATTTGAAATATTGTTTTTTTTTAGAAACAATTTTGATTGTTGTAAATTTAAATTACAAATTACCTATTTACATCGGAAGAAAAACTTGTCGTATATACTTTAAAATAAATACTCAAAGAAACGCATTTTTAACATTTTTAATTTTTTAATATTTTTTTTCATTATTTTAAAACCAAGGATTAGGCAGATTTTTTTTTAATAATTAAAAATAACTCACAAAAAAATTCCAAAGTTGCTTCCAAAATGAACAAAAACTGATTTCTTTAATTATCTATACATCATCATTTAAAAGCAAAAAAGTAGCTCTTATCCGAGATCGACATTGAACCTACCTTTTTATTACAAAAATAATTTTTCAGTTTAGTTGGGTATTGTGGCCTCAAATCCAAAACTACGTTTTGTGCCGTTCCTCTTAAGTTAAAAATAAAAATAACGATATTATTACTATGTTAATGTATTTCTTCAATAAATCAAATTACCCCTTGCATCTTTGTTCTCAAATTTGTATTAATATCATAACATTTTCACGCTATGATATTACGTTTGATATATTGAACAACCCAACCGACAAACCCAAATTCTTCGAGTGGATAGTGAGTGCTCTCCAATAAAACTCGTAAACCAAAAAAGGCTTTCATGTGGTTTATACCACGGATCCCAGCATAAAAAACTAATGCAGCTGGATCGTATATTCGATCTCGATCAAAAGCAGAACAGGCCAGAGATAGCAGATGTACATATTCAGATCCAATAAGCCCGTAAGTTACAATATTCCGGTGTATGATTACTAGTCCGGTGTAACTTTTCCGATACCCGATCTATGAATAATGCATGACTGGTGCGAGCTGCACGGAGAGCCAATATCGAACCTATGCAGGCGCAATCACAAATATTGCCGGGGTGAATTTTCGCGAATAAATTCCACGTTCTGCAATTATAATATTATCATCTTTTGTGTGACGATTTTTAGTTAGTTTATGAATATTTTGATATTGAGAAGCATAAAAATATCTTAAAGTTCTAGCCTTTTTAGAAAATAATATCACTTCAATAGTGCTCAAGACCTATTGACCAACAGCTGAGAATTAAAGTTCGAAAATGCTTGCTACTGTACAGGGAGGTTTAGAGAAGAGAGATCGATTATTCCCCGTATCAATTTTTTAAAATTAAAAATTTAATTCAGATTTATTTCATTCAAAACTTGCTTATGTAAGTAATATAAATGCTCACAACGCATGATGATAAATTATTAAATATGAATAAAGTATCGAGTACTACTTGTAAGTTTTTTTTATCATAAGTATTTATGATTTTTCAAATATGTCTAAACAAAATAAGTTTGTGAAAATAATCTGAAATATTTTAGTTTGTAAAACCTTAAATAAATAGAAAACTGAGGTATTTTTGCCCCAAAACACGTTCTCGGATTTATTTTTTAACCGCTTGGGTACATAAGCTTGTTTTCACGACAATTTAACGTAGGTAGACATAGGAATGACGTACGCCCCGGACCTGAGTGATTTTAATTTAACTAAAATTTTAATTCTGAAAAATGTCTTAACTAGATTATGTATTAATTTATTTTGCTGTAAGATTGATTATATGATTTGAAATTTGTGTTATATAATACAATATTTCGTTTGAAAATTTAAGAGATAAAATAACAATCTTTCAAAATCAATTTATGTTTTTTTGTAAAAAAGAGTCAATACGTCTAGAATTTGATTAAAAAAGGACAAATTTCGGGTATTGTTTGGTTCTACCCTCTTAAAAGATCTATTTCAGAAACTTTGTTAACTTTACAATATCTAAAATCGAGCATTAACGCACATTTTTGTTAAAATTATCGAAACGGTAATAAATCATAAAACTTAACACTATTGACACAATACATACAATTTTGAAAAACTATCTATTAATATTTGTCTTACATCGAAAACCAAGAAAATAAATTTAAAAAAATACAATACACCTAATTTGTGTAAAACCACGAGTTTTAACTAATTTATTTCATCAGACAATTGTGCAGAATAATTGGTAATAATATTAAGTAGGCTTTTTAAAATTTCCTTTCTATTAAAGTAAATGTATCATAATTCTTTGTTTTATTGCTGTCTTCCTCTGTATTTATATAAAACACTATATACTTCTTGCTTAGTATTAATTTGTACCCTGATTATTCTTGATCAAAGCGAAACCGGTCAGTAAATTATTAATTAAAATTCGTGGTTTTACACAAAGAGTGTTTAATTTTTTTTTTAAATATGTCAAACCATAAACTGATTGCTTTCCACTATAATTTTTTAACATATTGTTCACTTTATTTATTGTAATTCACTCTTGTTTGCCTCTGCAAGTTTTAAACTTTATGTTATTTTGAAACCAAAGTTTTTTTTAAATTTAAAACAAAGATAATTTTCTTACGTACGTATTCTGTACGTACAAGAGTCTCATTTTAAAATTTGGAACTGTTCTTTCTGAGAATTGAGAATTTAGTTAGTACAAGAAATACAGTAAGACCCGTCTTAGTGAACTCACTGAAGATTAATTAAAAAGGTAATAAAAACGTCATGGAAGAAATAATTTACACAGCAGAAAAATGAGCCTGCTTTAGCACAAACCCCCTCGGGAGAATGACAATGAAATATTATTCGATGTACCCACCATTCCTAATAAAATGTGTGATATTTAAAAATATGATATCTAATACATAACTCATATATAACATTATAATTGAGGGGATTCGGAAAATCCACCGCTCACAATTCACAGTGGGGAACATTCACCGCGGGAAAATTCACTGCGGTGTACATTCACCGCGGGGAACATTCACCATCCATAATTCATCACAGAAAGCTTAATACATAATATTCACATCGGGATTTTTTTTGCCAGTATTTGGATTTATGCCTTTGTTACAGAAATACTTTGATAGGTGCAAATAATAGCAAAGTATAAAAATAAATAAATGAAATGTCGGATTAGATTATGTTAGGTTAGATTAACTTGTCACTAAAAATATATTCTTACCAACCCTCAAAACCATTAATTCTTTTTTATCTATTGTTTGCTGAGAACTTTCTGCGGTGAATTGGATGAGGTGAATATTACCCGCGGTGAATTTTACAAAGTAAATTTTCTGTGGTGGAGGTTTCGCGGAGATCATTGCGCACTTTGTTGTAGTTTTTATATAAATAATATTCAAAATTTAAATTTATACGAACGTCCGCTTTGCAGAATATATTAACACTGCCTGCACAATTTATTTTCTAAATTAATGGTAGATGATATAAAAATACAAAGTGCAGCTTGAAGACACTAACTAACTGACCATCACGCCGATTCTCCGCAGTGGTAGGCAGAGAGGACGGACCGCAAATTTGCTTCATTCATATTCATAAATCTTCTCGTACCTTTCTTAATCTTACTCATTACGCTTACATCAGCCTTGCATTCTTTGCGGATATTTACATTTCTCACATGATCATACATGGTTTTACCGCACATATGCTTCAGGGATCTCATCTCTACAGCATTCAGTCTACTTTCATCTTCCTCTGCCTGTTCCATGCTTCACTACCATACATCAGGGTAGGTATCAGCACTCCATTGCGGACTGCTAGCTTCGCTTCTTCGGACAGCTTTTTGTTGGCGCCAACGACGTTCAGTCCACCATTAATGGAGTTTATCTGCATTCACCCTACTTTCAATATCCTTATCAGCCTTTTCATCTCTCGTAAACATACTTCCCAAATACACAAACTCATCCACCTGCTATTAAGCTTTCACAATTATATTGCACATTCTCGAAACACTGATAAAGTGTGATGGTTAGGATGCGATATGCGCATAACTATTTCTGAGAAGTTCATGAAACAAAATTCGTTCGAAACGAATTAAAAACACATTTTCAGTGTTTACGTAACTTTTTAAAGGAATTTCAGAATTAAATCTGAATACTTATAGTTTTTCTCCACATTAGTTGAAGGAAAGTTTGGTACTTGGTGATGGAAATATTCACAATTATTATTCTCGACCGGTGCTTGCTGCGTGGACTACCTGCTGAATAAAAGTTTATTATTATAAAAAAAGCAATAAAACACCGTCGAAAAGCTCATGAAACAAGTTAAAATTTATCATGCAAAAACTAAGATTAAAGCCAGTATAACAGGCGAAGGGAGAATTTATACTTCTTGAACATTTTTGCATGATTTATGTCTGACGCTTTCACACGCGTCTCTGGAAAATATAAATATAAAACGTTTTGATGTTTTTTCTTTTTTTTAAACAATGATTGATTTATCCATTTCATCTCTAAGCCTCATTACCTACAACTGTGAGTCTAGAAGTCTTCTTATATGTTTGATAAGGTTTTATTTCTATTTAGATACTTCAGACACCACGTTTATTAAGACCCATTGACCAGCGGCTGAGAATTAAAGTTCCAAAATGCTTGCAACTGTACATGGAGGTTCCGATGAGAAAGATCGATTATTTCCCGTATCAAATATTTTAAACTAAAAATTTAATATCGATTTATTTTATTAAAAACGCAAGATGATAAATTATTAAATATCTTCTTGTAAGTATTTTTTGATTGTAGATTGCACTGATCAACCAAAAACATTTATAATTTAAAACACTGGATCAGTAACCTAGCGACAGCTAATATAACAAAAGAGAACGATCGGAACGCCTTTCTGTTGTGCGCGTCACCTTGGTTGGTTGTGTT
Organism: Limnephilus auricula; assembly: GCA_951813805.1. Taxonomy (NCBI): domain Eukaryota; kingdom Metazoa; phylum Arthropoda; class Insecta; order Trichoptera; family Limnephilidae; genus Limnephilus; species Limnephilus auricula. The sequence goes on along the minus strand of OX638402.1, from coordinate 6,731,845 downwards.
TTATTATCTACACATTTATCCTTCTGAATAGTTCCTGATAATTAACTTGATTATCAAATGTAAAAATATCATTTAAATAAAAAAGTGAATCCAATGATGTTGTATCATTAAATGATCATAAGTATTTATGATTTTTCAATAATGTCTAAAGAAAATAAGTGTATTAAAAAAATCAAAAATATTTTAGTATGTAAGACCTTAATAAGTAGAAAAATTGAGATATTTTCGTCACAAAACATGTTTTCAGGTTTATTTTTTAATGATTTTAATTGAACTAATATTAAAATTATGTATTGATTTATTTTGCTGTATGATTATATGATGTGAAATTTGTGTTGTATGATACAATATTTCGTTTGAAAAATTAACAAATCTGCCAACGACCAACGGTATATATAACCTTAGTATATTAAAAATAAAATTAGATTTTCCAAATTAAAAAAGTACTTTTACCAGATAAAATAACAATCTTTCAAAATCGATTTATGTTTTTTTTTTGTAAGAAAGAGTCAATACGTCTAGAATTTGATTTAAAAAGGACAAATTTCCGGTATTGTCTGATAATACCATCTTAAACGTGTGGTCTTTTTTAATAATTTAATCTTTTTATTTATTTATTTATATATTTATTTATTTGTTTATAAGATTTACACAGTACATTAAATATAAGTTGTAAGGTATTTTAAATAAATTACATGGTTTTGTACCTATTAAGTAAATCTGTAAAATGTCAATAGGTAATTTTGCCTGGGTTTTAAAACTAAATTATGATGAATGAAAAGAATCAAACATTGGTAGACTAATAAAACATAAATGAAAGAGTATGGGTGGAGAAAATTTTACATTTTAAAATCAAAAATTAAAAATCAAAAATTATTATCTTGATAGAATAAGCATCGTTTTAAGATTTGGTTTGCAAAGCCGAAGGGCTCTTTTTTTGCATGACCTTCCGATATCCAAATTTAAAAAAAAATATATATTTAAAGAACTTTAATAATTAAACAACATTGGTGGTGTGCTGTTACTGTCTCACTAGGAATTCCTGTGTTGAGATTGGGCGCAGTGTAACTCAAGCAGTTTACACAGAAAAAAAAACAATACAAATATTTTATTTTGAATTAAATACAAAGGACAATCAGCGTCGTACCATTGAGAATACAGACTTATAAAAGGTTTTTAAAGGGAACTTATAAAGGGTTATCATGCCATTCGCGCTTCCTCCTTTTTTATTCAATGTTTCAGACACTGTAACGCTGTCTAAGACGTTGGCTAAAGGTGGAGGAAGCTCAACACGGCATAATACCGCACTAATTAATTGCAATAATACTTTAATTATATATATTTTTAAAGAAAGTCAAACATTCCCGGGTTACGAATAACCTGAAAAAAATTGAAAATCTCCCACTATCATCACAATAAGCGGAAAATGTTGCTTGTTTCGTGGTGGAGGACTTAGCCAGCCGAGGAATTGAACACGGGACGGTGAGTGGTACCCAAACGCGATGCCAATCAGCCATCGACCGGTCGCTTCCGTCAATATATATAACGTATTTAAGAGGCTAGACTTTGAACGACATACGGAACACCCGCGTCTGTCATTCTGTCCCGCTCACAATAAGCTCACGCACACTTACAATACATGCGAATGCGAAATGTGCGAATGAGACAACGCTCAAATTTACCTACAGAAATCGCTCGAAAAGGGGTTTATGGAGAATACACTTTTCTACACCGAAACTTTCACGAAATTGAAATTTTAAAAAATATATATTTTTTGGAAAGAAGAAGCTACGTCGGTAGCTTTTTATAATTTTATAATTCTTTATGAGAGTTGAGTTAGCAGCACTTTTTCTTTAAATAACATTTTTTGATAAATCGTACATGTTTGACAGTGAATGTCTACGTTAATACGAAACGCATCGAAAATTCTAAAACATACCGACATAGTTTACACTCTCTAGAAGGCAGTATAAAAAAATATATTCATTTTGTGCAATTTTCGATGTAGAAAAGTGTTTTTTTTGTATGGGCCGAAAAGCGAAGTCTATCGTCTTAATATATTTTTTAAAGTCGGTCATAGATAGGGGGCTCGTATTTTGCAGCTCAAACGTGGTTTTACAAAAAAAAAACAAATATTATGTCAACATAACTTGATTAATTGATCATCGTGCCTAAAAAAGCGTTCTAAGTATTTCAAACTAATATTTGATGATATAGTTCAACTAAGCACGCACCTCTTATTTTTCCCTCGAAATTCTGAGAATATAATAAAGATTTATTTCATAAATAATACTGTTATGTCAACATTCTTTGTCAAAATGTCAACAGTAGAAAACTACGCGCCTTAAGACAATAGTAACACCGAACTTGTTCGGGAAGGTTAGAGCCAACTTTACTCTGACAGGCGATGATAAATTGGAAATACGGAGAAGGACGAGTTTCCCTCCTTAACAGAGCGAAACCATCCAAAAAGAAAAAATAACTCCCGTGTCCAACTGTCATTGAAGTCGATAAAAAAATCTTTTATTCCGTTCCGGAGGGCCCTACATTTGCCGGAATCACATTCTCCTCGTAATATTATTATTTATCAACCCTACGTCACATCAATGGCAAATGACTGTTTGACAAAGTTAGGAACAGAAGTGAGGTGACATATTATACGGAAATAACAAAATTCCAAACATGAATTATTGAGGTATCATTAGGAACATGAATAGGGAAAGTTAAAATCTAATGAACTACATTAATAACATTAATCATGCTTTCATTTTGAGTGTAGTACCTACAAATATATTGCCCGTGTTAAATCTATGTTTTGGTGTCTTTGTATTGTTGTCACTTTTAATGTTATTCTTATTTATCTTTTTAAGTAAAACTTTTTTACGCACGCTTGACTTGGGGGGTAAACTGGCGAATGCTTATCAAGAGCGCTACGAAAAGGCGTTATATCGGGACGCTGTAGGGTTCTTTCTCTCTTCCTCTCATAGCCAGTGCATGAAATATCTCAGTCATCTCATTCATTTTGAAATACAAATTGTGCGTTCCAGTATCTTTACGCGCCAGACGCGGGGGAGAGCGGACGTCGATGCGCACGGCTTGATCGGGCGAGGCATATGGAGGCATAGATGGAGCTAAAGAAGTTTTACTTTAAAGCACACTGTTTTTTTCTATAGGTATTGTGGTGTTTACCTATACGTGTGCTTTAAATATTATTGTGAAATTGACCTGCTGACAAAATGCTTTGGCAGTTTAGCGGATGTTTAAAATGAAGAATAAAATTAACTTAACAGTGATAAAGAAATAAATTAACAATTAAAAATATAAAGTACGTAGGTGTAACTATAGATTGTCAACTTAAATGGACCAACCATATAGAAAAAAACTGTGTACAAACTGAGATACTTAAATTATATTTTTAAAAGAATGTGTAATATAGTGAATATAAACACCATAAAACTTGTTTACGATGCACTAGTTCATTAATCTCTTTCCTATGGAATAATTGGCTAGGGCGGAACTTACAACAACCATATAAAACAATTAGAAATTGCCCAAAAATCAATTATTAAAATTATGTCCCAAAAAACCAAATCTTTTCCCTCGAAGCAATTATTTAAGGAAACCGATATATTGGACCTTAGACAGACTTTTAGTTTCCAGTGTCTTAAATTTATGTACACGCATCCTAAACACTTCTTAAAAAAACCAAATCGCTCCAGTCTAAGACTTGGCGCCTGTGAGTATGCTGTACCCCACTGTAAAACTAGGTTGGCCCCTAAGAGTATGGATATTGGAGAGACGGCATGTGAAGTGTGCCCGCGCGCTCCAAATGTGCCTTTTCGAGAATTTTACCCAAATTTTACCCAAAATTTTACCCAAAAATTTACATTGGCTGCTGGTTTTTGGCCGTTTAATACGTTCCGACAGCAGCCATTTTACATGGTGACAGCCAATGTCAGCCGTGTGGGTAGAATTCTCGAAAAGGCACACTTGGAGCGCGCGGGCACACTTCACATGCCATCTCTCTAATATCCATACTCTTAGGTTGGCCCATAGGCATGTTAGTTATATTGCTCCAAAAATGCATAATTCATTGCGTACAACATTTAAAGCGCCCACGTGTCAAAATCTTAAATCTTATAAAAAATATATCAAAACTTGGCTAAAAAACACTGAAACAGATATTTTTTTCTTATAAGATTTAACAAAGCCATTAATTATATTTATTATCAGACAACTTTTAAAGTAGAAATATTATATTGCTTGCTACGTTTTTTATTTCAAATTACACCTTTAACATGAATTCTTCATTAAATTTTATAAATGCGAAAATAACAATCCAGACTGTTATTTTGCTCTACGTTTTATGGCATTTATACAGTTACTATTTTTATACCTAAAATTAAACTTAATTCTTAAATCTCCTATTAACCATAATATTATAATAAATTCTATATTATACCCATGCTCAGGCATTTTCCCTTTGTGGGATTTTTTTTGGTTCATACAATATTATATTTAAGTAAGTTATATAATACCTTTTATTATTTTATGTAGGTACCATTGTATCAAAAAAATTTCAATAAAAAAAAAAAAAGATTTATTTTTAGTGTGTTATGCCGTCTTGCGCTACTTCCTTCTTTAAGAGGGTATTACCAGATAATACCGAAAATTAATCCTTTTTAAATCAAATTCTAGACGTAATGATAATTTTTACAAAAAAACATAAATTGATTTTGAAAGATTGTTATTTTATCTGGCTGACGCAGTTTTAAAATTTTGAAAAACTAAGTGTATTTTTAATATATTGATCCATTGGTCGTTGGCAGATTTGTTCAATTTTCGAACGATATATTCTATTAAACAAAACAAATTTTAAATCATATAATCATACAAAAAAATAAATCAATGCATAATCTAGTCAATACAGTTTTCAAAATTAAAATTTTAGTTATATTAAAATCATTAAAAAATAAATCCGAGAACCTGTTTTATGACGAAAATACCTCAGTTTTTATATTTATTTAAGATCTTACAAACTAAAAATATTTCCATTTTTTTTACACCCTTATTTTGTTTAGACATTATTGAAAAGTCATAAATACTTACGATTAAAAAATTCTTACAAGAAGTACACTATATTTAATAATTTATGTAGGTAAATATTAAAGCAAGTTTTGAATGAAATAAATCGACATTAAATTTTTTATTTAAAAAATTTGATACGGGAAATAATCTTTCTTTCTCATCGGAACCTCCCTGTACTGTTAGCAAAAGCTCTTAAAAACAGTGTTCATCATTGTGGAAATGTATTTATAGTGTTTGTATGCCATATACATATTAAGTTAATAATAAAGAGTTCAAAAATTATTCAACAAGCTATCTCACACTTACTGACTACGACAGACTGCTGCAATGTAACTGTTTTAGTATACCTACTCGAATTGAACGGATTATTCACTTTTAAACCGATGTATAGGGCCTTTCAATAGTTTTTTGAACTTTGAGAACTTTGTCAGGTTATAGCAGCCATTTTGTTCATGTGATATCTGTCAAATTTATTGTCGATTGTCGATATTGTCGAGTAGTTAGTGTACGGAAAATCACCATGGAAGGTAACAGCTTTGCACAGCATGCAAATCATCTAATTTGAGCTTTGATAAAAAAAGGCATTATTATTATCTCGCGCGGAGATCGTGTGATTTTTCGCCTTCAGACTTCTTCCTTTGGGGCTATCTTAAATCGCAGGTCTCTGCAAATAAACCGTAAACAATTGATGCCGTCAGAGTTAACATAAGAAACGCCATCCAGACTTATGCGACAAAGTCATTGAAAAATGGACTCCCGAATAAGTGCCACTAAGCAAAGCCGTGACGAACATTTGAACGACGTTATATTCCACACTAATTTCCATAAAATAAATAAAAATATTAAGGGAATATCTGACATAAAACTTTGTTATTTACATTACACTATGGCATACTGAAGTGGGGAAGTGCAACGAACATAGCAATAAACCCAATCGAAAAAAATACAAAAAGGCAACACTCAAACTCATCTTCCAAGTACCTTCCTACACAAACTCGAATGAAATATTCGAAACACTGGACGTCATGACAATAAGACAACTTTATTTTCAAACATAAACTCCAAATTCCAATGCAATCTCAAACAGCAATTAAAACTAGGGCCTCTACAAAAAAACACTAAATATGCCGATAACACATACCTCACACGGGCAGAGAAACTTTAAGTACTACGCAATCAAACTATATAAGTGCATGCCCACCACACTGAAACAACTACTAACTACAAATATATCTACGATTATTCACAAAAACATATCACAGACTGGATCAAAAACAAGGCATTCACTTCACTCAAAACATTATAACCACTAATCAAACATGACCCTACCAAAACAAATAAAAAATTAAAACTTCTGGACAGAAAATATTTCCTTAATATTATTTACAGTACAAATCTAAAATATTCCTACCTGCTTTTGAAAAAAAATATTAGTATAACTTTAACTGCTACCAATTTTATGTCTACGATACTGCCGACAAGGGGTGATCTTCGGTGCCCTTCTTGACAATATCAAGGAGGATACTGTGTGAAACACTCAGGTTCTCCCAGTGAGGTTTTCACAAAATGCTACTACTAACCTTCTTACATACCTTTTTACACCCTGTTACTGAATATGAACTTTTTTTGTACTGCTATGTAAACCATTGTAATTATGGTAAATATTTATACGGATAATACGGAATTCGAAGTTCGATACATGGATACACACGGATAATACAGAGCGGAACATTTCCTTTGCCGCCATTTCTTTGGATTTGATATTTGCGATTTTTTTTTCGATCTAAATACGCCTGAATTACTTAGTTTACCCAGCCTAAGAACCTAATAACGTATTTTGTGCACGTAAATAGTTGTATATTGTAATAATTGAAGTTGAATAAGTCCGTTTCACTTGGCCAAACGTGGCTGTCAAACACTTCGCGCGTAAGTGAAATAATCTTATAAAATTGAAATAAAAAATGCATATTTTTTCGTCTCCTCCGACATAAATACTCACTTTTCGTAATAATAAACCAAAATCTAACTGTTTGAATAAAAAATATTCCGTATTAACCAGCAGGCGGAGTACGAAACTATTAATGTAATTATTTGTTAAATGTATGTACAAGTATAGAAAAAAAAAATATATAAAATTGAAAGACCCTAAACCATTACTCGATTGCTTACGCATTTCTAACACATCTGATACTAAAAACAGATAAACGTTCATTTCTCTATATGTCCACAGCCAGGTATTTAAAGCAAATAGGAAGACATTTTCTATTTGAAGTATATTTCACGTGTAATATAGGAACCCACACACACACACACGCGTGTACACAAATAAGCATATTTGTTATTCACGGCGTTCTGTATGTCGCTTCGATAGCTCTGTGGTTGAGAGCAGTCGTCCGATAAGCGGAAAGTTTTGGAACTCGAATTCAGGTCACACCAATAAATTAACCTCGTGGGATTTTCAAATTCGAATTATTTGAAAATACCTTAGGTATTTTAAGTACAATATTTATTTTGAATCATCGGTATAGGATTTCAGTTGGATTTTGTTATCGTGGTTGTCTTTGTCTTGGATATATTTATTTGGAATAAAACACGTACAAACAATATCATTATAAAACACTCACCAATATACATAATCGTACCTCATCGTACTCACGATTTTTTGTTTCATTGCGGCTAAATGTATTACTTTATTTTTTTTTTACATTGTATACATTTAAATTGTAAAAATAACGGTAATAATTATGCATAATAACAGAATATACTTAAAATGTGTATGTGTATAGTGTTATTATGTTTTGTTGGGTAGATCTTATTTCCTAGCTGGCAGATTGCCTGTAATAACACAAGGAACCAAATATTCGTGAAATGCCAATTTTTATTGTAGAAAAATATATGCTTACCAAAAACTGGGAATTGTCAATAGAAACATTTTCGATTCATGCTGTGGTAGATACTAACTTCAAACACTGGATATTCTTTATTTTTTTATTAATTATTATCAACACTAGCTAAACAGCTAATGCGGTTTATAAGCAGGATAATTATGCGATACTATTTATAACACTAAAGTATAAATATTAGGTCCTTACATATGAAATTGGCGTTTTGCCATACTGGCAACTTTGATCTCAAATATCTTCTCTTTGGTTAGGAATTCCAAATTCAAATTTATACAGCAATTTACTAGTGTATTTTTGTTTTGAAAATTATAATTTATTTGTTTTTTCCTTAATTGTTTTTTGTCTTTGCGTCACTTAGTTTACAAAATGGAAAACTTGAAATATCGCGTTATTTACAAGTACGAGTTCCACCGTGGCACAAGTGCTGCAGAAACGGCTCAAAGGATTAATGATGTGTATGACGACGGTGCCGCAAAAGAAAATAAAGCGTTTTTGGTTCCAACGTTTTCGTTCGGGAAATTTCGACCTGCAGAACAAGCCCCGTGGACGGCCGGAGACCAAAGTTGATAATGAAGAATTGAATACCGTTGTGGAAGCGGATCCATCAGCGAGTTAGCTGCAGGCGTGATAGTGATAAAACTGTTTTAATCCACTTGAAGCAAATTGGGAAGGTGAAACAGCTTGAATGGTGGGTACCTCACGAATTGAGTGATGCAAATCAACAAACGCGCTTTGACTGCTGCGTTGCATTACTCAACCGGCACAATAATTAAGGGATTTTAAAACGAATCATTACCTGTGATGTCACAGGTAATGTGTGATGAAAAGTGGATTCTGTACGATAATCGGAAGCGCGTACGATAATGTGAGCGTTTGGTGGACTAGTGCTGGTGTCGTTTACTACAGCTTTCTTAAATCTGGCCAGACGATTACGGCAGATGTCTATTGTCAGCAACTGCAAACCATGATGGAAAAGCTAGCTGCTAAACAACCGAGGCTGGTTAATCGCTCTAGGCCACTGCTGCTTCATGATAACGCTAGACCACACACTGCACAACAGACGGCTACCAATTTAGAGGAGCTTCAATTGGAATGTCTAAGGCATTCACCGGACTCTCCGGACCTTGCCCCAACAGATTACAATTTTTTCGGAATTTGGATAACTTCTTGCAAGGGAAAAAATTCAATTCCGATGGGGCAGTCCAAACCGCCTTCAAAGATTTTATTGATTCCCGTCCGAATGGTTTTTTTAGTAAAGTGATCGATGAACTACCTACGAGATGGCAAAAGTGCATAGATATCAATAGTACATACTTTGATTAAATAAATATATTTTATTTAAAAAAATCGACTTTATGTTCCTCCCATACAAAACGCCAATTTCATTTGTTAGGACCTAATATAACCACATTTTACAACAAAGAAAATAAGATAGAAGAAAAATAGATATTATAAGTGATTGCAATGCAATGAGTTAAAACATACATATAGAGAGTTATTACGTAGGAAACATACTCACAGCCAAATCAAACACAGACATTTTTTTAAATATGAATACCGCAGAAGTGACCCAACTGCGCCTCGCCAGTGAGACTAGAACATCACCAATTGGGATATGTTGTGCGGTAGGAGGAGGGAGGGGAAGGAGATGGGAAGAGGAAGGTAAGGAATTATCTGGCTATTCAGATCGGGTCTCCAATTATGGTTTAAGCCATTTAAAGCAACGTTTCAATTCTGAATGGTAGTATTATACCAGGGCGATACTAAGAGTATCTTCCACTCTGGAACGTGCCGCAAAATATACTATATATTATTTTTAATTAATTATTGTGAAATAACACAAAATTATCAACAACAAAAAACTTTTGCACTCTGGGTTCGGATTAAGAGTCGAGAACCCGACCCCTCGACCAAGCCGGCCGTCGAAAGATTATAAAAATGATGAGTTTTCCATCTTACTGATTAGCATTCTCGTACAATTTCTTGCACATTCTCGTTACAAGCTGCCACCGTGCACAACTTGTTTAATAAATCATTGCAACATTTCCAATAAACAGGGCAACACAGCTTTCATGGGTAAATTATTCATCCAGATATTTCTGATGTTTTGACCAGCAGAGCGCTGCTGCATCGAAATTGGTATGGAGTGACTGCCAGTTCCAGCGGAATCGGGAATATGGATACCAGGAGCACAGGAGAGGAGAGGGTGGCTATAGGCAACTGTGACAGGCTACTGGGTACGTCTCCTAGTCCTAGCAGATACTAGCGGCTAGCTGCTTCGTGGATCGTGCCTCGTGAATAAAACATCGAATTCAAAGCTCACGAATGAGACCGGGCTAGGTGATGTGGCACGGTTAAGCAGAAGACACAGGTCGACAGGATTATGAAATATTGCAGGTAATTTTATGGAACCGAGGAACAATGGTGACAATGAGCGTTTTTTTATGAAATAATTTGATCCTACCTACCCAGTTTGAACGAAATGTTGGGAATAATTTGTTAACACTGCACTTTAAAAACTTGCTTCTGATCTCGTAATGGTAATGAATAAAATTATTTGCTCAAAATGCTTACGGTGCATTGTTATCCGTTAATTTTCGAGAGAAATGAACAATTACGCTTTCATGATGCCGGAATACACCGTTCTTTATCGAAGTTTTGCTAATTTTACATATATTATTACTTTTTAGATGTTGATTAGAAATGACCCCAAGAATCACATCAAAACATAATATTCAATTGTACATCATTCGTCGTTGAAGTTTAGTGGGTTACTTTTCCACATTTTATTACTTTTTAGATGTTGATTAGAAATCACCCCAAGTATCACATCAAAAGTACATCATTAGTCGTTGAAGACTGAAACTTTTTATACGATTCTTGTTCTACGATATGCATTATTTTACAAAGATCTACTGTAAATTCTCTGTTCAAATATCGAATCGAACGCTTTTTGCCATAATATGGCACTATTTCCATAACCACGGATTGCTTTGCTGCCTGAATATGGCAAATATTCTCTAGATTCTTTAAAATGCTTTAAGTTTAACGATTTTATAATATTTTGTATAAAAAAAACACTTAGTATTTAACCACGTATATTTATTATTTGATATATTTGATATATTTTATATTTTATATGATATATTTTATATGTTACATTGTTGTTCTGAGATGTTTGACTAGTAATATGTAATATTGTATAATTTTATCTTGTATAATAGATCCAACTTTCAATATGTCTATGATTACTAGTAACTGTTGTTTATAAATGTAAATGTGATACACATATATTGTTGTCTTCCTTCCACTTATTGATAATCCTTTTTATCTCTTTCTAAGAATTTGTCTCTGTCTAATTATGTTTCTTTTGTAATATTCTTTCTCCCTCTCCCACTCAACCTATATATAACCAACAACTCTGCCTTAGTATTTAGTTATTATTATATCCTGATGAAGCGTCGATATATCAAATAATAAATATACGTGGTTAAATACTAAGTGTTTGTTTTATTTAAAATATAATGCCTAACCACAAAGTGATTGCTTCTTACGAAAAAAAAAAAAAAAAAGATTTTATAATACTTTTTTTATAAATCCTACGAATGTGTGATAATAGTTAAAAAATAGGTAAATTAATTGGCTGTATAGAACTATACTCAGTTTGTATGTCTTCATAAACCAATTCGGAGGTATGATTTTTTTAATGTGGAATTTTTTGTTTCTGGCCAGGAGCTCTTTGGCACGGTGAAATCGATAATTTTACAAATGGGTAACTTCTGTTGATTTTATATCGATGTTCCGAGTACGTTTCCACGGTTGACAGCTGAACCGATATCGATAAGACATAAATAATAAATCGATATACGCAGGCAACACTGAAGGTATTTTCTATGACTTGACCCTACTAAACGTCAAACGTCAAGTAATTACGTAAAAATATTAATAAATTGGCAATGTGACATTGAAATACTAATCTATATACGCATTGGCAGTCCGCATTTTCTTTGTTACACTAAACTGGAGTTAATTAGTTAATGAGGTTTTATTTATTCATTTTTCAACCTTTTTCGTTTCTCAAATATCGAACGGAATAAAATGATTGCATCTTACAAGTTTATGGATCGCTTATACGATTTATTTAATTTAGTTCAAAACGTTCGTGAAAGTCAATAATTTTTCATTATGAACGACATAATTTAAAAAAACGAGTGTGCTTTAGACCACACGACTGAAGTAAAACTTCCAGAGATAAAAAAGTGCGCGCGCACTACTCTCTCTTACTCCTACAGTATTTATAAAATTGTTCAAGAACGAAATGAAATTACGAATAATCTTTATGCGCTGCCTATGAGAGGAAGAGAGAAAAAAATGTGTGCATGCACCGCTCTCTCTTGCTCCTACGGTGGGATACAGCCCGTTCGCCTCGCCCGACTACACTTTTCGTAACGCTCGCGTCACGCATTCGCCAGCTTACCCCCCAAGTAAAGCGTGCATAAAGAAGTTTTAATTCAAAAATTGTGAATATTGGTAGTTAACCGTAGCTTGTCTATTACTATGGAGACCGCGCTAAAAATTATCAATGGTCGCGTCGTCGCCGGTCGGAATATCTGGTAACAATAAGTAAGTTGAGTGAAAAATATTTTGACTTATTTAAAATATGTTCATGTAGATGACATGTAAACTTTAATACCGGTACTTTTTTTTTTTTTTTGAAGTTCGTTTTCATAATTAAATTAATTCTACAAGTTTCAATTTTATTATACCCGCAAAAACGCCCGGTAAGAGGCGGGAGAGTGTGTGACGTCGTCTCACGTCATCTGGTCTCTTGTTTGTGTGAAGAATAAGGGTAAATATTTAAGAAACCGGGACACGCTAAATATGGACCAAAAAATAAATTTAAAAAGTTGTAGTAGTAAGATATTAACTAGTACGAATCAATTCAGTTACCGGAAATTCGAAAAAAGTGCATTTTAATGGTTATTTTCTCAATTTAAAAACACGAAATGTCATTTTTCACCGAAAATTGCAATAGTTACTAACATAGCTGTCGGTGAAAAATGACATTTCGTGTTTTTAAATTGAAAAAATAACCATTAAAATGCACTTTTTTCGAAATTAGGGTACAAAATACTAGTACTTAAGTTTGCATATGAACATTGATAAAAAAAAAAATAAAAAGACTCGGCTTCCTTATTGTAGTTCTCACAAATATTGATAACTAACCATTGAAGAAGGGTTTGGTCAATATCGTATTGATATAGGGTTTTATCTATCGACCATGGTACTAAGTTGTCTGAATGTTGACAAAATATTAATAACCTCTGGGTGATTTGTTTGGAATGTTAACTTGGTTCTACGGTCCCTCACATCACAATAATAATTACTACCAGTACGGTTGAGTGGCCCTCGTTCCTGTGTAAATTAGTGGATACAACAATAATATTATGCTACAGTAGTTAGCTGTTAGCCATTTGGCAGTACAAACCGTGTGAGCCAAAAACACTGCCCCACGTTACAATAATACACGCGTAATTTAACTAGAATAGTTCTAATATTCCTGCTCTTCGCAAACCAATTTAAACTACCGTAATATTAAAACTACGAGTAGAACTGAAAAAAAAAATACAAATACGAAAAAAAAAATACTGAAAAGAAAAATATATCGTAGACATTGATGATATTATCGTAGATACTTTGACAAAAAATGTTTTTTTAACGAATTAAGCTAAAAGTTCAGTAAATACGATTGCATGTGTTTTTTATGATTCTTTTTCATTTATAACCGAATTTAGGGATTAAACGAACGAGCTAACGAGCTCTGGCGTTATGAAATTTGCATAAAAATTGAAATTGGTCAAACGTGAGTTGTTTGACAACTGGGTGTGAGGGGGGAAGGCGGAAAAGGTGGAAGGGGAATGCGTGATGGGGTTGCGGGAATTTGACATCGGGAGAGGGGAGGGGGAAGGTGAAAGTGGAATGCGGGAGGGGAAGGAGACGCGAGAGGGGAACGGGGACAGCAATAGCAACGCGTGGCCGGTTTATCTAATATTCCATAAACGAAAGAGGTTTTTTAAAGATATTTCACCCACATTCAACTACTTTGAGCTATATATTTTCTACGTTAACTTTTAAAGGTTTCTTTGAGTTAACAATTTTATTTCCATTTATTTACAATTAAAACAAATATAACAGGATTATCTACTTTTGTTTGTAAAATAAACATTAGTAAATAAAGATTATCAATATAAAATTAGAAATAACTTTTTTTAAACCGATAATTAATTTCCAAATACATAATATATTAATACTAATCAGTAGTTTAGATTGACGCTTATTAATAACTAGCCGGGGTACCCGGCTTCGCTCAGGACAACATTCGAGAGTGTTCTGAATATTCTACAATGATTTTCCTGATTTCCTATTCCTGAACATTCCACAACATTCCAGAATATTCCAGGATGCTATTCTGCCACTCCTTCCAGAACTTTTATCGAACCTTCTAGAACTTTCTGGAAGACTATTCCTGAATTTTCTAGAGGGCGAAACTTCCAGCCCCTATATCTTCAAAAGCATGCCTTTTTAGGTAAAAACGGTAACCTCATTCAGGAGGGTGGATAGAGATCTACCACACCATATAACTCCCTCGATCGCACCGGGACTCGTTTCTGAGTTTTTGGCGTCTGCACGTTTTTTTTTTAACTTTCTTTTATAATGTATGTTGATTATGAGCAAATATTACACTTACCACCGCACTTTTATTAGGCACAGATGTTTGAAATTACACAATATTTCAACTTAGATACTAGATATAAGAAACAACTAATTACGTTTGGATAGATGGTATAAGATGCATTAAAAATCATTGTTTATTCAAAGTTCACAATTTTTCGGTGTGAAACGATTCCTTCGCCACCAATTTGATTGTTTTTTTTTATATGGTTTGATATTTAAATACGAATTAATTAGTTTATTTATCCAAACGAACCTAATAATTTATTTTGGGCCTGTAAATAGTTGTTTCTTGTGGTAACGAAGTGTATTTTCCACGATCTGCGGCTAAAAGTGCGGCGGTTAGTAGAATAATTACTTGATTGTGTAATGATTTCTTTCTACTTTCTGGTCTATGTATTAGAAATGGACTCATAATTATAATATAAAACAATAAAAACTATAATACCAGTCCTCACAGCACAAAAGGCAATTTTTAAAATTATACTTAAAAGTCCCAATCAGAACTCCTGCAGTTTTTAAAGCTCTGAATTTAATGTCTCTCAAAAAATATTATATAAAAGATGTTCTAATTTACGCATTCAAAGAACACAAGATCCATATTTCAACATACACTACACCTACCTATGACTTAAAAGACTTTTGGAAAAAGAAATTAATATGCAATATATTTTAAATACTGTAAAACTATTAAATATCTTTCCTCTTTCAATAAAATCCATTAAAAAAATAATCGACTTCAAAAGAAGTGTCAAGGTATGAATTATGGATACGGGAAGGAAGAATATTGACATAATTTTGCAACCAAACGATTAAAGAAAAAGATTAAAGCTTGTATTCTTTTTTATTTTCCTGTTGATATTGTTTTATAATCTTTCTCATATTATCTAAACATAGGTATCTACTTACTTCAATTTAATCCTAACTATGTACAATTTGACCTTAGAACGGGGTACCGCAGTAAGGACACTTTCTTTTATAAAAAAAACTAACTGATAACCGGCATGCGTTGAAAGCCAATTAAATAAATAAATTGCCGCCTATCTCCAGAAAATACACCCATTTTCCAACAACTCGCGTGAACTATTTAATATTTTTATGCAAATTTCATAAAGCCAGAGCTCACCAGTATATAAATATAGCAATATTCTCGGGCATGTTCACAACAATTCAAACAAATTTAATAGCAATCGGAAGAAATTTTAATCGCAATCGTATTAATAGTATAGGAAATAATTTCATAACGCCAGAGCTCACTATCCTAAAACCATTCCGGGGATGCGCACATCATATTCCCAAAGTTTCATCGCAATCGGATGAGCGGCCGCGCATAAGGTAAACAAACATAATTTTTTACGCATAAGTATAACACAAACAAACATTAATTTTTATATTATAGATGGTAAAAAAAAATAACACAATAATTACAGATTTCTTATAAAATGTATCAATTCTCCCCATACAGGACAAGCCATTTTGATTATCATTTTTTCAATGTTTTAACAAATGATTGCCTATTGGTAAACAAATAAATTAAAACTGTTATTACCTTTCTCGGAATGAATCTAGTTATCTGCTTTTTCATGATTTCATCAGAGTAATATGATATTATAAACTTATTATATTTTGCAAAATATTATACGTGGAAAATTACGGGTTTTCATTTATTTTTTATTCCGGGCCTTCGATATGATGGGCAATCAGCCGATATAAATACAACCTCTACAAGGTGTGCTACTTTATGTTATATGCTGGCAGCGTGGCAGGCTAGGTAGGTAACTGACAGCAGCGGTAAATGCCAGCAGATATGTGAGTGCACCTGCCAATCATAGTTGTACCTAATGTAACTCACCTCTGAAGCGAGGTGAAAACTTGTATCATACTTGATTCGAAAAGAAATGCTGCTACGTGTTCACGCTGTTCACACCGCTGGGGGCAAATTGGGGGCGGTGAAGCCGAAGAGGTTCATGATTGAAATAAAACCAATCTCAATGAATATTGTACTTTCAAGTGAAAATTTGAAATAACATAAGATATACCCCTTTTTTATGTATTAACCTTTTGAACGCCAGCGAATTCCTAGAGGATTTGCTGGAATTCACCGCACTTGCTTCGATTTTATTGTATTTTGAACCTTAAAAATGCTCCTAGTATACCTAACCATTTTTTTTTTCGTTCGGCAAGTAACTAGTTAATGGTTTCGTCACTTTCAAAATAGATTTTTTAGCTGTAAAAAGGGGCTTCGAAAATTTCGACGCTAATGTTATAATTTTTTTTTCAAACATTTTGTATATTTTGTATTTGTATACTCAAAAGCAATATATGACTTATATTTATTGTAAATAATGCTTATTTTGAAGTCCTATTTTTCAATTACATTTTTTCATTAATATATCCATATTTATATCTAGTAACATATATAATGAAAAGGCTATAATATAAACCATATGATAACAAAAACGTATCTTTATTCAAGTTTGAACTAAATCGGATAACTAAAATTTCACTACTTCTTTTGATAAATAATTTCATCTTTTTTACTCTTACTATCATGTAGAATCACTACCCGAAGTTAATGCACTTTTTCCTCGGGACACCCTGTATAATCACAATTTTCGACATGTTTCGAAACCGATGGTTTCTTCGTCAGGAAATTTTCAAAAATATCATGTTCTTATTATCCTAACATGTCGATAATTATGATTATATAAAGGTGTACACAAAAGTATTTGTTTCTTTTAAATGATTAGGTACGTAGGTACCTATTATGTTTTTTTTTTAAATTTAATTTGAATTTGTTTTTTTTAATTTTTTTTTTATTTGTACGTATTTTATATAATATAGTAGACTGGTGGGTTTGTACTATCTTCCGATCCCAAGGGGTTAAAAACCTAAAAGTAAAAAAAAAAAAAAAAATGATTAAAATACTGCTGGTATATATTACAAATATGTATTATCCTTTTAAATCATTGCCACTCGTCAAATTAAATGTAAGTACGTAACTACTTATACATTATAAATTAACTGGTATGCCACACAAGTGTTTCTGTAATAACAAACGCGTAGGAGTATGGTTTACCAGAACGATTTGCTAAATTTATCGCCCTTATATCTGTAATAATAGATTAATTGACTGTTACGTGTATTGGCTTCTTGGTACGCACTGCTGTAATATTAACCTCATAACCCAGTGTAAAATGACGTATTGAAAGATGAGGGATCAATTAAATTTATGTTTCTTGAATTTTCTATTTTAAGTTAGTGACGCATATCGTTGTCAATTTAAGATGGTAGTAAATAACCTAAATCTTATAAATATTATAAACGCGAAAGTTTGTATGGATGTATGTGTGTTTGTTACTCTTTCACGCAAAAACCACTGAATGGATTTTAATGAAACTTTACAATAATATAACTCATACATCAGAATAACATGTAGGCTATATGTTATACAGCTAACTATTTTCCATGTATTAAAAATAATAATTATTGTTTAATAGAAAACGTCAAAATTTGAGAATGACATTTTGCAAAACAATGATTGTTAAATCAAAATTCTATTTTAGAAAATACTTAAATTAGTGAATTTATATGAAGTACACTCGCCTTATACTTTGAATCGAATTAAGAATTATAGATATTTTAAATAAATAGGTTAAGAATTTTGGTATAAGCATAGATGGGACAAAAAATGAAAACTTAAGAAATGAGATTGTATGCAAATTAACTAAAGCTGTTCCTCCGTGTTATTTATTTGATTTGCCGGTTTCTGTATTTCCACCCTCCTACAACATGCGTCGTGAAGAGAATTCGGAATCGAGAGCCTTACCCCTCGACAACGTCGGCCGTCAAGTTACGAGTTGACTTACTTTATTTTACCTCTACGTAACGACGCAAAGTTCAATTTATGTACGATGCAATAGGGCATTAAGGTATCAGTATAATGTAGACACATTGACGTGACTGAACGGAGGCCTTATATTCCAGCAAAGTGAACTGCACCACCTACAATCTATAACCTACAACCTATCCGTCGATTAACCCGTCTAGTAAAAATATTCTGGACAGCTGTGTGCTCGCCGCGATATTTAGTAATGTATCAGGTAGATAATAATTATATCTACGTAGGTGTTTAAGTACTTATTTCACCTTTAGAAAGTTCGCAATGGAAAAAAAATTTTTTTGCTGTAGATAAAACGATATTCCCAATAATCACTCAAATCTATGCTTTCCACAATGGATTTATATAAAAACAATGAAAAAATATAGACTTCGAATACGACTCCGTTCAATTATCAAGCGTCGGCCGTTTTGTCGGCCATCTTTGATGCCCTGCGCGTCATCGTGAATTAATTTGAATTATTTGGAGAGGCTAGACGCTATCCAGTATTTTGTTACGTCAAGAACGAGAATGGCCCAAGCGATTCTGACATTGTTCAACATACAATTTCTTTATACATAAGGGACAAAATCGCTTCAAAAATCCGGACCCGCCGGGGGAACTGCGGCAAATGACAGTTTAATCCTTAAGGCAAATTTGTTCGCTTTTAAGAACAGCTCATATAGGTCACCTAAAAACCTTTTCGTGTCCTTTAATGTCATGGTGACGGTGGAAAACATCAGACTTTAAATTAAAATCTAATATTAACCACAGAACATTTAAAATGTCCTCTATAAAACCAAAGTTTCCGACTTTAGAAAACATTTTGCATTTTTCATTAATTATTTTTACATGAAACAAGAAAAGGCGAGATGACAATAATGTATATAATTTAAATTTGTCTAATACAATATGTGTGTTTTGATTTGTTTGAAATATCAGTAATTTTAGTTAGATAAAAACAGCCGTTTTAAAACCTTTTTATTGTATTGTATTTTTATTTTTTTTATGTCTTATTAAAAAAAATATACTTCCATGATTGTATTATTTATTTATTTATTTGTTATTTACGCTCTTAGGGCTTTTACAACAATCGTAATAGAAAAAGAAACAATAATATACAAATATATAGTTATATCATTGTTTCTCTTCCTTTACATTAAGTAGACGGGAAACAGAATTTTTGAAATTTCAGAAATAAAATTTGGTAATGAATAAACGAAAATATCAACTGAATTAAATTTATTTCCAAGCTTATTTAGTGTTACGCTTTGGTACTCAGAATTTTATTAGTTTTGTTAAGTCCGGTGCGTCAATTGTGCCATTAACTAATTTGAATAAAAGTTCCAGCTCTTGGTTCTTCTACAAGATAAGTCAGTTAAATTTAGTTCTTTTATTAATTTATCATAATTGATTTGTTCAATGGGTATGGAGAGTTTGAAATTTATGAACCTTAAAAATTTATGTTGAACTCTCTCAATTTTTATTTGATGTGCTTTAAAGTATGGGGACCAAATAATGGAATTTTATACTAAATAACTTAAATGAGGCAGTGAAGAGAATTTTAAATGAATAAAGTGACGTAAAATCTTTGACAGTTCTTAAAATAAATCCCAAAAATTTCGTAGCCTTATCAGTAACCTCATTAATGTGTGAAAAAAACGTTAATTTTTCATCAAATACGATACCCAGATCTTTGATAAGAGAAATATTGTTGATACTATAATGAGACATAATAGGATTTTCGTTTTATTTTTGATTATATAAGTTTATCTCCAATATTTATTTCTTTATGGCCTTAATTTACTATCATTTTAATTTAAAAATTTTTTAGTTGGTAGGTATTTTTTAATAGCTTTTTTTTTTACTAGCTCTTTACTGTGAATCTGTAAATTATGGAAATGTAATTCATTTAGTATGCTCTATAAATAACAGCATGTACTAATGTGAACTAAACTAGGCAATGTGACTGTCCTAAAACGGGAAACTTTCCTAGTTGGACAGTCAAATTGTCATCCATACAATGTATGTATATGTATTATTTTGTGTCAAATCTTACTAATATTATATAAACAAAAAAAAAAAAATAATACTAAAATATGATAACTCATTTCACACCCTCCAAAAACTCAAAAGTTTTCGGATACTTTCAGAAATATTCAATTAATTTTGATTTAGTTGCTACAATATATATTTTTTTAGTAAAACTTATTTAGGTACATTACGACAAGTAACTAAGATCTTTTTTGGACGGAAGTAACATTTTATATATATATATATATATATTTCATCATATAAACGTGGTAAGTATGGCAACAACGAGTGCGACGCCTATCAACGAACAAAACGTCAAAGTAAACTCAAACGTCGTATTTTGATTTACTAATATATAAGGTAAGTTCAACAGCTTTTTTTAATGTTTTGTAGATTATTATATGATTTAACTAAAGATTTTTGTTGAACTTACTGATTTGTCTTATTTTTTACGTTGAATAAGGGAGACTGGTGCGCGATTTTTATTAAAGACAAGTGCGGAATCCTGATGAATATTGTTCACCCGTATAAGCATGCGCATTTCGCAATTCAATTCTTCTGCAATTTGAAAAATATTCAAGGTCACATCATTGTTTAACCCTTCTTTTTCTCTGATTCTTATGAATTCTAGCTATTGAAGTAAAAAGTGGCAGTAGTGTGACAATAACAATTTGTTGTTTAGAATTCAAATGGCTGAATCGCAGGAAAATTTTACCGGCCAGCTTAGGCCATTCCGAAGGTCGCAGGTTCGAACCCGGCGTGCGCAAATAAATTTTATTTGATTAATTTATTTTATTTCACCATTAATTAATAAAAATAATATATACCATAAGTGCGGCACGTTCCAGAGTGGAATATACTCTCAGTATCGCCCTGGTGTAAGACCACCATTCAGAATTGAAACGTTGTTTGAAATGGCTTTAGCGACTAGATCTGAATAGCCAGGTATTTCCCCACCTTCCTCTTCCCCATTTCCTTCCCTTCCCCACTTACCTTCAACTCACAACATACCTTAATTGGGGATGCCATTATCTCACTGGCTGCAGACGGGAGACAGTTGGGACTCTTGTGTGGTATTCTCCATAAAAATAAAAATAAAACCCTTTCGTCTGTAAATAATTATAAACGTAATATCAACAACCTAATCATGTTCCGCCGCCTAAAAATATATAGGTATGATTTTAGTTTTTAGTCAAAGAAGTTTTACTTCGACAACGCGTGAAGGTTAGACGCACTCAATTTTTTTGTTAATAATCTGACCATCTGACAGAATATGCTCGAGGCTTGAGTGGTTAAAATACCTACTATTTTTTTAACAAAAAGGAGCAAAAAATTTCCGACGAAGGGTTATGAATCCAGAAACTGTGGGTTCACGGAGCTTACAAGTCTGCTACGAAGTTCATCAGGTTAATAAATACACAAATTTGTGTATTCTCAAAGGCACTTTATAAAGCATGATATAGAGAT
Source organism: Limnephilus auricula (assembly GCA_951813805.1). Classification (NCBI taxonomy): domain Eukaryota; kingdom Metazoa; phylum Arthropoda; class Insecta; order Trichoptera; family Limnephilidae; genus Limnephilus; species Limnephilus auricula. Next base: position 6,709,741 of record OX638402.1, on the reverse strand, counting down.
TTTGTATATTACATAATGTATTGGAAGCTTATTTTTTCAAAAATTCATATGAATTTGATAAATAAGATATTATAGATAAATTACAAATATTTTCTTCAATAAACAAAAAAAATGTCAAATATGTCAAACTAAGCATATTTTGCTTCGTAGGTAACATGAAAAAACAGCATAAGTTTTGGAAAACGTAAAAAATTTAAATAGAAAAATGTAATCATATTTGATAAAACTTTTAGAGGATGTTATTAATTTAAGAGCCAATGACCAGGGGCTGAGAATAGAAGTTTCAAAATGCTTGCTACTGTACGTGGAGGTTCCTATGAGAAAGATCGATTATTTCCCATATCAATTTTTTTTAATTAAAAAATGTATATAGATTTATGTCATTAAGAACGAGCTTTAATATTTACCTACTTTCAAGTAAGTAAAAAAAAATGTTCAAAACGCACATGATAAATTATTAAATATCGTGTACTTCTTGTAAGTATTTTTTGATCATAAGTATTTATGATTTTTTTAATATTGTCTAAACAAAATAAGTGTGTAAAAAAATCTGAAATATTTTAGTTTGTAAGACTTTAAATAAATAGAAAAACTGATTCATTAAACTAAAATTAAAATTCTCAAAAATGTGTTTACTAGATTATGTATTGATTTATTTTATTGTATGGTTTTATGATTTGAAATTTGTGTTGTGTAATACAAATTTCTTGTCTTTTGAAAATTTAACAAATCTGCCGAAAGGAAGAATGAAGAAAGGAGTATCAAAAGAATATATGACGCGAATGTAAATGGTAGAAGAAGTCGAGGACGCCCGAGGAAGACATGGCACAATCAAGTAAATTAGATACTTGAGTTGGGCCATGTCAAGAGTCAGAATAATTGAAGAGCACGTATGATAAGATGTATGAATGTGAATGAGGCGAGGAGTGTATGCCAAGACCGAGTTGTTTGGTGGTCAGCCTCTCTGCCTACCCCTACGGGGAAACGGCGTGATGGTTAGTTTATTAATTAGTAACAAATCTGCCAACGACCAACGGTATAACCATAGTATATTTAAAGTAAACTTAGTTTTTCAAAATTTAAAAAAATTAAAATTTACCAGATAAAATAACACTTTTAAAATCAATTTATGATTTTGTGTAAAAAATAGTCAATACGTCTAGAATTTGATTTAAAAAGTACTAATTTCCGGTATTCTCTGGTAATACCCTCTTAAATGAAATAAGCCTGCGTTCCAAAAACAGATTGATGCCATAGAAATAATGAAGGTCGTATAAAAAGTAGAATATATTAGTTGGATTAACTGAATAGAGGACGAGTGAAGGACTGGAGTAGCCAGTAACTTAATTCTGATAGATGGGCAGAGATGGGTATAATTTATGTCTGTCTAAAAAAAGCAGAGATTTTTTAAATTTATTTTTGTGACTATATAAAACATTGTACATAATATGTTTTATTATAAAATATTATGATGAATTTGAGAATATGAATGGTATTTCTTAGTTCTCTTCGCTAGTGTATTTCTTAGTCCTTTGCAGAGTCGGACGAAAGTTATTTAATTCCATTTTATTTGTCTTTTATGTAGTTTTTAGCGTTCTTTTTTTGGGGTTTTTCATTGACCTCTTTCTCATTAAATTTTTCTATTAGTTTTATATCCGGGGGAAGGATGGTTTTGAGTTTTGTTGCAGAATGAGTGTAGTCTCTTTTTCTGATTGTGGTTTAATAACGTTAAATTGTTTTTTAATGTCATTTTGATTCCATATAGTGTGATGGATAAGTGGTTTAGTAAAGGATTTAATATTGTTGAATAGTTTCAATAGTATATTTTGCCATATATTTGTTGCATAACAATGCAATTTTTGTATTCTCAAACCTTTTATAAATGATGGTAAAAAAATCAAGACACATATGAACATAATAACAGCAATAGATTAATGAATGCAAAGTGAAAAGGTTTGTTGTTAAAATATTTCTAGATTCGTCTAATAATTACCAAATATTGTACGCGTAAGAGGTTGATACATTTCCAATAATAACACCAAAATTTGAAACTCATCAGACCTCTAAGCACGTACAGTTTCAGTGAAGGCTTTCAGACCAAAACTTAGAGAGCCAAAATTCAATTTCCTATTCTAAGTGCCAGTTGTTTCACAGAATTTAAACAACTCATCAAATTTCAACGTTAATTTTGGAGTTCTGTTAATGTTCTATTCGAATTCTGTTAATATTTTAGTTATGTGAAACAATTGGCCACTAATTTTATAATAATAGAACTTGACCAGAACCTTTACGGAACTTCAAAATTAAATGTGAAATTTGAACAATATTAATTCCCCATATAGCTTAGTCTTTCATCACCACATATATAATATTTTTGGCTTACTCTAGCGATAATAGGAGATTTTCAAATATTGTCAGGTTATTCGGAAATATTTATCTTTTTATTTAAATATAAATATATATGTACATTTATAAATTAGAACCAGAAATTTAATTTCGAGCTTTGAAAAAATTTGTTCAAATTCTTTAAAACAACCCGTCCTAAATGTTTTTTTTTTATCGAACTTCAGATGTTCAATAGTATCCAGACAAGTGTTAAGTCGAAGAATAAAGACTGAAGCCACGTGGAGTGAGTAATTCAATATAAAAGTTGCCCACGTGCCACACGTGGAGTAGTTGTGGGGTACTTACGTGTGCACGTGTGCAGTTAGCTTTAGATAATTTATTTCAACCTCACTTTAGAGGGCTAGAGAAATCTCTCAACCGGGTTTGACCTTTTCCAGGGTTTTCAAGTACTCTTATTATTTTTTTGCGACATTAATGTGGAGGCTCTCTCTGAAACCCTGCCTCTCTTTAATTTAGGTAGGTGAGATATTATTATACCTCATTTGGCTCCGCATTATGCATGGTGAAATCAGAGAGCAATAAATACCTACGTTCTCAGTCAGCATGAAAAGGATTCAATCTAGATTTTTTTATAAAAATTATTTCTACAGTATTTTTGCAATGGCGTGAGTGTTATTTTTCGGGAATCGTTCTACACTGTACCTACAAGGATTTACGAACAGTTACGAAATGTGATCATATCAGAAACTCTACGATCCGAGATGATCTAAGCATTGATGCTACTCTTCATAGAAAAATCGCAACTGAGGTGGCTTGGGCATGTACTAAGAATGCCTGATGACCGAAATCCGAGGAAAATACTGAGTGCGATTCCAGAGGGTAGACATCCAGTCGGCAGCCCCAGACACAGTTGGGCAAGGCAACTCCAGAAACTGAGCGAGGAGAGGATGGGTCTGCCATGGACGGAGGCCGAACAATAGGCGCAAGACAGGGACTTATGGAGGAGCCTTGTCGATGCAGTGGGTCCCCGACCCGGATAGTACAAGGGGAAGAAGAAGAAGAAGAGAACCCAAGAGGTCCTAAAAAAACGTTAGGTGAGCCATTTTTTAAACTTTTATGTCTTTGAATTAATTTTTTTTTATATTTAACTAATTAAATGTTTATTTTAAATTATAAAATAAAAGCGTTTTTCACCACCTTTCAAAAACAGTTTCTAGTTTTTGAATGGGTTCAAGAAATATTATGTTTATTTGGTTTTTATTGAAAAGCAGGAATATTTTTACTTCATTACCCACGGATTATTTTTATAATTACAGAGATGGTTTATGATTTTGATTGGATGGAAGCTTTGAATCTCTCCAAGCGACACCACAAACAACTAAACGTATTGGATAAATCATTTATTAAAAATCAAATAAATATACAAAATATTACGATAGCTGTCAACACCGTATTTTGATTCAGATCAACGCGATAGTTTGTGAGCGAAAGAAGTTGAACGGACACTAAATAAGAAAAAAAGTCAAGTTTTACGTCCGGTTCACGTCCACCCAGCTGTCAACTAGAACCCCTCGTGTATTAGGCTCGGTCCACTTGGTTCTTCAATTCTATCTGCCCGTCCTCATGAATAAGTTCCCGGGGCTGTAAATATTCAATCACTCCCCCAGCCGCCCCGCCCACGCCCACTGCTGGACTCTAACAGAACCTTCATTTTACCATTTTGGTTTATCTCCGATTGCGGGAATATTTTAATACCGAAGTTAAATCTTTTGATTTTAATGTTTGACGTTTTTATGATTGTTTTATGAAATGATTTTAGGGATGGAGAATTTGGAGCTTTGGAATGTCAAATTGCGGAATAATAACTATAAATAAAAAAACAACCACAAAAATAGACAAAGTTATCAATGCACAACTTTTGAAGAAACTGACAATGTCAATTTCGTAACAACGCCTTGTTTTATTTAATGACAGTCTACTCTCTGAAGTCAATAATAAACTACGTAAACAAATTAAAAAGAACCATAGCTAATTTATGCATAGATATTTATTTACATATATTTTGGTTCATTACTATTATGGATAACGCGGGGGAAAGCTCATATAAACACCCAATGGTACAAAAACATACCACAAGATTTAAAGAAGGAAAGGCCTAAAAACTCTTCGAATATTAAATAAATATGAATATATCTTGAATACCAAATAACAGTGATTTTCAATAAAATAAATAAAAACTTAAAATTTGAAAAAAATGATAGATTATGCCCTAAAATGATAAAAATGTGGTTAATTAACGAAAACTCCATGTATCTTTAAATATGTTGAATGATTATCTTAATGTAGCTGCCTATATATCTTATTATTAGGCATGTACATTGAAATATCTTATAGATGTAATTCAAATAATCTAATATTATTATGTGATCTATCCTAATGTTTCCTTAAAACTATATAATATGTATTAACAAATATTTCCTTATGTATAATATTAAGAGTGATAAATTGTAGAACCTACAGACAAGCTGCCATATGACAGCTTTGTGGGACTACCCTTATTTTATACAAATGTATTTTTGATAAATAAACAAATAAAAATAAATAATAAAAAATTCTAATCGACCATAAGTCCTCCATCACGAGAGAAGCTACATTTTCTGCTTATTGTGGAGGTAGTAAGAGATTTAAAAAAATTGTCAGGTTATTCTAATCCGAGAATGTTTGTTTTTCTTTAAAAAAAAATAATAGAATAAAAAAAATATTTGTTTTACCTTCCTTCATGAAGGTATAGTTGCCTCCGAAAGTGGCTTTCGCCGTAAATTTTTGTTCACTGTTTGTGTTTTCCAAATACACGAGATAATCGGTTAGACAAGCTTACAAAAAATAATGTCCTCCGCGTGAAAATTGGTATCTTCTCCAAGCATAAACTTTCTAATTAAAATGTGTTTATTGGAAGTGACCGCCCAGGTAAGTGTGTTTCTGTGTACATTTGTAAATAATAAACTTAGATATAGCCTAAGAATTATATAATACATTGTACAGCGCCCTTGAGGTGATTTTTCACAAAAACGGCGCTCCACAAATTATCAAATTATTATTATTATTGCAAAAAATACATGAAAACTCTGACGGTAAACACAAGCTTTGGACAAAGACACCATAAATACCAGACAATAAAAGCAAGCAACAATCTATCACTTGATACTAAAATGAAGAAAAAAAAACATATTTAAAAAAAAATTATAATTCAATGACCCAATTGAAGTCAATTTTACAAAAAAAATATTATAAACAAATAAAACATATTCGTATACACGTTACACACAATACTATTATAAAATCAACATACACAATTGAAACTCTTAATATACGCCGATTTCGTTGTTTTTTATTTTAATTACCAACTTTAGGTTTTTTTTATGTATTTTTGTAAAACGGGGGCCTCAACACGAGTAAGTCACTTAGCGAGGCCAACATTATCAAATGTATTTTAAAATGTTAATTATTGTACCAAATATATATATTAGGGATAGTTTTTTTTTCATTTTCAATGCTCTCACTCCCGACAGCTGCAATAGTGAATTGTTGGTTTAAGAGGCAAAATTCTTTTGAATCCCAAGAGCACTCGATGACCCATTGTTTTGTAAAGGCTTAAGGTGAATTCTGCTTCAAAAAGACGTTGAATAAAAATGAACATAGGTTCAGCTGCGTGTGTGATGCATTCCGGACCCGTTCGTAATTGAAATGATCGATTTTTTCCAATATTCTAGCGAAAAACTAGGCGAAGGCTATCGTAGAGAAATATTATTCTGTTTGTGTGCAGGTTACAGAAAAATGTTTTTTTTTACGTTGTTAGAGCAAAAGCGTCCCAACTTTCCTGATTCAGTTAGTCTATTGCATTTCCCGTCCCCAATGAAGGATGTTAGAATGAAAGACAATTCATGATAGCATGAAAGCCATTTCAATCAACGATGATCATTGAAAAATGAACGAAATTTCCTTATAATATTGACTATATTTTGTACTATTGTATTATACTGTTTCCGTTTTAAGGTGAATAACAAAATAATTCATATTCTACGCTTTCGTAGATGGCGCTTGTATAGTAGTTTTACTTATAAATGCTTTTTACAAGTTATGCTTTGAAATATTTATGGTTCGCGAAAGTAGACAAACAATATGAAAATTAACAAATAGTTTTGTTAATTAAAAAACTTGAATCTTTCAAGAAAGGCTAACAAATACAATATTTCATCGGTGATTCAATCCAAAAGTTTTTTAATTAACAAAACTATTTGTTAATATTTATATTGCTTGTGTACTTTCGCGAACAATAATTATATTTTATTTTTATTTTAAACTTTTTAACTTAAAGAGTTAAACCTCAAATTATAATATTTTAATTTATGAAGATAATATTAGCGAAAGTCAATCGAAAATCCGAAACAGAAAAATCAGAAAAAGATACGCATACATCTGGGACTAGAACCCAGGACCTCTGGCAATCCTGGCCAAAGGGCTATCCATTGCGCCATCGTATCCCTATCCGATTCGGTCATTTTTAACTGTATCATACTTCGACTGAGAACCACCAACATTATTTTCATTTTTCTTATCGCATATTTTTATTGGCTGCTATCTTTATGTATGATTGCAAGATTCAATTCGAACTAAATGCCCTCTAGGTAGTGTCAGGATAAATTTTATCACTTTTTATTAATATGCAACATCTATTGACTTTATCTGCAAGTCTAGGATGAAATATTTTTATTTTTATTTTAAACTTTTTAACATAAAGAGTCAAACCTCAAATTATAATATTTCAATTAATGAAGATAATATTAGCGAAAGTCAATCGAAAATCCGAAACAGAAAAATCAGAAAAAGATACGGATACATCTGGGACTCGAACCCAGGACCTCTGGCAATCCGGGCCAATCGAGTCCCAGATGTATCCGTATCGTTTTCTGATTTTTCTGTTTCGGATTTTCGATTGACTTTCGCTAATATTATCTTCATTAATTAAAATATTATAATAAAATTTTCTTAATATTTCAAAGCATAACTTCTAAAAAGCGTTTATAAGTAAAAGAAATACTATACGAGCGCCATCTACGAAAGCGGAGAATATTAATTCTTTTGACTCTCACCTTAATTCTGATTATTGGGGTGCTTTCGGATACACGGGTTTATATTTGGATAACCGGGGTTTTTCGTTATATAGTTGCTATCATCATTGCCGCGTGTCAGTGTTAGGAAACCTACGCATTGATCCAAATACCATTTCTCCTATAACTTTGATATAATACCTGTATACTGAAAATAATTCTCTGTGTAATCTAGCATGCGTAAATTAGTGATCTGGCACACGTGTCACTGTTCCCACTTGTCACCGGTGCGCGGTGGTGGCCGGATGGACAGCACATCAAGCAGATAGCAGTCGCAGGTCGCGTCACGGTGTCACTGAGTCACGGGCAGAGCGGAGAATCAGCTGAAAACAAACACAGCCCAAATAAATCCCCGACGAAAGGTTGACTGATAGCGCGAATGAATAAAACGAAAGCAATTTTTAAAACTATTTGAATTTCACTTTTGTTTTATTGATTGAATTAATAAATGCCATTGAAATCTTAAAGGCAATCACGCACGCACATGCGAACATGTATATATTTCTCATTGACATTTCAGAAGTTAATATACGAAAAAACAATCGATCTTATCGGGATTGGGATCAGTTGGTAGCGCGGTTAAATCCAGTTCCTGGGTGCGAAAGTTCAATCTTCAAGCGGCGCGTCTACACACTTTGTGGATAGTTAAGTCGGGGCCACAATGTTTTTACTTTCCGTGGCCCATGGAAAACAACAATCGTTGTGGCCCTGCCTCATGTTTATGGTAATGTTTGAGGTATTGTTTGTGAAATTGGTCGCAAGAGACCGGCCTTCAGACAAACAATTTTCTTTGCAAACACAAACATTTCAATTTATAGTACATATTATTTATAATTAAATTTCTATTTTGTCTTCTTGATTCAATTAATAAATGAAACGCAATCTTGGAAGTGGAAATTAATCCACTTCCCGACATCCGATAGAGCTGAAACTCAGCATTGACTCGTTGTCAATGAATATGTATTCTGTCTACTTTTGGTGGCAGTCATGCACACATACAAGTTCGCAGGCAAGCTTTTTCTGAAATTGGTTTACTTTATACATATAATATGTAAAAAAAAATTAGTCGAAGATAATATTGTTAATTCTAAAATTTTAAATATGAGATTGACAAATATGACGTTTAAATAAATGGAGGCAATAGCTGAATTGATAAAGGCATTCGTCCCGTTAAGACGAGGGGTTCTGGGTTCGAGTCCCATTTGCAACCGGTATCTTTTATTTTTCTGTCTCTTGTTCATTTACATATTTTCGTTTAGATTTTAAGTGTTATCTATTCTTCAATTTTATAGTTACAAATTTACAACAGTTCATAAACGAAATAAACTTCAGTACTAACCAATTGGTATTTGGCTTTTTAAAGGTTTTGCGGGGGTTTTTCGCGGCGGTTTTATTGAACAGACGCTTAAGAGGGTATTACCAGAGAATACCGGAAATTAGTCCTTTTAAAATCAAATTCCAGACGTATTGACCCTTTTTTACAAAAAAAAACATTAATTTATTTTGAAAGATTGTTATTTTATCTGGTACACGCAATTTTAAAATTTTGAAAGTGAATTTTTAATATACTTAGGTTATACCGTTGGTCGTTGCCAGATTTGTTCAACTTTCAAACGATAGATTCTATTAAACAACACAAATTTCAAATCATATAATCATAAAAAAAAATCAATATGTAATCTAGTCAACACAGTTTTAAAAAATTAAATTTTAGTTAAATTCAAATCATTAAAAAATAAATCCGAGAACGTGTTTTGCGACAAAAATACCGCAGTTTTTATATTTATTTACGGTCTTACAAACCAAAATATTTAAAAAAAAATATATTTTTTTAGACATTATTGAAAAATCATAAATACTTATGATCAAAAAATACTTTAAAAATATTTTTTGATCATATCCTTAGAGTATTTTATTTTATCCTAGTACAACTTAATGTTATTATAACGGGTAAGGCACTTAGTGAGTCCCACATTGTATAGTATAAACATTAAAATTAAACTTAGTTTTATTATCTAAATACCGAAGCTGATGTACCTACTATATTATTTTATCTGCTGTAATATCTTATTTTGAATTATTTAAAACAGAAAAACTGATCTAATTATCTCAACAAACACAATTAAAAAAAAGTATTCAATCTATTTTAAAGAAAATAAATCACTGTGTATACACAACTACTTTTTTTTTTTTTTTTTTTTTAAAAGAAAGACAAACATTCCCGGGTTACGAATAACCCAACAACATTTGAAAATCTCCTACTACCACCACACTAAGCGGAAGATATTGCTTGTGTTGTGATGGAGGACTTAGCCAGCCGAGGGATCGAACACGGAACGCCTGGGTGGGAGCCAAACGCGATGCCCACACAACCACTGACCGGTCTTAATTAAAATAATCTAAATTTATCGAAACCAATGGTTTTTTCGTCAGAATAAACGTATAATAAAAATTAATAGGTGTTACATATTTGAATCCTGACGAACAACCCATTTCGAACATGTCGAATATTTTGATTTTATAGTGGTGTACGAAATGTGATTTATTTTCATAAATTTTATCATTGGAAACAATAATATTAGCCATTGTCAAACGAAATTTTGAAAGGGAAAAATCAGAAAACAATTCGGTTTCATTATTTAAAAATTTTGGTTGTGTGTCGCTCATGAGGTTTTACTCATCCAAAAACAAAAAAATATTTTCACTATATTAAAATGACACTACAATATCAAAGTGAATTTGCGATTATTGAAGAAGTGATATATTAATATACCTTAATCATAATAATAATAAGTTATATTAAATTATCACTGTTATAAACACGTATTAAGTGAAACAAACATTTAGTTTTTAACCACTTATCTTAATAAATTGGTTTAAAAAAATGTTTTTTTCATTTCCAAAAAAAAAATATTTCTGCAAAAACAATTAATATAATGATATCAGTTTTTTTTTAAATTTGGATTAAGTTTTGTTATCGACATTGATAACAAAGCTTTCAAACATTTTAGTCCTCAAACAAAACCATTTTATATCCATGTTTCAGACCCTATAAAAATAACTCAAAAATCAAATTAACGTATTTCCAGTTGCATTTAACTTCAGCAATACGAGGCCAATATGCCATGCAGTCAGGATTCCGTTCGCTCGTTATTATATTTGTCGGTTTTCCAATACCGCAGCAGGTTATGGGGAAGAGGGGGAGACGGAAAAACAGACAGAATTAAATGAAAATAACCGACGGGAAACAGAAACGCTTGCAGAAATGAAAGTAACAAGACAAGGGGCTAGAGAACAAGAAGGAACAGAGTATAGAGAGTATGGTATGCCAGGCAGTGAGGCGGTGATATAGCTAGTGCAAAGTACAGATAAGTACAGCGAGGGTAAAATAAAACATGTGTAAGCGTGAAAGGAAGACTTTTCAATGCTTCCGTTTGATTCTGCCTTCAAATTGTTCATATGTGAGACGCTGTGAGCTTTTTATATTTCTAGAATTTAATGAAATATTGATACCCATAGATTATAATATTTACGAGGTCTTATAGTTCTTGGAAGAAATTTCATAATTTTCCTTAATGAGTGTGATTATTAGATAAAAATTCCTTTGCCGAAAAGATGATTTTCTCCAAGGCGCCATTTTATCATTTTAACAGAGGGAATTGTACTTAGCCACTGTTCCGCAATATTTTCAGCCTCGAGCAAAACAAATCTTCATACTTCTTTTCCTCATAACCTTTTCAAGTATTTTTACTTACTTTACTATATTTAGCAGACTTTTTATAAAAGTATGATATCGGAAAAGAATTATGTACGAGGTGCCCACCGATGTATGAAGAAAAATTAACAATTACTTGTGAAAAAAATTTGATTCCGTAGGTTCTATACTATGGGGCGAGGCTCTTGACTAGCAATGCGGAGGACGCAGGTTCAAATCCTTGTGCATGAAAATAAATTTTAATTAACTGATTTGTATTATTTTACAATTTTATAATTTTCAATTCAAATTACATACAGCATATTTGCGCACGTTCCAGAGCGGAAGATACTCTCAGTCTTACCCTGGTATAAGACCACTGTTCAGAAATGATACGTTGCTTGTAATGGCTTTAGCTATCTTTGGTGACCAGATCTGAACAGCCAGGTACTTTCTCACCTTCCTCTTCCCCATCTATTTCCCCTCCTTACACATCACACCTCAACTGGGGATGCCATAGTCTCACTGGCTCCAGTTGGGACTCCTGTGAGGTGTTCACATAAAAAAATGAAAACTGAAGTACTTACTTCATTATTTATTTTCCTACGATAAAATGTTTTTACAGTTGCACCATTTGTGTTAACATAACGAACATATAACGTCATATTTCCTATAATACTAGGTTACGATCCAAATTACTTGAAATGTTTTTGAAGCAATCAATTTGGGATTATTCTAATTATATCTAAACATCTTTGGATCATCGATCATTTGCATCAAAGACATTTAACTAAGTATTCGATAAAAAATATATTCTTTTCAATGGGCCCTCAACTATTTTTTTCCAGTGCAAAGTTTTTGGCCACATTTTGACCAATTGGCAATTTAAAGAAATATTTTAAAACATTTTTTTAACTCCCACGTATTGTATCTTCGGAAAATAACAATGGTAACGTAGTTATTTGAAGGTATTACATAAGATGTCTCGCATCTCATGTTAATTATTTGATATTGAAATTTGTGACAAATCATTGATCATATTTTTACAATTAAAAAAAGCATGACCAAATTTGAATTTATATCTGTGATAATCAAATAGTCCATAGACAACATAAAGCATTCATAATATTTCATATTCTCCAAATAGGTACCACGATCAGCAGTTTTAAAGTAAATAACTTGCAGATTTATACGTCTTAATAAATTTAACGGTTTTTTTAATATGTAAGGGATTAACCGTCAATATAAGTGCATTTAATGTATCTCTAACACTATAATCAGTTCATCTTTGATTTTTTGAAAAATTGCAGGGAATTTCCGAACCGAACGCTTAAAAATTTCTGAGCGCTCAGATTTGAAAATAATTAAAAAGCGAAAGGCTCCAGTGGTTAAATATTGGTCCAACTCGTGTCTCGTGGGATTTGCGTCCAGAACGATTACACAGAAATATTTTTTTAAATAAAAAAATAACTACCAATTCAATAAAAAAAAATAAAAATTCTATGATATTTTCATCGAGATTAATATACAGCGCTACAGGGTAGTTAATTAAATGTAATTTATTAAATTATAGTAATCAAAAAATAAATATTTTAATTCAATATTATTTATTGTAAAGAATGTGAACACTAGCGACATCTAGAAATTGGTTTACGAATCTGTTTTTACCGAAGATTCAAACCAATGTGGATTGAAATTTTTCTTGGTAAGGGATACATTTTCAGCAAAGCTTTCAGGAAAATACGAAGGGTAGAAAATTGGAGCAATATTACTATTGGTTGTAAATTTTTATATATTTATTTATTTAAGTACCTCAATATTACATATAAATAAAGTAATGACGTATTTCTGCAATCTTTGCAAAATGAATCCTGGAAAAACCATCGGTTTTGAAACATGTAGATATTATAACGTGATTATAGTGGTTTACACAAAGTAATTTGTTTCATTTAATGACGTATTGCCCATCTCACTACGTGTGAAACGCCTGTGTTAAGATGGCAATTCACAAGTGTACCTAATTAATATAAATAATTTACGGTTTCATCCATAAGTCATCAGATATTTTTATAAACAAATAATACAAAAAACACTAATGTCCTTATTAATAAAAGATTTCAATTTTTTACACAAGTGATAAACACCATTTACCATACAAAAATGGTGGTTTAACAGTTATGTAGAATTTAAAACACGTTTATTTGTAAGGGGATAAATGTATCAATCATCGTTAGAACAGCGGCCTTGGGTGAATTTTCACAAAAACAACCCTATAAGATCGACCAGAATATTATTATAATATACTTAATGCTTTCTCATTGACAATGATACGTCACCGATACTTCACCAGGGGTTGCCAAGCCGCAACCGCAAATCCGCCTTCCACTTAAGGCAGCACTTAGCATACAAGAAACAGTTGCGACCCTACTGCTTATAATGAACGTGGAATAGGGAAATGGAGCAGGGATATCGATATAATATCACAATATGTCGATGAGGATTGAGTAGCGTCTACATTTTATAGCCTCGAAAATAATTAAGTCTCGTAAAAAATCTCATTTCATCACGATAATGATCAATGTATAAGTGAGTAGGTTAAATCCCAGCGTACGCAACTACATTACTTTGTATTGTTTCGTTGCTTTGCTTTTTCGTTACTTAACCCTGCAGTAATGTTTAAATAATTAGTAATGTTTCTTCGTTTTGATTTAATGTGTATGCAGAAAACAAAAAAAAACATCTTAGTTAACATGACCAAGTAAATCGTATAATTTTATGAAGATTTTGAAAAATTAAAAAGTTAATGTTAGATTTCAAATAATGAACTTTAAAAACGAAGTCCCATTTTAAACGAGGGATGTTCAGAAAATAAGTGTACTAGATATATGTATATTTTTTTTTTTTTGAAAAAGTGTATTTGAACAAAAATATTAGGATATTGTTGATACATGTTGCCATCCCGTTCAATACGTGTGGTGAGCCGTGGCACAAGTTTTTTTAGCCCTCCTCAAAGAACTCTCCCGCCAGCTCCTTTGCCCACTTCAGAACCTCTTTCTGCACCTACTCGTCGATTAAAAGTTTAATTCCATCCATGTGTGCCTTCAGGGAGGTGAAAAGATGATAATATGAAGGCGGAAAGTCAGGGGAATAAAAGGGGGTGGTTCAAAACATCAGAACCAAATGAGTCCTACACGGAGAAAAATGTTAATCTAAAATACGATTATTTTATTCGTAAAAACGGTTAAAAACGGGACTGAAGGTCTTACGAACAAATTAACAGTGTTTCAATGTTTATTGGCGGGAAAATGTAAGAATAATTTGTTGGTATACGTACGAAATTACGTATACCAACAAATTATTCTTACATGTTCCCGCCAATAAACATTGAACCCCTTTTAATTTGTTCGTAAGAACTTCAGTCCCGTTTTTACGAATAAAATGATCGTATTTTAGTATAACATTTTTCTCAAAATTTTTTTCAAACACACTTCTCTCATCAGCATTTCCCTCCGTTTGTTTTGAATTCTCTTTTTGAGTTTTGTTAAGGTCTCAAAATATTGCTATGCATTGATGGTCTGAACTATATTGCCTATACACTATATAATTCGCTTCCAGATATGTACAAAAACATCCAGCATAATAAAAAATTGCAAAGCAATGCTTTAAAAGAATATTTTTTAACTACATTTAAAAATGAAAATATGTAATCGTCTTGTCATTTTTTGTTCTATCTTATATACTCGGATCTGTTTTTCCCTCTCTTTACTTGTTTTCTCTTGTTGTTTGTTCTACTTAACCTGTCTTTATTTTTATTTTTATGCTGTACTGAATGTAAAACTTATATTATGATATCAAAATACCTTTGTAAAATTGTAACTACTACCTCCTACCTATGAATTGTAAGTTCCTCCTGTCCTAAAATGAGTTTTGTAACTCATCGGGATTGCTCTAGCAAGAAATAAAAACAATAAAAAAAAAAAAAAAAAAAAAAAAGATGGGGCAGAAATTGGACCAAAATGATACATTTTCAGTCCCAAAACACTGAGGCGATGATTTTTTTCCGCAAAATTGAGGCTTTTAATTTTTCAGCAAATGGAGAATTGGTGTAACGACTGTCTTTTTGTCTCAGGCGTGTAATGAACCACCCACGTGTCCTCTCCAGTCACAATAAAGCTCAGAAAATCTTCAACTTCTGATTTAAGTCACTCAAGAAACTCGCGGGAGCAATTGTCCTGATTTTTCTTTTGCTAAATGTGGATCGCGGTTGGCGGTAAATTTTATTGACATCCTTTTCGCAACTACCGTGTTCCTACGATGCTTGTTCTGGTCAAGAGATCCCACTCAATATAGAAAACCCTTAAAAAATAAAAATAAAACCACAGTACGTTATGATCAGAGCACACTTACTTTCTGAACATGCCAAATACTATTCATTACAGACAAGAATAATTTTAAAAAATATACACTTGTCGGTGCCATGCGGAATATTAATATTATCCGGCTTACTGAATAAATAAAGTTGTCAAACTACCAACTCCTGCCTCACAATTCAAAACTCACAACGTAGTCAAGCCGGGTGGCGGTACAGTTACCTGCGTAATAAATAAAATTATAAGAACAGGGGCGCTCTTGGGAGATATCACATGAAAAGAATCGCAGTAGGTACGTATTTAGGCTGGATTTGTTGTCATTGTCAGTACAAGTTAGGAAGTATGATATCGATTTAAGTGATTGGTCCAAATGATAATTTTTTGGTCGTAAAATATTTGTGTATAGATACACTTTTTTGTATGCTTTTCGACTACCACACTAGACACATGCCCGAATTATGATAATCGAATTATACACTAGTAGACTTAAGTGTGGACACTTTTCAAAATTTTTTGCAGCTCGTTGTTTGACTTATGAAAAAACCAACTTATTTTGTTATGCAACTCTTCTAAGTATTTTTTTCATGTTCCTTGGGCTATATTTGATTAAAAACATGTCATTTGATATGCCAAATGGTGATTAAAAATTCTTATTACTGTTTATGAGAAATTGAAGCAAACTCCTTGAAAATAAGAAAATTTCGAAAAAAATGTTTTTTAGTTTTGGCAACACTTTAATGCCACGTGTTCAGTCTAAAACTATCACAGAGCACTTCAGATTGTCATATGCTTCAATCAGGATATTTTAAGCTGCAACGTAGTTAGTGAAGGTTTTTAATTTACATATTGTTGAAAATGGCTCATTGGCCATTAATTTAAAAACGTATTATAAAACATTTGTATGACAATCCATATTAATTTAAGAATAAAATGAATACACATTTAAGGCGAAACTTTATGCGAAATCACTATTATCGAATAATCTTTACTGCAAATTCATTATCATTATAAATTCAAAAAAAAATATTTTAGATAAATTTAAGTTTTTACTAACGTTTTGCTTGAGTATAATTAAAATTAATTTATGAATTATTTAAAATAAAATATAAACGTTTACCAAAAAAAAAATTTCCTGTAGAAATTAACAAATACATATTATAAGAAAACTTAAAAAAAAGGATTTCATAATTATTAAAAATACTGTTCGCTTAGTCATATGACGTTTATTGACACTGTTACACGTTCAAGGTTATGCTACAAGTGAATCCTGCGGAAAACCAACATAACAATCCGGACTACCAACACAACAATACGTATCAAATATAACTAAAATTGAAAAAAAAACTCTTTGTTTTTGCTTTTCTGAAAATTGGCAAAATCATCACTAAACGCCCTCGATATTAATAAAATGAATAAATAAACATTTTCGAGTGCAGTTATGAAAAAATACAAAAAATGTTTAAAAAAGTGATCCTAAATTCGTTCCCTATTCCATTGTGCGGCGGTCCTGTGTAACCCCGTAGTTAAGAACTACCCCCAGTGTAAACTCACCACGTGCATAGAGGGGTGGTAAGTAGACAGGAAGGTACGAGTATGTCGCGGTACCTGCCCATGGCGGCGGCAGCAACCGTAGCGATGCGACCGCAAAGCCTCTGGGACAAAGAGAGCAAATCTCTAACTTCCACAAACACGGGGCGGTGAGGGGGTTTTCAACTCCCCCCGACCGGGCCGCGGCGGTCAACAAAGGTTCAAATGCTTTCGCTTGTTTCTCACTCAACTTCTGAGTTGAGTTGTGAGGTTTGGCTTTGAATACAAACTTACTTTATACTAACTCTCTTAGCTCACGTTATTTTTTTTAATTTCTAGTATAACTTTTGGAATGCTTTGTTTTGATGTAGAGTTTTCACTCTATTGCATCATGTTTTCAGCTGAACAAAATGAAGGTTTTATGTAAAAATTCTAATTTTGGTTGTGTATCTATGATTATAACTCTGGTTCGATGAACTCGGATTTGATTTGAATTTAAGTGTCATTTACAAAATTGGTACTGATTGTATGAAGAATTCAGAGAAGCGATAAAGTACCTACCACACGGAGAAAAATGTTATTCTAAAATACGATCATTTTATTTGTAAAAACGGGACTGAATTTGTTACGAAAAAATTAACAGTGTTTTAATGTTTATTGGCGGGAAAATGTAAGAATAATTTGTTGGTATACGTACGAAATTACGTATACCAACAAATTATTCTTATATGTTCCCGTCAATAAACATTGAAACCCTGTTAATTTGTTCGTAAGAACATCAGTCCCGTTTTTAACCGGTTTTACGAATAAAATGATCGTATTTTAAAATAACATTTTTCTCCGTGCAATAACTTAATATTTTAACAGAAAAGTATTTGTTCGTATGAAGCAGTTACTTTGTAATGTGACATTATAATTTAAAATAAAACAATAACTTTGTATACACCACTTAGATATTATACTGCCCTGAAGAAGCTACGGTTGTAGCGAAACCCGGTCGGCATTAAGTATATATAAAAAAAAAAGTGGTGCATACAAAGTTATTGTTTTATTTAAAAAAAAGAAAATTATTTAATCATCATTTTAAAAAGTGGAGAAGTCCGACAAGCTATAAAGTACCTAGCTACAATATTATTTTTTTACAAGAAAAATGTTTTAATTTTTAAAATGTGTATTACTTTTCTATAAATTTTTTTTTTTAGTTAAATTTACCCTGGAGGCCGAGAAAAATAATTTCTCTCGGGGCTTATGTCATATTTGAAGATGCTGTATTTAGGGTTTTTTTGAGGAGAGGAAGGAGTGAACAAGGGTCTTAAAGAGACCCAAGATGTAGGAGGTAAGAAACACAGAGGCCCGCAAATCATTTCACAGCCGAGCTGTTGAACTCAGGAACGAGTCAAAAAGCGATACTTAGGGTCGGTCTGTTTTACAATCAGTCTTCAAATGTCAGATTTCGTAATTTTCAAGTCGTTGCTATCATGATGATTTATCAATCTTACAATTATAATACCCCTTGATTTTTACGGGTCTGCGCTAGTAACATTTTAATATTACATTCATTTTGTAACTGGGTCGGAGGGTAGGTACTGTATGTTGAATTAATAAATGCGGAACTCGGAACAATGGCCTTTCGCTAGTTGTGGCAATGGTATTATTATTTTTTTATTCTATGAAGCTTTATTTATAACACGACCAGTACCTATCGAATGCACAACGCCCAACCTGTGGTAAAAGTGGTTCAACCTTTTTAATTTCCGAGAAAACCGTTCGATGTATTAAAATCTCTAAAAATCATACTTAAAATGCCTTATCCAGAGGTTCACATTAAGAAAATTACGTTTGCTTTTAAATGTAGCTCAACACATTCAGATAAAAAAATTCTTCTCATTTAAATAAAAAAAAAGATTAATTTTTATTTTTGCTAAGTTTGTACAAGATTATGACCGG
This sequence comes from Limnephilus auricula, assembly GCA_951813805.1. NCBI lineage: Eukaryota > Metazoa > Arthropoda > Insecta > Trichoptera > Limnephilidae > Limnephilus > Limnephilus auricula. The sequence continues at coordinate 6,690,689 of OX638402.1, read as the reverse complement.
CGTAGTCCAGCGGTAGGGCGTTGGACTCCCATTCCGAAGGCCAAGGGTTCGAACCAAATTTTATTTGATTGATTTGTGTTATTTCACAATTAATTATTTAAAATAATATATAGTGTATTTGCGGCACGTTCCTGAGTGGAAGATACTCTTAGTATCGCCCTGGTGTAAGACCACCATTCAGAATTGAAACGTTGCTTGAAATGGCTTTAGCCGTGTTTAGTGACTAGATCTGAATAGCCAGGTACTTCTTTGCCTTCCTCTCCACGTCTCCTTCCCTTCCCCACATACCTTCAGCCTCATAACATACCCCAATTGGGGATGCCATAGTTTCACTGGCTCCAGACGGGAGCAGTTGGGACTCTTGTGAGGTATTCACTATTAAAATTTTAAAAAAAAATTACAGTTGTTGGGCCCCGATAGTTGAAACGGTCGCGGTCTATTGAGTATTCACATGTATTTACATTATATTTATAACGTATTCAAGTTGACTATCGCTCTCAATCCTCTCAGCCATCTTTTGATTTAAATATTATAATTTCTTAATCCTTTTTGTATGATTTGTGAGGGTTTTGCACCACTAACACAATTGTTTAAAAATACATTTGCGCATTTCAAAACGAATGTTTGAAACAAATTTTGAAATCATATACAAATTGTGTTAAAATTTGTATAGGTATAAATTTATTGACTTAACTTACTGAATACATATCCAAAATAAAGAGACATCTTATGACTGGAGTATAAAGGCAAACCTATGACTATAAGCTTCATCTTAATCTGGATATAACTCGTTAAAGTAATCTCAGAGTTATTAGAAAACCTAAAAACCTACTGTTCGAAGCTCTCCTTATTTTCCAGTTTTTCTTTTTCAGTTCTAGGAAATATTGCGTGAAAAAGGTTCTGAAAATTCACAGTTTTTTCGATAGAGGGCAGTGCTTTCGGAGTGCGTAAAATAATGGAGACAGTTATTGCCCGGGTTTTGAAATTTATTGCTAATATAAACGTAATACATTCAGGTCCATAATATTATGAAATATGAAATCATTGTATTAAACTGCAACGTTATTTTATTATTAACATTTTACAAATTTACGGTGACACATCCGATAAAAGATTTATGACAAGGTATTGCTGCTACATAAGGTTGTTACCAATTTAGATAAAATATTATCAATATTATAATTGTAATCATTGTTTTCTTTTGCTTTTTTTTAAGATGTATTATTATACACTTTGATTCGCGTTGTTTGTTTCAAGAATACGACTTCATTTGAGTTAAATGATACAAACGAAATGTATAGAATACAAACATGGCTTCGTTGTTACATAATAAAACTAAGAAATTATTAGAGGTTACCAAAATTCTTAAACATAACCACTCGAGCGCTTTTTGTCACAATATGGTACTCTTTCCACAGCCACGGATTGCTTTGTTGCCAAAATGTGGCAAAATTTTTTTAAATTTTTTTTATTAAAGCTACTATATAATATGTTGTACCTTCAAAATACCTATAACAAAATAAATATTTTTCAGATTCTTAAAAATGTTTTTAACTTAACGATTTAATACTATATTTTTTGTAAATCCTACGAACATGTGATAATAAACAAAAGATAGATGAATTCATTGGCTATATAGAACTATAATCAGTTTGTATGTCTCCATACTCAAATTCGGGGTATTATTCATTTAATGTGGGCCGAAAAATTTCTTTTAGCAATCCGAGGAAAAATATTTAAATTGCTCTAACGCTCCTGTGGCTAAAGACCTCTACATCTAGATGTATTTAGTATTCAAAAATAGTTTAAAAAATTAATTAAATTATTAATATAATTAGGCCTAATATAATTATTGTTTTTTACCATTAATAATTTCTAACATTATAAGGCAAAAGTGAGAAAAAATCTAGATTAAAGATTTCTTAATTAAAACCTTGCCAAATGTCACTGAGAAGCTACATCGTCTTGTTTACGCCTACTTATTATTGTTAGCGAGAAATGGGGAAAAGTTTACGCGATCATCGAATTTATTAGAATATTAGAAAAGTTTTTACAGTTAATCAACGAGTTTTACAGTGTATAAAACCTTTTTTATATGCACGGAGTCAAATAACAGATTAATAACAAACCTTCCCCTCCTGCGTTCCCCTTTCACCGTACCGCGTTCCCCTTCCTCTCTCCAGCTGTGTCCTCCTTCTCGCGAACCTCCCCCCTCGCGCATCCCTCTTCCAACCTCTCCGCCTTCCTCCCCTCCCTCGTCCCCCCTTAAGAACCCTCTAACTTAATTCCCCTCCCCCCTTCCCGCCATTATCCCGGCTGCTAAACTCCATAAAAAACATCCGTTTTTCCAACAACTCGCTTGTGACCTATTAATTTTTTATTTTGAAAATTTAATAGCAGAGCTTACCAATATACAAAGTTTGAAACATACAAGCAATGCATCTGGGTGAGTTCTGCTTTTATCTCATCTGATGTATTAAATACCTATAAAATTATTGTTCGTGCAATTTTCCCATATTAACGTCAAATGTTGCTTCTAAATAAAAAAAATATTAGAATTTCTTTAATTCCAATTTTTTTTTCAAATATTACCAGTGTTCTGTATTCCTAACTCTGTTGCTATAACGATCGTCTAGTTGATTAGTCAGAATTCTTCAATTACTAAGTTTTTATAAAATGAGGAAAGTAATATTCCAATATTAACCATAAATCAAATATTATATACGCGTGTCTCTATTTTACATATTAAATATGCTATTAAATAACACCGAGAGGTATAATTAGTTTGACATTTTGAAATATTCTACTAGTGACCCAGACAACATCAACATTTCGTATAATATGGAGCTCGTGAGATTGCACCACCCTCCCTGAGATCTGGAATAAACAAGAAAAAAATATATGTCTAACTAACTAACTAACTAACTAACCATCACGCCGTTTCAGGGGTAGACAGAAAGGACGGACCGCCAAACAACTCGGTCTTGGCACACACTCCTTGCCTCATTCACATTCATACATCTTCTCATACATACTCTTCTATTATTCTGACATGGCCCGAATCAAATATCTGATTCACTTGATCGTGCCACGTCTTCCTTGGGCTTCCTCGGCTTATTCTACCATTCACATTCGCGTCATAAATTCTCTTTACACTCCTTTCTTCATTCATTCGCTCAACATGCCCAAACCATCTAAACGTCCCTTACTTAATCTTACTTATTGCGCTCACATCAGTCTTGCATTCTTTTCAGATTTCCACATTCCTTACACGATCATACATGGTTTTACCACACATACGCCTACAGCATTCAGTCTACTTTCATCCTTTCTCTGCCAGTTCCATGCTTCACTGCCATACATCAGGGTAGGTACCAGTACTCCATTGTGGACTGCTAGCTTCGCTTCTGTGGACAACTTTTTGTTGGCTCCAACGGCGTTCAATCCTCCATTAATGGAGTTACCTGCATTCACCCTTCTTTCAATATCCCTATCAGCTTTCCCATCTCTCGTAAACATACTTCCCAAATATACAAACTCATCCACCTGCTCCAAGTATTCATCATTCACAACTATATTGCACAATATGTATATATGTGTATTATATGTGTATGTACATATGTATGCACACATGTATTTAGATGTGTGTACATGTGTATGTATGTACGAATATATATTTTTATTCATGTTATATATATATATATATATATATATATATATAACATGAATAAAAATATATATTCGTACATACATACACATATATACATACACATATAGATATATATATATATATATATATATATATATATATATATCTATTGAGGAGATACATTGTTCTGACTATTCAACTATACGATGGATATGTAGGTACTACCAGAAATATTATCATGGTTTTTTTCAGTACCTAATAAAATTAATGAATGGATGTAAAGGAATAAGAGTACTTACCTAGAAATGTCTAGGATTCCTTTATATTTATTTACCTACCTACCTACCTAGTATTTAAGTACCTACCTAGAAATGTCTAGGATTCCTTTATATTTATTTACCTACCTACCTACCTAGTATTTAAGTACCTACCTAGAAATGTCAAGGATTCCTTTATATTTAAATTATGAATTTTATTTTATTCTATTGTTTTTTTTTCAAATGTCATTGGTTTGGTTACACACAGTTACACATGATGTTATGTGTAACCAAATAAACAACCTGACAAATAAACTTTATTTGTCGTTTCTTTATACTCCAGAGCAACACATTGTTTTATTTGTCATTAAAAAACCTAAAGACATATATGGATATAAAAATTAGCAACCTACATGATATTTTAAACAAAGCTAATTATCAGATAAGCTCCGGTTGAAAGCGTCCCATTATTACGAGAATGTACGTTTGTTGAAATTCAATAGAGTCCAACTGACCATAATCAATTCAATCAGATTACACAAACAAAATAAATTTAAACTGACAATTTTTGGAGTGTGATTGAAAATAAAACGATTTAAAATAATACCAGGCCGCGTTGACACATAAAAAAATTGAATAATTTTGCGGATAAGTAAGCGCCGCGTAAATATTTGCACAACTGAAAATCTGTATGCTAATTATTTACCGATGAGTTTCAATTGAAAATTTAGATTTTTCGACAACGTTATTTTTTTGTTTGTTTAATTTTAAAACCTGAAATTTTTTTAGAATACTCGTATATAATTAGATTGGAACCCACTTATATTTTCACTAAATTCGAGAATTATTGATTCTGGAACAAATATAATTGATAAGGAATTAAAAAGTAAAAGCGAATTCCTAAACAATAAAAACTTCATTTTAACAAGTAGGTACCCGTTCGGGTAAGTAAAAATTGTTTATAATAACAATAATAATTACAAGTTACTAGCTGATTAGAAATGCAACTCACATTAAGATATTGATTCTCGCTGCATGTCCTTCCCATTCGTCCCCGTTCTCTTTCCGCCTCATCTTCCCCTCCCGCGTCTCCTTCCCCTCCCGCGTTCCCCTTTCACCGTCCCGCGTTCCCTTTCCCCTCTCCCGCTGTGTCCTCCTTCTCGCGAACCTCCCCCCTGGCGAATTCCCCTTCCAATCTCTCCGCCTTCCTCCCCTCCCTCGTCCCCCCTTAAGAACCCTCTAACTTAATTCCCCTCCCTCCTCCCGGATTCCCAACCCCCTCCCGCAATTTTCCCGGTAGCTAAACTCCATAAAATACACCCGGTTTTCCAATAACTCGCTTGTGACCTATTAATTTTTTTGCAAATTTAATAACGCCAGAGCTTACCAAAATACGAATATCCCAATATAGAAACCTTCGCGTGCATTTTCACAATAACTGACCAAATTTTCATCGCAATCGGATGAATAGTATAGGAAATAATTTCATACGGCCAGAGCTCACTGTCCTATAACCATCGCGGGGATGCGCACATCAAATCCCCAAAGTTTCATCGCAATCGTTTAAGTCGTTCTGAAGTTATGGCGTGACCAAGGGAAACAGGGATTCATTTATATATATATATAGATAGATAGTACCTACGTATTTCAATTATCACATGCTAATAAAGGATTTTTTTTTAAGGTTTACAAATTCAAAATGAAAAAAAAATAATTTAAATAATGTTAATGTCTACGATATTGGCTATATTTAATGGATAATTTTATGCCATTATTGTTTAAATATGATTTCGGCCATATGAGCGCCACGGCTAGCTTGAATGAAGCGCAATCGTGAAGTCCAATTTTCGACAACTTTATCGAGCAACTGGGGCCATATATCGCAATAACACGGCGAATGTTGACTTCCAAATGGTCCAACGTCTCTGTTTATCAGCATAGACTAGTGACTAAAGAAAGTAATCTAAAGGTGTGAGATCACATGATCGTTAGGCCAGTTCACAGGTCCATTACGTGAAATTATGCGCTCACCAATGTTTCCTGAAATAAACTAATGATGGCACCCGCCGTAAAGCATTTTGCGCCATCTTGTTGAAACCACAGCTCTGTTACATCAATGTCTTCAACTGAGGTAAGAAGAAGTCAGTAATCATGTTTCTGTAGCGCTCTCCATTGACTGTAACATTCTAGCCGGCATCGTCTTTAAAAAATTATGTGCCAATGATTCCACCTGCCCATAAAGTACACTAAAAAGTGACTTTTAATGGATGTAAGGGCGTCTTGACAAAGGCTTCTGGGTTTTCTCCACTCCGAATTCGGCAATTCTGCTTTTTGGCATAGCCATTTAACCAAAAATGTGCCTCATCGGTGAACAGAATTTGCGTTGAAAAAGAGGATCAAGATGAATATTTTTTTCGGCCCATTCACCGAACCTACGACGTGCATAATTGTCACGCGGTTTCAACTCTTGCACAAGCTGGATCTTGTAAGCTTTTAAGCCAAGATCTTTCCGCAGAATCTTCCACAAAGTGGATGGGCACAGCACTACACTACGATAAGTTTGGTGAACCGAACCATGATTTTCAAAATAAATTTGCACGTCATTTGCAGACGTCAGTCTATTCATGGTGAAATGGCAAAACGTATTGACTACACATCAACTGTCAACTATCAAATTGGCGGCCTGCAGAAACAATATTGCCAGTTTAAAAAACCAAAGCTCTAAAAAAACAACCTTTCTAATATCGAATCAATTTCACTTCATAATTATATTCTCAGTCAAAGAGCCGTTGATCACCCCAAGTGATATGCTACGTTTGGCGACAGCAGGTGACCAAACTTGGGTTGACAAGTTAAAGATTGTCTAAGTATTGGTGGCGGATGCATCTGCCCATCGAGCAGGCATAGCGGGGAAGACTGCTTAAGTATTAGCCTTTGACCTCTCCGTCAGGACTCTGTTGGAGTCTTGCAACCTCTATTGCCTTGCAGAGCAGTTGTAGATTCATACGTCAAACTGCCCCCAGATTCCTACCCCCATACCTTTTCTCCTTTCCAGAACTATATTTCTTAAAATACTTTGGAAAAGATGATAAAGATCCTGAGGGGAATTATTTTCTTCGGAAGGAGCTATTTTTAGACAATATATAAATAAATGTTGATACATTATATAGAATAACACAAATTCATTGACAATATTTTCCGTTTCACCAAATATACACAGGGTGTAACAGGGCGTACCCAAGAGATTTTACCCAGCGATTCCTGAGCATATTTGGAGTAATAAATAATTTGGTCATTTTGCTGTTCGATAATATTTCTTTTCTAATAAAAACATTAACAATATTTTTCCACCACGCCTCGCAACTAAGGTTTTCACTAGAGAAGTGCGTTCATATTCTAGCGTGTCTTGATAACCCTTGTGTCTCATTCTAGCAGCATGGCACATGCACGAAACAGCACGTGTACCGCTCAAACCCATCGCAACGGGGTATTTCTGATGGCGATGGGATCAGTAGCGACGTATGATCGAAAAAAAATTTGTTTGCTTTTAATAGAAAAAAAATATCATCGGATAGCAAAATGAAAAATACATTTATTACCCCAAATATGCTCAGAAATCGCTGGGTAAAATCTCTCGGGTACGTCCTATTACACCCTGTATTATGGAAAAAAATCTTGAATGACAAGTACGTAGGTACTGATGTTTTTAAACTTTGAGATGCGTTCATATTATTTATAAAAAAAATTCACTTTTACAAATACACCAAGATTGTTTTAACAACGATACCTCAATATCTATTTCAAACAGCAAAAGACCAAGTATTCTTGGCTCTATAACTATCCCGCGTTGTAATACCACCACAGCCCAACAATTTTATAAATGTTTTGGAGTCAAATGGTTTAACCAATTACCCCTTAACTTAAGATTGGAAACAAACTATAAAAAATTCAAAAGGTTAATTAAAACAATATATCGATAACATATTACAATCATTGTGACTGTGACTTTGGAAATCCTTTTTCTTTTATACTCTTTTTTTATTTTCTCTCTTCTTCTTCTTTTATATCTTTTCTTTATTCAATTCTGTTTCACGTATAATGTATGATATACATATATAAAAAAATTAAATATTATAATTTTCATTATCCTTACTACACATTTTAAAAATATATGTTGAATTGTTTTTCGCTGCTCCACCTTTTTTACACGAGCATTGCTCAAAAAAAAGGTGAATCACGATATTTAAAAAATGTATTAAAAATATATATATACAATGTATAACAACTGTATTTGTAAAAAAAAATTAAATAAAAAAAAATATCTCGCTTCGTTGCAAAAGTTGTAAGAAAAAATTCGAGCATTTATTTATGATTAGTGCCTTTTTGCCATGGACTAGAAGAATATAAACACCAAAAAACAAGTTTATATTGGTAAAACAGTCTACGAGCAAAGAAAATTTAAAAACTCATTGAAAAATCCTCCAGAAAACTAATTTATTTATTAAAAATATACCCACCTATCTCTTATTTCCACGTTTTCGTTATTCATAATTTTATTGTTATTTCTGCGAAATGCTTATTGCAAAAAATGATTTTTCTTGAAAAATTAGAAAACATGTACATATTTTATCGATCAGATTTTTTAATTTATATATTGCTTTAATTTTTTTTTCAACTGTCCTTTGAATGTTGGCGATCTACAGTTGTCCTAGGTAACGATGAGAAGTCATCGAAAGTTATTGATGCAGTCAAATCAATTTTTACAATACAAGTGCTAAAATTATGTACAGCGGACCAAAAATTCGTCATCCAGGGGAGGGGGGAGTGAACCAGAGAAGTTATTTTCGTTTCTTAGAGAAATTATAAGATAAAAAAAAAACAAGTTTTCAATACGAAATTAAGTTCCCGAAGAAGTAACTCTTAAATTGTAATTTTTATTCACGTCTTTTGTATGAAAAATGGAGTTAGATTATCTGAAAAATTAGCTAAGAAGCTAAATTCCTTATTTTGGAGCTGACTGCATCATTTTTAGATCTAAATCTAGCTCTAAAGAAGCTGAATTGGTAACACTGTATCCATGGTCCGTGCCATTTTCACAGATCTCAGAATTCTCGCGGAATTATAAAATCGATGAGAAGTATTAATGGTTACCTCTACCAGATCTGAATAGTTAGATACTTACATTCCAGCCTCCCTCCTCGCCATTCCCATCCCTTCTCCAACCCTTCTCCAGTACCCCTTGGCATTTAAGACCCTTAGTGGATGTCAAATGAAAGAAATATTCAGTCCGTTTTTTGCTGGCTGCCATTTAATTTCCAACTAACGACCCGTCGTTAGTCGTCTGTCCGCGGTTTGCGTATTTACTTGGATCCGGGGGTTGCGTGTTCTCATCGAAAAGTCTGTTGACATTATTTTTTTTTCATTTCAGGACATTCATATCAGGTCCGGGTGTTATCATGTTACTTGATATGTTTTAGGAAGTTATTCAAAAATATTTTTTTTATCTATGTAATCGGTCAATAGTATCATCTTATCTTACTAATATTATAAACGCGAAAGTTTGTATGGATGTATGTGTGTTTGTTACTCTTTCACGCAAAAACTGCAGAATGGATTTTAATAAAACTGTACAATAATATAGCTCATAAGTCAGAATAACATATAGGCCTTATAAAGCTAGCTATTTTCAATAAATTATAAATAATAATTATTGTTTCATAAAATATGTCAAAATTTGAGAATGACGTTTTGCAAAACAATCAAATTTCATTTAAATCAACATTCTATTTTTGAAATTTTTTTAATTTACTTGAAGTACTTGCCTAATACTTTGAATCGCATTGAGAATTACAGATATTTTAAATAAATAGGTTAAGAATTTTGGTATAAATGGGATCTAGGAAAAGAAAATAGGCTAATAAAAGTACTAATCCTCCTCAGACGAAGTCGCGGGCAGAACCTTGTCAGAAATAAATCAATAAGTCGGAGAAGAGGTTTTGGGTATCCAGCACGGTTAATCGATAAAGGTTTTATCAAAAATATCAGTAACTTGTCATCATTCTCAGGCATGAGCTAACGAAAAAACAACTGTTCACAACGACTAAGGATTGGTGTTTTTCTAAAAATGTTAACAATACATCAATTTTTTAAAGGTAATTTTCATGATCTTTGAAGGTTCTATTCAAGTTATGAAATTATTTCAGTTTATAAAGTAACTGGGCTTTAATGATAAAATCACAGAACTTAGATAGAACTTACACAAAATGTGAAAATTAACTTTAAAAAAGTTGAAGAATTGTTCAATTTTTTTTTTTTAATTTTTAAGGGCTTTTACATAATAAGTATATAATAGAGTGATATATATGTAATACAATGTTTAAATAAGAAATATAAACTTATAGTAATTAACATTATAAAAATGGTAGGTATAAAAGTAAGTAAAAAATATTATATTATAATAAAAGAGAAAAAGTAAAAATAAATTAAACTGAAACCAGTTTTTAAATTGCAGATGGCATAATAGTAATATATAGTGTAAGTTAATATTAGAAATTTACAGATGAGTAATACAAGAAAAAGTTTACAATACAGAAAAACAAAAGAGAGTAACAAGTTTTTACATTATAGATAAATAGAAATAATGTAGAGTGTCTGTGGTGGACAAGGGACGGGCATCGTGGATTTATACAGGATGTAACAGGACGTACCCGTATGTTTTTTTTTCTACAAAAACATAAAAAACAGTAGGTGTTTGACAGTTGGGAGCGGGTTAAGAGGCAGGGTGGTTACTCGGCTGAGTGACCAATGATGAGATGAGAAAGAATATTTTTTTTGTTTGATTTTGTGAAAAAAATTTAGAAAAAAAAAACGTCATCAAAAAAGTCACCGGAGACAAAAATTTCATTTATATTTTTTTCTCCAAATAAGCTTAGGAATCACTGGTTAAAATCTCTCGGGTACGTCTTCTTACATCCTGTATAATACAAATTTACAGTTTTATCACGAGACTGATGAAATTTCGCACCTTAAATACAAAAGGTCGCTGTCTACATTAAATTTCAAAAACTTTGTGTTAAGTACGGCAAAAGTAAAATTCATTGCAGATCAATCTATTAGCAGGAAAGTTTCTAGAATAAGAATAAAAGGCAGAAATAATTTTCGCAGATTACAAAAATAAATTTGTGTAGGATTTGATGTATTGGTAACTCATGGTGAATTATTTGAACGAATTTCCTAGTATTACCAAATTTATTATTCTAATGGTTCTCAATAAACTTTTAAAATACGTACCTACCCGTAGTTCTTTATTCACGGCACTTAAGTAAGGTTATATAATTATAAAGCAAGCCTATTTCGGAATAAGGTGGATAAAAACGACATTAAATAAAAGATAAAATAATTATCAATACGTGCGGGGATTAAAATAACAATATTATAGCTCTAGAAAAGGCACGATTGTGTCCTAAACATTTTTGCCCTAAAACCGTAATATTTCAAAAAGAGAACTTAATAAACTACATCTGATATTCATTTATTTATTAATTTTCAACGCCCTGATGGGCTTTTACACGATAAGTGTAAAGACAGTGGTATATAATACAATGTTTAAATAAGAAAGATAAACTTATAAAAATGAACAACATAAAAATGGTAGATATAAAGTTAAATGAAAATAATATATTATAAGAAAGGAGAGAAATAAAAACAAATAACAGAAACCAGTTTTTAAATTGCAGATTTGCCCGGAAGATGGACCCCGAATCAGAAACTTTGGTAATAGAAGGAGGAAGCGCAACACGGCATAATAACAGAAAAAATATTAATGATAAAACCTTATGCACGTGAATAACTTTTTTTGAAATTTATACATTAAGTTAAAATGTGAAATTTGAGAGTTTGCATGAAATTTTACATGTCAGTGGTACATTATTTAATTATTAAATTGCAGATTTGCCCGGAAGATGGACACAGAAATTTTGCCAGAAACTTTGGTAATAGAAGGAGGAAGCGCAACACGGCATAATAACAGAAAAATATTAATGATAAAACCTTATGCATGTGAATATCTTTTTTTGAAATTTATACATTAAGTTAAAATGTGAAATTTGAGAGTTAGCATGAAATTTTACATGTCAGTGGTACATTATTTAATTATTAAATTGCAGATTTGCCCGGAAGATGGCCACAGAAATTTGCTAGAAACTTTGGTAATAGAAGGAGGAAGCGCAACACGGCATAATAACAGAAAAAAATATCAATAATAAAACCTTATGCACGTGAATAACTTTTTTTTAAATTTATACATTACGTTAAAATGTGAAATTTGAGAGTTTGCATGAAATTTTACATGTCAGTGGTACATTATTTAATTATTAAATTGCAGATTTGCCCCGAAATGTTGTCAGAAACTTTGGTAATAGAAAAAGGAAGCGCAACACGGCATAATAATAGAAAAAATATTAATGATTAAACCTTATGCACGTGAATAACTTTTTTTATTAATTTATACATTAAGTTAAAATGTGAAATTTGAGAGTTTGCATGAAATTTTACATGTGAGTGGTACATTATTAAATTGCTATTGAAAATATGTATTTCTTCGAGACGTTTCGAAAAATGTTTGAGCTTAAAAAAAAACACAATATTTTACTTCGATTTTCCGCGAAATCGTTCTCCCGGGAGAAGACGAACTTTGGGCAATTCACAATATTTTTGAATCGGAATAATCAATCAAAAGGAATTTGCTCCGAGCTGAGAGCGAACGAGACGGAGATATGGTTCGTGGTTGGGGAGAGATAGAGACACCGGATTGAACTTCTCATGCTAAAAAAGTTAGAAAATTGGTTCATCCGTCATATAAGATTGACTTGCTTAATCAATGATTGTGATGTATTGGGGCTAACGGGATAATAGATGGTGCAAGTGACGGTGCTACAAGCTACGGCTTATTCCTTAGTCGAGGGAGGGAAGGCTTCATTTATTATTTTATAAATATGACGTACTTTTATACTCATTTATAAAAGCATGGTTTTATTTTACTACGTATGGGGCGTTCCATCAAGAACGCAGGATTTAAATTACACGCCCTTTTTTTATACAGTTGGCAGGTCTAATAATAATAATAATAATAATAATTGGATGACTTGTATAGCGCCGTTTTTGTGAAAAATCACCTCAAGGGCGCTGTAATAATTTCCCACATGTCATTTATCAACGTTTCGATTTGTAAATATGGAACACTGCGCAAAATAACACCGCGTTATTATTGTTTAGAGTCATTACAAAAGTTGATAATGTTTTGCTATTGTCCTTTGCACTCCAATTTTCATATTTTACTAAATTACGTAGTCATTGAACTGAAAATGTGCCTCAGCACTATGATTTTCTTTGCAAAATTGCCATTAAAGTTACTGATGTTCCAGCAACCAATTCTTCTTCTTCTTTCGTATGGTCAGGGGTCAGAGGGGGACATCTAGGTCTGCGAGCCAGTTCAGGGCCTCAGGCGTCGCCCTGTGAACCTCATCAATCCCGCAGGGATTGAATGGAGTGGGCATTCTTTGACCATATGTACGGTGGTCTGCACCGCACCGCATTCACACATCGCCGATCTATGCATCATACGGGCACAACGGGTATAGGAGCACCTTATTCTATTGATGGCAGACCAGAGTTTGCGAGGCAATGAGAACTTAGGCTGTCTCTCAGTGGGGTCTTGTACGAGATGGGCATTTTCCACGTTGGCCGATTGCCACTCAAGTTTCCACCTTGTCTGTCTTCTGGGGAGATCTACTCCTCTCCCTTGGCTTCCCGTACTTGCAAATATAACCCCGCCAAGCATCAGGTGAGAGATTGCAACACTGAGGGAATACAAGAATGTCAAAATACGATGATGTCATCTCTCACCCGGCATGCCGCTTGAAGTCCCGAAAACCCTTCTGGACGGAAGGAGAAAGACTCCTCCGATCACCCCTCACCCCAGAAGATAGGTGGAAACTTAAGCACCCAATTAACAAATTCTCTTCGCTAAAATATTCTGCTTGTTTTAGTTCATGGGTCAATTGCGTCTTGTAGGCGTAAAGATCTGGTCTTAAGCGAACATTCACTGTAAGATGCTTCTTAAAATGCATACGAGTATCTCTTGTAAATGATTTTCCACTGCCCAATAGGTTTTAGGAAAATTTCTATCATTACGGCTGTTTTTGGGTGAACGCCTCCTATGAAAACACATGGGTGACTTATTGTCCAGAATCAAACCAATTTACACAATTTAAACCAATAGTGAACATTTGGTGTAAGATGCTAATTCAAATGCATATTTCTTTTAAATGATGACAAATGAGTTATTGGGGTACCTAGCATGGTCAATCGATAAAGGATTTATCGATAGTATCGGTAACTTGTCATCGTTCCTGTGCACGACTGCAGATCCCAAACGAACAAAAAACAGTTTACATCAAATAAATTAGGAATACTTAGTCGTTGTGAACTGTTGTTTGTTCGTTAGCTGTCTGCAGTCATGCTTGGGAACGATGTCAAGTTACCGACATTATCGATAAAATCTATATCGATCGAATGTGCTAGATATCGAATATCGCATATCGAAGTTTAAGTAAAACTTTCCCTCACCGGGGCTAATTTTGTTTCAAATGTGACTTATTGTCCAGAATCGAACCAGTTTCCTCAATTTGGACCAGTTAGATGAATTATTTGACCATTTTCAACAGAATATTCCATAAAGTTTACGATGTTTTTCAGCAAAACTTTCCCAATTTTCATATTGACTTTTGACCATTCAATATAGAAAGGTATTTTATTTAGTCATTGGTTTTGACATATATAACGCATTGTTATTTGGTGGAGGGTCCATATTTACTAATGGCAAGGTTGATAAATGACACGTGAAATTATTAGAGCTGTCAACTTTATAATAAAATTGGAAGTGAAATTTAAATTCGGTGCTCTTGTTGGTGCAACCAATATTTGTCTATACAACGATATACGTATACCGTTAGTGTGTGTAACGGCATAATATATATACCGTTAGTGTGTGTAACGGCATACATATATAATACGTACCATTAATCAAATGTAAGCACATGTTAAGGGTATATGCTTTTTCCGATAATTATACTAACAGTATTGAAAATCAAATTCAAATATTTGTGCAAATATACAAGATTTTTTTCCAATAAAGAGTAAAAATATCTGAGTTGTCAAGATTTTCCTCCAATCTTGGCCAGATAAAATGTAGGGCAATCTTGGTAGGAAAAAATAAAAAATAATATTAATGAAATTACAGATATTTTTATTCACCAGATTTACAGGAACGGGTTTAGTTTTTCCCATGGGAAAAACTAAACCCTTTCATACACTTTTCCATATAAATGATTATCTAGTAAATCCACGTTATGCAAGTGTATTATATAAGTATAATTAATACAAAACAATACAAGAACAACACGTTAATCTACCAAACTATTAAATGGGAATATAATTCACCGTCTCCAGATATTTTCATATCAGAGGGTTCGGCTCTGTGGAATTCCTAATTTGACCGATAAATCCTACTGATCCCTCAATATAAATATTTTAAAAATCTTTCGTAATTCTACATGTATTTAAAATGACTGATTTTTGCATTTTTATATACAAATTCTTTGACAAATCTAATATGCCTAAATTTTTAATAAGAGAGCTAGGTATAATGCCAGTAGCCGAAATAATAAAAGGTAATATTTTTATAGTCTGAGAATGCCAAATTCTTTTAATTTCATTTCCTAAATCTGTATATTTTCTTATTTTTTCAGAAACAGATTTTTGAATATTACAGGAATTTGGAATAGCTACATCAAAATCCGAATAAATGGATAATTTCTGAACGTATATTATTTTTATAAAAAGGTTATAAAAAAAGCTCTCAAATTTTATTAATCGAAATAAACATTTATTTTTCCATATGCAAATTTTACACGCAAAAAAACAAAAAAAATTAAAAAAGTTTTGTAAAATGGCTATTTTTTATGTTATTCTAACTAAAATAAAAAATAAAAAACATTTATATTTTATTATACTAATGTATTCTAAACGTTATTTTTTGTCGCCTATTTGTGTCGTTCTGTGTAAAAATAATCAATAAAAAATTTATAAAATGTTTTTTTTCCAATTCCGAACCGAATTTTTGGTTTCATAAAGGTGCACATTTTACTTCTTTTGTGGTTAATATTTTATATTTAAATACAAAGCGTGGTGTTTTCTCTAACATCGTTCATATCGTATTTCTCAGTATGATAAATAAAAGAAGACACAACGATTTCGATGAGGCCTATATGAGTGGTTCCGAAAAGCAAAATGAATTAGCCTAACGGGTTAATTTTCCAATTTCATTGCATCGATTATAGTTATTCAAGAGTTGACTTGAAGGAATGTCGCTTAACTTGGTGATATTTTTCAAGTGATGCCAAGTCACGATAGCTATTTATGTACTGACTCTCTTTGACTTCAGGCTAGCCTTAACGGGAATAATTCATAAATATTTAATCCAGTATAACGTCCAGCATCACTGTAAAACATCGAATATCCGATGTTCTCGCCTATTTATTTAAGGCCCGGCATTCCGCATTTCTACCATTTATAACATATGTACACTTTCAGTTTTTAAGTTACTAAAAAAATATATTTTATTTTTGAAGATAATATATCCGAAGACTCTCGAGCCGAAACGGTAATTATATGAAATTCACTCGATAGAAAAAAAGATAGAAAAACACATTTCGTTCTGTTATTTAACATGTTATAGCTATGAAAAAATGCACAGCGTATCTAATGTAACTTGTGCGTTTGTTGAGAGATTTTTTTTCTATTTTGAACATTTTCGTGCTTTATTAAACATTTTCACAATTTTCGCTTAAAAATTATCGTTTTTATTATTAGTGTGCTTTATAATTACTAACATTCGTATTTACGTCCCTCCCCTTATACTTCTTTTTGAGCATATACTACCGGACCTTAATGAACGTTTATAACTTAAAGTATAAAATTTGTTTTTTATGGTTTTTAGCTGCCAATAATATGGAAAAAATATCAGTCGAAGATAATATTGTTAATTTGAAATTTGAAATATGAAGTTTAACAAATATGACAGTCTCATAATATTGGCTAAATTGGATAAAACGTATATCCCGGTCAGACGTGAGATTCATTATCTTTTATTATGTTGCTGTGTCACGTTCAATTTCATATTTAAAAGAAATTACATTATTATTGTTATTTTCTTCTTCAATGATATACAATTTGTGTTTGTATACGATTTAACACCTAAAAAAATTGGCGTATTTTGTCAGAGGCTAAAAATATTCCCGCTTTACAATAAAATCCAAATAAATGGAACATTTGTTAACGTATACGAAAACTAAAAACTGTTTTCGAAAGGTGATGAAATAGGCTTTCAAATTTCTATATTAAAAATTACTATGTATTTTTTTAAAAATACATTTTTTTTTGCGAAAACTTTAAAAAGTTTTAAAAATGGCTCACTTTACTTTTTTTTCTAACAAAAATTACTGATAATGAAAAAAAATAAAACACATACTTATTTCATTAGATAAATGAATTATAAACCTTACTGTCACCTCACTTTTTTTCGTTTCGTGTAAAAAAAAATCTTAAAAAATTCACAAAGTTCCATAATTTTTTTTTAAATTGCTATCGGAAACTTTGGTTTCAGAAAGGGGTAAATTTTTTTTTTTGTGGTTTTCTTTTAGATTTGAATATATAGTTTGTTGTATTCTCTTTCCAATACCGTTTAGATCACATTTCTGACTATGATAGTAAGGGAAAAACATCGATTTCTGTAAGACCTATGTGAGCTGGGACAAATATGGTCTCCTGTGATTAAACGGGTTAATATTTTATTTATCAAAACATTAATAACACCGCACCGTTTTAGTACCTACTGAGTACGCATTGACAAAACATTGAAGCAATGCTGCGCTGTACCACAGGTAAATGCAAACTTCGATATACAAGTTCTCGTTTACCAAATTTAACAACATCAATACGCTCACCCCACACTCCACAATAAAGGACTATATTTGTGGTTATAATAATATCGTGGAGCACTTACTAAAACTAATTAGCGTACTACGAAATCAGCGTTTTTGATTTACACACTCTATTTTCTCGTCTCTAAATTCTATAAACTTAAAAGTCGTAACGCACCGGCAAGTTAATTGAATATGTTTTATGGGTATCTCCAAAAAAGGTTTCGTTTAATTCTACAATTGAGGATTTCTACAAGGAGTTTCCAGTGTTTTTCCGAGACTTAGCTAGTTGTAGCACTAAAATTTATGGAATTGATTAAGTAGCTTTCCTTCCATTTTTGTACGTAAATACCTCGGTAAGTCCCTACACTTTGTAAATCTAGTCTAATAATGTATAAAATTAATGTTTGCTTGTTTTTTTATTTGTTTGTTTGTTTGTTTGTTTGTTTGTTTGTTTGTTTGTTTGTTTGTTTGTTTGTTTGTTTGTTTGTTTGTTTGTTTGTTTGTTTGTTTGTTTGTTTGTTTGTTTGTTTGTTTGTTTGTTTGTTTGTTTGTTTGTTTGTTTGTTTGTTTGTTTAGTTGTTTGGTTGTTTGGTTGTTTGGTTGTTTGTCTGTCTGTCTGTCTGTCGGTCTGTCTGTCTGTCTGTCTGTCTGCCTGTCTGTCTGTCTGTCTGTTTCTTTGTTCATTCGTTTGTTGTTTTTTGTTTGTTTGTTGGTTTGTTTGTTTTTTATGCGCGAACATACCGTTTTTACGATTTCGATGAAACGTTGGGAATATGATGTGCTCATACCCAATGGTAGGTTATAGGATAGATAGCTCTGGCGTTTTGAAATTATTTCCTTTACCATTTATACGCTATTACATTTTTTGAATTGTTGTGGACATGCCCGTAAATATTTCCATATATTTAATGGTGAGCTCTGGCATTATGAAATTTGTATTAAAAAATGAAATAAGTCAAGCGAGTTGGAAAAATGGGTGTATTTTATTGAATTTAAGCGATAGGGAAAAAATCTCGGGGAAGGGTATGCGAGAGGGTCGGATGGGGAATTAAGGAGGGGGGCTTCACGGGAGGGGGGAAGAGGAAGTGGGGAAGACAATGAAGGTCGAAGCGGAGTGCGTGAGTCGGGAGCGGAGTTCGTGAGAAAGGGGATAAGCGGGAGTGGGAATGGGGGATGCGGGGAAGGTGAAAAGGGAACGCGGGCGGGAAAGGCGCCGTGTGGGGGAAGGGGAAGAGGAGGCAGAAGGGGAACGGGGACGAATAGGAAATGACACGAAAGGGAGAAACAATTGATTTATTTATATAGCATTGCGACGCATGCCCGGTATCACCTAGTAAATACATAAAAAAATAATAAGCCATTTTCTCAAATCCAAAATGTAAGCTTTACGGTTCCCATCACATCAACCTACGATTTAGCAATATTTATCATTATAAATATACAACTATTGATTTATCAGATTGTTTACCATTTTATTATTGAATTTGACAAACAAAGCTGATTTCAGAGTTACCTTGTTGTAGTATACCTCACGATAGTATACTTGTTGTACAATACGTAATTTTTTAATTTACCCAAAAAAAAAATACAAAATAATAAATCACGACAGAGTTCACGTTTTGAATTCACATAGAAACTAATTGTAACCAACCAACACCCCTGCCATAGGTCACCTAAAGTGGTTCGCTAAATTTGGTGACTTAGCAGAGGTGCCGGATTCATGGAATGGGGCTTATCTAGGTATTGGCGGCGGATGATTTTGTTTTGCCAAAACTTCATCTCATTCCTTTCTCTAAAAAAACCCTCCACAAAGCATCCCCAAAGATTACAGAGTTTCTTTTTCTTGAGAGCCTCCTGAGTGGTTATAATGCAATTTTTTTTTCTTCATTGAGATACAACGTGCATGCTAAGTACTCGTGCTTTATGTAACCACTGGGTTTGTAACAAGTTCAGGTATCATTTTTATTAGATGGTGATGCAAAATTTTTTTGTTTTTTTTTTATTAAAATGACGCATACCGGTAATTAGTCCTTTTTAAATCAAATTCTAGGCGTATTGACTCTTTTTACAAATAAATATAAATTGATTTTGAAAGATTGGTATTTTATCTGGCACGCGCTGTTTTAAAATTTTGAAAAACTAAGTTAAGTGTTAACAACTTATTATCCTCAAAACAGGCTTGTCCTAGTGAGGTTAATATTGAAATGTGAACAATAATACCTACCATGTAAAGAAACAATAAATAATAAATAAATAAATAAACAATATACTAAGGTTTATACTAAGGTTTTATTGTAAGAAAATAGTAGTACCGGGCATTTCAATAAAAAGAGGAATTTTTCAAGGAGACTCGTTGAGTCCTCTTTGGTTTTGCTTAGCATTAAATCCTCTATCTAAAATGTTAATAAAAAGCAAGTTTGGAATAAAAATTAAGGGAAATACAGGAGAGAGTAGTACAATTTCGCATCTATTATATATGGATGATATAAAATTATTTTCAAATTTTGAATCAAATTTAGAGAAAATGATTAAGGTAGTTAAAATTTTTTCAGATGATATTAAAATGACTTTTGGTCTAGATAAATGTAGAACGATCCATATAGAGAAAGGCAAAATTATAGATGGAGATGAGGGTATATTTAGAAATTTCAAAATTAAAAGTATGAAAGGGGATGAGGTTTATAAATACTTAGGATACCCGCAATCGAATAGATTAGATCATACTAGTATTAAAAATGATATTAGGATTAAATTTCAAACTAGGATAAGAAAAATTTTAAAATGCAATCTATCTGCTAAAAATTTAGTAAAGGCAATAAATAGTTGGGCAATACCTCTATTAACGTACTCATTTGGTATAATTAAATGGTCTAATACAGATTTAGATAGCTTAGAACGATTAATTAGAACTACGTTAACAAAGTTTAATTGTCATCATCCAAATTCAGCTATAGAACGAATTAATTTACCTAGAAATTTAGGAGGTAGAGGTATAGTCAAAATAACTTCTTTAAAAAAAAAATCAGGTAGAAATGTTAAGAATTTTTTCCATAGAAAAGCTAATAGCTCAGAGCTGCATAAAATAATTTGCAAGGCAGACAGAAATATTTCACCTTTAAATTTATACGACGAGAATGCCAACATTTTTATAAATACCAATCAGGAATTATTAGATTCCTGGTCAAATAAAATTATTCACGCAAAACACTTCAATTATCTCAACCAAACGTATGTTGACAAACTTTCGTCAAACAAATGGTAGAGTATTGGAGAGTTGAGCGCAGAAATAGAAGGATTTATGCTTGCTATTCAAGATAGAGTAATTAATACCAAAAATTATAGGAAGCATATAATCAAAGATCCAAATCAAATTGATGATTTATGTAGAAAATGTATGGCTTTTCCGGAAACTATAGAACACATTATATCAGGATGTTCTATATTAGCGCCGTCTGAGTATACATTTAGGCACAATCAGGTTTTAAAAATAATTCACCAAAGTTTGGTAATTAAACATAACTTGATTGACTGTCATAATATAGTACCATATTATGAATACGAACCAAATTCATTTTTAGAAAATAATTTCTTTAAAATTTACTATGATAAAACTATACTAACAGACAGACCAATTGGTCATAATAGACCTGATATAGTTTTACATGACAAAATTAAAAAAAATAACTTATATTATTGATGTAGCTATTCCAAATTCCTGTAATATTCAAAAATCTGTTTCTGAAAAAATAAGAAAGTATACCGATTTAGGAAATGAAATTAAAAGAATTTGGCATTCTCAGACTATAAAAATATTACCTTTTGTTATTTCGGCTACTGGCATTATACCTAGCTCTCTTATTAAAAATTTAGGCATATTAGATTTGTCAAAGAATTTGTATATAAAAATACAAAAATCAGTCATTTTAAATACATGTAGAATTACGAAAGATTTTTAAAATATTTATATTGAGGGATCAGTAGGATTTATCGGTCAAATTAGGAATTCCACAGAGCCGAACCCTCTGATATGAAAATATCTGGAGACGGTGAATTATATTCCCATTTAATAGTTTGGTAGATTAACGTGTTGTTCTTGTATTGTTTTGTATTAATTATACTTATATAATACACTTGCATAACGTGGATTTACTAGATGATCATTTATATGGAAAAGTGTATGAAAGGGTTTAGTTTTTTCCTATGGGAAAAACTAAACCCGTTCCTGTAAATCTGGTGAAAAAAAAAATACGGTTGGGCGTTGGCAGATTTGTTCAATTTTAAAACGATAGATTCTATTTAACAATACAAATTTCAAAACATATAAATCATACAACAAAATAAACCAATACATAATCTAGTAAACACAGTTTTCAGAATTTTAATTTAAGCCAAATTAAAATCATTAAAAAATTAATCCGAAAACTTGTTTTGGGGCAAAAATACCTCAGTTATTCTATTTATTTTATTTTTTATTCTAGTTATTCTATTTACTGGAGCGAAAAAGCAATTTAAATATTTTTTCTCGGATTGCTAAAGGAAATTTTTCCGCCCAC
The DNA here is from genome assembly GCA_951813805.1 of Limnephilus auricula. Lineage (NCBI taxonomy): Eukaryota > Metazoa > Arthropoda > Insecta > Trichoptera > Limnephilidae > Limnephilus > Limnephilus auricula. The sequence continues at coordinate 6,668,188 of OX638402.1, read as the reverse complement.
TTTAAAAAATCATGCCTCCGAATTTGAATATGGAGACATGCAAACTGATTATAGTTCTATCTAGCCTATGAATTCCCCTATCTTTTGTCTATTATCATATATTTGTAGGATTTATAAAAAAAATATAATTAAATCTTTAACCTTAAAACATTTTAAGGAATCTAGAGAAAATTTAGTTTGTTATATTTTGAATGTACAATATAAAGTCGTTTTAATAATTTTTTTTTTTTCAAAACTTGCCACATTTTGGCAACAAAGCAATCCGTGGTTTTGGAAATAGTGCCATAATGTGGCAAAAAGCGCTCGAGTGGTTAAGGTCTTACAAACTAAAAATATTTTAAAACACATTTTTTTACACACTTATTTTGTTTAGACATTATTAAAAAATCATATTATTAATATTATATGTAGGTATACATTAAAGCAAGATTTGAATGAAATAAATCGATATTAAATTTTTAATTAAAAAAATTGATACGAGGAATAATTGATCTTTCTCATTGGAACCTCCCTGTAAAGTTGCAAGCATTTTATTCTCAGCCGCTGGTCAATCGCTCTTAAAGTAATTTTCCTATTATTAAAGAAGATATCGCATAATTTTTCAATTGTGGTGGGTAAGACGTGTTCTTTCCATTCTGTTCATTTATGGATTCTTTAATTGTGAAAGCTCTTCCACGTCCCTTCACAAACAAAGTGATTTATTGTGCAAAACTTGTTTTAGTATTCCGTGTAAGATAAAGTTTGTCGAGAGGAAGCGCCAGTCAGAATTTGAATTGAAGAATTGCACTTTTTCTCCTTTAGAATTTACAAAGTACGAGTAAGTCTCCGCTTTCGTGAGTTGTTGCACTTGAGTTGAGGTTATTCACCGGCTGCTAGAATCGAAAGCATTCCAAACTCAATTCCGCTGTAAATCCTTCAACTCGAAATCTCCGACAGATTATTTATAAATACCCTTTCAGACGAAAGAGAAGTTCTCGCTGTCTAATACAAGATCGCAAATGAGATTGTTAAACAAAGAAATGGTGAAAATAGGAAATCCCGGGAAGAAAAAACATCACATAATCGGATTCATTTCTCAGTAAGAAATAATGTATCCGAGAAACCTGACGAAATTTATCGTAGCTATATTTTTTACTTAGTGTCCGGTAAGTGTTTGAGGAGAGAGAAAGAGGAAAGAGTTTCTCTGACATCAACTCCATTAGATCACACGTACCGTCTAGCTACCAATCTACCTAACTACCACCCCACATATACCTTATTTCTACCGACACTTCTCCTGCGAGAAACAACGTGTACTTGTAACGCCCGAAGGGATGTGCCATGCTTTTACAACAGAGTTTTTTTTGCTTCTAGTTCCCTAGCGTGTTCTAACATCGTAACAGTAATAATGTTAGGTTATAATATCCACCGTTAGTTGGATTTTGCTTGATCATTATTGAAACTGACGTTCTCAATGTAATTACGAACAAAATTATGTTTAGCTCTAAATAACCAACTGTATCTTGTATGCTTTTCCATCATGAAATAATGAATTATATTATAAATGATCTTTGTATTATAATGGTGTACGACTATTTTACGATGATAATGAAAAATAAAAATAATAATTTGCGTTTGATAAAATGGTTGGAAATAAGATGGATTGTGTTGGAATGTTTTAAGACCGTTATATATTGGGACGGTATTTAGTGGTCAAGGTTGATTCGTTTATCTTTATTTCTTATACTTTCGAGCGGAGTACCACAAGGATCTCATTGATTATACCACCTATCATTTTTTTACATTAGCTCCGCTAAGGAGGCTGTAAGGAAAATATGTCTCGTCACGGCCTACGAAATCTTTGAGGACGGTATGCGGAGGATCTTTATTACTACAGTAGGAGTATGTTTTTAGGTATGTTAAAAGTTTTGCATAACGTCAACAATTTGGGGTGAGTTATACCAACGTGCCAAATATTTCTTCTTAAAAAAAATCTAAATAAATTACTTATTTAAATTTTATGGATTAAACGAGGAGATTTTAAATGAGAAAATCACCTTTTTGTTGTTTATTTTTGGGATATTATGCCGTGTTACGCTAACTCCTTCTTTAGCCGACGTTCAACACATCTGCCAACACACACACGTCACAACACACTTCAACACATCTGCCCTGATGATGGACACTGTAATGTTGTGCGAAACGTCGGCTAAAGAAGGAGTTAGCGTAACACGGCATGATATCCCAAAAATAAACAACAAAAATACTTTTGGTCGTGAAATTCTTAAATCATTTTTGAAAAAATCACAATTCAATTGTGTTCTTAGTAAATTTTTATTAAGCATAATAACAACCGATTTTATACGTAGTATTTTAAAGAGCACCCTTCAGCTGAAATTTCATAAAACATATATATTCAAAAAACGTAATTCATTACTATTGGGAAATGGGTAATTTTTTTTAATTCTGAAGGGCTTATTTGAAAAAATAAGAGGTCATGGTTGGTAGATTATTAAGTCAGGTATTATATTAGTATATTAACGTAAAAACAAAATAATTCTGTTTTTTATATTCTTAATAAAACACGCTGCAGACGCGAGTAGCGAGTATATTGGAAGAAAACCTGTATTTGAGGTCACGTTCCCCAAATTGGAAAACAAGCGTTCCGGGTGGATTTTTCTCAATTCTTTGTAACTTTTGTTGGAGGGAGAACTTTTAGAAGGTTTCGCCGGGAAAATGTTCAGGGCGCTTTCCTTACCTCAGTCAACCAACTCCGCTCATCCGTGGAACGGCGCGCGCAAACACCACCTAATCTATCTATTTTATTCAAGTTTTATTTTTATAAGAAAAATTATCTTTTTACTTTTGAAGGTTATTCCCATCAATTTAATATATCATTGAAGAAGAAAATAACAATAAAAATCAATTTTTTTTAAATATCAAAATGTACAAGACATACGCATTAACCAATTTTGCGTATTGGTTAATGCGTATGTCCCGGTTAGACGTGAGGTTCTGTGTTCGAGACCCAGTTGCAGCCATTATATTTTATTATTTGTCTGTGTCTTGTACATTTTCATATTTAAATTTTTTTTGATTATTATTGTTATGTTCTTCTTCAATGATACTTTACATTGGTGGGAATAACCTTCAAAAGTAAAAAGAGAGTTTTTCTTATAAAAATAAAAAATGAATATTCATTTAGACTTTTACAAAAAGTCAATAGGTGTTCCATAAAAATAAAATCGGATATATTTATCCGAGACACTATCTAGGTAACAAATACATTATTTGAATACTTGTTTCCAATGAAAAAGGTAGCTGCCAATAATTTGGAAAAAAACATTAGTCGAAGATGATATTGTTAATTCTGAAATTTGAAATATGAAGTTGACAAATACGACAGTCTCAAAATAGGGTGCAATAGCAAAATTGGTTAATGCGTATGTCCCGGTTAGACGTGAGGTTCTGGGTTCGAGTCCCAGTTGCAGCCATTATATTTTATTATTTTTCTGTGTCTTGTACATGTTCATATTTAAATTTTTTTTTATTATTATTCTTATTTTCTTCTTCAATGATATCTATTTTATTTTTATACATACTATCACTGTTAAAAGCACCCTCATTTCAGGCAGCACACTTCCAAAATCAATTAGTAATTCAACATTATGGAAGTCCATAACACTAATAAGTCCAAAACAAATCCGGAAAAATTAAGGCAGTTTATAATTGTATGATTTGTGAAGCCGAAAGAATTATTAAATTTTTTTTACGCCCTAGTGGGCTTTTACAAAGATAGACATGTAAGCAATGCAAGAAAATAAAATAAAATAAACATAAAAAGTGTATTCACTACGGAGTCGTGAAAGTAATTATAAATACCTCGTTTTGTAATTAAACGGAGTCATTAAACATGTCCACAATATTCCCAAATTTATTGCCCAAATGATGTAGTCTATTTATAGGTATACGAGCCTCATAATTTGTTTTGAAATTGTCAAAGAAAAAGGTAGCACTTTGCCTTGTATTTCTGGTCAGTACATAAAATTTTATTTTGGCGAGAATTTCAGGGTTGTCAATTCAATAATAATTATTAATGATTTTATCTAATATTGTATAAGATCAGAAATGATCCCCCTATCTTACAGCGTAATTAAGGACTGCCTTTCAAAAGAAGAAATTAACTTATCGAATGTTAGTTAACTTGAAAAATTACGACTTAAATCATATACGACAGTAATATTCATATTCATTCACAGTAATAATAATAATATTCATTCAATAAATCGAACAAAAAATGTTGCACCGCTTTAAAAAAGATAGCCATTCAAAGAATATGTGCATACGTTTGAAACAGATATATGACCGGTTAGCTAAAATATGTCCATTTGACCTGGTTTAGTAAAACTACGCTAATTGTCTCAGTGACTTATCATCACTCTATTAATACATCTAAACTCCTATCAAAAATTTAAACAAAAGAAATACACACTGATTTCAATTAAAGAATTTTTATATTAATGATATTTATTTGGCGCCTAATTATGTTCAACCACTCTGATTTATACGTATTTCATTATTTATCAGTTAATCTTGAAAATTAAAACTTAATTGAACCTGAATAATTTAACACATCACGCAGGAATACGATTTCACATCACGCACCCATGCATCGACAACCGGTATTAGAATATGTTTAATAATATATAGACTGTATTTTTTTCAATAAATTGCATTTTCAACAAGAGATATTTTATGAAATCGTCGAAGATTAAACATGAGTACTATAATGGATTTAAAAAATACTCTAGCAATTTGTCAATTTATTGGAATGTTGTTCCAAATTATTATAGACTACTAGCTGATACCCGGCATGCATTGAAAAGCCACTTAAATTAAGAAATTGTTTCTCCCTGCGTGTCCTTTCCCATTCTTCCCTTTCCCCTCCCGCATCTCCTTCCCCTCCCGCGTTCCACTTTCACCTTACCCCTCCGCTCCCCCCTCCTCACGAGCCCCCTCACGCATTCCCCCTTTTTTTATAGAGAATACCTCATAAGAGTCAAGTATGTAGCTAGTGAGACTATGGCATCCCCAATTAAGGTATGTTGGGAGGCTGAAGGTAAGTAAGGAAGGGAAGGAGACGAGAAAGAGGAAGGTGGGGAAGTTCCTGGCTATTCAGATCTAGTCACTAAGCACGGCTAAAGCCATTATTAAGCAACGTTTTAATTCTGCATGGTGGTCTTACACCAGGGCGATACTGAGAGTATCTTCCACTCTGGAACGTGCCGCAAATATAGTATACATTATTTTTAATAATTAATTGTGAAATAACGCAAATTAATCAAATACAATTTATTTGCGCACGAAAGGGTTCGAACCCGCGACCTTCCGATTGGGAGTCAAGCGTCTTACCACTCGACCACGGACGTCCCCTTCCACATTTCCCGCCTTCTCCCTCCTTTATCCCCACCCTGCGACCCCCCCTCCTTTCCCGTTCCCCTCTCGGTTTTTTCTCTGCCGCTAAACTCCTTGACCTATTTAAATTTTTTTTGCAAATTTCATAAAGCCAGAGCTTGCCGTATGAAAAATATACTTTACAACCTATTCTCATACTTAACAAATATATTTAAAAAAATCATAAAAATCAGTCCAGCTGTTTGGGAGGAGTGTTTTATATATGTATAAGATTGTAAAATATTATTATCAAGACAACACAATTATTCTGCATCGAAGCAATGCTTAAAATAGGTTTTTATATTATAATTGAACATATGTTCTACTCATCCCCTACTTTCATCTACCTAATAACATTCTTCCATTAGTTTAGAACTAATGTATTGTATCGCAAAAATTGTCTTATTTTTATCATCCTCCGGGGTTCCATGACAGTTCCATGACAGTTTCATGACAGCCCCCCCCCCCGGCATTCTACTTAGGCACAATATTACTAAGTGTCCCCCAAGGGGCATGCATAAATGATGTACCGCCGATCAACAAAAGTATAATAAACATTTTCTTTCAAATTCATTAAGGATAAAAATTACTTGTTTATTTTTATTTTTAACTTAATAGGTAAAACCTCAAATTATAACATTTTAATAAATCAAGACAATATTAGCAAAACTCAGCCTAAATCTGAAACAGATAAATCAGAAAAAGATCGGGTCACATCTGGGACTCGAACCTAGGACCTTCGGCTTTTCAGGCAGATGCTCTAACCACTGAGCTATTATGTCCCCATCCGATTCGGTCGTATTTAACTGTGTCATACTTTGACTGAGAACTACCAACATTTAAAGATGTTAACGAGTTTCCCTAATATTGTCTTCATTAATTAAAAATATATATATACGCCCTTGAGGTGATTTCTCACAAAAATGCCGCTCTACAAATTATCCAATTATTATTATTATTATACCTGACACTGTATACACCAGCGTTTAAGTAGTAAAAATGGACAATGTAAATGAATCCGTTTGACATGTATAAAAATTTATTTTTAAATGAATGTTTGAAGTCGATTAATGGTCTCTGCCCACTACACCGTTCCAAACCATGACCGTAACCGTAGCGGTACATGCAAAAAAATATTCTTTGAATCGAACAGTATGAAAAGCTGCCCACTAGCCCGTCCCGTCATCGACGAACACCGTCGCATACCATAACCGGACTGACGGCGAATCCTCGATGACAATATTTTATATCCGCTCTATGCATGGCACGCGACGGTGTTACAACGGGGATCATACGCGTATGATCTCCGTTGTAACCCCGTTCTAATAGTGATATTATTCTTTTAGTGATAATATTTTCTATATTTCTTAATAATTCATTACATTGGAATGACTAGTTGCTTAAATAACGTCCAGTATTCTCCCTCGATATTTCTTTTTTTTTTAACCGTACGCCTATTGAACGGGAATGGTACGGATACAAACCCCGGTGTATACGGGTATCATACGGTCACTAAACCCGTTTCGTACGGGTATTATACGGTGTTAGCACGTTCTAGTGGGCATAGTAGGGCGTAGCGTATTTATTTCGTCGCTGATACGTTCATAGTACGGTCATGGTATGGAACGGTGTTGTGGGCAGAGACCTTTAAGAGGCTAGACTTTGAACCACACGCGGAAAACCCGCGTCTGTCATTCTGTCCCGCTCACAATAAGCTCACGCACACTTACAATACATGCGAATGCGAAATGTGCGAATGAGACAACGCTCAAATTTACCTACAGAAATCGCTCGAAAAGGGGTTTATGGAGAATACACTTTTCTACATCGAAACGTTCACGAAATTGAAATTTTAAAAAAAATATATTTTTTAGAAAGAAGAAGCCACGTCGGTAGCTTTTTATAATTTTATAATTCTTTATGAGAGTTGAGTTAGCAGCACTTTTTCCTTAAATAATATTTTTTGATAAATCGTACATGTTTGACAGTGAATGTTTACGTTAATACGAAACGCATCGAAAATTCGAAAACATGCCGACATAGTTTTCACCCTCTAAAAGGCAGTATCAATAAAATATGTTCATTTTGTGCAATTTTTGATGTAGAAAAGTGTTTTTTCCCGGACGTCCTTTTTGTATGGACCGAAAAGCGAAGTCTATCATCTTAAGGTGTGAAATTGGTAAATAATACACAATAAATTATGTTTTTATAATAAATATCATTTTAGGGGGAACAAACTCTCAGGGGATCAACCGTGAGGGTATCAACTGTCCGGGGTTTAATTGTCGTGGGATCAACTGTTGGGTCACCATCCTGCGGTTTTTCCATTCATTGTCCACTAAATTTATTGTATTGAGTTATTTATTAAGACATGATTACACACATTTCGCAAAAATATTTTGTTCCCACAATAAAACACAATGGTTAAACAATGCGGCCTAAAAAAGGCCTAAATTATCTCCCTGTAAAACGTAAAGCATTCAAACGTCGACCCGTAAGATCAAGACCATTTAAAATAAAAGGTTCGAAATATAATGAATAATTCATCCCACATTAAAATCAGCGATTATTTAAAAAATATTTCCCGACCGATGAAATAATATCTAAAAGGATAAAAACATAAAAAGAACAAAAGCGGTGTTTTTTTTCCTCTCGGCCTTAAGCAAAGTAATGGTCAGTAAGTAACTTACCCAACAATAAGTTAGGATATTACATGAAACGGATTTCTCCCCTTCCCCTTTGGGCATAAAGAACCGGAAACGACTGTTTCATTTCCGTCGATTTTAGACAGATTTATTCTGGGATGTAAAATAAACGATCATCATAGTAATGCATAATCAATATGAGCGAGAAAACCTTTAAATTGATAATATTCAGATGTATCATTCCTGATCTAAACATATATTTTCAAAAAGTTATACGTATGGGTACCGCCGCTTGCGCCGCCACGAGAACCATTTATTGGATAGCCAATTCTCTTGCCATTGGTCACCCCAAGTGGTTTGCTACGTTTGATCCGGGTTCATGTGGTGAGGTTTTTCTAGGTCTTGGCGGCGGTTGCATCTGCCCAACTGCTTCGTGGCAGGCCGGACCGGAATAGACTGGTTCGGAGAGACCTTTTGACTTCTCCAACCGGACTCTCGACCCATTGCCTTACAACGCAGTGGGAGGGGTGGATTCATACATCCGTCACTCCTGGACAGATTGACCGTAGATTCTTACCCACCCCTTAACGATTTTCCTTCCAAGAACTTTATTTTCTTAAAAACACCCTTTTCACAGCATCCCTAAAAATGACAGATTTACGGTCTTACTAACAACATTTTTTTTTACACACTTATTTTGCTTAGACATTGTTGAAAAATTATAAATACTTATCATCATAAAATACTTAACAAGAAGTACACAATATTAAGAAACTAATAATTACGCGTTTGAGCATTCTTATTTCTTAGTTGAATGCAGGTATATTATATTAAAGCAAATTTTGAATGAAATCGAGTTTTAGTTTAAAAAATTGGTACGGAAAATAATCAATCATTCTCATCGGAACCCCTCCGTACATTTGCAAGGACAGGATGGCAAGACGAAATTTGAATTCCCGGCCGCTGGTTGATGGGCCTTAAGATATCATATTGTAAGATTGGGTATCTAAGAGTCAGTTCAAGAGGAGGGGAGGTTATACTTAAAGACCGTGTAAATTTTTTTTATTACAACTTTATTTTAGACAATATTCATCCCATTCGGGTAGGATTCTAATATTAACTATCTTAAAATTCAATAGCTTATTACGTATTATCCTTTGCTGAATCTGAGAGAGTCATAGAGAACAAAGAAAGAATTCCACATTATATTTCATAAAGTATTTAAGAGATAAAAGAAATTTGCCATTATGCAATCAGCTCAAAAGAATTTGATTGAGATATTGTCGTACCTATTCGAATTATTGAGATTCATGAATATAAACCTTTATCAATAAACTGGAGGTTTAAAACCATTAGTATATGATGCGTTAGTTAAGCCAATTTCAATATATAAAATTATAATTTGTCTTTAAGTTCTAGGCCATTTTGAGATAGAATAAATCAACAAACTTACATAGTTTCATCGTGAAATTTACCCTGTGAAATGTTTTCTATTCAAATAACAACAACGGGAGAAAAACGATATTATTTAAATCATCAGAAAACATTTTAAAATTTGTCTGTAGCCTTGGAGAAGATCCTTCTAAATAGAAAAGGGTTCTTTTCCAGGATTTCTATATCGCATTGACCCTTTTCGAGAATGAATAAAAAACATTTTTCACGGAAATGGGCATTAGATTCGCATAAGTTGAAGACATAGGGATATAGTTGATGGACATATTATTAATAATAGGTTTGCTTACTGAAATGGGATATCGGGGAAAGATAGGCAAGAATAATTTTTCTGTGTTATATTTTAAATGTAACCATTCGTGCATAAGCATTCCGGCATAAATATTAATTATTATCACACGAAATAGGGGATTTTTTTGGTAAGCTGTGATGATCCATGATTTTTGTCCAAAATTTCTGTAAATGTATTATTTGTATTATATTATATTTACACACTTCTTGGTGGAGATACCTATATCTGGTTTAAATATATTTTTTTAATTATAGACCATGGCATTGGGGTGCGATTGTGGGATTGGATAGGTTTTTTTAAATATTTATTTTGGGCATGTTCTATGTTAGAACTGATGAACTAATATTTTTTTTTAAATTGATAAACCAGTGTTTAAGACTAGATTTTTTATGCATAGCACAAAGGGTAACAAATATTATAAGCAATAATTATTAACCTGAAAAAAAATATAAAAAATATATTGAAAAATATATAAAAAATATATATAAAAATAAAGTTGGTTGTTTGCAGGTGAAAATATGTAATAAGCAGTAATTGTTGAATGAAAAACTAGGTATATATTGAATCATTTGGCGGGTAGGAGGTAACCCGCCGTAGCTTAATGGTAGAGCTCCTGACCGGCAATCAGAGGGGTGCGGGTTCCGTCCCGTCGGCGACATGTATCTTTTCTCGGGAGATTTTTTCTAAGAGTTTTGTTTGAAAAAAATATTCTTTGATCGATTTTGATTTTGAGGGATAAACGGTTTGAGGGGTGAAATATATAGAAAGCGTCAAATATTATCAATTTTACATAGATTGATATTAAAATACAAGGCTTACAGAAAACCTAAATAGTGAATGAATAACAACTAAAATAATGACATCATTAATAACTGCAAAATTTCTTTGTGGCGTTATTTTAAATAAAAAGAATATAACCAACTAGGTTTACACCACTACTTAAAAAAAATACTAACATCATTAAAACCAAAAGTTTCTTCACCATAATATAAAGCATATTGAAAATTAAGACATACAATAATGGACAAATAAATACAATAGTAATTAAAAATATGACAGATAATATCCACCCAGATTTTTATACAAATAAAAAAATTGTATATAAATTTGTTTTAATATTCTCCTGACGGAGGAAGGGTTCTTCCGAAACCGGTGGAGTGTAATTAAAATTTAAAGTGGTCTAAAACAAATTTATATATTTTATTGTAAATTATGGCGAGCCACAAAGGGAATGCTCATTACGAACATGTAAAAAATTGTATATCAAATAACAAGGACAAGGGTGATTTTTGTACAAATGTGGGGTTTATAAATTATTTTTTAACGATGGTATAACAAAAATATAATGTAATGTTTACATATTCTAAATATTTAATTTTATATACATACATGTCTGTAAGATATTTTTTAAGTAATTAATCACCACCCTCTATAATATTTTTATTCTATTTATTTATTTATTTATCTGTATTAAGTTTAATTACATGCGATTTTTTTATGCCAGTCTCAATAGGATATACCTGTGTCGAGAAAGACATAGAGGTGCATACATTTTCTACCGTTCTTATTTGTCTATACTTTCTTGTTTCTTTTGTTATTTTTTATTAATGTTTTATCCTGACGAAGAAACCATCGGTTTCGAAACATGTCTATAATTGTGATTATATAGTAGTGTATACAAAGTTATTTGTTTCATTTAATTAAAAATGACGCCACAAAGTGATTTTGAGAATATTTAAGCACTACCATACATTTACTCAAGTGTTATATAGAAATGTAGATGACATAACTTGCGCGGTATGGTTCAAGTAGTCTTGAAATAGTTCTGTAGGTTTTTTTTATTATAGAAAAATAATTGTAACTATGTCATCTTTAGGGATGCTGTTCGAACCTCGTGACCCCTTCTTAGAACTAAACCACTGGAGCGATTGGTGTTCAGTTTTTGATTTGGCCATTCGATTTAATTAATATCATTCCTCAAAGTATTAATATGGAAACGTATGAACTGTTTACTGCGGTTTAAAGCTAATGAGTCCACCTCGATTTTAGCGTTTATCCCATAAATAAGAATGAAGGGAGAATGCATGTATTTAAAAAGAAATGTTATGTATATTGTAAAAATATTCAAAGTTAAAAAATGAAATATTATGTGGTTTATATTCATGTTGCATAAACTAACTCAATAAATATTTATATATATTTATTTGTATGTTTGTTAAATGTGGTCCAATTTTGGACCGATATCAATTGCAGAAAAATAAGCGCCCTCCAAATTTGGACCCAAATCGCTCCAGTTGTTTTAAGGAGTAAAAAAACGATTCATTGGCGCCTATCACCCCTTACAAATAAATCACACTTATTTACGTAACCGGCGCGGCTCTGTTAATAGGAGGATTCAAGAAAAATACCCCTTAATTGATATAAATCATAAATCTGAATCTTTTGATAGGAGAAAGAAAGTCCAAATTGCCCGAATCACCATTTTCCCGATCCCTTTGTTGGATCACAAGTTTCCAGGGCGATTTTACTATCGGCAGTTTGCGGGCTGATTAAACACGGAGTATAGAGGATGGAAAATAAAATGCGAGTAATAACAGTGGAATATGAAAAGACAGATTTATCTAATGGTATTTAGTTCGTTACATTTTTTAAAGTAATATTTTCCATAATAAATATAAATTATGCCAAGGGAGCAATTATATCAGACGCATTTTTGAGACTTGCCTACTGTTGGTTACTGCCTAGGTTATGTCATTTTTGATAAGGTTTCTAATTGTTGGTTCTTTTTAAGGGATGGAAGGAGTAACCCTGGGTCATCAAACACATAATATTTTTTTTTATCTAAGTAACAGTTAATAATTTTTTTAACATGAAAATGATCAAGACACCGAAAAATTAAAGATAACTGGGACAAAAGCTGAATTGGTAAAAGCACACGTCCCGGTAAGACGCAAGGTTCTGGGTTCGTGTCCCAGTTGCGACGCCTATCTTTTATTTTTCTGTGTCTTTATCATTTTCTTATTTTTAGATTATTAGTGTTACCTTCTTCTTCAATTATATATTACATTGATGGGAATAAATAACCTTCAAAAGTTATAAAAATAGAGTTTTTCTTATAAAAATTTAATATTCATTTAGACTTTTATAAAAAAAATTAACTAGATTTTTTATATTAAAAAAAATCGGATATATTTATCCAAGACACCATGTTACAAACACGTCCTTTGAATACTTGTTTACAATGAAAAGGGTAGCTGCCGATAACATGGAAAAAAATAGTCTAAGACTAATTTTTAATATGAGTTAATTCTGTATTTAATATAATTGTAAATAGTATTGTTAATTCTGAAATTTGACATGTGAGTTTTATAATAAGTGGCAATTGCTGAATTGTTAAAAGCACCCAGACGATAAATGAAGGACGAGAGGTTCTGGGTTCGTGTCCCAGTTGCGACCGCTATCATTTATTTTTCTGTGTCTTGTTAATGTTCATTTTTACGTTAGATTATAAGTGTTATCTTCTTCTTCAATGCAATACTTTCAAATTAAAACACTATCGAAAATAATAATTTTTTGTTAAAAACATTGTGAATTTATATTTTTTATGTGGGCGGTAATCCAAAAACGTAACGACATTGCCGCGGGTTAGTGCGTGATATATTCATAATCCCACTTCATTATTCCGTAGTATCCAGTCGCCAGTATAACAGGACCGTATAATTTATTATGTCAAACCGTGTTTCTGGCCTTGATGAAATAATTTTAATCAGAAGAATTCATAATAACTAAAGATAATCCTATTATTGGACAGAGCGGGTAAGAAATTGAAACTGTCGTAAGATATTTAGGATTATATCAATAACGTTGTTTGTTCTGGAAATAAGTTTGATCCATCTTTATTCATATTCCAACGCGGATCCTTTATCTTTCTAATTCCTTGATTGCCTTCCGTGAAGGGGAAATATTATCTTTAAGAAAGAAAAAATAGGAATATTATACTATGTATGTATTTCGACTCATTTTACGAATAATAGCCAAAAAAAAAACTTTTTAATTTACAAAAAATAGATTAGCAGAAGAGCGTTTAAATTCACATTTTTTTACATTAGCTCCAGCCAGAAGGCCCTAAACAAAATAATTCCCCTCAGGGCTTGTGTCATATTTGAGGATGCAGTGTTGAGGGTCTTTTTTAGGTAAGGAAGGAGTGAAAGATCTGGGAAGGAAATAAGGTAAGAGGGTTGGTTAGGAATCTGAGGGTTAGTGTGTCCAGGATTAACGAACATATGATTCCATCCTTCCAACTGCGGTGGTAGGTGATGTTCCGAGAGAGCCCTGCTGGATGGGTCAAACGTTCTCCTTTAACCAGTCTCTCTGGATCCGACCTACCAGTCAGTTATTGGACAGACGAAACCACCGCTAAGACATGGAAAAACCTCACCCTATGAACCCGAGTACCCCTCTTAAATCACCAAACGCAGTGAACCACTTGACCGTTCAACTACTTGAACCACTGACCGGTCAGTGATCGAGTGGGCATCGCGTTTGGGTCCCCCCCAGGCGTTCCGTGTTCGATTCCTTGGCTGGCTAAGTCCTCCATTACAACACAAGCAACATCTTTCGCTTAGTGTGGTGGTAGTAGGAGATTTTCAAATGTTGTAGGGTTATTCGTTACCCGGGAATGTTTGTCTTAAAAAAAAAAAAAAAAACTTGGTATGACCTATGGCAGATTTATTGGTTATCCAATAAATGGTTCCCATAGCCTCCTCCCAAATTGTTTAAATTAATATACGCGTAATTTTCCGTGATATGTTTGTGTCCGCGTTGAAAGTTGTTAGTAAAACCAACCTTGTTGTGACATTTGGTGGTATTGCCAACACTATCAACCATATAAAATGGTGATATAATAAAATAATCTATGCTTATTGGGTGTGTAGGTACTAGTAAATATGGTGTTTTGTTTGTTCTGGGTGGCAGCTGTCGTATCGTGTATGTAGGGAGTGCTTTTCCAAGACCTTGAACTGGTAGGGGCGCGTCCCAATCAACACGTGCTCACTGTTCCGAGTGCTCATGCGACAGGTATTCTAATCCAAGTGTTTCATTACTATATTAGAGTTCACGGACATTGGCCCTTTACAATAGCGACACGTTACAGTTCTTGCACGGAGAAAAATGTTATTCTAAAATACGATCATTTTATTCGTAAATACGGTTAAAAACGGGACTGAAGTTCTTACGAACAAACTAACAGTGTTTCAATGTTTATTGGCGGGAAAATGTAAAAATAATTTGTTGGTATACGTAATTTCGTAAGTATACCAACAAATTATCAGTCCCGTTTTTAACCGTTTTTACGAATAAAATTATCGTATTTTAGTACAACATTTTTCTTCGTGTGCCACAGGGTAAAGGTGGGCTTCATTGATTATACATAGGTACATAAATATTCAATTCGTGTCTTCGAAATATTCATAACAAATAACAAAAATTCTAGTTATGGGACTCTTGTTTTGTCACAGAATATACAGGGTGAAAGGACGTACTTGACTTACTTACCTAACGTTATTTTCTCAGTCCATTGCAGAATCACCGGTGTTCAGCTCAGGCATGCACCAAACTAGGCTTCAGATCTCAATTAACTGTCAAATCACACAATCAGCGTGAACGAAACCGCGTTATTTTATTGCGTGTTTTCTTGCTTCGTCTGAATAGAAAAGTTCCCTTTAACGAACTGCCCCTAATAGTCTGGTCGTGCCCAGTGGACAATGTGTATTTGGCAAAGATGAGGTTATCTCGGAGTATTGTTAAACATATATATTTACTGGGAATCCATCCAAGAAAGCAAAGCGCTGGAATCAGATAACGGATATCCTGTTTGTATTCCTTTGTAGCGCTTAATCGGACCGGTCATAAATTGCGTCTCGGTCTCGGAGTAAAAAATATCTTCTCAATAAATTTGGGGTCGTTTGCCCAACTCAACCAAACATGTCGGCGTAAATAATCTCAGAGATTTATGAAGCGTTGTGAAATAATACCCAAGAAAAAATATTTATCTAAATAATAAAAACACACGGCAGTTAAATACTAATACTTTCTTTCAGTCGGGAAGGCCTTAAAAGTTTTAATACAGCATTTACCCCTTTGTGTTGTGTTGTCGGAAAGGGGTTCACGCTACGCTACTTTTGGAGGCAGCTTATGATAAAACATAAGCTGTTTTCTCCACCCTACATTATTTATTCACTTTTTTTTCGTAACGCAAAGTCACCAAATAGTCTTTATTTACAAAATAACCCCTTAGCTACAGGAATAATAATGTATCTATACCAACATTCTTGATTTTTTCTTGAAATCGTATTTATTTATTTATGATTGATTCGGGGACCATGGCACCCATGGAATTTTGTTATTTCATTTTTGTAAGGTTGAAAATACTCATGATTGGCATGTTTAATTTATAAGGTCTCATTCCATAGAAAACGCTCCGATTCAAAATAGGTATTCGAAAATTAATTAACAAAGTTCATTTTAACGTGACTTGCACTTGATCTACACGGCTCGGTTCCGTTGTAGTCTAAGGGGGTTTCTCACCATCCTCCCAATAGCTTGTCTACACTTATAACGAATATTTTCGATTTACGATTTACGGTGTATTTATTTATTAAGTTGGAGTTTATAATTCGGTACTCGAACCTATGAATAGTGGCTATATATTAAATAAGTTGGCCGAGTTTTCTAACCACTGCCAGTATTTTATTTTTATCTTTATAATATTCGTTATTAGTGTAGATAAGCTATTGGGAGGATGGTGAGAAACTAAATAAGACGCTTATTGGGTTTCTCACCACCCTTCTAATAGCTTATCCATACTATAAAGTTTATTTTCGATTTACGATTTACGGTTTATTTATTTATTAAGTCGGAGTTTATTATTCGGTATTCGAACCTATGAATAGTGGCTATATATTGGATGAGTTGACCGAGTTTTCTAGGCGCCTCCGCCCAATCAGGCAACTGAAAACTCTCAACTGCCAACTGTCTTTGTATGACAATGTGATGGCCCGCGCACTTCACAATCACACAAAACCCCGTTGTCAATGGTAACGCAAGCGGTGACTTGCGACTGTCACTGCTGATTGCCCTGGGCGGCCGTTGCTAGTTGCCAGCTGTAAGCTGATTGTTCTTCGTCTATGGTTAAACAAGCTTTTTGACCAATCAAGACAGAGAAAACAGCCGGTTTTAGTTGGTTTTCAGTTGCCTCTGTGGGCGGAGGCGCTGACTATTGCAAGTATTTTGTTTTTGTCTTTAAGAATACTTTTAAATACAAAAAAATATACAGCTTTATAAGAATAACTGTCTAGGCTAGAAAACTGCATTACCACAGGATGATCAGATCATAAAATGAATACTAGGGGGTTTTAGCTAAGTGCCGAACAAGGTTAACAAATATTTTATTCCACAGAGGGTAATGATAGCTAATAATTGATTTTAACAATGATGTTACTTTACTTTTCTTGATTCCAATAGATTTATTTCTACGAAGGTTACACAGATACAGGTTCGTTAAAGAGAATTTGTTCGTCAGATAGTAAAACTTATTACGGCATAGGTAGACAGCGATTAGAGGCAGCTTGTCATTTAATGTAATTCCGAGCACAGCGCGATAATTTCTAGATGGACACTTTTTTAAAGATCACGTTTACCGATATTTATTTTATTTTATATTTTATATATATATACATTTCACACTACCTCATATTAAGAGCCAGCGGCTGATAACAAAAGTTTAAAAATGCTTGCAACTGTACAGGGAGGTTCCGATGAGAAAGATCGATTATTCCCCGTGTCAAATTTTTTAAATAAAAAATTTAATATCGATTTATTTCATTCAAAACTTGATTTAATATATACATACATTCAAGTATGTATATATTAAATAATACCCACGTAATATTTATTTATTTATTTATTTATTTATTTATTAAAGAATTTTATACATAGTGTACATATTGTGTTATTTCGCCCGCCATGCTAGGGATGTCCCTGTGTTATGGCGGGTGAAGTATGCAGATTATATGGGTAATGAAGTACATTTACTGATTATATAATAATTATGATAATGAGGTTTACAGTTAATGCAGCAATGAATTTATGATAATGAAATTTACATATAATATAGTAATAATTGATGATAATGATGTTTACAGGTAATACATATAACAAGGAATTTATGACAATGAAATTTACAGATAATAAAATAATTGATGATAGTGTAGTTTACAGATAATATGACAATGAATTTATGGAAATGTGGGTTACAGATAAATAATAATTTATTTATAAGTTACATAGTATGATGGTTGATAAATTGAATTATAATTTACTAAATTATACAAATTAAATTAAATTAAATTACAAATAATATACATCGAGGTTTCTAAATATTTTGATAATAATAATTTATAATAATAGGTTAATTATAATATTGATAGATATTAGAGTTATACAAATTAATTTAAGTAAAAAAAAAGATTATATATCATAGTTCCTAAGTGTGACGATCCATAGAGATAATTGTTTTTTAAAGTTATGGGGTTGGGTTTCAGTTTTTAAGTTGTCAGGGAGAAGGTTAAATATTTTTGGAGCTAGGTACATGAAGTGTCTTCGAGCTGACGTGGTATGTAGTGTAGGTACATTGTAGTTTCGGTTTGTTATTGTTCTGGTGGTGTAATTGTGTTGTAAGAGGGTTTTTTTCGTATATTTAAACAAGAAATGAGTTAGTGTAAATTTTAGATGGAGTTGCCGTATGTTTAAGACGTTGTATTCAGAGAAGAGTCGAGTGGAGGAGTATCTTGTCGGTCGCTTGTTGATTGCACGTATTATCGTTTTTTGGGCTTTTTGTAGAGGATCAATAAAATTACGAGCACAGCTGCCCCAAATTATGATGCCATATACTAATTGGGATTGGCAGAGAGCATAGTAAACTGTTTTCAGTATTGTAGGAGTAAGGATATTTCGTAGTGTTCGAAAGACATAAGAGAGCTTGTGAATTCGGGGAGTTAGGGTGGCTAAGTGCTGATTCCAACGAAGATGATGATCAATTATGACCCCCAGGTATTTTATATGGGATACTTTTTCCAAGTTTGGGCAAGTACAGGAAGAGTATGGTCTTGGACAAGAGTGAATTGTTAATTTCTGATTATCAGTAGGTTGGGTTGCAGCAGTTAGACTGAAGGTTAAGAATTTGGTTTTACCAGCATTGAGGGTGAGGAGATTGTCATCTAACCAATTCTTCACAAGGCCTATGTCGTGTTGAGCTATGTCGAATGCTCCTTTCCAATTTTTATGTCGAGCTATAAGCACAGTGTCATCAGCAAAGGATATTAGTTTTCCAATTATGGGTAGGTTACAGAGTTTATTGATGTATATGAGGAACAAAATAGGGCCTAGAACACTTCCTTGTGGGACTCCGAATTGGATTGGTAAAGGGTTACTTACAGCTATGTTGTTAATTTTCACAGTTTGTGATCTATCAGTTAGGTATGAGGAGAACCAGTTGAGAGTTGAGTCCCGGATGCCTATTTGAGATAGCCTATCTAGAAGTATGGGGTGGGAAACCGTGTCGAATGCTTTGGATAAGTCCAGGAATATGGCTAGGCAGGAATCGCCTTCGTCCAGGCTGTTTGTGATATTCTCAGTCAAATCTAAGATTGCAGATTCCGTACTAATTTTTTTTGGAAACCAAACTGATTGGGCGAGAGAATCTTCTGGGTTTCCAAATGGGAGATAAGTCTGCTTTTAACAATTTTTTCAATGATTTTGGATAAGACACTTAGCAAAGAAATAGGTCTATAGTTTTCGATATTTGTTTTGTCGCCACCCTTATAGATTGGGATAACCGTTGCATGTTTTAGTTGGTGAGGGAAGGTGCCGCTTTTGAAACTAAGATTTACAATATGCTTTAATGGTTTGGTAATAAAGTGAGCTACGTGTTTTAATATGTAAGGTGAAATTTTATCAATACCTGCAGCACTATTCGTTTTTATAGAGAGTATTGTGTCAACAATTTCTTTAGTGGATGTTGGGGCTAGGATAAGTGCGGGATGTAGATTGTTCTGTTGTCTTACCCGTGAAGCTTGATGATTTTGGGTTTTATTTTTGGCATTATGAATTTTGTTGGCTAAGTTTTTTCCGATGTTACTAAAATAATGGTTGGCGTGATCGGCTAAGGTTTTTGGGTCATCGTGGACGAGGATATTTTTCTCGTTAATAACAAGTGATTGAATATTAAGTGAGGTTTTTTTATTTTCTGAGATGTCGTTGACTACGTTCCAGATAACTTTACTGTCAAATCCTGAATCTTCAATTTTTTTTTTATAGTATTTTTGTTTGGTTATTATTATTAGGTTATTGCAAATGTTACGATACCTTTTGTAAAAACGTAATAATTGGGGGTCCGGGTTATTTAGTGCTTGTTTATGGATTCTGTCTCTTTTACGTATGCAGAAGATAAGGCCGTTCGTAATCCAAGGTTTCAGCTTCTTGTTTTTGTTAGAGGCTATTTTGGAGGGGAAAGAAGCGTGATTAATGTGGGCAGTTAGTGATGCCGAAAACATTTCAAGAGCTGTGTTGACATTTTCAGAAAGCAGGGTAGACTCCCATTTTTCTAGTTCTACAGACTTTATCAGATGATCCATATTTAGAATGTTATGAGTAGGATTTCTGGACTTAGGGGGGGGAGATTTTGAGTTGTGTAATTCTAGGATGGTTGAGTAGTGGTCTGTGACAGTAGATTCAAATACAATTGATTTAGCGGTTCGTCTTGTTCTAACCATGATGTGATCTATGCATGTCTTAGTAGTGAGTGTGACTCGGGTAGGTATGTTGATGTATGGTATAAGGCCATGCAGACCCATTAGGTTTAGGTATTTTGTAGTATGGGGGCTGCCTTCGTTTAGGATGTCTATGTTGATATCGCCGATTATGATGAGATCCTTAGTTGCGTCATCGATTATTTTTTCGAGTGAGTAGAGAAAAGAGGATACATTATTGGACTTTGGGGAGCGATATATGGCGAAGATATTTAAGTTATCAATTGTGACTTTGAGGCAATTTGCATGGTCAACTGAAATTTCAGACACTATAGGGTTTAAGTGAGATTTTATATAAACTATGACCCCGTCGGATTGGGACCTGTGCTGCGTTGTATTGTAGACAGAGTAGTTGTTGATTATTTTCGGGATATAATTTGGATTTATCCAGCACTCTGACAGAGCAATTATATCAAATTCATTTCCTAAGTCAGTTAGGAGTACAAGTAAATTGTCGAAGTTTTTGTTGAGGCTGCGAATATTCATGGCAAATATTTTTAGTGCTTTAGGTTTGGAGATAATTTTTTTATATGCATTTGCATCATTTGTCGTTTGTACCGTGATGTTGAGTAAATTATCGATAGGGTCAGTCGGGTCCATTATAAGCGTCGATGTATGGTGGGGGTTCGAATTTGTCAGTGATATTGTGAGTTAAGTGGGTATATGTAGCTAAGGGAAAACCATAGCAATTAATATTTGAGATGTTTTTTTGCAGCTGTTTAGTTTCTCCCGTGCTGGGGAGAATCTTAGATATAGTATGAGTAAGTACACTAAAAAGAACTACGATCATTCGGATAATTAAATGTATAGAAAGTATGAGATTAAGGATTTTAGTAAGGATGACACGAACTAAGACAATTAAAATAGTTAATGGAATGTAGAGACATGTATTAAAATCGTATAAATATTTGTAAAAGTCATAGTAGGTTATCAATAAAATAGAATAAATTGAGAGAATTACATGAGATAATGAGTGTAGGACAATAGGAAGAATGTGAGTAACAATAAAAATAGAACAATTTAAATTTGTTGAAAGATAAGACACATTGAGATAATCAAAATAATTAAAACAGAATGCACGATTTAAGGTGTTGAAAAATTGGAAATTGTTAAAACAAGTTTTATAATTACGGTTCAGGCGATTAGGAAAGTTAAGAGAATGAAAGAAGAGTTTTATTATTTGGACATATAAAAAGATTAAAATTAATTGTATAATAATTACTAGTTGATGTAAGAAAATTAATAAATATAAATATACAACATTTAAGAGATTTTGCAAAATTAAACTTATGAAAAGTAAAAAATGTTCAGGAATAAAAACAATCAATGAGATAGAAGGAATCAAGTGGTTAGATAATAATATGGAATGATTTAAAATAGTTGGATTCAATTTTTGAATAGCATTATTGAGGGAAGTTAAGTGAGTTAATTGATTTAAGTAACATAGTTTTATTTTATGATTTAAAAAAATAAGGAATATCCAGGGAATAAAATCAGTTAAGTTAGTTGAAATAATTACATACTTTATAACAATCAAATGTATCACATATATCAGATTACTTGAAATAATTAAATAATTAAAAGTTCTTAAGTAAATTGAGTTTAATATAATAATCGTATAGATTGTAGTAGTGAAAATAAATGAATACATGGGAACAGTTATATAGAATAGAATATTTGGATAGTTTAGACAAATCAGATAAAAGGGAATTATGGAGTAAGTCAAGATAAATATTTGAAGTAAGTTGATAAATTTAATAAGATTAATAATAATTATAAATTGATTTGAGTATTGAGCAAAAGTGATTGTGGAAAAAATATAAATGAAATTTATTAAATTAATATAGGTAAGCAGTTTAGGTAATGGGTTTTTTTTGTTGACCTCGAGTCACATTTTTTTAATGTCCGATTCATATGAGATTTTAAGGATTTTGGAGTCCTCAGACTTACGAGCAAATAGGTGTCCCTCCTTTGACCAAGTGAATTTATAGTTTTTTAGTTTTGCCTGTTGTTTTGTTTGTGCCAGGAGGAATTTTTTTCTTGATGTCAGGTGGTCCGATATATAAATGGGTGTGCTGTGACCCATCTGAGCATGTGGTAGTCCTAAGGATGATGTAGTAATTCGGCCTTTGGTTTTAATATGTTCCTTAAGTTTGGCCAGAAATAGATCACGCATTAGTTTTGAGCTGAGGGTGATTATAACATCTCTTGGTTTAGTTCGGGTGTCCTCGGAGCGGTTCCTACCTCCCACCCGCACTACAGAAGTCACATCTTCGGGTTGCACTACCGATTGTATCACGTTAGTTGATAGGTTGTGGAATATGCTAACTAGATTTTCGTGAGGATGTTCTGGGAAGTTGCGCAGTTCTAGATTGTTCGACTGAGACTCGTATTCCTGATGATCAATTTTATTCTCAAGGTACTCCACTGTTTTTTTGAGGTCTTGTTGTTCCTTTTTGAATGTTTCGATTTCGGTTTCAATTTTTTGGTTTTGGATTATGGTTTGGTCGATTTTTTTTATTAGGTCATCGTATTGTTTGCCGACGAACTCTATACTTTTTTGCGTTTCTTCCTTGAATAGTTCCATTTTTGTCAATATTTCTTTTTTCATATTATCCATTTTTTTATCAATGTGTTGAATAATTTTCTCCATGTATTTGTCTTCAAGTTCCAGCGCACTTTTACCTCTAGTTACCATGATTAATATATATTATTGTATTTCAAATTTTCGGTGGCTTAGTTGGAGTTTATAGTGAATTACCAGAGTAATTCTTTTGGCTTTTGTTTTGTTTGGCACTTAAAACACAGAACTACAGATGCTAGCAGCAAATTGTGCACTTTTTTTAATATTTCTGTCGCTTGTATTGTATTTTTTTTATTAATTTTGTGAGAGCAAATCAAAACTGACAACTGTCACTTTGAAATATTATTGTTGTATGATATTATACCCACGCTCAGGCATTTGCCTTTGTGGAATTTTTTTGTTCATACAATATTATATTTAAGTATGTTATTTTATTATTTTATGTACCATTGTATCAAAAATTTTTCAATAAAAAAAAAAATTAAAAAAAAAAAGTAAGTAATGAAAATGCTCAAAACGCACATGAAAAAATTATTAAATATCGTGTACTTGTGTAAGTATTTTTTGATCATAAGTATTTATGATTTTTCAATAATGTCTAAGCAAAATAAGTGTGTAAAAAAAACCTGAAATATTTAAGTTTGTAAGACCTTAAATAAATAGAAAAACTGAGGTATGTTCGTCAGAAAACACGTTCTCGAATTATTTTTTTAATGATTTTAATTTAACTTAAAATTAAAATTCTGAGAAGCTCTTTAAGTACTAGATTATTTTGATTTTTTTATTATTTTTTTTTTTTGCTGTACGATTATATGATTAGAAATTTTTGTCGTATAATACAATATTTGGTTTGAAAATTGAACAAATCTGCCAACGACTAACGGTATAACCTTAGTATATTAAAAATAAACTGTTTTTCAAAATTTAAAAAGCGCGTTTACCAGATAAAATAACAATTTTTCAAAATCAATTTATGCTTTTTTTTAAAGAGTCAATACGTCTAGAATTTTATTTAAAAATGACTAATTTCCGGTATTCTCTGATAATACCTTCTTAACAAATAAAAAAGTAGAATTATCGCAAGTACCAATGCAATACATAAACAGTACTTGTTTAAAATAATTTTATAATGAATTGACAACCTCAATTTTCAGAGGAGTAAGGCTCTCGACTACCAATCCAAATGTTGTGGATTCAAAACACGGCGTATTTAAATAAATTTATTTGATTAAATTGTGTTTTATCACAATTAATTCTTTTAAAGATACACTATAGCAAAGCGCAATAGTATCAACCTGGTGTAAGACCTGAAAGAATTGAAACGTTGCTTGAAATGGTTTTAGTCGTGTTTAATGACCAGAGCTGAATATCCAGGTACTTTCCTCATCCCCTTCTCCTTTCTCTCCCACTACCTTCAGCCTCACAACATGTGCCAATTGGGGATGCCATAGACTCACTGGCTCCAGACGGAAGAAGTGGAGCTTCTTGCTGGGGTATTCATATATGTATATATTTTTTTATTAGTATGACGCCTTTAACAACTCGTGCGCTTTTTGCCACAATATGGCACTATTTTCATTTTTGGATTGCTTTAATGCCTAAATGTGGCAAATGAAAAAAAAAACTTTATTTTATTAAAGTGACTATATATAATATACTGTACATTAAAAATATAAGAAAATAAATATTCTCTAGATTTAATTATATATTTTTTTATAAATCCAATGAATATGTGATAATACACAAAAGATAGGTGAATTCATTGGCTACATAGAACTCTAATCAGTTTGTATGTCTCCTTGTTCAAATTCGGAGGTATGATTTTTTTAATGTGGGCGGAAAATTTTCCTTTAGCAATCCGAGAAAAAGTTTTTAATTGCTCTGTCGCTCCAGTGCTAAAGTTAAACGAATAAACTTACCTAAAATAAATAAAATAAAAATAGTAAGTTTTATCCAGGGTAAAACCTTCTTTTGAGTATTCTGTTGAAATGTTTCGTGCTGTTTTGTCTTTGTACCGAATTCGAAGACTTCTACGAATGATCTAAAAATATTTTTTTTTACATTGCTGTTATTTTGTTTTTTGAACCAGCCGTATGCTTAATTCTGATATGAAGAAATATGAAAGAGTTAGACTTCGATTAATCTCTAAAATGAAGAAAATCCACGAAATCCTCGGTGAAATGCTGACAATACCAAAATCTTGAAAACACCTTTGATAGTTGTGAGAGGCATATTTCTTGTAGCTAATAAGGCACAAGTCGTAGGTATTAATTTAAAGCATTTTTTTATTATCCACGTTCTATTAGCTACAAACCAATGCAATTTTTATTTCGTAATTTTGATAGTTTATCAATAGTAATCAGTTTAATAAACAAAATAATATATTTTTCTGTGATTGAACAGTAATAAGAAAGTACTAAAATATTTATCTAAAATAACCCATAATTATAAAGCGGTTATAATCAAAGAAAAAAATACATGGAACCTTTTCGAACTGACTACATTCTTCAGTTTTGCAGTAAAAAGGTTCCATCGGCTATTTTAGGTACATCAAATAAACTGTTATCTACAACATATTATGTGTGTTTTAGTTGCTTAATAAATTCATAAATAAATTGCTAACTATTTGCAATAACAAACTATACGGAAGGTTTGTTAAATTTTAAATTAAATGAATTCAAAAGTTTGGGATCTCATATCTCAAAACTTTGGTTGGAGCGGATGGAACCATTTCACTCTCACCTTACGAAGTTTTAATAACTTAGTGTGTGCCGTATTCCACCATTTTCTCACTGTTATTTTTTTTGTTTACATTAGCTCCATATGGGAGGTCCTGAGGAAAAAAACCCTCAAGGCCTCTGTCGTATTTTGGTAGTGCAACGTAGAGGGTATTTTAATGAAAAGAAGGAGGATGAAGTTCTGCGAAGGAAAAAGGTATGAAGGGTGGGTAAGAATCTGGGAATCAATGTATCTAGTATTAACAGACGTATGAATCCATCCTTCCCACTGCATTGCAAGGCGATGGATCGTGATAGTCCGACTGGAGAGGTCAAAAGGTCTTTCTCTACCCCGATTCAGCCCGCCACGCAGTAGGTGAGCAAATGCATCCGCCACCGAGACCTAGACAAACCTCAATAGCGAACCATTTGTTGGTTAATAATATACCTCAAGCTATGTGTCCACTTGAGATAAAACAGTCTCGAGAGTCGCCTTGTTTTAAGAGTTGAGACCTTTGATTGAGACTTCTGATCAAAAAGCTATTTTTTTTATTTATTTATTTGTACTTCATCTTTTCATAAATAAAAATATATTGTGCTTACTTATTTAATAATTTAAAATGAGAAAGTGGGCGGATGAAGAAATTTTCCAAACTAATTAATCTGTCTGTGGTTCAAGAATTTTTATGGAACGTAAATTTGCAACAAAGTTAGTAAAAAGAAAATAAAATTTAAATAAAAACATAAAAAAAAATTAAAAATATAGAATTAAATAAATTAATACTTATTATTTAATATTATTAAAATAATAAATGTATTTTTAATTTATTATTTAATATTTAATTAAATTTAAATTAAAACATAGCAGACAACAGACTGCTTATTGATTCTCAAAGTATGTATATCTCTATATATCTCTGTATATCTCTCAGTCTCAAATGGTCGCGGAATTATCTTGATCTCGAGACCTAAGTCTCTGACGAGTCTCCGACAGCAATCTCAAGACTGCAAATGGATAATAGCACCCCGAGACCAGTCTCTAGACTTTCTCTCGACATTTTGTCACAAGTGGACACTTAGCTTTAGTCATGTCCTAAGTTTACAATTAAAGTGTTAAACTATCTGACTTCGAATTATCATAATTTTATTAAATGACATACTTTCTTTAATGACATACTTTGTGTTTATCATATTCAGAATTATAAATTTCCTTGCAAAAAATAAAAGAAGATACCTTGTTACCGCCCTAGCCGATTGAACGATAATGTGTTTAAACGGACAGTAAGCCGTAAAGGATTTTTAAAGCCCATTCAATCTTCTTAAAAAAGGACAGTTAGAAATAAGGGATAAATCCATTGATATGTTTGTTGGTCGATGGATAAAGCTTCTATACCTTTTGTTCGCTGTTTGTTTTTTGAGGATCAAGTATCATGTATCTCTTAAGTTTTTAGACGTACATCTCACAAAAGTTTATTTTGAATTCCACATTACGACGACTAATTTGGGGATGCACGATGCAACTCGATCGATTGAAAATTTAATGGCCAATTTGCGAGATAACGATCCGATTGTAGATAACAACATAAGAAAATCCGCCATACACAACGACAATATTATCAATTCTTCTTTATTCTTTCTTGCGAGTAATATATAAGTTTTTGCAAGTAAAAGAGAGGAACGAGGGATTTGAAAATATTCTAGATAGGACTTCGGGATAAGAATTTGTGAAACAACAATGACATAATTAACTAACTAACCATCGTGCCGTTTCCCCTCAGAGAGGACGGACCGTCAAACTCAGCCTTGGCATACGCTCCTTGCCTCACTCTCATACATACTCTTCTATTATTCTGACTCTTGACATGGCCTATTATTCTGACTTGACTTGAACGTGCCACGTCTTCCTCAGGTATCCCCGACATCTTCTACCGTTCACATTTGCATTCTTTGCGGATCTCCACATTTCTCACATGATCATGCATAGTTTTACCACACATACGCTTCAATGATGTCATTTCTACAGCATTCAGTCTACTTTCATCGGTCCTCTGTCAGCTCCATGCTTCCATGCTCCATGAGACAAGGAGCGTATGTCAAACTCAGTCTTGACATACGCTCCTTGCCTCACATGCATCCGTACATCGTCTCATACATACTCCTATTTATTTAGGAAAATCAACAGATTATTTACATCTATTACAAAAATACTTAATAATAAAAATAAAATCCAATTACAGATTTTCACATAACTTAAAATTGTAATAATAATAATAAAAATAAAAGTTTAAAAAAACTAAGGGTCCTGTACCCATGGGCTGACATATTTACAAAAACACAATATTGTAAGATTTTCGATAAAAAATAATAGAAGATGTAAGAATGCAAGTAAATTTAAATGTAACTAATATAATTATATACAATTTAAATGTAACTAATATACTAATAAACCAGCTAAATTTCAAAACATAATGTATTTTAAAGTTTATCTTCACTACACAATAGCAATAATAACAATACATAAATAATAATAAATGTACAAAATATATATTATACCTACAACTAAAGTGAACAAATGTGTATAAATTGGATGACAAGTAACTGCGAAAGGATTCACAACAACATAATAACTTGCAAAAGCAATTTTATAATTATTCAATAGCTATGACAAATTTTTTAAAGTTTCTTAACTCCTCTGTTATTCTGACTCTTGACATGGCCCGACTCAAGTATCTGATTCAATTGAACGTACCACTTTTTCTCGGGCGTCCCCGACATCTTTTACCGTTCACATTTGCATTATTTGCGGCTCTCCACATTTCTCACACGATCATACATAGTTTTACCACACATACGCCTCAATGATATCATTTCTACAGAATTAAGTCTACTTTCATACTTCCTCTGCCAGCTCCATGATTCACTAACATACATCAGGATAGGTACCAGCACTCCATTGTGGAAATCTAGCTTCTCTTTTTTAGACAGCGTTTTGTTAGCGCCAACAGCGTACAGTCCTCCTTTAACGGAGTTACCTGCATTTACCATTCTTTCAATATCTCTATCAGCCTTTGCATCCTCCCAAATTACAAACTCATCCACCTGATCTTAGTATTCATCATTCACAACTATATTCTACACTGTTTTTTCTTTTACTGTACTTTCTCTTTCAAGCACCATAACTTTGGACATACTTACATTCATCATTAACTCATTCTTAATAAACATTTCGTTCAGACTTGATACGAGAGACTGTACATGGAGCTTCTACACTGTTAGAAATCAGTACCGCATCATCAGCATACAACAGGCAATATACTTTCAGATTTTTCAATTTCGCGCCTGATCCCGCCTCTTTAAATTCTTACATTCAATTATCCATGTATAGATTGAATAACCACGGTGAGATTACACAGCCTTACATAACACCTTTTGAGATGTCAAACCACCCCGTAAAACCACCGTTTACCTTTAGGCATGCAACGCTTCCCTCATACAATGCCTGTACTAATTAAAACAAAATAAAAAAAAAACGATTAATTTAGGTGGGTACTTACATCATCGCTCGTGTCAATATTATACATACCTATTAATGTCTACATAACTCGATGTATAATTAAATCTTCGGTCCACAAATAAATCAATATCCCGCCTTTTCATAAAAAAGTGTGACACGGTTATGAAATGTTTTATTAGCATAATGTATTACTCTGTTATAGGAGCTTTCATGGAATAGAGTAAACACTCTATTTCACTATCAATTTCAAA
This sequence comes from Limnephilus auricula, assembly GCA_951813805.1. NCBI lineage: Eukaryota > Metazoa > Arthropoda > Insecta > Trichoptera > Limnephilidae > Limnephilus > Limnephilus auricula. The sequence goes on along the minus strand of OX638402.1, from coordinate 6,638,435 downwards.
AAAGGATCATATAATAGTTATAAAATCTGTTCATTCAGTTTTGTAAGTCCCGTGAGTGGTTCCGTGTAATTCTCGTATTCGAGGAAAACATTTTCCACGCAAAGTATTGAAAACTATCAAGTACCAACTTGTAACATGAAATAAAGATAAAATGTGAATATAAAAGCTATATTTTTTATGGCGAATTCATACTATACGTTTTTTAGTATCTTTTTATTCGTTGAACTGGTTGTAGGAAATAATTTCAACTTAGATACAACCCGTTGGGGACCCATAAACCTTCAAAGATTTAAACAGGGCGGTATTTTCATTAGAGCAACACTGGGTTGTTTTGTGTGTTTAGGTACCTACCGTATACACATACTCGTGTTACTTTGTTGAAGTGTTTTCAGGTAATACATAATGTAAGGTCCGGTATTAAGCGTTCAAAACGACGAAGAGAGGGAGATATGAAAATACGAATGTAAGAGTGCGCGGGCTAATATTAAAAAAAAAAGATTATAACTGAGTGAAAATCTTACTTTTATATTATAAACATGAAAGTTTGTATGGATGTATGTGTGTTTGTTACTCTTTCACGCAAAAACTACTGAATGGATTTTAATGAAACTTTACAATAATATAGCTCATACACCAGAATAAGAAATAGGATATAATTTATAAAGCTGGTTCTGGCGTTATAAAATAGGCCAAAGTCGAGTTTTTTTGAAAAATGAGTGTATTTTATGAAGTTTAGCGGCGGGGAAAAACGACAGGGTGGGGGAATCTGAGGGGGGCGGAGGGGAATTAAGGAGGGGTGGTTCGCAGGAGGGTTGACAAGAGAGGGGGAAGTTGGAAAATGTGGAAGGGGAATGCGTGAGGGGGGTCGCAAGAATGGAGGGTGAAGGTGGAAGTGGAACGCGGGAGGGGAAGAATACGCGGGAGGAGGAGATGAGGCGGAAGGGGAACGGGAATATCAACAGCAACGCGTGGCCGGTTTATCTAGTATTTAATACAACACGATCGTTTAAAATAGATTAAAAAATCTCTCGATAAATGCTTAAGTTACATTTAAAGATACACTGCGAATTTTTTCATAGATATAACATTTTAAATAACAGAACAAAATGTGTTTTTAATAATTTTCGGAGCGTACTTCGCGATTTTATTTATATCGAATGAATATCATGTAATGTACTGATATTATCTTAAAAAATAACATATAATTTTTTTGAAACTTAAAAACTGAAAGTATTCAAGAGAAATTTATTATAAATTGGTAGCAATGCAGAATGCCGCGGTTTAATGAATATTTTTCATTTCAGTTTTATCGGAGTTATTCAAGGTCTTGTACATGGGTTCTTACTAATTACGAGATTCATTTTGACCCAAGTTGTAAATAATAAATCCTATTTGCACTCCAGTGGCTGAGGGTAGGTGGTAGGAGAGAAGGAGATGAGGAAGACAAAAGGTGAGGAAGCACTCATTTGGATTTTCAGATCTGGTCACCAAACACTGCTAAACCGACGTTTCAGATCTAAATGTTGGTCTTTCATCAGGAGCTGGTTACTGGAAGTAACTACCACTCTAAGGAGACGATGATGGTGGTTCGTAAAGTATTGGATAAAGAATTGTACATGTAACAAACTAGTTAAAAACTAGCTATCCACTGAAGTGATTTAGGTCCAAATTGATATCGATTGATATCGATATCTGCGATTGATATCGGTCCAAAATTTGACCACTTTTAACGAACCTACACATGTGGGATAAACGGTGAAATCTAGATGGATTCATTATATCATTCCTCAAAATATTAATATGGAAACATATAAACTGCAGTAAACAGTTTATATGTTTCCATATTAATATTTTGAGGAATGATATTAATTAAATTGAATTGCTAAATCCAAAACTGAACACCAATCGCTCGAGTGGCCATGTCTAGTCAGAAACCAATGTGGACTGAGTCATAATATATTCACACGCGTATTACAGCTTATTCTCGATGCCCATTGTACTTATCATAATATCCATTGTGCATATTATATTATCCAATATCCATGTCTAGATTATTTGTCTTAATTCTGTAATTTATAATATTCTGTGTCAAATGCAATATAATAAAAAATAAAATCAGAAACAAACAATTATATCTTCAAATTTTGCAAATTCACTTTGTGGCACCATTTTATTAAGGACAAATTAAAACACTTTGTTTTTACCACGATAATCTTTATTTTAACACATCGACATGTTTCGAGAACGATGTTCTCTTCCTCAGGACATAAAATGTACTAAAACTAAATAATCAAGTATACAAAGCTATGCGTGGGTAGAAATTAAAGTAGTGGGGGGAGGAAGGTGGTGAGGGGAGGTGCTTAGAAGATCAACAGGGAAGAGTGGGGAGGGGGAGAGGTGGAAAGGGGAGGTGCTTAGAACTTAAACAATTAAACAATTATATGTTTTTTTTTCTATGGGTTAACACGGCACGGTAACTGTCTGGAACATTGGCGTACGTTTATAAATGCGTGTTAACGGTGAAAAGAAAAATAAGTGATACATTATGGGAGATGAAAATAGTAAATTTGGATTACCAAATTAATAATTTAGATTTGTCGTTGTATTTATGACACGGCGAGTGGATCCTTTTCGGCCAAAGATGACTTAGATGTTATTATTACTTCGCTGAGTTATGCTTTATTCCAAGTTAACTTGCTCTTTACTTTACTTGACATTGAAATATGTCAAACCATCTCTCTCCAATTCGCTCGTATATAACTTTATATAATAATAGTTCAATAGAACCCTAAATTATTCTAATGCCGATAAAGAGGGTGTTTCAAATATCATTGATCTGCAGTATTACAATGAAAGCGACACTCTAAATATAAAAATACATTTTTCAAAAATCACCATTTTTATGAGTGTCGTGAAAAAGTAATCTTGGTGCAATATTCGAACATTTTGAGCATTCAACCGGATTCGACAAAAATTCTACATGGGTAATTTAACGAATTGCGCAAACGTAACCCGTGGTGCTTTTTCGTTTTAAATTAGCGCCATGTAGGGGGCCATGAAGAAAAAAAACACTCGGGCGTATGTCATCTTTGGGGATACTATGTGGAGGGTCTTTTTAGGGAAAGAGGAACTTCTCGGAAGATAAAAGATAACGAAGATTCCTTCCTAAATGCGTCCGAATCTTTTTATGATTTTTCTGTTTCAAAATTGTCTTTTGAGAGTCGCTAATATTGTCTTTAGTGAATAAATATTACAATTTAGAATTTTATTAAAATCCAGAAATGAAATTATGATAATTATTCTTATACGTGAATCGGTATATCGCCGTTGCATATAGAATATGAACCATGTGTATATTCTGAGAAAATCGAAAAAAACTGTTTAAAAAAATAACGAAACGGAAAATAACAATTCTATTTATGGACAAAGTAGGAAAAATATATTTCGTTCATTATAAGAATATATTTATGGCAAACATTAATTATTTTATGCCAGAGAAATGAATTTTTTAGCGCGTTTTTTTCACATGGTTCATATTCTATACACAGTTTTCTTCATAATTTTAAATATCATATTAGTCAAAATATTTAATTTAAATGTATTTAAATTTAACAGCTAGACATCACAAAATGATAATATTATGTACATAATATTAACAAAATGTTAATATTATGTACATACCAAGACAATTGAATTGTGTAGTGGTAGGCAGAGTATATGACTTTAAAATAAATTATCATGCACTATTTTGACTGTCCATGGTTTATTTTCTATCGCCTTAAATATTTAGTATTATTACAAGGTTCATATTGTAGAAGATGGAGAAAAAAAAAAGAAAAATAACTGTGTTTTTAACTGATTTTCGTCAAAATCGCCGCATTGTACATATTAAATATGCAACGACGACATATTTTACAAAATGCTTCTGAGCAAGGCGGGTGGTGAAAGGGGCTATAATATATTTATATTTGCTTTAACTATTAGGGAAGTATGTTTACGAGACACGGGAAGGCTGATAAATATATTGAAGGGAGGGTAAATGGAAGTAACTCGATTAATGGAGGACTGAATGCCATTGGCGCTAACAAAAAACTGTCCAAAGAAGCGAAGCTTACCGTCCACAATGGAGTGCTGATATCTACCCTGATGTATGGCAGATGAGGTATGGAACTGGCAGAGGAAGCATAAAAGTAGACTAATTGCTGCAGAAATGAGATCCCTGAGGCGTATGTGTTGTAAAATCTTGTATGATCGAATGGAGGAATGAGTAATATTAAGATAGGGATGCTCAGATGGTTTGGGCATGTAGAGCGAAGGTACAAAGAAAGGAGTGTAAGGAAAATATATGACGCAAGTGTGAATAGAAAAATAAGTCGGGGACGCCCGAGGAAGACTAGGCACAATCAATTGAATCTGATACTTAAGTCACACATGTGACTTCATGTAGGGTATGGGTACCGCCACCCTGGAAACCATCTATTGGACGACCAACACCTCTGCCACAGGTCACCCCAAGTAGTTAGCTACGTTGGGTGACTTAGCAAAGGTGCCCGGGTTCATGGGGTTAGGTTTGTCCGGGACTTGGAGGCGGATGCGTCTGCCGACCATCTGCATGGCAGGCCGAATCGGGAGAGATTGGTTGAGAGACCTGTTGATCTCTTCAGCCGAATCCTCTTGACCCATCGCCTTGCACCGCTGTGGAAGGGATGGCTTCAACCGTCCGTCACTCCTGGACATATTTATCCCCAGATTTCTACCCACCCCTCAAACCTTTCAATCCCAGGACTTCCTCTCCTTCCTTTCCCTTAAAAAACCCTCCACACAGCATCTACAAAGATGACATAGGCCCTAAGGGAATTTTTCCCTCAGGGCCTTCTGTATGGAGCTAATGTAAAAAAAAGGGAGTTTATTTTCATCTTTCATAATAATTTGGTATTGGTGTTGAATGATATTAGTGAAAACACCTTTTATGAGAAGAGGGAGCGTCTGCTCTCAATCGGACAGAAAGCAATGGTCTGGAATTAAGTAAAGAAGTATTCGATTGGCAAGAATTGAAGGCTGATTGGAGCCAGAGTACGATACTAGAATACTGATTAAATTTGGTGCTTATCAGCTCTTTCAATGAACTAACGGAAATTTAAACTTCATTTTGGATGGCTCAATCTTCAATGGGTTGGTTCACTTCAATAATTATTCAAATTATTCATTACGACGGCCTCCGTGGTCAAGGGGTGAGACTCTTGACTAGCAATCAAGAGGTCACGGGTTCAAGTCTGGGCGTGCGCAGGTAAATTTTATTTAATTAATTGTGATGTTTCACAATTTATTAATTATTCATTAAAAATATTATAGGTATAATCCTAGTATATTTGCGGCGCGTTTCAGAGTGGAAAATACTTTAAATATCGCTCTGGTGTAATATCTATAGCCGTTTTTGGTGATCAGATCTGATTATCCAGTGTTCTTCCCAGCTCCTTCCCCTACCCTCTACCTTCACACTTTACAAATGCCATAGTCTAGATAGCTCCAGACGATTGAAAGTAGTTGGGACTCTTATGCTATATTCATTTAAAAAATTTAGAAGCAATTATAAATAATCATGAAAGAACTGTGAAAACACGACATGATATTTCCGGTATAAACAAATAAAAATAGTATTAGACCCGTAAAATAACAGGATTAGTACATTAGTATCACCCTAGTTTAGGATCACCATTCAGAAGATTAGTATCACCCTGGTGTAGATTAACCATTCAGAAGATTAGTATCACCCTGGTTTAGATTCACCATTCAGCAGATTAGTATCACCCCGGTTTAGATTCACCATTCAGAAGATTTGTATCACCCTGGTTTAGATTCACTATTCAGAAGATTAGTATCGACCTAGTTTAGATTCACCATTCAGAAGATTAGTATCACCCTGGTTTAGATTAACAATTCAGAAGATTAGTATCACCCTGGTTTAGATTAACCATTCAGAAGATTAGTATCACCCTGGTATAGATTCACCATTCAGAAGATTAGTATCACCCCGGTTTAGATTCACCATTCAGAAGATTTGTATCACGCTGGTTTAGATTCACTATTCAGAAGATTAGTATCGACCTAGTTTAGATTCACCATTCAGAAGATTAGTATCACCCTGGTTTAGATTCACCATTCAGAAGATTAGTATCACCCCGGTTTAGATTCACCATTCAGGAGATTAATATCACCCTGGTTTAGATTCACCATTCAGAAGATTATTATCACCCTGGTTTAGATTAACAATTCAGAAGATTAGTATCACCCTGGTTTAGATTCACCATTCAGAAGATTAGTGTCACCCTGATTTCGATAACCATTCAGAAGATTAGTATCACCCTGGTTTAGATTCACCATTCGGAAGATTGGTACCATCCTGGTTTAGATTCACCATTCAGAAGATTAGTATCACCCTGGTTTAGATTCACCATTCAGAAGATTAGTATCACCCTGATTTAGATTCTCCATTCAGAAGATTAGTATCACCCTGGATTTGATTCACCATTCAGAATCGAATTTAATACGTTGCATGGAACAACATTATTCGACATGTTTCGTGACGTCATCTTCTTCCCTTTCTATTATCTCCACTTCCTTTTAACCTTACAAATTTCTCTCTGTGAGAATCGTATTATTTTTTCACAGGCAGTCAAAACTCTTGTTCGATATTTTTTTTGCTTAACCTAACTCTATGTTTTATGTAAAATGTTAAGAAACATTACCAAAATGTTTTCCCATTTTCGTATATAAAGCAATTGTCCTTTGTCTAGTCAGTCTAGTGATATGAATTTTCATTGTAAAATGTTTATACTGAAAATGGCATATTTTTTGTTAGGCGGCCTTGCTCCAACTTAAACCCGAGCCAAGGGAGGGAACGTAGAACATTTCACATGAATATTTCAGTCGAAAAACAAAAAAGTCGAGTAAACGAGCAAACACATGCTTCTTTAGGAGGCAAATAACGTCTTCAGTTAATGTCATCACATGTGATGGAAGAAAAGCTGGATTTCTGCTTATTACTGTTATGTATGGGAATTGAAATTTATTCCCTGATTTACTTACTGCGAAAGAAATACGCCCAGTCAAACACCGAAGCATTCAACCGAAATTCTTTTATTGTTATTTTTATATTCTGAGGCAAATGAAAATAACTATATTTGACTCTCTTGTTTCATTAAATATATTTGACTTTGAATTTCAAAGCATTATAAGAAGAAATAAGTATAAAAATAATCAAGAATTTCTGAGTGAAAAGAAAAAGCAATATGATACAGTGAGTATCCATCACTCCGTTACGTCGACCGTGGGCGTATACAGAGAAGAGGGAATTTTATAACACTTTCTTTCTCATGTTCTAATATGTAGTAGTCCACACTATTGAATTATAATGAGGTAGTAATAAAGATAATTTTTTAAGGATGCAATTAATATTTTCTTTTTAAATATTACCAATATTAAAGGTTTCTACTTTATCGCTAGTATGATTATTTTTAGAAAAAGTCAATCAGTTCAAACATTCAAAGAAAATACGAGTTCTAAAGTGAATTAACCCAGAGTTGCAAACAGACACAATCGAAATTAGTATGTTTTTTCAGGAATTTATTCCGATTCCAATTCCTTTCGTGTTCTTTTGCTGTGTGGCTTTATTGTAACATGTTTAACTGGGACCTCTCCCATTTACTTTTCCGAAGTAATCTTCTTACGTTATTATAAACGATCCCATCACAATCTGATTAAAAATAATTCTTGCGTCTACTTACATTGTTCATAGAACGATACTTACTGTTTTAACTGCTTTCCGTTAAGTTAATTCTAAATTTCCCTATTCCATTATTTTTTAAGCACCCATATTCCACGTGCAGTGCACGGACTGCGAAGGCTCACTTTTTGCATCCTTTATTATTCTAATATTATGCAAAATTTGATTACTTATTCATGCAAAATATGAAATTGCAGGATGTTTTTAAGGATCCCGCGGCGTTAGACTTAACATAAAGAGCACCGTACTTTCAGTACCTACAGATAACATTTTATTAAAACATCATATCAAACTCAGTTTTAGACGTGTACATTATATATTTTAGTAGGTATTGCTCACCACATTTTGAATAAACTTGCAAAGTCCAAATACGGCAAAGTAAAGTTCGTAGCTGTTTTCAGAGTCGAATATTTTGTTGCCGTATTTAGTTAAGACACTTTTACAAATGTTTCATAATTTACTTACACATTTGAGAAATGCCTCGCCATGTATCTCGGTGTCATAGTATATGTTATTAAACTGATTATATGATCTGAATAAGCTTAAAATGTTGTAAAATAATGCTTACTTATGGAATGTAATATGACAATTAGGTTTATTCTCCATTTCACTTCCATTTTTACACGTTTTAATGGCACAAACCACCATTTTGGCCGTGTTATTTCGTAAAATGTACTGATGAGAGCTCGATGCTAGTCCGCACAAGAATGATGACGTTACATTTTCTAGATTCACGCGAAGCCATACGCCAGCCTAACCGGCTCCAAATGGAACCGGTATGGGAAGGGGGAAATAATACGCTTTTATCACTGAGGGCAGGTCTAGTAATATTCATATGTTTATGGTTGTTAGGTTCGAACCGAGCTTACATCTCTTCCTCACGGGTCGATCGGCCTTGTGCATTAATAATGTGGTAAATTTTGTCTTAATGTGCGTTGCGTAAACTCGCACAAGTTCGCTACGAGAATTCATTGGTTTTGAAAGTATTGCTAAATATTATAATTGAAATTTGTTGATTTCATACCGACCCGAGTTGGATTGAACTTACTGTTAACCGACGAAACCGAGGTACGTTTGACGTCACGCGTAGATTTCGATCATTTTGGCGGGCTCTTTATGCATCTTTCAAAATTATTTTAACTATGAAATCGTCATTTTTAAAAAAAAAACTGAAATTCCTTATCAGGACATTCATGAATATTTGAATTATTTCATGATAATATTATGTTTATTGATTTAACTACTCATGTTTATTTATATATTTGCGCTTATAACCTCCTCCATGAAACCCATGTTCGAAAACGCAAATAATTGGTATCTTCGTTTAGGCATATTTATTTTGTTTTACGTAATTTTAGTAAGTGGTTGAGTTTTCCAATGCGTTTTGCGTCACCGTAATAATTTTATTTGTTCTATTCCGGATTTTAGGATAATTCAAATTTTAGGGATCCGTTAAAACCTTTTACATTTTTTACAAATTTCAAAAATTTACATTTCACATTCTAAACTTCAATACAAAGTCGTAAAATTAATTTAGTTATATCAACTGAAGGTTAAGTAGTATTTAAAAAAATATATATTTAAACATTTCTCTGTTTTTAGGGTGTCAGGAAGGAAATTATATATTTGAACACCCCCATGGCCAACGCTTCTTTTGCCACTTTCAGCCTTAACAGTATTTGTGTACAATTAATTATTATTTTTTTATTATTATTTAAAATACATATACATAAGATTTAGAAAAATAAATACAGTTGGTTCTTAAAAGCTGTTTACAAATAGATTTTTTTTTAACAAACTACTCAACTCAACGGAGAAAAAAATTCTCGTGTTTGAGTTGAGTATTTTGTCTAGTATTTTGTCGTATATTTGTGAAGAAATAACTTTTAACCTTATTACGGAGATCTTCAAAGTGATGGACCTTGTTGAGATTTTAATCCACGACCAATTGGTTTAATTAAACAAAGTGAACTCAACTACGATAATCTCAAATTTATAATTTATTTCGATGGTAAGAACGCAGCAACTTTTTTCATAAAAAATAAAAGCAAAGAAAACTGTTGTCTTGGTTAAAATATTTAAAAAAAGGATCTTTGTAAGGCATTTTATAGCTCATAAAAACATAATAAGCATTTAAATTCTCTCTCATTTTAGGGATTTTCGCCCCTCTCTGCGATGGAAATTTTCGGAATTTACGAACGAATAAATTAGCCTGTTTCTTAATTGGTACCGTTAACTGGGCAATTCATTAAAACTATCGAAGACATTTCCATACCTAGAAAAGGTTTAATTCTGAATTACGAGCCCATGACCAGGCAAAGGTTGTTTCATGATTCGGAATAACGAGCGAAGGTGAATGAATCCACAGCGTGCTGGGAGTACTAGCTGATTCTGGGGCGTGTTGGGAAATCATAGCAAGTGGATTCCATAAGGTTGCTAGATATGGATTGTACATAATTCAAATTGAAAATGCTGGTACAATAAATATACTAATTTCGGTTGTGCCTTTGTCTGTAATTCCTGTTAAATGAACGCTAGAATTTTTGCTTTAAATTTAAGCTTCATTTTCAAAACTGGAAGATTTGGTTTGAAGAATCCAGACAATCTTACATATTTTAGGGTGCTTCAAAAACGTATGAAAAATATTTTTCTCGAATTTTCTATGGGGCACTTGATTTTTCAGTGGAGATTTAGAGGTCGCTACCAGCTGTGAAAAAGTAGGGGTTTGACCAAAAAGTATAAGAAATTAGTATACTAAATATTTACTTCAATAAAAAATGTAGTTCAACACAAGAAAAAAATCCATAAGATAATTGTATGTTCCACATACGATTGTAGGCGCAATTTTATATCACGATTGTAAATTCAGTTTAAGCACAAAAAGTACATTATTGCTCAAAGACTCTAATTGCGAAACTTACCCGTTTAAACATGCTCCTAATGTTAACAGAACTGCGGGGGTCGGTAGAGGGGTATTTTTAACTTATCTGTGGATTATTTAATTCTGCATACAGTGATATCTTTGCTCTGAAGTACTGCAATGTTGCTATTGAAAATATTTACAAGGATGCCCTGATAAAAAAACGAATTACTTTTTTTGAAACAGCCTAACCTACATAAAGTGTAATATTCACCTTTTTTTTAAATATAGTACTTATAGACAATTCCAATTAATGTATTTCTTTTAGATGAGATTCAGATATTTCTAGAATGAATATTGTTAAATATTGTATCTTATCTCACGGCCCGATAAATACCAAATATCGATAAAACAATGTTCATACGTATATTGTACAAGTAGATACAAAAATAACTGAAAAGATGATAACTTTTCGTTAAGGAATTATCGAGTCCTCTCTTTGTGCATTACTTCGTTCTGTGAAAATCGTAATATTCTTTGAGAACGAAATTTGAATCCACATTTTTCATAAATCGGATAACTGAAATCTCATCGGGGCTTTGCCGATATTCTGAATTACATGGCAACCTTCCACAGATCTGCGCCTTCTTCCTAATTCCTTATTCTGTGATTATATCTCCCCGAGAGGCGGAAACAAGACAATGTAATTATTACTAATTCTTATTACTTCTAACGAATCAGATTGATCAGAAAATTAAAACTCGTGGTGTAACGGTATTTTTTAAACTGGATTAATACAGTAACATTTGTTCTAATAACTGATCTTAGTACTTAATATTATATTACTAATATTCACTGGGAGGGCAGAGGAGGAGGGAATTATTATTATTCAACTAGAAATTTAGAACTGCTCTCTGAAATTTTGACTAGTTTCCCTTGAACTGCGTCAGCGGAGGATTTTGCATCTTGAAATTTTACAGGTTTTAACTGAAGATTGATTCTGCGGATGAGTCTACAAGCTGTATTAATAGTTACATACGAAACAGTAAATTTCTTAAAATTTTGCAGAATATGGTGTGCAACTCAAATGTAAAACATCACTCGGTAAGAGAATGGCTTCCTTTGATAAATTGTAATATGTTATTTAGTTAAATTAATCAAATTACGTTGTGTAAACCACTATAATCACATATTATATTATCTACATGTTTCAAAACCGATGGTTTCTTCGTCATGACAATAAAATTGTTAATTAACAAATATTGATAATAACATGTTATTATCCTTACGAAGAAAACACTTTTGAAACATGTAGATATTATAAAATGTGATTACAGTGGTTTACACAAAGTAATTTGTTTCATTTAATTAAAATGATGCCAAAAAGTAGTTTTGCAAAGATTTGAGTCATGTTATTTAGTTTATCGTTATTTTCTGAACACAAAACTGGTTAAAATTAAATCTGTATGCAGGAATTAAAACTACACCCAGAACATGAAAATAGTTTTTCCCTGATTTTGACAGCACATACATAGTCTGCAAAAATTTGTATAACTGCCAGTAATAGTAAAGTCCAATAACATAACGGTTTCCTTTGTAATATGTCAGCAGTTAAACCCACAACTGGAATTTAACCATTACATTTTGAACACGAATCTGGTTTCACAATATTTATACATTATTCCTAATGAAAATGCAAAAAGCTTATATTTACAAAGCCATAAAAAATAAAATACCCTCCCTTTTAAATTGCGGTGAATTACCAACCAATCAGAACAAATAAATAAAATTAAATAGTTTTTCAAAAAAACTTTACACTTGTAAATAAATATTTTATGCATAACATATTAAAAGATACCCTAATTAAGAATCGTGGCTGCCTTATCAGGCCCAAGAGCTCTTATTTACTGATAAGGTATAATGAACAATGATGATGACCTTAAATATAATATTTTGTAAAATATACATGTAAAAATGTAACCCATATTCTTTATATTACGATTAAAAAAGTTATTATTGTGCGAACAGGTCTCTTATACATCTCCTGCCCCTCCCCGATATTTTCATGATCACAACATACCCCAATAGGGGATGCTACAATCTTACTGAATCCAGATGGTAGTTTTTCAAAAAAACTTGTAAATAAATATTTTATGCAGAACATATTATAAGATACCCTAATTAAAAATCATGGCTGCCTTATCAGGCCCAAGAGCTCTTATTTTCTGATAAGATATAATGAACAATGATGATGACCTTAAATATAATATTTTGTAAAATATACATGTAAAAATGTAACCCATATTCTTTATATTACCATTAAAAAAATAATAATCATGCGAACAGGTCTCCTTCACATCTATTTTCATGATCACAACATACCCCAATTGGGGATGCTACAATCTTACTGAATCCAGATGGTAGGGAGCAGTTGGGATTCTAGTACGGTATTCAAATAAAAATAAAAATTGCAAAAGCGTCTTATAAAAAAGCTATCAGCAATTTTCTTGCAAAAATCCTATTTATGAATAGTCGATCAAAGCCCAGCAGGGATGAAAATATGAGCTGTTCGTATTCAAGGGGTCCGCCAGTTGACTGATTAGAAAAAAGGAATAGCTGGTACGCTCAAACAATTTCTTCACTCTCTAATTATACGCTTTTAAGAAATAAAAATAAGCTCATAAAAATGAACAGTTTTCATTTTGTATAATGAACGACGACGGAATCAATAAAATTTATGTTATTAACACAGAACGACAGTTTCACACAAACTTATAAAATTTTCTTTTTTAACTGGTCACCAACAATGTCCAAATGTAAATTAATCCGTCTGTACGCTCACCCCTATGCTGTCCGATACACCGTCATTACAGTTCGTTTTAATGTTTTCAAAACAGATTTTTATACAAACCTACTGATTTGTGAAGGTCCTGACCATTTAAAATTAACTAAAATACCCTAGCATGGTTTCAGCAGAATGACAGATCTATAAAAACAACTAAAACTAACATCGGAAGGTATTTGAATAAGCCTTAAGCGTGTAAATAGCCGCATACATTCTATCTATCCTTTAAACAAATACTGAAAGGATATTAATCCACGTCGTAATTATCTCAAAAATTGACATCATGAAAATAGCCTAAATGCACGTAAAAGTGGAATTTAGCTGCTTACAAGCCATCGACGACCGTCCGTGGTCGAATGGTAAGACACTTGACTCCCAATCGGAAGGTTGTGGGTTCGAACCCGGCGTGCGAAAATAATTTTTATTTGATTAATTTGTGTTATTTCACAATTAATTAATAAAAAAAATATATACTATATTTGCGGCACGTCACAGAGTGGAAGATACTCTCAGTATCGCCCTGGTGTAAGACCACCATTCAGAATTGAAACGTTGCTTAATAATGACTCTAGCCGTGTTTAGTGACTAGATCTGAATAGCCAGGTACTTTCCCACCTTCCTCTTCCCCATCTCCTTTCCTTTCCCACTTACCTTCAGCCTCACAACATACTCCAATTGGGGATGCCATAGTCTCACTGGCTCCAGAAGGGAGCAGTTGGGACTCTATAAAAAAATAAATGTCTTCCTGCATTGGAAAAGCATTTTAACTTCAGTTTGCTCAATCTTCCACGCAAATGGCGCCTTTCACGATTATATTACGATTCTTGATAGCACAGAGGTATTCCAACTCGACCCTACGGAAGCAAATTCACAATGATAATCGCAGGTGACTTAAAATTCGTGTGTCAATAAAAAAAATACTTTTAAATTTCTGTTGAAAACGGAGAACAGAATGCCATTTATTATGAATTTCAACAAACTCTAAACATTTAGTGCATCTTCAAATACATAGAGGAAAACCATCTTTGAGATATGCGAATAATATTAAATGATTTATGATTAATTAGAGAAAACAAAACAGAACAACATTTTATGGTGCTAAACCAGTATTAAAAGTAATACAATTAATATCAACAATTAGAGTGGAGTAAAATTACGTCGCCTTAGTTCTTAATTGTCCGAACGATCATTGGTCAGTTTTACAGGAGGAGGTATTCTTTCATTATTTAAATGAAGTGCTTAAGATGAAGCTATTTCCGTAAAGGGATTAATTATCGTTTTTGATACTTATTTTTACTTTTTAGAGTGAACAAAAAATTAAAATGTTTTTTTTGGACAATTAAGAACTAAGGCGACAATTAGTAGATATTTATAATTGCAAGAACAAAATCTACAACATCTACAATAAAAGTTGGATTCAGTTTTTTCGAGTTAAAAAAATCCTTTAAAGTGACTAGAAATTCTGAATAATCTACCGAAAGAAGTTTTAAAATGTCATTATGCTTGTTCAAATCATAATATAAATTAAGAAACGAAAAAGTCTCAAGTACGTACGCAAGTCGCCTAAGCATCTCTCAAACTCTCTCATCACTCGAAGAAATAACACTCGATTTTTTGTTTTAAATCGTTCTTGATTTGACACTCGTTTATCTTAACAATTACGGAGCTTCTGTTCAGTGAACCAATATGGTTTTTAAAACTGTTTTTAGTTTTTAACGGGTTGAATTGCTTACTTGGTTAAAGCATCACTGAAAATCTACGGCAAAATTATGCAGTAGTTTCATCTTTTTGCACTGCTCGATGAGCTACCGCAGTACCTACCCGGGTCTCAGGTGGACCAATAATAAAATAGATTTATTACGCAAAGTGGTCTGTTTATTAAATAAACAAAATTACACCAAGAAATTGAAAGGTCGATATAAAGAGCCCCTCAGAGTTTGAATAATATTTAATTGCCATAATTTCATAAAGAATCCATGACATATGCATATTATGTATAGGTACCGATTTATCAAAGTATGTCAAGTGGTAGTAGGTAGGTTCCTACCTACATCCTACATACTATGTTACTACACATTTTGTTTAGGGATAGGTATTATATAGGTAGGTGAAAATAGTTACAATACAAATACGTCAGAACGGGTAAATCGCCCAAAGAGGCTCACATTATCCATTATATTGTATTAACGACATTAAGGGCAAATCATTAAAAATGATGGGATTTATTCACAGAATATGTAAACCCTTCAAAGATCCTCAATCAATTCTAACCATTTAAAATGCCTTAATTAGAAGTAAACTTGAATATGGAAGCACTATTTGGAATCCACATTACTGCAAATATGAAAACATTGTAGAATCAGTTCAAAATGAAATGCGAAGAATGTTATCCCTTAAATGTGGACTACATGCTTATCTTAGATCATACGACGTACGTCGTGATTACTTCAAGATTGATACACTTAAAACTAGAAGGAAATTGACTGATCTAATATGTTCACATAAAATCATTCACGGCCATCTTGATACTACACTATATCTTAGCAATATTGATTTTTATTTATTTTTATAGTGAATACCTCACATGAGTCCCCACTTCTCGCGTCTGGAGCCAGTGAGACTATGGCATCCCCAATTGGGGAATGTTATGAGGCTGAAAGTAAGTGGCGAAGGGAAGGAGACGAGGAAGAGGTAGGTGGGGAAGTACCTGGCTATTCAGATCTAGTCACTAAACATGGCTAAAGCCATTTCAAGCAACGTTTCAATTCTGAATGGTGGTCTTACACCAGGGCGATACTAAGAGTATCTTCCACGTGTCCCCAATTCCCATCGTTTAAAACGCCATTACACTTTTCACCTGAATACATTTAAAAATAATATCGCCTACTTTAGTCCTCTGACCCAGATGTGTCGACTATATAACAAAATAGAGTTTGCTGTATAATTTTGTATTTTATTGTTATTTTTATTACTAATTTTAATTTTTTTTATTTGTGATGTTTCTGTTTTTCTATTTGTATGTATCTGTATTTAATTTTATGTAATTGTAGATTTTTTGTAATTGTATGTCTTTATTTGTACAATAACTGAGTTTATATAACTGGATTGTTCTCACGTAAGTGCGAACATCTGTAAAAACCCAGTTATAACTAAATAAATTATCAAATAATCTTAAAAAAAATTATCGTCACAAAATAAAATAATATAAGTTGTTTCCTGCTTCTCCGAGTAATAATTTTACTGGCACGGAAAACATTTTAAAGAGCGCGTTTTTGATTAATACTTGTGCACACCGACAGTATCGCTATCAAATTTGTTCGAATTAATTTGGTACATCGTCCGCAGTCCCCTCTTACCCGCCATAGCATTCCGATACTGGATGCCTTGTACGTAGTATGCGCGATTTAAAAAAAAAATTAAGTACCGCACAATAGTGACAACTACCCCCAAGCAAGTGAGACTAAGCATTCTCAATGATTGGGATAAAATCTAAAATATATTTTTCAACATTTTAAACATACTCCGAAGTTAGTCCGTTAAAAATATTTTAAATACTTGCTGATATAAACACGCAACATTTCCTCATGAAATAAGGGCAAAACAGAGTGGTCCCATTTAAAATACGGAAACTATTTCGAAAGACGACCTGTTTGGAATCTGTGTCGTGTAAAGCGCCATTAGGCCTGTATGACAGCCGGGTTCTTAGCGTCGGCGTCGCGGCGCCGAAAGATCGTAAAAATATCCAAACCTTCACAACCATACATGCTACGCTTAACTTCAACACTGGCTTACTAGTAAAATACAACCTCCCCGCGCACCACGCCGTTCCTGAATGCGTATTGCTACTGTAGACTACTGTACTTGTTAAATCGCTGACAGCGAGAGACAATGGCGATAATATTATCCAATCTTATGGCGATGTGACATATATGAACAGAAAAAGCTAATATTTTGCTCTCTCATTGGCTGAACAGCGAAACAGCAAACATCTTTCTGTGTTTTTGAGTACCTATTCAATATTTAAGCATTTTTTTTTTATTAATCGGAATCGAAAAAATTCAGACGTCTATAATTGATGTTTTATGTTCGTAGTTTTAAGATAACATGGTTGTGATTCATTTCGATATGACCGAGAGGGATTGGGTCGAATTAGTTCAGTGGTTAGAGCTAAGCCCCGGCAAGGCTAATTTCCTAGGTTCAATTCCTAGATTTGACTGTATCTTTCACTGATTTTTCTGTTTCTATTATAGAACAAATAATGATTATGTTTTAGATTTAGAGGCACATTTACATTTATAGTACGAATGGTATAAAACAGATTTACCCACTATGTAACAACACTTTGGCGATAAAACAAAGATCGTTCTATTGCGATTTTTCACAAAGGAAAAAGAGTGTCGTGAAGACGATACGTACCTTCGTATTGGTGACGTTCTGGTTCCTTATTTTTCATCCACATGTCACTTTCCACAATTAAACAGTTAAACCAGATGGTTAACATAAAATCAAACAAAAATATGAATAAGATTTTATGAGATTCTGACGTGTTGCGAGATATTGACGTGTATGCGATCGCGACAAGATTTCAACTTGTAAAAATGTGGGTATTTCGAAGTGATGTACATTAAAACCTTTGAACAGTCAAGAGTGGTTAAAATTTGTTGTCTTCTAATTCCCAAGTAGGGGCCTCGTATGGAAAGAATGGAATCAAAAATAAAGTCAATATTTTGAACAGGACCTTAAATGGATAAGTCCCAAAGCTGTTTCAAAACTAAACACCCCGATTTCAACAATCTGAGGACTAATTGATTTCGGTAACAAATTGAAGATACATATCGTTTGAATATGTAGGTATTCAGTTTCAATAACGCAATTGTTATAAAACAAAAACCTTTTAAAAACTCGTTTCTGTTTTAACGCCGAAGCCAATGTGGTTTTATGTTTGCAAATATTTTGTCAAGATCCCTGTTAGATGAATTTAAAGCATGTGGAAAGCGATGATTGTACGTAGTATACGATTTGAAAATTTTTACAGCAATTTGTTGGAATATTTCCCTACAAAATGCACATCGGCGCGCTGCTGGAAACGTGGCTAGGGTATTTTGCATATTGCATTATTCTTTAATACCCCATTTCATATTCTACAAAATGTTCAGATAAAAATTGGTTTGTTCGAAACACGTGTAGAAATATAGCCGATATAGGAAAAGTTTATTCATTCTCACTGTTGTTCTCCTTTAAGACCCACTGACCAACGACTGAGAATTAAAGATCCAAAATGATTGCTACTCTACAGGGAGGTTCCGATGAGAAAAATCGATTATTCCCATTGTCCTATTGAATTACCAGTTTTCCTTATTACACATTTTACTTATCTTATTAGTTTAAGGCTCCGTCAAACAGAAGGCGTACTTACCGCGCGTCAAGGCGTCAGCGTGACGTCGCGTACTTTCTATTTGAACGGCTTCGACGCGCAAGCCAGAGCGTTCGGCGTCAGTCACTGTCAGTCTGTCTTCGCCACGATGTCCAGCGATTGGGATGAAGGTAAGTAGTACTGCTGTGTGCATTATCACATTTCCGTAGTAACAGAATACGGATGCATGATATTAATAAGAATAGGAAAGAATTTGGAGAATATCATCGTTTATTCCGGGAGCTATCATCACATGAAGATCGCTTCTTTCAATACCTATGTCTTATGTCACGAGAGTGCTTCGAAGAATTGCATTCCCTTCTGCAACACCAGATAAGCAAATACACCAAAAATGCACTGTTCCTCGTGTCATACAAACAAGGTTGTTTTAAGACACATTCAATTAACTTTTCAGCAACCATTTTTATCACAGTCAAGCAAGAACTCCCGGCGTCAAAGGAAATTTTGTAACAAAAATACAACGCGGCGTTCTGCCGCGGCGGCAGCGCTTCGCGTATTACTACACGCTCGCTCTGTTTGACCGGTTTAGACATGTTCAGTACAACACAACGTAGCGTTATACGTCCGGGACGTTTTAACGCCTTGACGCGCGTAAGTACGCCTTCTGTTTGACGGAGCCTTTCAAGAGACAATAACAAGTCTAGACGTATTGTAACGTAATTGACTACGGGTACCTAAAATACAAATTAGTAAACGAAGCACAATCGATAAAAAAAATTTATTTTCTTATGATTATTTCCGATGTGTACAACTAAATGCAGATACCTAAATATTTTTTTTACACTCGGTACATTGAGCAGAAAATCAATAGAAAATTATAGGATAATATAGAATGTGATCTGTAATATTCTACACCAATTATTTTTAATTGATAAACTAATGTTTAAGACAACCACGTATGTATTATTAGCCTGAAAAACTAACACATACAAATAAAGTAGGTTGTTTGCAGGTGAAAAAATGTAATAAGCGGTAATTGTTGAATGAAACATTAGGTATATATTGAATCATTTGGCGGGTATGAGAAAACCCGCCGTAGCTTAATGGTAGAGCTCTTGACCGGCAATCAAAGGGGTGCGGGTTCGAGTCCCGTCGGCGACAAATATCTTTTCTCGGAAGATTTTTTCAATAAGGTTGAGTGTTTCAGGCTAATTATTATTGCTTATAATAATTGTTATTCTACACCAACACTGATATAAACCGACATAAGTGTAATAAGATCTTTTGAATCCTGGGCCATAGACAGATTACTGTTTGTTAAAGAAAGGCTTTCGATATTTAAACTTGTTTGATAAACTTCGCTCGAACTGAGAAAAACATGAGCTTACTTCGGGCAACAAACACGGCAAAGTTACACCAAGGTATATCGGTTTATCTCGCAGTGCAGTCGACAGATACGCCGAAAGCATTCCCTACATACATGCATTGTTAACATTTCGACCCTTTGGAATAACAAGGTTCCATCTGTTGCGGAAACGTCACGCGATTATGGGATCTATGGTACGCTATCTTTGAATTCATTATCGCATGACGTTAAAGCAACAAATGGAACCTTGTTATTCCAAAGGGTCGATTTACCGTTTAACGACTCGCTTTAGCGCTCAACTGAGCTCGGCTGTGAAACGATTTTCCGGTTTCATATTTCCTATTTAATACAAAAGAATTCAAAAAATTTGATGAGAGCGTGTTTCGTGATTCAAAAATCTGTCAAATCGGACCTTAAATTTCCAATACAAATCTGTGTCTCATCATTATTTTGAAATTCAGATGGCGATATACGATGTCATGAAAGCGAAAGAGATACAGAGCGTGAGTGGTAAATGGGCTAGAGCCAATAGGTATTGCAAAAAAGGCGACACTGGTTTCCAAACATATTTACATGAAAGGTACTCTCGAGTGTATTATTATCTATTCAGTAATATTTCCCCTTTCCTATAATATGCTTCTCTTTAAAACCGGTGTTAACTCCATCTTCTCTTAAAAAGAGAGTCCATACTATCTCTTCATGGTAACATTGATTCTGAAGTTACCTTTTCTAGGTGGAATAAAACAAGTAGGTACTGAAACATGCGGAAAATTTTCATCGTGTTAAGTAGACTCGTCAAAATGCTTATTAAAATATAACAATCTGGAAAAAAACAGTTGCAGTTTGATATATTAATGAGATAAAACGTGATAAATTAAATAAATTTTCTTAAGAAAAAACAATCGATTTTCATAACTTTCACAAATTTCGTTGTTATATACAAACTTATTGTTCTTTTTTTTTACATTAACTCCATACAGGAGGCCCTGAGGAAAATGATTTCCCTCAGGGCCTATGTCATCTTTAAAGATGCCATGAGGAGGGTCTTTTTGAGGAGAGGAAGGAGTGAACGTGTGTCTTGAAGAGTCTTTCATGTTGTAGGAAGGATGAAACACAGAGGCCGGCAAATCGTTCCACAGCCGAGCTGTTGAACACAAGAACGAGTCGTAGAAGCGTCCCGTTCTCATGTGACAAGTGTAAACCGTGTACATATGTTGGGCGCGCGTTTGGCGTGTTTCCCGACTATGCACCGGTGCCGTGAAATACCGGTAGAACACAAATAGCATTTTCACCCGACGCCTGGGCTCTAAAGATTGCAATCCGTTTGTTAAGACAAGTTCTATTTCATTAAAGGTATTACAAGTGTTATGTGAACATAATTATTACAATAAGAAAATATGTTGATGACAGATTATTTATTAAATGAACGTAAAGCATAAAGGATTATAAGATATATTGATATAAATTTATCTGTAAGAGCAAACTGAATGACCGCTGGCTTAAAATGTACCTATTAAGCACAATCTCGATGTAACTAATGCGGTTTATGTTACGCTTAAAGTTAAGCCGTCTATTTCCGCGAACATTGAACGCCCTTGTAATTTTTTGCCGGTCGGCCGCAGACCGGTCAAAGTCATAAATGTAATTATTTAAAAAAATGTGCGATGAAAAAATGTTAATGGCTGCTGCGTTTTGGAATCAAACATAAACAAGTAAATGTATTTATTTTGCCGTCAGAGAAGTTAAATATTTTAGATCAGTTTGAAAAGTACTGAAGAGAATTTTCACGATATCAGTCTAGCACAAATGAAGTGTGGCCCTCATTTACTCGTTATGACGTTATAATAAGTAAGTTGAGTGATAAATATTTTGAATTATAAAAATATGTTCATGTAGATGACATGCAAACTTAAATACCAGTTTTTTTTTTTTTTTTTAGTTTGTTTTCATAATTAAATTAATTCTACAAGTTTGAATTTCATTAAAGCCCGCGATAACGCCCGGTAAGGGGCGGTAGAGTGTTCTAGTTAATATCTAGTTACTGCAACTTTTTAAAATTAGTTTTTCGTCCATATTAAGCGTGTCCCGGTTTTGTAAATATTTTCCCTTATTTTTCACACAAACCAGGACGACTCGACCACGGACGACCGTCCGTGGTCGAGTGGTAATAACACTTGACTCCCAATCGGAAGGTTGCGGGTTCGAACCCGGCGTGCGCAAATAAATTTTATTTGATTAATTTGTGTTATTTCACAATTAATTAATAAAAATAATATATACTACATTTGCGGCACGTTCCAGAGTGGAAGATACTGTCAGTATCGCCCTGGTGTAAGACCACCATTCAGAATTGAGACGTTGCTTAATAATGGCTTTAGCCGTGTTTAGTGACTAGATCTGAATAGCCAGGTACTTTCCTACCCTCCTTTTCCCCATCTCCTTCCCTTCCCCACTTTCCTTCAGCCTCACAACATACCCCAATTGGGGATGCCATAGTCTCACTGGCTCCAGACGGGAGCAGTTGTGAGGTATTCTCTATAAAAAAAAAAAAAAAAAAAAAAAAAAAAAAAAAAAAAAAAAAAAAAAAAAAAAAAAAAAAAAAAAAAAAAAAAAAAAAAGGGACCAGATGACCTCACACACTCTCCCGCCTCTTATCGGGCGTGTTCGTGGACTTAATAAAATTCAAACTTGCAGAATTAATTTAATTATGAAAACAAACTTAAAAAAAAAATACTAGTATTTAAGTTTGCATGTGAACATTACTATAATGAATTACTATATTATAAAACTTCTTTATTATATATACTAGCGCAGAAACGTGAAAACTCGCGGATTGAATGAACTCTCGAAAAATCAGTAGAAAAATGGTTATTAAAAATAATAAAAAAATTTGCTTGTCTAAATTCTAAAAATGACATAAAATTCATTTAAATTCAAAGTATATTCGAGTTATAGAGTTCATTGCACCAGACCAGTTGTATTCAACGTTGTAATCGAAGTTGGTATTTTCATAATAATGATAACACTGCAGGGTTTAACCACTCAGACCCCTAAGCTTGTTTTTACGACAATATAACGATATGAGTCAAATCCAATGAGTTGTTTTCAAGCTTACGCGTGTCTTCCAACAGAAATCATTATAACTCTGTTATTATTCTAGTTACAACCCTAAAACAAAAATAAGGGTATCTAAAATAAAGCAGGCTTTACATTTCTGTTCAAAGTTATCCATAGAAATTGATAAAAATACTTATTTTGTAGATTCTGTTTCACCCGCCAAATCGCATCACTTTTTGTTAGACTTAGTAAATTTTTTATTAAATATTTTTGTATGAAATGGTAAAAAAGTGAGGTGATAGAATTGTTTATTATACATTTGTGTGATAAAATAAATATTATAAAATTTGGCGATGTGTGACTGCAGTGCGATGATTTTCTACAGAGCATGTAAACGACGATTATTACCTGCTTCATATCTGACGGGAGTGAAGAGGTCCAGAGGGCGTTGGCGTCATCCGAAAAGCCCATTAACATTGACGTTCGCCTGTGACATAATACTAACCAACATTATTTACTGCCACGTCCTTGCTTCATTCACAATCATGTAGTTTTTTGGTGGTTCACATATATATATTTTTTTTTTTTTTTATGTTTTTTTATTAACTTAAGAATGGTACATATTAATTCATACTGGTCTTCCATTAAAAGCATTTGCTTGTGGATGGAAGAAGAGTTTACATTTCATATATGTTAAATTAATACAATCACGTGTTTCACATACTCGTATGTACAGTTAATACAGTAACTAAAATATATAAACATCTATTTATTCATCAAAAAGAAAAACAAGTATAATTATTATAAGTGAGACTTTCATGTGTAAATAGAGGAAGCAGTCTTCCTGTTGGTGGTTTCTTTAAAATACTTTTTGATAGAGTTCAACAGTTGTACTTTGTTATTAATGTTTCTGATTTCTATTGGTAGTTTATTAAAGAAGTA
The DNA here is from genome assembly GCA_951813805.1 of Limnephilus auricula. NCBI lineage: Eukaryota > Metazoa > Arthropoda > Insecta > Trichoptera > Limnephilidae > Limnephilus > Limnephilus auricula. Next base: position 6,614,208 of record OX638402.1, on the reverse strand, counting down.
TTTTCCTTGGTGTGTATAATGGTGTTGGGCAAAAGAAGTGTTTAGTTTGGGGCATAAAAATACATGTTTAAGTCTAGTACGATTTTCAGTTATGAATGGGTATTTATCTTTTTCTTTTATAATTTGTATGATTGAATTTTTGACAAATAAGTTTTTAAATGTTGGAACTTTGAATTCTTCGAATATGCGTTCAGTGGGGAAATCTGGAGGTTTTTTTAGTATAATTTTTATTATGAGTTTTTGAACAATTTCTATGGGGGTCAAACTAGTTTTGTAAGCTGCTCCCCAACTGATAATGGCGTACTGAAGAATAGACTGTACTAATGCGTAGTATATTGAGTATAGATTTTTCGTTGATAAGAAGTTTCTAATTCGTAAGAATATATAAATTAATTTCCTAATTCTTTTTATTGTGTGGCTGATGTGTTCTTTCCATTTTAGGTTTTTATCTATGATTATTCCAAGATATGTAATTTTATCCGCTGTTTTCAGGAGTGAACATTCTTGTTCACAGTGATTAGTGTCATGTTGTGCAAGAGAATGATTATGCAAGATGATTTGAAGATTTGGTGGTATATTGTTAGTGTTAATTTCGAAAGGGATGACATATGTTTTATCACTATTTAACGACAAGAGGTTATTGTCAAACCATATTTTTAGATTATTTATATCCTCTGTGGCTTTTAAATTAATTTTTTCCCATGTTTTGTCTTTTATTATAAGAACTGTATCATCGGCGTAAGAGATAATTTGTCCATGTAAAGGTTGAATAAATATGTCGTTTACGTACAAAATGAACAATATTGGTCCCAGTACGGTGCCCTGTGGGATACCAAAATTTGATGTTTCTTGGGCACTAGTTTTGTCATTTATTTTAACAAACTGTGGACGATTGTTCAAGTAACTATCTATCCATTGGAGGGCTTTATCATTGACGTTATTTGTTTTCAGTTTTTTAATAAGTTTTATATGTGAGATACTATCGAATGCTTTTCTTAGATCTATGAATATTCCTGCGCATTTATTTCCTTCATCAAGTGCGGAGTATATTAATGATGTTACATTTGCTATTGCGTCTTGTGTGCCTTTTGTTTTTAAGAATCCGAATTGATTGCAGTGTAATATTTTATTCTTCTCTAGAAAATCTACCATTTGGTTTTTTACAATTTTTTCAAATATTTTTGCTATATTTGATATTAGAGATATCGGTCGATAATTTGAAACAATTTGTGGGTCACCGGTAATACATATTTTAGTTTTTTTATGACTTTGACATGATCTGACTAAAATATTTGATTTACTTCAATGTTCTATGTCTTTCTCTGGCATCCCAGACTTTTATTTCAATTTCAGGTCTTGTATATTTCGAGCCTGTTGGTTGAAAGCGTCTCAATCTAAATATTACTAATTAAAAACGGAATAGCATCAATTATGTGATATGTAGTTAAGTGATACACTTTAAAGTATCTAATGTATTTTATTTTGGAAACAAAGACGGCAATCTCCACCATTGATATAAAATGAGTTAGATATGGCGATGGATAGAGAAGCAAAACTAATATTGACAGTTACAATGGAGCATAAATGACAGTAATCCTTACATTTTTGAATAAATGTGTGTAGTGTTCAAGAAAATCGGCAATCTCCATTAAAAATTGCAGAGTATGGAACAAAAACGGCAGTCTCCTTTTGGGCCAATCAGGGAGACAGAACAAAAGCGGCAATCTTCATCTATTAATTGAAGATAACTAAATAATTTTCATTATCGAAGAAAGCAAACACTCTGTGGCTAGAAATTATACCCTTAATTATAATTTTCCATTAATTTTCTTAAGTTGGAAGAAATAATTAATAATACGTGTATCTGTAATGGAAGCAATTAATAAAAAAAATTATGTATTATTATTCATAGCATGGAAAAGAACTAAAAATACATTTTTTGGGTATTGTTAATAGTGTAATACTTGTAATAAGTATCGAAAATCATTGGAGATTGCCGTCTTTGTTTCAACATGCTTCATTTAATGAGGAACTCTTTTAAATTCTAAAAATAAAAAAGGTGTGTTTTTCTGAAAATATTGTGGAAGAACTACCCACTCCCTTTGGAGGTATTGCCAGACCGAAGCGTTGATCGCACATCCGGATTTACATCAAACCTTTTCTCAGTCACCACAAACGTTATTTTCAGAATCATTTAATGTATTTTTGTTCATCAGCCTACGCAGAGTTCTATTTGAGTTTCAAAGCCTTGCAAACGGGAGGTCATGACATTATTTATATTATTTGACCAAAGCCCTATTGATACCGAAGACTTTAAATCTAGACTTCTACAGCAGAAAACACCATCTCTAAGAGGCGTGGGATGGCAAACTTAAAAGCTTTCAACCGTATACTGACCGGACCTACGTTTCGAGTAAGAACATCTAGGCATCTCCAGCGGGAAAAAACATCTCTACGAGGCGTGGGATGGCAAACTTAAAAGCTTTCAACCGTATAATGACCAGACCTACGTTTCGAGTAAAGACATCTAGACATCTACAGCAGAAAACACCATCTCTACGAGGCGTAGGATGGGAAACTTAAAAGCTTTCAACCGTATACTGACCAGACCTACGTTTCGAGTAAAAACATCTAGACATCTCCAGCAGAAAACACCATCTCTACGAGGAGTAGGATGGGAATCTTAAAAGCTTTCAACCGTATACTAATCAGACCTACGTTTCGAGTAAAGACATCTAGACATTTCCAGCAGAAAACACCATCTCTAGACATTTCCAGCAGAAAACACCATCTCTACGAGGCGTAGGATGGGAAACTTAAAAGCTTTCAATGAAACGATTGAAAGCTTTTAAGTTTCCCATCCTATACTGACCAGACCTACGTTTCGAGTAAAGACATCTAGACATCTCCATCAGAAAACACTATCTCTACGAGGCGTGGGATGAGAAACTTAAAAGCTTTCAACCGTATACTGACCGGACCGAACCGTATAGTAAAGTTTATAATATTAAGTGTGTAACAAGAGACAAATAAAGCACAGAGTGAAGTGTTTTATTTGAATAAACAAATTTTGTAACAAACTTCAGACGTCTTCACATTTATGTCTAGTATTATGAAGTTCTTTTAACCTGATATCGTTGACTAGGCATTACAACCTATGTACACTAAACTATTGCTTGTTTGCTTTACTGTGAAAAGTATGCTAAGTGCACCGCTGCCCTAAATGGCGTTAGCTTCTTTGTTTTGTCATCAGATTTGAATAGCAAATATCTTCCCAACCTTAACCACTTCCCTTCTTCTTTCTCTTCTCGAGTTTAGCAAGTCTCGGAAAACAAACATTCCTCATATAGATACTGACTCCGGATAGTAGTAAATGTTGCACGATATTCCAATTTAAAAACATTGCCAATATGAAACATTACAGTTAAAAATCAAAACATTAATGTTGGTATTTTGGCGGTTTCTAATCTTGCACCATAATTCTGACGCAGGCAGCTTAAAGGGGCAACGCAGACGAGCCTGCTCAGTGACTACCGTCCATAAACCTTTGAATTCGTTTCTAGCCGACTCTGCCGCCGTGAACACCTTCCATTCAATGCCGTTGTTTCGTTTCCTTCTGACAATCAATATTGTAAATGTACCAAATAAATCAATCAATAATAATTCGAGTCTTTATTCCATACCTCTCATCACAAAGTTATAGAGTCAGCTACAAATACATTTACTGTATCATTATTTATTCATATACACAACAAAACAAGGTTGTTCAATCGCCTCAATAGTTTATTCTACTATTACTTACTACACACGATACTAAGAGTCGGCGTGAGCTGGGAGTCAGCCCACGTCGTACGTGCAGCATTTGCAGGTGCAGATTTCATAGCGTATGGACTTGTATGAAGCGATGTCTACCTCTCAGCATACTTTGTTTTATTCAAGACCATACATTACAAAATCTGCACGTGCGATGCGGGCTGACTCCCAGCTTACGCCGACCCTCAGTCAGGTAAAAAAAAACAAGTCACATCAAAAAATATTTATATCCCAGTGAATGGAGATTGTAACATGTTATATTAACTGCCAAGAATATTTTAAAAACCATTCAAGGGCCAGTCTAAAAATAAATTAATGAACTCACCCCTAATGTGTTTTGGCTGGAACCGCTATCGACGAGAAGCTTGCGTAGTATGGAACTTGCATATTTCACCCACACATTGCCTTGAAATATAAAAACTCCCAGACTGATTCAACTACGAATTAAAATAGTTATTAATTCTATAAATAATAGTTTATTTTGCAGTCTCTTAGCAAAAAAAATAATATCGTAAAGCAATAAAATTTTCTGCACACAACCACAAGTTCACTTCTCCTAATATCGCACTGACTACAACAGACTTGCTGCGGCCAGCGGTCCCGAAGGCCATCCAGGGAAGATCCTCTGCAGGCACAATCGGAGCCTCCTGCTTGGTTTATTTATGATCTGCCGATAGTGGTGAAAACGAAAAAAGAAATGATCTGCGAGGTAAGCGTCCACAGTACCGAATCGTACGCATCGGGTGAATCGCATAAAACCGATTTTAGATTTGTACAGTTAGTCATACAAATGCGTCCACTGATACGCATCGGACCGTCGCGACGGTAATGTCGACGCTAATTCTCGGCATGCACTTCTTGCCGCATTCACATTTATACATCGTCTCATACATACTATTCTGTTATTCTGACTCTTGGCATGGCCCTACTCAAGTATCTGATTCATTTGATCGTGCCATGTCCTCCTCGGGCGTCCCAGACTTCTTCACATTTACATTTTTTCAATTTGCCATCAGTACGTTGCCTATATTTTAACATAAATATATATAAACATATATATACATTTTCAATGTCACTTACAGACAGTTCAGCAACTATCTTTTAGCACATGTCACTAAGTAGTAAAACTGCCCTTGTGTAAGTACTTTGTAATTTATAATCTTCTCCATGATATATTAGTGTATAACTGTTTTATGGAAAACATGAGAAAATGAATAAATAAATAAACATTACATTATGATGGTAACCGACGAGTTCATCGAATAATCAACGTGCTCCTCCAACGCAGGGAACTCCTCCAATGATGTGCAGATGGCGGTGCCTCCTGTTGATCCACAAACCCCTTTTGGCGAGTACAGAATCATTAATTCCTCTTTCTCGCGTCAGGCCACCTGAAGTTTTTATTCGATGACCATATCCGACCATTTATAACAATAAAAACTGTTTTTCTTTATTTTACACTTCCCCCCCCCCTCTATATCTCCTTAAGCATTGATCCTAGCAAAAAAGTGATTAAAACTTTTTTGTAGAGCTTTTTGTGTAGATAATTTAATACGTGGATATTTTTTCACTAGAGAAAGTAGTTTTTGAGTTATTAACGAAAAACCAAAAATAAAGGACCTTTAGACACTCCCTGCCCTTAGCTCCATACTTACTTTTAGTATGTTGTTACATTCACATCTTCCCCTTCACTATATTTTACTTTACTTTACTTCACTTTCCCTTCACTATACCTGTCCCAAAATTGGCTTCTCTACGAATTATTTCCGCTATTTTTCCTTCGTTGCCTGAACTATGTTAAAAGATGGAACAAAACAGTGGAAATGGAGAGATATATCATTGAAGAAGAATACAACAATAATAATTTAATCTAAAATATGAAAATGAACACAGAAAAATAATAAAACATAATAGTCGCAACTGTGACTCGAACCCAGATCTCACGTCTTACCGGGACGGCGCTCTACCAATTCAGCCATTGCGATCTATTATTGTCATATTTGTCAACTTCGAATTTCAGAATTGACAATATTATCTTCAACTAATGTTTTTTCCATCTGGGTTCGAGTCCCAGTTGCGACCATTATGTTTTATTATTTTACTGTGTATTGTTCTATTGTTGTCTCCTTCTTCGATGCAATATTACATTGATAAGAATAACCTTCAAAAGGAAAAAAGAGAGTTTTTCGTATTAAAAATTGAAATGGAGAGAAAATGGCAAATTCATCCTCAATAGTGTGATTCTTTAATCTGCGTAATTGCATTTTAATTTCTTGACAATTAAAAGAAGAAGAAAATAGGAGGCATTACTTTTTTAATGACTTTTGCATAAACATATTGGTACTGTCATATTTCAGAAATTGATAGTCATCATAATTATATGTTTTCTAATTAATTCTAATTGATTTCCTATGTCTTGGGGAACAGAACCGCTGCCTCTGGTTATGAGGTCGTAAATTCAATCAGACTTTGAAGGAGATTTGCAGAATTTAGTTGAAGAGAGTTAGTTTCCTGTTCCGTATTCCTATTGGCTTTCCCTAAATCAAGCCGACAAATTGTCGCGGGCTTAGCGGAGCTGCTAAAGGTAGCTGCGGCTGGTACTGCGGTGCGGTGGGACTGATTTCCTGAAACAATTCGTCATGTGGATAACAGAACTAATTGTTTCACTTACAACAAAGGGCCTAACGAACTAAATTAGTCTCCGCGAGGATTTCTCACATTCCAACGTTAATTAAGATTTATTGTCACAACAAATTACACAGAAACATGACAATGTGTTCAATAATTTGTTAATATTTCTACAATCAATAATAAAATTAAAAGTAAATAAAAATTGTCAGTGTACATTGGACAGTTGGGTTGGGTGAAAGGTTTAGCTTTTACTCGGTTAAGTGACCAGTAATGGCATGTAAAAGACTTTTTTTGTTTATTTTTGAAAAAAAGAATTGAAAAATAAAACTTTTAAAGTCAATGTAAAACCAATGAAAACAATATATTTTGCACTGTATCAATCAATAACAGAATATGGAATAATTGCTTGGGGAGGGCAACAAACTCGGCTATCGATAACATAGAAATCGTGCAGAAAACAATTTTAAAGGTAATACTAGAAAAACGTAGACTGACTGATATATACCAAATACTACTACTCGTATATATACGCCAATTATACGTTAAAACACTGCTTAACTACATTTTTGTCCAAAAAACAAATTTAAACAAACACAAAATATTACTAACAGACCAGTTAGACAAGTCTACAAAGAAAACATAAAAACTCCGACGGTAAATACAAGCTTTGGACAAAGACCCTATTAATATCATGCTATAAAAGCATTCAACAGTCTAACACTTCAAAATAAAATTGTGAAAAATAATAATATATTCACACACAAAATTAAAAAATGCATTAAAGAACAAAAAGACAATATTAACAAAATTCATAACATAAAATAATAAACATACACGAACACACAAAAACTGTATAAAACACACATTACTCACTAATACAAAACACATAATATAAAAATACCGATTTTAACATAATATAATTTTTTTTTTGTAATTTTACTCTAATTTTCAAATATTTATTTTTATATGTTCGTAATAAGCATTAACTTTGTGGCTCGCCATAATTTACAATAAAACACATACATTTGTTTTAGACCACTTTAATTTTAATTACACTCTACCGGTTTCGGAAGAACCCTTCCTTCGTCAGGAGAATATTAAAACAGTTTTAATATTCTCCTGACGAAGGAAGGGTTCTTCCGAAACCGGTAGAGTGTAATTAAAATTAAAGTGGTCTAAAACAAATTAATGTATTTTATTATAATTATTTTTATCGTTGAAGAAGATTAACATAATAAGTAAATAAATAATCAATCAATCAAAAATGAACTAGACACAGAAAAATAATAAAATATAATTACCCAAAACCTCACGTCTAACCGGAACATACGCTTTATCCAATTAAGCCATTGCATTCTATTACGAGACTGTCGTATTTGTCAAACTTCATATTTCAAATTTCAGAAATAACAGTATTATCTTCGACTAATGTTTTTTCCATATCATTGGCAGCTACCTTTTTTCATTGGAAACAAGTATTCAAATACTTTTTTCTTTTTTTTTTATTAAGTTAAAAGAAATATACATATTCCGCTTTGTTAACTTAATACATTGACACAAATAATATTAATAATGATGGTTTACTACCTTACTAACATTTTGGTTTTGCTCATTAATTTTGAGAGCAAACAGTTTTTTTTTAAATATATATCAGGAAGGAGATTATATATGTTTATACCCTCATAGCCTATGTTTCTTTTGCCACACTCTGTCTTTGTTGAATTTGTGTATAATTTATTACGTTGTCTTGTGTGATGTTCATGTACTTGTGATGTTTTCATAAATGTAGTATTTGTGTGTTTAAAGCCATTTTGAATTTTGTAGATTAATAAGCATATGTTGTATTCGTACAGTTTTCTGATTTTAATTAAGTTAGTTTCTTTGTATACTCTTTTGGTGGGGGTATCTGGTCTATAGTTAAAAAGTTTTTTTATAACTTTATTCTGAATTATTTGAATTTCGTTTAATAATGTGATATTTGTGTTTCCCCATATTTCTATAAGGTAATTAAGGTGGGAATGAATTAAACTAAAGTATAATCCCCTCTTTACTTGTATTGGTAGAAGATGGGCTATTCTACCAAATACACCAATTAGTGGGATAATTTTTTCTTTTTGTATGTGGTGTTTAAAAGACAAGTGTATAAATAATGTACTTATTACCTCGATAGTGTCTCGGATAAATATATCCGATTTTATTTTTATGGAACACCTATTGTCTTTTTATAAAAGTCTGAATGAATATTTAGGCACTTACTATGTATCAAAATAAAAATAAAAATAAGAAGATGGAGACTAAAATTTCTTTTTAATTTTTACTCCAAATATTAAAATATCGAAGTACGTCTTTTAATACCCTTTATCTTTATATATAAAAATCTCGCGTCACAAGGTTTGTCCGAGGTAAACTCCGAAACTAATTTTTGATGAAATTTAGCTCATTGTGTGTAATTTGGTCCAACTTAAAAGATAGGATTTTTATCTTGATTATTGACGTCAATATTTAATAATTGCGAATTAAGTGTTCAATAAATGTTTGTTGGGACAATGATTTGAAATTATTTGTAAGTTCCATAAATTTCTGACAGATAGTGGTGTGAGTTGGTTATCTAGGTTATGTTATATTAGGTTAGGTTAGGTTAGGTTACCATCCAGTAGATTAGCTAGAGCAACGCGTAGGTGGGTCAACTAGTATTATATATATTTGTACGTCATTTATATATATTTTTTAATTCTGTAAGAAAAATAAATCCACATTTTTATTCCAAATATGCTCAGGAATCACTGGATAAAACCTTTCGGATTAAATAAGCATATACACAACTTGTATTATGTGCTTGGAAATATAATCATTCAATGACGTGTATTATTTTATCCGCTTATAAAAGGTCGTTACTTTGATGGCATAAAGTACGAGGATCAGTGGCTTGGATGATTTTTTTTAAAATAATATTAATACTCCTCTCAATCGGGTCGGAGACCATTTGCGTCGACTATGTACCTTTTGGTGCTCTCCTCTTTCTCTAGTTTGGTAATCTGCTGTGGTAAAACCTCTGCACTGGATTAGTTAAACAAACTGTCAGCTTACTGCTTTAACTCCTGGTTTTTAAGATCCTCACTATTAGATTTTTTATTAGAACTGCAGATTTAGTTCGCCAAATTATGTCTTTACTATGTAGTTATTGAAAGCTTTTACGAAACCAAGTGTTATCTTTTTTGTGATAAACCTATTTTATAATCAATCCAATTAACTTCACGCACCAGAAAATATATTTAAAAAAAAAACAAAAAAAAAATATTTCTATATAATATTACAGCGTTCACATAAAGTTATTAATATTTATACATAATAGCTAATAACATAATTTATGAACTTTTTGTTGTGTTGTGTGTAAGGTAGGTTAGTGAATGTGAAACTGTGGTTGGGTAATGTTGTTTGTTTCGTGAACACCACACTAGGAGAACCTGTGCTGAGGTGTTTACGTGGTTATGTTTAAGTGTGACAAGTATTTATGTGTTGTAGTATAAATGTATATTACTTTTTAACCATTGTTTTGAAAACCACTTCCTAAGGATTAGCTTTTGCATTCATCATATTTCATCATACAGACATTGTTCGCCAAATTAATTTTTTTCTAGATATTGAAAGCTTTCACAAAACGAAGTGTTTTTTTGTGAAAAACCTATACTACAATCAATTAGAATAATATTCACGCACCAGAAAACGTGGATAGGTGTCTATTACTTATTTTTCCCAAAATTCCTGAAATTTCCTTGGTTTTCCCCTCAATTCTTTATAATGACTAATTGGTCTGAAAGTGATAATGTTCTCTAAAGTATTTTCGCACGCCATAAAGCCTTAGATCAAATATAATAATATAATGGTGAAATATTCGAGGGTAGTTTTTTGGAAGAGCCCATTATTACGGTAAATAAAGCCCCGGCCGTGGCGTAAGGGTGATATTCAAAACCCTGCAGATTTGGAAATGCCGCAAAACCTCCCCGCTATCTCGCTAACGAGTTTTTACCGATTTCCTCTGGCCTAAATATAATTTCCATTAAATATGTAAAACGAATCTTAAATCTTCATTGAATCCCAAAAACAATGAAAGAGACGATGAAATAAAATATCGGCTAAAGTTTCCCGCGGATGGCTTTTATAATTTGCTGGATTTATGACTTGTTTCGCTTTGAATCTCAAATCATCTCGTATTCTACATTCTACAATCTAGAGACTAGAGATCCGGCTAAGCCCCTGGACGCGTATTTACAAAGCGTTTACCATTTTAGTCACGGTGATGACTGTAATAGAGTAGGTTGTGTTGAAGCAAAATCATTTACAAAAACCATGCATTTTAGTCCGATGTATTTGTTTTACTGATAATATTGTAATATAATGCAGTCTATAGGTTGGGTTAGGTTTGAACGAACAACAGCTAATCTACCGCCTGCGGTCGGCTTCATGACTGAAATGGTAAAGCCTTGTAAATGATTTTGCACAATCTCTTCTTTTTCTACCTACATCAATTACCATCATAAAAATAGTATATTCTTTTTAAAAACACCCCCATTCTCGACATTGTCCGTTGCCCGTTTGCTTACAAACTGTGTTTTATTCTAATAAGTTAATATTGAGCATAAAAGTCAATTTATTTGTTTCATGTTTACGAAAACGTACTAATATTTTAAAACAGTACGGATACATTTTTTTACATAAAAAAAGCTTTATTCATTTTAAAAATAGTTTATAATAAATCTTAAATTATTCAGGGTACCTTTATGTTATTTATTTATTAACCGACTTACTTTCAATTTACAAAATAATACCAAGAAATTTAAAAAAATGGAAATTATTAGAGTAAAGGATGGAATATGAAAACAAAGCCAAAAACAGCGATAAATATAAGACAAAATATGTGACAAGTCAAGTCAAGACTTAGCTAGAAGTCAAAATAGTTATAAAATGTCTTTAATTATTTAATGACCGACAAAAATCATTTAAACTTTGTAAAAAATACAAAGTCTTGACTTGAGTTCACCAGTCTCTATACATTCTGGACAATGTTTAAAAGTATCCCTAATTAATTGAATGAGGAAGACCAATTAATTATTTCTGTATCTATGGGAAGGTATACTGAAAGGGAAGACTTGTAGTTATGTAGATGAATAAATAATATAATTGATAATTTTGAAGAAACAAATAAAATCAAACTTTTTCCGGCGGTCTTCTACAGGAGAAAGGTTTAAAGTTAGTTCTATTTCATATAATATGAGTAATGGTCTCTTTCTAATCCTTGCCTCCTAGCAATCCCCCAAACTGACGTTGACTGGATTCAATATGACGAGTATGTAGGTACCTATATTATTTTGGTGGAAGCTGTCAAAACACGTTAGCAAGTGCAAGTAAAGTTCTTTTGCAGGAGTTTTACAAAATGCACATTCGACAAAATTGAACTACCATCGCCATTTATGGTATTCGTGAAATAATGTATCAACCATAGTATCAACCCTTCATTTTTGACTTTAAAACATCATTATTTTATGTGAAATATTACCTCGAGGGCGCAATGTATCGCGAAATTGTGTATACAATTTTCAAAACAATATAGCTACGTTCGCATAACTTTTGGATAGGGCTAGCACAAAGTATACATAGGTCAGTATTATCATTATTATTGGCCATCAATTATATTTAATGGGCAATAATTATAACAACAAGTCTCGTCCCGAACTCACCCCATTGGTCGGTGTTATTGTGATGAAGGACAAGATCTAAGCCTGATTTCCCTGGGTAAATAACGTAGGACAAATATTTGACCACTAACCCCAAGCCTTTGATATATGAGAGGTTTATCGTTCTCTTCAAATACGCAGATTATCTATTTAGGGTTTTGAATAAAGATGTATTTCAATGATAAGAAATGTAAAATTTAAGTACAATGAATTAAATCTGTTTTTCACAATATTAAAAAAAATATTAATGAGACAAATCATTGAAAGCAAAATGTTGACAGTTGTGACTACCCGAAGGGCCCGACTGTGAGAGCACATTGCGGTGTTAGACGGTTTAATTTTGGTTGATCAACTCGATACATGAAAGCATATTGACACGTGTGAACCTTCTTCTGACAAAGTTCAACAAATTTTATCAAACAATTTTTGACGTTCGATCTATGTTGATGAACTGAAATCGAATATTCTGTTCCCGCTAACGCAGTGGGCGCGCTAGCCTCACCTCATCTCGTCTCGTCTCGCTTTGTCTCGCTCTAAGCGCTTTAGGAGTGCACCGTCCCATATCAGTTTTTGTATCCCCGAGTTCGGAGTATGCGGGCCGAGAGCGATTTTGGCGACTTTCTTACAAGCAATAACTACGCAACACGAGAGTGAAGATGTTCGCATATGGCTTCCCTTGCCTAGGTAATGGTCTCGCCAAAAGCACCAATCAGGGCTTTAGATACATGAAGCTTTGAAATACACAATAGCATGCTTTGGTTTTTTATTATTTCTAAGTATCCTATATAACAACATTTTAAAATTTAAATTATCTTCAGAATTACAGTTTGCATTTAAAGACTTTTTCTGCTAGTAACCTTAGCGCGGAAAAAGACCCAGAAATTATCTTGAAACGTACAGGAGGCTACGAGGAAAATAATTTCCTTCGTGGCCTATGACACTTTGCTTGACGCTGTGTGAGATATCTTACTGAGAAGAGAAAGGAAGGTCTTGAAGAGATCCATGTTGTAAGAGTGAGGAAAAACAGATGTTGGCAAATCGTTAAACTCGAAAACGAGTCGCAGAAATGACTGGATTTACCTGAAACAATCTTATTGTGTTTGCATGACACAGTCAGATTTATTAAAATAAATATATATTCAAAGTGTTTGTATCATATATACTACCCAATTTCATTATTCTATCATGCACAACACACTTTTTCCACAGAAATAATTCATACGTGTGATCCCCGCTGCGGGACGTACCAGGCGACCAGGGCAGCTTAAAAGAACAAGAGAAAGCTATTACGACGGTAATTTGAACGATTTAATTTGATTAATTCGCGTAGTTGTACAAACCCGGTTTGGGGTAAACTGTGTGGGGTCAGGAGATATTTATGGTGAAATGTTTGCAGGAACGCTGTTACGGGATTATTTAAAAACATAAATAATGAAAATAGATGAGTATTTGCTTTCATACGACTCGTTTTATCAAAAACATTATTTTATAGGTTACAGACGCAATTTTGTTGGAATTTATTTGGTATTCGGGTATCTTATTGTAAATACAGCAATACGTTTCTTTAAAGTAATCCCAAATTCGTTAAAATACGATTAATGAAGTGATATAGAAAACCCATTTTAGACGATTACATTCCTATTCCCTATGCAATAATTGGTCTTATTTATTTATTTATTTATTTAAATGCCCATAGGGCTTTTACATATAATGCAGTCAGTACATGTTTTTTAAAAATTAAAAATATAGAAACAAAATACGGGTTACATAAAATGTAAGATTTGACAAAAGTAGGTAGCATAGAATATAAGTTAAGTAAAAATAGATAATCCGCAAATATCCTTCAAATCAACAATAATATTAATAAAAAACCAACACTTACTATAATATTTTATGGAAAATGCAACATATGTTCAAATTTGAAAATTAGAGATGGCAGCACTTTCGCTTGTATATGGTTCCTGTAAAAACACCTTACTAAACAAAATAAAAACAACAAACACACTGTATTCCTAATGGAAATGCTGATCCTCTGTTCAGAAAAACCCTGTTATAGTGCAATCCTTATTTATTTAGCTAAATAGAACAACAAACTTCGAAAAACGCACATCGCAAATTTACGCGGTAAATGAATCATGTATTTTATTATGGGATACATAGTTCCCAGTCTGGAGCTATTGCGACTACAACCTCTGTAATGCTCGAGCCACACCCGGCTAGTGATTTAAACCAGGAAAGCAAGCTATTTCTATTTATCTAGTTGACTCTAGCTGCGTGTAGACAGAACTAACATTGTTTTTATCCCAGCAAGCTAGTGTGGAAAATAGTGAGCCAGCATCTTAAAACGGTCTACACACCATGCTGCGAATAGCCCGACATATCGGGCTGTTAGCAGCTGGCTAAAAATCGAAGGTTGGAGGTTGTAACTCCTGTCTCTTTTTTCCTCATGCGAACCCATAACATTCTGTTTCACGTGTCTGCCTTCTGTCTCTTTTATTACACAACAAATTCAATATCAAATTCAATATCACCATCTCATTTAAGAAAATGAGATGGTGATATTGAATTTGTTGTGTAATAAAAGAGACAGAATGTAACGGGTTCGCATGAGGAAAAAGAGACAGGAGTTACAACCTCCAACCTTCGAATTTTATCCAGCTGCTAACGCAGTTCGCAGCATGGTGGGTAGACCGCTTAATTCGCGATAGTTTAATATGATGGGGTTCTATAATTTGCTATAATAGCGCCCTCTACAACCGAAGTTACTATCCTGGCCTTGTGATTAGCTTCATCCCCCAGAAGCTAGTACATGACTGGCTAGTGTGCGTTGACTTTTTTGCGGATAGTGTGCGATGCGGTGTGTATTTTCTGACACGCGATATGCTTCTGAGCAAAAATGCCAAAACTAAATAACGAGGTTAATTCAAAGTTTTTACAATTGTCGCGATAAATAATGTGTGTGGAACACTAGTATTTCATATTACCACTCGCTTGCCCGGGATCACAATTCTGGCCTTCCGTGTAAATTCTTAAAGCAGCATAGTCCAAACAAGTGGATTTTCCGTCGAGCGTAAAATTCGTCCCGAGTTACTCTTCAATTTATTTGTTAGCATTTTATCTATTTCAGCAATGGAAATAAAACTTCTTGCCCGTGTAATTTTACAAAATATTTTATGAACAGTGGCAACTTTGCTATTTATTGAGTGATTTAGTGTCAGGCAAATGTTTTCGCTTTTCTCAACAACTCATCATATATAGGTCTCCTAGAAATCATTGTGTATCTCTTACTTACGATGGGAATAACCAAAATAATTTGAAATTTGACAGTCAAAGACGACTTAGCAACAAATGTAAGAAAGCATATATCTATAATATAAAAATTAAAGTTTGTTTGTTTGTTTGTTTGTGTGTTCGTACCTTATGCGCGGCCATACCGTTAATCTGACTGCGATGAAACTTTGGGAATATGATGTTCGCATACCCGGGATGGTTATATTCATACGATTGGGAATAAAATTTCATCCGATTGCTATTAAATTGTTGTGAACATGGCCGTGAATATTTCTATATAAATACTGGTGAGCTCTGGCATTATGAAATTTGCATAAAAAATTTAAATAGATCACGCGAGTTGTCGAAACAATTGTGTATTTCATGGAGTTAGGCCGCAGAGAAAAAAGGCTGGGGGGAGGGGTATGCGGGAAGGCTAGTTAAGGAATTAAGGAGAGGGGATTCGCGAGAGAGGGGACCAGAGAGAGGGGAAGGCGAAGAAGGTGGAAGCGGAATGCGTGAGGGGGGGGGGGTTTGCGAGAAAGGAAAGAGCGGGAGAGGGGAGGGGGAAACGCGGGAGGGCAAGGGGTCGCGGGAGGGGAAGAGGAAGAAGAGTCGGAAGGGGAACGACACGAAGGGAGAAACAATTTATTTATTTAATTAGCATTGCCACCCCTCCCCCAGTAATATGTTGTGTATATTGTAATCCGTAGGTTAAGAATAATTTGTACCAGTCTGAAGATGGCTTTAACTAGCTGAAACCGGTTATGTTCAATAAATTAAAGTGGAAATAAGTTTTATGTTATTTGTTTTATTATATTATTATAATGAAATATCACCTCGCGTTTCAAAAATATATGTAATTTGTAATCTGGTGATGGAAGTTTGTATTCTCTATGATTTTATAAAGTGTTGTTGATGGTTTTACAATATTTGATCACTTGCTGTGGATTTTTCCAATGCTCCGATTTAAAATGATCTGACGTGGCTCGGATATACAGAGTGTCCGGGAGTAAAGTGCATTAACTTCGGTGGTGATTGAACATGATGGTAGGAGTAAAAAAGTTAGCAACTTCTTTCGAAATTCCAACTTTTTTTTCTCATTCAAAATGACGTACCTTTTAAAAATCCTTAGTGTAAGGTGCAAACATACCTGATAAATATACTGTAAGTCAGCCAGGCACGTTGTGGCGACGCGACGTTGGTTTTGATTGGCGCGTACTGTAACAGCGGAAAATGCCTACCACACGCCGTACTAATTTTATCTTTTTACCAAAAAGTACCCCTAAAAGTTGGAATTTCAAAAAGAAGTTAACTTAAACTATCATGTAGAATTACCCTCCGAAGTAAATGCTCTTTACCCCTGGACCGCATATTTGCAAAGTTACAATTTGATGAAGCAAGGATACGGGAAATTGGACCATCCTTTGATCCTGTTCATTTTAACTCTGACCACTATTAAAAGGTGTTGGCTTAGTTTAAGTATTTTTAAAATATCATACCAATAAGTGAACATAAAATATTAACGAGTCCCGACTGATTACTCATTTTTCTTCTTATGTCGCACAACCACTGTTTCCTTCTAAAAACATCGTAACAACGCATGTTTTTTTTCCACCAGCCCTTTTTTTAAGAATTAAATATTCAATACTTAATTTAGGAGGCGGGTAGGGGTGCCGCCATCTTGGGAACTGTTTTTATTAGAGAACCAGCAGGGGTGTGGTTTGTCTAGGTCTTGAAAGAGGATACGTTTGCCCACCTATTGAGTGGCGGGCCGGATTGGGTGAGACTGGTTGAGGCGGACGTTTTGATTTCTGCAGCCGGTCTATCTCGACCCATCGCCTTGCACTGCATTGGCAGGTATGGATTCACACTTCGGTCACTCCTGGACACACGGCATCCAGATTCCTACCCACCCCTCATACCTTTTCCTTTCCAAAACCTACTATCTTTCCTTTCCCTAAAAATAACCTCCATACAGCAGCTCCAAAGATGATGTAGGCCCCGAGGGAATTTATTTTCTTCAGGGCTTCTTGTAAATATATATATTTTTTTTAATATGTATTTAAACCGTGAGAATCTTAAAATTTTCTAAAGGACACGGAGAAAAATGTTATTTGAAAAAACGATCATTTTAATAATAAACACGCTTAAAAACGGGACTGAAGTTCTTACGAACAAATTAACAGGGATTAAATGTTTATTGGCGGGAACATGTAAAAATAATTTGTTGGTATAAGTAATTTCGTACGTATATCAACAAATTATTCTTACATTTTCCAACATTGAAACACTGTTTATTTGTTCGTAAGAACTTCTAATACCTCACATAAATGAAACACCATTTTTTGTATTTTTATTGGTAGGAACGTATATTTTTTTTTTCTATATAAACATTATAATAAATGTTTTTTTGATTTGATTTGATTCGATTTGATTTATTTTGTTATGAAAAGAGCTAATAACAGAAAAATAGATTTTCAATATTTCAAAGAATGACGAAATGATATTTCAAAGTGAACTTGTGTAAAACATTTACAACAGTGAGACACGATTCGGTAGCAATGAACGACAGTTCTTCAGTACCACTGCGATTGTTCCGTAGAGTTTCGGTATACAGCGAATATCAACGTTTTGACGGATTTTAACAATTCTATAATAATTATAACAATTTTAATAATAAATGAGCTCTTTTAAGAACCCCATATGGTAATTGTGGTTTTTTTTAGGAACTTAAAACCATTGTAATCAACTCGCATGACAAAATGATTTTTCCTTTAATGGAAGAAATTAACGATAAATTATTGTCATTCAAGAAAGATTTATGATACCTACAAGTATGTAGGTAACTTAAATTTACTTTTAATTACCTTACCTGCGGAGTTCGGGCGAAAGTTATAATACATGAAAAGAGTCATTAATTTGTTCCAAAACGTTTTTTTATTCATTTTTTTTTATATAAGAAAAATTCTATTTTTAACTTTTGAAGGTTATTTCCATCAATGTAATATATCATTGAAAAAGAAGATAACAATAATAATCTAATTTTTTTAAATATGAAAATAAACAAGACACAGAAAAATAATAAAAGATAATGGTCGCAACTGGGACTCGAACCCAGAACCTTGCGTCTTACCGGGACATACACCTCTACCAATTGGACCACTGCGATCTATTATGAGACTGTCGTAATTGTCAACTTCATATTTCAAATTTGATTATTTAAAAAAAACATTAGTCGGAGATAATATTGTTAATTCTGAAATTTGACAATTACGACAGTCTCATAATAGATCGTAGTGGCCCAATTGGTAAAGGTGTATGTCCCGGTAAGACGTAAGGTTCTGGGTTCGAGTCCCAGTTGCGACCATTATCTTTTATTATTTTTCTGTGTCTTGTTCATTTTCATATTTAAAAAAAAAATATTATTATTGTTATCTTCTTCTTCAATGATTTTTTATTCATTTTCAACTCCTTTAATTGATTTTCGTGTGATACCGATTGATAATAATCCTCTAATTCACTTCATAAAAATGCAATATATGAAGGTAGTTGTAGTGTATTGTTTCAGTTTCTTTCAATAGATGTCGATTGCTTAGTTTGTAAAATGAAGTTGTGTTATATTCATTCTTATGGCAGTTAAGTGGGATATCAGAAGTGTTTCGTTTAACGCCGTTCGTGTCTTAGGTACGAACGGTTACGATGATGGCCGAAGGCATCAGTGAGATTGGGCGGGCTCTCTCACTCCACCCGCCGCAGCAATATAACTATTTTGAGCCTAGGCAAGTAAGGACGTCTCTCTAGTATAATATAGATTGTAAATATTTACGATAACTAAATAAACCAACTAGCAGTAATCAGTCAAGATTATAACTTGTTTGAAAGATACCCAACACATCTTAAATTGTCTTATTACTGGAAATTATGATACATAACGGTGGTCATACAAAATGTCTTGCAAATGTGGAGGACTTAATACTGCGACACGACGGAATCTTTCTGAAACATACTTGACTACGTTCTGTGAAAATAAAACCACCAGCAAAACAATTGATTTGCTAATTTTTGTAAAAAAATATTGGAGCTGTTTTGGCAGTTTTATTTTCCTTTGGGGTAAGTTTATTTATCGAAAAGAATACAATATAAATGTTTCCAATAAATCTGTACCTGAGCAGCATACGGATGTAAGTCCAAAAAGCCTAATGTTCAGGAGAGCCAAAACCGTTTTTTTCTGTAATTATGGTCTCATAACTTCTGCATATATTCGTGCTGACTGATGAAACATTTTTAATTATCAAATTGAGAAAATAAAATGAAATATTTTACATGCAGAGCCTAAAAATAAATCACTATGGACTTGAGTCCTTCTGCTTCAAAATGAAATAGACTATTTTGTTGACAAGTGATGAATTATTAAAAGATCGATGTTTGAAAATTTAATTTGGAAGTATAATAATAACAATACATAAACAGGTAAAAAAACATAAATTTTACTGTTTATTTCTTTGTATAAATATTACTAATTATTGGCATTTTCATTATCTTCATCATCTGACAAAGGATAATCTGGCATTTATGACTTAATTTTTTGTTAAAAAATGTGGTGGAACTTTTTCCACATTAGCTCCATACAGTAGGCTCCGAGAAAAAAAAAATCCTCAGGGCCTATGTCATCTTTGGGGGTGCTGTGTGGAGGGTCTTTTAGGGTAAGGAAAGAAAGGAGGTTCTGGGAAGGAGTATTATTTTATTTTTATCCTCCCTGAATAATGATTACAAATATCACAAGTGTCGTTTGTTGATAGATGAAATTTTTGTGTTTAGTTCCATAGAAAACAAAGAGATTAGAAGCAGAATGATGGACTTGAGTATTTCTGCTTCTAAGAATAATGGTAGTTACATCCTTATACATTTTTTAAAAACCCTATATTTATTCAAAATATGACTTCCATCTTTCTGCCACTGATGAAAATGATCATTTACTACACATCTTCATCAAAAACTCATTTCTTCAAATTTTGGATTCGCAGTCGTATGCTTCTCGGGTACAGAAATGTGTATTCCTTGAATATATATATATATGTATTCACACGGTTAAGCGTTCCTTTATTTAATGGGAACGTGAATATTAACAAACCTCTTTGAATTCAGAAATTATTATCAGATGACTGGAAACAATTCAAATAAAGAGGTGTCTTTAAAATCAATTACTTTCGTATGTTTTGTTGATTATTTTAATTTGTTTTGCTTAACGTTAGGTCGAATAAGCACAGTAAAAACAACGTAACAAGGATGAAAATAATCAATTAGAAGTAAACCTCATGGATTCCAGAATGATTGGTTTTTATTTTGTCGTATTTTGATTTCAAACACAACGGTATCACAGTTCAGCAGAAATCGTGAATTTACTTCAACGTTGAGAATTTTTTTTCATTTTTACTGGATTAATTAAAACGCGACCGTTGTGGAACTTCCCTCGCCCCCTCAGCTCCCTACCCCTCGCACACCCGCCGCAGAAGCCTGTCTAAAACCCTGCTTTTCTCTTTTCATGTTTAAACTCATACAACGATCAGATATCTGCAATTTTATAGACATCTTCATTTGGTTAACGTTCTTGATTGCCTTTGAATCCAATTATTTTTTTTATAATGTCCTCTACAATACAGGTGAACTCCTTGCGTAGAGGACAATATACTATACCTTTCTATTATAAATATATTATAAATGAATAAATAAAATATAATAAAAAATGGCTTTCAGTAAGTAAATTTTACAAGCGCAGAAAATAATTATAAAAAAAGTATTTCAAAAACAAATATTTTCAATTTTAATGACAATTGGAAATTTAGGTTTCAAATAAACAACGCTGGTGGACTTGAAACATAATAGATACATTGAAAAAAAAAAGAAATAAGAATATGTTACTAAAAAGCTAGTTTTTCTCTTACCGGTGACTGGAGAACTCAACAGAGTGGCTCTTTATCATTTCTTTGAAAAAGTAATTAAAAATGGAAAAAAATTTGGTTAAATAGGTTACGTGAGGTTAGGCTATGGGGAATTTTTTTTTTATGACTTTAAATGATTTTTAAAGGAGTGTTTGAAATGCCACTGTGTTGAATTGTCATAAAACCTCTCTTGTTATTTTTTTTAGAGATATCATCAAAAACACATATTTTGTGTTTGCAACTCTGATTCAATGAACTCAGGAACTCGGATTTGCTTTGAATTAAAGTGTAATTTTCAAAATTTTCACTGATTGTAATAAAACGATAAATCGGCAAACTACCTTATGTAATATTATTAACAAGTTATCTTTCCCACCTACCTAAAGTGCCTACCTACCTTATATATTATATTATAACACTTATAAAAATTTCCTACAGAGTGCACGCCAAAAAACTGCTCCATCAAGATCATAAAAATTATAGCGTAAAATACAGATAAAGTAATAATTTTATCAGCAAATTTTTTCGTAAAGATCAGTTCAATGAAAATTCCACGTGAGTGATTTCTGAGCGGCCGTTTTTGAAGTGATTAAGACATTTAAAAAAAAAATCTCTGCAAAGTGACAGCTAATATTGTTCACGAAACAAACATCCGCTTATTATAAAAGTATCTGTGCCAGTCAGTTTAAAGATCAGTTCAGTGTAAATTCCACGTGAGTGATTTCTGAGGAGTCGTTTTTGAAGTGATTAAGACATTTTATAAAATCTCTGAAAAGTGACAGTTATTATTGTTCACGAAAAAACATTTGCTTATTATAAAAGTATCTGCACCAGTCAATTAATATTGCATTCATTTCACGATACGTCATACACGGTCAACGGTGTAGTGGCTAGCGCATTCGCTCAACCACACTTAGCGGACAGAGATCGAATCCTATCAAATCCGAAATATTCTGATTATTTTTATTTTTACCAAATCTTTATCCAATCTTCAAACCTTTCCACGATGAATAGGCAGAAAAGGACACAGAAAAAAGGGACATCTGACGATTCCGAAGAAAACACCAATACATACATTGATAATAATGTTTCCACTCCACAGAGTGTGACCCTTAGTGATGAATCGCAATTAATGATGGCTCATATAGACCGCAAGTTGGATGAAGTTTTAAAAAATCTGAAAAGTGAGCTGTTTGTATACCTCAACTCACAAATAGTTGAAGAATTAGGGGGTATTAAAACAAAGTTAAGTCATTTTGATGAACTCAAAACCTCATTAGAATTCTTTTCCGCGGAGAATGATCGTCTCAATAAAATATGCAAGGTAAATGAGGCAGAAATTAAAAAACTTAATGCTTCCAATGCTCAACTTCAACAGAGCCAAGACGCGCTTGTGGCTAAAATAAATGATATAGAGCAGTGTAACAGAAATTGCAATGTAGAGATACAGATGATTCCTGAAAAGAGGGACGAAAATATCAAAAATTCAATGCTAAAATTGTGTACTGCTATCGACTTTCCACTAAAGGAAGAAGACATTATGTCCTGCCACCGAACACCTCATCATCCAAATGCCGTTGCAGGTTCTCGACCCAAGAACATTATACTAGCTCTACCGAGCCCTCGCATGCGTGATGAACTACTATCAGCAGTGAAGGCGTTTAATCGAAGGAATGCTGATCATAAATTAAATCGTCAACATCTTGGATTCCTGGACTCTTCCCCTGTTTACGTGTGTGAACACCTATCTCCGCACAACAAAGATATACACGCAGCTGCTAGGCGCGCCGCTAAGAATCTTCGCTATAAGTACGTGTGGGTCAAGCATGGGCGCATTTTTCTAAGAAAAGACGACACATCTGCATCACTACAAATTAAAAACAAAGATTCACTGCTCAAATTATCGTCTTCTACTTCTTCGCAAACATCAACCAATTTGTCTTCTACAAATTAGTTGATCTTCTAAGAACCCAATTCTCCATTCTGTTTTTACCCTCATATAATGTTTAGTATGTATTATCAAAATGTAACCGGACTGCGTTCCAAAACTAATATTTTTTACTTAAATGTAACTAATAATGATTATGATATCATTATGATAACAGAATCATGGCTCGTGGAAAGCATTGCGAGTGAGGAACTATTTGATAATCGTTACGTAGTATTTAGACGAGATCGTAAAGACAATAAAAGAGGAGGGGGTGTAATTCTTGCGTTTAAGAAACACCTTACAGTTATAGAGCGGAAGGATTGGCAAACGACTGCTGAAGACTTGTGGGTCACTGTTATAACTAAAAATCTGAAAAGGATCAATTTGTGTTGTGTTTACTTTCCACCTGGAGTCAATCACACACGTAACATTTATGACTTTATGGACAAACTTTGTGATCTTCGGGCGCTTCACCACGATGATAATTTTCTTATAGCAGGAGACTTCAATTTACCTCAAATAGACTGGTCTATTAATAATGAAGATGAAAATAGTATGAAAATCATAAATAGTCATCATTCAGAAATAATTTCCAGAATCTCTGACACTATTTGCTTTACTGATCTTTCACAATATTGTACTTTTCCAAACAGCAGACACACATTCTTAGATCTTGTTTTTAGTTCTTTCTCTGTCATCGTAGCACATACCTCTCAACATCTTATACCTGAATGTATACATCACAAATCAATCACTATTAATATGAATATAGAGTTAGAAATTCCCATGGTAAATAACATTAGAACAATTAATCTCTTTAAAAAGGCGAATTATGAAACCATAAACAATATCCTTAATAGTGTTGATTGGGGTGGAGAATTTTTGAACTTATCAACCAATAGAGCAATTAACCGCTTTTATGATATTTTACATGAAATTATCCAAACTAACGTTCCATCCAAAAAAGTTCAGATCAATAACTCATATCCTTATTGGTATAGCCCGGCTTTAATGAAATTGACTAAGGAAAAATACAAAGTATTTAAAAAATGGAAAAAATGGTCCAATCCTTTGGATTATCAAGAATTCTGTGTTCTGCGAACGCGACAAAAAAAAGTTTCTAATGAATGTCATAGACAATTTATATTAAATGCTGAACTCAAAATATCTCATGACCCGAAGAATTTCTGGTCCTATGTTAAAAGTAAGAGAAATAGTTCAGGGTTACCCAATAAGATGAAACTATTGAATGTAACTGCTACCAATCCTTTAACTATATGTAACATGTTTTCAAAACACTTCGCCTCCACTTATAATTATAATGTAACTCCCAAGGCATCAACTAATAATAATCCCCGAGCAGACAATAGTATAAACATTTCCTCTATTTCCGTTTGTAAGGAACAAATAGAAAAAATAATTAATAATATCTCTTGGTCATTGGGCGAAGGATATGATAAAATACCATCTTACTTTATAAAAATGTGCATTAAGGAAATATCATTGCCTCTAGTACTGCTCTTTCAATCATCTTTGAAAGAAGGCGTCTTCCCAGATCGATGGAAACGCGCTCTCATTACGCCAGTATTCAAATCCGGATCTAAGAACGACGTTCAGAACTATCGTCCTATATCAAAATTGCCGATCTTTAGCAAGATTTTTGAAAAAATTGTTCATGAGCAACTGTATGACTGTGTTCAGTCAGTAATAACTGAAAATCAACACGGCTTTATGAAAAAAAGATCAACTGTGTCCAATCTTGCAGTATTTACTGAATTTGTTTCAAAATCAATGGATAAACGAATACAAGTGGATACAATATATACAGATTTCTCCAAAGCTTTCGACAAAATTGACCATAGTCTACTTTTATCAAAACTATTAGCTTTGGGAATACATGGTGATTTGTACCGGTGGTTAGTCTCCTATCTTGACGGACGCTCCCAGTTAATAGCAGTGAATGGTTTTAATTCTGAAATTGTCAATGTCCCTTCAGGTGTCCCCCAAGGGTCTCACCTGGGACCGTTGCTTTTCACCATATTTATCAATGACATTGTAAAATGCTTTAAGCATGGTAAAGTTTTACTCTTTGCTGATGATTTGAAAATATTTCTTTCTATCAACTCTATTACTGATTGCTATAAGCTTCAAGAAGATCTTAATAGACTTAATAATTATTGTACTGTCAACTATCTACACATGAATACAGCCAAATGTTATGTGATAACCTTTACAAAAAACAAAAAAACCATCGAACATGATTATTGTATTACTAACAGTCAAGTACTTAAAAAACTCAATCAAATTCGAGACCTCGGTGTTCTCATTGACAACAAACTTTCATTTAAGGCACATGTTGATATGATTGTTAAGAAATCCTTGGGCATGTTAGGATTTCTTTTCCGCATTGGAAAGGAGTTCACCAATATCCAAACCCTCAAAATATTATACTACTCCTATGTTCGTAGTCATCTTGAGTATGCTTCTCCTATATGGAATCCTCTGTATAATATATACACAAAGCGCATAGAAGCTGTCCAAAGAAAATTTATACATCACCTGAACTTCAAGAGACATGTGCGTTATTATGACATGGACAGTTCTATAAAACACTATGGACTCAAAACTCTAAAAAGTAGGAGAGACATTACGGATATGACTTACTTACACAAAATCTTGAATGATCATATTGACTGTCCAGCACTTTTGTCATCAATTAATATTAGAGTCCCGAGTAAGAAAACTAGGGACAAGTCATTGTTTCATGTCGAAATTGCTTCAACTAGTCTCAGGCAAAATTCTTTCTTATTGAGAACTTGCAATCATTATAACAAAAAATGTATCGATGCTGACATCTTGTCGTGTACTTTAAGCTCTTTCAAACATATAGTTAATGGAGCTTTATAATAACCAATTCATTACTAAATACTCGTAGATTAATTAATTGTAACCAAACAAAAAAATTGATACCATACTTTTTCATGTATTTTTTGTATTTAAATTTAAAAAGAATGTAATACGTATATGTCTATACGCGTACAATATATTTTACAATTTTCTTTTCTGTAAGTACTATCATTAAACTTTTATTTTACAAAGTGCTAAAAAAAAAAAAAAAAAATTGTTAATAATTAATAATTATTGACTTTTTTATTTATTATTTGGGCATGATGTGAACATTTGTTATTGGATTGTAACTTAACTATTATACTATATTGTTTTCTTTAATGCATGTAAAGTTATTAATCTGTAAATGTTCCTAATAAAATAAAATAAAATAAAAAATAAAATAAAAAATAATAATTTATTTTTTTACAAGGAAAATTTTTAATTACAAAAAAATCATAGGTGGGAATCACATAATGCATTTAACAATATTAGCTCTTACGAACCTTTTTCGAAAAGAAACGCATAGGGCCGCTTTCGAAATTTCGAACCTATGACGTAAAACACTGCCACTTGTAGGTATTATTCAATTCTCCCAGTGAAACATGGACTTCAAGCTACGTCATAAATTTTTAACCAATCACCGCTCTACCCTTTCGATGAGCTAACCTTTTTAAACGCATATTCTACGAACTTGGGGTGGGAATATGAAATTCGTTTGCCTTTTATTTGCATTTTTGGGGGTCAAACTTGACACGTAAAGTCCGATTTCGTGTTTTTCGAGGTTGTGCACTTTTTACCTAACATGCAATTATCAATCCTACAATCATAACACCCCGAGATATTTTTCACGTGTCTGAGCTCTCTCTCTCTCTGGTTTTAATCCTGGGATTGGTTTGAAGCAATTTCCTTTAGTTTCTTCTTCCATTCTTCCCTATCTTGTGCGGCTCTTTTGAATTCTGCATATGATGAGCAGCGCATGTCAACCAGCAGGTCCTCCTCGGCGTGGGCGTCCCCTGGAGTTTGTCCCCTCGGTCATACCCTCCATTATGGCATGCAAGAGGCCTTCTTGTCGTATTATATGGCCGATCCATCTTGCACGCCTTTCGGACAAGGTCTTGAGCAGGTGCCTTCCTCCTTCAATTCTTTGGAGAACCTCCTCATTTGTAATGTGGTCTCTCTAGGAAATTCCTAATAGTCTTCTATAGGACCACATCTCAAAAGCCATAGCACATGTCTGAGCTAGTAATTGTATAAATACTATTATTCCCAAATTGTAATGCAACCTAACTATTGAGTGTATATATTTTAATACAAGTGTAGGTATGATTACAGGTATTATAAATGAACTTAGCAAAACTACTACCTAAATACAGACTGGTCTAGTAATGCACGTTATGAGAAACCTCTAAGTGACCAGCTCAGGTACGGAGGTTCCATAGATGCCAGAGTTAAGTTAGCCTCTCAAAAACTGGGCGTACTGTACAGGGCTCGCATTTACTTTAATAGTATACAACTGCTAACCCTCTGTACAAATCGCGAGTGCACCCCATGGTTGAATTTGGCAGATACCTCTGGTCTGGAGCTCCACAATACTGTACTGTATTTCATTGGAAGATGCTCCGAGTAACTAGCATAATTGATCCCCTCGGCACCAGTGCAACTGTGCATAGTCGGGAAACACGCCAAACGCGCGCCAAACATATGTTCATTTTATTACATGAGAACGGGTCGTTATTATTATACGGGTGGTATTTACGATGAGAGGAAGATGTGAACAAGGGTCTTGAAGAGATTTATACTGTAGGAGGGTGAGAGGAAACACAGAAGCCAGCAAATAAAGAACAAGTCGCAGAAACGACTCGTACTGATGTGATAGATGTCAACCGTGTACGATGATACCGGTTGGTGGAGAAATTTGAAAAATAGATTTTACTAAATTGTTGCTGTCACTGTTGCAATTACTCCACCGGATATTGAGCGAAAGGGACAATGCACCTCGGGCTACTAATACCTAACTAAAATTGAGGTTTTAAAGTAGTAGGAATTTTTAATTTGATTTTAGTCCTGAAATATTTAAAAATACGTAAAAAAATTACCGTTACGAACTTTCACCAAATTTGTAACGCGAAATTTGGAATATCCATTTAAAAAATTACCGTTACGAATTTTCACCAAATTTGTGACGCGAAATTTGGAATATTCAGTTTTTTACGCCTACCAATTCAATTATTTGTCCATCAAAAATGAAATCAAATGCACTTTATCAACAAACACAGCTGTAAACCAATTCAAAAGTGAACCTGCGGTGTTCAAAAATCACATATCATGAAAAATTGCAGCCGAAAAGCTTCAATCAAATATTTCCGATGGGAAAAACGGGCCGTAGGCGTACCTACATAATAAAAAATATATTATTTTCAATAAATATGTAATTTTTGTGGCACCGTGCGAGTGGAGTGCACCGTTCATAGAATGTGTTTCCAATGAAAAAGGTAGCTGCCGATAATATGGAAAAATATTATTCGAAGATAATATTGTTAATTCTGAAATTTGAAATATGAGATTGACAAAAATATGAAGCTTAAATAATTGGTGGCAATAGTCGAATTGGTAGAGGCGCCCGTCCCGGTAAGACGAGCGGTTCTGGGTTCGAGTCCCAGTTGCAGCCCTTTTCTTTTATTTTCCTGTGTCTTGTTCATTTTCATATTTTCATTAATTGTTATCTTCTTCTTCAGTGATATGTTAGGAATAACCTTCTAAACTTATAAAAAGAGAGTTGTTCTTTAGAATTGAGTATTCATACTTTAAACAGTTATTATTCAATTTCGAAGGCGATTACGGGTACCGCCGCCCCGTAAACCATTAATTGGATAAATATTACCCCAAGAGGGCACTACGTTTGGTGACTTAGCAGGGGTACCCGGGTTCATAAAGTAAGGTATGTCTAGGTGTTGGCGGTGAATGAGTTTTCCCACATATTGCATGGCGGGCCAGATTGGGAGAGAGTGGTTGAGGGAGACCGAACCTAGATATCTCAAGCCGGAATCTATCGACCCTTCGTCTTGCACTGCAGTTGGAGGGATGAATTTCTTTGTATGTCTCTCCTGGACACAGTGTCCTAAGAATCCTTCCTACCACTCAATCATTTCTCCTTCCCAGAACTTTCTCTACATCATTTCTCGAAAAATACCACCCACCCAGTATCCTCAAAGCTGACATTGTGCCTGATTGATTTTTCCTCAGGGTCTCGCCTAAGTACAGGGAGAAAAATGTTATTCGAAAAAGCGATCATTTTAATAGTAAAAACGGGACTGAAGTTCTTACAAATAAATTAACAGGGTTTCAATTTTTATTGGCAGGAACATGTAAGAATAATTTGTTGGTATACGTAATTTCGTACTTATTATTTTACGTAAATTATTATTTTTCAAAATGAAAAATTGGTTTCATGGTGTGCTTTTTAACACAGTAATGCAACAGAGTGAGTAGTGCCAAAAATATAATAGATAAAGGTAATTTTCCTTACACTTTGCATCAGTGACAGGTGGCAGGTGCACCTGGTGGAAAATCATTTGGGAAACATTTTTATTCGAATTTTACGCAGCCGTCATTTTAAGTGTTTTATTTTCATCGTTGAAGTAACCGTAGATATATTTTGGTTCATTCTATAACAATTTGAACGTTTGGCAGTATTTTTATTTAAGTGAAGCGTAAACCATAATGAAAGCTCGTGTGCTCTTTGGGGGAGATTCCATGAATAATGATTTCAATTCATTTTAGAAAATACATACTCTTTTTTATGTTTTCATGGGAAGTAATATTTATTTTTTAAGGGAAACTACTCTCGTGTTAAACTACGTATGGATTTCAACCGATTTTCATCAATATTTAATTTTATTTAAATGTTTTATTTTATTTATTTTAATACATGATTTATCAAAAGTACATATAGTTTTGTGTGATATTTCACCCTCCATGCTAGGGATGACCCTGTGTTATGGCGGGTGAATTTTACAGTTTGGGGATATACACTCATTAGTATTGGTTGGTAATTTTCATTAATTAATACTATGCTCACAATTCTTCTATAATAAAATAGTTATATATAGTAGAAATTAAGAATTATTGGAAAAGAGAAATTTAAGGTATTATTAGTATATAAATCACAGCAATCAAGGCAGAAAATAAAGATAAGGAATAAAGATAAATTATGTTTTGCCTGCTTTTAAAACTGTGCATCCAATTCTTCTATAATAATAAAATTTAAAAAAAGTGTATAGTTAGATTGGATTACAAGGAGAAGATGAAGCAGTTAGAGAATTATTAGAAAATAATAAAATTTGAGGGATAATTAATTTATTTTGATAAATGCATGCTTTTTTATTTATGAGAATTGATATTTCTTTTTAATAAGTGAAAAGAAAGGCGCTCGTGCTGAAACAGATTGGTTTCAACCGATTAATTATAAGTATTTAAATGTATTACAATAAATATAAAAGCATAAAAAGGTTCTGTCAGGTGAGTGATTGAAGGTAAAGTAGAGTTTGGAAGGAAAATGGTGGGGTCAATAATCTTACGCTGTTTAGTTTATATTAGACCTCACTTTGTCAGTTTTTGACGCGTAATTACGAAAAAGGGGATTGTGATGTCTAGACGTTAGTAAATTATAAACAGGCTTGCGAAAAATGAATTTCTCAAGTCCTATTTTTTTTTTTAGAAAACTCGTTAATATTAAGAACACAAAAATGATTATAGTTTTTAATTTATACATTAAGCGTAATGAGTAAAATTAAGAAAGGAACCCTCAGATGGTTTGGGCATGTAGAGCGAATGAACAAAGAAAGGAGTGTAAGGAGAATATATGATGCAAGTGTGAATGGTATAAAAAGTAGGGGACGTCCGAGACAGACATGGCACGATCAAGTGAATCAGATACTTGAGTCAGGCCATGTCAAGAGTCAGAAAAGAGAAGAGTATGTATGAGACGATGTATGTATGTGAATGAGGCAAATAGTGTGTGTCAAGACCGAGGTGTTTGGCGGTCCGTCCTCTCTACCTACCCCTGCGGGGAAACGGTGTGATGGTTAGTTAGTTTAGTTATTTATACATTTGTGTATATTTTTTAGATGAAACGAGAACATAAATTATTTTTACACTAGAGGAAAATAATTTGCCTCGGGGCCTTAGTAATTTTTGAGGATGCTGTTTAGAGGGTATTTTGTGGAAAGGAAGGAGATGAATTTATTAGGGGTGGGTATAAATCTTTGGGTCAGGCTCTTCAGGAGTAACGGAGGTGTGAATTCATCCCCGCAACTGCAGTAAAAAGTGATATTCCGAGAAAGTCTTGCTGGACAAGTCAAAAGGTCTCCCTCAACCAGTCTTCTCCCGATCTGCCACGCAACTGGTGGGCAGATGCATCCACTGCTAAGAACCCGCAAAACTCGTCCATGAACCCGGTCACTCCTGCTAAGTCACTAAACGTAGCGAACCACATGGGCTGACCTAAGGCAGCGGTGGTGGTTATCCATCACATAGTTTCCAAAATAGTTTCCAAAATAGTTTTCACAAATTGTAGATTGATGATGGCTGACGAAATAACAGACCAATTTGTATCCGATTGGTCCAAAGTGTTCACACCCAGTCGCGGGTTCATTTCTGTATGATCTTGGTATCTCAGTATTACACTATTGTTCCCCGCTTTAAATGATGGAAGTCAAGTGATTCCTTTTTGCGAGAACTCGCCAGACAAAATCTAGGTAGCGAATTTTATGACCCTGTATCCTCTAAAACCATATTTGTATTGTACGTAAAACAATAAACAGTCACTGTGATTTCAAAGAACCAACGTCTTTTAATCAAAAAGCACAGTGCTGAGAAAAGGTCCAGTGCTAATACTAAAGATATTAACATCTCTGTAAACGATTACAGAGAAAGAGATATTACACAATGATATTGTGGTTAGACGTCAACCTTCACCAGGACCATAATTATAATAACTAAACAATAAATAACTTTTTATTACTTATATTTGAATTATTACAATTGTCCCTACGAAGCTTGGTTGACAATTGATATAATAAATTTCGTGTAAAAAGATTTTTTATTTTCAAGAATTATTAAAAAATTTCATCAAACAAAGTCGAAATTATCAAAAAAATAATAGACCCTTTTGCATCAGAATTCATAAAAAACAACCATAACACGAACAGTTCATAAAACTCACCACCAGCGCGTCTTTACCGAACATCCACAACTTTTTCGACGTATAAAACATCTCCAAGCTGCTTCAATCAGAAATTATCAGTTCAGAATGTCTCCGATATTAATTTTTCATAATTGTAAAAAGCATTAACTTTGT
Organism: Limnephilus auricula; assembly: GCA_951813805.1. Lineage (NCBI taxonomy): Eukaryota > Metazoa > Arthropoda > Insecta > Trichoptera > Limnephilidae > Limnephilus > Limnephilus auricula. The sequence goes on along the minus strand of OX638402.1, from coordinate 6,581,643 downwards.
GGCTCACCATAATTTACAATAAAACTTAATCAATCGGTTCGGAATAACCCTTCCTTCGTTAGGCTAATATTTTAACTAACCTATGATATAAAATATTGACGAATATATCGTCGTTCAAAAAAAAAAGTTTTATACTGTTTTGATTTTAAACTTAAATTAAATTAATTAAACTTAATTTAAACTATTAAGAATCATTTATTTTTCACTGATTCAATCTGTATTACAATATGGAATTGTTGGCTGGGGTGGTGCAATCAAAACTTCTCTCTTGCCTTTAGAAATCATCCAAAGAATATTAATAAAAATAATTTAAAAAAAACCATATGATTACCCCACCATAAGATTATTTCAAGAATTTAAAGTCCCTTCACTACACATTATTTATAAAAAAAATTCACTTTTACAAATACACAAAGATTGTTTCAACAACGATACCTCAATATCTATTTCAAACAGCAAAAGACCAAGTATTCTTGGCTCTATAACTATCCCACGTTGTAATACCACCACAGCCCAACAATATTATAAATATTTTGGAGTCAAATGGTTTAACCAATTAACCCTTAACTTAAGATTGGATACAAACTATAAAAAATTCAAAAGGTTAATTAAAACAATATATCGATAACATATTACAATCATTGTGACTGTGACTTTGGAAATCCTTTTTCTTTTATACTCTTTTTTTTTATTTTCTCTCTTCTTCTTCTTTTATATCTTTTCTTTATTCAATTCTGTTTCACGTATAATGTATGATATACCTACATATATAAAAAAATTAAATATTATAATTTTCATTATCCTTACTACACATTTTAAAAATATATGTTGAATTGTTTTTCGCTGCTCCACCTTTTTTACACGAGCATTGCTAAAAAAAAAGGTGATCCACGATATTTAAAAAATGTATTAAAAATATATATTTACAATGTATAACAACTGTATTTGTAAAAATAAAAAAAATTAAATAAAAAAAAATAAAAAAAATTTCCTCACATGGTGAGGAAAATCAAAACATTTTCATCAAAACCAACAATTTTCCTCACATTTCGATCGCCTTAAATATTTGATATTTTTACATGGCCCATATTGTAGAAGATGGGTGTATATTTAACTCATTTTCGTCAAAATCGTCACATTGTTCATATTAAATATGCAACGACGATATACAAAAAAAATCTGTATTTGAGTGCGAGGCGAACAAAGGGAAAGGTTTAATTGTGGATTTTCGGGCAAGAACAGAGCGGCTTACTGGAAATATATCTGAATAGGACTAAAAGATAAATTAATTTGGTTAGTCAAAATACTTACGTTATAATTTAGGGGTTTTAAAATTTCAATTGCTTCTATGCTATCGGTGCATTAGATAACTTAGAATTACTTGAAATTAAAAAATTCCAACTTTATTTTTGTGTTGTTTAACTAACTAAAACCTGCCTAATCCTATTTGTCCCATTATTGCATTATGTATTTTATTTGTAAAAGCCCTACGAGCTAAAATGAAAATAATAAAACTTTTTGCATTATGGATCGTGACAGTTAGGTAGCGAGGTTTTGTAGAAAAACTTTCATGAAACTAGTTTTATTTTAAATATTAGTCATTAAAAGAGATGAAAATGAAATTAATGAAAAGTTGAAAATCATCATGTTTTAATTTTTTTCGTTACAAGCATTTAAAAAACGCTTGATTTCAAGTTCTATTACTATATCCAATTAACTATTCCCATCGCAGATCGAAGCTCTGCCATTTAAATAAAAAAAAATCTAGCACTTTTAAAGCATCCACAGAGATATATCGAAATGCAGGCAGCGCGATATTCCTGGAGTGGATTCAATTTGTACTTTCGTATGGACGGCCATGACAGGAAAATGCGGGCCCTAGCGGACTGGAACCGGGCAGAGGGACAATTTCATCCGCTATGTTTTTTTTGTACCGTGAGTGACGCCGAGCTCACCGCTCACGTCACGGCCACTCGTGTTCAAATAATTACTCTAATGGCTTATTGACTTTTTACACCGAGAAATACTAAGAAATCTCTTATTTTTACAGCGAGATTTTGTAATAATTGCCTTTCTGGAACTGTTTTTAACCTGACTGCATGTTGTAATTAAAAGTTTTCTTTTCATACCTGCAAACTAGATGACAGATTTAAATTTTTTACAATTTCTGAAAACTGAAATAAATCTGTAGCTGTTTGTCCATCATGCAATTTCACTACATTTTTGGTAGAGAAAATGAAATATCACAAAACTCGCTTTTAGTGATAATCAATACAGACTGAATTTACATTCATTCATCAAAACTCTCTTTACACTTTTACACCCTTGACTTTTCAGTCTTGAGCCAACTTTTTTATTAACTGAATTAACTTATTTTGTAAAGAGTGGGACTTATGTTCCAATCAACATACATTGTTAATATCGTTTTAAGAGATCGAGAAACATTCCCGGGTTACAAACAACCTGACAATATTTTAAAATCTTCTACTACCATTATTATTTTTTTATAGTGATTACCTCACAAGAGTCCCAACTGCTCCCGTCTGGAGCCAGTGAGACTATGGCAACCCCAATTGGGGTTTGTTATGAGGCTTAAAGTAAGTGGGGAAGGGAAGGAGACGAGAAAGACGAAGGTGGGGAAGTTCCTGGCTATTCAGATCTAGTCACTAAACACTGCTAAAATCATTTCAAGCAACATTTCAATTATGAATGGTGGTCTTACACCAGGGCGATACTAAGAGTATCTTCCACTCTGGAACGTGCCGCAAATATACTATATCTTCTTCTTCTTCTTCTTCCCCTTGTCCTATTCGGGTCGGGGACCCACTGCATCGACAAGGCTCCTCCATACGTCCCTGTCTTGCGCCGATTGTTCGGCCTCCGTCCATGGCAGATCCATCCTCTTCTCGCACAGTTTTTGGAGTTGCCTCGCCCAACTGTGTCTGGGGCGGCCTACTGGACGCCTACCCTCTGGAATGGCACTCAGTATTTTCTTCGGAATTCGGTCATCAGACATTCTTAGTACATGCCCAAGCCACCTCAGTTGCGATTTTTCTACGAAGAGTAGCAGTGGTTCAATGTTTAGATCATCTCGGATCGTAGAATTTCTTATATGATCCCATTTCGTAACACCTGCCACTCCTCTCAAGTACCTCATTTCGGCAGCTTGGACTCTAGAGCGTGTTTGTTCGTTTAGCATCCATATCTGGTGGCCGTAAGTGAGCGTCGGGCGGTATATCGTTTTAAACACTGCCATATTTGTCTTGATGCTGAGCTCGGCTTTTCTTATCACTGAGCTGTAGAGAGGACGTAGCACACTGCTTGCCGCACTAATTCTTCGATCAATTTATCCGTCTTGCCGACCGTCGCTGGAGAATTCGACCCCAAGGTATTTGAACCTGTCCACCTGGTTAAGCTGAGTCCCATTGGCGAGTATGTTGCACTGAGTTTGGTCCCTTCCTATAACCATCACCTCTGTTTTGGAGGTACTCATCTTCATTCCCGCCGCCATGCACTCTTTGCTGAATCGGTTGATCCACTCTTGTAGAAATATACTATATATTATTTTAAATAATTAATTGTGAAATAACACAAATCAGTTAAATACAATTTATTTGCGCACGCCGGGTTCGAACCCGCGACCTTCGGAATGGAATTCCAACACCCTACCGCTGGAATACGTCGGGCGGCAACCCAGGCGTTTATTCAGCTAAAATCAAATTTTAAAAGCAAGTAAGTTACCCGCCTCACTAGACGATGTCTGTTATGAGTGGGGTCGGCTTTATGAATTAAAAAAAAAACATACCTGATAGATTGACGAATATAACGTTTAAACAAATGGTGGCAATAGCCGAACTGGTTGAGGCGCCCGCCCGGTAAGACGAGAGGTTCTGAGTTCGAGTCCCAGTTGCGACAGTTATCGTGTATTTTTCTGTGTCTTGTTCATTTTCATATTTTCGTTTAGATTAGTGTTATCTTCTTTTTCAATGATATATTACATTGATGGGAATAACCTTCAAAAGTTATAAAACGAGAGTTGTTCTATGTAAATTGAATATATCGTCGCAGGAAAGTAATACTGCTGTAACCGCTACTACCAATGAAAATACTTTTTATATTTGAAGGTCTTTTTTTCTACGTCTATCTATCTGCGTCCCGTGACTCTACAACGGTAAATAAGATCTGTACGACATTGGAGAAACTAACCTTTTTTTCAATGATTTGATTGATTTACACCCCAAAATTCTGTGTTTTTTTTACGTTTAGCCGATACGACAATATTCAATTTGAAAGAGAGAGGACAAATTCATGTACGTACACGGAAACATTACTCGTTCGGTTGGTGCTTACAACATTTTCAAAAATTGCATTTAACTGTTCGCGGCGGTTACTACGGCGGTGGTTTGTATTCGTTTGCTTTCTAATAACACTTGTCGTTTACTTGTCAGTACTTTTTTAGAAAAAAATTGTGTGTTTACTACAATTATACAGGTCGTGCGTTATTGTTATTTGTACGTTACGGTGTTGTAAACCAAACGAACTTAGCCCAAAAAAATAACGACACACATTTACAGCTATTCAAAATTTTAATATTGATATACTTTGGCGCTTACACCAATTTATGCAGCTGAAAATAAAGTTGATTTCAGTTTTCATACATTTATCAGCGCTGTTTACAAAATGTATGGCATACACGAAAAAAATTTTAACTATTGTAAGCGCCAAAAACATTGTACTTCTTCACTTATAAAATATTGCCATTTGATAGATCATGTTTTTTGAGCTAAGCATTTTAAAAATGGTATTTCTCTAACTACTGGTTTAAAAGTTACGAATTGTTTTTCTAAAATCAGTAAAGTTTTTTGGCTCTGGTGAACAATTTGGTTTTTGGCTGTTACAGCAGTATTGCTTTCTTACGACGATATGTAGGTGTCTATCACAGTTTCGTGCATCTTTAGGACTCTTGTTATATTGCTTATTATATAGCTGGAACACGTTCATTGCACCCTTTTTACCTATGCCACCCATTTCCCACCCACCAAACCCCACCCATTCGCCTCACACACATTCCCATATTATCTACCCTTAGCGGAGCGCCGCGAGCGTTCCGGACGGAAACTTACCTTTTTTACATACGGAGCGATACAACATCCAGGACATGCGAAACGCCGAAAGTTAACTCCCATATTTAAATTTATCGTTGGCTTAGTTTGCTTTTTTACAAAAATCACGGGTAAACAATTAAAAAAAAACCTGGGAGGCGTGCCAACAAAAAAGGCGTTCTGAAAACCAATTTTGGGCTTGAGTAAAGAAATGAATATTAAATTATGTAAATTTGCTAAGCTTCAACGGTTATGATTTTTTTTATGTACAACTTAAATCAACTCATTCGGTTGACCAAGCAAAATAGCTTTTTTTTACTTTCTTCCCGGAAGTAAACAAAACGTATACCTAACTTCTTGGATTTGTGTTTATGATTAAAAATATATATTCTACCTACTGAAAAGGTAAATTGAAATTCATTAGTAATGTGCCTTTCATAATATTATTACAAAAATTAAAATAAACATAATCTCAAGCGCCATTTAAAAAAAAGTTCTGAAACATGGCTGTCATTTTATTATTTTTGCTCTTTTCTTAATTTATTGATTGCTGTTATGGGCAAGTAATTACCTTTTGCCTTAGCAGGAATTTAATTAATTTTAATTTATTTATTTTTAATTAATTTTAATTTCATTTTTGTTATTAACCCTCAGACCACCGGCATATTTTAGCGGAAGGAAAAATATTTACGCTATGCAATAAAATCCAAATAAATGGAATATTTATAAATGCATCCGAAATTTAAAAACTGTTTTCAAAAGGTGGATGACATACGCCCTTTTTCACGTTCACGCAGCAACTCAAGAGCGACTAAATCGCTGCTACCCGCTACCTATAATCCTATTTTGCTAGTGCAGCGCATAGCGGCGTTTACAAACACTAATAATAGTATGGGAGGTACAGCTCCATGGAAGAACGGCGTTACACTTTCAAATTTTATAATTCTAGATAGAAATATAATAAAGGTTTTAAAAATGATTCACCTTACGTTTTTTTTCTAATTAAAATCATAAAAATAAAAACATACATATTTTATAAGAAAATGTATTAAAAAACGTTATCGTCAATTCGTCCAAAAAAATAATTAATAAAAATCCCGAAGTTTAATTTTTTTCAAATTGCGATCTTATACTTTGGTTTCATAAACGTATTAATTTTTCATAAGATTTGAATATAAAGCGTGGTATTTTTTCTTTCTAACTCAGTTTATATTAACGATATCTATGTAACCTCGGTATATTTTTTACTTTCTTCCCGGAAGAAAACAAAACGTATACCTAACTTCTTGGATTTGTGTTTATGATTAAAAATATTTATTCTACCAACTGAAAAGGTAAATTTAAATTATGTACCTTTCATAATATTATTACAAAAATTAAAATAAACATAATCTCAAGCGCCATTTAAAAAAAAGTTCTGAAACATGGCTGTCATTTTATTATTTTTGCTCTTTTCTTATTTTATTGATTGCTGTTATGGGCTATAACTATATGTAATAACATGATATTATATTATATATTCATGTTATTTTCTGGATGTAATAAATATGTAAATAATAGTTTATATAATAATGTATTCCTGTTCTTTTTGACAAATAAATACTTTTATACTTTATATGTATGATTCTGAAAAGCGAGCAATTAAGCTTGAAGGGTTAATTTTATAAAAATGACCACAGAGATTTGAAAACAAATTGTGTTTGTCCCTTTAAAATTGTGTCGTAATAAAATTTGAAAATCAAAAATATTAAAGAATAAAAGTTCAGTACCCCGCTCACATCTAAATTCGCACAAATTATTTGAATAACATTTTGATTTAACTTCATTAAAACAAAAAACCACTATTGCTTACCTCGCGTGCGATTCAAAATGAAAAGAAGACCAGGACAATATTCTATTGTCTCAGCTCCGGGCCTATTGTCTTAGTGCAGTGGTCGGCAAACGCTCTTCAGACATTTTTTTTTTTTTTTTTTTTTTTTTTTTTTTTTTTTATTTACAAAAGAAAATCATAAGTCTTTAATATTACATAATTCTTTGGATAATTACAATAAAAATAGTTTTTTTAACGAAATCTACCCAATTCAATAAAGAAAAACATTTCTCGTGTTTATCTACTCGAACCTCCACTCTACCAGCCAGCCTTATGAGATGGAGTCGCCGCCGGTCGAACTTTGACTCGATCAGCATCAGTGTTGCCAACTCAGCCCATACTGCAGTTTATACTGCACTTCACTCGGAACATGAAAATGGTTTCCTTCAAAATGCGAAGATTTTACAATTTCATCAGGAACACAAGACTGGTTTAAACTTATGAATGATTCTGAGTAAGAGTCATCTAGCATTTTTCAGAAACTAGAATTATATAATTTTACTCGGAACATGAGAATGGTTTCCTTCAAAATGCGAATATTTTACAATTTCATCAGAAACACAAGACTGGTTTAAACTTATGAATGATTCTGAGTAAGAGTCTTCTAGCATTTTTCAGAAACTAGAATTATATAATTTTACTCGGAACATGAGAATGTTTTCCTTCAAAATGCGAAGATTTTACAATTTCATCAGGAACACAAGACTGGTTTAAACTTATGAATGATTCTGAGTAAGAGTCAACTAGCATTTTTCAGAAACTAGAATGATGTAATAATTTTACTCGAAAAATGAGAATGGTTTTCTTCTAAATATTTTTTACATCTGGAACACAAAATTGGTTTAAATTTAATGGTGAAACTGTGTACGAGTCCCCAGCATTCATATAGAATTTTATTATTACGCACGGAACACTAACACCGTTCTTCCATGGACCTACGTTCAAGCGACGCGATCGCCGCTCGTCTGTATTTTTCACACTATTATCAGTGTTTCAAATCGCCAAGACGCTGCACTAGCAAAATAGTATGACAGGTAGCGGTAGCATCGCTACTTGAGTAGCTACGTGAACGATAGGCGTTAGATGTACTTAAATTGGCATACTTGTGACAGAATCATAAAAAATGTAAATAACACAAATCGAATCGTAATTATGTTTCCCCAAATTTACCACAATATGGTACTTTACCAATGATAAGAAAAAATGTTTATTTATCGTGAAGAAATGTATCTGATGTTCAGTAAAAGAAAACTGGTTTCGCGATCTGAATGCATTTTTAAACATATTTTTACCAAAAGAGCTTGCGGGTCGTACCAAATTGCATTGCGAGCTGCGGTTCCCTGATCTAAGGAATCGCTTATTTCCGTCTTGAAATCTCTGTTTTAACACAGAATTTCTCTCGCCACACCCCCCTCCCTCAGGATACGAAAATATTATAGAGAATCGGTTTCTATTATCTCAAAAATTCTCTAGTCTTTAGCTATAAGGTTATTCAATAAGGACGCTCGATTTTAAAATGTAAATATAACAATTTTTGTGTAAGAGATCCACAAATTTTTTTTTTGAAAATATATATAAATTTTTTTTTTTTTTTTAAAGAAAGACAAACATTCCCAGGTTACGAATAATCCAACAACATTTGAAAATCTCCTACTACCACCACACTAAGCGGAAGATGTTGCTTGTGTTGTGATGGAGGACTTAGCCAGCCGAGGAATCGAACACGGAACGTCTGGGTGGGACCCAAACGCGATGCCCACTGAACCACTGACCGGTCATGGCAATAAGTGGGGAAATACATAAATCTGGCTGAATTTGCTGGATGGCGTTTTTTTAAGTTGACGTAACAATATTTGCTTAACCCAGGAATTCAAGATAGCTCCAAAGAAAGAAATTTAAAGGTCAGGTCAAGGACCGGTCAGTGGTTGAGTGGGTATAGCGTTTCGTTTTTATCCCACCCAGGCGTTCCGTGTACGATTCCTCGGCTGGCTAAATCCTCCATCACAACACAAGCAACATCTTCCGCTTAGTGTGGTAGTAGTAGGAGATTTTCAAATGTTGTTGGGTTATTCGTAACCTGGGAATGTTTGTATTTCTTTTGAAATAAAAATAAATCCATTAAATTGCACGATCTCGGTGGCCAACACCGTTCACGTTGCCGCCGCGCGAGATAACAGTGTTAATAATTTTTATCAAATCTCAAATTTGATCATTTGCACACGTTGTTCAAGGTGATTTATTTTTCAAGGTGATTTTCCGTAAACTAAACAATTGACAACAAATTTAGCAAATGTCATTTTAACAACATGGCTGTGTTGTGGCATGGCTGGCAACATACAGGGTGTTAAGGTACGTACTTGAATTAGTTTAACCAGTGATTCCTGACATTATTTGAAGTAAAAAATGTAAATAAAATTTTGGTCTGCGTTGACTTTTTTAATAACTTTTGTTTTCAATTTATTTTTCTTCTAAATAAAAAAAAAAAAATTCAAATTCATTACTGGTCACTCAGTCGAGTAACCAACCAATCACTTACTCCGCCTCCAACTGTCCAACACTTATAATATTTTTATGTTTTTGTAGAAATGAAAAAATCATCAACAATGTCACCGGAGACCAAAATTTTGTTTACATTTTTTACTCCAAATAATTTCAGGAATCACTGGTTAAAGTAAGTCAAGTACGTACCTTCACACCCTGTATAACAAAAGAAAGATCAAGCGTCCCTATTGAACGACCTTATGTAAAAATACATGCCCTCATGTAAGCTGGCCGAGGGCGCTTTGAAAGTGACACCTGTGTAAGTGTGAACCTCAGGTTTTTAAACCTAACCTAACCCAACACCCAATTTGATTTATTTCCAACCTAGCCTTACAATAGTCATCATCATAAAAATAAGATTCCTGAATTTGGTCGTGCCTCCCTATACCGAGAACAGTGAAGCCATTGTGTCTGTTGATCAAGAAAGAGGATGATTCTCACAAGGTATCCCAAAGTTTGGGCTTCCCTAATAACGTTGCTCAAACAGCACCTATAGGAGAACTAAATAAACTTTTAAATGTGTCTCGCTTTGAAAATTCAAACACCAAAGGCCGACTACCGCCTAACCGACTCTCGAGGCTTATATTGAAATAACTGAAGAATCTTTGAGACTCTTTTATGCGTCGCTTTTATGGGTCTCTTCTGTACGTCCACAAATTTAGTCGCTTGTGGCAACTTGTTTTGGTAATTAAAGCATTGGATTTTTGTGAATTCAGATAGCCCAAAACAAAGACTTTAGTTGACCAGTAAAATATTTTGAAAAGAAAACCAAAGGTTAAAAAAGCATATTCGTAAGGAAATATTCTGGGCAGCGCATGATAGAGACATATTCAACAAAGTGATCGCCAACGTCAGAGGGACCTGGTGTGCTAGCACGGTCGCTCGATATGAAGTTTCCGACCGATTGTCGGTAACTTCTCATCGTTCCTTAGGACAATTGCAGATCTCACACGTACAAACGACAGTTAATATCGAATATATTAAAGACACTTAGTCATTGTGAACTGTCACCTATTCGTTTGCGATCTGTAGTTGTCGTAGGGAACGATGAAAAGTTACCGATAGTTATCCTATCGATCGTTATAGAGCAAGCGTGCTAGGGCCTCTGATAGGGCACACGAAGAAAAAGAAGTAGTGAAATGAAAAAAATGTTGAAATCACGTCATAAGCAGCCATTATGGGGAGCGTAGTTTTTTTATGAACAATTTATTCTATTAAGTACCTACTTAAGTATCTTCAAGTTTAATTGCTACTATTTCATTATTGAATATTAAAGTACTTTTAACGCTTTTTTCGTTGTTTGTTTTTGGGATGTTGTGCTGTGTTGTGCTACCTCCTTCTTTAGCCGACGTTTCGGACAGCGTTGCAGTGTCCATCATCAGGGCAGATCCGGCAGATCCGTCGATGTAAATTTGTTGTGTTATGTGTGTGCTTATTTACTTGGAAGCGATACCGTGTCGTCAGCTTCAATCCACTACGAGCTGGTAGGTATTTCAGAAGAAAGTGAACTACTTACGTATCTAATCGTATGTAAACCTATCTACTTTTAACGCCTTTGAAACAACCCTTATTTGATCAATTCAATAAACAAGTAGGTGATTAAAACGGCAATTTGTCACCGGCTGAGAAATAAAGGCATTAAGGGGATAATCAGGTGTCGTTATTCACCATAAGCGGTCAAACAGGCTTTAATTACCCCATGTATCATCCCCGGAATATATTTCATGTCGTACTTTACTGTTCAAGGGATAAACACTATACAAAGGAAAATTCCCGCATACTAGGTAAACAAAACACTTGTCGTATTTGTATCGTCACTTGACAAGGTATAAAGAATAGAGAATATATGCGGAAGAATTATCCAGAAACCCAAGGAAGACACGGCACGTTCAAGTGAACCAAATACTAGAGTCGAGCCGTATCAAGAGTCGGAACATTAGAAAAGTAATAATAATAATAATAATAATAATTGGATAATTTGTATAGCGCCGTTTTTGTGAGAAATCACCTCAAGGGCGTGTATAATAAAACAAATTTAAAACTTTTTCCACTTTTAATTTATTGACCGTAACCGGTCCATAATTGAATAAAATCCCTGTAGAGCACCCCCCCCCCCTCCCTCTCCTCACCCCCTCCCTAATATGTTTTGTATAAATTCCCTAGGTTAAGAATATTTTTTACCAGTTTGAAGATGGCTTTTTTGTAGCTGAAACCGGTTACGGTCAATAAATTAAAATTGGAAAAAAAAATTTATTTGTATTTTTATACTATTACTAGCTGACCCGGCAAACTTCGTACCGCATCAGAATCAATACGTGTGTAATTTATTAGCTGAAATAAATTAAGTTTTTAATAAGTTAAAATAAATAGGTACCTACTCTAAGTTCAAAAACTGAAATTGAGCTGTTGAGTAAGCACGAAATGTTCGGCACACTACACCATTGACAGTTCGAATTGTTTCAAATTATGTCGACCAACGCACATTATTTGAAAAGCCATTCCATACAAAATATACGAAAAAATTTATTTTTTTCATAATTATTTTTCCAGTGATTTTTTCCGACGTTTTAATAGTTATTCTGTTAATCGGAACAGAGACAAATCCAACAAATTAAAGATCATAAAAATCGGTTCAGCCGTTCTTCAGTTATAAATGGTGTAACTAACCCGACTTTGTTTTATATATTAAGATAATGGAATTCCACCACGAATTATCAGTTTCAAAAATAGAAATATTAGAAAAGTAAGTATGAGACGATGGTGAATGTGTATAAAGCAAGGGGTGGGCCAAGGTAGATTTGGTTAACGGTCGATCCTCCCTAACTACCCCTGCGGGAAATGACGTGATTGTTAGTTAGCTATGTATGTATCCATAAACAATTTGAAATATCGGATTACATCGTAGAGTACAACTACCATTTTGTTTGACTTTAGTCGCATCAGCCGTGTTGCTTTTCTTCATATTGAGTCAACTTTTCGAACAGCCTTGTTTACTGCTTTTGCACGAAGTTAATTTTTTAAATTTATATTACTATCTTTAATGTTTTTAATCAAGCAGAACTAGGAATATAGTGCAAGCCCAGTCTGCCATTGTACATAAGATATATAGATATCTACAACTATTAAACATAGAAAAAAATTAAAAAATAAAAATTTACAAGAAGGAACTGGAATCCAATTTTTTTTTAATGAATAATAAGCTTTTATTTCTATTTTTATTTTTAACTTTTTAACTTAATGAGTTAATTCACAAATTATAATAGTTTAATTAATGAATCTGGGACAGATGTATCTTTTTCTAATTTTTCTGTTTCGGATTTTTGATTGACTTTCGCTAATATTATCTTCATTAATTAAAATAACCCTTTATCTTAAATAACGCCATATTTATTTTTATTTTTATAGTTATTTTTAATAGTTAAAATAATTGTCAAAGTTTTAATTTTTCAAGATCTATCAGTTACTGGCAAATTATCAGATTATCCGTAAATATAGCCCCTTTCCGCCATCATTTTAATTGTTGAGGTCCTAAATAATGTTTCAATTAACACAACCCTTGTTTGATCAATTCAATAAACAAGCAACGTCAATTTCTTTAAAAAACATGTAAATTAATAATCCCATAAACAAACCAATACCTTATATGCAATCACCAGGAGAATGAAGAGCAGTGACGTCAGCACAAACAAATCAGTAATACCAACTTGACAGTGTGTTTTAGTGACATGATTAAAAATTGCTTTTTAATATATTTTTTAAAATTCTGCCTTTGATATTATTTACTAAAACTTATATATTCAGAATCAGCGTTTATTGGTATGTATATATGAATATATTTTTGTAAAGCCATAATATTTTCCACTGGAGTTCATTATTAAATAAAAATAAAAAAAATAGGTAAGTAAATTAAAACATAAATCAAAAACAGTGTAGATGAATAAGTAAAATAAGTAAGTTACGATAATGGGTAATGGTTAGGATGCAAGCGAATTCTCCAAGTAATATTTTTTATTTATTGTCCTGTTAATTACCACCAGTATCTGATTTTTGTGGACCTTCCTTCAATTTCTATGGTAGACAAGGCTTCTTTACTCCTCGCAGTCCTGCGCTGCGTGGAGAGCCAAGGACACTGACAAACCAGAGCCCGGTGAATCTTGGTCGCTCTTGGTATAAACATTTAAAATGCCCCATTTTAATGTTTAACTATTACGCCTACGATATTTTATTTAATTAGATTTGATTACCAGTTAAACTGGTATTTACCTATGAAATTTAATCTCAACGACGAAATTTACGTAGGTTTACGACAATTTTCGTTTGGTAATTTCAAGAATTGGATACAGAATAATGTAGAAATAAAAAAAAAACACTCAATGTTTTTGGTGAGACCCGTAAACCATTTTGAGAAAAACGCTTTTGCCCCATGTTGCTTAGCCTGTAAACAATGAGAGAAGAAAATATGTATTATATTACGTTGGTAGGGTGGTGACTTTTTGCGGAAGTTTGTCACGGGTTGTTTTTGGGGTGTGAAGGGGTGTGATAAGGTGTGATGGGTTGGAATCGCATAGTGTGTGAGGATAGACGGGAAAGGGGATGGTTTATTATATTAACCCCTTAGGCGGCCGAGAAACCCGAAGAACATTAATTTAAAAGCTAAATTATTCCATGAAATATTTCAAGTGTAATTCTACGTTAAATTTCCTAACATTATTAGAAGATAGTTTAATCACATTAAGGGATTACATTTGAATATTCTGATCTTCCACGAACTTGCGTAGTGGTTTATTTATTTTAATTAGTATTTTTATTATTTTTACTTATACCAAGACTTACTTGATTATTAATGAAAAATAAAAAAAACACAATTTTTGTTGGAATAACTTTTTACCAACTTGTTTTACCCATCAATGTAATATATCACTGAAGAATAACATCATACTAATAAATATAACTGAAACCTAAAAAGAGTAATTATAAAATTAATTAATAATTAACAAATAAATAACAAAAAATTTGGAGAACTTCGTAATCATTCAAAAAGATAGCCGCCAAAAATATGAGGAAAATTAGTCATGGATAATATTGTAAATTTTGATTTGATCTGATTGAGGCCATAAACAAAATAAATTACCCGTGGGACATATGTCATCTTTAGGGATGCTGCGTGGAGGGTCTTTTTAGGAAAAAAAGTTCTGAAAAGGAAAAAGGTTTGAGAGGTCAGGTCAGTGTGTACTCGAGAGACGGACGAGTGAGTCCATCCCTCCCACTGCGGTGCAAGGAAATGTTCCGAGAAAGCACTGGTGGAGAGACTAAAAGGTTGCCTCAACATGACCCTACCGATCTGGCCAGCCACGTAGTTGGTATGTAGACGCTTCTGCCGCCACGACCGGACAAACCTCACCCCATGAACCCGGGCTCCCCTTTTAACTCACCAAACGTAGCGAACCACTTGGGGTGACCTACGGCAGAGGTGTTCGTTACCAAAAAATGACAGAAATAGAAATATCGGTGATGCAGTTTTGATAAATGGATACAATACTTCTATAGACACGAAATAATAATAACTCTAGGGAAAATAATCAAACACCAAAACATTAGTAAATTATTTATTTAACTGACTCGTTTGCACATAACTTTTGTTCATTCTTCGTATATATATCATGATTAATATGTGTGTTTTCAAATCTTGCTTCACTCAGTATTTTTTGTTTCAAATAAATATATAACTTTTTCTTAAATTTTTTTGCTTTCATATAAATCTGTTTGATTGTAGTTTTTATTCGTATTTATTCCATTTTTACAAATGAAATAGTTATAAACTTAATTAATTTATTAACAATTGAAATATCGTTATAACTTTCTTTGGCAAATACCTTAGTATTTTTTAAATAGTTTTTTCATCATATTTACAATAAATAAATTTCGTAAAACTTTATCGTAACATTTTAAATATTGTCTACAATTTCATTAATATTAATTATCTGTACAAATTAGTTTAAGTTTTCATTTTCATTAATTATTAATTATTAGGTATGTATACTAAATCCATATTTAAATTATTTTAACATTAGATAATGCCAAAACAAACATAATTATATTTTCAACCTTGTTACCAAGAAACGATTTCGAAAATATTATCATAAAATTTACTGGTTCTCAAAATTATTGTAGAATATCTTGATTTAAATTGTGTTTCGAGGATAGTTTAATTAAAAATCAACATTCTATCTGAAATTCCGAGCTGGGTTTTAATAAAAAATATAATTTTTTGCTACTAAATTAAATAAGCGAAGTTATAAAAAAATATGACCATTTTAAAGGCTCTAAGAAAACGAAACTTTTAATAAATAAAATGATCCGAAAATATCACCTTGTTAAGTAAAACAAAATCTGCGCATTTTAAGGAAGAGTCAAAGTATCAAAACAACACAAACTTATATTAGCCTATTAGTCGGTTTTGTAAAGATGGAACATATTGTTTTTAAATGTTTCCATGTTTTGTGATGCCAACCATCGATTTTTGGTTGTGATAATTATTGATTTTGGATTCCAAGATGACTTTAAAATTTTATTTTTATTTTTTATTTATCTTTCAAAACCGAAGTGCTTAAAGTTTCAGTAACCCTTTCGATAGTTTTTCATTCACTAAGATTATTGGAGAAAGTGGCTCTTGTCTTGCGATTTAACCAATAATACTATAAAATATGACAAATAAATATAGTTGATCGATAATATAAGATTTACTCCCACATCGGAATTCACAACATTTTTTTTTCTCTTTTGAACTTTTTCGGGTACAAAGGTAAAGAATCACTTTTCAATATTTTCGTTGTTTGTTTTTGGGGTATTATGCCGTGTTGCACTACCTCCTTCTTTAGCTGACGTTTCGGACAGCGTTGCAGTGTCCATCGTCAGGGCAGATCCGACGATCGTTGGCTAAATAAGGAGGTAGCGCAACACGGCATAACACCCCAAAAACAAACAACGAAAATGCTTTTGGCCGTGAAAATCTAAAAACGTATCTGACTTTTCAATATATTTTATTAATTGTGTTAAAATTCAGTTTCGTCAATGGTAATGTCGGAGCTTGTTTGAAATCCGTAGCTAGCCATCGTAATATAAAAATCAAAACTTTGTTATAAAAATCGAATATGTTCAAAAAAGTATAATCAAACTGAATTAACTTTATTCCACTTGTTTGTTTTTCAGATCGGACTGGTTTCAAACAAGCACGTTCATCTTCGGATGGTCGGCTGATAAAACTGGTTTGAAATAAACGGAAAAATAAACATGTGGAACATGGTTCTAAATTTATTTATTTATACTTTAACCCGTTACGATGAAGTTACAAAAAAAGTAATTTTATTAACAGTTTCAAAACACAATATCGCCTTTATATCTTTACGAAACATGCAACATAAACATCCAGTTTAAATAAAGAATTTTATATTTATTATTTAATCACTTATAAACACTATTTTTTATAAACCTTTTATTCACAACATTAATAAAGAATTTCTTTACTCCCTCAGAGAACCCAAAAATTCATTTCACAAAAGTTCACTAACAAACAAGCTTTCGAAGCTTTCATTAAATATATATTTTTATTTGAGCGTCTTTTGCACAAAACTGTCACGTAATTACAACACTATTGTATTATTATAATGTATTTTTTTATATACAAAAAATATTTTGTGATTTAGAACTACAGTGTGATATTGTTCTATGTTCATGAGAAAACCTTAGCCAGTTTGGCGATGATAATGATAATGGTGAAGTTGATAGGTGCAAGCTTGCAACTCCCACTAGAGCTCGTGATGGAAACGTTTCTCCTTGAAATAACAGCCATCTTGTCACCTGAAACAAAAAAAAACAAAACTTCAGATCGGTTCTGTTTCAAGCTGGAATCGCATTATAATATTCACCGTTACTATCTAGTAAGATAATCTGGACGTTAAATAAAATTTTCAGGGGTGAGGTGAAACGACGAAATTTTTTTATAAAATCCTCTCATAACTAAACCAACAAATATTTACGACATCTAATGAGTTGAATTTCCATATTATTAGACGGTTAGCGAGGCTATATATTTTTCATGGCGCTGTAATGATAGGCACATATCTTCCTAATTACATTATTAATCTTAGGTGGGTTGTTTCTAACGAGATTTTCCGTTAATTTATTGCTCATTGAACGAAAATGATGCTCTTTAGTGTTTCCTTGATAACTCACTTAGTGGTTAGGTATAACAACCTTCCTCCCGCGAGGAACTATGACCTAGACAATTTACATTTTTTTTTTAATTATTTTTAAGGATATCACTAAGTGTAAGCCATTCGATCAAAAGTCTTCTAAAGCAAGAAGTTAAACTGTTGAGTAAAACAATGTAACTATCCAAGGGACATGTAAATGTCTTTTCAATTTTAAGATTGTTGTGTTACTCACATAACTTTTTTTTTTAGAAAATTAAAACATCTAAAATTTATTCTAATAAAAATACTTTGTCTATACCACTATTAAATTACCTAACCAAAATAATTCACGTGTTTCGAAACCGGTGGTTTTTTAAACGCTTACAAAAATTAATTGATGATGAATCCATTGGTTGCGAAACAAGTCCATTATATTGAAAAATGATGTATAGAAAGTATTTTATTATCATCATTATCGAAGAAATGAAATACTTTGTGGTTTGACCTTATTCAAAATGATACAAATTCTTTGTTTAAAACCACTTTATTTTAATTTATATTCGTCGACCGGTTTCGGTTCAACTCAACCTTCTTCAGGACAAACAAGGTTGAGTTGAGTAAATTTGACTTTTTGAAGAATTTAACTATCGTCATCTCAATTTTCCTGCTTTGTTAAAAAAAATAATTTACTAAATATTATAAAACCTATGAAAAAAAATCTGTTATAAGATATTATAATAACAAATTCACATATTATATTATAGAATATTGATATCAATACACATAACTTTTGCCAGCTGGAGCAATAATGTATATTGCGTTTGTAAATCAAAGAAGCAATACTTCGTACTTACAGGTTTATTAAACAATATTCAACAGTACAATTTACATTTTTAAAAGATTATTTATCGAAAAGTGAGTAGCGAACGCGGATGTATTAGCCAGGATTGACGGCAATCGGACACAGAATGAATTTTCTTTTATAAAAAGGTCCGTATCAGCTAATGGAGTACGAATAGCCAATAGGAGGTAATCGTGTCACAAATGTGCTGCATAGGTCGCTAGCCACAAGCAGTTTTGTTTAGTTAAAAAATCAATTTCTCTTGTTGATTGCGTAACTATTAGCTTTCAGACTCAACCAAATTAGCTTAAAGATAGTCGACATAGTCGTGTATTGGATTTATAAAAAGTTTAAAAACTGTTTTCATAAATGAAAATATTTTTTTTTATTAAAATAATAATTTTGTCGAAAGTCCTTTTCAGGTATAAGATAGAAAAAAGTTTTTAAAGTGAATTTAAATGATCTGATTAGGACTGTCGATGTTTTAAATTTTTTTTATAAGTCGAACCACTTTAAAGGTTGTACTGAAAATAAATGTACTTACGAATAAGGTCAACGATACATTAAACCAACTAACAAAGAAGAAAGCCTTTGAAAAAAACAATAGCATTTTCAACGCTAATGAGTCCATTCAAGAAAAACATTTAAAACCTCTAAACTTTTTCATGGACGCTTTTTCATGAATAGAAAAATACACTATAATCGCGATGTTACTTTGTAGTTAGAAGTGATTTTACAATTCTGATATTTCGGCGGGGACAAGAAGAATAGTGTGAATACAATTTTTCTATTTTTTTATTCGAGACATTATAAGAGCATCCCTGTCACAGACAGGGGAACTATATCACCACCCGATTGTGCAACTTTGTGAAGCAGGTCTAGGAGGGGGCTGCAGAAAGATAATCATTAATGCAGTCCTTGAAGAGGCCCTTATTATATTTTGTAGGAGGAAATATAGATCTGATGCCGGTAGCTTGTTTCATACAAGAGCCGACTTACAATAAAAAAAAACTAGTAGGCAAGGGCCGACAAAATTTTGAAATCTGGCTTTACTAGACAATTTATTGATTTATTTTACTATATGATTATATTCATATAATTTGAAATGTGTGTTGCATAACACAATATTTCGTTTGAAAATTTAACAAATCTGCCGACGACTAACGGTACTACCTACCTTAGGTACTATATTAAAAATCAACTCGGTTTTTCAAAATTTCAAAACTGACTTTACCAGATAAAATAACAATCTTTCGAAAATAAATTATGTTTTTTGGTAAAAAAGAGTCAACACGTCTAGAAGTTGATTTAAAAATGACTAATTTCCGGTAGACATAACTAGAAATGTGTAATTTTTAAATCTAATTATGACGTATCGACCGTTTTCTACAAAAAAATATTATATATAATTTGATTGTTTTTTTTAATCTAGTAAAGTTTTGATTTAAATTTTGAAAAAATATATTTTTTTAATTATAATATGGTTGTACCGTTGGTCGTTGGCAGATTTAATAAACATTCAACAAAATGTTGTAGGAAAATGAAATGAAATAAAATGAAAAATGAAATGAAATGTTGTTGAACAAAATGTTGTTGTTACAGGAAACATTTCAAATCATATAATCATACAGTGAAATAAATCAATAAAATCTTTAGGCATGCTAAAAAACAAGAAAAAAGCTGCTTTTCAAAATTTTTATTTTATAAATTTTTTATTTTTTTTAAATCCGCGCACGTGTTTAGTGACGAAAATACAGTGTGTCTATTTATTTATGGTCTTAAAAACTAATAAATTTCAGTTGTTTGTTTTTGGGGTGTTATGCCGTGTTGTTCTACCCCCTTCTTTAGCCGACGTTTCGGACAGCGTTGCAGTGTCCATCATCAGGGCAGATCCGGCAGATCTGTCGACGGATCTGCCGGATCTGCCCTGATGATGGACACTACAACGCTGTCCGAAACGTCGGCTAAAGAAGGAGGTAGCACAACACGGCATAACACCCCAAAAACAAACAACGAAAATGATTTTGGCCGTGAAAATCTAAAAAACGTATCTAATAAATTTCAGATTTTTTTTTAGAAATTGCTTTTGTTTAGACATTATTTAAAAAATGATAATAATGATCAATAAATAATTACAAAAAGTAGATAATTTTCACTTCACGCGTTAATTTTTATTGCTTACTTGAAAGTAGGTGCATATTAAAGCAAATTTTGAATGAAATAAAATCGAAGTTCAGTTATAGTTAAAAATGCTGGTACGGAGAATAGTCAATCTTTCTCATTGGAACCTCCCTGTACAGTTGCAAGCGTTTTGGAATTTTAATTCTCAGCCGCTGATTGGTTAATGGGCCTTAATTATTTGAGACTCCAGCCCAGAGATGGCTTTCAAACTGTTGGACGTAGTTGATATTTGAATAGGGATGGCAGCTCCGATGGTCACTATTGAAACATCTGTTAGGCCTATAAAAGTCGCAAAGTTTCTTGGAAGTCAGATTTACTGGGGCTTCTATGGATCCAGGATGGTCAGGCATGACTAGCTCTAATGTAACAAGTACTAGCTACATGGAATGAGGTTAAGTGTTTGTTTGCTTGCTTGCTACCTTCAGTAACGAAGACGTAGATGCTGGCCGGCTCGGTGTTGCTAGCGCTGCAGGTGTAGTTGCCAGAGTCCGTGTCCCGCGCCCCCCGGATAGTCAGGCGTGATTGACTCTTGGGCCCTGGCTCCGTCTCAACAGTGATGCCGCCGCGCGCTGTGTCGTAGTTGATCATCCTCTCGTTGTGGTACCAGAACACGTACTGAGGAGGTAGAGGGCTCTACGAAAAGACAAAATTCACGATTGTTAGATGTATTCTCATATATTTCGATGAAATCAGAATAATTTCATCTCATTTAATGTTCATTGGAAATGTGTACAAAATTAATCTACCGATTTTTCGTTTATTTAATCAAATTTATTTATGAAATTAATGATAGTGTGGCAATTGTCACTTGCTAAATGTAAATTAATTAATGAGAAAGATATTTATATGTATTTTGATATCATGAACAATTTCATTTGAATACCATTCATTACACACTAATTTATTTATCGAAAAAAACTTGGTTTCAGGAAAAAGTTTCAAGTGAGGCGATTTGCCGAAGAATTTTTTTGTTAATTTGAGCAAATATCAAATATATTTGAGCAGTCATTTATTAAATTATATACAGAACACAATTAATAAGAAGTACCGACCTGCAAAGCTATGTTATAAAATTACAGTTTATTAACCACAATATATGTTTTTTTTAAATTAAATAACATAATATTATTATTCAACCACCACTGTTATTCAGGGTATTACCAGAGAATACCGGAAAATAAGTCCTTTTTAAATCAAATTCCAGACGTATTGACTCTTTTTTACAAAAAAAAAAATTGATTTTGATATATCGTTATTTTATCTGATGCACGCAGTTTTAAAATTTTGAAAAACTAAGTGAATTTTTAAGATACTTAGGTTATACCGTTGGTCGTTGGCAGATTTGTTCAATTTTCAAACGATAGATTCTAATTACAACACAAATTGCAAATCATAAAATCATACAGCAAAATAAATCAATACATAATCTAGTCAACACAGTTTTAACTTTTTAAATTTTAAATAAATTAAAATCATTAAAAAAATTAATCCGAGAACGTGTTTTGCGACAATAATACCTCAGTTTTTCTATATATTTAAGGTCTTACGAACTAAAATATTTAAAAAAAAAATTTACACACTTTTTTTTTTAGACATTATTGAAAAATCATAAATACTTATGATAAAAAATACTTCAAGAAGTACACGATATTTAATAATTTATCATCATGCGTTTTGAGCATTTTTATTGCTTACTTGAATGTAGGTATATATATTTGAGGTTTTGCAGGCATGTTTTGAACGAAATAAAAAGACATGAAATTTTTAATTTAAAAAATTGATACGGGGAATAATCGATCTTTCTCATAACCTCCCTGAACAGCAAGCATTTTTAAACTTTTATTCTCAGCCGCTGGTCAATCACTCTTAATTGAATTCCTTTATGTCTTCCTGGTAGTTATCTAATAATATTTGATTTTTAGATCCTCGTATAATGTCAAAAAAATCAATGACTTCGCTATATTACACAATACATTTCCATTACTGCAACTCTTAGAATTTGAATCCTACGTAAATAAATTACGTACACAGTTCTAAAATTAAATTCGTTTCATTTCAAATTAGCGTTTCTGCGAAGATCCCTCGCTTGTTCGCGAAACAAAGAAGTTATGGCGGTTCAAGGTTTTCAATTAATGATTTTATTATTAGATAAGCACAATAAATTTGCGAACTTTCTTTAATTCGACAATTTAAGACGACTCCTTTCAGGGACCAACCATCCACATACAGTAAAGATAGTAAAAAATGTACAGGTACACAATACATAATACACATTTTATTTTGTTTTTATTACATAACGGACTTGCGTCCAATTTACAAAATAAGTGACCGGAAATTAGAAGAATGGTATTAATAAGTTTATTTATTTATTTCTTTATAATATTACAGTGTTTACCTAATTATTAACATTTGTACATAATATATTTTGAACTTTTGTTATGTTGTGTGTAAGGTAGGTTTGAAAAGGTGAAACTGTGGGTGGGTATTATTATTGTATGTTTCGTGAACACCTCATAGGAGAACCGGTGCTGAGGTGTTTACGTGATTCTGTTGAAGTGTGACAAGTATTTATGTGTTATATTAGAAAGTTAGTTAAATTTTTTAGTTTTTTTTAAATTTTAATGATTATTGGTAATTGATTATTTAAGTTAAGGGTGATGTTTGTATTAATCAAATGCAAAAGACAGATATAAACATAAGAAAATAGAAGTTACAAGTCAAGTCGAGAACTCGATAGAAGTCATAACATGTATACTGTTTCTTCACTTGGTTGGTGACAGACAAAAGCTTTTTAGACTTAGAATATAGCTACCAAAAAATTAAGTTTTAATTGACCGCTATATACATTATGGACGATTGTGAAAAGTATGCATAATTCGTTTTAAATGTTTATTGAGGAAGGGAAGTAAATTATTTCTAAGTCTACGGGAAGGCACATTTATAGACATGAGTTGTTATAAAATAGGCGAAACAATGTATAATACCTACAATTAATATTTTTGAAGAAACAAATTGGAACCTTCGGTCTTCTAAAGGAGAAAGCTTTAGGGTTAGTTCAATTTCATCATATGGGTAGATAATTGTTTCTGTATGTTTATAGTATTCTGTGAATTAAAATGACTTACCAAATGGATGAAGAAGTTTTTTCGAGAAATGCGATTGGAAAATTCAATAAATATCGCTTAGTTGATAATAATAAGCAAATCTCCCGAATAAATACCATAAAGTTGAGTTTTTAGAATAGATGGAAATTATTAAAGATTCCAATACTTAAAGCTACTTAAAACCGCCCTACCTTCGGGTGATTTCTGGAAAATACTCATACCTGATAAGATTTTGTCAAAATTTATGCATTTACAATAGATTACATTTAAATAAAAGTTTTCAAAACATAAAAAAAATATATAAAAAAAAATACGTACGTGATACGGGATAGTGCAGAATGGTACAATCAACGTGAACGTATCGCGTAAGTTCTTAGGCCTAGGGCGGTTAATTACAAAAAAGAGATAATTCATTCACCACTACTAGAAATGTTTGCCGAGTTCAATGAAAGACCTCGACAATGAAAGTTAGTATAATAATTAAACATTAATAATCAACGACAATTTCCACGGAAATTAATGAGGGCCTTAGTCAATAATTATTAGGCATTAATCAATAATCACATAGTAGTAAAAAAAATAGCGATTTGATATTAATTATAAATACCTACCTATAATATAGAAGTGATATAAATAGATCGGCTGAAACAGCCTTCAATTGCAAATCTTGTTCATCAATAAAATGTTTTTTTTTTTAATTTTGTTTCTATTTAAATTAAATAATAATATTATTAACTTAAAAAAGGCTTGGAAGACGAAAATAATGGAAAACATAAAAACAAGTTTTATAGCTCGTCGCTGTAAGTGCTTCCGCTCACGCAGAACTGAAAAAAAACAGTTTGGAACTTATTTCGCTATCCTGTGTATTTAAATATATGATGGTCCGCTGTACAACTTCTTAAAAACCCGTTGTCAATGGCAACGCAAGTAGTGACTCGTAACTCACCTTGCGAGTTGCCGTGGCCGGCGACGCACTAGTCCTTGGTTGCCATGGATACGCTAGTTTTTTTTGTCAGTTTTCGTTCTTTTTTTGTTTTTTAGTCGCCAGCGCCAATATGGCAGCTGAAGTGTTCCTTGTCTATGGTTAAACAAGCTGACATCGTAAAATAGAGTAGCACCTTGATAGAAGTTTGGGCGGAAACCATAGCAACCCGCCAGTTTTAGTTTGGTTTCAGTTTCTCCATAAGCGTAGGGCTTTAAGCCCTTATATTTATTATTTCCCTTTATTTACATACACATAATAGCGAATTGAGTTGCAAACAGGTTTGGATGCACGTACTTACCAAAAACATACCGAGTTTTGTGTTGTTTCTGTAGGACAGAATGTCAAATTTTTTAAATAAATTGGAAACCACGGAATTCGCAAATATTTTTTGCGTGTCATTGTGACATTGACATGTTATATTTTTGTTCATATCAAATCAAATCCAATCAAAAAATGTATTATATTCATAGAAACGATTTCACAATAACATCGCGTTTCATTGTAATAAAAATATTTTTAGCTTCATTTCAATACCGAATGAACGGAAATATTACACTTGCAAATAACCAACGCTTTCGTTTGTATGGAAGCAAATTATGAAAGGTAGATGATATTATATATTTTTGCGTGAATTTGTGTTAAATCCATTTGTAAGGATTGAACTAAATACTTCACAGCATGACATTTGCATTTGTAAGTATAATATATAATAGGCTGCTTTATTTTGCACAAACTGATAAACAATAATTAACTCAAGTTTTGAATAAATTTTACTAGAATGTAAAACGCGTGAACACGTAAATTATCTGCATATTTAAAATTTAGTTCAATTTTTAACTCATTGTAGTGTATAACCATTAGCGTGTAACTTAATAGATCACGTTCATTCGGGAACGATCGGTAGGTACAGCCGAAGATTCCCGAATGAGCACATTGGAAGGCAGTCGCGTTCGAAGAGCGTCGCGGCCGCTCAGAACTAAATAGAACATACCTGTGATCAGATGTTACGTACAATATCATTATCTTTACGATCATTTCACAATAAACTGTAAAACGAACTTACTTTGTTATTACTTAGAAGACATCGTGGGCTAGTGAGCCACGACACCATAAGCAGAACATAACACTCATTAATCCGTTTTCTTTCGTAAGTTGATCTGAATTCTCAGTGTTAAATTATTATTGCGTAAACTGATTAATTTATGGAATTTTTGTACTCTAAGTGACCAGATCAGGTCAAGTCGGGGGCTCCATCGAAGCCAGAGTTAAGCTAGCCTCTCAAAAACTGGGCGAACTATACAGGGCCCGCAGATACTTTAATAGTATACAACTGCTTACCCTATACAAATAGCAAGTGCGCCCCACGGTTGAATTTGGCAGCCACCTCTGGTCTGCAGCCCCACAATATTTGAAAAAACCCTCGAAAAACCCTCGCAGAAGCGGGCGGTCTGTTTGATAGATAGAGTTTTTTTAAATTTTAACGGATTGCAATCTTTAGAGCCCAGGCGTTGGGTGGGAATGCTGTCCTTGTTCTACCAGTATTTCAATGGAAAGTGCTCCGAGGAGCTAGCATCATTGATCCCCTCGGCACCGGTGCATAGTGGGAAACACGCCAAACGCGCGCTCAACATGTGTACATGGTTGACATTTGACACATGAGAACGGATCGTTTCTACGACTCATTCTTGTGTTCAACACTCTCTTCAAGACCCATGTTCACTCCTTCCTCTCCTCAAAAAGACCCTCCAACAACATCTTAGATGACATACGCCGTGAGGATTTTTTTTCCTCGGGGCCTCCTGTGTGGAGTTAATGTAAAATAAAAATTGTATTATTTAATATCAAATATTATCAATATTAACGACATATCCAACTTTCACTAAACTTTGATGATGATTTCAATAAAATTTCATTGCTTAAATACTTTAAATTGTCCATGTCTGCTCTACCGGTATTTAAATGAACGATGCTTCGAGGAACTAGCGTTATTGATCCTTTCGGCACCGGTACACAGTCCAGAAACACGCCAATAGCGCGCACTTTTGCTGTGGAACGATTTCCGGCACTATATTTCCTGCCTCCTGCAACGCGGGTCTATTCAGATTCCATCTTCACTCCTTTTTTTTTCAAATTTACCAATCAACCTTTGATAATGCCATCATTTCAAATTATGGAAATAAGGAAGCTGGTTTTCCGTTTAAATTTATATTTGAATGGAAAATTTTAATAATAAATTAAATGGAAGGTTGGAGTCGAGTTCAGACTAAGAAGAGATGAGATGTTATACAGAGGGGATGTAGTGTTAGATAAGGCTTGATAAAAGAGAGAGTTTAGAGAGGAAAACCAAAAAAATATGCGATCTAAAGTTACAGCTTCTAGACCACAGAAAATGCAAACTGAGGAGTCTTTTTCCTCAAAAAGACTATCCACACAGCTTACTCAAAGAAAACTTATACCCAAAGAAAATTATTTTCCTCTATGTGAAGATTATGTCGAAAATGATGTCTTGTTCCTTTTCATATTTTAATTTAGATTATTATTGTTGTTTTCTTCTTCAATGATATATTACATTGATAGGAATAACCTTAAAAGTTGAATATTCATTTAGACTTTTATAAAATGTCAATAGGTGTTCCATAAAAATAATATCGAATATATTTATCCGAGACACTATCAAGGTAACAAATACATTCTTTGAATATTAGTTTCCAATGAAAAAGGGTAGCTGCTATATGGAAAAAAAATTGGTCGAAGGTAATATTGTTAATTCTGAAATTTGAAATTAACAAATATGACAGTCTAATAATAGATCGCAATGTCTGAATTGGTAGAGCGCCGTCTCGTTAGACGTGAGGTCTAGGTTCGAGTCCCAGTTCCGACCATTATATTTTATTATTTTTCTTGTTCATTTTAATTTTCATTGTGTCTTGTTCATTTTCATATTTTAATTTAGATTATTATTTCGTTGTTTGTTTTTGGGGTGTTATGCCGTGTTGCGCTACCTCCTTCTTTAGCCGACGTTTCGGACATTGTGTATCCGACACTGACATCCGACGTTGTGTAGTTGATCGTCAGATCTGCCCTGATGATGGACACTGAAAACGTTGTCCAAAACGGCGGCTAAAGAAGGAGGTAGCGCAACACGGCATAACACCCCAAAAACAAACAACGAAAATTCTTTGGCCGTGAAAATCTAAAAACGTATCTAGATTATTATTGTTGTTTCCTTCTTCAATGGTACATAATAGATCCATCAACAATTATCTATAAGACTAAAATAAGGTTTTCCTTTCTTGCCTAGGCTACTTATCAACGAACTAACTACGTATTCCCCTTTATTGTAAAACATGATCCTTCTTAGGTTTCTCTCCTCAGAGAGTTCAAACTTCGATTTTAGATTCCATTATCTCGTGATAGAGTTAATGGGTATCTTCTGATGAAATAAGCCAGACATATAAATGAATTTAAAGCCCATACAAGCCATACAGAATACACAGGGATTCCCGGGCTCTAAGACTATCTCAACAATATCGGGGATCACATTCCATATATTTTCCCCTTCCCTCTTCCCTACTAAATAGTAATTGGTAGGAATCAAATAAGCCGAGAAGTTATCCGCCCTATTATCTTTGTCAACGAGTTTTAACGTAACATTTTATTGGGTTATATTCGTATGTTCAGCCATTCCGGCGCTATCTCCATCGGAGAGGAACATTCCGCCGTTCGTGTGTCTTATGAAATCCTATTTTGAACAAAAACATAAGTTTGTCGTCTTTGTATGATGTTTTATTTTAGGCAACGTTTTTTTTTTATTAACCAATCAAATCTCGGGTATATTCTGTCAGAAGGTCAGAACTTTTTTGCTTTGCAATAAAATCCAAGTAAATGGAGTATTTCTGAACGTATCTGAAAACTAAAAAGCTATTTAAGAAAGGTAATAAAATATTCTTTCAAATGTTATTATTAGAAATTAACATAACATTTCTGAAATATTTAAATTTTTAATAAAAGTTTAAAAAAGGCTCACCTTTCGTTTTTCTATTTAAAATTACTGATAACGAAAAAAAAGAAAAGCACAAAAATACCACACGACTGAAGTAAATACTTCTCTAGCTACATCTATATGTATGTCCATATATATGTTTATATGTATAAAATATATGCATATATTAATTTTCAACAAATATTTATTTAAATTTATTATCATTCGCCTCGCCCGATCAAGCCGTGCGCATCGACGTCCGCTCCCCGCCGCGCTTGGCGCGTCACTGGTATTTCGAAATACTGATTGAAATATTTCACGCACTGTCTATGAGAGAAAAGAGAAAGAAAATGTACGGGCCCACTGCTCTCTCTTGCTTCTACATTGAGCCCGTTCGCCTCGCAACGCATTTCAATTTCCGTTACACATTCGCCAGCTTACCCAAGCGTGCGTAAAAAAGTATTTACTTCAAAAAAAAATATGGTGTCCTGTGATTAAAGGGATTAAGTGGGAACAGCATAATATTATATGTGTTGACGACTATAGTAAAAACTATTTTTTTCTTTGTTACGTATATTTATATTACATCTTTAAAGGCAACGTATAAAATGGCCTTATTTTGTGTTATTCTCCATTTATTCTCGTTTAATTTAATTACCTTAAACTATTCGCTATTCTTAATTACGTAGTTAAAACACATACTATTAAGTTACAATAATATTCTCAACGCTTTTCGTAGAAAGCTAAAACTAAGCGGCACCTGTTTTTATAGCAGAAATAAATTTAATTAAATTTGTTTTACGCCTCTGTTAATGACGTGTTACCTTAGTTTCAATATAATTAAAAACGTATTATTATTACTGTTATTAGCTTAAAATAAAATTAGTTTTCACCTTAGTAAATAATTACTTTGCACTAGCTTGTACAACTTTATGTTCAGACTTCAGTTTTTTCACAGAATTTGACTAATTCATCAAATCTCAAAGTTAATTTTCAGTTCCGTGAAAGTTCCAATTCAATATTATTATATAATTGTGGGCCAGTTTATTTATTTGTTAAAAAAGTACATTTACAGTTTAAGGAAAATTTGACTGTTCAACTGGGAAGGTCTCCCGTTCTAGGACAGTTGCTTCACAGAACTGATAATAAATTTCACAGAACTTGAAGACTGGCATAGAAATTTGATGAATTGTTATAATACTGTGAAAAAATTATCTCTAAGGATGGTATTTCAAAAAATTTGACTAAATCGTTAATTCATAGAATTGAAACAATTCGTAAAATTTCAAAGACAAAATTCAAGCTCTGTGAAAGTTCAATTCAATTTCTATTATTATTTCATCATGGACCGGTTGTTTCACAGATCTTGAATGTTAACGTTAAATTTGATGAATTGTTCAAATACTGTGAAAAACCCATCCCAGGATTGGGATGTTTCACAGAAATTCATTTTATCATTTTCAGCAAGTGGTCAATTCGTGCCATGTTTTTATTTTTTTTCCTACTAAAGAGGTCCCCGTTAATCGCAAATTCTAGGTTCGTTTCAGCTTTTAATCATTTTTAGGGCAGAAAAGCATAACTGTCATAATTTGATTAAACGCTGAAAATGACCTAAAATCAAAGGTCAAAAAATTAAATGGCGCTAATTGACCCTTTGAGGACAAAAATATGATGATTTTCACCATTCATCCCAAAAATAAACAACAAAAATTTGAGGACAATGTTGTAATAAATTTCTGTGGAACATCCTTATAAAAGAAACAAAAATATTATGTTATTAGTAAATATTGAAATAAAATTTTTGAATACAAACTTTTCTTTTTATTTAATTTTTAACTTAATGAGTTAAACCTCAAATTATTATATTTTATTTAATGAAGATAATATTAGTGAAACTCAATAAAAAATCTGAAACAGAAAAATCAGGAAAAGTTTTTTTCAGATTTTTCTGTTTCAGATTTTCCACTAATATTATCTTCGCTTTTTAATTTGGATAATACATAAGCCCTGTTAAAATTTGTGCCTCAAAGAATCTTCGGCAGCGTTAAATTTAGAATTAAATTGAATTGGAAGAGCGCACGTCCCCGTAAGACGAGAGATCTGGGTTCGAGTCCCAGTTGCGACCATTATATTTTACTATTTTTCTTGTCTTATTTATTTTAATATTTTGATTTAGATTATTATTGTTATCTTCTTCTTCAATGATATATTAAATTTAGAGTTTAGAATGAGTACTAGTCTAAAACCAACTAACCGTGTTACAATTTGTTGAGTCAATTCTTTTTACGTCTCTCAGTACTATATCTATATTTTAACACTATTTAGTTGGTAGTCATTATTAGACATCAATCTAAAAAAACTTCATATATATAATTTCAGCTCCACACGGAAAATAATTTTCCTCGGTGCCGATGACATTTTTAGGTATGCTGTGTGAAGGGTCTAGATCTAGGAAATTAAGGAAAGTTTGGATAGGTAAAAGGTTAGAGGAGTGGTTAGGAATCTGGGGTCACAGGAATGGTTACAATTGTAGTCCAGGAATGACGGACGTATTAATCCACCCCTCCTACTACTAGGCCAGGCAGTTGGTGGGCAGATACATCCGCTGCCAAGACCTAGACAAACATCACCCCATAAACCCGGTCACCCCTAGTAAATCACTGACCGTATCTTGCCAGTTGGGGTATCCTATGGCAGAAGTGTTTGTTATCCAATGAATGGTACCCGAAATGAAAATGCCAAAATGCTGCCAAAATTAGTTCCCAGAAGTTTCTTTAACCCAGCCTTGCCTTCCAAATGCATCTTGTACCCATTGCTTCTTGCACCTTTAAGATGATAGACTTCGCTTTTCGGCCCATACAAAAAGGACGACCGGCACTGATTTTTAGCACAGTAAGGGGAAGGTTAATATTAAATACCAGTCATTTTATACGTTTCACCATTTTCTAAAGATACGGTTTTTTATGTTTTGTCAAAAGAAATAAGATTG
The DNA here is from genome assembly GCA_951813805.1 of Limnephilus auricula. Classification (NCBI taxonomy): domain Eukaryota; kingdom Metazoa; phylum Arthropoda; class Insecta; order Trichoptera; family Limnephilidae; genus Limnephilus; species Limnephilus auricula. The sequence continues at coordinate 6,549,856 of OX638402.1, read as the reverse complement.
ACATTGAACAAATATTGGCTGCCGCTCACGCAAGTCGCGGATCGCTTCCGGCGAATCTCCGACATTGAAAAGGCAAATCAAAATGTTCGTTATTGTTAGCCCTCTGACATTTCGATATTATCCGTTTTATTTAGTCATTTTGTACTTCAGTCGGAGGCAGAGATTCAAGATCAGGATGAATCGTTTTTTAATCAAACATACCGCAACAGTACGACGCGATATATGTCAACAATTACCACAGAATTGATACGAAAATAATGTGCTCCGGATTGGGGAAGAATGGAGGACTAGAATTCTTGCTAATTTAGAGGTAAGGTGTTTTCCTCGTCTTCACTTGTACATACATATTATATAGTATTGCATTCTACATTCATAGTTCCCGGGATAACGTAAAAATAGTAATCCTGGTAAATAATTCACGTTTTTCAGGATATATTTTATCGCTAACGGTGGACGATGGCATGACATAAGGCTCTCGACTACCAATCCGAACCCGGCGAGCATATTTTATTTTTATTATTTGATAATATGTGTTATTCCACAATTAATTAATTAAAAATAATGTGTTACATTTTGCGGCACGTTCCAGATTGGAAGATACTCTCAGTATCGCCCTGGTGTAAGAACACCATTCCGAATTGAAAATTTCCTTGAAATGGTTTTAGCCGTCTTTGGTACTTCCCCACCTTCATATTTTCTATCTTCTTCCCTTCCCCACTACTTTCAGCCTCACAACATACCCCAATTGGGGATGCCGTAGTCTAACTGGCTCCAGACGGGAGCGCTGGGGACACTTGTGCGGTATTAATATAAAAATATATTTGCATATAATTTTTTTTTTTAATCCACGGGCTTCTGAATATGCTTTTAACAATAATGAAATGATACTCTCAATATCGCCCTGATGAAAGATCACAATTCTGAATTGATCATAATCTGAATAGTCTCATTGACTTTCTCCTTCCAACTCAACTGCCGTAGTCTCACTAGCTTCATACAATTGGGAGCAGTTAGAAATATTGCGCGGTATTCACATTAAAGAAAATAGTATAAAAATAATAATTTTTAGAACTGATTAAATATTTTATTAGCTGTAATCTTTTTAATAAAATAATTATTTATAATCGCTATTTCAACTGACACTCTTCGCTTCATTCGTATTCATGCATCGTCTCACACAAGATCGGATATTATTCTAAATCTTGTCATTGCTCAACTCAAGAGGTACAAACTAATAACCACTCGAACGATGGCTCACCATATTTAAGTTTCGTCCCTATAGGCCTTAAGCGATAGCTGCCTAAATTTAAGTAGACAATTTTTTCGAATGAATTAAAATTTATTTGCAAAATCCCTCAAACAGCTCAATTATAAAACTTACGAATTTGCGATAAACGTTGAAATATTGGTTAATCCGCAGAAAACAGTTTATATGTTTCCGTAAACTCAAAGGTATGATTTTTTTAATGAACGTTGTCGAATCCAAAACCGAATTTCAGATATCTGCATCGCTCAAGGCACTTATTTTGTAAATATCCCATTTCTCGAGTGTATTACATATATGTAATACGTAATGCTGATGAATTCCCTTAACTTATACTTGAAAGTGGCTTCTAAGAGTTTTATTATAAATTTTCTCATTTGAAAGCAAACTTTTCAAAGAATAAAATATTTTTGTATATATAAAGAAAAGACTTTCATTTAATGTATTATTTTAAATGGATAAAAGAGTACACTGTGAAGAATACGTATAAAAGGAAAGACTAATTAATATTTAATTTAGATGTTAAATTGTCATGAATAATTCAAATTCTGCAGAACGAGAATATTTATTAAAATTATGTTATATTTTATACATTCAAAGTGTGTTAAATCAAAAGATATAATTGGAATAGTCATAAAATACAAGGGCATATAAAAATAAAACACAAAAACTGTAGAAAATACTAAAATGAAAAATATATTTCTAAGATTTGAGATTTTAAATTAAACCTAATATATTCCTTATTATTATTATAAAGTATACATTTACTAGGAAAAATTATATTAAATGGAGTTATGTACATAAATACGACGGTTATTTTATTAAACAATTCGTACAAGATTTCGTTCTTAGAGCGAACAAAAATAATAACAATGCTGATCTTTTGACTGGAAATCTATTAAATATCCACTTAACCAAAGGTTTATTATGTATCGTATCAATCGATTATTATAATTAAATGACTATTAATTAAGTATATGAATTTTTTTAAATCAGATGGTCCGACAATTGCTGTGATATCTTATTTGTTAGAGCAGCCATTTGAATAATGGAAGATCCTAGCGTTTAAATCGCGGTCACGGCATCAAAATAATTTTCTATGGTTTATTTTGTCATCATTATATAAAAAGTGTGTAAAAACCTATGCATTACAAGTGAGATTAGAAGAATTACACAAAAATATAGATAAAATAGATAATGCAGGACAAAAAAGTTACATGTACCTAGGTTAATTACCAACGAAAATAATTAAAAGTTGCAGATTATTTTTTTTCTATTGATAAACTAATGTTTAAGACAAGATTTTGTATGCATAGCACAAAGGGTAACAATTATTATAAGCAATAACGTCAGCGACATGTATAGCAATAAGCGGCGATAAGCAATCGGCGACATGTATCTTTTCTCGGGAGATTTTTTCAAAATTAAAGTTGGTTGTTCGAAGGTGAAAAAATGTAATAAGCGATAATTGTTGAATGAAACACTAGGTAGGTATATATTAAATCATTTGGCGGGTGGGAGGTAACCCGCCGTAGCTTATTGGTATAGCTCCAGACCGGCAATCAGAGGGGTGCGGGTTCAAGTCCCGTCGGCGACATGTATCTTTTCTCGGGAGATTTTTTCAATACGGATGAGTGTTTCAGGCTAACAATTATTGCTTAAAATAATTATTAAAAGTTGCAGGTTTCTTCATTTAGTTGCTGAAGTACATGTTCTAGAAATTATCTACTTTCGCAGCAAATTCAGTTTAATTTTCCTAGAATCTTAGTCATCCCAGAGGTATCAGCAATGTTTGGTGAAACTAATCCAATATATATTAATATTAGGTGGAGTACTCGTGCAAAACATTCCACGCGTACTTCGCAATATTTCATCTGAATAATAAGGCGCATCGTGCATACACAACGTCTGAACTTAAGGTTTATGAATGCAATAATATACAGAGCGATACAGCTGCAGCACGCCTTGTGCCTTGTGCCTTGTGCTGGGGATGCGTCTTTGCGATGAAGTTCAGTGGCTCTACGGGAGCAATATGGGAGAATAATGGAATTCTTCCAACTACCTTAGACTACGAATGCACCTTTAATATTATTAGGGGCGCGGGTTATGCCGGGTCGCCGCACAACGGCTCTGAAAGATGTTTTTGGGGACATCATTTGGGTCTATTTTATTTGAAGCATTAAGGGAAAACAAAGTATGTGAATAAATAATCACAGAATAAAGTACTTGGCGTGTTTCGGGATACAAATGATTTGGCCTTAAATTTCCAATACAATGTGTTTTACCATGATCGCGAAATGCAAATGGGGTGGAGCTCTACGATATCAGGTGATTCTTCTTTTTTTTCTTATTTTTTTATACCTATTTTTACGTAAGATACGCTTGGATTTCCCAAATTTAGCCCCTGCCATTACTTGCCGCTACTACGTCTCCTTTGAAATTCTTCCCTCTGCTTCTCTCTCATCTCCCATCCCTCCGTCACACCTCCCCAGCGTGTACTTTCCCATGCGCCCCGTTCCTTCCACTCTAACGTGCCCTTTCCACCTTCTCCGCCTTCCTCTCCTCCCGCATCACTCTTTCGCGCAATCACACCTCCCGCATTCCCCTCCCACTCTTGCGTTCACCTTACACCTTCCCCTCTCCTTCTTTTCCCTCCACATTCCCTTCCTGCCACTAAACTACATGGTTTACAAACATTTTTCAAACAATTAATGCGCTAATTATTGTAATTTTTTATAGAAATTTCATAAAGCCAGAGCTTACTATTATATATAGAAACATCCGCGGATGTTCGCATAATAATTCACCAAAACATCATCGCAATCGGATGAATGGTATGAGAAATAATTTCATAACGCTAGAGCTCACCATTATATACAGAATATATGTGCACGACAAATAACCAAAATTTCATCGCAATCAGACGAACAGTTTGGATACCACACAGGGGACAAACAAAGAAACATTCATTTTTATATACTGAGAAGATTACGGCTAGACTCAAAGTTAATAATTTTTACCAATACTAAATATTTACTCAGTAGGTTCTAACTAAAAAAAACATTTGTCATGGAACCTGCTATAACAGACATAAGTTAAAAATCCCATGTCTTTGAAATACTCCTTTCTCCAAAGTTTATAAAAAAATAATTTCCGGGACGATCCTAAACTAAAATTTTGAAACCTTTTACTAGGAGTACAATAATAATTATTATAAAACAATTTTAAAACTTTTTCCACTTTTATTTGGGTAATATATTGGTTTTCCGAAGGATTCACGTGGATAAATTGTTTTAGTTGTTAAAAAATCCTTTACTCTTTATTTTCAAGATCGTCAAAAAAATCCACAAAATAATAAAAACCTGCATTTTTTTAATGGAAATGTAGAAAACTACGATGGTTTATAGATACTCCTGCTGAAAGCCAAAAACGCGTTGCGTATAAAATAAATAATATTTAGTTTGATCCACGATTATGTCCAAGCTCGATGCATCAAATTTCATGTATTTGAATCGCATCAAGATAATCCACGCAAAGCATTAACATTCACAAAAAGTGTTGATTTGAATATATCGTCAATATTCACGATGTCCCTTCAGTTCTAACGGGTGAACATACCGTGCGTCGAGGCGCCGCAGGCGGCCGCGGGCACGTTCAAGCGTCCCGACGTCCGACCCGTGCCGTGAACTCAGATTGCGAGATTACCTCGCGAGCTTTATTGCCTCTGATACAGTGGCGGGACTTCAAACTTTTCCAGAAATAAATCTAAAAAACACTTTAAAAAAAAATCAGAAAACCAATAAAATAATTGCTTTATTTGAACTCGTGGTGCACAATTGAAGAAACCTTTTTTTTTAGCAAAACTTAAAGATAATATATAATTGCAACTACTATTTTTGAATTAGAAGATCTTTTTATTATTTTATAAATTCACAGTTTTATAATGGTTTCGCTCTACTGAAAACTAGAGATTTTTCTTTGGAATATTCATGACATTTCAATTTATAAGTGAAATAAAAAAGCGTATGACCTCTATAATCAAGAAAAAATGAAAATATATTGAATTTTGTACCTCCCTTGTGAAAGACCAGTGGTCTAAACATTATTCAAATAGTTTTAGTTGTATTTTTATATATTAACTCCATACCGAAGGCCCTGAGTGAAATTATTTTTCTCACAGCGTATGTCATCTTTAGGGATGCTGTGTGGGAGGTATTTTTAAGGTAATGAAGGAAGAAAATTTCTGGAATGGAAAAAGGTACGAGGGGTGTATAGGAATGCACGAATCAGTGTGTCCAGGAGTGACATATCTATCCATCCCTCGACGATGAGTCAAGAGAGACGAGGCAATGTTGTGTGTTTATTGACTGGATCTTAATATTCACTTATTCGCCAACTTTCATCTTCCCCTCTCTTTTCCTATACTTCCAACTTACCCCAATTGTGCAGTAATCATAAAATGTTACATATTTTCTCGAGTTATATTTTTATTAATTCATCTTATTAGTAAAAAGAACGGTAGGGATGTAAAAGACCTAATAAATTGTTTAACGGAATACCAGGTCAAAAGCAACGTATCTATCAGGCAACTAAATAAAAGTTGAAGATAATTGTTTACGTTTGGAAAAATGTATGACGTGGAAATATTTTTTATCTTTACATCAACACAGGAGGCCCTAAAGAAAATAATTTCCGTCAGGGCTTATATCATCTTTGGGAATGATGTGAGCAGGGTATAGTTAAGGAAAGGAAGGAGAGGAAGTTCTGTAAAAGAAACAGGTATGGAGGGTGGTTAGGAATCTGAGGTTCAGTGTGTTCAGATCATCCGCCACCAAGACCTAGGCAAACTTAACCCCATGAACTCGGGCAGCACTGCTAAGTCACCAAACGTAGCGAACCACTTGAAGTGACCTATGGCAGAGGTGTTGGTTATTCAATAAATGGTTCTCATAAAATGGCAATAGATATGCATAGGTAGATAAATGTCCTCTGCAACACATGTAAATTCTTGGTATGGGGACACTAAACCCTATTCTAATATATTTATTTGATACAAAAAAAATATACGTATGAATTGTAAGGAAGCTTTGATTGTCCAACTAGGAGTGTTTCCCGTTTTAGGACAGTCAAATTGGCTGGTTAAGTTCACAGTTCACATTAGTACATTCTGTTATTTATAGAAATAATTAATTACATTTCCACACTTTGGAGATTCACAGTCAAGAGCTGATATAGGTATTATGTTCTTACCATCTACTACTAACAAAAAACCTTTTTGTAGTCGTGGTTAAAAGTTTGCATCACCGTGGTAGGTACTCACTAGAGTCAAAATTATGTTACAAAATTTAAATATGATGACAACCAAACAACATATAATATATAATACCTTAACAATGTTGTACAAATTCAAAAATAATATGCTGCCAAGTTATCTGAAAAGTAATATTATGGTATCACGAAAATGTTCAAAATTATCATACGAGAAGATGCAGAGATTTTAGGCTTCCCAAAACTAAGTTTTCGTGCACCCAAAATGGCGTGTTTTATAAAGGACAAAAACTGAATAATAACCTACCGAATGCCGTTAAGGAAGCCTCAAACCTTAGCACTTTTCGTAGGACATGTGCTATATATGTTAAAAACAATCTTTGATTAGATTACAAATATTATACTGTATTTCTTAAATTAAACTCTTAAATTGTATTTTTTAATTTGTATTTCTTAAACTTTATTTATTAAATTGTATTATCGTATTTTCTTACTAGATGTATGAAAAAAATGTGCATACATCTAAATAAACATAACAAAAACAAAAAAACAAAACTCATAGGTAAATTATATCACAAGAAACTGTTACAAAATATTTATTATAAAATAAAGTTGTCGTGTACATTCAAAGTTCCGCCACTGCTCCGTAACGCGTCGTTTCGCACATCTCGCTTTCCCTTCTGTAAGAGGTGTTTTTTCGTCTCTTTGGTCACCGACAATGACCGCGCGTTGGGGAGACGTTCAAACGACCCGTTACGCGGGGAGCTTGACGCATATTCAAATCACGTGATTCAGCCATATCTTTCACTCTCCCCCACCGTAGGGTTAGGATGTCACAAATTACGACCGCGTTACGGCTGGCGGTTGTCGGGAGAAGACAATTTACTAACCGGTGTGAATTTACGTTCAACTGAACAGTTTTGGACCTTTTGTCCGTATTATTATTTATGTTACTTCACAAAAGGATGTTCATGAGTAAATCACTTTAGCGAAAAATGTTTTTATTCTAAGAAAGCAAACAGAAAAGTCATACTTAACCAGTTGAGTATCAAAATTTTAATGAATATCAGTGTGAAATATAGAATCTCTTTTTTCTTCTCTTAGATGATTTAAATTAAATTTTCTCTTTTGAAAAGTAGAAAATTTTGAAAATGCGCTTGGCGTCTTGCTTAATTTTTTTACAGTTATATGAATATTTCAAATTTGAACAGTGGAAAACACAAAGTCAAAACTTCTCGAGTTCAGAAATATTTTGCTGTTTTTGAGAAAAAACCAAATTTTTAATTAAATTAATTAAATTTTCTTGTGTTCACCACTATATAAACACAATCATCGACATGTTTCGAAAGCGATGATTTCTTCGTCAGATAAAAAGAACATTCATGTTCGTAAAAAACATCGGTTTCGAAACATGTTGATAAATGTGATTATATGGTGGTGTACACAAAGTTATTTGTTTCATTTAATTAAAAATGATACCGCAAAGTGATTTTGCGAAGATTGAAGAAGTAATCAAATTTTACATCAAAAAATTTTATTAATTATTTTTGATAATATGCGCATTTTTGGCATAACGTTTATTGCAATAGAAACGATTCGAAATGTAAGGATGTTTTTTAATTACTTCTATTTGAATTTCTATTTGGTTGTTTTGAATGAATCAATCCGATCGAAGTGACTCTCGGCAGATAGACTGGTTATCGATCACAATGAATTCCGTAACACACGCTCACAAACACGCGTTTCTCGGAAATTGGCTTTTAGCCAGCCCAACAGATATTTTTTATAATTTTTTTATTTATTTATTAATTATAAGTTACCTAACATTTTCGTGTGTGCTAATAGTTTTATAAACACGAAAACAATTTTTCTTTAATTAAATATTAGCAAATACAGTCACAAATAAATAAAAACATCAATATTTGAGGTAGACTTCTTTCTTAATTCATTTTTAAACTTATTCATATTTTCTATCACAGAAATTTCATTCGGGATTTTGTTATAAAGTTGGACGGCCTGGTACATTAGAGATTTTTGGGTGGTTGTTTTTTTCTTGTTGGCAATGTAATTTGCTTTGAATTTCTCGTCCCGTGTCCGTGTATCTCGTTATTGTAATTTATTTATCTTTTAAGTTCCTTAGACATCATCCCCGTATTAATTTAATGTATAAAAATAAATGCATTCAAATACACAGTTTAGGTAGCGCTAATAGGTCGTACCGATAGATGCGAAGGACCGTTGCGGAAAATCAAATAAATTTTATTACATTAAAAAAAAAAAAAAAAAACAAACAAAAAAAAAACAAAAAAACAAAAAAAACAGATGTATTTTAGACAAATAAAACTTCGTTTTACGGGTTAGTTTTGTCAAGATTATCTTCATGTTCAAAATAGGATTTTGTAATTTTAGCATTTCTATAAAAAAGACCGATTGTACACATACCTACGATATTGTAAATTTTTATCTTAAAATGTTGTTTGAAAATGAAGCATTTTTTTGCATCAGAAAAAAAACATTGGATATTCCAGGTATTTATTACTGGAAGACTTACTTAAGAATTCACGTCTGTTTATCCGGAAATGAAAAAGATAATAATTATAGCATGATGGAGCATTTTTCCGAGCAAACAATTAAGTTCGGAAGCTTTGCTCGCAAAATAGCGGATAAGTTGGTAATTGGATGATGAATCAGCATTCCCTGCAGATGGTGGCGAGATGCCGTCTTCTCATTATTTGCAGCCATATTCATGCGGCTACGGCCTAATTAAATTCGATGCTGTTAATTAAAAAGTTAACACGGCGGCCCAGTATTCCACATTCCCTCAAAGAAACTTCAGGGCAAAACGTCGAACTTATAGAAATACGATAAATTAATTACCTTCTGTATTTGCGCCCGGTTGACGGTTATGAATAATACGTTCATGAACATAATTGACGAGAAAAACCTTCAGATGTTATGCGTAACATTTTTATCAATTTCTCTGAAAAATTTTAACACAAAGAAGTACCTAAATTGAAAAAAGAAAGATGAGGATTAGATCTTATATATAATTTTTTTCTTCTTGTTTTATATGTGTGAATGCATGCATGCATACACATCTGATTACATGCACACATACATGCATTACACCAACACATGATATATATATATATACATATCATAATCAATCCGCCTATGTTAAAAGAGGTTAATTTTTACGTCCGTAACAAGTATACTCGTGGGAAATCCCATGCACGTTTTTATGCTCCGAAAGTGAGGACTTCTGCCTATCAGAACGCGCCAATAAACAGAGCGACTCGACTGCTTAACGATTCTGCATTGACCATCGACATTTTCAATGTCACTTACAGACAGTTCAGCAACTATCTTTTAGCACATGTCACTAAGTAGTAAAACTGCCCTTGTGTACTTTGTAATTTATAATATTCTCCATGATATATTGGTGTATAACTGTTTTATGGAGAACATGAAAAAATAAATAAATAAATATATGTTTCGGAATATTTAGTCTACTCCTCTTTCCTATTTCTCTATCTTAAAAAAACATACTACGTTCATTCGAGTACGTAGGTCAGATGAAAATGCTAGTTCTGTCATACCGGTATTTCAATGGAAGATGTTCCGAGAAACTAGCCTCATTTATCCTTTCGGAAACCAGTCTAGAAGTCGGGAAACACGCGAAATAAGCGGCCAACATTAATATGTGTACACAGTTAATATTTATCACATGAGAACGGGTCACTTCTACGACTTGTTTTTGAGTGAATCATTCAAGTAAGGGGGTTAAAATGATGATCGCAAAAAACATAAACTCACATTCTCGATAATGCAGACGAGGTTGATGACGCTGCCAGTGTCAACGTGGTGTTCCCCGGATCCCAGGATGAAGGCCTCGGGGATGACGATGTTCAGGTTGACGTTATGCGACAGAATTCCTGCGCCCGTTGATATCTGCGGTCAAAAAAAATTAACGCGATTGATTAAATTATTTTTTAAAACATGTTAACATCATCTGTAGTACCTACCTACATGATAAAAGAAGAAAAGATTTACTAAATTTGTACAAAAAACTGTGTGAAATGTTGTGGAGTTAGTGAATGGGTGATTTTAGTAATCCCATGTTTACGGAACGGCGATGGTACAAAAAGGCAATAAACTTACGTTCCTTATCACAATAACGCTGCAGCTCTTTCTTACACATAAATAATGGTGAAACAAAATATGTGACACATAATGCACATATGTTTGTTTCCTCCGAAGGAAAAAAGGAGTATTTTGGAGGAAACAGACATATGTAAATTGTGTGCCTTATTTTATTTCACGCCATTTTTTAATGTAAAGTCGTGTGAAAAAAATGTCTCAACGTGAGAATACTAAAAGCGCCTATTGGATGTTTTTATAATTTCCACGGTAACGGCACAAAAAAGCAAAACATTTACCTTCCTTATTAGCTATTTTTATACACTAAATAATAGTGAGACAAACGATGTACATATTGTGTCTGTTTCCTTTTTAGGAAAATGCAATAATTATCATAAATCTCCCTCACTCATATTATATAAATGAGATGCCGAGTGCCATTGCTCTCGTAGTGCCGTTGTCGTGGGAATTTTAAAAAACAGCCATTAGTGTCGTGATGATGACATCACTGGCGATTGAAAAATACATAATTGAAAAAATTTCAAAGGTTTCATATGAATTATAGAGACATATCTGAATATTACCGAGATATAGTAGATAATTATTTGTTTGAGCAGCGGCCGATGTTATGGAAAGCCCTAGATCAAATTGTGAATGTATCTTTTTATTCGTGCGCCATATCAATAATTAAAAATCACACGTAAATTATTGATTAACAAAATAGTTTTAATATTTAAATACATTTCACATTCTTCTTCTTTTCCTCTTAGAGATTGACTATAATCGGACACTAACCTCAAATCAGAAAATCTTATAGAACAATATATATCTATAGATGTTTAGGGAAGAAATTTACTTACTTTAACAGGTTATTTCTGACTTTATTTGGAGTAAAATTTTTAAAATAAATATTTGATCTCCGGTGACATTTTTCATGTTGTTTAATTTTTCAATTTAAAACATTAAAAATCAGTAAGAATTGGTCAGGGAGGGTCGGGGTTAGGTTATGTTTGATTACTCGTCTGAGTGACCACTCAAAAGTGGTTTAGTAACACAAATTCCGAAAAAGAAACCAATTTCTAGTCTCAGTGATCTCAGACCGATTAGCATATTACCAGCATTATCCAAGGTACTCGAAAAAGTTGTGTTTGATCAAACAGTAGTTAGTCTACGCTGAAACATGCGGGATTATACCTCGTCATCAATCGGGGTTTCGGAAAGGCCACAGCACTACAACAGCTCTACAATGTATTACAGATGACATTCTTGTCTCCACTGATGCAGGAAAAGCCTCAATACTAGTTCTTCTGGACTTCTCTAAAGCATTTGACTTACTGAGCATTCCATTACTTATTGCAAAGTTGCGTTACTTTGGTTTTAACGATGAAGCAATAAAATGGTTTCAGAATTACTTCAAAGATAGAACTCAGCGCACAGTTTGCAGGGATATTAATGGGACTCTAAAATATTCATCTGATGTTACGATAACAAGAGGGGTACCCCAGGGTTATTTTACTGCAAATAATGGCAGGAATCACTGGTTAAAGTATGTCAAGTATATACCTTAACACCCTGTATAGTAAAAAAAAAACTAAATGACGAAATAAATACACGAGCCTCTCCTTAATGGAAGGCAATGTTCAATTAATTCAATGGGCATTTGCATAGCTTGGTATCGAAAAGCCATGTAAAACAAACCTGTAACAAACAAAATGAATAAAGAAAATTAAAAAAAAAATATATATATATATAACTAACTAACTAACCATCACGCCGTTTCCCCGCAGGGGTAGGCAGAGAGGACGGACCGCCAAACAACTCGGTCTTGGCACACGCTCCTTGCCTCATTCACATGCATACATCTTCTCGTACATACTCTTCTATTATTCTGACTCTTGACATGGCCCGACTCAAGTATCTGATTTACTTGATCGTGCCACGTCTTCCTTGGGCGTCCTCGGCTTCTTCTACCGTTCACATTCGCGTCATAAATTCTCTATATATATATATTATGGAAATTACCAAAGAAGCGTCTGACTTCATTCTACTTGGTTAAAATATTCAACAAGTACATGGTCCTTATATAAGAAATGAAACAAAGACTTGGAATATTTATTACCTAGTCTGGTACATTTTTCTCAGCTTTTGTAGCTCTAAAAAACTTGGTCTAAAATCGTTTTTTATCAGTTCATTTGACTATCCCACAGCGAAATTTAAAAAATCTAAATAAAGCCTTACAAACCTTATAATCTGTTTTTTGTCGACTAGGAGTCTAAGATATAGCTTTTAAGCGGCACCGGGCTATGGAAACAAGCGTCTTTAACATTGGAGTAGATCTTAGATAATTTACACATTAGCGTGAGGAGCTTACATTTCCAGCGCGGGATTAGGCAAATGTGTTGGGTATTGATCAAAAATTGTCAAATGTATTTTCTGCTACCCAACCTGCTTTATACATGTAATTACATGAAAATGAGATTAACCCAAAGTTTGTAAAATCGTGTGAAAAACAAGGATAAGCCATTAAATTACCCCAACGGTTTTTTATTATTAAAAATTACCCAAATTTAATAAATGTTATTTTTGAGTTTTGCTATGTTGTAACAGCTGTTTCGCCTTCTGAAGGCATATCAGATAATGCCTTTTGCAAGACAAACATAGTAAACTATTTTTATAAATAAAATAATAATTTTATTGAATATATAAAGAAAAAAAATAATAATTTAAAAAAGAGGAAAAAAAAAAAGTATTCAATATTTTTTTCATATTAATAGTTACGTTTATGATAATTTATTTTTGTTATTTAAACAATTTGATCATCTTTTGTTAATTTTTTAATATATTATAATGTATTCCAAAATAATTTTTATATTTCATTTTACATAATTTTTTTTTATGATATTTTTAAGTAATTAATCATCACTCTCTATAATATTTTTGTCTATAGTTCTTATTTCTCTTTACTTGTTTGTTATTTTGTTATTTTTAGCGATCTTGATAATTTGTGCATATACTGTGAATCAAACTTATTGTCCTTAAACATTTCTAAATGTCATTCTATTACGTTTACTAGAAATAAAAATAAAATCAACTATCATTACAACTTGAATGATAAACCTTTACAATCTATGTCTATATGTAAAGATCTAGGTGTTTACTTAGACAGCAAATTAATTTTTGATAAGCATATCGAAAAAATTATCACAAAATCCTACAAGATGCTAGGTTTTTTATTAAGAATATGTAAAGCTTTCAAAAGTGCTAAGACACTAGAAATGTTGTTTTGTTCATTAGTCAGAAGTCCACTGGAGTACGCGTCCACAATATGGAATCCTCAATATAAGGTATACATAGATTTATTAGAAAATATACAAAATAAATTTTCGAAACATTTACTTTTAAAATACAACAAAACTACAAATAATATGTTAACACTACAAAAAAGACGCACATTGTCGGATCTATTGTTTCTGTATAACCTGCTTAATAATAATATTGATAGTCCCGAATTACTATCCGTCATTGGTTTAAATGCTCCAATGAGGCGTACCAGGCACACTTCTCTTCTTCATATAGAAGCCCACAACACCAATGCAGCAAATAACTCACCAATCACTCGCGCAATCACAACCTATACCCATTATGAAAGATTATTACAATTAGACATTTTTCACGATTCATTGCGAACATACAAAACAAAATTATTAAATTTCTTATCATTTTATTAAACTTTAGTGAGCAAATAATTTTTGATTTTAAAATGTAAAATTTTCTCCACCCATACTCTTTCATTTATGTTTTATTAGTCAACCAATGTTTGATTCTTTTCATTAGTTTCATCATAATATAGTTTTAAAACCCAGGCGAAATTACCTATTGATATTTTACAGATTTACGTAATAGGTACAAAACCATGTAATTTATTTAAAATACCTTACAACTTATATTTAATGTACTGTGTAAATCTTATAAACAAATAAATAAATAAATAAATAAATAAATAAATAAATAAATAAATTCCCGTTCTTATTACCCTGACGAAGAAACCTTTGGTTTCGAAACATGTAGATAATTGTGATTATATACATAAGTGGTGTACACAAATTTATTTGTTTTCATTTAACTTAAATAAATTAAAATATTTACTAAGCTCTATAAATTAAATTTAAAAAACATCAATAATTTATGAGAAAGCTACCCATCCCTCTCTCTTAATTTATTTTGACAGAAAAAAAATTAACAAAAACAAATTAAATCCATTTACGATAATATTACATATATTTGCTAACCTTGATAACAACAACAGGATTTAGTAAAGCAGATAATAAAAGTATTTTTAATTACAGGGATTATGATTATATGAATACATTTTAAACCGCTTTTAATGGTAACGCTGGACACAGGCTCGTTTAGGTTAGATTGTAGTTTTTTATGAAAAGTCAGTGAAAAAAAGCTTCTTCTTCTTCTTCATCATCGATGGCGCTACAGCCCATATCGAGCTTTGGCCTCCCGCAACATTCGCCTCCAACTCCTCCTGTCCTCAGCAGTTGACTTCCAGTTTGTTACCTGGAGAATCTGTACCGCATCCCCTCTTACCTAGTCTTTCCACCACAGTCTGAGTCTTCCCACTTTTCTCTTTCCACCTGGGTGTCCAGTCATAATTCTTTTTGGGACGCGTGTGTCCGGCATTCTCTGTACATGCCCAGCCCATCCCAACCTTGGGAGTCTTATATGGGCTGAGATGTTGGGGGCCTGATATATATCGCACAGTTCTTTGTTGTGCCAGGTGCGCCACTGTTCCCCCTCTTTCACGGGACCACATATTCTCCTCAACACTTTTCTTTCAAAAGTATCCAGCATTTCAGCCATCTTTGCCGTCAGTGTCGGCGCCTCACATCCATATGCCAATACAGTTCTCACAATGGTCTTATATAATATGGTAGGCAAATTAAATAACCATTACAAAGTATTAAAAGAAAAACATTGTCGATTAGAAGATAATAATGCAGACAATACTACAATGATAGAAAGCAAGTTTATAGCTGTTATGAAAGTAAAGGCATTTATAAAAATTGAATAATTCATATTACATAGCTTAATAAATTATAGTAATTAAGAATTAATTATTAACATAAATAACTACGGAGAAAGGTAATTTTCGTTCTAAAATATAAAATCATATTATAAAGGTAAAATTCTGAAACTTATTCACATTGATGAGAACGGTTATAAAGAACGGAATAAATACTAAAGGGAGAAACAATGCGATGTAGGTGTGCGGAGAATAAATACTTACCTGGTTGAAAGCAAATATTTTCTTTTTTTTAATAAAAAACGATCTATCACTGCCAAGACATTATGTTGGTTTCCCTGAACCGGCTGTTGTCAAAGCGACGACTTTTTCCACGGTGGAATAATGATCAGTTATCTTGTCATAACAAAAGTAAAGAGATTTAAATTGAAAAAGACAAAAAAATCCACCCTTTTCAAAGACTAAGAGAAAGGAACTCGCAAAGGAATTCTGATATTTCCTTGGCTAGTTCATTTACCTCGGTTGCTGAAAAGGGTACATTCGTATGTTTGTCTTCTCCAATTTAAATCTCTTTATATTATAACGAAGCAGACGTTCCTAGGACCGAAACCGTCCTAGCATTCACAGAAACCATGCATAAAGACAAACGATCATTTGTGGATCAGACGATATTATAATGATATGTGTAACTTATCAGTCATTCGTATTCGGGCTTTTAAAAGTACAAAGGAAGTACGATTTGTTCATTGTTCTTGCAACAATAATAACAAACTTTTTTGGCATCAAACTGACTCGTAAAGAAATTTGTTATGTTTGTAAATAAACTCAATTGAGAAAAAATGCCAGCATGATATTTTTAAAGTGATTATGAAAGGTTTTCATTCATTGGTTAAATTATTAGCTGAAAAAAATGTATACAAAGAAAGGCATAATATTCCATACTTTTATCAGAGTCTCAAAA
Organism: Limnephilus auricula; assembly: GCA_951813805.1. NCBI lineage: Eukaryota > Metazoa > Arthropoda > Insecta > Trichoptera > Limnephilidae > Limnephilus > Limnephilus auricula. The sequence goes on along the minus strand of OX638402.1, from coordinate 6,533,191 downwards.
TTCTTTCAGTGAAAGCAATTCTGTGGTACAAAATTATATTTCAATACATAAATAACCCTTTATATATAAACAGGCTGGAACACAACCATAATACTCGTTTAAACTTTAATGAAGGACTAATTGTACCTAAGCATACAAATAAATATGGACAAAAAATGTTAAATTACATGATTCCCAGTTGTTTAAATATGTTACATGCTGAAATTAAAAACTGTGCCCAAAACACACAATTGTTGAATCTACTGAAGACTTGGCTTACGGAAAGAATTTATTTGTATTAGCTTACAATGACATATTATTCTAAATACTTTTAAATTGTTACTTAGTTTTTATAATTTTTCTTTTATCTATATTTCTGTAAAAAGTTTAATTTTATTTTATATCTATAATTGTAAAAATGTAACTATTAAATCACTATAATGTAGGAGCTGTTGCACATATTTTTGTATTATTTCTATTTATCTATAATGTAAAAACTTGTTACTCTCTTTTGTTTTTCTGTATTGTAAACTTTTTCTTGTATTACTCATCTGTAAATTTCTAATATTAACTTACACTATATATTATGATTTTTATGCCATCTGCAATTTAAAAACTGGTTCCAGTTTAATTTATTTTTACTTTTTCTCTTTTATTATAATATAATATTTTTTACTTACTTTTATACCTACCATTTTTATAATGTTAATTGCTATAAGTTTATATTTCTTATTTAAACATTATTATCACTGTATTATATATATATTACATATATATCACTGTATTATATACTTATTATGTAAAAGCCCATCAGGGCGTTGAAAATTAATAATAAATAAATAAATAAATAAATAATAAGATCTTTAATGTAAATAACCCGTTAGACAAACTACTAAAAAGTAGTTTATCGGGACTTTTTGTCTTATATTTGTGAAGTGTATATAATAAATAAATAAAAAAAGGGTGTGACATGTATTAATTTTGATACAAATTAATATTCTGTACCTGTATTATATTTTTAGTTTTATTAATTGTATTCCTGCGTTCTGGTATTTGATTTCGATCACGTTTACATTTGTATTTTGCCCTTTCCTAAGGGTGGCACCGACAAAGCGGTACTGAAAAATCGTTCCTCGCTTTTAATTAAACGCTAAATTTATTTATCACTTTCCAAGAATTTTAAGTGATTACAGTTAACGTAAAACATAATTTCGGCAAATAAAAGCTGACGTAACTTTCCCACCGTCTCCAGGTAAACAGCCGCTTCACAAAGAAGAAATCACTTATGCAAATTCAATATTTGAAATGCCAGCGCAAATTCAAATTACAGAGTGTATTTCCCTTTAAGGTATTCCTCGTCGCGTGACATAATGACGACTCCCGTGCGAGTTAATTACATCCCAGAACATGACGTCATATTTAAAGTTCGTAATCCTTCCCGACTTCGTTTTGCTTCGATTAAGGTCCTGTATCAAATTTCAGGCGCTTAAGCTGGGCTCAGGAGACTCCCCATTCCCAAATGTTCACTGTTCACCGTCTTTGTTACCGTGCGGCTATTTTGGGGAATTTCTTCGTTCTAATCCTCCTATGAACCCCTTTAGTCCTTCATTCTCAAATTTCTCCTTGTTCGTCTAAAAGCCAATACCAATAACACGTCATAAATATTTATAGATGTATTATTTCGTTTTCCATCATATCGTTCTTTCGTCTATCCTCGGGGGAATATTATGAGGTAAACTGTATTCATTGGTAACTAGTTGAAGTTCCGGGCATTTTCGGAATTTTACACCAAGTTTTTCGAAATCAGATGTAGACAGTGATCTTTCTAACGCTTAGAAGGTCAAGTGGGCAAAATTTCATCAATCGGGATAAAACTTTAGATTTGCAACCAATTGATATTAAATAAACGCCCGGGTTGCCGGCACTGAAACTGAAACTGTATAAAATTCAAATCCACGACATTCTCCTTTATGTAAAATCAAGGACTAAATTCCAGCAATATCACGAGAGTTTGAATCAATTTCAGTACAAATACTCGTACGTCATGTATAATTTTGTTATAATATAAACTCGTACGTCATGTTCAATGAACTCAAATTTGCTTTGAATTTAAGTGTCATTTTCAAAATTGGAACCACTGATAGTTTGAAGAATTCATACAAGCGATAAAGTACCTACCTATCAAACATACTAATTTGTGCTTTAGTCGGTTAATCATGCATGAAATCTAGTTCAATGAACTCAAATTTGCTTTGAATTATGGTGTCATTTTCAAAACTGGTGTGATTGTGAGAAGAATTCATACAAGCGATAAAGTACCTACCTATAAAACATACTAATTTAGAGGTAGAGCAACACGGCGGAATACCAGAAAATATATCACTATACGTTCGTCACCATTATTTATTTTAATATAATTGGCAATAATTTTTTGCATTATTACCTCTCTTTTAAAAAAAATGTTTATGGGCCATGTTGTAGGTAGTAATTACCCGACAATGTATATTGAATTTTTTTTTTTTTTAATTTGTATTTTTTATGAATCTTTAAATAATTCCTAATCTTCCTCGTTTTTCAAAAACAAAAACAAATTTAACATTTTATATTACCTACCATTGAGGTCGATCGCGAGTATATTATATATCTATATATATATAACTCTATCGCAGCATATTATATATCTATATATATATATATATATATATCTTTATCGGTTTAACAACCTTTTAATCGATAAAACCCTATATCAATACGATGTTGACAAAATCCGTCATCTTTGTCAGTTATCAATATTTGCGAGTACGGTCTAAGCTTGTTAATATTTATAATGATAAATTTTAGATCAGATAAGTTTCCGTTAACTGTCAGTAAACACTATTTTTATATTGTTCGGTATACAAAATTAATGCCTTATTTAATGAACGTATTGAACTAACGAAGTTCTTAGAAATTAAATAAGTTAAGTTAATTGCATCTAAGATGCAATCAATTTATTCCGTTCAATCTTTGAGTAATAAAAATGGTTACAAAGACATCATTATCTATTTAACTCCCGTATAATACACAATTAAGTTAGTATTTTCATTCAAATTGCCAATTGATTAATATTTTTTAAAGAATTGTTCAGCATTTGACATTTTTCGTCAAAAACGCCGAATATTCAGTGCTGCTAGCGTATGTAAATTTCCTATTAATTCCCTGTCATTATTGGTTCGTCAATGGTAAACCTTGCTAGGGACATCGATATAAAATCATTGGAATTTACGCCTATCGATCCGATATCGTAAAGTTATCGATTTCACCGTGTTAGAGCTTCTGGAGTATTGTAGAGCATCTCTGAAAATATCTCCACCTGTCTCCGCCCTCCATCCAACTCTGTTAAAGCCTTAGGGCATAAGCGTAAATTGTACAACATTCCTCCATCCTGCAGGCTGTCCTTAGCAGTCGACTATTATTTATTCATTGGGCAACACCAGCTAGCCCATTAGCAAATTATATTGTATTATCTTTTCATCATTCTCGTTCCGATAAAAAAGCCAGAAACATGATAAACATTTCTTATGCCAAAAGATTTACAAAATTATTTGAAGGAAGTCTCTCATTGCACCTGCCTTACATTCATGTCAGTTGGCCCTACTCCAGGGATCCTTAGCCGAGCGCAACCCAATATGGGTACAATTCATTTTGTTCTGGCTCATATTGTTCCTACAAAAGTTTCTTTGAAATTCAGTGGATAGGTAATACATATGTAAATAATGACAATAAAGAGTGGAACAAAATATCGAGCAGAGCGCCCCTTCCCAGCTGACCTTTGTAACAACACACTGATAACTTCTGTGTAGATATCTTCCTCGCTGAATGGACAAAGTCGGCTTATCAACGATAACAATATTTTTATTTTATTTGGACTCTTGGTGCTTAAAATTAGATAACCTTTAAATCATTCGTGAAAATAATAGGGAGAAACCTTAGAACAACATCTTACAGACTTTCGATTGTATAATATTGTTTTATTCAATTTGCGTCAGCGTATTGACAAGTATCACGTAATGATTATTGATCCAATTATACATCCACTGCATAAATATTTAGCCAGGCTAATATGCGTATTATAATTTAATTACATTATATTTCTGCATGAAATGATGCAAACAGAATTCGTAGGAAAAAAACAAACAGGGATACAGAAGTCATATTTTTCTTCTTGGAGCGCACCCCATTTATTTTACCTACTACGTTATTAAACTAGTTCAGTTAGATTAGATGAGATATAATAAATATAGGCGCTTCGAAAAAAACTGATTTTTCCCAAATATTTCAGAAAAATGTGAAGAACTATGGATTTTAACTCTGGAATACTACTCTTAGTCGTTTTGACTAACACTGCGTTCATTTTGAGCTGTGTCTCTCAACGAATGGGCTGATCTATTTATTTATAAGAACTATATATCTACGTGTTAACTCAGTCGCCAAGGAGTGACCGAGCTACAGAGATTAAGTGCTGCCATTTTCTATGTACGAAACCCTTATTAGTCTAGTTTGCGGAGAAAACAAGTTATATAATATTCATGTCAAATGTACCAAAGATTCAGGTTTGTGTAGGTTTTATAAGATTTCAAGAAATAGAAAAACTTAATTTTGTTTTGGTAAATTTTCTTGAGATTTGTGTTACCACTAATTTTTACCTCGAAAAGTAATTACCTTAATAGATACAAAAGAAAGTACAAGTTACATATTAGGAAGCTTTGCCTGTCGAACTAGGAAAGTTTCCCGTTCCAGGGGTGCTAGCATAGTCCATCGATAAGGATCGGTAGGATAATTGTCGGTAACTTCTCATCGTTCCCTAGAACAACTGCAGATCGCAAACGAATAGCTGACAGTTCACAATGACTAAGTGTCCCTAATATATTCGATATCAAATGTTGTTTGTACGTTAGCGATCTGCAGTTGTCCTAGGGAACGATGAGAAGTTACCGACAATTATCCTACCGATCCTTATCGATGGACTATGCTAGCACCCCTGGACAGACAAATTGACAGGTTTAGTTTGTATTATTCCTTAAGTAATGTACATAATTGCATAACAAAAACCAAAAACCAAAAAAAACAAGAAATTTAATTTTTCTCGGAAATTGAATTGTGTTATGAAGAAATATATAAATATATACATACTTTTTTTTTCTTTGACTATGTAGAAAAAGTAATCTGGTAGCATATGTTCTATTTGGATTTACCGAATTAACCTGGTAACAAATAATATATTCAGATTTACAGAGTATGAGATAAGTAGGTAAGTTGGGAGTGTTGAAAACTGGAAACAAGGTATCTGATAACAAGATGGAGGAATTACAATAAAATTTACAATATAAAGAAATGAATTTATGTAAGGTTATGTGTTGAGAAGTGTGAACTTATAATACAAATGTTTTACCATGTTTTAAATTGCTCGTGGTTTTATAACTACACCGTTCTTCTCAGTAACTGGAGATGTTGACTTTCTTTAAACGAGAAATCAGTCGGACGGCGATCGACACGTGAGTTACACGTGCCGAAAGCTGAAAAATGTGAAAATGACGCTTCCCCGTCGATCCCTTTTTGCGCCGACTGCATTCAGAGTTATTAGAATTAACTTTACGTTATTTTTTTTCAAAGATTAGTTTACTAGAAGATAAGTTCCTAAAAGTGTCATTTAAATAAAAATAATGATAAAAAAAAATTCAGTGTGATTGCTAGAGGAAGCTAATTTTGATAACTTTTATTAGATTGTAAGTTTATTGGTTGAAAAAAAAAATTATATATTTTTTTCGAAATAATGTCATGTTTGAGTTCCTTAATAAAGTGCAATATAGCTGTAAGCAAAAAAAAACTTAAATATAATGAAATACCTGGTGTTGAATTAGTGGGTCATGATGACCCAACCCCCACGTACTTGTATCTTATATCCACCCCCATGACGCTGAGTTAAGGTTCGATATTGGTATAAGTCCAATTGACAAAGTAGTCTTTACGTATAAAAAACATGATTAGCGTTTATCGGGTTACTATATTATTTATAATAGGCTTACCTGACAAACGTATGTTCCATTGTCTCTTTTCTGTACATATTTTATCTGCAGCGTCCAATCTTCTGAACTGTCACCATGAAGAATCTGTGGAAAGAAAGTAAAATTTTAATTTCAAATCTAAAGTAAAAGTTTATTCGCAAAGTCAGTACTTATTTAGAAATTAAAACAATAAAATGAAACAGTTTGGAAAGCCTTATTCATTAGTGACCCATCAATCACCAACAACCGCACCCCACAATAACTATAAAGTTTTAGAAACAAAACAGAAAAAAATTGGTGTATATCTATCTCTCAAGTATTTATAACTCTGATAAGTTTGTGGTTAATAAATGCTTTAAAACAGGACGCTTTTTGAAGGCTATACTTGTAAAAAAATATTAAGATTTTCAAAATAATAAAAAAGTTTCTTCTGTGTCATCTTCAAAGTGCCCGTCTAACTCGCGGTTAGTTTTTTTTTATTTACTAACATTTAAACCTGCTAAACTACATTCGTCGTTGCATATAGAATATGAAGCATGTGATACTGAAAACATTCTGAGAAAATCGATAAAAAAAATTACGAAATTTAAAATAACAATTCTATTTATGGACAAAGTAGAAATTTTTTTTTTCGAACATTATAAAAATATGTTTATGGGAAACTTTATTATTTTATGCCAGAAAATTGAATTTTAACTCGTTTTTCTCATTTGCTTCATATTCTATATATGTATAGTTTTCGTCATAATTTTAAATACCATAATAATGTCAAAATATTTCATTTAAATTTATTAAATTTTGTCAGTTAGGCATTACAAAGTGATGTTAATATTATGTACATACCAAGGCAATTGAATTGTGTAGTGGTATGCAGAGGATATGACTTTTTTTATTTATTTTTTATTGTGTACTTTTTTTTTGTATACCTACAATAGCTCACACAGGAGGCCCTGAAGAAAATAATACCCCTCAAGGCCTATGTCATCTTTGGAGATGCTGTGTGGAGGGTTCTTTTTAGGAACGGAAGAAGAGGATGTGTTGGGAAGGAAAACTGTTAACTGGTGGGCATGCGCATTCTCCGCTAAGACCCGGACAAACCTCACCTAATGAACCCGGCACCCCTGCAAAGTCACCAAACGTAGCGAACCACTTGGGGTGACCTATGGCAGAGGTGTTGTTTATCCAATAAATGCTTCCGGGGCGGCGGTACCAATACCCGCCTACCAAATCTGTACTATTTTGATTGTCCTCACATGGTTTATTTTCTATCGCCTTAAATATTTAATATTTTTACATGCCTTAAATTTTAGAAGATGGAGAAAAAAAAGAAAAATAATTGTGTATTTAACTCATTTTCGTCAAAATCGTCACATTGTTCATATTAAATATGCAACGACGTTATGCAGTTTTTCGGCAGGTACAAAATGACAACGTTTTATGCAATAACCTGGTTCATTTTGAAACGGCATATTATTTGTTTATAATTTATAATGTTCAGCGTCCTTGAGGTGATTTTTCACAAAAGCGGTGTTAAAAAAAATCATCCAAATATTATTATTAATGATGATGATAAATTAGCAATTAGACCGAATGGTTAAATGAACAGAATTAAAGTAAACAATTAAAAATAAATAGTCACATAAATAGTTTCATATATAAAGGTGGGAATTTGAGGTATTACAAAATTATAATGACTTTTCATTTCCTTGGAATTTCAATTCCAAAATTAGGAATAATAGGGCCTCAGTAGGGCATCAATATTTGAAGTTTTCGAACGCTTTTTTCCACATTATGGCACTATTTCCAAAGCCTCTGATTGCTTTGCTGCCACAATGTGGCAAATATTCTCTAGATTCTTTAAAATGTTTTAAAGTTAACGATTTTATAATAATTTTTTTATAAATCTTACGAATATATGATAATGGACAAAATATGTGAGAATTCATTGGCTATATAGAACTATAATCAGTTTGTATGTTTCCACATTCAAATTCGGATGTATGATTTTTTTAATGTGGGCGGAAAAATTTCCTTTAGCAATCCGAGAAAAAAGTTTTAAGTTGCTCTGTCGCTCACTAGTGGTTAACCCTGAACATAAATAGTTTCGGGGAAACTGATTTACGGTTAAGTACAAGTCATTTCTTTTTTTAAATTCGTTAACATATTGGTATCTGGTAAGAAAGTATAATTTTCAAAAATATCGTTTTGAAAAACAAAAGTATTCCGAAAATAAAATCATCTGGCACACGGCGAGCCGCGCGAAAATATTACGGGTACTCGGCGTTCCGATGTTTAACCAGATGGCAGGCCTCCGCGGTTGAGGGGTAAGGCTCTTGGCTAGTTTTAGTCTTGACCACTTGATCCAGTGGTCCGGAGGTCGATTCGCAGCGTGCGCAAGAAAATTTTATTTGATTGATTTATGTTGTTTTACATTTGAAAACAACATGGTATATTTGCGGCGCGTTCCAGAGTGGAAGGTACTCTAGGTATCCAGAAGGTTGTTAGCAGTGGGGACTCTTGTGTGGTATTCACATAAAAAAGTGTGGTAGGCAAAGCAAGAACCTCTGTGCATTCTAGTAGGTGCATAATAATATAACATTTTTTTTAAGTGCACGAAAAATAACGTTAATTATTTTTAATCTTGCACTGCAGCCGTATTGTTTTACAATTTTGTCACAAAATCATATTTGATGCAACGTTTGGTTTCACTTCAGGAAGATTTTCTTTTTCTAACCTTTTAATTTACCAAAATTACATATCCGAATCAATGTCTAAGAAGTTACAAGTTGATTCTATCCATACCGATGCAGCAAAGCATTCGATAGAGTTAATCATGATCTGTTCTTAAGAAAGCTTCATAAATTAGGAATAACAGGGTATTTACATATGTGGTTTTACAGTTATTTAAATAACAGGTAATTAGCCATCAAAATTGATGGCTTTACTTCATGTAAATTCATCGCTACCAGTGGTGTTCCACAAGGGTTACATTTGAGACCAATTTTATTTTTAATATTTGTGAATGATATTCTTACTATTTTTAACGATGTCCAAGTTGTAATGTTAGCGGACAATTTCAAAATATACCAAGCTATAAGAAATATCAATGACTGTCAAACATTGTCAAATAACTTGTTTAAACTTCTTGTTTGGTGCCAAGAGAACTGTCTACAACTAAATTAAAGCAAATGTCTAATTATGTTGTATTGTAAATCTTTATATTATATTGTAAATCTTATTGTTATTCCTCTATCTTGTTATCAGATACCTTGTTTATACTTTTCAACACTCCCAACTTACATACTTATCCCATAATCTGTAATTCTGAATATATTATTTGTTACCAGGTTAATTCGGTAAATCCGAATAGCTAATATGCTAACAGATTACTTTTTTGCATAGTCACAAAAAAAAAATGTATGTATGTTTTTTTATATATTTCTTCATAACACAACTCAATTTCAAAAAAAAAGAATTTTCTTGTTTTTATCTTTGTTTTTATTTTTGTTTGCAATTATGTACTTAAGGAATAATATGAACTAAACCTGTCAATTTGTCTGTCCTGGAACGGGAAACTTTCCTAGTTGGACAGGCAAAGCTTCCTAATGTGTAACTTGTACTTTCTTTTGTATCTATATATAAATAAATAAATAAATGAGATTATAGAAAAAACGCGTTTCTTCATGAACCCCATCAATGATTTAATGTTAACAACCGTAACCGAGGTGAATGATTTAGATGTACACTCTGATCAAAAACTGAATTCTATAAACCATATCGAAAAACATCGAATAAAGCTTTAAACATGTTGGGTTTTGTAATAAGAATATTAAGCTAATTAAAAAAAAAATCAAACCTACAAAAAAATTGTACATGTCGTTAGTTAGGAGTCAAATCGAGTACAACTCGACAGTGTGGTCACCTTGTTGTGCTAGTCATTCACTTACTATAGAAAGAATTCGAATAAATTCTTAAGATTTATTAATTTCAGAATGGGCATTACAAGGGAATCAACTATATCTATTACGTCAATTTAATTTATTAAAATTATCCGATCGTAGAATACATGACTTAATTAAACACACCAGATAACTCTGCCTCGCCTTAAACCACCTACGCATTTTACTTTTCAGACTCTACTGTAGTTCTATCTTATATGGTGGAATATCTTATTTTCATCTATTTCGTCATTGGTTTTTTTTTTTATTATATTTTTGATTTTATTTTTGATTTTGTTTTTTGATTATACATATTTGATTTTGTTACGCTTATCTAGATGTACTTTGTGAATAAAAAATTACATGTAAAAGCCCAGCTGGGCGTGAAATAAATAAATAAACGGGAAAGTAACAGATCCGTTCTTCCATTCAATATCCATCCGTTCTATGGAAACAAAATATAACAATCGACTGATATGTAGGAAATTCCAAGAATTTTCGGGCGGGTGCATTCAGTCCAAGAAGCGTGGAATTATAATGGTCCCCGCCAAGTCGGGCTGCGGAAGCAGTATTTCAGGAAAATTATGTTTTCGGTCTCCGCGTGTTTTAGCTCCAGTGAATATTTGCGCATCCATGGCCCCATAATGATTTCCATTCAATTTGATCTGAATTGATCAGATGCGGGCCCATTGGTTGTTGGCCGGTGATTTGTGGGCCCGGGCACCGCGGCCGGAATACTCACGGCAACCCGCGGTCACACCAAATGCATCATTACATAAGTAGGCCGGGCCGTTAATGCATGGATAATTGGTTTTATTTCATATTTTTTATAATAAAGTATAAAAAGTTACATATGTGCGCAGTGAGCCATACAACTATTTCTACATTCCCCATAGTTTTTCGACAAATAATTAAGAGGCTAGACTTTGAACCACACGCGAAACACCCGCGTCTGTCATTCTGTCCCGCTCCCAATAAGCTCACGCACACTTACAATACATGCGAATGCGAAATGTGCGAATGAGACAACGCTCAAATTTACCTACAGAAATCGCTCTAAAAGAGGTTTATGGAGAATACACTTTTCTACACCGAAACTTTCACGAAATTGAAATTTTAAAAAATATATAGTTTTTAAAAAGAAGAAGCTACGTCGGTAGCTTTTTATATTTTTATAATTCTTTATGAGAGTTGAGTTAGCAGCACTTTTTCCTTAAATAATATTTTTTGATAAATCGTACATGTTTGACAGTGAATGTTTACGTTAATACGAAACGCATCGAAAATTCGAAAACATACCGACACAGTTTTCACCCTCTAGAAGGCAGTATAAAAAAATTCATTTTATGCATTTTTCGATGTAGAAAAGTGTTTTTTCCCGGGCGTCCTTTTTCTATGGTCTGAAAAGCGAAGTCTATCATCTTAAGATTATGCGTTATATGATTAAAAAGCGAAAATATGAAATCAAATTCGCAAAGCAAACCCTAAAATAGACCATCTAAAATCCCCAGAAAATATTGAAAAAAAGAGGTCAAAACATAAATAAATAAGAATAAAACTCAATTTTTATAAGAAAAACTCTCTTTTTATAACTTTGGAAGGTTATTCCCATCAATGTAATATAAAATCATTGAATAATAAGATAAAACAAAAAAACAAGTTATACAAATTATTAAGTTATTCTCTTTTTATAAACATGTTATAAAAATAGAATTTTTCTTATAAAAATTGAATATTCATTTAGACTTTTATAAAAAGTTAATGGGTGTTTTATGTAAATAAAATCGGATGTATTTATCCAGACACGTTCTATGAACACTTGTTTCCAATGAAAAAGGTAGCTGCCGATAATATGGAGAAAAAAAAAATAGTCGAAGATAATATTGTTGTTTCTGAAATTTGAAATATGAGTTTGGCCAATACGACGGTTTTATAATAGGTGGCAATGGTTGAATTGGTAAATGCGCCCGTCCTGGCAATTTTTTTATAGTTATTTTTCTGTGTCTTGTGCATTTTCTTGTTTTTATTTAGATTATTAGTGTTATCTTCTTCTTCAATGATATAAGAATAAAAACTTTAAATAAAATTGTGTAACAGAGAATAAATTAGAAAATAAAATTGAAAGTTTTATTTACATACAGTAAAGATAACAGTCGTATTACAATAAAGAAAGAAGGAAGAAAAAAGTAAAGAAAAATATCAGATTAAGTACATAAGTAAACAAAACAAAAGAAAGAGAATATCTTATATACATAAGTACAAAGTTCATGAAAGCAGTGAAGAAGAAACAAAAACAAAAACAGAAAACCTGCTACGCAGTGACTTCGTTAAAATATGTGTTTCTTAAGTGTTTAATTAGTGCAGCTATACTTCTGTAGAGGGGTACTTAAAATATCGGCAAAATTTGCATAAAAGCTACCAATGGTATTTAATCTATGTATAACAGAATTGTAGCCAGAGACCGTAGAATAATTATAACAATAATACGCTCTAGGTAACCTTGATCTAATAGTAGAAACATGGAAGTGAATCAAAATTATTGTATCAAGGCCAAACTACCGATAATTTACAATTTTGTTTAAAAACATGTGATCAAAAATTTTTCTTCTTTCACTTAACTTCACAATTTCATTGATTGTAGTAAACAAAACTATTATCTACTGATTCTAATGGATTTCCAACTATAGAATTAATACACCTAATTAAATTGCGTCGGACCTTTTCAATGATATTAATGTTATTGTGAAGGATAGGTGACCAAATTGTAGAGTTATATTCTAGAATACTTTTTAACGAGAGATGTGAAATCGTTCGAAATCCTTCCTATGAAACTCTTCAATTTCAAAGACCTGTTAGCGATAGAAGTTTTATGAAATACAAAGCAGAGGTTCTGGTAAAAAAAGTACCGAGGCAAGTATTTCGACTACATACATTAATTTTAACATTTCACAATGAATAACTTTATTTTATTGGATGTTTAATTTTGTAGAACCACATAGCTTGGCTATTATTATTTAGCTGAAGCTTATTACCAAAACACCATTTGATAAAGTTATTAAGGTTCTCTTGTAAGATTAAGTAATCACTCACATCATTATTGATCTTGAAAAGCTTCGACGCTGTAGAAACTTCATTGATGAAACATAAATAATGAAGGCCTCTGCTGCAAACCTGGAGGGACACCTCTGGTATATAATTAATTCATTAGATTAAACAGTCAGTGTACAAAAAGTAATCTATTAGATAAATAACTAAACAACCACTCCAATAAATCGCAACTTATCCATAATTTTCTGAGTTATTGATTAATACCTATTTTTTGGCAGACTTTATGAAAATCAGTATGGACGAAGTCTACCTATTTCCTATTAGTGTAATTAGCTTGTATTGACGCAGCTATGTACATATACCTTTCTTCGTCCTACCTACCATCAAAACCTTTTCTTTCTGACACTTGTGAAAAATATGTTATAGCGTTTGGGTCCCACCCAGGCGTTCCGCGTTCGATTCTTCGCCTGGCTAAGTCATCCATCACAACACAAGCAACATCTTCCGCTTGGTGAGGTGGTAGTAGGAGATTTTCAATTTTTGATGGGTTATTCGTAACCCGGGAATGTTTGTCTTTCTTAAAAAAATAAAAAATAGTGCAATGATCATCTCCTCGGTTTATTTTAATATCGATTCCCGCGGAGACTTGTTCAGTGTATCAACAATAACATAACAAGAACGTGCTAAAGAAGATTGGGTAAATCAGAAACCTTTCAAGAAGTCCGATTCAAGTCCACTGTTCATATTATATCCATAGTTGTGTCATTGAAACACCATATTTTTGTATTAAATTCTAAATTATTGATCACAATCCATTTTTGATTCGTAATATATTTGCGACTGCAGCTTGTTGTACTAGAGCCTTTTAAGTTAAGAGAAATTTCATCTTTTAGGGTACTTTTATACTTTTTGTAATTTTCGACACCTTGTATTTTCAAAATGTGTTTACGATGAAGGGTTTTTTCCCGGCCTGCTGTGCAGCCAGCCTACTGTGCGATTGCATCCGTACCACCACCCTACTGCTATTTCCACTACCCCATTACGGTATCCACTGACGCTATCGCTATTCCCGTGCCCAGCGAATGAAGGGATGCAGGGTATATAGAATGGATGCATGCGCCGATTGTCTTGGCTGAATGGGATATTCATGGCTCTGTAAGCTCAATTCTCTTGTCCACTGCATAATGGCGCACTTACGTCAACACATTATTTATCTTCCTGCCGATAAAGATATTCATTATGGGTAGATATGAAGCTAAAATAGAGATCAGTAAAAGGAAATGAGAAAACACATAATATGGGTACTACCTCCGTCCGTGAATGTATACATTCAAAACCAAATCACAATTGTAAAAATATGTATGTAAATCCGTTTAATGAGCTAGACAAAAAAAACCATCGATATGTTTAAACGGTGACCGGACAACTCAGAATCATACAACTTCAAAGCCTCCTTCGAAAAGACAGTGATATATTAAAAATTGGTTAAATAGGTTATGTTAGATTAGGTGAAGGGCCATTTTTCTTTTTTTTCATAACTTTCAATGACTTTTAAAACGGGTTTTGAAATTGCATGATTCTGAGTTGTAATGGAACCGTTTTAACAATGAGCAGGCTTTTAAACAAGCTTTTATAGGCATATGAAGTTATGATTACTTTAAAACATATATATTTTTTGGTTAAATTCATCAATCTTTACTACTAGTATAGTTTCTAAGAATAAACTAAAATATGTTTCTAATTTTTCTTATTTATTGTAGGTACTTAAATACATACCTTCTTATATATAAACCATAAATACAGTTTATGTGGGTACTAAACATTTTTTTGTTTACGCATTCCGTTTCCAGTTTAATATGGTTCCGTTTTATATGGTTCAGTAAATATTATTTTTTAATTGTGAAATAGATCATTTGGACTTTCTTTTTCGCATTTTTATCAATATTATGGTACCTGTCTCCATGAAGAACGTTTGAAAAAACTATTGACTGAGATTTTGTTGTGTCTTTGAACAAATCGTATAATTACTTTTTTGAAACAAAAAATGGTACCAACATAAAGTATACTTATGGTTTTTTAATTAAATAAGTAGGTATTTATGTAAAAATCTAATAGCTGGATTTTATTTCAGATCGCATTAAGAGAGATTGGCCAGCGGCTGAGAATAAAAGTTTAAAATTGGTTGCAACCATTCAGGGAGGTTCCAATGAGAAAGATCGATTATTCCCCGTATCAAATTTTAAAAATAAAAAAATGAATATCGATTGATTTCATTCAGAACTTGCTTTAATATATACCTACATTTAAGTAAGTAATAAAAATGCTCAAAACGCACGATGATAAATTATTAAATATAGTGTACTTTTGTAAGTATTTTTTGATCATAAGTATTCATAATTTTTCAACAATGTCTAAACAAAATAAGTGTGTAAAATAAATTTTAAATAATTTCATTTGTAAGACCTTAACAAATAGAAAAACTGATATATTTTTGTCACAAAACACGTTCTCGGTTTTATTTTTTAATGATTTTAATTTAACTAAAATTAAAAATTTTAAAACTGTTTTGACTAGATTATATATTGATTTATTTTTTTGTATGATAATATGATTTGAAATTTGTGTTGTATAATAGAATATATCGTTTGAATTTTGAACAAATCTGCCAACGGCCAACTGTATAACCTTAGTATATTAAAAATACACTTAGTTTTTCAAAATTTTAAAACTGCGTGTACCAGATAAAATAACAATCTTTCAATATCAATTTATGTTTTTTTGTAAAAAGAGTCAATACGTCTAGAATTTGTTTTAAAGGGGACCAATTTCCGGTATTCTCAGGTAATGCCCTCTTAATGGTTAGTCAAAGATTTGTCTGACATCTTTACTTAGTATAATCCAATGTTAACTGTGTGGACAACTACGTGGACTATGATGGATGAAATACATCTTTTTTTTTTATTTGTTTCGGAAAATTACCTTTTCTATCACAGTAATCCACTTACGACGAAAGACATCCATTGTCTTTTTTTCTAATTACGTAAGACCTCTACCCGGAGCGCTGTAATCTTATACTGTCGTAATAAGCAAAAAGTTAGCTGGAAATTTTCAATACTCATGTATGTACTTTTAACTACAGTAAAAAGATAAACATGAAAGGTCTCGTATTTCAGAATGTGACCATTGAAATTTTTCAGCTGCCTTATTGCTTATGACGGCATTATAATTCCTATGGGAGTTCACGGATTAAATACCATTAAAAATTCAAGTTTAAAATTACCACCTTTAATCACCTTTCCAAAACAGTTTTTAGTTTTCGGTAAAACAACATTGGGAAATGCGAAAATGGTGAAATGAAAAGGTAGTAAGAAAGTAATTAAGTACTAATAAAAAAAATCGCTCACCTGAAATCTCTCATCGTTTGTGAAGGTGAAGACTCCAGAAGACAGAATGTGCCAATCCCTCCTTCGCACCCAGGAGACTTGCTGCGGAATTGAAAGCAAAGAGAAAGATTATACAAAGCCTCAAGCTCAAAGATGGGACCTTTTCCCAGAACCGTGAAACAAGCGGAGCGCTAGATGTTTTTTTAAACCTGGTTTTATTTAGACAAGTTAGTTTAATCAGTTCTACAACTGGCGGTAATTATAAATAAGTCCCTTAGAAAACGAAACGAATAAAACTGCCGTTGTTTTAAAAAGTAGAAAACAGAACTAAGGCAGAGGCAGCTCATTCAATTCGCATTTCCTAAAGAAATTCTGTTGAATGGTTGACCTTATTTAAAGCTACAGAATATTATTTTGTCAGCTTTACTTTTAAAGAAATTAATTTACTTAGATTCAACCATAAAACTTTCGTGTCATATTTTATAAAATAAAACAAACAAAAAAATACACAACATTGGCAGAGAAGCGTACGAATTACAATTAATAAGTTCTGTACGGTTTATTTATGTTTTCGTCCAACTCTTTCGACTTACAAAGGCTTTGTTAAAGTGTTTTAATAAATAGAGCAAATTGCAATGGAGACCTACAAAATAAACAAGAAATACCTAAACCTTTTTCCTTCGCAAATAAATGCTTTGTCATTGTTTGATAAAGGTTCGTGTTATTTGGTGTTAATTACCTAGAGAATTGAGATAAATGTAGGTTATATTTTTGTAACGACGAAGGAATTAGGTATCCGATCAAACAGTGGGATATTCGTAATGGATTTATTGGAGAATTTACAGCAAATTAACAAACTTCGTTGTGATCGAAACATTTCGAAAAATTCAAAAGAAATTATTTGTGTCAGTCTACACTTATATTTAATATCCCTAAGAACATATTAAAACATCTTGTGCACTTTTTGAAAAATATTAAATTATTTGTGTTAAAATTGAAATCAATTGGTTCATCTTTGTCCTATGTTGTTTTATCAAGAGGTACCTAAATATTGTTTGTTCTATTTTTACTACATTATAAACTTTTTATCCTCAAAACAGGTTTGTTCTAGTGACGTTAATATAGAAATGTGAACAAATCATACCTACCTAATAAAGAAACAATAAATAAATAAATATCACTTGAAAAAAAAGAAGAAAATGTTGATATGGTACACAAACAGGAAAATGTTTTAATAGCTTCTTATTGCTTTTTTAGGTAAACATTAGTGACCTAATTACCATATTATATTATGATTGTGTGCTTAAAAATACAACCTCATAAAATATGTACATATTTAATAACTTTGTGATTGTACATCATTAAAGCGAATACTGTAATGCGGCGTTCATCATTTTACTTCATGACAACATGCCAAAATTATTCGGCACAATGTGCTTGTCAGAGCAGATATAAAACCAATTTGCGCTAGTTTTCATTGAATAAACTCATTCCAGGTTGAAAGGTACTCCAAGTATCGCTCTAATTTCAGAGAACCATTTAAATTAAAACATTTCAAATTCAAGTGGTTTCACTCTTTGCGAGACTTTAAGAGAAAAGCCACAATACTATTTTTCCCTCATTTGTGAACGTTCTGAAGCAGTAACCTAAAATCCCAATGTGCAGCCATACACCGTAGATAATATCAACAGTCAAAAACTGTAGGTGGTGTAAAAATACTTTAAAGTGCCAGCTGTCAACTACTCGCTGTGATTTGGACGAGAGAATTGTTGGGTTTTGGTGGAAGTGTGATCTGAATGTCTGCAAAACATCCTATAAGTACTTTCTGTTGGGTAATTTGAAAACATTGAACTCAGTGTTTGCAAAGTTTTTTAATTGATGTCTTAGCGAAAGTCTAATTCTGTATTATAAGATAACGTTTAAAAGTACCTGACTGCAATATTGTTTATTTCAATATAATAAATTATTTTTACAGGTCCTAACAGGTCTTTGGGAGAATACTTACCACAACATTTTCCAAAAAGGTGGAAAAAAAATCAAAAATTTGCAATTTATTTTTATTTATAACTTAATGAGTTAAACCTCAAATTATAGGTAATATTTGAATTAATGACGACAATATTAGTGAAACTTAATAAAAAATCTGAAACAGAAAAATCAGAAAAAAAGGGCACATATGGGACTCGAACCCAGGATAGGGACACATTAGCGCAGTTGGTAGAATAGCGGCAAGAAAAGCCGAAGGTCCTGGGGTTCGGGTCTCAGATGGGCCCGTATAATTTTCTGTTTTTTCTGTTTCAGATTTTTAATTGAGTTTCGCTAATATTGTCTTCATTTATTAAAATATATAAATATTGATATTATTGTTCAATCTTTGCAAAATTACTTTGTGGCATCATTTTAATTAAATAAAACATATTGCTTTGTGTAAATCACTATAATCACATATTATAATATGAAAATATAACATTGATATTATAAATTGTGATTATAGTGGTTTACACAAAGCAATTTGTTTAATTTAATAAATATATACATATGCAAGTTTCCTTTATCGTCGTGCTTTAATACCGTATAAATGTGTACATAATTGCGGCCTCTATCAGGCCTTTCAAATTTAATTAATCCGATTTAAGAACAGCTCTGAATAGTCATGTGAATTCCAAATTTCCTTTTCAGATATTTTTATATCTTTCAGTTTGACAAAGTTTCCCGAATCGTGGAGGCAAACAGTCACACCGGGTTCATCCACTTTGAACTTTCGTACATCTTGTTGAAAATGTGTTTTCGGTATTTCATTTCGCGATTTTGAACTTCGACTATCACGACATTTCTCCCAAGAGTAGATGGAAATGAAATGCCGAACAACTCTGTCTCGGAATACGCTCCTTCACGTTTGCATTCTTGAAATATTTCTTACAAACTCGTACTTTTTACCGTTTTACGGACCCAATCTGGGTAGATATTTAGCTTACTTAATCATGCCATGTAAACCATAAACCTAACTGTTTTTAGATTTCACTAAATCGCAGTTCCCCTTTTACTGTAATACCTACCAGCTCGTAGTGGATTGAAGCTGGCGACATGGTATCGCTTCCAAGTAAATAAGCACACACTTAACACTAACAATTACATATCGTCGGATCTGCCGGATCTGCCTTGATGATGGACACTGCAACGCTGTCCGAAACGTCGGCTAAATAAGGAGGTAGCGCAATACGCCATAACACCCCAAAAACAAACAACAAAAAAATAACATAAACCTAACTTATCCTAATTGGAGACAATCCATCTTCTCTTTCCATTCCATTCAATTTTTATTCCCCTGACTTGACAAATAATTGTTTACATTACTAAATTATTTTGTTAAGTATTTGTGTGAGCGGGGTGAATAAAATATGTGACTTAGACCTGCGAAGCGTTTGCTAGCCGGATGTTAGCTGCTAGTCAGAGATTAGAACAACAGGCGAAAATTCAGCGACCTCAGCCCAAACGCACCATCACCATAACTTACTAGTTACTTCTGCAGGAGAGAGAGTAGAGGGTGATGGGCGGAGACGATGGGCACGGGCGGCGAGAAGTGGCCTGTCCGGAAAGAACGAACTACGAATATGCCTTAATGGCCCGGGATTCAAGTTGCTTGTTAGGCAGTCATGAAAAATGGGACATTTCATCGCGAAATGGCGGCGAGGCGGACGCTTTCAGTCTGAATTGCAAGCCGTGTTATGTAATATCGCGCGGCATTTCGATCTCCAAAGGCAAATCCGGCCAATATTGAATTTCCTTGAATGCAGCAGCGAGTAGCTAGCTCTAGCGACCGGCGCCAGAGGGTGGATTTATGCAAAATTGTAAAACTGATTGGTGCTTTAGATATAAGACGAGGTGTCTTCGAGAGACGCGCTGAAAGGCTTTCTTACTTCAAGTAGATCCGACTCAAATGAATTTTCACTTCACTGAACAATTTAATATTTATGTTTTTATTTTAAATGTACATTTACAGCTAACATAACAAATAATAAAAAGTACACCATATTTAGTTAAGTAATAATAACAATTTTAAATTGTTCAACATTTAGTTGAAAAATATCTAGGTTTGTCAGAGGACAAGTAATTTAAAAACAGAATCATTTTTCCGAGCGGCATTACCAATGTTAGGTAAGTTCTGCATCTCAGAATAACAAATTTCCTCTACCTGCGCGCTCTTGTGAAGTTGTTGGGAACATAAAACTCAATTTTTTGTATAATACTGGAATACAGATGGTACCGTTCAGAAGGTTTTATTCTGTTATCAGCAAAGAAGTTTTCCTTCTATCGGCGAGGCTATTAATACTTGGCATACCGGAAAGAAAGGCTGATGGATACAACCAGGGATAATACCCGAAGTTTTTAAGAAATAAATATCTCAGAAATAAATATAAATCTGAATTAAATTAAACAAATAATAATAATAAATGACGCCACAAAGTGATTTTGCGAAGTTTGAAGAAATAAATATAAATCTATTTTTCTGTATATACAAAAATTAATCACTGTTTCCCTTGGTCACGCCATATCTTCAGAACGACTTTAACTATTTCATTCATTTTTTTTTAAGTTTTCTAATCATTTGTAAAAGGTTCTTACGGAAAAAACATTTAAAAAATTGCGCAGAAAAATGGAGAATTTCAGAAAACTTAACGACTGATTTAACTTCCTAGGAATACGTTTGACGGTTCGCGCGTTTGATATATGTATTAAGAAATATTATATAATGATTTGCAAAAAAAAAATTGCGATAGGGCACACGCGAGTTGTTTGAAAAATGAGTGTATTTTATGGAGTTTTGCAGAAGGGAAAAAAGGCGTGAGGGGGAGGGGAATCCGGGAGGGGCGGAAGGGAATGAAGGAATGGTGGTTCACGGGAGGGAGGACGAGGGAAGGGTAAGGCGGAGAAGGTGGAAGGGGGGCTGTGGGAGAGGGGAGGTTTGCGAGAAGGGGGACAGTGGAAGAGGGGGTGGGGAACGCGGGGATGGTGAAAAGGGAACGCGGGAAGGGAAGGGGACATGGGTGGGAAAGAGGTGGCGGAAGGGGAACTTGGACGAATGTGAAAGGACACGCAGGGAGAAACAATTTCTTTATTTAAGTGGCATTGCAACGCATGCCGGGAATCATACATATAGATATATTTTTAATTATTTATGTTGTTTTTGTGAAGTTTAATCATTCATCAGACTACCTGTCAAAATAAATAAACTATTTTATATTAAAAACTACCCTAACCTCTCTGATGTATAGTGATGCGTGTTTTGTGTAGTTTTTTAAACGAAGGACCTTGAAATGTGTATGTTATGTGTTTGAACCACTGCACAAGTAGAAGGTAAGCACACAAGGAAAAGGAGAGAATTACTCACTGCGGGACTTGTACTTTCTTCTCTGCGGCGGTCAATAGCGAAAAATGCGTATGCGGGTAAATAATGTGGATGTTCACAGGTTGATGGTCGATTATTGACTGATGTGGGTAACAGGAAAAAGTGACAGGTTTATAAGGAAGGGTAGGAAGGAAATGTGACAATACTAGCTACAAGTACAGCAGTTCATGTATGTGTATAGGTTTGTGTAGATGTATGTATGTAAGTGTAGCTGTGTAAATGCCCAACCATATAGTGTATAACTAACCTTTGTCATTTAACCATTTCAGTAGATATATCGGATGGAACGCCACTGTTTTTTTCACTTTATTCCCTACATTAATTCTTTAACTTAAATGAGTGTAAATATCGTTTAACAGACTTGCTCTCCTGTGATTCTTCCCTTCTAACCCTACCGACTTTCGAGTTATTCTTACTTTATGATTAACCTTCTTGAAGTTTATAATGTACTTTACAAGTTGTATGTACTTCTATAATAATGTCTTCCTGAGGCGTTCCCGGTTTCGACTTCTAAATGACACTACGGTTTTATCACACGTCCTAATCGTTATAATGAGAACGGTCGACAGCATTTGTGGCCACTAATGTATTGACGCTTTTTCAAAGAAGGCTTTTTTGTGATAATTTAGAAATATTATTTATTCTCTGAAATTCCAATTTTTTTTATAAAACATCGATCTTGAAAGGAAAATCAACACCCATAACCTTATTCTAAAAATTATTTGATGCCTCTACGCGCCTAAGTATCCAGGTTTTATTTACTTATTCAAGGTAAAACATGCGTTAAGATTATGAGAAATATAAAATGAAATCAAAAATAAAAAGTTTTCAGCCCTTAAATAAACATTACTTAAAGTTTTATCTGAGATTCACAGATAAGGCGATCACAATACATTTTTATCTGTCAAGGTTCAAGGTTTGTAAGGCCGATTTTGACTCAAATTTCAAAGAGCTAATTTTGATCAATATTACGAGAACTTGTACAAGTGTACAATTACCCTTTGTAATCATCTTACTCCGTCATTAACAATAAGTAGCTAGGTAGAAAAAAATTTAAAAAATTATCTTATAAACAATTTTTTAGACCAGCTTTTAATTTAAATCTACATGAACTACCGCCGCCGCTGGTGGGTGATTTAGCAGGGGTGCCCGTGTTCATGGGGTGAAGCCTGTTTGGATCTTGGCGGTGAACTCGTTTGCCCACTAAGACTCTCGACCTATCGTCTTGCACCGCAGTGGGAGGGATGGATTCATACGTCCGTCACTCGTGGGCACTTTGACCCCCAAATTCCTACTCTCCCCTCATAATTTTTCCATCCCAGAACTTCCTGTCCTTCCTTTCCCTAAGAAGACTCTCCACACAGCATCCCAAAGATGACATGGGCCCTGATTGATTTGTTTCCCCAGGGCCTCCTGTGGTAAACCAATGTTTAATAAAATATACATTTTCAATGTGTGAAATGAAAGTTTTTTTTTAAATACTTAATGACCGGTCAATGGTTGAGTGACCATCGCGTTTGGGTCCCACCCAGGCGTTCCGTGTTCGATTCCTCGGCTGGCTAAATTCTTCATCACAACACAAGCAAAATCTTCCGATTAGTGTGGTGGTAGTAGGAGATTTTCAAATGTTGTTGGGTTATTTGTAACCCGGGAATGTTTATCTTTCTTTAAAAAAAAAAAAAAAATTAATACAAAAAAAAAAAATTAAAAAAAATGTTTATGTAAATTAACCATTCAATGGTGGAGATAATTAATTTAATTTCCCTGTGCTTTGCATGAACAATTCAACAAAATTGGTGTTAGAAAGATGGTGAAATAATATATTACTATATTGGAAAATTATAACACTCCATTAAAAAATACAAAGTTGACATAGAATAAAGATATCAGAGGCCAAAGTATAGTAGACATTAGGACAAGGCCATAATGAAATAACGCTTTTAACACCACCATATTCCAGTTTATTTGTTTTACTTAACCGAATTATTGTCACATTAGCGTGAAATATTCGACACAACTTCCTGTTATTTTCACCGAAATGGAATTCGTGCAGCCGTTTCTAAACAGTTAATTTAAATTTAAAGCTTATGAGACCCCTTTGGCGCAGATCGCATATGTGCTCTTATTATACAGCGCACACACACAACACGGGACCCGGCGTACAGCACTCACCGTACGGCATACAACCTACAATACACACATAGACCACCCTGTGCGGCGCCGGGCCGGGGAAACCAAATTACCGCCGCGAGAACGACGCTTTTTGTGACTTTAATGAGTAACACGATGTAAACAGTAAACATGTGTGAGAACCCGTCGTATTACAGTTTCCTTATCGTTAAAAAACACAAAATTACGCCATGTTTCTGCCGAGTTATTAGAGGAGAGTAACCAAATATGGAATAGTATCACTAATATGGAATACCGCTATTTCTCGTAAACAAATACTCCTAGACGCAATAAACAGTGATCGTCTGTCTCTTTCAATCACTATAAGCACGTCAGGCTTCAATTTGTCGGTCGAGAGAGTGCTGTGTCCGCGGTGAGACGGGTTTTGTCTGAAGATACTCGAGGAGAAACCTGTGTCAAATGCTCCATGTGCGGACTCTGGGTACATAATAATTGCATCTGGATTTGTGATTATTGAAAGTAGTTTAAGTTCCTTTTTATATTTTATCTAAAAATAAAAGTTCCTAAATATATTTTACCTAAAAATAAAAGTTCCTAAATATATTTCATCTAAAAATAAAAGTTCCTAAATATATTTTACCTAAAAATAAAAGTTCCTAAATATATTTTACCTAAAAATAAAAGTTCCTAAATATATTTTACCTAAAAATAAAAGTTCCTGAAGTATAGGTTGATTGTTTATAGTTTAGGATGTGTTTTATATTTGGGGTAGCTATTTCATAATTTGACACCTTTATGTTGATTTTGTTTTTGAGAAATTATAATAGGTACTTATAATTAATAAATATACTTAACACAAGACTGTTACTAATTACGGCGCAAATAAATGATTCAAATTACGATTAAATCCCTCCGCTCGTGGAGAGAAACTGAAACCAAACTAAAACTGGCCGGTTGCTATGGTTTTTAACCAAGCTTCTATCGCGGCGCTCCTCAATTTTACGTTTTCAGTATTTATCTCAGCTTGTTTAACCATAAGCAAGGAACACTTCACCTATCATGTTGCGCAACTGAAAAAAAACAGTTTTCAACTCAACTCGCTATTCTGTGTATGTCAATATGATGGCCCGCACACTACACAATTTCTCAAAAACCCGTTGTCAATGGCAACGCAAGCAGTGACTCGAAACTCGCCATACTAGTTGCTACAATGACAGGTGGTTAAACAATTGATATAATAAACTGAAATCGTAAAATTGAGTAGCGCCGTCATAGCTGTTTGGTTGTAAATCCTAGCAACCAGCCAGTTTAGTTTGGTTTCATTTTCTCCGGTGAGCGGCCCACCTTAAAAACAAAAAAAAACTCGAAAACTGACAACAAAGCTGGCGTATCCATAGGCAACCAGAACTGGCGCGTCGAGTTATCGAGTCAATGCTAGCGTTGCCATTGACAACGGGTTTTTGAGAAGTTGTATAGTGTGCGGACTATCACACAATAAAATAATATAATAATAAAATCCGCGTTCCTCAAACACACACTACAAAACATGGGATAAAATCTCTGAACTATATTGCCTATACGCTATATAATTCGCTTCCAGATATTTACAAAAATATTCAGCATAATAAAAAATTGCAAAGCAATGCATTAAAAGAATATTTTTTAACTACATTTAAAAATGAAAACATGTAATTGTCTTGTCATTTTTTGTTCTATTTTATATACTCCTATCGGTTTTTTTTTTCTTATCCTTTTACTTGTTTTCTTTTGTTGTTTGTTCTACTTAACCTGTCTTTATTTTTATTTTTATGCTGTACTGAATGTAAAACTTGTAAAATTGTAACTACTACCTCCTACCTATGAATTGTAAGTTCCGCCTATCCTAAAATGAGTTTTGTACCTCATCGGGATTGCTCTAGCAAGAAATAAAAACAATAAAAAAATATATTTACATACACGGGAAAGCGAAAAAGCGAATGAGTTGGAAACTGTTTTTTTTTTCAATAGTCCGTGAGCGGAAGCACTAAAAGTCTTGAATTTTTAAAGTGTGTTTTTTTTTATCCATAAAAAACAAAACGGTATTCCATATTTGGTTTCTTTCCTATGCTATTTACAGATGTATTAGTAGGTAGTTGGTGATTGTTACTGATTTCATAAGTATCCTATAATCGTGACATTAAATCATGTATAATACTAATTTCGGGTGAACAATGAACATTGATAGGATGATCTCGACTTTGTTTAATCTTCTATTGAATTCTGACAATAACGCAGGCTTTAGGATTATGTTATTTAATCAAACACAAATTAATGGTGATATCTGATACATTGTTGCATCATTATAGCTTATAATTACAATAATTAATAGTATTTAATAATATTTCGGCACAAAAATTTGGACGACATTATTGAATCCCGATAACAATTAGTTGGTTTTCTGTATTTCTATATTTCTCTATACATATATGCCTCCATATTTTAAAATGCCGATATTTGAGTGTTTGTCGTTGGCTTTCTAAAAAAAATGTTTTGTTAGGTTAATTAAGAATTCGTACGTACACCATATTTAGGCGAATGACATAAGTATTGTTGTAAGCAATTAGGCGACCAAACGAGGGTTTTGGTGAAGTTGTTATCCACTAAGCTTTATAGCTTTACCCGTATTTGATGACTAGATATGACTTGCCAGGTGCTTCCTCATCTTCCTCTTCTTCGTGTCCTTCCTTTTTCCACTTACCTTAAACATCACAACATACCCTAATTGGGGATGCCACAATCTCACTGGCTTCAGAAGAAAGCAGTTTGTGTTTTTTTATAAATAATACATTATAATATACCTAAAAAAGGACCGAAATGACAATCTAATCTCTTTCAACGGTAGCAATCTACCGAACAGGCCCTCCATTGACGAGCTCAGTGTAATTTTAAGTGACCAGCTCGTACAGGGGCTCCATCGAAGCCAGAGCTCAGAAACTAGGCGTACTGTTCTGGACCCGCAGATACTTTAATAGTACACGACTACTGCTAACCCTGTACAAATCGCAAGTGCACCCACGGTTAAATTTGGCAGCCGCCTCTGGTCAGGAGCCCCAAAGTACCTGATAAAACCCTCGACTCGTGCAGAAACGGGTGGTCCGTTTGATAGATTCTCCGGTATTAACAAACGGATTGCAATCTTCAGAGTACGGGCGTCGGGTAGTAATGTTATCCTTGTTCTACCGGTATTTCAATGGAAGTTGTTCCGAGGAACTAGCGTCATTGATCTCCTCGGCAACGGTGTATAGTCGGGAAACACGCCAATCGCGCGCTCAACATATGTATACGATTGACATTTTTCCCATGATAACGAGTAGCTTCTACCTTATACGACAAGTTCTTGCGTTCAACAGCTCGGCTGTGGGACGATTTGCCGGCCTCTGTGTCTCCTTCTTTCTACAACATGGGTCTCTTTAAGACCCATGTTCACTTCTTCCTGTCCTCAAAAAGACCCTTCCCACAGCATCTTCAAATAAGATATAGGCCCTGAGATAACTTATTTTCCTTAAGACCTCCTGTGCGGAGTTAATGTAAAAAAAAAAAAAAAACTAAGATTTATCGAGTGATAAAAAGCTTCTATTGAGTATTCTATTGAAAAGTCTTGTGTTGTGTTTGGCGTTTTTACTTATTTCAAAGATTTCCACTATTGATCTAAAAGAAATCGTTATATTTTGTTCATTGCCGATATTTTTTACTTGAACCATGGGACATTGTCTCACTGGCACCAGGTGGTTGGAAGCACTTCAAACTATTGTGCGGAATTCAAACAAGAAATAATTACGACATACTTAGGATATGCAGTCAAACCATTTTAAAAAGCTCACGTTTTAATGTGCATATGCACAATATCGACCGATAAATAAAGCCGTGCCCAACGATTCTATTCAAACCGCAGGTAAACATGGTTCCAACTTGTTCACACCAGCCTTACCTACTCCTACGACGCAACTATAAAAATAAATCAAGCAAAAATCTCTTTAAAATTATTTGCCTGTGGGTACACGCGTTGTTAATAAGTAGTTGGTGTTGGTAATAGGTATATTTACGAACCGACTAAAAAATCCCACTCCATAGCTGCCAACTATCGTTCCTAATAATGTAATGGATAATGTTTGTGAGTGAAAGTCAATGTATTTTTTAAAGAAAAATTATACTTACAATTTATTCGATTTCTTTTTTTTATTTTTTTGAAAGAAAAATAAAACTTTTTTTCTTGGTAATCTTATATTTTTTTTATTCTGCTTTTCGTCAATATTATTACGCATGCCATTTTGTCAGAAATATTGACAAGAAATGTGAAATTTGTGGTTTGGCGTACCTTTTTTCTTTGAATAAATACATGTTTCGGATGGTTTTACACAAATTCGGTTAGAGATATTGGGTAGAATGGTAAAAGAGCGCGCAGTTTTGGATTTCAGAATTTGTTCAAATAAAACTGTACAATATGAGTATTTCATCTCTTGGTTATCGAGCTAGTTCAATAATAATACTCAGCGTCAAACTCTAATTTATTAGAACACATAATAAAAAAAGTCAACGTTTGCTCCTGGTGGTCCCTGCAGCCCAAGAGTGCGCAGCATGGTGTAAACCAATGGGCACACACAGGATAATCAGTGACAAATATCACAAATACGTTCTCCAGATTCCAAAAAACTAGTGCATTTCTGGTGACACCATTCCGTCATTGGCTCCTTAAATACTTTTCCGCAACCTGAGCATATCCATATCTTCTTTGCAGTAAACTGACATTTAAAAAAAAAATATTTTAAGGCTTAGGTTTCTTCTTCAGTTTAGTATTTCTAATTGCACGTATTTTTCTATTTTATATTTGAGTGGAGAACTGTTAATAATCTTCAATTTATTTGCCCTCATTCACTTGCGCAAGGACTTTTACGCAAGTACTCTTGCACATTTCATCAAAAAACATACTACTATCGCCATCTAGGGCAACTTATCAAACTTTTGTCATTTGACACTAAATAAAGTAGATTTGTAATAGGGATATTACAAAATAACACTTTATTGCATTGAACCTCCACATAATGGAGTTTGTAAAATAGATACATATATTATTATAGCGAGCGAGCAAAAAAAGGATCTTGTTGAATGGAATCGTAAATATATACACAAAATTCACGACGTTCACACTAAAAAACAAATTCAGTCGCAAGGTGCAAGAACTTGCGACTTAATTTGTCAGCTAACTTCAAATGGGGGAGATTTAATTCGAATCCGTACTCTTGCACACTGCGCTGTCTTATACCACCCTACCGTAATTGTTACACAATTTATCTATGATTATTTCGTTGTTTTGTCGAGAGTTTACCACCTTGGTAAAAATGGTCTGGCCTCGCCAGTCAAACCAATTTCAACGATTTACTTACAAAAGTTTCGAAATTCTATGCCTCCACATTATATTGTTACTGCAAGGTTACTACCGCCTGTCACTCAAAATTTAAAACACACGTGATTTATACCTTTCCATTTGGAAAAGTGTAAGGTTTTGAATGTAAAAAAAGGGTTGGATCAATATGGAGTTACCTAATAGAAACACGAAATAAATATTCATCGAAAAGTAGGTAACGGAAAACGATTTTAATCTGGGTTATATATACATAAGTCTTTAAAAAAATACTAAAAGAAATCAAAAGCATTAATGATAAAATACAATTGCTTAACTTTGTCAAAAAATATTTTAGAGAAAGCATTAAAAAAAATATGCTTTCTCGATTTCCACCTGAAAATTATACTAATAATCCTATATTTCTTTATTTTAATCCTCCATAATAGTTTTTTTGTGTCTTTTAATTTCATAATCATGATTACGATGAAACTACATATATATATTTTTTTGATTTGAACAAAAAATTAAACTATTCCACAAAATTGTTACATGTATCATTTTTCAAACTACTTCACTCGTCTTCCCTTAATAAGCTAATGAAAAGTATATATCAGCATAAATAGGAAAAGCAGTATAAAAAATAGGAACAAAATTGTAAAATGTATCTATTAAAAAAAAATATATATATTTATACATATATTTTTTGACGAAAAGTGTGATTCATTATTTTCATCAATTTGGAATTATTTCACGAAAAATTTGACCAAAATTTTATAACTAAAGCAACGTCATCAATTTTTTATCCAATAGCATCAATAATATGCTTCTTTGTGTGCTGTTAATTGGTTTACTAATATATTTTACTGATGCGCATCCAAAACTAGCGTTCGTTACATGTTTCTTTTTGAAATGTGATGGTTCGAAACAGGCAAGTTAGTGGTAGAAATGGTTGAGGACGTCCCAAAAACAATTGATTTCTTTATTTAGGTCATGCAAGAAGTAAAAACCATTAAAATACCTGAATGTCAATAAAGGAGTCATTCGTCCCTCTGTTTGTACCCGTGAGGTAGAAGTTTTAATTGCGCGATCTGTTATGAAAAACCTATTGATTTCAAGAAGTTTTAGCGATCAAAAGCTTAACTATCTAAATTTCCTGTAGGTATGTCATATTTTAACAAGATGGAAAAAAATGCGGAGTTATCTTCCCACTTGACTGCAAACCATTAATATGTATTTTTTTAAATTTATTTGTAATAAATATATGTAACAATTAGTTTCACATTACATTTAAAGATGATGCTTAAAAAATCAACTAAAGTCAAGCACCACATACTGAAATAATATTTTGAAGTTTTCTCTAGTCTATAATAAGCTATAAAGTAGAAAAACCCACATTTTTTGTCAAAGGCTCTCAAACCATTATTTAATGTAGCATTCGGAAAAATTTAAAACGGGGTCAATATTTTTAGTTCAGAGTGGTATTTCCATTACGTTCAATAATTGAACATGCAAATTGAACCTATTCAACTATCGTAGACTAATAGTCGACGCCATTTTCTCGGCTTCTATGAAAATCGAAGATTGGTTCCAGTAGTAGTAGTAGTAGAATTGTGATTTTTCAGGATTTAGGTAATACAAGAAAAATTCTTAATAATTGAAAACGTATTTAGCAGACATTTCCGGTGGTAACTAATAAATTTTAATATAAAATGTATAACAATTAACGTTATTTTCAATATTTTTGCTCCATCAGATGCTACATTAATAGACTGCAACATTTGTAAAAAGGGAAAAGCGTTTCGTTGAAGTGCGCTTGGGATTTTTTCATTTGATCTCAGTAAATGTAATATCTGTACGGTTTCGGATTATAAACGAATGTAGCGCCCTTCGTTATTTTGGAAAAGGGCTGTTGAAGTTTTTAAAAAACACCCCTGATGAGCAATTGTCAAAAAAAAATTACAAAGCTGGGAATTTTTCAGTTTCTGAAACTTTTATAAAATTTTTTTAACCTACTTCTGATCAATTCTCCGAACAATCTTATTTCCATTGTACAATTTTTCCAGACAAAATTTCCAAACTTTCCCTAACCAAAATAATGAGATACATATTTGTATAAGAAATATCAAAAAGTTAAACTGTAATGATATATTGTTTTTAAAGAAATTCCCGACTTCGGACCATTTTTAGCAAAGAAAATAAAAAAATTCAATTTGTAAAATTCCCAACATTTGAATGAAACATTTCCAAACATCAAATAACAAAATCAAAAATAAAAATGTCTAACAAAACATAACGTTTTCCGAAGTCAAATATAAAAATAAATAATCTCACCTACAAACCCAACCATGTGTATGTACCACGATTTATTTGTAAAGTTTTCTTTGTACTAGTGACTTGCTGCTACTGGATCACCTTATATCATATTATTTTTCCAAGGAAGCGGCTATTTTTGGAATCGGTTCCTTTTGACTTTTATAAAATTAAAACAAGTTGAGCTGTGACTATGAACAAAAAATGTACTTCAAATTGTACATTATATAAATAATAATCTTAAAATTTTAGGGATCTCAAACCGATTTGGTTAAAAATTGTTGTAGCGGAGTTTAAGGGAAGAAATTTTATGTCAAAATACACAATTTCGGCGGTGGTCTTTAATTTACAGAGTTCTGATTATTACGCAGTTGAAATTAGTTTTCATCCTTCCAGTGAATTTCAAATGAAAGAATTTATGCGACATATATATGAGGTGTGTAAAAGCAAAAGGAAGCAATATCCATTTCGGCCAGATTGCTATGTTTGCTTTTAACATGACATAGAGATTGCTATCTTCGCTTTGACGTACAATTTTACATACAAATATTGGATGTAAGATACGTGTACACAGTCTCCATTTCGGCCAGATTACTATGTTTTCTTTTGAAATGACATAGATATTGCTATCTTTGCTTTTACGTACAATATTACATACAAATATTGTAAGTAAGATACGTGTACACAATATTTGAATTTGATACTGTACGTAAAACCAAAGATAGCAATCTCTATGTAATTTTAAAAGCAAACACAGAAATCTAGCCGGAATGGAGATTGCTGCCTTTGCTTTTACACACCACAAAATATTAAATTACGTAGGCATTCGCAAATAATTCGTTTTATAGAAAAATGAATATGTACCTTGATAAGTAATTTTAGCGCACATTTTAATAATTGCAGCAGTTGCAAATACAAAAGGGCAAAACTCTACTTTCAGGAAACGTAACTAAATTAAATTATTTAATTAGGATTTACGGCAGTAGTGCCATTTACATACATATATTTTTATTTTTACACAGATATAGCATAGTATTAAAATTTGACAAGTGAAAAATTATGGAAACAAATAAAATAACATACATTTGTAACTGAAAACATATCAACAGATAGTACAGTAATAAAATTTGGTAAATGAAAAATTATGGGAACAAAAAAATATATATATTTATTTTTTTTAATTGATAAACTAATGTTTAAGACAAGATTTTTTTATGCATAGCACAAAGGATAACAATTTTTATAAGCAATAATTATTATCCTGAAACACTCATCCATATTGAAAAAACCTTTCGAGAAAAGATACATGTCGCCAACGGGACTCGAACCCGCACCCCTTTGATTGCCGGTCAAGAGTTCTACCATTAAGATACGGTGGCTTATCTCATACCAGTCAAATGATTCAATATATAGTGTTTCATTCAACAATTACCGCTTATTACATATTTTTCACCTGCAAACAACCAACTTTATTTTTATATGGGAAAGGCATGTAAGTGCTAACTCTCCCACTAGATAGCGTCGAGACATATTGTGTCCACATTTTTTGGTGAAATAATTTAACTCGTCAAATTTTGATTATTTTTAATTAATAAACTATTGTTTAAAAGATAAGATTTTATTATGCCTAGCACAAAGGGTAACAATTATTAAAAGCAATAATTTATTAACCTGAAACACTCCTCCATATTGAAAAATGGTTACGCTATGTCATGTTAGTGATTAGTTTTGTTAGTGATTAGTTATGTTAGTGATAAGTTATCCAATAGTATTAATTAGGAATGTTAATAATTTTGAATTTACAACTTTGTCGAGATTTTATCGACTGCTATGGTAAACTTGTGTTTTCTAAATTATTGCTTTACCTTTAAATTACTTAATTCATCGTGCACACACGGAGAAAATTTTTATTCTAAAATACGATCATTTTATTCGTAAAAACGGTTAAAAACGGGACTGAAGTTCTTACGAACAAATTAACAGGGTTTCAATGTTCTCGCCAAATTACGAAATTACGTATACCAACAAATTATTCTTACATGTTCCCGCCAATAAACATTTAAACCCTGTTAATTTGTTCGTAAGAACTTCTTTCCCGTTTTTAACCGTTTTTATGAATAAAATGATCGTATTTTAGAATAACATTTTTTTCAGTGCAGAAGTTAATGCAATGTCGCATCGAGCGCTCTGATCCGAGCTTTCCTTCTTATATTTTATTAATATAATGAGACTGGTTTACCCCTCGATCGCTGGAGTGTCTGACGGGGCAATGCAGGAAGGCCGTGGTGCCAAGTTGGATGGTGACGTTGGTCAGGGTATTGTTCTCCAATGGTCGCTCCAGCTTGTTGTAGCCCTTGTGGTTGCTGTGCCACTCGTAGCGCCACGCCTTGTCCTTGTTCCTCCCATCTACAACACGAACAAGGGTTTCAACACATTTCCGCAACTACCCCTATCCTGGGAAGGTAACTGTTTCACTAAACTCGTAATTCATAAACTTACACACTTGTAAGCCACTGGTAGTTTACTTGAAATGACTTTCAGTATTATGTTTCATGGTTATGTCTGAATAACCCTTAACCCCACGCCATACGTTCTAAATAGCCATGAGTATTAATTTGTTCTTAGCTCAAAATACAAAGTAAAACAATTATAATAATTTGTTCTTAGGGGAAGAGTTTGAAATGTTCAAATAATAATATTATTTATCTTTCGTAATTTAGCAACTTTGTAATGGAATGTTATTTTCTGTGTAATATCTCCTGTAAGTTTTGTGTACCTACATCACTCTAATATTTGATTTAAATTTAAAGCGGTGTAGACAAAGTAAATCGTGTTTAATTTAACACTGAGTTTCACCAGGTTCTTTGGTTTACGGTTTATGAATATGTTTGAGTATTCATAGTAATAAATGAAAGGAGGCACTAAACACAAACAAAAGACATACGCGATAGTAATTTTTTTTCATTTTGTAAAATATATTAATATTATCCTAACACCACAGAAATAACATACATTCACAAAAGCATCAAAGAACCAATGTACCCCCTTACTAATAAAAGCGTTTTAATTTTACACGACTGTAACCATACATTATTAATTGTTTACCAGATCTTTAATTGGTAAGGTATACGAGTATAATCTTCTTAGTATATAAAAATGAATGTTTCTTTGTTTGTCTCATATGCGCTCCTAAACCATTTATACGATTGCGATGAAAGATTGGTGATTTGTTGTAAGCATGCCCGCGATGGTTTCTATTTATAACCACTCGAGCGCTTTTTGCCACATTATGGCACTTTTTCCAAAACCTCGAATTGCTTTCTTGCCAAAATATGGCAAACTTTCAAAAAAATTTTTTTATTAAAACGACTATATAATATATTGTATATTCAAAATATAACAAAATAAATATTATCTAGATTCTTTTAAATGTATTTAGGTTAAAGATTTAATTATATATTTTTTATAAACCCTACAAATATGTAATAATAAACAAAAGATAGGGGAATTCATTGGCTACATAGAACTATAATCAGTTTGTATGTCTCCATATTCAAATTCGGAGGTATGATTTTTTTAATGTGGACGGAAAAATTTCCTTTAGCAATCCGAGGAAAAATATTTTAATCGCTCTGTCGCTCCAGTGGATAAGAGTAAGCTCTAATATTATGAAATTATGTCCTATACTACTCATCCGATTGTGATGAAATTTTGGTGAGTTGTTGTGCGCACGTCTGCAAAGATTTATATGTATACTGGTGATCTATGGCAAGATGACATTTGTATTTAAAAAAAATTAATTAAAGTTGTTTGAAAAATAGAAGTGTTTGTGGCTGTGGGCAGGAAAGAAGTGGATAACAAGGAGGGGAAGGGGTTGGATGAAGAAGGGGGGCGAGTGAATACCGGGGAGGGGGAAGGGGAATGCGGTAGGGGAACAGGTGCAGGAACGGGGACGAATGGGAAACTAAACGTAGGAAGGAACAATGTATTTATTTAAGTGGCATTGCAAAGCATGCCGAAAACTCGTTAGTATTGTATAAACCACTGCCGTGAAATTTATTTATTTATTTTGCAAAAATAGTGTAAAATCCAATAGGTACATTGCAAAAACTATGAAGAAAATTTAATCAAAATGATTGGCATAATAAATATATAAGGATTTTTTTTTATAGTGAACACCTCACAAGAGTCCCAACTGCTCCCTTCTGGACTAATCTACTAGACTAGTCTGTGAGACTATGGCATCCCCAATTGGAGTATACTGTGAGGCTGAAGGTAAGTTGGGAAGGGAAGGAGATGGGGAAGAGGATGGTGGGAAAGTACCTGGCTATTCAGATCTAGTCACTAAACACGGCTAAAGCCATTATTAAGCAACGTTTCAATTCTGAATGGTGGTCTTACAACAGGGCGATATTGAGAGTATCTTCCACTATGGAACGTGCCGCAAATACAACATATATTATTTTTATTAATTAATTGTGAAATAACACAAATTAATGAAATAAAATTTCATTAATTTGTGTTCATCGCGGGTTCGAACCCGCGACCTTCCAAATGGGAGTGAAGTGTCTTACCACTCGACCACGGACGGTCGTCGTGGTTACATGTAGGACAAAAAATATTACACGTAGTTACACATAAGGATAATGAATACAGCGCGCATAAACTGTACTTAGGACACATTTGCTGCAAGTCAATTTAATTTAACTTTGTGAGTCTTCTCGACGTCTACTGAGTTTGTATGGTTCCACGTATTTAGATAAGCAAATTAATTTACAAATGAATTCTCTGTATTTTCTTTGACTATTTAAAGTAGAATGTTAGTACAATATCTGCCCCGGTGAAGGCATGGTTGTTTTGAAACAGGTTAGCTCGTTGTTATTAAATATTTAACAATGCAGAACTTCACAATGTTCCTTTAATTTAACATTCCTTTTCTATGTTGCTTGCTTTAAATGTTAGTTTTAAATTAAATCATTTCATAAACGAATTTAGGAATAACAGATCCCACTATATTACATCATAAAATCATATTAAATGGGCACCAAAGAACCAACTTCGCCTCTAAGACCAGAGACTTCATACTATCCTTGATAAGAAGTAATATCGTTCAGTGGATATTTTTGAATGAGGAATATTGAAATACACAGTTGAAATTATCGAAATCTTTCTATTAACCTATTCAATGATTTTACTATTACACGAATAATCATTTATTTTTATTTTTAGTCATTGTATTCTCACTTAACCACTTGTTATTTAAATTGTAGTACTTAAGCTATATTTGTACGTATTTCACGTATAGTTTTTACTTCCTCTTGCTTTGAAGGTTAGATTTCAACATCCTCAGAATAAAACTGTAAATTAAAAAAAAAAACAAAACAAAAACAAAAACCATTCCAGGAAACTCTTCTTTATGGATTGATAATATATCCACCAATTTTGAATCAATAATCTATCAACATACTTTTCAATTATTTTTTTACAATTAAATGAAAATAATATAACTTTGTTAAAACCACTGATTTATTTAATTAATGCCGACCGGTTTCGGAACAACCGTTCCTTCCTCAAGGCATATATATAACTAGCTGACCCGGCAAACTTCGTACCGCCTCAGAATCAATAAACGATGTGTTTAATTGATTAGCTGAAATAAATTAAGTTAAAATAAATACCTACCTACTCTAAGTTCAAAAAATGAAATTGAGCTGTTGACTAAGCACGAAATGTTCGGCACACTACACCATTGATAGTTCGAATTGATTCAAATTATGTCGACCAACGCACATTATTTGAAAAGCCGTTCCATACAAAATATATGAAAAAATTAATTTTATTCATAATTATTTTTCCCATGATTTTTTCCGATGTTTTAATAGTTATTCTGTTAATCGGGACGGAGACAAATCCAACAAATCAAAGATCATCAATATCGGTTCAGCCGTTCTTGAGTTATAAATGGTGTAACTAACCCGACTTTGTTTTATATATATATAATGAAAAATGATTTGACGATCAGAAAAGAGTGGGAAATAAATTGTACCCTCTCACTCTTTTCTGATTGTCAAATCATTATATGTTTGCCCTGAGGAAGGAACGGTGGTTCCGTAAGCGGTCGGAATTAATTAAATAAATCATTGGTTTTGACAAAGTTATATTGTTTCATTTAATTATAATGGAAAATCACAAAGAAATAGCTAGTTTCTAAAGTATATTTTTTACAATTCCTCTAAGCAGGAGATTCTGAGGAAAACATTCCTCAAGGCCTATGTTATCTTTAGGGATTCTATGTGGAGGGTCTTTCAAGGGAAAATATAAAGAACGTGTTCTGGGAAGGAAAAAGTTTTGAGTTGACTCCTGAGTCTGGGGGTATTCGATAATATCAAGATCTAGACAAAGATAACTTTTTTATAGAGAATACCTCACAAGAGTCCCAACTGCTCCCGTCTGGAGCCAGTGAGACTATGGCATCCCCAATTGGGGTATGTTGTGAGGCTGAAGGAAAGTGGGGAAGGGAAGGAGATTGGGAAGAGGAAGGTAGGAAAGTACCTGGCTATTCAGATCTAGTCGTTAAACACGGCTAAAGCCATTATTAAGCAACGCTTCAATTCTGAATGGTGGTCTTACACCAGGGCGATACTGACAGTATCTTCCACTCTGGAACGTGCCGCAAATATAGTATCTATATATTATTTTTATTAATTAATTGTGAAATAACACAATTTAATCAAATAAAATCAAAACTCCATGAACCCGGACACCTCTGCTAAGTCACCAAACGTAGCGAACCACTTGGGGTGACCTTTGTCAGGGTGTCCAAAAATGGTTCCCGAGGTGGCGATACATATACCCAACTCCCGAATTATTTACATCTACATTATTTATCTGCATTCATCTCTATCTGCATTTTTATTATTTCTTAAAATATTAAACAAATATTCTCACATCTACACTGGATACTTATGAATTCAATCATCGTGCATCTTGTAAAAGCCTTTTTAGGCATATAAATAAATGTATAGTATTACAATAAAGGTAATTAATGTGAAAATGCGAATCCTTGTTGACATTACCACATTTAATATAATTAATAATTGTATTTTATAAAAACTGTGAGATTGGTTTCACATTGACTTCCGTAGTGGTTAACAGAGACGGAAGATGAAGAGAGACAGAGTGTCTATATAAGCCTTTTAGTGATCAGTAGCGCCCTCTGTTCCCAGCTAGTAGTTTAGACTCAATACATACTCGTAGTTACAATCAACCAATATTTATAATATACCGTGTACCATCATTATAAATATCTAATAAACATCAAAGATTAACAAAAACAATCACGAACCTTCGGGTTTTCTTTGCAATTCATATAAATACATACATAAGCCCGAAGGAGCTCAACCTATTAACCTTTCAACAGCTGATTCCTAAAACATGGAAACTTATGCAGGTACTTTATTTTACACTACGAGGAGTAACATTAGGGTTCAATGTGTTGAACAAGAGATCACTGGAAGCCGAACTTAAGGAGCCAAGGAGCCAATAAAAGGTAAATAAACTTAGATTCTCATTGAAAAGGAGTGATAAATATTACGTTTGATCTCGAGGGACGCGAATTTTAACGTTCACATTTAAAATATGGTTAATTTTACTTTTTTTACAATAGCTTTACACAGGAGGCCCTGAGGAAAAAATGCTCGCAGGGTTAATGTCATCTTTGGGGATGCTGTGTGGAGAGTATTTTTAGGAAAAGGAGGGAGAGGAAGTTCTGGGTAGGAAAAATTAAAAAGGCCCTGGGGAAAAAATGCTCTCAGGGCTAATGTCATCTTTGGGGATGCTGTGTGGAGAGTATTTTTAGGAAAATGAGAAAGAAGAGGTTCTGGGTAGGAAAAACTAGGACATAAGAAGTCCAGGAGTGACGGACGTATAAATCGATCCCTCCCACTGCGGTACAAGGCCGAGAGAGTCCGGCTTGAGAGGTCTACGTTAGGTCTCCCTCAACCAGTCTCTCCCAATTTAGCCTGCGGTAGGTGGCCAAACGCATTCACCGCCAAGAATAAACCTTACACCATGAACCCGAGCACCTCTGATAAGTCACCGCGAACCACTCTGTCTGACGTATAGCGGGACTGTTGGTTATTTAATAAATTGTTCCTGGGGCGGCGGTACCCATACCCGCCTCCCAAATTAAATTACACGCGTTGAGCGCAAATTTGTTTTATCTAGCCATCTTTACAGTAATTAACCTTTAAGGGCTGGGGCACAGAAATATTAAAATGAAAATTCACAAAAAATAACCCCGCTATCGAAATAATCATTCTAGAATAAAACAGACATTCATACTAATAAAAGTCTAAAGATTGCCACAAAGACTGTGAATTCATTTGCCATGAAATAATTTGAAAATTTGAGTAGTTTTATTCGCGGAATAATATTAAAGCAGTGAACTGTATAAATTATGTTTGAGATGCGAAGATATTATTCCAGCGTTTTATGAGTTCATATACAGAAAATTTATACTGAAGCAAACTCGCTTGAAGTTATACACTAGAAAAAAATGTTAGACGGGAACTCGTCGGTAAATTTAATTATGTGGTAAATTTATTAAAAGTGAAAGAGATACATAATATCTCATTATATGTGAATCAGTTTACGGATGTGGAAAAATATCAGAATTGAAACGTAATAAATTTCCCGTTTTTATATCAGCGTGATAAAAAAATATATTATACATAGCAACAGTTGGTGTATGTATGTGTACCTAATACACACATTTTAATAAAAACAAATCGTAAGTTCAATATTCATACAGGGTGGGTCCAAGGAGAAAAATGTTATTCTAAAATATGGTTATTTTATTCGTAAAAACGGTTACAGTTTTTTAATGTTTATTGGCGGGAAAATGTAAGAATAAACATTGAAACCCTGTTAATTTGTTCGTAAGAACTTCAGTCCCCTTTTCAACCGTTTTTACGAATAAAATTATCGTATTTTAGAATAACATTTTTCTCCGTGTCAGAGCAACTTACTTATTTGAATTTGGCGCCCTGTAGCGATAGTTGCTGCGAGGAGGGTGGGGATAGACACATTCGAGAGGGCGGGGCTTAAAGTTTTATCTCCGCTTGGTTTAGGTAGAATCATGGAGAGGACGAAGGCGAAGCAAGCGATACGTTGTGAGGCTGACGGTAATTCAATTCAATCAACGGAGTTCCATTCTGAATAGTGGTCTTACACCAGCGAGATATTAAGATGGAAAGAGGAAGGTGAGGAAATACCTGGCTAATCAGATTTAAAATACAAAACTATTTCGAGCAACGTTTCAATTATGAATGGTGGTCTTACACCAGGGCGATACTGAAAGTATCTTCCACTCTAGAACGTGCCGCAAATATATTATACATTATTTTAATTAATTAATTGTGAAAATTTGCGCACGCCGCGCCGGGTTCGAACCCGCGACCTTTGGAATGGGATTCTAAAGCCTTGCCCCTGGACTACGCCAGCTCATACCCGCTGGCCAGAACACGACCGTGGGTCGCAATATTTAAATGATGAACGCGCGCTCCGCCTTCGTCCACCCCATGATTCTATCTAAACCAAGCGGAGATAAAACCTCAAGCCCCACCCTCTTGAATGTGTCTATTCCCACCCTCCTCGCAGCAACCATCGCTTCAGGGCGCCAAATTCAAATAAGTAAGTTGATCTGCCCCACCCTTTACATTCCTAAATCTGCAAACCAGTCTCTTTCTGCAAACACTCTTTTTTGTGAAAAATTTCACCGGAAGAGGATAGTTGGAAATTGTGCTTAAGATTTTTTTTGTTTAAATTAGCTCTAGCTTTTATCATTCCACCTTCTAAATTGCGTATTAT
This sequence comes from Limnephilus auricula, assembly GCA_951813805.1. NCBI lineage: Eukaryota > Metazoa > Arthropoda > Insecta > Trichoptera > Limnephilidae > Limnephilus > Limnephilus auricula. The sequence goes on along the minus strand of OX638402.1, from coordinate 6,491,702 downwards.
TACAAACAATAACCTGTCTCAATCCTGGGATTGGTTTGCAGCAATTTCTTCTATTCTTCTCTTCCATTGTTCCCTGTCTTGTGCGGCTCTTTTGAAGTCTGCATATGATGAGCAGCACATGTCCACCAGCAGGTCCTCCAGTTACTCTCGGCGTATTATTATTTTTAATAATCTGTATTATTTTGTAATTGACAACAGACGAATAAAATGGTTTTCCGAATTTTTCAAGAATAGTTGAGACATTACCTTTTTATCACATGAGAAGGTTTGGAGATTTTTATGTGTTATTTTATTAACAAAAAAATTATTAATTCCTAATTTAAGTCCTGTTGTACTCTGTATAAAATTTCATTCATTGTATTTGTCTGACTTGATGGTTAAATTGATGTAATAATGAGAGTATTATAAAATTACAAATGAAAAATGTATTTCAATACACGTGTACACAAGAAAGATAGAGGGTACGGGGTACAAAAAAATAATGTAAGATTCAAGGGGTGCGCAGGCTCAAAAATGTTGACAACCGCTGTTCTAGGCCATCATATATTATGTTGAAATTGGCAAATTTTATAATTATATGGCAGATTGGAGTCAAGTTGAGATTTAGAAGAGACGAGATATTGTACTGAGGGGATGAAATTTTAGATAAGACTTGATGGAGGAGAGGATATCTAATTGCAGACAACCAAAAAACAAAGTATAAGATAATGTTCATACCTGAGTGCTTTGGCGAGGACAGTAGGACCGTGGGCAGACACATCAGCAGCAGCAGGACTGCCCCCATCCTTCCCGCCGAGCAGAGGTCACCAGCCGAGGCCAGCCAAGGTCATCGGGTCATCTGCTGTCCTAAGTCATCACACGGTGGTAGATATCTTCACGGAAGACATTGAGTCACCGATCAATTGTCATCATAGCAGTAGGTGCTTTTCGACTCATTGACTAACAATTACACTAGGATTTGAGCAAGAAGGTTGTGATTTAACTGAATTGTTTTCTGTTTATTGTAAAGTATTAATATTTGGTTTCACTTTGAGTCATTTCATTTGGAGTCCGTATATTGACGATCCACATCTGAAAAGAAAAATATTCAATTATCACAAAAGAGTTCATTTTTATAATAAGCAATAATTATTAGCCTGAAACACTCATCAATATTGAAAAACTCTCCCGAGAAAAGATACATGCGCCGACGGGACTCGAACCCACACCCCTCTGTTTGCCGGACAGGAGCTCTACCATTAAGCTACGGCGGGTTTCCTCCTACCCGCCAAATGATTCAATATGTACCTAGTGTTTCATTCAACAATTATCGCTTATTATATTTTTTCACCTGCAAACAACCAACTTTATTTTTATATGAGAAAGGCATGTAAGTGCTAACTCTGTCACTAGGTGGCGTCGAGACATATTATATCTACATTTTTTGGTGAAAATACTTTAACTTGTCAAATATTGATTATTTTTTTTTTAAATTGATAAACTAATGTTTAAGACAAGATTTTTTATGCATAGCACAAAGGGTAACAATTATTATAAGCAATAATTATTAGCCTGAAACACTCATCAATATTGAAAAACTCTTCCGAGAAAAGATACAGTTCATGTTAATTTTTCAGCGAGTAATAATGATAAATAATAATAGTATTGAAGAAGAAGAAATAATAAAATAATAATAAAATAATAATCTGAACGAAAATTTGAAAAAGAACAAGACACAGAAAAATAAAAGATAACGATCGCAACTGGGAAACGAACCCAGAACCTCTCGTCTTACCGGGACAAACGCCATACTAATTAGGCTACTGCTACCATTTACTTGAACGTCATATTTGAAATTTAGGAATTAACAATATTATCTTCGACAATTTTTTCCATATTATTGGCAGCTACCTTTTTTATTGGAAAAAAGTGTTATGTATGAAGTTTATAGCCTATATAGTGTCGGATAAATATATCCGATTGTATTAATACGGAACACCTGTTAAATATATATTTATTAATAATATATGAAATTTTTATCATTAGTAAGTAGTAATAAATGTAGATAAGAAATAAAACTCTTCTAAAATTAAATGAATTAAGGTGATTTGTATTTTACGTATATAAAGGCTTTTTACAAGCTAAGCTTAAAAAAAATATAAACAATACAATATATATAATAAAATATTTACAAAATAAGAAAAATATATTGTATGCGCACGTACACAAGCAATATAAGTACTAATAAATAGTTATGTCAATTGAAAAGGTTCAATTTTTCAAGAAAGGCTAACAAATACAATATTACATCGGTGATTCAATCCAAGATGAGAATATGAATTCTTTTGAAAATCTCCTTAATTTGCCTTTATTCTAGTTGTGAATCTATATTATAATGTAATAACTATAATATATTATAATATAATATAATTATTTTATTATGGGAATTACGCTTAGAATGGGATTGTTGATTTAATACTTACAAAGTTTAAAATAAAACTTTTTAATGCGGATTCTAGTTACAGAGCGACGTTCACATTTTATTTATTTATTCACATTTGCAGCAGGAAATTCAAAAAATTCCAATCGAAAAATTGCTAGTTATTAGTTAGATTTTAACGTTTAGAATGTGAGAAACAACAACACAACTTATTGTTAGCATAAATGCCAGCACCCATTCCAAACGTCATTACTATGGATTTAAGCACTGTTCTTACGATTAGATTGTGAGGAATGAACCTCAAAATTAATTTTAATTTATTACCGTTCGCCACTGTAACGTTCGTAACGCCCAATATTACGCCTCTCGTAACGCTGTAATTTCCGTAACGCATTGGCCAGTTTACCCCTCAAGTCAAGCATGCGTAAAGAAGTATTTACTTCAAAAACATTTTGTTAATTTTACTACAAATCTTTCTGTATTATAATTGTTTATGGTGGTGTTTATGAGTAATCTGAGTACTGTACCAGATGTAGGATACACTTTTATATATAACAGCATATTTAATTCAAACTAAACATTTTCTGACAATAGATATACATATCTGACTGGATCAGCACTTTTATCTCTCTGTTGAGCATTTAGTATTTTATGCACTGTCCGTAATGTCCATCTCCATATAAGCTGAGCTACTCGTATCGACAAAGGGTGAATCGATGGACTGAGAAGTAAGTATCACATTCATTCCTGTCAGCGAGACTAGGTTATTGCCGAGGAAGATTGAAGGCGAGTTTAATCCAGTATAAAGTATGATCACTGATATGAATGAGTGGAGAGATGATGTACGAGCGTGTAAAAGGAAGAATTTCGAGAAAAACGCCGAATAAAGAAAGGGTATAAAAAAGGGACGCTCACATTTGTTCACATTCCTGGAACATAAATTTTCGGCAGATAAGAGAAAAGTGAAACGTATGAGGTTGGAACTAAATAATGTTACTTGACCCAAGAAAATAAAACGTACAACTATAGATGTTGTCTTAATATGTAATACAAGTCACGCTTTGTTACATTTTCATCAGCAGGAATTTTATATTGTTGTTTGATTATTCCTTTAGTTAAAAATAAAAATTATTATATAGGTTTTAAGAATAAAGAATATTTAACCCCTCAGGCCTGTCGGTAGGTCTAAAATCCAAATAAATTAATTATTTGTGAACCTATCCAAAAAATAAAAATTGTTTTTGAAAGGTGATGAAATACGCTTTCAATTTTTTTATTATAAAAATTCTTGTAATTTTTTAAATATGAAAATTTTGAATGCAAACTTTCAAAGTTTTTAAAATGGCTCACCTTAAGGTTTTTCTAACTAAAATTACTGATAATGAAAAAAATTAAAACACCTACATACTTATTTTTTTTTTTTAGACAAATGTATTATAAACATTAACGTAACCTATTTTTTGTGATTTCATGAAAAAATAATTTTAAAAAACTTCTCAACGCTTCATTTTTATTTTTCAAATTGCGGTCGGGAACTTTGGTTTCATAAAGGTGTACATTTTAATTATTTTGTTATTAACTTTTAGTATATAGCGTAGAGTTTCTCACTATGGTAGTAAGGGTGACTCAACGTTCCAATTCCATGAGACCAGTTCTTCCGAAAAGCGAACAAATTACCCGAAGAGAATAAGTAAATATATATATATATATATTACAATTGATGTAAATACTTAAAACTCATAAAAAAACTTCATATTTAAGCATAAAACCATATTCCGTTCTATACTCTCAGTTCGAAACTAAAATCTATTTAATATTATCATATTTTATTTTAACGGTGAACGATAAATTGTACAATTGCATATATACAATTAAATGTACAATTTTGTATCTTACCCTTGTTATTACTATTTTTTATTATCTGAATCTTTTTACAGTTCACGGCATTTATGAATATGTTAACTAACTAACTAACTAACCATCACGACGTTTTTCGCAGGGGTAGGCAGAGAGAACGGACCGCCAAACACCTAGGTCCTGGCACACACTCATTTCCTCATTCACATTCATACATCGTCTCATACATACTCTTCTACTATTCTGACTCTTGACATGACCTGACTCAAGTATCTGATTCACTTGATCGTACCACGTCTTATGCCTATCGTAACATGCCCAAACCATCTAAGCGTCCCTTTCTTAATCTTACTTATTACGCTCACATCAGTATTGCATTCTTTCCGCATCTCCACATTCCTTACACCATCATACACGGTCTACCACACATACGCCTTCCTATAAATATGTAAATACCAAATTTTGTTTTCTTGATGACCACGAACAACATTTTTTTTAAGAAAAATTTCTATGTAGAATTTTTAACCCTTCAGTCTTTAAAATATTTTTATCTACAAGTCCTAAAGACACGGTGAAATTTCATGGATCTTCGGAATGCTTCCGATCTATTTTTGAAAATGTTTATTTATTTATTTATTAAAGAATTTTATACATAGTATAGGTACATATTGTGTTATTTCGCCCGCCATGCTAAGGATGTCCCTGTGTTATGGCGGGTGAAGTATGCAGATGATAAAATTTAAGGTAATGAAGTACGTTTACTGATAATATAATAATTATGATAATGAGGTTTACAGTTAATGCAGCAATGAATTTATGATAATGAAATTTACATATAATATAGTATTTTTATTTTTATTTTTAACTTTTTAACTTAAAGAGTTAAACCTCAAATTATAATATTTTAATTAATGAAGATAATATTAGCGAAAGTCAATCGAAAATCCGAAACAGAAAAATCAGAAAAAGATACGGATACATCTGGGACTCGAACCCAGGTCCTCCGGCAATCCGCCGATAGCGCGTCGGCCCGGATTGCCGGAGGACCTGGGTTCGAGTCCCAGATGTATCCGTATCTTTTTCTGATTTTTCTGTTTCGGATTTTCGATTGATTTTCGCTAATATTATCTTCATTAATTAAAATATAATATAGTAATTGATGATAATGATGTTTACAGGTAATAAATATAACAAGGAATTTATGACAATGAAATTTACAGATAAAATAATAATTGATAGATGAAATTTACAGATAATATAACATTGAATTTATGTTGACGAAGTTACAGATAATAAAATAATTGATGATAGTGTAGTTTACAGATAATATGACAATGAATTTATGGAAATGTGCTATATATTTCTCATTTTTTAAGTTATTGTTAAAAGAAATAACATTTTAGTAACTAAACCAAATTATATTTGAGTTGTTTGTATTGAAAATGAACACCTAAATATGTAATAAAAAATTATAATCATATTTTTTTCCCAGTTACGACCGTTATGTTTTTTTCTGTGTCTTGTTCTTTTCAAGTTTTTGTTTAGATTATTATTTTAGAATTTATTCGGCTTCTTAAATTTTTTATTACATTGATGGGAATAACCTTCAAAAGTTTTAAATACAGAGTTTAAAAAAAAAATTGAATATTCATTTAAACTTTTACAAAAAGATCAATAGGTGTCCCATATAAATAAAATCGGTAATATCCATAAAATCCATATAAATAAGATCCGAGACACCGTATATGTTACACACCGGTGCTAGAATAGTTGTTTCAATGAAATAGGTAGTACCAATAATATGGACAAAAAAAAATCGAAAATAATATTGATAATTCTGAAATGTGAAATATGACGTTTAAATAAGAGGTCTCAGTAGCCGAATTGGTAGAGGCGTTCGTCCCGGTAAGACGAGAGGTTCTTGGTTAGCGTCCCAGTTTCAACCGTTATCTTTTATTTTTCTGTGTCTTGTTTTTTTCTTATTTTCGTATAGATTGTTAGTGTTATTTTCTTCTTCAATAATGAAAAGTAACATCAAACATGAAAATGTTGACAATTTTTTTTTTATCGAAACGTCCATTATTTAAAAAACAGATTCAATTTATGTAGGGAATTAGAAAGAAAACTGTCATTTCACTTACAATAAATAAAGATATATACTTTTTTTTCAAATTTAATTTTTGTAATCGAGTGTAAATATCTGAGACAAGCGTAGAAGAAATATTATTTCTCTTTCCAACGACGAATAAATTACATATCTCAGCGTTATAAAATAAAAATAAAAATTATAACGTATGGTCGCCCCGATCAGATCTATCCTTCAGAGGGAATCAATTATAATGGAATATGATGTATGTTTTTTTTTTACATTAACTCCACACAGGAGGCCCTGAGGAAAATGATTTCCCTCAAGGCCTATGTCATTATGAAGATGCTGTGTGGAGGGTTTATTTGAGGAGAAGAAGGAGTGAACATGGGTCTTGAAGAGACCCATAGCCCAGACCCAGAGGCGCTGTGACCTCAATCTTGTAACCGTGTGGCACAGTGGTTAGAAATAGGTCTAACAGATTGGTGCGGTGAGTCTGGACATCGGGAACCCTTGTAGGCTCCTGAAACATTTGCTCCAATCCGTGGCAAAGGGCAAAGGATTCCGCCTGTCGGCCAACCGAGTCTGTTGATCCTGAGAACTTCAACCATCGTTCGTTATGAACATTGAAGTCCCCCAGAACCACAAACTCGGCCGAAGAGTAGCGGGGCAAGAGATCATCAATAGTCTCGCTCAAATTTTTGAATAGCTCGGATGTGTCTGATTCGCTTAGGTTCGATGAGCGGTATAGACACGCGTAGAATCTTAAAGATCGTAGAATCTCGTGGCTAGTAATGCCCTTTTGAGGCTTGAGGGGTTATGGTAACTTAAAGAAGTTAAAAGGCTACAGTTTAAAGCTACGTTCTAGTTTATAAGATGACCTTCTGTTGATATTTCACAAAAATATAAACGGGCTACTAATATAATCGAAGTATATTGTTTCAATCGAGAAGATGAGAATTCTATTACTCAGTCGTAGGTATATTATGCTTCATTCGTTAAAGAACGGTGCTTCCAAAGACCAAGTACTCCCGTCTCGGTGATTATAGCCAAGTTCGAATGTATTAAATTCCAGTTATACAAATGCCAAACATATTTTAAAATAAGATCCTTCAATGGATAGGACCCATTCAAAGTTTGTTCCTTGGAAAGATAAAACTTCTTTGATCTTCAGAATAAAAAGTTCGCATTGAAAGTTTTCCGTAACACTTTTGATAATTCTCATTATGAAAATTTTCCTTTATCCTAAAATATATTATTATTATCTTTGAAAAAATATGCTGAACTTAGAAAGTCGACGCCAGGTGCTTTCATATAAAACGATTCATTTTTCGGGTAAGCACCGAGGAGGAGACTTTTATCTCAGTATCAAAAGGGTAGCGTAATCTCTTTCATAACCGGCTTTACCTACCTGAATAGATTTTTCACAATTCTCTGCAAAACCCAGTAAATGTATTGAAAAATGTGTAGAAGGGCTCAAGGACGACCGGTCCGCGAGATACTGAGAGCTGAGCCCTGAAAGCTAATTGCCGAGAGCTGAGAGCTGAGAATCGAGGACTGACAGCTGAGAGCTGAGAGTTGAGATTCGAGAAATGAGAGCTGAAGATTGAGATTTGATATTTGAGATTTAAGATCTGAGATCTGAGATTTGAGATTTGAGAGTTGAGATTTGAGATTTGAGATTTGAAATTTGAGATTTGAGATTTGAGATTTGAGATTTGAGATTTGAGACTTGAGATTTGAGATTTGGGATTTGAGATTTGAGATTTGAGATTTGAAATTTCAAATTTGAGATTTGAGATTTGAGATTTGAGATTTGAGATTTGACAAATGAGAGCATAGTACTGAGAGCTGGAAACTGTTAAGGTAATACGTAATGGAGCCTCACAAATTAATCGCTGTTTCAGACTGTTAATACGATGTGAGCATGTTTTGTGATCTAATTGGGATAGAAACAAGAGATATTAAGTCAGTGGCGACATTATTAGATTTGGATTATTTATTCAGTGGGTTTTTGGAGTAAAAATTTCTCGCAGCACAGGAAATTAGCGCTTTTATTATTACCGTGACGACCCGCGGAAACAATACAACATCTGTAATGGCTCGCACCATCTCTTTTATTTAATACAAGTGAGGGAGATACAAAAATCATTTTCTTGACTCTCCCTCTCTCGTATTAAAGAAATGAGATGCCGCGAGTCGTTACCGTCACCGTGCCGTTTCCGCGGGTCGTCACGGTAATAATAAAAGCGGCTCATTGTAAAAATAAATTAACATCGGAAACGTATTACTTACTTTTAAGATTTAAATGGTTTCACAAAAGAATACTCGGCATGTCTAGTGAAATACAATATTATATTTTCTTTAAAATGAAATATTTTTGCCACATTCTGAATAAAATCAAATTTAAAAATAATGTTCTTTTTCTCCAATAAATATTTTTTTTTACTTCTTCAAAAGAGGGCAAAAATAAGCCTTGAGGAAAAATTAAAAAATAGTTTACCTCATGGCCTTTTGTCCTAGGCTCTGAAGAAAATAATGTCCCTCAGAGCCTATGACACCTTCGAGGTTGCTATGTGGAGGGTCATTCGAGGAAAGGAAGGAGATGAAGTTCCGGGAAGAAAAATAGTATGAAGGGTGGATAGGAATCTGGGGGTCAGAGCCTCCAGGAGTGATGGACGTATGAATCTATAACCTCCCACTGCGGTGCAAGGCGATGGTCCGAGAGAGTAATTCTGGAGAGACCAATCCTTGCCCTTACCACGCAGATACTTGAGTCGGGCCATGTCAAGAGTCAGAATAATAGAAGAGCATGTATGATAACATGTATGAATGTGAATGAGGCGAGGAGTGTATTGCGTGCATGAAGTGCAAGACCGAGTTGTTTGGCTACCTACCGCTGCGGAGAAACGCCGTGATGGTTAGTTAGTTAGTTACCAAATATAATAGAAACAAACAAATGGACAGCGTTCCTCAATCACACGCCACAAAATATGGGATAAAATCTACAAATGTCTATACACAATATTATTTGCTTCCAGATATGTACAAAACATCCAGAAATCATCCATGATAAAAAATTTCAAAGCAATGCTTTAAAACAATATTTGTTAAGTACATTTAAAAATGAAAATATGTAATTGTCTTGTCATTTTTTGTTCCATCTTATACTAGTATATATCCTTATTTTTTCTTTCTTTACTTGATTTCCCTTGTTTTTGTTCTACTTAACCTGTCTTTATTTTTATAATGTATTAAACGTGAAACTTATATTTTGAAATCAAAATACCTTTGGAAAATTGTACCTACTACCTTTTACCTATGAATTAATTATAAGTTCCTCCCGTCCTAAAATGAGTTTTGTAACTTAACGAAATTGCTCCAGCACGAAAAATAAAAACAATAAAAGTAGATAATCAATTAATCATATTATGTCCGGAGGTAAAGAACATTAACTTCGGGAGGTGATTCTACATGTTAGTACAAATAAAAATGATGATTAATGTTTTAGAAATTCCCACGTTTAATGGTGGTTTTCAGATTTAAAAAAATGTTGATGCGGAAAAAATATTTTGTAACCTTCTCTTTTTTACTTATACCATCGCGTAGAACCACCCCCACCCCTTGAAGTTAGTGCACTCTACCCCCAGATAACCTATACATTATTATTCTAGCAGAATACATTGATCTGGTGAACGTACGCGTAACTTAACGGACTCCACTGGAACATTCCTTCACAGTTAATGTTTGTTTCGTGAGAACGGGTCGTTTAAAAAATTCTCTCTTTCAGCACCTACGTTAACCCGCCTCACGACGCTGCCAATGTGGCAATATGGTTCCCTTATCTTTACACTGAATAGACAGGGGCGCTCTTGTAAAGAGTAAATGTGTTGTGTAATAATTCATAATTTTATAAAAGAAAAAAAAAGGAAAGTTTAAAAGCTCGGGTGACGTGTATAATAATAATAGTTTATTCCTTAAGTACCTTTTTCTTGTAAATAAGTATCTATTTACCACTTTCTAGTTAATGCTTTTTATTCATTACTTGGATGAAAAAAATGTTTTGTGTAACTACATAATATTGACCATTTGTTCATTTATTAGTGAAGAAAATCATTAAAGCTATACTTCTTCTTCATGTGCCTTATCAGGCCCTTCTCATCGTTCCGTAGCATGACTGCAAATCGCTAACGAATAAGTGACAGTTCACAATGACTAAGTGTCCTTAACATATTCGACATTAACTGTTTTTTTGTATGTTAGCGATCTGCAGTTGTCTTAGGGAACGATGAAAAGTTACCGACATCAATCGTTATCGATCGACTGTGCTAGGGGCCCTGGTCCCCCCAACGTTGGCGATCACTCTGGTGAATATGTCTCTATCTTGCGCTGCCCGAAATAGCTCCTCCACACTCTTAATACCCACATACACTCTCGTACATTTCGCAGCAAAGACATTTGTTTCCTACCAGGCCCTCGGCGACCCCCTATCTTGCATTTTCATATTAGATGGAGGAAGTGATATTTCTCCCCTCGAAGTATGTGACCCAGATATGAAATTTTCCTGACTTTTACTAATGTGAGCTGTTCTCTATCTGCTCTAGCCCGCCGGGGAATTTCTATGTTGGTGATCATGTCGGTCCATGGGACTTCAAGCATTCTCCGGTAGAGCCTCTAACCTGTTCATGGTATTCACTTTCAAATTCCATGTCTCACATCCATACAGCAAGACCGACCAATCATCACATTTTAACATTTGCTTTTTCTGCCTTAGTTTTAAATTGATATTGTCATTTTAGAAGAGGGATTTCATTTTACGAAATTCAGTTCTTGCTGCTCCCATTCTGCACACTTCCTCTACATCCGGGTCAAGAATCTCCGTGAGAATGCTGCCGAGGTATCTAAATCTTTCCACCTTTTCGACATAACAACCATTTAACTGTATCACTAATCCAGAGTGATCTACTCGTTCAAGCTATACTGTCAGTTGTTAATGTTTTTACAAGCCCATTAAAAAATTGATGTGTTTGGTGGTTTATGGGTGGCATATATGGTATATATTTGATTAATAGCCAGGTATTTCCCCAGCTTCCTCTTCGTCTCCCCAATACCTTCAGCCTCACAACATACCCAAATTGGGGATGCCACTGGCTCCAACGGGAGCAATCGGAACTCTTGTGCGGTATTTATATTTTAAAAAAGGCTCACAACCTAATCTAACTGGTCTCAATAGTCTCAAAGTGGTGTGTCATTTCATCCTATCGTGACAACAGCGTTTCAACCCCAGCGCGGAATGGTATCGTCAGTTGTCCATTTAAAAAAAATTTATAAAATATGATGGAATGTGTTTTAAAGCCGGCTAACTGCTCACATCATGTGAAATAACGCCGGAACCACAAATGAGCTGAAAAAGGAACCCTGCTTAAAATTCCTCCCCACAGTTATTTAAAATAAATACTTAGGGGCTGTTCGCCACACATGCCCACGTAAACGGTCTAAATTTACACAAAAAAAAAAAACATCTCAGGTGCTCTTCCGATAATGCTTGTATGCAAAAGTACGGTGGGCGACTTTTTGCCGTGTTGTTTGTTGTACACAAATCCACCCTTGTTCGCGTTAAGGGAATATAATAGGATCAGCCATTACGTGGAAGTATTGCGACTGCGAGAACACCGGGGAAATTTACGCACTGAAAAATACGGGACTTTTCGCATTATTATTTTACATACCATTATTCTACTAAATAACTGCCTGTTTACCTGGCGCAAAATTTTAATTTTTATTCACACGTCGCTTTATAAAACGCTGGAAACAAAGTACTTTTGTATAACACTTTACCTGCCTAATTGCTTAGAAGGGAGAAATTTTACAGACTGTTAGCCTTATTTTTCTTTTCTTTTGCCTACATAATATATGTAGGTATCTACAAATAATATGCTACGGAATATGTATTAGCCTTGGATTTTTAACTTTTCTTTTACCTACCTAATGTATTTAATGATCTTCATATATTATGTGTACCTCATATGAGGTAGGCAAAAGAAAAAAGTGCGCAGTAGATGAAGTTAAGTTATTCTGAAACATTAACATGTTACAGAATACTTTACTTTCATCTAATGCGGATTTTTTACGTTATGTATTATCTATTTATTTATTTATTGTTGTTATACGCCCATAGGGACTATTTACATAGTAGATTATAAAATAATATATAAGTTATCGAGGATTACACATACATAGAATTTATACCAAAAGTTAAAAAAATTAAGAATATACAAGGAGTTTTTGAAAAATATAGCGTAAAACCGTGAAATATTTTAAACAATATAATTTTCGACAATAACAATGAACAAAATATAATAATATAAAACATTACAATAACACATCAAATCGTTAAATATATTATACCCACGTTACAATAATTTGTAGGATTCCACAAAGTGTTGGTTTAAATTGCATTTTAGATTGTAAAGGGAATCAGCTAATATATCTACAATACCACCAAACTTGTTGCCTAAATCGAAAGTGAGTGTGATTGATAGTTGGTTGTGTACGTGTTGCAAAAGAATGTTATATTTTGTCTAGTAGAATTTAATAGTAGCAACGATGGCAAGGCTTAAGGTTGTTCATGACTCTGTATAATAAAATTAGGTCTGAAATGCAATCTTGACTACAAAACGATACGTTTAGTTACTGAAATACTCGCTACTTGACTAAACTACTAGCCTAGTCTGTACGGGCCATAAGCGACCAAATTTTAAAACCAAAAATACATGATCTTGCATTACTTTTTAGTAATTTTTCGAAGAAAACATCTTCGGAAAGGTTTTCACTTTATGATGGCATTATTTATTTTAATAAAAAGACAAATAACTCGATTTACATCACTTTTATTTACACACAATCAACATTTTTCGTGAACGATGTTCACATCATAAGGATTAAATGTACATTAAACTTTAAAATTAAATATAGATCATATATCGGAGAAAGGGGTAGAAGGAAGGGGAAGGAGTAAGAGTGGTGAAAATTTATTAGAATTCGGGACTTCAAAGATATTTAAAGGGAAAGACCGGTAAAGTGGGAAAAAGGTTCAAAAGATGGTTAATAAAAATTTGCTGCTTATTAATTATGTTTGCTTTATTATTAACATATGTTATTTTTTCTAAAATCTCAAAAGTATTAATATGCGATGCCTTATAACCTTTATGTAGTATTTTAAGTCCTAAGTATGTTAATTTTTCAATAATTTATCTGCGAACTCAAATTCACTGTTTATTTATTTATTTAAACGCCATAAAAGGCTTTTACATTCAAGTGATATATAAGTTTACATTGATAAACAGGAGAGAAACAGATTATGAACAAAATACGTACTATTAAATAATATCGAAATATATCTAAAAAAATAACATCAAGCATATCTATTCATACATAAATAGTTTTATTTGCATTCGTTAGATTCTAGGAGTTGAAATGTTTACAGTAATTTTATTAATTTTGATTTTAATTATAATATTAATTCTATTGCCATTTAATGCCCTTAGATGTTCTTTAACCCTTACTTCAAAGTTTTTATTTGTTCTGCCTATATAAAAGCAATTACAATCTTTACAATTGAGTTTATAAATGCACGATTTTTTGTTTTGTTTTAATGTCGCTATCTTTGTTGTTTAGGATGTATTTCTTTAATTTATTATTCGTATTCCTCCCATATATATGATCTTTATTTAATTTTTAACTTTAGTGTACATTTAATCCTGATGATGTGAACATCGTTCACGAAACATGTTGATTGTGTATAAATAAAAGTGATGTTAACAAATTAATTTGTCTTTTTATTAAAACTTTTTAGTACTTCAACTTTCAAAATTAATCTACTCTGTTACTTATTGTGAAAAGATTTGAGATATTTTTTCAAGACCAGAGTTATTATCGTGATTTATTTTTCGGGTATTACGCCGTGTTGCGCTATATCCTTCTTTGACCAACTTTTTGTTGTGTTAGTGTCCATCATCAGGGCAGACGAATTATTGAAAATTGTGATGAAGTGTGTGCTTGCGTATGTAGATGTGATACGGTCTTATATTTTTTTTAAATCTATACTATTTGTTAATTTCAAATGGTTTTTGAAGTTCTGTTTTAATGTACGCGTCAATTACCGGTTACCAAGAGGTATTTAGCTTAGCCCCGTCGCGTTTAATATTAATAGGATTTCTTGTGGATTTTAATTGCCTCCGTAATTAGGGATGCTCGCTGCATTTTGGGTCTTCCAGGAATTCAGAAACGTAGCAAAGGTTAATAGCCAGTTTCAATTAAATTCTTGGCAATTGCCGAGTTTACGCAAACGTTTGAAAAAAATGGTATTTATGAGTTTATTTAACTATAGGTATTTATTTTAAGTTTTATTTTTGAAGTAAAACGTTTTTAGGCGCGATAGGACGAGTAATTCAGGTAACTTTTCAGACGGAAATAACGTTTTCAAACGGATGTGACGTTCGGATATCGATACAATTAGTGTGTTTGTTTTTATTTTTAAAGGTTTCTCGCCTTCGCCAGAATATCTCCAACCACAGTCAAAGAAGTATTTTTGAAGAAGATTACAATAAAAATCTAAA